>BSBM01000557.1:4249500-5666000 GCA_027924585.1 Larix kaempferi
TTGGAGATGATTTACAAGCGTGTAGTATTGAATAGTAGTCACAACATCCTTTTGAAACCTAAGATACAGAATTCAATGGACCTTTTTGGAGATTACTTTGGGTTCTTGTAAATGTACAGCAACAGGTTAATGAGAATTATAGGCAATTTAAAAGATCATCAGACAAAACTAAAACTTCACACTGAGCACTTCTAATTCTGGGCAATGATCAAGCATTTCAGGGTAAGTCTGGGCAATTCCGAGGAGTGTTTTGCATGAGAGAACAACACTTATATACAGAGCGAGGTCCCTCCAGTCACCCTCTTCCCTAACTCGCTACCTTGGATTCGTTCTCTACAAGCCACCGAAAATATTTTGGGTGCAATCTAAGCATGAAGAACATCAGTCCTGGGTTTGTTGCAACCATGGCAAAGGCCTGATCATTGATGTATCTCAGGATATATTCGGCAACAATAACATCCACCTTCAACCCTGTCTCAAAGGACAGCAACCTTGATTCAGAAGACGGTTTTTATCGTTTTATGTGGTAACCGGAAGTTTAGAGGGAGGTCGCAGTGACAATATCTACCATCTATCCGCAATACGGAGGGTGCGTAGCTCTGTGGGGTGTTTCTTATGTTGCCCTCGTATCGACCTTGTTTCAAGCCTGTGGTGAAGTTGGATCCTTTAAGGAGGAGTTTCTTCGCTGTCAAGACACTCGGAAGATATGTCTTGAACCTAAATTGTCATATATTTCTTCAGCTTAGTGCATTCCTTAGCTTCCAGATTTCTCCACCTGAAAACACACTTGTTCATCATCCTCTACATTATCCCCGTCCCTAGAATGAAGTCTTTAGCTCAGTCGCCAACATTGGAGCAGTTACAAACTACTCTGGGCAGTAGCATGGAGGCACCTTAAAGGGGAAGTTATACAGTATTGTAGGCAAAAACGTGAGGATAGAGTAGTGAGCAGTTACGTATGGAGCATCAGGGAACTCTTCTTGATGGTAGCTACAACCTATTCTTGGCAACATTAAAGAGGGCTTCACTTGTGGCTATGACATTCTATGAAGGGCACACTCCCTTTTCCTATATTTCTCATCCTATTCTTGGAAGCATGAGGTGTGCTCTCCTTTCCCGTCCCACCAATCCTGATCCTTCTTGGGCTCAAAGCCCCTCCTCCAAGATGCTGCACTCTATGATATTTTGCTAGTCCAATGCTCCCTCTTCCGCTCTATAAGTATGCTCCCACAAGGATCTCGTCTATCTCTATGCAAAATGTCCTCTCTATGCAAAATACTACTTTGATGTTTGCCAATATGGTCAGAAACCTTGAATGATCCTCCTCCACAAATGTGTCTATGTCCATCGCTAAGTCCATGAAGCATTGTCCTCATCCCAAGCTTCCTCCAGTTAAGTGTCCAACATCCAAGGTATATATCACATGGACCTAAGCTCCAAGGGCTAAGTATGCTCTTCCAAGTGCCCAAAACTCCTCCTCCTAGCTAGTTACCTCCCATGACTGAGAATTGGAATCCCCCTTTGTGTGCCTTTACGGACATATGCATGGCTTGATTTGGGTGGATGCTTGAGGTTGTTAACCTGATCGGCATGATTCCACCCCCATTGTGTGCATCCAATGTGTCGGTCATTATGTCGATCAGGGTAACAACCTTCTTGCTAAGAGTGCCACGCTACCTCTCCAGCCAAGGTCAAGAATCCACCCAAATCGACCCATCCATATGTCCATGAAGCATCTCCAAGGAGTTAGGACACACACTGCTTTCCTAGCAAGGTGAAAACATTTTTTCAGTAACCTAAAAAGCTAAGAAAAAAACATTAGGATCACCAACAAAGCCGAGATATAGTGACGAGAAATACTATAAGTGTAGTGGTTTACACCTACTACAACAATAATGCAAGTTGTTGGTAGTGGTATAGCGATTGCAATGTAAAAGGAGAGTGGAGCTACCAACAAAGGAAAGCTACCTTGTTTCAAGCCTTTGGTGAAGTCGCATCCTTGGAGGACGAGGTTTTCCGTTGCCAAGACAATTGGGAGATATGTCTTGAACCTAAATGGTCATACATTTCTTCATCTCGGAGCATTCCTAAGCTACCAGACTTTCTCCGCCTCAAACCACACTTGTTCATCATCCTCTACATTATCTGCAGCCGTAGAATGAAGTCTTTACCTCAGTCGCCAACATTGGAGCAATTACAAACTACTCTGGGCAGCAGCATGAAGGAAACTTAAAGGGGCAGTTACACACTATTGTAGGCAATAACGTGAGGATGTAGTAGTGAGGAGTTACATATCGAGCATGAGGGAAGTCTTCTTAATGCTAGTTACATCCTATTATTGGCAAAATTGAAAAGGACCTCACCTGTCGCTATGACATTCTATGAAGGGAACAATCCCTTTCCTATATTTCTCATCCTATTCTTGGAAGCATGAGTTGTGCTCTCCCTTCCAGTCTCACTGATCATGATCCTCCTTGGGCGAAGAGCCCCTCCTCCAATATGCTCCACTCTCCGATAAGTTGGCAGTCCAATGCCCCCTCTTCCGCTCTACAAGTCTCCTCCCACAAGGATATCCTCTATAGCTCTAAGCAACATTTCCTCTCTGTGCGCAATACTACTTTGATGTTTGCCAATATGGTCACAAAGCTTGAACGCTCCTCCACCACAAATGCGTCTAGGTCCATCACTAAGTGTATGAAGCATGGTCCTCATCCCAACCTTCCTCTAGTTAAGTGTCTAACATCCAAGTTATATATCACATGGACAGAATCTCCAAGGGCTAAGTGTCCTCATCCAAGTGCCCAAAACCGCTCAGTGTGCCCAAAACCCCCCTCCTCCTAGCTACCTACCTCACCTGACCAAGAATTGGAATACCCCTTAGTGTGTCTTCATGGACATCTGCATGGCTTGCTTTGGGTGGATACTTGACCTCTATTACAGAGGTAGCATGGCACTCTTAGCTAGAAGGATGTTACCTTGATCGGCATGATGACTCCCCCAATGTGTGCACCCAACGGGTCAATCATTATGCCGATCAGGGTAACAACCTCCTAGATAAGAGTGTCGCGCTCCCTCTCTAACCAAGGTCAAGCATCTACCCAAACCGAGCAATCCATATGTCCACGAAGCATCTCCAACAAGCTGGGACACACATTGCTCTCCTAGCAAGGTGAAAACACTTTTGGAGTAACCTAAAAAGCTAAGAAAAAAACATTAGGATTACCAACAAAGCCATGATACTGTGATGGGAAATGCCATAAGTGTAGTGGTTTACACCAATTACAACAATAATGCAAGTTGTTGGTAGTGGCACAATGATTGTAACGGAAAAGGACAGTGGAACTACCAAAGGAGACCTAGTGTTAGAAAAAGGACCAAAAGGTAGGGCATAAAATGCTTTTTGTTCCAAAGATAGTTGGGGTGGGAGCACACCAGGTAGGATATGCAAGTTAAGAAGCTTGGTGTAAAAACGGGAAAACCAAGAGCAACAACTAAAAAGTGGGGGAAATGACTGGATGGACACATATTGATAAACTAAAGTTGGAGAGGTTAGTCCTCAAGCCTTCTTCATTGAAAGTGTAAAGAATTGCAATAGTAAGGAATGAAGAAGCCCCATGAGAGGAATGAGGATTCCATACTATACATTAAATGCCATCGATCGCGTAGGCTCATGGTACTGCATGGATGTGGCATTCTAACACCACAATATACATCTCGGTAGGATATGCCAGTTGTGTCAATTGGTGGAGATTGAGCAATAGGAGCACTTCATCTCCAAGTGTATGATTTTTGGTAGTCTATATCAGGAGGTGATTCCTCACAACACCAAACTTATGAGACTTATTCAAGCCCGTCTCTACTAAGTCGATCACATGTTTGGAGGCATCACATGTTATACAAATACACAAACCATCAATACAGAGGACACTAGGCTGATAATAAACAGAAAATCCTCCAATTCTATCAAGAAATGCAAGTCTATGATAATCCGTTATTCTAGGTATGGTTTTATCATTGAATAGCACTGAAAAGTTATTATCTTTACTTCTAGTTGCATTTCAGAACATAAAACAACAATCGAACACCCCAGACCTCAAATCTGAGTTAATTTGAGGGCAAAAGGAAAATTTTATCAGCCATGTAACAAAAAGATAAAGACTCTGAACTATTATAGCAACCAACCTTCTCTCATTTTAATGGAAGATTCAACTTTGGAGGCATGTGCACAAGTCTAGCACTTGTCCCCCTCATTGATTGTATGGATCAGGTTTCAGTTTGGAATCCTTATATAAGTTTTCACTGGCCTACGAGAGGCTTTGGAGATGATTTACAAGCGTGTAGTATTGAATAGTAGTCACAACATCCTTTTGAAACCTAAGATACAGAATTCAATGGACCTTTTTGGAGATTACTTTGGGTTCTTGTAAATGTACAGCAACAGTTTAATGAGAATTATAGGCAATTTAAAAGATCATCAGACAAAACTAAAACTTCACACTGAGCACTTCTAATTCTGGGCAATGATCAAGCATTTCAGGGTAAGTCTGGGCATTTCCGAGGAGTGTTTTTCATGAGAGAACAAAACTTATATACAGAGCGAGGTTCCTCCAGTCACCCTCTTCCCTAACTCGCTACCTTGGATTCGTTCTCTACAAGCCACCGAAAATATTTTGGGTGCAATCTAAGCATGAAGAACATCAGTCCTGGGTTTGTTGCAACCATGGCAAAGGCCTGATCATTGATGTATCTCAGGATATATTCGGAAACAATAACATCCACCTTCAACCCTGTCTCAAACGATAGCAACCCTGGTTCAGAAGACAGTTTTTATCGTTTTATGTGGTAACTGGAAGTTTAGTGGGAGGTCGCAGTCACAATATCTACCATCTATCCGTAATATGGAGGGTGTGTAGTTCTGTGGAGTGTTTCTTATGTTGCCCTCGGATCGACCTTGTTTCAAGCCTATGGTGAAGTTGGATCCTTTAAGGAGGAGTTTCTTCGTTGTCAACACACTTGGAAGATATGTCTTGAACCTAAATTGTCATATCTTTCTTCAGCTTAGTGCATTCCTTAGCTTCCAGATTTATCCACCTGAAAACACATTTGTTCATCATCCTCTACATTATCCCCGTCCCTAGAATCAAGGCTTTAGCTCAGTCGCCAACATTGGAGCAGTTACAAACTACTCTGGGCAGCAGCATGAAGGCACCTTAAAGGGGAAGTTATACACTATTGTAGGAAAACAGGTGCGGATAGAGTAGTGAGCAGTTACATATGGAGCATCAGGGAACTCTTCTTGATGGTAGCTACATCCTATTCTTGGCAACATTAAAGAGGGCTTCACTTGTGGCTATGACATTCTATGAAGGGCACACTCCCTTTTCCTATATTTCTCATCCTATTCTTCGAAGCATGAGGTGTGCTCTCCTTTCCCGTCCCACCAATCATGATCCTTCTTGGGCTTAAAACCCCTCCTCCAAGATGCTGCACTCTCCGATAATTTGATAGTCCAATGCTCCCTCTTCCGCTCTATAAGTGTGCTCCCACAAGGATCTCGTCTATCTCTATCCAAAATGTCCTCTCTATGCAAAATACTACTTTGATGTTTGCCAATATGGTCAGAAAGCTTGAATGATCCTCCTCCACAAATGTGTCTATGTCCATCGCTAAGTCCATGAAGCATTGTCCTCATCCCAAGCTTCCTCCAGTTAAGTGTCCAACATCCAAGGTATATATCACATGGACCTAATCTCCAAGGGCTAAGTATGCTCATCCAAGAGCCCAAAACTCCTCCTCCTAGCTAGTTACCTCCCATGACTGAGAATTGGAATCCCCCTTTGTGTGCCTTTACGGACATATGCATGGCTTGGTTTGGGTGGATGCTTGACCTTCGTTAGAGAGGTAACATGGCACTCTTGGCTTGGAGGTTGTTACCCTGATCGGCATGATGGCACCCCCATTGTGTGCACCCAATGGGTCGGTCATTATGTCGATCAGGGTAACAACCTTCTTGATAAGAGTGCCACGCTACCTCTCCAACCAAGGTCAAGAATCCACCCAAACCGACCCATCCATATGTCCATGAAGCATCTCCAAGGAGTTAAGACACACACTGGTTTCCTAACAAGGTGAAAACATTTTTTCAGTAACCTAAAAAGCTAAGAAAAAAACATTAGGATCACCAACAAAGCCAAGATATAGTGACGAGAAATACTATAAGTGTAGTGGTTTACACCTACTACAACAATAATGCAAGTTGTTGGTAGTGGTATAGCGATTGCAATGGAAAAGTAGAGCGGAGCTACCAACAAAGGAAAGCTACCTTGTTTCAAGCCTGTGGTGAAGTCGCATCCTTGGAGGACGAGGTTTTCCGTTGCCAAGACAATTGGGAGATATGTCTTGAACCTAAATGGTCATACATTTCTTCAGCTCGGAGCATTCCTAAGCTCCCAGACTTTCTCCGCCTCAAAACACACTTGTTCATCATCCTCTACATTATCTGCAGCCGTAGAATGAAGTCTTTACCTCAGTCGCCAACATTGGAGCAATTACAAACTACTCTGGGAAGCAGCATGGAGGAAACTTAAAGGGGCAGTTATACACTATTGTAGGCAATAACGTGAGGATGTAGTAGTGAGGAGTTACATATCGAGCATGAGGGAAGTCTTCTTAATGCTAGTTACATCCTATTATTGGCAACATTGAAAAGGACCTCACCTGTCGCTATGAGGTGACCTCCTCCAATATGCTCCACTCTCCGATAAGTTGGCAGTCCAATGCCCCCTCTTCCGCTCTACAAGTCTCCTCGCACAAGGATATCCTCTATAGCTCTATGCAACATGTCCTCTCTGTGCGCAACAGTACTTTGATGTTTGCCAATATGGTCACAAAGCTTGAACGCTCCTCCACCACAAATGCATCTAGGTCCATCACTAAGTCCATGAAGCATGGTCCTCATCCCAACCTTCCTCTAGTTAAATGTCTAACATCCAAGTTATATATCACATGGACAGAATCTCCAAGGGCTAAGTGTCCTCATCCAAGTGCCCAAAACCGCTCCGTGTGCCCAAAACCCCCCTCCTCCTAGCTACCTACCTCACATGACCAAGAATTGGAATACCCCTTAGTGTGTCTTCATGGACATATGCACGGCTTGCTTTGGGTGGATACTAGACCTCTATTACAGAGGTAGCATGGCACTCTTAGCTAGAAGGATGTTACCTTGATCGGCATGATGACTCCCCCAATGTGTGCACCCAACGGGTCAATCATTATGCCGATCAGGGTAACAACCTCCTAGATAAGAGTGTCGCGCTCCCTCTCTAACCAAGGTCAAGCATCTACCCAAACCGAGCAATCCATATGTCCACGAAGCATCTCCAACAACCTGGGACACACATTGCTATCCTAGCAAGGTGAAAACACTTTTGGAGTAACCTAAAAAGCTAAGAAAAAAACATTAGGATTACCAACAAAGCAATGATACTGTGATGGGAAATGCCATAAGTGTAGTGGTTTACACCAATTACAACAATAATGCAAGTTGTTGGTAGTGGTACAATGATTGTAACGGAAAAGGACAGTGGAGCTACCAAAGGAGACCTAGTGTTAGAAAAAGGACCAAAAGGTAGGGCATAAATTGCTTTTTGTTCCAAAGCTAGTTGGGGTGGGAGCACACCAGGTAGGATATGCAAGTTAAGAAGCTTGGTGTAAAAACGGGAAAACCAAGAGCAACAACTAAAAAGTGGGGGAAATGAGTGGATGGACACATATTGATAAACTAAAGTTGGAGAGGTTAGTCCTCAAGCCTTCTTCATTGAAAGTGTAAAGAATTGCAATAGTAAGGAATGAAGAAGCCCCATGAGAGGAATGAGGATTCCATACTATACATTAAATGCCATCGATCGCGTAGGCTCATGGTACTGCTGGGCTGTGGCATTCTAACACCACAATATACATCTCGGTAGGATATGCCAGTTGTGTCAATTGGTGGAGATTGAGACATAGGAGCACTTCATCTCCAAGTGTATGATATATTGTAAGAACATACGGAGATATCATTGTTTATTCCATGATTAAGGTTGTCCCTTCTCAAAGATTTTTGGCAGTCTATATCGGGAGGTTATTCCTCACAACACCAAACTTATGAGACTTATTGAAGCCCATCTCTACTAAGTCGATCACATGTTTGGAGGCATCACATGTTATACAAATACACAACCCATCAATACAGAGGACACTAGGATGATAATAAACAGAAAATCCTCCAATTCTATCAGGAAATGCAAGTCTATGATAATCAGTTATTCTAGGTATGGTTATATCATTGAATAGCACTGAAAAGTTATTATCTTTACTTCTAGTTGCATTTCAGAACATAAAACAACAATCAAACACCCCAGACCTCAAATCTGAGTTAATTTGAGGGCAAAAGGAAAAATTTATCAGCCATGTAACAAAAAGATAAAGACTCTGAACTATTATAGCAACCAACCTTCTCTCATTTTAATGGAAGATTCAACTTTGGAGGCATGTGCACAAGTCTAGCACTTGACCCCCTCATTGATTGTATGGATCAGGTTTCAGTCTGGAATCCTTATATAAGTTTTCACTGGCCTACGAGAGGCTTTGGAGATGACTTACAAGCGTGTAGTATTGAATAGTAGTCACAACATCCTTTTGAAACCTAAGATACAGAATTCAATGGACCTTTTTGTAGATTACTTTGGGTTCTTGTAAATGTACAGCAACATGTTAATGAGAATTATAGGCAATTTAAAAGATCATCAGACAAAACTAAAACTTCACACTGAGCACTTCTAATTCTGGGCAATGATCAAGCATTTCAGGGTAAGTCTGGGCATTTCCGAGGAGTGTTTTTCATGAGAGAACAACACTTATATAAAGAGCGAGCTTCCTCCAGTCACCCTCTTCCCTAACTCGCTACCTTGGATTCGTTCTCTACAAGCCACCGAAAATATTTTGGGTGCAATCTAAGCATGGAAAACATCAGTCCTGGGTTTGTTGCAACCATGGCAAAGGCTTGATTATTGATGTATCTTAGGAAATATTCGGCAACAATAACATCCGCCTTCAACCCTGTCTCAACGGACAGCAACCCTGGTTCAGAAGACGGTTTTTATCGTTTTATGTGGTAACTGGATGTTTAGAGGGAGGTCGCAGTCACAATATCTACCATCTATCCGCAATACGGAGGGTGTGTAGTTCTGTGGGGTGTTTCTTATGTTGCCCTCGGATTGACCTTTTTTCAAGCCTGTGGTGAAGTTGGATCCTTTAAGGAGGAGTTTCCTCGTTGTCAAGACACTTGGAAGATATGTCTTGAACCTAAATTGTCATATCTTTCTTCAGCTTAGTGCATTCCTTAGCTTCCAGATTTATCCACCTGAAAACACACTTGTTCATCATCCTCTACATTATCCCCGTCCCTAGAATGAAGTCTTTAGCTCAGTCGCCAACATTGGAGCAGTTACAAACTACTCTGGGAAGCAGCATGAAGGCACCTTAAAGGGGAAGTTATACACTATTGTAGGCAAACACGTGAGGATAGAGTAGTGAGCAGTTACATATGGAGCATCAGGGAACTCTTCTTGATGGTAGCTACATCCTATTCTTGGCAACATTAAAGGGGGCTTCACTTGTTGCTATGACATTCTATGAAGGGCACACTCCCTTTTCCTATATTTCTCATCCTATTCTTGGAAGCATGAGGTGTGCTCTCCTTTCCCGTCCCACCAATCATGATCCTTCTTGGGCTCAAAGCCCCTCCTCCAAGATGCTGCACTCTCCGATAATTTGATAGTCCAATGCTCCCTCTTCCGCTCTATAAGTATGCTCCCACAAGGATCTCGTCTATCTCTATGCAAAATGTCCTCTCTATGCAAAATACTACTTTGATGTTTGCCAATATGGTCAGAAAGCTTGAATGATCCTCCTCCACAAATGTGTCTATGTCCATCTCTAAGTCCATGAAGCATTGTCCTCATCCCAAGCTTCCTCCAGTTGAGTGTCCAACATCCAAGGTATATATCACATGGACCTAATCTCCAAGGGCTAAGTATGCTCATCCAAGTGCCCAAAACTCCTCCTCCTAGCCAGTTACCTCCCATGACTGAGAATTGGAATCCCCCTTTGTGTGCCTTTACGGACATATGCATGGCTTGGTTTGGGTGGATGCTTGACCTTCGTTAGAGAGCTAACATGGCACTCTTGGCTTGGAGGTTGTTACCCTGATCGGCATGATGGCACCCCCATTGTGTGCACCCAATGGGTCGGTCATTATGTCGATCAGGGTAACAACCATCTTGCTAAGAGTGCCACGCTACCTCTCCAACCAAGGTCAAGAATCCACCCAAACCGACCCATCCATATGTCCATGAAGCATCTCCAAGGAGTTAGGACACACACTGCTTTCCTAGCAAGGTGAAAACATTTTTTCAGTAACCTAAAAGGCTAAGAAAAAAACATTAGGATCACCAACAAAGCCAAGATATAGTGACGAGAAATACTATAACTGTAGTGGTTTACACCTACTACAACAATAATGCAAGTTGTTGGTAGTGGTATAGCGATTGCAATGGAAAAGGAGAGTGGAGCTACCAACAAAGGAAAGATACCTTGTTTCAAGCCTGTGGTGAAGTCGCATCCTTGCAGGACGAGGTTATTCGTTGCCAAGACAATTGGGAGATATTTCTTGAACCTAAATGGTCATACATTTCTTCAGCTCGGAGCATTCCTAAGCTCCCAGACTTTCTCCACTTCAAAACACACTTGTTCATCATCCTCTACATTAACTGCAGCCGTAGAATGAAGTCTTTACCTCAGTCGCCAACATTGGAGCAATTACAAACTACTCTGGGCAGCAGCATGAAGGAAACCTAAAGGGGCAATTATACACTATTGTAGGCAATAACGTGAGGATGTAGTAGTGACCAGTTACATATCGAGCATGAGGGAAGTCTTCTTAATGCAAGTTACATCCTATTATTGGCAACATTGAAAAGGACCTCACCTGTCGCTATGACATTCTATGAAGGGCACACTCCCTTTCCTATATTTCTAATCCTATTCATGGAAGCATGAGCTGTGCTCTCCTTTCCCGTCTCACTGATCATGATCCTCCTTGGGCTAAGAGCCCCTCCTCCAATATGCTCCACTCTCCGATAAGTTGGCAGTCCAATGCCCCCTCTTCCGCTCTACAAGTCTCCTCCCACAAGGATATCCTCTATAGCTCTATGCAACATGTCCTCTCTGTGCGCAATACTACTTTGATGTTTGCCAATATGGTCACAAAGCTTGAACGTTACTGTTATCACACCATAGTAGCAGCACTACTATTCTTGTACAGCAGATATCTGCATATTCCAGAGCTTCCATTATTCCAGAGCAAGGCTATATATTTTGGATCACTCATGATCAGAGCAGTATATTATTCAGATTTATGTATGACCTTGTGTCAAGGCTGAACCTTGAGAGTTCAGATTTGATGACTGATGTGACCACTTATCCCATACAGTTTCAGTTCAGTGCCTAGAGATGTATTTCGGCAGTGTTTCAGATGATGCATGATGATTATTATTACGATGATGTTGTATGATCTATGGATATGTTATCACTGACTGTGGATTATTATCTTGTTGATTTAGTCATGATCATAGCATGTGCTTGGTATATTGTTCCTGATGTGGCAAACTATTTAAAATGAACTGTAAATCATAAAATGGACGATTGCTTGCACATTTAGGTCATTTAACAAAACCCACTGGTTTTTCACCTTACATAGATATGGTCTTTCCCGACACCAGTTGTCTGCTAGTGTAGGCTCCATATTCACTTGACTCCATACATACATGACCTTCCTGTTTGACTTTAAACCCTGACTTGTCTCATTTGACTTTCTGATACCGAGGACTTCCCCATTTTTCTACCTCTGTGTTTGGACCGCATCCTTGTTTATTCAGTGTCTCGGCTCTGAGTTGGTGACAAAGCTTGCCTTTGGTGAGTTGGATTGTAGGCCTAAATCATTCTGGTCGGTTGTCCCGATGTTTGGCATTGGCTCGAACTCCCCCTAGTCACTTGAGATGTTGTTGGCTAAAACTGAAAGCTCATGTTCTACCTATGGAAACTTAAAAAATTCGCCCATGGAAATAAAAAGGGCAAGAGCGATGAATAGCTAAAAATACTCCTCGAAGAGTATAAGAAAGGTCCAAAAAGCAATGGTTCTTAAAAGCTATATCTAAACAATTGCTGACCTTATAAATATGTGAAAAACATGCCCTGGATGCAAGCTGCAACTAGTTGTGCTTCTCAGCACATCTGAAATCCGAAGGGTTATGTAGGCCAAAAAGGCCATGGAATAAATTGAATGATCCTAATGAACCTAGATCAACTTGATGTAGACATGATGCCTAAGTTGAATAAGCACTCTCTAAACAACTTATCCATTTGTGAGGCACAGCCATCCCCCGTGTTCTTTTGTCCGGCACAGAGTTTGTAGCTTCCCCCTTCTCCCAGTCCAAAGTATTTTTGAGTTAAGTTAGACAAGTCAAACCCTTGGCCCAACCTTGCTCCTAGCCTTCATCCTTCACTAGCAGTTTGACCATATCCATTGGGTGAGTTTGTCATTTGAACTGTTGTGCAAGTAATTTTATATAACAACGGAATATGCTAACTTAATTAATGCCACTGAAGGGATGTTATACTTTGAGCTTAGCTGTGAGAATGATTAGAGAAGCAGTGTCTTAGTCTACTGATGTGATTTATCCTTGGTTGTATATTCTTGGGATCCGTGATGATGTGGACCATGTATTGATGATTATTGATGGGCCCACATGTTTGATGATGATATCATATGATGGACATATGATGCAGATGATGTTTGATCCAGTTCAGCAGGTTTATTACTACTTCAGATCAGCAGATTATACATTGTCCATATATGGTGGACCCTACAGCTGGCCCATTAGGGCAACCCAGGGTGTATGAGTACACATTCCTAGTGGATTTGGGTCTTCTGGATCCATTGAGACACTTATCTTTCAGTTCTGGGCACTTCTGACAGTGATTGAGGCAGTTTTACACTTGTTGACCAGATTTGGGGCTGATTTCCCAGCCTGAGCAGCAGGGGCCCTGAGAGGCCAGTTCACCTAGGGCGCTGATAATGGAGGGGGTGGTCCAGCCACTTGTTTTTACCATTTACCCCCCCTTCTGGAGAGCCTAGTGGGCTCAGATGGACAGCGCTAGCACCCTAGGAGGCAGTTTTGGCACTTTCACAGTTCCCGAGGCAGTTAAAAAATGGGATAAAGTGGTCACTGAGGAAATCGATTTGGGAAATTGAGGCAAGGTTTTGGCATTTGGTTTTCACTGAGGTCTTCCAGGGTGGCATCACTATCTTCCAGTCAGTTTTCACCATGTGGGTATGCCCAGATTGATCACAGGAGGACATTTACTGTTTGACTATCATGGATTCTGAGGACAGTTTTGGTCATTTACATTATATTGGACATATTTTATTATTTTATTGTGCCTTGGGGATGAGCTAGTAAGGATTGATGCCTCCTAGCCCCACCATGAGCTTATATTGTCATGTCCTAGTCACCATGAGGTGGATTTTGTACTTTTTACCCCTCTAGTGGGATGACGTCACCCTCCATTGTACCATTTAGTGAGGGCGCTTTTGTTATATTGGGTGATCCAAGTGATATTATGTTATGGTTCATCCTAGCCATTGACTGTATGATGAGATCTTATAATCTCAACCACTCATTTGATGTAGTATTGTAGAGTGGTATAGGGTTTTGGTCTTTATTATCCTATATAAGGAAGAGACCCCCCATTATAAAGCTCACCTTTGGAGCTCTGGAATATTGGAATAGAAGATTTTTTGTGGAGCACATCTCTCTTGCATATTGAATATACAGTATCTCTTCTATGTATCATTGTGGATTTTGGTGCTTTTGCTAACCTTTTGACAGGAAAGTCGAATTGGAGAGAGGAGGGCGACTTCATGAGGGTTATTGTTGGAGGGATCCACATATTCTCTCTTGCGTTGATCTTGTGACAGGGAGTATCATTATTGTATCTTCGTGACATAGTTGATGCTTTCTATTACATCTTTCTACCATTTTCATAATCATCTTGCTTGACTTGTTTCTTTGATCTTGTCTTGTAGGAGGAGGACGATTTGGCTATCTTGGAGAAGGGCGATTTGGTTGGGGCACTTGGATCTCACTCTTGAATATACACATAGGAGAATGCTATCAACTTGCAAGGTGGCCATAAGCAATTGAGGTAAGATCTACAAGGTATGTGCCTCTTTCATCCATTCTATCTTCATTGGTCATAAAACCCTAATTAAATCAAAACCCCAATTTTGGTATTTCTTAGATCTACTTAGATCTAGCCTTGCAATTGAAAAGATATTAAAAACCCACCTCTATAGGATCCACCCCTAGTTGGATCTATAGTTTGGTGGTGATTGGCTAAAAATTAACACACTTTTCAATGCAAAAAGCCTTCTTGAACCTAAATCGATTTTCCTAAGAGAAGCTTGTTGGGTTAGATCTAGCACATGGGTAGGTGAGATCCCACTTGATTTGACATCTAGACATTTGATAACCTATACCCATATCTTTACTTTGGTGAAAACTACCTTGTGGACATCTCTCCATGTTTTAAGGGGTTGAAACCCCCTTTTGACCTTCTTGGCATCTTAAAACTTAGATCTACTAAGATCTAGCCATTGGATTCACTTGAAACTTTGAAGGAACATAGATCGGGGTACTAACATCCCGGATCTACATTTTGGTGGCCATTGGACTTGATTTGATCCACCAAAACCCATTTTTGGACCCTCCTTGAGCAAATCGCACCCCTTTGATTTTTTGAGTTGGTCCACTTCTAGGAAGTGGGTGTTTGAGTTATTCGTGGATTTGGAATGCCCATGCCTTGAAACCTAGGTCTATACTGTCCTTTTGTCAAGATCCACCTTGGGGGTTGCATTCCTTGTTTCAAGGAATTGTGGTCCACTTAGGGTAATCACTTAAAAACCTAGATCTAGTAAGATCCAACCATTGGATCTCATCCAATCCACTTGACTTGGCTTCTAGGTGTCCCGATCTACACTTTGACATACTTTTTGACTCCATTAGCCCAACAAACAAGGCACTAGTCCTTCTCCAAGCAAGTCGCACTCCTTGGGATTCGTGTCAAACCCTAGATCTAGTACATGGGTACTCCTAGAATCAACTCAAACTCATAGATCTAGCCTACATCTAACCTATAGTACCATCCTCACACCTAACTTCACCTTGTGGGTCCACCTAGAACCATTTCACACTTCCCAAGAAACTAGACCCACTTGTGTAAACACATGGTACTTTACCTAGTTATCATACCCCATCATGTGGTCTAAACCATACATAGGTTGAAACATTAACAATCTCTTACACCTCCCTCAACCATACCTTAACCCTTAGGTCTACTTAGCCTTGCATTGGTTTCCGTAAATCATTACTTACCTACCCTTAGAAACCTTTGTTTGGACCCAATCAACTATGATTGGGGTATAGGGTCTCCCCTTGGTCTAGTTATACCTTGACCTAAAGCGAAGAGTGCCTCGGTTGACGTGACTCCCACCTGCATTTTGAACCGTGGCATCTCTTGGGTCACCTCTTTAGTTGCCTGACTCCTCTACCGTCCCGGATGGGATACCACTAGGGGCAACTACAAGTTGTGTGATAACAGTTACTCCACCACAAATGCGTCTAGGTCCATCACTAAGTCCATGAAGCATGGTCCTCATCCCAACCTTCCTCTAGTTAAGTGTCTAACGTCCAAGTTATATATCACATGGACAGAATCTCCAAGGGCTAAGTGTCCTCATCCAAGTGCCCAAAAACGCTCCGTGTGCCCAAAACCCCCCTCCTCCTAGCTACCTACCTCACATGACCAAGAATTGGAATACCCCTTAGTGTGTCTTCATGGACATATGCATGGCTTGCTTTGGGTGGATACTTGACCTCTATTAAAGAGGTAGCATGGCACTCTTAGCTAGAAGGATGTTACCTTGATCGGCATGATGACTCCACCAATGTGTGCACCCAACGGGTCAATCATTATGTCGATCAGGGTAACAACCTCCTAGATAAGAGTGTCGCGCTCCCTCTCTAACCAAGGTCAAGCATCTACCCAAATCGAGCAATCCATATGTCCACGAAGCATCTCCAACAACCTGGGACACACATTGCTCTCCTAGCAAGGTGAAAACACTTTTGGAGTAACCTAAAAAGCTAAGAAAAAAACATTAGGATTACCAACAAAGCCATGATACTGTGATGGGAAATGCCATAAGTGTAGTGGTTTACACCAATTACAACAATAATGCAAGTTGTTGGTAGTGGTAGAATGATTGTAACGGAAAAGGACAGTGGAGCTACCAAAGGAGACCTAGTGTTAGAAAAAGGACCAAAAGGTAGGGCATAAAATGCTTTTTGTTCCAAAGCTAGTTGGGGTGGGAGCACACCAGGTAGGATATGCAAGTTAAGAAGCTTGGTGTAAAAACGGGAAAACCAAGAGCAACAACTAAAAAGTGGGGGAAATGAGTGGATGGACACATATTGATAAACTAAAGTTGGAGAGGTTAGTCCTCAAGCCTTCTTCATTGAAAGTGTAAAGAATTGCAATAGTAAGGAAGGAAGAAGCCCCATGAGAGGAATGAGGATTCCATACTATACATTAAATGCCATCGATCGCGTAGGCTCATGGTACTGCATGGCTCTGGCATTCTAACACCACAATATACATCTCAGTAGGATATGCCAGTTGTGTCAATTGGTGGAGATTGAGACATAGGAGCATTTCATCTCCAAGTGTATGATATATTGTAAGAACATACGGAGATATCATTGTTTATTCCATGATTAAGGTTGTCCCTTTCTAAAATATTTTTGGCAGTCTCTATCGGGAGGTGATTCCTCACAACACCAAACTTATGAGACTTATTCAAGCCCATCTCTACTAAGTCGATCACATGTTTGCAGGCATCACATGTTATACAACTACACAACCCATCAATACAGAGGACACTAGGCTGATAATAAACAGAAAATCCTCCAATTCTATCAAGAAATGCAAGTCTATGATAAACAGTTATTCTAGGTATGGTTTTATCATTGAATAGCACTGAAAAGTTATTATCTTTAGTTCTAGTTGCATTTCAGAACATAAAACAACAATCGAACACCCCAGACCTCAAATCTGAGTTAATTTGAGGGCAAAAGGAAAAATTTATCAGCCATGTAACAAAAAGATAAAGACTCTGAACTATTATAGCAACCAACCTTCTCTCATTTTAATGGAAGATTCAACTTTGGAGGCATGTGCACAAGTCTAGCACTTGTCCCCCTCATTGATTGTATGGATCAGGTTTCAGTTTGGAATCCTTATATAAGTTTTCACTGGCCTACGAGAGGCTTTGGAGATGATTTACAAGCGTGTAGTATTGAATAGTAGTCACAACATCGTTTTGAAACCTAAGATATACAGAATTCAATGGACCTTTTTGGAGATTACTTTGGGTTCTTGTAAATGTACAGCAACAGGTTAATAATAATTACAGGCAATTTAAAAGATCATCAGACAAAACTAAAACTTCACACTGAGCATTTCTAATTCTGGGCAATGATCAAGCATTTCAGGGTAAGTCTGGGCATTTCCGAGGAGTGTTTTTCATGAGACAACAACACTTATATACAGAGCGAGGTTCCTCCAGTCACCCTCTTCCCTAACTCGCTACCTTGGATTCGTTCTCTACAAGCCACCGAAAATATTTTGGGTGCAATCTAAGCATGAAGAACATCAGTCCTGGGTTTGTTGCAACCATGGCAAAGGCCTCATCATTGATGTATCTCAGGATATATTCGGCAACAATAACATCCACCTTCAACCCTGTCTCAAAGGACAGCAACCCTGGTTCAGAAGACTGTTTTTATCGTTTTAAGTGGTAACTGGTAGTTTAGAGGGAGGTCGCAGTCACAATATCTAACATCTATCCGCAATATCGAGGGTGTGTAGTTCTGTGGGGTGTTTCTTATGTTGCCCTCGGATCGACCTTGTTTCAAGCCTGTGGTGAAGTTGGATCCTTTAAGGAGGAGTTTCTTCGCTGTCAAGACACTTGGAAGATATGTCTTGAACCTAAATTGTCATATCTTTCTTCAGCTTAGTGCATTCCTTAGCTTCCAGATTTATCCACCTGAAAACACACTTGTTCATCATCCTCTACATTATCCCCGTCCCTAGAATGAAGTCTTTAGCTCAGTCGCCAACATTGGAGCAGTTACAAACTACTCTGGGCAGCAGCATGAAGGCACCTTAAAGGGGAAGTTATACACTATTGTAGGCAAACACCTGAGGATAGAGTAGTGAGCAGTTACATATCGAGCATCAGGGAACTCTTCTTGATGGTAGCTACATCCTATTCTTGGCAACATTAAAGAGGGCTTCACTTGTGGCTATAACATTCTATGAAGGGCACACTCCCTTTTCCTATATTTCTCATCCTATTCTTGGAAGCATGAGGTGTGCTCTCCTTTCCCGTCCCACCAATCATGATCCTTCTTGGGCTCAAAGCCCCTCCTCCAAGATGCTGCACTCTCCGATAATTTGATAGTCCAATGCTCCCTCTTCCGCACTATAAGTATGCTCCCACAAGGATCTCGTCTATCTCTATGCAAAATGTCCTCTCTATGCAAAATACTACTTTGATGTTTGCCAATATGGTCAGAAAGCTTGAAAGATCCTCCTCCACAAATGTGTCTATGTCCATCGCTATGTCCATGAAGCATTGTCCTCATCCCAAGCTTCCTCCAGTTAAGTGTCCAACATCCAAGGTATATATCTCATGGACCTAATCTCCAAGGGCTAAGTATGCTCATCCAAGTGCCCAAAACTCCTCCTCCTAGCTAGTTACCTCCCATGACTGAGAATTGGAATCCCCCTTTGTGTGCCTTTACGGAGATATGCATGGCTTGGTTTGGGTGGATGCTTGACCTTCGTTAGAGAGGTAACATGGCACTCTTGGCTTGGAGGTTGTTACCCTGATCGGCATGATGCCACCCCCATTGTGTGCACCCAATGGGTCGGTCATTATGTCGATCAGGGTAACAACCTTCTTGCTAAGAGTGCCACGCTACCTCTCCAACCAAGGTCAAGAATCCACCCAAACCGACCCATCCATATGTCCATGAAGCATGTCCAAGGACTTAGGACACACACTGCTTTCCTAGCAAGGTGAAAACATTTTTTCAGTAACCTAAAAAGCTAAGAAAAAAACATTAGGATCACCAACAAAGCCATGATATAGTGACGAGAAATACTATAAGTGTAGTGGTTTACACCTACTACAACAATAATGCAAGTTGTTGGTAGTGGTATACCGATTGCAATGGAAAAGGAGAGCAGAGCTACCAACAAAGGAAAGCTACCTTGTTTCAAGCCTGTGCTGAAGTCGCATCCTTGGAGGACGAGGTTTTCCGTTGCCAAGACAATTGGGAGATATGTCTTGAACCTAAATGGTCATACATTTCTTCAGCTCGGAGCATTCCTAAGCTCCCAGACTTTCTCCGCCTCAAAACACACTTGTTCATCATCCTCTACATTATCTGCAGCCGTAGAATGAAGTCTTTACCTCAGTCGCCAACATTGGAGCAATTACAAACTACTCTGGGCAGCAGCATGCAGGAAACCTAAAGGGGCAGTTATACACTATTGTAGGCAATAACGTAAGGCTGTAGTAGTGAGGAGTTACATATCGAGCATGAGGGAAGTCTTCTTAATGCTAGTTACATCCTATTATTGGCAACATTGAAAAGGACCTCACCTGTCGCTGTGACATTCTAGGAAGGGCACACTCCCTTTCCTATATTTCTCATCCTATTCTTGGAAGCATGAGCTGTGCTCTCATTTCCCGTCTCACTGATCATGATCATCCTTGGGCTAAGAGCCCCTTCTCCAATATGCTCCACTCTCCGATAAGTTGGCAGTCCAATGCCCCCTCTTCCGCTCTACAACACTCCTCCCACAAGGATATCCTCTATAGCTCTATGCATCATGTCCTCTCTGTGCGCATTACTACTTTGATGTTTGCCAATATGGTCACAAAGCTTGAACGCTCCTCCACCACAAATGCATCTAGGTCCATCACTAAGTCCATGAAGCATGGTCCTCATCCCAACCTTCCTCTACTTAAGTGTCTAACATCAAAGTTATATATCACATGGACAGAATCTCCAAGGGCTAAGTGTCCTCATCCAAGTGCCCAAAACCGCTCCGTGTGCCCAAAACCCCCCTCCTCCTAGCTACCTGCCTCACATGAGCAACAATTGGAATACCCCTTAGTGTGTCTTCATGGACATATGCATGGCTTGCTTTGGGTGGATACTTGACCTCTATTACAGAGGTAGCATGGCACTCTTAGCTAGAAGGATGTTACCTTGATCCGCATGATGACTCCCCCAATGTGTGCACGCAACGGGTCAATCATTATACCGATCAGGGTAACAACCTCCTAGATAAGAGTGTCGCGCTCCCTCTCTAACCAAGGTCAAGCATCTACCCAAACCGAGCAATCCATATGTCCACGAAGCATCTCCAACAACCTGGGACACACATTGCTCTCCTAGCAAGGTGAAAACACTTTTGGAGTAACCTAAAAAGCTAAGAAAAAAACATTAGGATTACCAACAAAGCCATGATACTGTGATGGGAAATGCCATAAGTGTAGTGGTTTACACCAATTACAACAATAATGCAAGTTGTTGGTAGTGGTACAATGATTGTAACGAAAAAGGAGAGTGGAGCTACCAAAGGAGACCTAGTGTTAGAAAAAGGACCAAAAGGTAGGGCATAAAATGCTTTTTGTTCCAAAGCTAGTTGGGGTGGGAGCACACCAGGTAGGATATGCAAGTTAAGAAGCTTGGTGTAAAAAGGGGAAAACCAAGAGCAACAACTAAAAAGTGGGGGAAATGAGTGGATGGACACATATTGATAAACTAAGGTTGGAGAGGTTAGTCCTCAAGCCTTCTTCATTGAAAGTGTAAAGAATTGCAATAGTAAGGAATTAAGAAGCCCCATGAGAGGAATGAGGATTCCATACTATACATTAAATGCCTTCGATCGCGTAGGCTCATGGTACTGTTGGGCTGTGGCATTCTAACACCACAATATACATCTCGGTAGGATATGCCAGTTGTGTCAATTGGTGGAGATTGAGACATAGGAGCACTTCATCTCCAAGTGTAGGATATATTGTAAGAACATACGGAGATATCATTGTTTATTCCATGATTAAGGTTGTCCCTTTCTCAAAGATTTTTGGCAATCTATATCGGGAGGTGATTCCTCCCAACACCAAACTTATGAGACTTATTCAAGCCCATCTCTACTAAGTTGATCACATGTTTGGAGGCATCACATGTTATACAAATACACAACCCATCAATACGGAGGACACTAGGCTGATAATAAACAGAAAATCGACCAATTCTATCAAGAAATGCAAGTCTATGATAATCAGTTATTCTAGGTATGGTTTTATCATTGAATAGCACTGAAAAGTTATTATCTTTACTTCTAGTTGCATTTCAGAACATAAAACAACAATCGAACACCCCAGACCTCAAATCTGAGTTAATTTGAGGGCAAAAGGAAAAATTTATCAGCCATGTAACAAAAAGATAAAGACTCTGAACTATTATAGCAACCAACCTTCTCTCATTTTAATGGAAGATTCAACTTTGGAGACATGTGCACAAGTCTAGCACTTGTCCCCCTCATTGATTGTATGGATCAGGATTCAGTTTGGAATCCTTATATAAGTTTTCACTGGCCTACGAGAGGCTTTGGAGATGATTTACAAGCGTGTAGTATTGAATCGTAGTCACAACATCCTTTTGAAACCTAAGATACATAATTCAATGGACCTTTTTGGATATTACTTTGGGTTCTTGTAAATGTACAGCAACAGGTTAATGAGAATTATAGGCAATTTAAAAGATCATCAGACAAAACTAAAACTTCACACTGAGCACTTCTAATTCTGGGCAATGATCAAGCATTTCAGGGTAAGTCTGGGCAATTCCGAGGAGTGTTTTGCATGAGAGAACAACACTTATATACAGAGCGAGGTTCCTCCAGTCACCCTCTTCCCTAACTCGCTACCTTGGATTCGTTCTCTACAAGCCACCGAAAATATTTTGGGTGCAATCTAACCATGAAGAACATCAGTCCTGGGTTTGTTGCAACCATGGCAAAGGACTGATCATTGATGTATCTCAGGATATATTCGGCAACAATAACATCCACCTTCAACCCTGTCTCAAAGGACAGCAACCCTGATTCAGAAGACGATTTTTATCGTTTTATGTGGTAACCGGAAGTTTAGAGGGAGGTCGCAGTCACAATATCTACCATCTATCCGCAATACGGAGGGTGCGTAGCTCTGTGGGGTGTTTCTTATGTTGGCCTCGGATTGACCTTGTTTCAAGCCTGTGGTGAAGTTGGATCCTTTAAGGAGGAGTTTCTTCGCTGTCAAGACACTCGGAAGATATGTATTGAACCTAAATTGTCATATATTTCTTCAGCTTAGTGCATTCCTTAGCTTCCAGATTTCTCCACCTGAAAACACACTTGTTCATCATCCTCTACATTATCCCCGTCCCTAGAATGAAGTCTTTAGCTCAGTCGCCAACATTGGAGCAGTTACAAACTACTCTGGGCAGCAGCATGGAGGCACCTTAAAGGGGAAGTTATACACTATTGTAGACAAAAACGTGAGGATAGAGTAGTGAGCAGTTACGTATGGAGCATCAGGGAACTCTTCTTGATGGTAGCTACAACCTATTCTTGGCAACATTAAAGAGGGCTTCACTTGTGGCTATGACATTCTATGAAGGGCACACTCCCTTTTCCTATATTTCTCGTCCTATTCTTGGAAGGATGAGGTGTGCTCTCCTTTCCCGTCCCACCAATCATGATCCTTCTTGGGCTCAAAGCCCCTCCTCCAAGATGCTGCACTCTCCGATATTTTGATAGTCCAATGCTCCCTCTTCCGCTCTATAAGTATGCTCCCACAAGGATCTCGTCTATCTCTATGCAAAATGTCCTCTCTATGCAAAATACTACTTTGATGTTTGCCAATATGGTCAGAAACCTTGAATGATCCTCCTCCACAAATGTGTCTATGTCCATCGCTAAGTCCATGAAGCATTGTCCTCATCCCAAGCTTCCTCCAGTTAAGTGTCCAACATCCAAGGTATATATCACATGGACCTAATCTCCAAGGGCTAAGTATGCTCTTCCAACTGCCCAAAACTCCTCCTCCTAGCTAGTTACCTCCCATGACTGAGAATTGGAATCCCCCTTTATGTGCCTTTACGGACATATGCATGGCTTGATTTGGGTGGATGCTTGAGGTTGTTGCCCTGATCGGCATGATGCCACCCCGATTGTGTGCACCCAATGGGTCGGTCATTATGTTGATCAGGGTAACAACCTTCTTGCTAAGAGTGCCACGCTACCTCTCCAGCCAAGGTCAAGAATCCACCCAAACCGACCCATCCATATGTCCATGAAGCATCTCCAACGAGTTAGGACACACACTGCTTTCCTAGCAAGGTAAAAACATTTTTTCAGTAACCTAAAAAGCTAAGAAAAAAACATTAGGATCACCAACAAAGCCAAGATATAGTGACGAGAAATACTATAAGTGTAGTGGTTTACACCTACTACAACAATAATGCAAGTTGTTGGTAGTGGTATAGCGATTGCAATGGAAAAGGAGAGCGGAGCTACCAACAAAGGAAAGCTACCTTGTTTCAAGCCTTTGGTGAAGTCGCATCCTTGGAGGACGAGGTTTTCCGTTGCCAAGACAATTGGGAGATATGTCTTGAACCTAAATGGTCATACATTTCTTCATCTCGGAGCATTCCTAAGCTCCCAGACTTTCTCTGCCTCAAAACACACTTGTTCATCATCCTCTACATTATCTGCAGCCGTAGAATGAAGTCTTTACCTCAGTCGCCAACATTGGAGCAATTACAAACTACTCTGGGCAGCAGCATGAAGGAAACTTAAAGGGGCAGTTATACACTATTGTAGGCAATAACGTGAGGATGTAGTAGTGAGGAGTTACATATCGAGCATGAGGGAATTCTTCTTAATGCTAGTTACATCCTATTATTGGCAACATTGAAAAGGACCTCACCTGTCGCTATGACATTCTATGAAGGGCACAATCCCTTTCCTATATTTCTCATCCTATTCTTGGAAGCATGAGCTGTGCTCTCCCTTCCAGTCTCAGTGATCATGATCCTCCTTGAGCTAAGAGCCCCTCCTCCAATATGCTCCACTCTCCGATAAGTTGAGAGTCCAATGCCCCCTCTTCCGCTCTACAAGTCTCCTCCCACAAGGATATCCTCTATAGCTCTATGCAACATGTCCTCTCTGTGCGCAATACTACTTTGATGTTTGCCAATATGGTCACAAAGCTTGAACGCTCCTCCACCACAAATGCGTCTAGGTCCATCACTAAGTCCATGAAGCATGGTCCTCATCGCAACCTTCCTCTAGTTAAGTGTCTAACGTCCAAGTTATATATCACATGGACAGAATCTCCAAGGGCTAAGTGTCCTCATCCAAGTGCCCAAAAATGCTCCGTGTGCCCAAAACCCCCCCCCCTCCTAGCTAACTACCTCACATGACCAAGAATTGGAATACCCCTTAGTGTGTCTTCATGGACATATGCATGGCTTGCTTTGGGTGGATACTTGACCTCTATTAAAGAGGTAGCATGGCAGTCTTAGCTAGAAGGATGTTACCTTGATCGGCATGATGACTCCACCAATGTGTGCACCGAACGGGTCAATCATTATGCCGATCAGGGTAACAACCTCCTAGATAAGAGTGTCGCGCTCCCTCTCTAACCAAGGTCAAGCATCTACCCAAACCGAGCAATCCATATGTCCACGAAGCATTTCCAACAACCTGGGACACACATTGCTCTCCTAGCAAGGTGAAAACACTTTTGGAGTAACCTAAAAAGCTAAGAAAAAAACATTAGGATTACCAACAAAGCCATGATACTGTGATGGGAAATGCCATAAGTGTACTGGTTTACACCAATTACAACAATAATGCAAGTTGTTGGTAGTGGTAGAATGATTGTAACGGAAAAGGACAGTGGAGCTACCAAAGGAGACCTAGTGTTAGAAAAAGGACCAAAAGGTAGGGCATAAAATGCTTTTTGTTCCAAAGCTAGTTGGGGTGGGAGCACACCAGGTAGGATATGCAAGTTAAGAAGCTTGGTGTAAAAACGGGAAAACCAAGAGCAACAACTAAAAAGTGGGGGAAATGACTGTATGGACACATATTGATAAACTAAAGTTGGAGAGGTTAGTCCTCAAGCCTTCTTCATTGAAAGTGTAAAGAATTGCAATAGTAAGGAAGGAAGAAGCCCCATGAGAGGAATGAGGATTCCATACTATACATTAAATGCCTTCGATCGCGTAGGCTCATGGTACTGCTGGGATGTGGCATTCTAACACCACAATATACATCTCGGTAGGATATGCCAGTTGTGTCAATTGGTGGGGATTGAGACATAGGAGCACTTCATCTCCAAGTGTAGGATATATTGTAAGAACATACGGAGATATCATTGTTTATTCCATGATTAAGGTTGTCCCTTTCTCAAAGATTTTTGGCAGTCTATATCGGGAGGTGATTCCTCCCAACACCAAACTTATGAGACTTATTCAAGCCCATCTCTACTAAGTTGATCACATGTTTGGAGGCATCACATGTTATACAACTACACAACCCATCAATACAGAGGACACTAGGCTGATAATAAACAGAAAATCCTCCAATTCTATCAAGAAATGCAAGTCTATGATAATCAGTTATTCTAGGTATGGTTTTATCATTGAATAGCACTGAAAAGTTATTATCTTTACTTCTAGTTGCACTTCAGAACATAAAACAACAATCGAACACCCCACACCTCAAATCTGAGTTAATTTGAGGGCAAAAGGAAAAATTTATCAGCCATGTAACAAAAAGATAAAGACTCTGAACTATTATAGCAACCAACCTTCTCTCATTTTAATGGAAGATTCAACTTTGGAGGCATGTGCACAAGTCTAGCACTTGTCCCCCTCATTGATTGTATGGATCAGGTTTCAGTTTGGAATCCTTATATAAGTTTTCACTGGCCTAAGAGAGGCTTTGGAGATGATTTACAAACGTGTAGTATTGAATAGTAGTCACAACATCCTTTTGAAACCTAAGATACAGAATTCAATGGACCTTTTTGGAGATTACTTTGGGTTCTTGTAAATGTACAGCAACATGTTAGTGAGAATTATAGGCAATTTAAAAGATCATCAGACAAAACTAAAACTTCACACTGAGCACTTCTAATTCTGGGTAATGATCAAGCATTTCAGGGTAAGTCTGGCCAATTCCGAGGAGTGTTTTTCATGAGAGAACAACACTTATATACAGAGCGGGGTTCCTCCAGTCACCCTCTTCCCTAACTCGCTACCTTGGATTCGATCTCTAAAAGCCACCGAAAATATTTTGGGTGCAATCTAAGCATGAAGAACATCAGTCCTGGGTTTGTTGCAACCATGGAAAAGGCCTGATCATTGATGTATCTCAGGATATATTCGGCAACAATAACATCCACCTTCAACCCTGTCTCAAAGGACAGCAACACTGATTCAGAAGACGGTTTTTATCGTTTTATGTGGTAACAGGAAGTTTAGAGGGAGGTCGCAGTCACAATATCTACCATCTATCCGCAATACGGAGGGTGCGTAGCTCTGTGGGGTGTTTTTTATGTTGGCCTCGGATTGACCTTGTTTCAAGCCTGTGGTGAAGTTGGATCCTTTAAGGAGGAGTTTCTTCGCTGTCAAGACACTCGGAAGATATGTCTTGAACCTAAATTGTCATATATTTCTTCAGCTTAGTGCATTCCTTAGCTTCCAGATTTCTCCACCTGAAAACACACTTGTTCATCATCCTCTACATTATCCCTGTCCCTAGAATGAAGTCTTTAGCTCAGTCGCCAACATTGGAGCAGTTACAAACTACTCTGGGCAACAGCATGGAGGCACCTTAAAGGGGAAGTTATACACTATTGTAGGCAAAAACATGAGGATAGAGTAGTGAGCAGTTACATATGGAGCATCAGGGAACTCTTCTTGATGGTAGCTACAACCTATTCTTGGCAACATTAAAGAGGGCTTCACTTGTGGCTATGACATTATATAAAGGGCACACTCCCTTTTCCTATATTTCTCATCGTATTCTTGGAAGCATGAGGTGTGCTCTCCTTTCCCGTCCCACCAATCATGATCCTTCTTGGGCTCAAAGCCCCTCCTCCAAGATGCTGCACTCTCCGATATTTTGATAATCCAATGCTCCCTCTTCTGCTCGATAAGTATGCTCCCACAAGGATCTCGTCTATCTCTATGCAAAATGTCCTCTCTATGCAAAATACTAATTTATGTTTGCCAATATGGTCAGAAACCTTGAATGATCCTCCTCCACAAATGTGTCTATGTCCATCACTAAGTCCATGAAGCATTGTCCTCATCCCAAGCTTCCTCCAGTTAAGTGTCCAACATCCAAGGTATATATCACATGGACCTAATCTCCAAGGGCTAAGTATGCTCTTCCAAGTGCCCAAAACTCCTCCTCCTAGCTAGTTACCTCCCATGACTGAGAATTGGAATCCCCCTTTGTGTGCCTTTACGGACATATGCATGGCTTGATTTGGGTGGATGCTTGAGGTTGTTACCCTGATCGGCATGATGCCACCCGCATTGTGTGCACCCAATGGGTCGGTCATTATGTCCATCAGGGTAACAACCTTCTTGCTAAGAGTGCCACGCTACCTCTCCAGCCAAGGTCAAGAATCCACCCAAACCGACCCATCCATATGTCCATGAAGCATCTCCATGGAGTTAGGACACACACTGCTTTCCTAGCAAGGTAAAAACATTTTTTCAGTAACCTAAAAAGCTAAGAAAAAAACATTAGGATCACCAACAAAGCCAAGATATAGTGACGAGAAATACTATAACTGTAGTGGTTTACACCTACTACAACAATAATGCAAGTTGTTGGTAGTGGTATAGCGATTGCAATGGAAAAGGAGAGCGGAGCTACCAACAAAGGAAAGCTACCTTGTTTCAAGCCTGTGGTGAAGTCGCATCCTTGGAGGACGAGGTTTTCCGTTGCCAAGACAATTGGGAGATATGTCTTGAACCTAAATGGTCATACATTTCTTCATCTCGGAGCATTCCTAAGCTCCCAGACTTTCTCCACCTCAAAACACACTTGTTCATCATCCTCTACATTATCTGCAGCCGTAGAATGAAGTCTTTACCTCAGTCGCCAACATTGGAGCAATTACAAACTACTCTGGGCAGCAGCATGAAGGAAACTTAAAGGGGCAGTTATACACTATTGTAGGCAATAACGTGAGGATGTAGTAGTGAGGAGTTACATATCGAGCATGAGGGAAGTCTTCTTAATCCTAGTTACATCCTATTATTGGCAACATTGAAAAGGACCTCACCTGTCGCTATGACATTCTATGAAGGGCACAATCCCTTTCCTATATTTCTCATCCTATTCTTGGAAGCATGAGTTGTGCTCTCCCTTCCAGTCTCACTGATCATGATCCTCCTTGGGCTAAGAGCCCCTCCTCCAATATGCTCCACTCTCCGATAAGTTGAGAGTCCAATGCCCCCTCTTCCGCTCTATAAGTCTCCTCCCACAAGGATATCCTCTATAGCTCTATGCAACATGTCCTCTCTGTGCGCAATACTACTTTGATGTTTGCCAATATGGTCACAAAGCTTGAACGCTCCTCCACCACAAATGCGTCTAGGTCCATCACTAAGTCCATGAAGCATGGTCCTCATCCCAACCTTCCTCTAGTTAAGTGTCTAACGTCCAAGTTATATATCACATGGACAAAATCTCCAAGGGCTAAGTGTCCTCATCCAAGTGCCCAAAACCGCTCCGTGTGCCCAAAACCCCCCTCCTCCTAGTTACCTACCTCACATGACCAAGAATTCGAATACCCCTTAGTGTGTCTTCATGGACATCTGCATGGCTTGCTTTGGGTGGATACTTGACCTCTATTACAGAGGTAGCATGGTACTCTTAGCTAGAAGGATGTTACCTTGATCGGCATGATGACTCCCCCAATGTGTGCACCCAACGGGTCAATCATTATCCCGATCAAGGTAAAAACCTCCTAGATAAGAGTGTCGCGCTCCCTCTCTAACCAAGGTCAAGCATCTACCCAAACCGAGCAATCGATATGTCCACGAAGCATCTCCAACAAGATGGGACACACATTGCTCTCCTAGCAAGGTGAAAACACTTTTGGAGTAACCTAAAAAGCTATGAAAAAAACATTAGGATTACCAACAAAGCCATGATACTATGATGGGAAATGCCATAAGTGTAGTGGTTTACACCAATTACAACAATAATGCAAGTTGTTGGTAGTGGTACAATGATTGTAACGGAAAAGGACAGTGGAGCTACCAAAGCAGACCTAGTGTTAGAAAAAGGACCAAAAGGTAGGGCATAAAATGCTTTTTGTTCCAAAGCTAGTTGGGGTGGGAGCACACCAGGTAGGATATGCAAGTTAAGAAGCTTGGTGTAAAAACGGGAAAACCAAGAGCAACAACTAAAAAGTGGGGGAAATGAGTGGATGGACACATATTGATAAACTAAAGTTGGAGAGGTTAGTCCTCAAGCCTTCTTCATTGAAAGTGTAAAGAATTGCAATAGTAAGGAATGAAGAAGCCCCATGAGAGGAATGAGGATTCCATAGTATACATTAAATGCCATCGTTCGCGTAGGCTCATGGTACTGCTGGGCTGTGGCATTCTAACACCACAATATACATCTCGGTAGGATATGCCAATTGTGTCAATTGGTGGAGATTTAGACATAGGAGCACTTCAAGTCCAAGTGTATGATATATTGTAAGAACATACGGAGATATCATTGTTTATTCCATGATTAAGGTTGTCCCTTTCTCAAAGATTTTTGGCAGTCTATATCGGGAGTTGATTCCTCACAACACCAAACTTATGAGACTTATTCAAGCCCATCTCTACTAAGTCGATCACATGTTTGGAGGCATCACATGTTATACAAATACACAACCCATCAATACAGAGGACACTAGGCTGATAATAAACAGAAAATCCTCCAATTCTATCAAGAAATGCAAGTCTATGATAATCAGTTATTCTAGGTATGGTTATATCATTGAATAGCACTGAAAAGTTATTATCTTTACTTCTAGTTGCATTTCAGAACATAAAACAACAATCGAACACCCTAGACCTCAAATCTGAGTTAATTTGAGGGCAAAAGGAAAAATTTATCAGCCATGTAACAAAAAGATAAAGACTCTGAACTATTATAGCAACCAACCTTCTCTCATTTTAATGGAAGATTCAACTTTGGAGGCATGTGCACAAGTCTAGCACTTGTCCCCCTCATTGATTGTATGGATCAAGTTTCAGTTTGGAATCCTTATATAAGTTTTCACTGGCCTACGAGAGGCTTTGGAGATGACTTACAAGCGTGTAGTATTGAATAGTAGTCACAACATCCTTTTGAAACCTAAGATACAGAATTCAATGGACCTTTTTGGAGATTACTTTGGGTTCTTGTAAATGTACAGCAACAGGTTAATGAGAATTATAGGCAATTTAAAAGATCATCAGACAAAACTAAAACTTCACACTGAGCACTTCTAATTCTGGGCAATGATCAAGCATTTCAGGGTAAGTCTGGGCATTTCCGAGGAGTGTTTTTCATGAGAGAACAACACTTATATACAGAGTGAGGTTCCTCTAGTCACCCACTTCCCTAACTCGCTACCTTGGATTCGTTCTCTACAAGCCACCGAAAATATTTTGGGTGCAATCTAAGCATGGAGAACATCAGTCCTGGGTTTGTTGCAACCATGGCAAAGGCCTTATCATTGATGTATCTCAGGATATATTCGACAACAATAACATCCGCCTTCAACCCTGTCTCAAAGGACAGCAACCGTGGTTCAGAAGACTGTTTTTATCGTTTTATGTGGTAACTGGAAGTTTAGAGGCAGGTCGCAGTCACAATATCTACCATCTATCCGCAATACGGAGGGTGTGTAGTTCTGTGGAGTGTTTCTTATGTTGCCCTCGGATCGACCTTGTTTCAAGCCTGTGGTGAAGTTGGATCCTTTAAGGAGGAGTTTCTTCGTTGTCAAGACACTCGGAAGATATGTCTTGAACCTAAATTGTCATATCTTTCTTCAGCTTAGTGCATTCCTTAGCTTCCAGATTTATCCACCTGAAAACACACTTGTTCATCATCCTCTACATTATCCCCGTCCCTAGAATCAAGTCTTTAGCTCAGTCGCCAACATTGGAGCAGTTACAAACTACTCTGGGCAGCAGCATGAAGGCACCTTAAAGGGGAAGTTATACACTATTGTAGGCAAACACGTGAGGATAGAGTAGTGAGCAGTTACATATGGAGCATCAGGGAACTCTTCTTGATGGTAGCTACATCCTATTCTTGGCAACATTAAAGAGGGCTTCACTTGTGGCTATGACATTCTATGAAGGGCACACTCCCTTTTCCTATATTTCTCATCCTATTCTTGGAAGCATGAGGTGTGCTCTCCTTTCCCGTCGCACCAATCATGATCCTTCTTGGGCTCAAAGCCCCTCCTCCAAGATGTTGCACTCTCCGATAATTTGATAGTCCAATGCTCCCTCTTCCGCTCTATAAGTGTGCTCCCGCAAGGATCTCTTATATCTCTATGCAAAATGTCCTCTCTATGCAAAATACTACTTTGATGTTTGCCAATATGGTCAGAAAGCTTGAATGATCCTCCTCCACAAATGTGTCTATGTCCATCGCTAAGTCCATGAAGCATTGTCCTCATCCCAAGCTTCCTCCAGTTAAGTGTCCAACATCCGAGGTATATATCACATGGACCTAATCTCCAAGGGCTAAGTATGCTCATCCAAGAGCCCAAAACTCCTCCTAGCTAGTTACCTCCCATGACTGAGAATTGGAATCCCCCTTTGTGTGCCTTTACGGATATATGCATGGCGTGGTTTGGGTGGATGCTTGACCTTCGTTAGAGAGCTAACATGGCACTCTTGGCTTGGAGGTTGTTACCCTGATCGGCATGATGGCACCCCCATTGTGTGCACCCAATGGGTCGGTCATTATGTCGATCAGGGTAACAACCTTCCTGCTAAGAGTGCCACGCTACCTCTCCAACCAAGGTCAAGAATCCACCCAAACCGACCCATCCATATGTCCATGAAGCATCTCCAAGGAGTTAGGACACACACTGCTTTCCTAGCAAGGTGAAAACATTTATTCAGTAACCTAAAAAGCTAAGAAAAAAACATTAGGATCACCAACAAAGCCAAGATATAGTGACGAGAAATACTATAACTGTAGTGGTTTACACCTACTATAACAATAATGCAAGTGGTTGGTAGTGGTATAGCGATTGCAATGGAAAAGGAGAGCGGAGCTACCAACAAAGGAAAGCTACCTTGTTTCAAGCCTGTGGTGAAGTCGCATCCTTGGAGGACGAGGTTTTCCGTTGCCAAGACAACATTTCTTCAGCTCGGAGCATTCCTAAGCTCCCAGACTTTCTGCGCCTCAAAACACACTTGTTCATCATCCTCTACATTATCTGCAGCCGTAGAATGAAGTCTTTACCTCAGTCGCCAACATTGGAGCAATTACAAACTACTCTAGGCATCATCATGGAGGAAACTTAAAGGGGCAGTTATACACTATTGTAGGAAATAACGTGAGGATGTAGTAGTGAGGAGTTACATATCGAGCATGAGGGAAGTCTTCTTAATGCTAGTTACATCCTATTATTGGCAACATTGAAGAGGACCTCACCTGTCACTATGACATTCTATGAAGGGCACACTCCCTTTCCTATATTTCTCATCCTATTCTTGGAAGCATGAGCTGTGCTCTCCTTTCCTGTCTCACTGATCATGATCCTCCTTGGGCTAAGAGCCCCTCCTCCAATATGCTCCACTCTCCGATAAGTTGGCAGTCCAATGCACCCTCTTTCGCTCTACAAGTCTCCTCCCACAAGGATATCCTCTATAGCTCTATGCAACATGTCCTCTCTGTGCACAATACTACTTTGATGTTTGCCAATACGGTCACAAAGCTTGAACGCTACTCCACCACAAATGCATCTAGGTCCATCACTAAGTCCATCAAGCATGGTCCTCATCCCAACCTCCCTCTAGTTAAGTTTCTAACATCCAAGTTATATATCACATGGACAGAATCTCCAAGGGCTAAGTGATCTCATCCAAGTGCCCAAAACCCCCCTCCTCCTAGCTACCTACCTCACATGACCAAGAATTGGAATACCCCTTAGTGTGTCTTCATGGACATATGCATGGCTTGCTCTGGGTGGATACTTGACCTCTATTACAGAGGTAGCATGGCACTCTTAGCTAGAAGGATGTTACCTTGATCGGCATGATGACTCCCCCAATGTGTGCAACCAACGGGTCAATCATTATGCCGATCAGGGTAACAACCTCCTACATAAGAGTGTCGCGCTCCCTCTCTAACCAAGGTCAAGCATCTACCCAAACCGAGCAATCCATATGTCCACGAAGCATTTCCAATAACCTGGGACACACATTGCTCTCCTAGCAAGGTGAAAACACTTTTGGAGTAACCTAAAAAGATAAGAAAAAAACATTAGGATTACCAACAAAGCCATGATACTGTGATGGGAAATGCCATAAGTGTAGTGGTTTACACCAATTACAACAATAATGCAAGTTGTTGGTAGTGGTACAATGATTGTAACGGAAAAGGACTGTGGAACTACCAAAGGAGACCTAGTGTTAGAAAAAGGACCAAAAGGTAGGGCATAAAATGCTTTTTGTTCCAAAGCTAGTTGGGGTGGGAGCACACCAGGTAGGATATGCAAGTTAAGAAGCTTGGTGTAAAAACGGGAAAACCAAGAGAAACAACTAAAAAGTGGGGGAAATGACTGGATGGACACATATTGATAAACTAAAGTTGGAGAGGTTAGTCCTCAAGCCTTCTTCATTGAAAGTGTAAAGAATTGCAATTTTAAGGAATGAAGAAGCCCCATGAGAGGAATGAGGATTCCATACTATACATTAAATGCCATCGGTCGCGTAGGCTCATGGTACTGCTGGGCTGTGGCATTCTAACACCACAATATACATCTCGGTAGGATATGCGAGTTGTGTCAATTGGTGGAGATTGAGACATAGGAGCACTTCATCTCCAAGTGTATGATATATTGTAAGAACATACGGAGATATCATTGTTTATTCCATGATTAAGGTTGTCCCTTTCTCAAAGATTTTTGGCAGTCTATATCGGGAGGTGATTCCTCACAACACCAAACTTATGAGACTTATTCAAGCCCATCTCTACTAAGTTGATCACATGTTTGGAGGTATCACATGTTATACAAATACACAACCCATCAATACAGAGGACACTAGGCTGATAATAAACAGAAAATCCTCCAATTCTATCAAGAAATGCAAGTCTATGATAATCAGTTATTCTAGGTATGGTTTTATCATTGAATAGCACTGAAAAGTTATTATCTTTACTTCTAGTTGCATTTCAGAACATAAAACAACAATCGAACACCCCAGACCTCAAATCTGAGTTAATTTCAGGGCAAAAGGAAAATTTTATCAGCCATGTAACAAAAAGATAAAGACTCTGAACTATTATAGCAACCAACCTTCTCTCATTTTAATGGAAGATTCAACTTCGGAGGCATGTGCACAAGTCTAGCACTTGTCCCTCTCATTGATTGTATGGATCAGGTTTCAGTTTGGAATCCTTATATAAGTTTTCACTGGCCTACGAGAGGCTTTGGAGATGATTTACAAGCGTGTAATATTGAATAGTAGTCACAACATCCTTTTGAAACCTAAGATATAGAATTCAATGGACCTTTTTGGAGATTACTTTGGGTTCTTGTAAATGTACAGCAACAGGTTAATGAGAATTATAGGCAATTTAAAAGATCATCAGACAAAACTAAAACTTCACACTGAGCACTTCTAATTCTGGGCAATGATCAAGCATTTCAGGGTAAGTCTGGGCATTTCCGAGGAGTGTTTTTCATGAGAGAACAACACTTATATACAGAGCGAGGTTCCTCCAGTCACCCTCTTCCCTAACTCGCTACCTTGGATTCCTTCTCTACAAGCCACCGAAAATATTTTGGGTGCAATCTAAGCATGAAGAATCAGTCCTGGGTTTGTTGCAACCATGGAAAAGGCCTGATCATTGATGTATCTCAGGATATATTCGGCAACAATAACATCCACCTTCAACCCTGTCTCAAAGGACAGCAACCCTGGTTCAGAAGACAGTTTTTATCGTTTTATGTGGTAACTGGAAGTTTAGAGGGAGGTCGCAGTCACAATATCTACCATCTATCCGCAATACGGAGGGTGTGTAGTTCTGTGGAGTGTTTCTTATGTTGCCCTCGGATCGACCTTGTTTCAAGCCTGTGGTGAAGTTGGATCCTTTAAGGAGGAGTTTCTTCGCTGTCAAGACAATTGGAAGATATGTCTTGAACCTAAATTGTCATATCTTTCTTCAGCTTAGTGCATTCCTTAGCTTCCAGATTTATCCACCTGAAAACACACTTGTTCATCATCCTCTACATTATCCCCATCCCTAGAATCAAGTCTTTAGCTCAGTCGCCAACATTGGAGCAGTTACAAACTACTCTGGGCAGCAGCATGAAGGCACCTTAAAGGGGATGTTATACACTATTGTAGGCAAACACGTGCGGATAGAGTAGTGAGCAGTTACATATGGAGCATAAGGAACTCTTCTTGATGGTAGCTACATCCTAATCTTGGCAACATTAAAGAGGGCTTCCCTTGTGGCTATGACATTCTATGAAGGGCACACTCCCTTTTCATATATTTCTCAGCCTATTCTTGGAAGCATGAGGTGTGATCTCCTTTCCCGTCCCAGCAATCATGATCCTTCTTGGGCTCAAAGCCCCTCCTACAAGATGCTGCACTCTCCGATAATTTAATAGTCCAATGCTCCCTCTTCCACTCTATAAGTATGCTCCCACAAGGATCTCTTCTATCTCTATGCAAAATACTACTTAGATGTTTGCCAATATGGTCAGAAAGCTTGAATGATCCTCCTCCACAAATGTGTCTATGTCCATCGCTAAGTCCATGAAGCATTGTCCTCATCCCAAGCTTCCTCGAGTTAAGTGTCCAACATCCAAGGTAATATATCACATGGACCTAATCTCCAAGGGCTAAGTATGCTCATCCAAGTGCCCAAAACTCCTCCTCCTAGCTAGTTACCTCCCATGACTGAGAATTGGAATCCTCCTTTGTGTGCCTTTACGGACATATGCATGGCTTGGTTTGGGTGAATGCTTGACCTTCGTTAGAGAGGTAACATGGCACTCTTGGCTTGGAGGTTGTTACCCTGATCGGCATGATGCCACCCCCATTGTGTGCACCCAATGGGTCGGTCATTATGTCGATCAGGGTAACAACCATCTTGCTAAGAGTGCCACGCTACCTCTCCAACCAAGGTCAAGAATCCACCCAAATCGACCCATCCATATGTCCATGAAGCATCTCCATTGAGTTAGGACACACACTGCTTTCCTAGCAAGGTGAAAACATTTTTTCAGTAACCTAAAAAGCTAAGAAAAAAACATTAGGATCACCAACAAAGACAAGATATAGTGACGATAAATACTATAACTGTAGTGGTTTACACCTACTACAACAATAATGCAAGTTGTTGGTAGTGGTATAGCGATTGCAATGGAAAAAGAGAGCAGAGCTACCAACAAAGGAAAGCTACCTTGTTTCAAGCCTGTGGTGAAATCGCATCCTTGGAGGACGAGGTTTGCCGTTGCCAAGACAATTGGGAGATATGTCTTGAACCTAAATGGTCATACATTTCTTCAGCTCGGAGCATTCCTAAGCTCCCAGACTTTCTCCGCCTCAAAACACACTTGTTCATCATCCTCTACATTAACTGCAGCCGTAGAATGAAGTCTTTACCTCAGTCGCCAACATTGGAGCAATTACAAACTACTCTGGGCAGCAGCATGAAGGAAACTTAAAGTGGTAGTTATACACTATTGTAGGCAATAACGTGAGGATGTAGTAGTGAGGAGTTACATATCGAGCATGAGCGAAGCCTTCTTAATGCTAGTTACATCCTATTATTGGCAACATTGAAAAGGACCTCACCTGTCGCTATGACATTCTATGAAGGGCACACTCCCTTTCCTATATTTCTCATCCTATTCCTGGAAGCATGAGCTGTGCTCTCCTTTCCCGTCTCACTGACCATGATCCTCCTTGGGCTAAGAGCCCCTCCTCCAATATGCTCCACTCTCCGATAAGTTGGCAGTCCAATGCCCCCTCTTCCGCTCTACAAGTCTCCTCCCACAAGGATATCCTCTATAGCTCTATGCAACATGTCCTCTCTGTGCACAATACTACTTTGATGTTTGCCAATATGGTCACAAAGCTTGAACGCTCCTCCACCACAAATGCGTCTAGGTCCATCACTAAGTCCATGAAGCATGGTCCTCATCCCAACCTTCCTCTAGTTAAGTGTCTAACATCCAAGTTATATATCACATGGACAGAATCTCCAAGGACTAAGTGTCCTCATCCAAGTGCCCAAAACCGCTCCGTGTGCCCAAAACCCCCCTCCTCCTAGCTACCTACCTCACATGACCAAGAATTTGAGTACCCCTTAGTGTGTCTTCATGGACATATGCATGGCTTGCTTTGGGTGGATACTTGACCTCTATTACAGAGGTAGCATGGCAATCTTAGCTAGAAGGATGTTACCTTGATCGGCATGATGACTCCCCCAATGTGTGCACCCAACGGGTCAATCATTATACCGATCAAGGTAACAACCTCCTAGATAAGAGTGTCGCGCTCCCTCTCTAACCAAGGTCAAGCATCTACCCAAACCGAGCAATCCATATGTCCACGAAGCATCTCCAACAAGCTGGGACACACATTGCTCTCCTAGCAAGGTGAAAACACTTTTGGAGTAACCTAATAAGCTAAGAAAAAAACATTAGGATTACCAACAAAGCCATGATACTGTGATGGGAAATGCCATAAGTGTAGTGGTTTACACCAATTACAACAATAATGCAAGTTGTTGGTAGTGGTACAATGATTGTAACAGAAAAGGACAGTGGAGCTACCAAAGGAGACCTAGTGTTAGAAAAAGGACCAAAAGGTAGGGCATAAAATGCTTTTTGTTCCAAAGCTAGTTGGGGTGGGAGCACACCAGGTAGGATATGCAAGTTAAGAAGCTTGGTGTAAAAACGGGAAAACTAAGAGCAACAACTAAAAAGTGGGGGAAATGAGTGGATGGACACATATTGATAAACTAAAGTTGGAGAGGTTAGTCCTCAAGCCTTCTTCATTGAAAGTGTAAAGAATTGCAATAGTAAGGAATGAAGAAGCCCCATGAGAGGAATGAGGATTCCATACTATACATTAAATGCCATCGGTCGGGTAGGCTCATGGTACTGCTGGGCTGTGGCATTCTAACACCACAATATACATCTCGGTAGGATATGCCAGTTGTGTCAATTGGTGGAGATTGAGACATAGGAGCACTTCATCTCCAAGTGTATGATATATTGTAAGAACATACGGAGATATCATTGTTTATTCCATGATTAAGGTTGTCCCTTTCTCAAAGATTTTTGGCAGTCTATATCGGGAGGTGATTCCTCACAACACCAAACTTATGAGACTTATTCAAGCCCATCTCTACTAAGTCGATCACAAGTTTGGAGGCATCACATGTTATACAAATACACAACCCATCAATACAGAGGACACTAGGCTGATAATAAACAGAAAATCCTCCAATTCTATCAAGAAATGCAAGTCTATGATAATCAGTTATTCTAGGTATGGTTATATCATTGAATAGCACTGAAAAGTTATTATCTTTACTTCTAGTTGCATTTCAGAACATAAAACAACAATCGAACACCCCAGACCTCAAATCTGAGTTAATTTGAGGGCAAAAGGAAAAATTTATCAGCCATGTAGCAAAAAGATAAAGACTCTGAACTATTATAGCAACCAACCTTCTCTCATTTTAATGGAAGATTCAACTTTGGAGGCATGTGCACAAGTCTAGCACTTGTCCCCTTCATTGATTGTATGGATCAGGTTTCAGTCTGGAATCCTTATATAAGTTTTCACTGGCCTACGAGAGGCTTTGGAGATGACTTACAAGCGTGTAGTATTGAATAGTAGTCACAACATCCTTTTGAAACCTAAGATACAGAATTCAATGGACCTTTTTGGAGATTACTTTGGGTTCTTGTAAATGTACAGCAACAGGTTAATGAGAATTATAGGCAATTTAAAAGATCATCAGACAAAACTAAAACTTCACACTGAGCACTTCTAATTCTGGGCAATGATCAAGCATTTCAGGGTAAGTCTGGGCATTTCCGAGGAGTGTTTTTCATGAGAGAACAACACTTATATACAGAGCGAGGTTCCTCCAGTCACCCTCTTCCCTAACTCGCTACCTTGGATTCGTTCTATACAAGCCACCGAAAATATTTTGGGTGCAATCTAAGCATGGAGAACATCAGTCCTGGGTTTGTTGCAACCATGGCAAAGGCCTGATCATTGATGTATCTCAGGAGATATTCGGCAACAATAACATCCGCCTTCAACCCTGTCTCAACGGACAGCAATCCTGGTTCAGAATACGGTTTTTATCGTTTTATGTGGTAACTGGATGTTTAGAGGGAGGTCGCAGTCACAATATCTACCATCTATCCGCAATACGGAGGGTGTGTAGTTCTGTGGGGTGTTTCTTATGTTTCCCTCGGATTGACCTTTTTTCAAGCCTATGGTGAAGTTGGATCCTTTAAGGAGGAGTTTCCTCGTTGTCAAGACACTTGGAAGATATGTCTTGAACCTAAATTGTCATATCTTTCTTCAGCTTAGTGCATTCCTTAGCTTCTAGATTTATCCACCTGAAAACACACTTGTTCATCATCCTCTACATTATCCCCGTCCCTAGAATGAAGTCTTTAGCTCAGTCGCCAACATTGGAGCAGTTACAAACTACTCTAGGAAGCAGCATGAAGGCACCTTAAAGGGGAAGTTATACACTATTGTAGGCAAACACGTGAGGATAGAGTAGTGAGCAGTTACATATGGAGCATCAGGGAACTCTTCTTGATGGTAGCTACATCCTATTCTTGGCAACATTAAAGGGGGCTTCACTTGTTGCTATGACATTCTATGAAGGACACACTCCCTTTTCCTATATTTCTCATCCTATTCTTGGAAGCATGAGGTGTGCTCTCCTTTCCCGTCCCACCAATCATGATCCTTCTTGGGCTCAAAGCCCCTCCTCCAAGATGCTGCACTCTCCGATAATTTGATAGTCCAATGCTCCCTCTTCCGCTCTATAAGTATGCTCCCACAAGGATCTCATCTATCTCTATGCAAAATGTCCTCTCTATGCAAAATACTACTTTGATGTTTGCCAATATGGTCAGAAAGCTTGAATGATCCTCCTCCACAAATGTGTCTATGTCCATCTCTAAGTCCATGAAGCATTGACCTCATCCCAAGCTTCCTCTAGTTGAGTGTCCAACATCCAAGGTATATATCACATGGACCTAATCTCCAAGGGCTAAGTATGCTCATCCAAGTGCCCAAAACTCCTCCTCCTAGCCAGTTACCTAACATGACTGAGAATTGGAATCCCCCTTTGTGTGCCTTTACGGACATATGCATGGCTTGGTTTGGGTGGATGCTTGACCTTCGTTAGAGAGCTAACATGGCACTCTTGGCTTGGAGGTTGTTACCCTGATCGGCATGATGGAACCCCCGTTGTGTGCACCCAATGGGTCGGTCATTATGTCGATCAGGGTAACAACCATCTTGCTAAGAGTGCCACGCTACCTCTCCAACCAAGGTCAAGAATCCACCCAAACCGACCCATCCATATGTCCATGAAGCATCTCCAAGGAGTTAGGACACACACTGCTTTCCTAGCAAGGTGAAAACATTTTTTCAGTAACCTAAAAAGCTAAGAAAAAAACATTAGGATCACCAACAAAGCCAAGATATAGTGACGAGAAATACTATAAATGTAGTGGTTTACACCTACTACAACAATAATGCAAGTTGTTGGTAGTGGTATAGCGATTGCAATGGAAAAAGAGAGCGGAGCTACCAACAAAGGAAAGCTACCTTGTTTCAAGCCCGTGGTGAAGTCGCATCCTTGGAGGACGAGGTTTTTCGTTGCCAAGACAATTGGGAGATATTTCTTGAACCTAAATGGTCATACATTTCTTCAGCTCGGAGCATTCCTAAGCTCCCAGATTTTCTCCGCCTCAAAACACACTTGTTCATCATCCTCTACATTAACTGCAGCCGTAGAATGAAGTCTTTACCTCAGTCGCCAACATTGGAGCAATTACAAACTACTCTGGGCAGCAGCATGAAGGAAACCTAAAGCGGCAGTTATACACTATTGTAGGCAATAACGTGAGGATGTAGTAGTGAGCAGTTACATATCGAGCATGAGGGAAGTCTTCTTAATGCAAGTTACATCCTATTATTGGCAACATTGAAAAGGACCTCACCTGTCGCTATGACATTCTATGAAGGGCACACTCCCTTTCCTATATTTCTCATCCTATTCTTGGAAGCATGAGCTGTGCTCTCCTTTCTCGTCTCACTGATCATGATCCTCCTTGGGCTAAGAGCCCCTCCTCCAATATGCTCCACTCTCCGATAAGTTGGCAGTCCAATGCCCCCTCTTCCGCTCTACAAGTCTCCTCCCACAAGGATATCCTCTATAGCTCTATGAAACATGTCCTCTCTGTGCGCAATACTACTTTGATGTTTTCCAATATGGTCACAAAGCTTGAACGCTACTCCACCACAAATGCGTCTAGGTCCATCACTAAGTCCATGAAGCATGGTCCTCATCCCAACCTTCCTCTAGTTAAGTGTCTAACGTCCAAGTTATATATCACATGGACAGAATCTCCAAGGGCTAAGTGTCCTCATCCAAGTGCCCAAAAACGCTCTATGTGCCCAAAACCCCCCTTCTCCTAGCTACCTACCTCACATGACCAAGAATTGGAATACCCCTTAGTGTGTCTTCATGGACATATGCATGGCTTGATTTGGGTGGATACTTGACCTCTATAAAAGAGGTAGCATGGCACTCTTAGCTAGAAGGATCTTACCTTGATCGGCATGATGACTCCACCAATGTGTGCACCCAACGGGTCAATCATTATGCCGATCAGGGTAACAACCTCCTAGATAAGAGTGTCGCGCTCCCTCTCTAACCAAGGTCAAGCATCTACCCAAACCGAGCAATCCATATGTCCACGAAGCATCTCCAACAACCTGGGACACACATTGCTCTCCTACCAAGGTGAAAACACTTTTGGAGTAACCTAAAAAGCTATGAAAAAAACATTAGGATTACCAACAAAGCCATGATACTGTGATGGGAAATTCCATAAGTGTAGTGGTTTACACCAATTACAACAATAATGCAAGTTGTTGGTAGTGGTAGAATGATTGTAACGGAAAAGGACAGTGGAGCTACCAAAGGAGACCTAGTGTTAGAAAAAGGACCAAAAGGTAGGGCATAAAATGCTTTTTGTTCCAAAGCTAGTTGGGGTGGGAGCACACCAGGTAGGATATGCAAGTTAAGAAGCTTGGTGTAAAAACGGGAAAACCAAGAGCAACAACTAAAAAGTGGGGGAAATGACTGGATGGACACATATTGATAAACTAAAGTTGGAGAGGTTAGTCCTCAAGCCTTCTTCATTGAAAGTGTAAAGAATTGCAATAGTAAGGAAGGAAGAAGCCCCATGAGAGGAATGAGGATTCCATACTATACATTAAATGCCATCGATCGCGTAGGCTCATGGTACTGCTGGGCTGTGGCATTCTAACACCACAATATACATCTCGGTAGGATATGCCAGTTGTGTCAATTGGTGGAGATTGAGACATAGGAGCACTTCATCTCCAAGTGTATGATATATTGTAAGAACATAGGGAGATATCATTGTTTATTCCATGATTAAGGTTGTCCCTTTCTCAAAGATTTTTGTCAGTCTATATCGGGAGGTGATTCCTCACAACACCAAACTTATGAGACTTATTCAAGCCCATCTCTACTAAGTGGATCACATGTTTGGAGGCATCACATGTTATACAAATACACAACCCATCAATACAGAGGACACTAGGCTGATAATAAACAGAAAATCCTCCAATTCTATCAAGAAATGCAAGTCTATGATAATCAGTTATTCTAGGTATGGTTTTATCATTGAATAGCACTGAAAAGTTATTATCTTTACTTCTAGTTGCATTTCAGAACATAAAACAACAATCGAACACCCCACACCTCAAATCTGAGTTAATTTGAGGGCAAAAGGAAAAATTTATCAGCCATGTAACAAAAAGATAAAGACTCTGAACTATTATAGCAACCAACCTTCTCTCATTTTAATGGAAGATTCAACTTTGGAGGCATGTGCACAAGTCTAGCACTTGTCCCCCTCATTGATTGTATGGATCAGGTTTCAGTTTGGAATCCTTATATAAGTTTTCACTGGCCAAAGAGAGGCTTTGGAGATGATTTACAAACGTGTAGTATTGAATAGTAGTCACAACATCCTTTTGAAACCTAAGATACAGAATTCAATGGACCTTTTTGGAGATTACTTTGGGTTCTTGTAAATGTACAGCAACAGGTTAGTGAGAATTATAGGCAATTTAAAAGATCATCAGACAAAACTAAAAATTCACACTGAGCACTTCTAATTCTGGGTAATGATCAAGCATTTCAGGGTAAGCCTGGCCAATTCCGAGGAGTGTTTTTCATGAGAGAACAACACTTATATACAGAGCGAGGTTCCTCCAGTCACCCTCTTCCCTAACTCGCTACCTTGGATTCGATCTCTACAAGCCACCGAAAATATTTTGGGTGCAATCTAAGCATGAAGAATATCAGTCCTGGGTTTGTTGCAACCATGGCAAAGGCCTGATCATTGATGTATCTCAGGATATATTCGACAACAATAACATCCACCTTCAACCCTGTCTCAAAGGACAGCAACCCTGGTTCAGAAGACGGTTTTTATCGTTTTATGTGGTAACTGGAAGTTTAGAGGGAGGTCGCAGTCACAATATCTACCATCTATCCGCAATACGGAGGGTGCGTAGCTCTGTGGGGTGTTTCTTATGTTGCCCTCGGATCGACCTTGTTTCAAGCCTGTGGTGAAGTTGGATCCTTTAAGGAGGAGTTTCTTCGCTGTCAAGACACTCGGAAGATATGTCTTGAACCTAAATTGTCATATCTTTCTTCAGCTTAGTGCATTCCTTAGCTTCCAGATTTCTCCACCTGAAAACACACTTATTCATCATCCTCTACATTATCCCCGTCCCTAGAATGAAGTCTTTAGCTCAGTCGCCAACATTGGAGCAGTTACAAACTACTCTGGGCAGCAGCATGAAGGCACCTTAAAGGGGAAGTTATACACTATTGTAGGCAAAAACATGAGGATAGAGTAGTGAACAGTTACATATGGAGCATGAGGGAACTCTTCTTGATGGTAGCTACATCCTATTCTTGGCAACATTAAAGAGGGCTTCACTTGTGGCTATGACATTCTATGAAGGGCACACTCCCTTTTCCTATATTTCTCATCCTATTCTTGGAAGCATGAGGTGTGCTCTCCTTTCCCGTCCCACCAATCATGATCCTTCTTGGGCTCAAAGCCCCTCCTCCAAGATGCTGCACTCTCCATTAATTTGATAGTCCAATGCTCCCTCTTCTGCTCTATAAGTATGCTCCCACAAGGATCTCGTCTATCTCTATGCAAAATGTCCTCTCTATGCAAAATACTACTTTGATGTTTGCCAATATGGTCAGAAAGCTTGAATGATCCTCCTCCACGAATGTGTCTATGTCCATCGCTAAGTCCATGAAGCATTGTCCTCATCCCAAGCTTCCTCAAGTTCAGTGTCCAACATCCAAGGTATATATCACATGGACCTAATCTCCAAGGGCTAAGTATGCTCATCCAAGTGCCCAAAACTCCTCCTCCTAGCTAGTTACCTCCCATGACTAAGAATTGGAATCCCCCTTTGTGTGCCTTTACGAACATATGCATGGATTGGTTTGCGTGGATGCTTGACCTTCGTTAGAGAGGTAACATGGCACTCTTGGCTTGGAGGTTGTTACCCTGATCGGCATGATGGCACCCCCATTGTGTGCACCCAATGGGTCGGCCATTATGTCGATCAGGGTAACAACCCTCTTGCTAAGAGTGCCACGCTACCTCTCCAACCAAGGTCAAGAATCCACCCAAACCGACCCATCCATATGTCCATGAAGCATCTCCAAGGAGTTAGGACACACACTGCTTTCCTAGCAAGGTGAAAACATTTTTTAAGTAACCTAAAAAGCTAAGAAAAAAACATTAGGATCACCAACAAAGCCAATATATAGTGACGAGAAATACTATAAGTGTAGTGGTTTACACCTACTACAACAATAATGCAAGTTGTTGGTAGTGGTATAGCGATTGCAATGGAAAAGGAGAGCGGAGCTACCAACAAAGGAAAGCTACCTTGTTTCAAGCCTTTGGTGAAGTCGCATCCTTGGAGGACGAGGTTTTCCGTTGCCAAGACAATTGGGAGATATGGCTTGAACCTAAATGGTCATACATTTCTTCAGCTCGGAGCATTCCTAAGCTCCCAGACTTTCTCCGCCTCAAAACACACTTGTTCATCATCCTCTACATTATATGCAGCCGTAGAATGAAGTCTTTACCTCAGTCACCAACATTGGAGCAATTACAAACTACTCTGGGCAATAGCATGAAGGAAACCTAAAGGGGCAGTTATACACTATTGTAGGCAATAACGTGAGGATGTAGTAGTGAGGAGTTGAATATCGAGCATGAGGGAAGTCTTCTTAATGCAAGTTACATCCTATTATTGGCAACATTGAAAAGGACCTCACCTTTCGCTATGACATTCTATGAAGGGCACACTCCCTTTCCTATATTTCTCATCCTATTCTTGGAAGCATGAGTTGTGCTCTCCTTTCCCGTCTCACTGATCATGATCCTCCTTGGGCTAAGAGCCCCTCCTCCAATATACTCCACTCTCCCATAAGTTGGCAGTCCAATGCACCCTCTTCCGCTCTACGAGTCTCCTCCCACAAGGATATCCTCTATAGCTCTATGCAACATGTCCTCTCTGTGCACAATACTACTTTGATGTTTGCCAATATGGTCACAAAGCTTGAACGCTCCTCCACCACAAATGCGTCTAGGTCAATCACTAAGTCCATGAAGCATGGTCCTCATCCCAACCTTCCTCTAGTTAAGTGTTTAACATCCAAGTTATATATCACATGGACAGAATCTCCAAGGGCTAAGTGTCCTCATCCAAGTGCCCAAAACCGCTCCGTGTGCCCAAAACCCCCCTCCTCCTAGCTACCTACCTCACATGACCAAGAATTGGAATACCCCTTAGTGTGTCTTCATGAACATATGCATGGCTTGCTTTGGGTGGGTACTTGACCTCTATTATAGAGGTAGCATGGCACTCTTAGCTAGAAGGATGTTACCTTGATCGGCATGATGACTCCCCCAATGTGTGCACCCAACGGGTCAATCATTATGCCGATCAGGGTAACAACCTCCTAGATAAGAGTGTCACGCTCCCTCTCTAACCAAGGTCAAGCATCTACCCGAACCGAGCAATCCATATGTCCACGAAGCATCTCCAAAAAGCTGGGACACACATTGCTCTCCTAGCAAGGTGAAAACACTTTTGGAGTAACATAAAAAGCTAAGAAAAAAACATTAGGATTACCAACAAAGCCATGATACTGTGATGGGATATGCCATAAGTGTAGTGGTTTACACCAATTACAACAATAATGCAAGTTGTTGGCAGTGGTACAATGATTGTAACGGAAAAGGACAGTGGAGCTACCAAAGGAGACCTAGTGTTAGAAAAAGGACCAAAAGGTAGGGCATAAAATGCTTTTTGTTCCAAAGCTAGTTGGGGTGGGAGCACACCAGGTAGGATATGCAAGTTAAGAAGCTTGGTGTAAAAACGGGAAAACCAAGAGCAACAACTAAAAAGAGGGGAAATGAGTGGATGGACACATATTGATAAACTAAAGTTGGAGAGGTTAGTCCTCAAGCCTTCTTCATTGAAAGTGTAAAGAATTGCAATAGTAAGGAATGAAGAAGCCCCATGAGAGGAATGAGGATTCCATATTATACATTAAATGCCATCGATCGCGTAGGCTCATGGTACTGCTGGGCTGTGGCATTCTAACACCACAATATACATCTCGGTTGGATATGCCAGTTGTGTCAAGTGGTGGAGATTGAGACATAGGAGCATTTCATCTCCAAGTGTATGATATATTGTAAGAACATACGGAGATATCATTGTTTATTCCATGATTAAGGTTGTCCCTTTCTAAAATATTTTTGGTAGTCTATATCGGGAGGTGATTCCTCACAACACCAAACTTATGAGACTTATTCAAGCCCATCTCTACTAAGTCGATCACATGTTTGGAGGCATCACATGTTATACAAATACACAACCCATCAATACAGAGGACACTAGGCTGATAATAAACAGAAAATCCTCCAATTCTATCAAGAAATGCAAGTCTATGATAAACAGTTATTCTAGGTATGGTTTTATCATTGAATAGCACTGAAAAGTTATTATCTTTACTTCTAGTTGCATTTCAGAACATAAAACAACAATCGAACACCCCAGACCTCAAATCTGAGTTAATTTGAGGGCAAAAGGAAAAATTTATCAGCCATGTAACAAAAAGATAAAGACTCTGAACTATTATAGCAACCAACCTTCTCTCATTTTAATGGAAGATTCAACTTTGGAGGCATGTGCACAAGTCTAGCACTTGTCCCCCTCATTGATTGTATGGATCAGGTTTCAGTTTGGAATCCTTATATAAGTTTTCACTGGCCTACGAGAGGCTTTGGAGATGATTTACAAGCGTGTAGTATTGAATAGTAGTCACAACATCCTTTTGAAACCTAAGATACAGAATTCAATGGACCTTTTTGGAGATTACTTTGGGTTCTTGTAAATGTACAGCAACATGTTAATGAGAATTATAGGCAATTTAAAAGATCATCAGACAAAACTAAAACTTCACACTGAGCATTTCTAATTCTGGGCAATGATCAAGCATTTCAGGGTAAGTCTGGGCATTTCCGAGGAGTGTTTTTCATGAGAGAACAACACTTATATACAGAGCGAGGTTCCTCCAGTCACCCTCTTCCCTAACTCACTACCTTGGATTCGTTCTCTACAAGCCACCGAAAATATTTTGGGTGCAATCTAAGCATGAAGAACATCAGTCCTGGGTTTGTTGCAACCATGGCAAAGGCCTGATCATTGATGTATCTCAGGATATATTCGGCAACAATAACATCCACCTTCAACCCTGTCTCAAAGGACATCAACCTTGGTTCAGAAGACTGTTTTTATCGTTTTATGTGGTAACTGGTAGTTTAGAGAAGGGTCGCAGTCACAATATCTACCATCTATCCGCAATACGGAGGGTGTGTAGTTCTGTGGGATGTTTCTTATGTTGCCCTCGGATCGACCTTGTTTCAAGCCTGTGGTGAAGTTGGATCCTTTAAGGAGGAGTTTCTTCGTTGTCAAGACACTTGGAAGATATGTCTTGAACCTAAATTGTCATATCTTTCTTCAGCTTAGTGCATTCCTTAGCTTCCAGATTTATCCACCTGAAAACACACTTGTTCATCATCCTCTACATTATCCCCGTCCCTAGAATGAAGTCTTTAGCTGAGTCGCCAACATTGGAGCAGTTACAAACTACTCTGGGCAGCAGCATGAAGGCACCTTAAAGGTGAAGTTATACACTATTGTAGGCAAACACGTGAGGATAGAGTAGTGAGACGTTACATATCGAGCATCAGGGAACTCTTCTTGATGGTAGCTACATCCTATTCTTGGCAACATTAAAGAGGGCTTCACTTGTGGCTATGACATTCTATGAAGGGCACACTCCCTTTTCCTATATTTCTCATCCTATTCTTGGAAGCATGAGGTGTGCTCTCCTTTCCCGTCCCACCAATCATGATCCTTCTTGGGCTCAAAGCCCCTCCTCCAAGATGCTGCACTCTCCGATAATTTGATAGTCCAATGCTCCCTCTTCCGCTCTATAAGTATGCTCCCACAAGGATCTCATCTATCTCTATGCAAAATGTCCTCTCTATGCAAAATACTACTTTGATGTTTGCCAATATGGTCAGAAAGCTTGAATGATCCTCCTCCACAAATGTGTCTATGTCCATCGCTAAGTCCATGAAGCATTGTCCTCATCCCAAGCTTCCTCCAGTTAAGTGTCCAACATCCAGGGTATATATCTCATGGACCTAATCTCCAAGGGCTAAGTATGCTCATCCAAGTGCCCAAAACTCCTCCTCCTAGCTAGTTACCTCCCATGACTGAGAATTGGAATCCCCCTTTGTGTGCCTTTACGGACATATGCATGGATTGGTTTGGGTGTATGCTTGACCTTCGTTAGAGAGGTAACATGGCACTCTTGGCTTGGAGGTTGTTACCCTGATCGGCATGAGGCCACCCCCATTGTGTGCACCCAATGGGTCGGTCATTATGTCGATCAAGGTAACAACCTTCTTGCTAAGAGTGCCACGCTACCTCTCCAACCAAGGTCAAGAATCCACCCAAACCGACCCATCCATATGTCCATGAAGCATGTCCAAGGACTTAGGACACACACTGCTTTCCTAGCAAGGTGAAAACATTTTTTCAGTAACCTAAAAAGCTAAGAAAAAAACTTTAGGATCACCAACAAAGCCAAGATATAGTGACGAGAAATACTATAAGTGTAGTGGTTTACACCTACTACAACAATAATGCAAGTTGTTGGTAGTGGTATAGCGATTGCAATGGAAAAGGAGAGCGGAGCTACCAACAAAGGAAAGCTACCTTCTTTCAAGCCTGTGGTGAAGTCGCATCCTTGGAGGACGAGGTCTTCCGTTGCCAAGACAATTGGGAGATATGTCTTGAACCTAAATGGTCATACATTTCTTCAGCTCGGAGCATTCCTAAGCTCCCAGACTTTCTCCGCCTGAAAACACACTTGTTCATCATCCTCTACATTATCTGCAGCCGTAGAATGAAGTCTTTACCTCAGTCGCCAACATTGGAGCAATTACAAACTACTCTGGGCAGCAGCATGCAAGAAACCTAAAGGGGCAGTTATACACTATTGTAGGGAATAACGTAAGGCTGTAGTAGTGAGGAGTTACATATCGAGCATGAGGGAAGTCTTCTTAATGCTAGTTACATCCTATTATTGGCAACATTGAAAAGGACCTCACCTGTCGCTGTGACATTCTAGGAAGGGCACACTCCCTTTCCTATATTTCTCATCCTATTCTTGGAAGCATGAGTTATGCTCTCATTTCCCGTCTCACTGATCATGATCCTCCTTGGGCTAAGAGCCCCTTCTCCAATATGCTCCACTCTCCGATAAGTTGGCAGTCCAATGCACCCTCTTCCGCTCTACAAGTCTCCTCCCACAAGGATATCCTCTATAGCTCTATGCAACATGTCCTCTCTGTGCGCAATACTACTTTGATGTTTGCCAATATGGTCACAAAGCTTGAACGCTCCTCCGACACAAATGCGTCTAGGTCCATCACTAGGTCCATGAAGCATGGTCCTCATCCCAACCTTCCTCTCCTTAAGTGTCTAACATCCAAGTTATATATCACATGGACAGAATCTCCAAGCGCTAAGTGTCCTCATCCAAGTACCCAAAACCGCTCCGTGTGCCCAAAACCCCCCTCTTCCTAGCTACCTACCTCACATGACCAAGAATTGGAATACCCCTTAGTGTGTCTTCATGGACATATGCATGGCTTGCTTTGGGTGGATACTTGACCTCTATTACAGAGGTAGCATGGCACTCTTAGCTAGAAGGATGTTACCTTGATCGGCATGATGACTCCCCCAATGTGTGCACCCAACGGGTCAATCATTATGCCGATCAGGGTAACAACGTCCTAGATAAGAGTGTCGCGCTCCCTCTCTAACCAAGGTCAAGCATCTACCCAAACCGAGCAATCCATATGTCCACGAAGCATCTCCAACAAGCTGGGACACACATTGCTCTCCTAGCAAGGTGAAAACACTTTTGGAGTGCAAGCCACCGAAAATTCGTTCTCTACAAGCCACCGAAAATATTTTGGGTGCAATGTAAGCATGAAGAACATCAGTCCTGGGTTTGTTGCAACCATGGAAAAGGCCTCATCATTGATGTATCTCAGGATATATTCGGCAAAAATAACATCCACCTTCAACCCTATCTCAAAGGACAGCAACCCTGGTTCAAAAGACGGTTTTTATCGTTTTATGTGGTAACTGGAAGTTTAGAGGGAGGTCGCAGTCACAATATCTACCATCTATCCGCAATACGGAGGGTGCGTAGCTCTGTGGGATGTTTCTTATGTTGCCCTCGGATCGACCTTTTTTCAAGCCTGTGGTGAAATTGGATCCTTTAAGGAGGAGTTTCTTCGCTGTCAAGACACTCGGAAGATATGTCTTGAACCTAAATTGTCATATCTTTCTTCAGCTTAGTGCATTCCTTAGCTTCCAGATTTCTCCACCTGAAAACACACTTGTTCATCATCCTCTACATTATCCCCGTCCCTACAATGAAGTCTTTAGCTCAATCGCCAACATTGGAGCAGTTACAAACTACTCTGGGCAGCAGCATGAAGGCACCTTAAAGGGGAATTTATACACTATTGTAGGCAAAAACGTGAGGATAGAGTAGTGAGCAGTTACATATGGAGCATCAGGGAACTCTTCTTGATGGTAGCTACATCATATTCTTGGCAACATTAAAGAGGGCTTCACTTGTGGCTATGACATTCTATGAAGGGCACACTCCCTTTTCCTATATTTCTCATCCTATTCTTGGAAGCATGAGGTGTGATCTCCTTTCCCGTCCCACCAATCATGATCCTTCTTGGGCTCAAAGCCCCTCCTACAAGATGCTGCACTCTCCGATAATTTGATAGTCCAATGCTCCCTCTTCCGCTCTATAAGTATGCTCCCACAAGGATCTCGTCTATCTCTATGAAAAATACTACTTTGATGTTTTCCAATATGGTCAGAAAGCTTGAATGATCCTCCTCCACAAATGTGTTTATGTCCATCGCTAAGTCCATGAAGCATTGTCCTCATCCCAAGCTTCCTCGAGTTAAGTGTCCAACATCCAAGGTATATATCACATGGACCTAATCTCCAAGGGCTAAGTATGCTCATCCAAGTGCCGAAAACTCCTCCTTCTAGCTAGTTACCTCCCATGACTGAGAATTGGAATCCCCCTTTGTGTGCCTTTACGGACATATGCATGGCTTGGTTTTGGTGGATGCTTGACCTTCGTTAGAGAGGTAACATGGCACTCTTGGCTTGGAGGTTGTTACCCTGATCGGCATGATGCCACCCCCATTGTGTGCACCCAATGGGTCGGTCATTATGTCGATCAGGGTAACAACCTTCTTGCTAAGAGTGCCACGCTACCTCTCCAACCAAGGTCAAGAATCCACCCAAACTAACCCATCCATATGTCCATGAAGCATCTCCATGGAGTTAGGACACACACTGCTTTCCTAGCAAGGTGAAAACATTTTTTCAGTAACCTAAAAAGCTAAGAAAAAATTAGGATCACCAACAAAGCCAAGATATAGTGACGAGAAATACTATAACTGTAGTGGTTTACACCTACTACAACAATAATGCAAGTTGTTGGTAGTGGTATAGCGATTGCAATGGAAAAGGAGGGCGGAGCTACCAACAAAGGAAAGCTACCTTGTTTCAAGCCTTTGGTGAAGTCGCATCCTTGGAGGACGAGGTTTTCCGTTGCCAAGAAATTGGGAGATATGTCTTGAACCTAAATGGTCATACATTTCTTCAGCTCGGAGCATTCCTAAGCTCCTAGACTTTCTCCGCCTCAAAACACACTTGTTCATCATCCTCTACATTATCTGCAGCAGTAGAATGAAGTCTTTACCTCAGTCGCAAACATTGGAGCAATTACAAACTACTCTGGGTAGCAATATGAAGGAAACTTAAAGTGGCAGTTATACACTATTGTAGGCAATAACGTGAGGATGTAGTAGTGAGGAGTTACATATCGAGCATGAGGGAAGTCTTCTTAATGCTAGTTACATCCTATTATTGGCAACATTGAAAAGGACCTCACCTGTCGCTATGACATTCTATGAAGGGCACACTCCCTTTCCTATATTTCTCATCCTATTCTTGGAAGCATGAGCTGTGCTCTCCTTTCCCGTCTCACTGATCATGATCCTCCTTGGGCTAAGAGCCCCTCGTCCAATATGCTCCACTCTCCGATAAGTTGGCAGTCCAATGCCCCCTCTTCCGCTCTACAAGTCTCCTCCCATAAGGATATCCTCTATAGCTCTATGCAACATGTCCTCTCTGTGCCCAATACTACTTTGATGTCTGCCAATATGGTCACAAAGCTTGAACGCTCCTCCACCACAAATGCGTCTAGGTCCATCACTAAGTCCATGAAGCATGGTCCTCATCCCAACCTTCCTCTAGTTAAGTGTCTAACATCCAAGTTATATATCACATGGACAGAATCTCCAAGGGCTAAGTGTCCTCATCCAAGTGCCCAAAACCGCTCCGTGTGCCCAAAACCCCCCTCCTCCTAGCTACCTACCTCACATGACCAAGAATTCGAATACCCCTTAGTGTGTCTTCATGGACATATGCATGGCTTGCTTTGGGTGGATACTTGACCTCTATTACAGAGGTAGCATGGCAATCTTAGCTAGAAGGATGTTACCTTGATCGGCATGATGACTCCCCCAATGTGTGCACCCAATGGGTCAATCATTATCCCGATCAGGGTAACAACCTCCTAGATAAGAGTGTCGCGCTCCCTCTCTAACCAAGGTCAAGCATCTACCCAAACCGAGCAATCCATATGTCCACGAAGCATCTCCAACAAGCTGGGACACACATTGCTCTCCTAGCAAGGTGAAAACACTTTTGGAGTAACCTAAAAAGCTAAGAAAAAAACATTAGGATTACCACCAAAGCCATGATACTGTGATGGGAAATGCCATAAGTGTAGTGGTTTACACCAATTACAACAATAATGCAAGTTGTTGGTAGTGATACAATGATTGTAACGGAAAAGGACAGTGGAGCTACCAAAGGAGACCTAGTGTTAGAAAAAGGACCAAAAGGTAGGGCATAAAATGCTTTTTGTTCCAAAGCTAGTTGGGGTGGGAGCACACCAGGTAGGATATGCAAGTTAAGAAGCTTGGTGTAAAAACGGGAAAACCAAGAGCAACAACTAAAAAGTGGGGGGAATGACTGGATGGACACGTATTGATAAACTAAAGTTGGAGAGGTTAGTCCTCAAGCCTTCTTCATTGAAAGTGTAAAGAATTGCAATAGTAAGGAATGAAGAAGCCCCATGACAGGAATGAGGATTCCATACTATACATTAAATGTCATCGATCGCGTAGGCTCATGGTACTGCTGGGCTGTGGCATTCTAACACCACAATATACATCTCAGTAGGATATGCCAGTTGTGTCAATTGGTGGAGATTGAGACATAGGAGCACTTCATCTCCAAGTGTATGATATATTGTAAGAACATACGGAGATATCATTGTTTATTCCATGATTAAGGTTGTCCCTTTCTCAAAGATTTTTGGCAGTCTATATCGGGATGTGATTCCTCACAACACCAAACTTATGAGACTTATTCAAGCCCATCTCTACTAAGTTGATCACATGTTTGGAGGCATCACATGTTATACAAATACACAACCCATCAATACAGAGGACACTAGGCTGATAATAAACAGAAAATCCTCCAATTCTATCAAGAAATGCAAGTCTATGATAATCAGTTATTCTAGGTATGGTTTTATCATTGAATAGCACTGAAAAGTTATTATCTTTACTTCTAGTTGCATTTCAGAACATAAATGAACAATCGAACACCCCAGACCTCAAATCTGAGTTAATTTGAGGGCAAAAGGAAAAATTTATCAGCCATGTAACAAAAAGATAAAGACTCTGAACTATTATAGCAACCAACCTTCTCTCATTTTAATGGAAGATTCAACTTTGGAGGCATGTGCACAAGTCTAGCACTTGTCCCCCTCATTGATTGTATGGATCAGGTTTCAGTTTGGAATCCTTATATAAGTTTTCCCTGGCCTAAGAGAGGCTTTGGAGATGATTTACAAGCGTGTAGTATTGAATAGTAGTCACAACATCCTTTTGAAACCTAAGATACAGAATTCAATGGACCTTTTTGGAGATTACTTTAGGTTCTTGTAAATGTACAGCAACAGGTTAATGAGAATTATAGGCAATTTAAAAGATCATCAGACAAAACTAAAACTTCACACTGAGCACTTCTAATTCTGGGCAATGATCAAGCATTTCAGGGTAAGTCTGGGCAATTCCGAGGAGTGTTTTTCATGAGAGGACAACACTTATATACAGAGCGAGGTTCCTCCAGTCACCCTCTTCCCTAACTCGCTACCTTGGATTCGTTCTCTACAAGCCACCGAAAATATTTTGGGTGCAATCTAAGCATGAAGAACATCAGTCCTGGGTTTGTTGCAACCATGGCAAAGGCCTGATCATTGATGTATCTCAGGATATATTCGGAAACAATAACATCCACCTTCAACCCTGTCTCAAAGGACAGCAACCCTGGTTCAGAAGACGGTTTTTATCGTTTTATGTGGTAATTGGAAGTTTAGAGGGAGGTCGCAGTCGCAATATCTACCATCTATCCGCAATACGGAGGGTGCGTAGCTCTGTGGGGTGTTTCTTATGTTTCCCTCGGATCAACCTTGTTTCAAGCCTGTGGTGAAGTTGGATCCTTTAAGGAGGAGTTTCTTCGCTGTCAAGACACTCGGAAGATATGTCTTGAACCTAAATTGTCATATCTTTCTTCAGCTTAGTGCATTCCTTAGCTTCCAGATTTCTCCACCTGAAAACACACTTGTTCATCATCCTCTACATTATCCCCGTTCCTAGAATGAAGTCTTTAGCTCAGTCGCCAACATTCGAGCAGTTACAAACTACTCTGGGCAGCAGCATGAAGGCACCTTAAAGGGGAAGTTATACACTATTGTAGGCAAAAAAGTGAGGATAGAGTAGTGAGCAGTTACATATGGAGCATCAGGGAACTCTTCTTGATGGTAGCTACATCCTATTCTTGGCAACATTAAAGAGGGCTTCACTTGTGGCTATGACATTCTATGAAGGGCACACTCCCTTTTCCTATATTTCTCATCCTATTCTTGGAAGCATGAGGTGTGCTCTCCTTTCCCATCCCACCAATCATGATCCTTCTTGGGCTCAAAGCCCCTCCTCCAAGATGCTGCACTCTCCGATAATTTGATAGTCCAATGCTCCCTCTTCCGCTCTATAAGTATGCTGCCACAAGGATCTCGTCTATCTCTATGCAAAATGTCCTCTCTATGCAAAATACTACTTTGATGTTTGCCAATATGGTCAGAAAGCTTGAATGATCCTCCTCCACAAATTTGTCTATGTCCATCGCTAAGTCCATGAAGCATTGTCCTCATCCCAAGCTTCCTCAAGTTAAGTGTCCAACATCCAAGGTATATATCACATGGACCTAATCTCCAAGGGCTAAGTATGCTCATCCAAGTGCCCAAAACTCCTCCTCCTAGCTAGTTACCTCCCATGACTGAGAATTGGAATCCCCCTTTGTGTGCCTTTACGAACATATGCATGGATTGGTTTGGGTGGATGCTTGACCTTCGTTAGAGAGGTAACATGGCACTCTTGGCTTGGAGGTTGTTACCCTGATCGGCATGATGGCACCCCCATTGTGTGCACCCAATGGGTCGGCCATTATGTCGATCAGGGTAACAACCCTCTTGCTAAGAGTGCCACGCTACCTCTCCAACCAAGGTCAAGAATCCACCCAAACCGACCCATCCATATGTCCATGAAGCATCTCCAAGGAGTTAGGACACACACTACTTTCCTAGCAAGGTGAAAACATTTTTTCAGTAACCTAAAAAGCTAAGAAAAAAACGTTAGGATCACCAACAAAGCCAAGATATAGTGACGAGAAATACTATAAGTGTAGTGGTTTACACCTACTACAACAATAATGCAAGTTGTTGGTAGTGGTATAGCGATTGCAATGGAAAAGGAGAGCGGAGCTACCAACAAAGGAAAGCTACCTTGTTTCAAGCCTGTGGTGAAGTCGCATCCTTGGAGGACGAGGTTTTCCGTTGCCAAGACAATTGGGAGATATGGCTTGAACCTAAATGGTCATACATTTCTTCAGCTCGGAGCATTCCTAAGCTCCCAGACTTTCTCCGCCTCAAAACACACTTGTTCATCATCCTCTACATTATCTGCAGCCGTAGAATGAAGTCTTTACCTCAGTTACCAACATTGGAGCAATTACAAACTACTCTGGGCAGCAGCATGAAAGAAACCTAAAGGGGCAGTTATACACTATTGTAGGCAATAACATGAGGATGTAGTAGTGAGGAGTTACATATCGAGCATGAGGGAAGTCTTCTTAATGCTAGTTACATCCTATTATTGGCAACATTGAAAAGGACCTCACCTGTCGCTATGACATTCTATGAAGGGCACACTCCCTTTCCTATATTTCTCATCCTATTCTTGGAAGCATGAGTTGTGCTCTCCTTTCCCGTCTCACTGATCATGATCCTCCTTGGGCTAAGAGCCCCTCCTCCAATATGCTCCACTCTCCGATAAGTTGGCAGTCCAATGCACCCTCTTCCGCTCTACAAGTCTCCTCCCACAAGGATATCCTCTATAGCTCTATGCAACATGTCCTCTCTGTGCACAATACTACTTTGATGTTTGCCAATATGGTCACAAAGCTTGAACGCTCCTCCACCACAAATGCGTCTAGGTCCATCACTAAGTCCATGAAGCATGGTCCTCATCCCAACCTTCCTCTAGTTAAGTGTCTAACGTCCAAGTTATATATCACATGGACAGAATCTCCAAGGGCTAAGTGTCCTCATCCAAGTGCCCAAAACCGCTCCGAGTACCCAAAACCCCCCTCCTCCTGGCTACCTACCTCACATGACCAAGAATTGGAATACCCCTTAGTGTGTCTTCATGGACATATGCATGGCTTGCTTTGGGTGGATACTTGACCTCTATTACAGAGGTAGCATGGCACTCTTAGCTAGAAGGATGTTACCTTGATCGGCATGATGACTCCCCCAATGTGTGCACCCAACGGGTCAATCATTATGCTGATCAGGGTAACAACTTCCTAGATAAGAGTGTCGCGCTCCCTCTCTAACCAAGGTCAAGCATCTACCCAAACCGAGCAATCCATATGTCCACGAAGCATCTCCAACAAGCTGGGACACACATTGCTCTCCTAGCAAGGTGAAAACACTTTTGGAGTAACCTAAAAAGCTAAGTAAAAAACATTAGGATTACCAACAAAGCCATGATACTGTGATGGGAAATGCCATAAGTGTAGTGGTTTACACCAATTACAACAATAATGCAAGTTGTTGGTAGTGGTACAATGATTGTAACGGAAAAGGACAGTGGAGCTACCAAAGGAGACCTAGTGTTAGAAAAAGGACCAAAAGGTAGGGCATAAAATGCTTTTTGTTCCAAAGCTAGTTGGGTGGGAGCACACCAGGTAGTATATGCAAGTTAAGAAGCTTGGTGTAAAAACGGGAAAACCAAGAGCAACAACTAAAAAGTGGGGGAAATGAGTGGATGGACACATATTGATAAACTAAAGTTGGAGAGGTTAGTCCTCAAGCCTTCTTCATCGAAAGTGTAAAGAATTGCAATAGTAAGGAATGAAGAAGCCCCATGAGAGGAATGAGGATTCCATACTATACATTAAATGACATCGATCGCGTAGGCTCATGGTACTGCTGGGCTGTGGCATTCTAACACCACAATATACATCTCGGTAGGATATGCCAGTTGTGTCAATTGGTGGAGATTGAGACATAGGAGCACTTCATCTCCAAGTGTATGATATATTGTAAGAACATACGGAGATATCATTGTTTATTCCATGATTAAGGTTGTCCCTTTCTCAAAGATTTTTGGCAGTCTATATCGGGAGGTGATTCCTCACAACACCAAACTTATGAGACTTATTCAAGCCCATCTCTACTAAGTTGATCACATGTTTGGAGGCATCACATGTTATACAAATACACAACCCATCAATACAGAGGACACTAGGCTGAAAACACACTTGTTCATCATCCTCTACATTATCCCCGTCCTTAGAATGAAGTCTTTAGCTCAGTCGCCAACATTGGAGCAGTTACAAACTACTCTGGGCAGCAGCATGAAGGCACCTTAAAGGGGAAGTTATACACTAATGTAGGCAAAAACGTGAGGATAGAGTAGTGAGCAGTTACATATGGAGCATCAGGGAACTCTTCTTGATGGTAGCTACATCATATTCTTGGCAACATTAAAGAGGGCTTCACTTGTGGCTATGACATTCTATGAAGGGCACACTCCCTTTTCCTATATTTCTCATCCTATTCTTGGAAGCATGAGGTGTGATCTCCTTTCCCGTCCCACCAATCATGATCCTTCTTGGGCTCAAAGCCCCTCCTACAAGATGCTGCACTCTCCGATAATTTGATAGTCCAATGCTCCCTCTTCCGCTCTATAAGTATGCTCCCACAAGGATCTCGTCTATCTCTATGTTTGTTTCATTGTCAAGCAAGTTGTTTCTTACCCCAAATAGCACTACAATCTGTAGGAATCCTATAAAGTAGGTTGACTTAGCAATGATGCAGGTTTAGAGTCTTAGGATTTAGGTGTTTATGTCAATTAAAAAAAGAAAAAATTAAGTGTCATTCGTGTGGCCTTTCTAAACCCACATTGACTCGACCAAGTCAGTATGGATTCGCCCGAGTTGACCAGTTTCGTATCGAGACAACCGAGTCATACATTGACTCAATCAGCTCGGTACCAAACCGGTTTAATAGCCAACTCAATATAGCCACAGGTCAACTCAACCAAGTCCAAGTATGAGTTAACACCGATCTCAAAACATTGATTTAAACAAAGGTCTTAAATATTTGGGATTGCTTTGAAACCCACAAACGGTGGAGCAAAGAATTTGTTGAAATATTGTAACTTCGAAGAATATTCTATTGTAATTTATTCGGAGATGTTTCCTTCCTCCGTCGAGATGTTATTATTGGATTTGATTATGTAAAGTCATTGAGGTAAATCCTCCCTTGTAATACAGTGCAATAGATCCCCTTAAAGTCAAATGTGATGGGGTGTTTAAGTCCCCTAAAGGAGTCGGCCCAGTCAGCATTAGGTTAAGTTGTTGGGGCCGACCTAGTTAGGGAAAAAGTCAAGTGGAAGATAAAGTATAAATAGAAGTGATGTGCTCCTCGTTTGGACACACATACTCACTTGTGTAATTCGCATAGGAGAGAGAGAGAGAGATCTGCAAGGAGAAGGAGCACTTGTTTGGGTTTTTGTCTTTGTACTTTTGATCATCTATATTGAGGAAGTTTTGCTGGGTTTTCTTCCCCTAGAGGGTTTCCCAAGATAAATTTGTGTCTCTTGTGTTTATGTTGTGCTTGTTATTCTTTCAGTGATCTTGTATATGATATTGTTGTGAAATTAAATTGAATACTGATGTTATCTGTCTTAGCATATTGAATCTTAACAGGATTGGGATGGGTTACTTGTAGAAGTGGATAAAATAGTATCAAAGTGGTGCAATCACTGGTTATCTAAAGGAGGAAGACTTAGATTAATAAAATCCTTTTTGGAAGCCACTCCAGTCTACCGGCACTCAATGCCATGCATCCCTATAGGAATTCTAGAAGAGATTCAAAGGAAATGATCCATTTTCTTTGGAAGGGGAAATTAGAGAAGGGATTGTCTCTCGTAAAATGGTAGAGCCTGACAAAATCCAAAGTTATGGTGGACAGGGATGATTTTAAGAACCCCCCCAAATTTTATATGTATAAAAAATAGGCGAATCTCCCCGATATATAGGAAAACTTGAAGGCGATTTTATCGATAATATAATATGCATATATAATTTTTTTGGCGAATATTTCATTTCATTATATAATGCTGTAAAATATTGGCGAATCTTTCACTAAATTATAAGATATTATAAAATATTGACGAATATTTCACTTAATTATAAAAAATTGTAAAAACTTGGCGAATATTTCACTGATTTATAAAATATAGTAAAAATTTGGCGAATCTTTTTCCAATAAGACTCAAGCTTTTGATTATGTAGATTACTAAGGTAGTGCAACAGAAGAACATACACTGGAGTTGAACTATGGACTCTCTCGACTCCTAGACTCTCGAATGAACAAGTGTCTGAATGAGAAGAGGATGGATTTATTTATACATTTCACAAGCAGTATTTGATCACTCACAACTAGAAGGTGTCGACGAAACATGACTGCACTAATGAGATTCAGGACAAGTAGGGAATATACTTGTTATCTCGTCCCTTAATGGTCCAGTGGACATGTGGGGTCATGAATTTTGACATGCCAACAAATTAATAGAATTAATTGAATATCCTAGTAGCGGGCCACTTCTTTTATATAGAGAGATAGTTATTGGACCAATTCCAAGCTTCCAACCAATCTTCTCACCAAAATTTATTCTCTTTGGTGTCGAATGGTAGGAGAGTTGCATATATGTCAATGAATACTTAAAATGGCTCAATCCACACAAAGTTTCATCAGTAAGTGATAACTTCGCCCATCACTGTTTTAAAATGTCCCAACACCATAAAAGCATCCATAAATTGATAAATAACAACCCCATGCACTTTTAAATTCACCTAGTGATGAGAATAATGCCCCATGCACTTCTAAATTCACCCAGTGATGAGAAAAACACCCCAGACACTTCAATACTTGCCTCGGGCACTTCAAAATTCTCCCAAAGATGATAAAAATTCCCTAAGCACTTCAATAATTTCTTGGAACTTCTAAATTCTCCCAAGGATGATAAAAACTCCCAGTGCACTTCAATATTTTCCCCAAGCACTTCAAAATTCCCTCGAGGCACTTCAATACTTACCACATGCACTTCTAAATTGACCCAATGATGATATAGACACACCATGTACATCAATACTTGCCTCAACCACTTCAAAATTCTCCCAGCGATGATAAAAACACCCAGACACTTCAATATTTGCCCAGGCACTTCTAAATTCTCCCAACAAAGATAAAAACGCCCCAATCCACTTCCATGATTTCCCAGGCACTTCATTACTTGCCCCAGACACTTCAAAATTCATCCAATGATGATAACGATGCCCTATGCACTTCAATAGTTTCCCTAGGCAAGGGAGAAAAACACCCAACAATGATATAATCACCCAGGAAATCACAAAAATGCCTCAATCCACACAAATTTGTCCCAGCAAGTGATAAATTTGCCCATCACTATTTTAAAATGTCCCAACACTATAAAAGCATTCATACATTTATCAATAACAACCCCAAGCACTTCTTAAATTCACGTAGTGAGGAGAAAAACGACCCATGCACTTTTAAATTCACCCAGTAATGAGAAAAATGCCCCATGCACTTCTAAATTCACCCAGTGACGAGAAAAACGCCCCAGGCACTTCAATACTTTCCCCAGGCACGTCAATTTTCCAAAAGATGATAAAATTGCCCTAAGAACTTCAATATTTTCCCAGGCACTTCTAAATTCTCCCAAGGATGATAAAAACTCCCCATGCACTTCAATATTTTCCCAAAGCACTTCAAAATTACCCCAAGTCACTTCAATACTTGCCACATGCACTTCTAAATTGACCCAATGATGATAGAAACGCCCCATGCACTTCTAAATTCACCCGGTGATGAGAAAAATGCCCCATGCACTTCAAAATTCACCCATTGAAAAGAAAAACACCCGATGCACTTCAAAATTCACCCATTGACAAGAAAAACACTCCAAGCACTTTAATACTTTCCCCGGGCACTTCAAAATTCTCCGAAAGATGATAAAAATGCCCTAAGCACTTCAATATTTTCCGAGGCACTTCTAAATTCTCCCAAGGATGATAAAAATCCCCATGTACTTCAATATTTTCCCCAAGCACTTCAAAATTGCCCCCATGCACTTCAATACTTGCCCCATGCACTTCTAAATTGACCTAATGATGATAGAAACGCCCCATGCACTTCAATACTTGCCTCGTCCACTTCAAAATTCTCCCAACGATGATAAAAACGCTCATACACTTCAATATTTCCCCAGGCACTTGAAAATTCTTGCAATGAAGATAAAAAAGCCCCCGTCCACTTCCATGTTTGCCCAAGCACTTCATTACATGCCCTAGACACTTCAAAATTCATCCAATGATCATAAAGATGCCCTAGGCACTTCAATACTTACCCTAGGAAAGGGAGAAAAACACCCGACAATGATATAATCACCTAGGCAATCACAAAAATACCCCAATACAAACAAATTTGCCTCAGCATGTGATAACTTTGGCCATCACTGTTTTAAAACGTCCCAACACTATAAAAGCATCCTTACATTGATAAACAACAACCCCATGCACTTCTAAATTCACCCAGTGATGAGAAAAACACCACATGCACTTCAAAATTCACCCATTGACAAGAAAAACGCCCCATGAACTTCAAAATTCACCCATTGACAAGAAAAAGGCCCTAGGGACTTCAATACTTGCCCCGGGCACTTCAAAATTCTCGGAACGATGATAAAAATGCCCTAAGCACTTCAATATTTTCTCCAAGCACTTCAAAATCCCCCCCAGGCACTTCAATACTTGCCCCATGCACTTCTAAATTGACCCAATGATGATAGAAACATCCCATGCACTTCAATACTTGCCTCGACCACTTCAAAATTCTCCCAACGATGATAAAAACGCTCATACACTTCAATATTTCCCCATGCACCTGAAAATTCTCGCAACGAAGATAAAAACGCCCCCATCCACTTCCATGTTTTCCCAGGCACTTCATTACATGCCCTAGACACTTCAAAATTCGTCCAATGATGATAAAGATGCCCTAGGCACTTCAATACTTGCCCTAGGCAAGGGAGAAAAACACCCAACAATGATATAATCACCCAGACAATCACAAAAATGCCCCAATACACACAAATTTGCCTCGGCATGTGATAAATTTGGCCATCACTGTTTTAAAACGTCCCAACACTATAAAAGCATCCTTACATTGATAAACAACAACCCCATGCATTTCTAAATTCACCCAGTGATGAGAAACACGCCCCATGCACTTCAAAATTCACCCATTGACAAGAAAAACGCCCCAAGCACTTCAATACTTGCCCTAGGCACTTCAAAATTCTCTTAAAGATGATAAAAATGCCCTAAGCACTTCAATATTTTCCCCAAGCACTTCAAAATTGCCCCCAGGCACTTCAATACTTGCCCCATGCACTTCTAAATTGACCCAATGATGATAGAAACATCCCATGCAGTTCAATACTTTCCTCGACCACTTCAAAATTCTACCAACGATCATTAAAAAGCCCATACACTTCAATATTTCCCCAGGCAGTTGAAAATTCTCGCAACGAAGATAAAAACGCCCCAGTCCACTTCAATGTTTTCCCAGGCACTTCATTACATGCCCTAGACACTTCAAAATTCGTCCAATGATGATAAAGATGCCCTAGGCACTTCAATACTTGCCCTAGGAAAGGGAGAAAAACACCCAACAATGATATAATCACCCAGGCAATCACAAAAATGCCCCAATACACACAAATTTGCCTCGGCATGTGATAACTTTGGCCATCACTGTTTTAAAACGTCCCAATACTATAAAAGCATCCTTACATTGATAAACAACAACCCCATGCACTTCTAAATTCACCTAGTGATGAGAAAAACGTCCCACGCACTTCAAAATTCACCCATTGACAAGAAGAACGCCCCATGTACTTCAAAATTCACCCATTGACAAGAAAAAAACCCCAGGCACTTCAATACTTGCCCCGAGCACTTCAAAATTCTCGGAAAGATGATAAAAATGGCCTAAATACTTCAATATTTTCCCCAAGCACTTCAAAATTGCCCCCAGGCACTTCAATACTTGCCCCGTGCACTTCTAAATTGACCCAATGATGATAGAAATGCCCCATGCACTTCAATACTTGCCTCCACCACTTCAAAATTCTCCCAACGATGATAAAAATGCCCATACACTTCAATATTTTCCCTAGGCACTTGAAAATTCTCGCAATGAAGATAAAAACGCCCCCGTCCACTTCCATATTTTCCCAGGCACTTCATTACTTGCCCTAGACACTTCAAAATTCGTCCAATGATGATAAAGATGCGCTAGGCACTTCAATACTTTCCCTAGGCAAGGGGGAATGACACTTATGCTATTATCTAGCATTTATCAAACACTAGAATTTATGGAAGTGAAAGAAATCATGCTAACTCTCCATCAAATCCTTTCTCTCATGGTGATCTATAACCTAGAGAACTCTTCAAGCTACCATTTGAGAGTTTATACTATGTCATTGTGAGAATCCCAGTACTATAAGAGAGATGAAATATTTACATTTTGGCAAAGTACGGAATATTCAATAAAGCGTCCCTGTATAAAGACACTTAGATTTAAAGAACAAGTTGCAAACATGCTGAAACAAACCCTGTATCAAAGGTATTATGCAGACACTCAAGCATTGACAGTGAATTAAAACATCTGCATGGAACTCTTAGTGAAATTTAATGCACAGAAAATATATTCCTAGTCATTGGTACAGTCTACCTAAAGGAGTTTAAACTGTGGATATCTTAAAGAGCACAGCACAAGGTGTTGGATGTCAGTAAGTTTCAACAGAACGATCAAGTAAAACAAGTAATAGGCCCACCGAACTTCCTGAGATTAAACATTGTTGGGAGAACTACCTAGCAAATTATTGTAAATATGTTGTACATTGCAACTACTTTATTCTACTTTTTGCCAATAGCAATGCCAAGAAGAGTCTGGAATGAATATATTGATGGGATTTATTAGAATAAATCATCAAAACAAAGAAAGGATAACAATTTAAATGGATGTTCTAATAGCTATTGTCAAGTGCCTGGGCTTAGCAGTGAGTACCATATAATACCCCTTAGAGGTGGTGGAGGAAAAGCTTCCTTTGAAGGAGCATTTTCAATGGTAGCTCCCTGCCCCGAGGGTGTGTACTCCTTAATTTGTAAGGGATGACAGAATATGAACAACAAAGAGATCATTTTCTAAAAATAAAATATTAATATTGTCGCAGGTTGAATTATAAAAAAGATGAAAACAATCAAATTGTTAAATAAACGTTAATAAAACTAAAATATATTCAATTGTTAAATAAATGTTAATAAAACTAAAATATATTCAAAGACCAGTGGTGATATTGAACAACTCCCCCAATACAACAATGGATTTGAATATCACAGGTATCGCCTAATATAACACATTTGGTGCATAGGAACACTCGAAGCCAAACATGTTCGTTTTGAAGCCAACCTGCACAGAGAAAAATAATTTATGATCTAATTTAATATGTCAAATGTTGTTTGGCATATCACACTTTCTATATGAATATATTAACTAACAACAACTTCAACTTCTAATGATCAAATGGTGTGAACAAAAAATGCCCAATCATGAGGAAACATAACCCAAATTAAGACTTCAGATATGTATGCCATGGTTAAAAATGGGTGGTAACGACTCATAATGGTATCTTGGAAATGCAACCAAAAATTGTAAAAGACAACAAATGTCACCTGTGCAAACTACTTTTGGTCCCTAGGGTAGAGTTGGTACCCAAGATTTTCTCATCACTACTTTTTCTTATAAAAATATGAATTCAGAAAGTATCTTCCTCATCAATACATCAAAAAGCCTCTCTTTGCAAATTATTTACTATGAATCACAAGTCAAATTTGATAGTGTGAAAACCCTTATGTTCAAGCATGATTATCTAACCTTTTAGTTGGACACATTTTTTAATCCTAGAAGGCACAGGAGATAACATAGAATATAACAAAGCTAGTGAGCACACAACATACTTTCTAGCAATCAAGATACAAGACATAAGCATAGGTTGCATAAACTATATGTATGCTTCAATTCTCTGTTCAAATTCTTAAATGAAAAACATTACTAAGAAAACACAAAGGAATATGCTAAATGTTAAAGCGGATGATAAAATGACTGATTACATATGAAGCCATTGTCATCTTCTTCCAAATAGATAGATTTCTACAAGCCATAGAAATAGATTTCAACTTATGCAAGCTTAATCCCAACTTCTAATAATCTAATTGTTTGAGTGAACATACCTTGCATTAACCCCATGCATTTTGAGGGAGGTATTTTTCATACATTTTTTGAGGATTTGATGATTCATTTTCAAGAAAGTGAAAAACAATGAATATTCAAATTAACAAGCATGTGATTTGTTGTTGAGTTTTAACATACAACATATATTTTTCAAAAAGAAAATGGAAATTCAATTTGAGTTGTTGGTTGCTTATGGAATCTATGGTTGCATGCCCAACTATCTGTATTATGAAGTAGGAAGAAGTTGAAGCACAAAAAATTAGATGATGTTGAATTCTATCCTATGTCTAGTAGTTTGCATTATTATTTCTTCATACTAGAACCTAAGGATTTTACTCAGACTTGCAAACAATTATGGTGTAGAAAGAATTATTATTTTAGCAAGCATAATATTTTGAATAGACTGCCACCTCAATTTTCTGAAGCAAGTGTTGAAAATGATTTAATTGTTTCTAGAAAACAGCCACTAATTAATTGAATACCATACCCAACAATTAGGGCGTTTATAACAGCTATAAGGCACTTTCTTAGAATTACATCCAACATTTACAAACAACAAAGAGAAGATTACTTCCTGGGCAGAAATAGTGAGTACTTAGATATTTATTTTGATCACTTTAGGCCTTGATTGCATGGAATTTTGTTTGATAGATTCATTACATGTGAGTATAATTGGAACTTATTAAGCTGATTCATGAGGAGCATTTCCAGCTACTATTATTTCAGACCTATGTTGAGTACTCTCCCTAAATATTAAGACCGTTTTCAAGAGGGGGGCATGTCCATAAATAGAACATAACAGAATGTATAATCACTAGCCCATATTTCTCAAGAAAATAAGCGAGAAAACTAAAATATAGGTTTGTGTTACTAGAAATGTTATCATGTGTCTAGTAGTTTGCATTATTATTTCTTCATACTAGAACCTAAGGATAATAACCCTTCTAAAAACACGGGGTGAATAGGAGGATCAAGTTCGAATTTCACATAAACTCAGGGCGAATGGGATGGCCAAGCTCGAATTTCACAACAACTCAGGGCGAATGGGAGAATTGGGCTCAAATTTCACCAAAAATCGGGGCGAATGGGATGGCCAAGCTCGAATTTCACAACAACTCAGGGCGAATGGGAGAATTGGGCTCAAATTTCACCAAAAATCGGGGCGAATTAGGGATCGACCTCAAATTTCAGAGGCCTAAAATAAATTTCGTTTCACTCCCCAACAAACACGACCAGGCTAACAAATTAATATATATTTAACTAATTTGAGCAGTCTGTGAATGCATAACCTGAGAACACAACACATTAAAGAAAATTTTGCTAGGACCACCACAAACAATTTAACTAAAGCGGCTCGCAACATCCACATGATGGTTGTGCTGGCGTCTACTGATACTAACCTGGTTAATGATACTAGTCTGAAGAAGTGCCCACATCTGCAACCACTAATCCAAAGGGTCTGTGAAACCGAAGGCGAATATGGCAGCCTTTGGCATGAACGCGATTGCGACATTCACGTCCCAGCTCCACGACTGCAGCAATACCATTCGCGTCCTGTGTCTCGATCGCCATAGCCGAAGTTGCTATTCCAATGTCTAATGCAGTTAATTCCATCGTCCACGGTCGCAGTCATACCCACCTCCCCAGTTACCTGCATAATTTGCGGTGTAGAATTCATTAGAATGAATGGCAACAAAGAAAAGATTCCAGCCAGAGTGCAGACTATGTCACAATTCAAGATACCATTAACAAATACCTTGAATTTAATGAGCTGGTATGATTTTCAATGGTTGTCAATCACGCCTCTGAATCCTTCACCCACCGTCGACTGCTTGGAACTCTTCTCTGCCGAATACTGCGATCCTGCGTTACAAGGAATGAATGAATGATGACGGATGGAGGAATGAATGATACGGGAGTAAATCCCAACACAACACAACTCGTTATCGCCGCCTACTCCCTGCTTTTCTTTGCACAGCACCCCACTCCCGTCTTTTACGCTGACAGATGAACGGACACATTTACGTCCAGATGCTCGAGTACAACGCAGAATGCTTGGAAGAATCAAATTTGAACCCTTCCCAGCGCTTCCCAAGGGTTCTAGCCCTTCTTAGAAGTGTAAATTTAAAATTGCCCTTCAAAAAAAATTTAAAATCTGAATTTTACCCTTCCAATTAAAAAGGACAAAATTATATCAACATTTCAAAAGAAGGGCAACATTTGAAATTACCCATCCATATAAATTTCAATTTCTATGTTGAAATTCCTATGCTATAAAATTCAACTCGTCATTCAAAATATTGGAAATATCATAAATTATAATCACTCACTCACTCACGTCACGCACTCACTACTCAGCTATGCAAGATGACGAGTGATGATTTACGATTATAAGGCACTGGCCACTGGGATTTGACTCTGACTCCGAAGTCACTTCGGACTGAGATATAACATGTGACAATGTGTCAGCGACTACGACTGTAACAACAAAGAACCACTACTAGTCTACTACTAGGCCCAAACGAGCCCGAAACTTTGTGCCTACTACATATGTGAACCTAGCTACCAATGTCCACTAGTTTTTCATCAAAATGAAATTCAAATGGCCAATTTGATGAGTCCTCCTCTACAAGACTTCATTTTTTGCATGAATGGCATGGACTCACAACAACTCTAAACAACACTCAATGGCATGCAAGTACAAATAATGACATGCAACTAGGACCAGGAACCATGCAGAGGTCGATTTATGCATTGATATAGAGAGGTGACAATGGGCACACGATATGGAGAAACAATGAGTTAGAAAAAACATTTGGACCAAAGCACCACAATGGTTATTAATAAAAAAAATTAAAATAGTTTTTGGCTCAAGAATAGTCTTCAATTTGATGGGTAGCATGATCATGATGTAATCTCCCTCTGTCCTTCCAAACATATGTGGTTTCTCACAACATTTGCCTTCGACTCTCACCACCAAAATACATATAAAAATTCCATGTCTTTACATCATCTTCTCTTTAAATCCTCATCTCATAGTCATAACTAAGGATTATTATGCATGCACATCCTCACCTTATAATATCAATTGGGTCAAGGCACAAAGACAACCATAAAATATCAAATGTGTAAAGACGCAAAAAGTACTTGAGACAACTATAAGTAAGTCTTATATTAAATTTACCATATCAGTCTTTAATTGACACTATCAACTAAGATTTGACACGTTGGATTGTTGTGATCTTTTCTTTTTTTTTAACCATGGGAACAACAACCTCCAATAGCCCGCAAGCCAAATATACCAGTAACTTGTGATCTTCTTATCACTCCTTACCAATGCGATTATAAGGCACTCTTTGAAGGTGAAGTCCATAATTTTAAGTCTTCTTCCTCATTCTCATGCCTTTTGGTAAGACAATAGAGAGGGTAGTGGCCCACAACAACATTTAAAACAGTTTCGACATAGATGTAAATACATTAATTATTTTCATTAAATAACTTAAATTTCATGCCAGTGAGTGCGAATTTGCCAGATTGTGGATTGGTACAAAACACAACAAATTTTAGAGCTTTGAGCTCTTAATTACACATCTAGAATTTTCTCAAGTCGAGCCATTAACAAACTTCTTTTGGTGTTCTGGTTCAATTTAAAAGGAATATTTTCGAGACTCAAACATGCAGTGAGTTGTAAGGCTCCAACTGACTTAGGATTGATTCCATTTCCCCTCCATCCCATACATGTATGCTATTGCGACAAGTGTTGAACAACAAAATTTGATGCCCCATCCCTTGTGATCCTAGCGTTGCTAACTTGCTTGGTATGGAGGATTTTTTTTAATGTTTTCTAAGCTATGCTTAGGCCTCTAATGCCCATCATTCTTACATCTCTCGGGCTTGAATGGATGCCCTCTCTCCAGTTTGAATTAAGTTTTTGGTTGGTTTTATATTTAGTTTTTGGTTGTAGGTTTATTATAGCCTCGTTTTGCTTAGTGGCTTCCTTTTGTACATAGTTAACGGTAAGTAATTTTCTCATGGTTCTAGTTTTATTTTAAGACTATATCTAGTTACAACGTCCTACACTATGCATATGTTCATGCGGATGCCCCAATATGGTTATTGCATAGTCTAAGTAGTTTTTTATGTATAATGAAGTATGCTCCAACCCAGAAAAATACAATACAATACTTGTTAATTTAATGAACTGTAAAAATAATGTTACTTATATGTCAAATTAATGTGTTCAAATTACGTTTTATTGAAAATATACCATTTTTCATGTAGATATTAAGGAGCGCTCAATTACTTAAGATTGTAAAAATTTGGATGGACAAAATTTGTTTTTTTACTTTTTGGGGGGAAGGGTTTATACTTGTCAATTGAAGTATAATTATTTATATTTCCCTTCGTCTTTGAAGGGCTCCAAGAACAAATACCCTTCCAATTGAAATTAAGACCCACCCTTCAAATTTGATCACTGCTTGGAACAAGTTGGAAGAGTTCGAACCCAACTAACTGGGCGTTCAGTAAGGCACCCATCCAAGCTTTTCTTTACACGCTCGTCGCTGTCCAAGCACCTTTCTCCGCTCCCACTCCCGTTTTTCACGTTGACAGATGAACGTCCAATTCTTGTTGAAGAAACATGTGAGTCAAACAACCACATTGCACATGCATTTGAGATTTGAGATTTGGACATTGCATAAAATATACTTTAAGAGTTGATAGCATAGCAACAACGTAATCTATGAACTCATATATGTCCAAGGTTCATTGTCTCAAAAAGAAGTGTTTTGAAAATGCCATCCATACTTTTCTCGATAGATAGTGGGGTTGAAAAAGAAACAAATGCTTGGAAATTGATTCATTCACAGGCATGGAAGGTGATACAATGAGTAGTTTTTTAAGAATTTTCATTGTGTTTCTAGATTTTTTAATGAGCTATGTATTGTGTTTGGGCTATGCAACATGCAAGAAAAGAACAAAATGACCACGGAGAATTTTGTTGGAAACATAGGGTTTGAAACTCCATATACGTGTATGCACCATAAACAGTGAAAGAAGTTCCAGCTGACTCCATTTACTTTGCTCTCTTGACTCTGTCAAAGTTTCACATTCGCCCTCAACGGTCGTTTTAAAAGGAAGCTCTGGTAGGGAACAACCACAGACTGTCAACTGAGTCATCTGGTTCAACAGTCTAATGGAATCCGACAAACATTTCAAAGTTGAGGCAACTCTGAAGCACCAAATACTTTAGATTCTTTAGGAGGATTTTTTAATTGTGCATGGCATCTTATCAAGTAGAGCTCCGCAATTCTTTATTAGTTTATTCTTAATTAGGTTATCGATTTCTAGTAGTTAGTGCTCTAAGTATTATCATTTTTCTCTTCAATATCGTTTTGGCGGGGAATATGTTGTTAATTTACAGTGTTTTTTTAATAAGTTTCATAGGATAATACGAATTTTTTACAATAACAAATTTTGTATGTTTTTCATGTTTTATAACTTGTTATAATAACAAATTTTGTATGTTTTTCATGTCTTATTTTTATCATTGTTTATTTATGAAAAAAAAATTGATCAATCCCTTGTTAATTTAAATTAGTTTAAATGAAAAAAAATACAAGAAACTAAACAAAACGTTATTATTGATTTTAATATAAAAAAAATCACATTGGAAATATAGATAACAAACTACTACCATAAAATTCTGAAAGCCTTTCTTTTTCAAAATGTTATATATATATATATATATATAATTAATTCTAACGAGAGATATGCTTGAACCTATAAGTGTATATTTTATATATCTTAAGTTAACCATAATGAGAAATATGGTTGAACTTATAATTGTATATTTTATTTGATTATGTGCTTAAATTAAGTGTATTTCCATTCATAAAATTTCCGTTTTAAAGATTATAAGCTCAACCAAGCTCGGATGAAGCATGACTAGCCCACCCTCAACTAACACGAAAAAAAGATTTATAAACTCAACAAACATGAGTCATGGATTTCAAGCTTTGAGCTTCCACGGCTAGGGGCTCTTTGACTGCTACCAAACAACCATGGGGTTTGAAACTCCAACCACATATACAACCGAGAGAGTGAAAAACTAGCACAAATGCTCAACTGTAAGATATAGGAGATGGCATTATCCAGGAAAACCGTCGCTGTCTTATAGAGACCATTACAACATAATACAATATAAACTGAGAGAGAAAACCAACTTTCGGCCACTAGCAAAATAATATTATATGCATAAAAAATTCAACAACCACAAGACATGTCGCTGGAAAATGAAATGATGGTTATGGTTGTTGTACTAAACTATGTTTTTTTTTGTGAGAACCGAGTACCTGCCAAGCTAACGGGAGAAAACTAGCCATGAATCCAAACCAATATTATTAACTAACAAGACCACTGGCTGTCTGGATGGTGTTATACAAGCATACGATTTGAAGTTTCACTCATATGTACAACCCACGCACTCAATACTAGCACAAATGCTAAACTATGAGACACAGCAGATGACACTATGCTATAAAACTGTTGTTGCCTTAAAGAGATCATTACAATGTATAAAAAATAGTACACAATATAGACTAATGGAGAGAACCGAATCTCAACAACTACACTAAAATAATAGTATAGACATGGAACAGATAACACAAGGGATGAGATTGAAATGGCACCCTAGATAATATTATAGGCCTCACATAGAACGCACCATGGAAAAACCAGCCACATGAGTATATACAATGAACCCTAGTAGACTCGCGAAAGCATCGGCAAGCCCGAGGAACCATCACATACAAACAAAGTGCTAGCAAGCACCCATATTAATGGAGCAGTGCATAACGAACATGGCTTAGAAGGATCTATTATCCAAGAAAAAAGCATAAACACGACAGAAACATGTATTCACCTCGAAATGCATTTAATAGAACCAAAACGAAAGCAAAGCAGTGTTTCTGTAGCGAGTGACTAGTCAACCCTAGTAGACGTAGATCTTACCAAGGTCTCATAAACAAGGAAAACTGACCCTGCACAGTCGAGCTCGGGAAATTTCTACCAATCAAGCAATTTACAACCAAATTTTGAAACCATATAGACCTAAGAGGCAGCAGGCCATTTTCCTGTGAACTGGAACGTTGACAAAGATTTTTCCAGCAGAAACCCTTGCCGTCTGGGAAACTAGAGGGCATAGATGAAAGTGTAGAGCTCCCCGTAGCACATAGGGTCGAACCATCGAGCACATTGGGAAGCATAACCTTGAACAATACTTGCTCGCACTCGCTTCAACACACAGGAAGGCAAACAAACAAAGGGGAAAAAACCCTAATCGCTACCAACGATACAAACAAATATTTGGCAAAACACATAGGACCAAAACCCTGACCCGGAACAGGATGTAGAATACTAAGCACATCCCGAAAACAAAAACAAAAAAACAAAAATCAAATTACACATAAGAACAAGTTACGAATCAAGAACAGGTTTAAGAAAATGAAGATTTTTCTTTCCTATTTAGAAATTTCAATGGTAAAAACCCTACGCCGGATCAAAAAAATTGAACCTCAACATAAATCTATGCTGCAGAAAAAAACATTGCTTCACATAAACATATTTCAGGAAAAAAGGAAACCACAGAGACGTACCTTTCCAACCAATAGCGCCACCAGAGTGAGCAGAGCGCACACGGGTCCCCAATCCACGACTGCTTCTGGAATTTGAAATGAACGAACACGCAAACACCAACGTCGTGGAACACGAACACTGAAAACTAAAAAGAACAGGAAGAGCACCATGCAACAGGTTGAAGCCACAAGCAACAGAACAACAACATCCCGAGCGACCGCTCGACAAATAGACCCCCTGGAAACCCAAGAAATCATTGAAACCAAAGAGAGCCTCCCCATACTCGACAGGACAGTCACAGATGAGCCAAACTGACTGAAATGACACCACCCCATTCCAGAATTAATGCAACCACACAGATGGAAACCGCAATTAGCGCAGCGACAGAAACCCCTGCGCATGGAAGAGAATAAAGGCATGGCCATCACCGCAGAATTCCTAAGGAATCCCCACCGAATTAACATCGTCGTAGCACAACACCACACCCGTGGAATTAAACCCCAACAACCGCTTGGAATAGATTTAACCCTGCCATGATTCCAGTCACAGTGCATCTAAATTTGTTCTGTTTGCATTACACTTCACCTGTTCTCCGTCATTTCAAATCATTTAAGGAGGAGAGAGAACGAGTGCTTGGCAATCAAAACCCGCCCCACGAAAAATGCTCCACTAAACCGCTTGACGCCAGCTGGCCGTCGATGCCCGGGACGCAGAAATTGAAGCTGGTGTCACGAAATAAGCAGCCAATAGAAATACAGGAAAATCATTTTTAAAAAAATCATAATAATCGGAAATAAGAATTTTCTCCAATCATATATCTCTTCACCCAAGTAGTGGATGAAGTTCCTCCAATATCAATTGAACTAAGCAAGGAGCAAGGAAAATCATGAGTCTTCAAGTGACTCAAGTGAACATCATAAGTGCATCCATGTAGATGTGTCTCATCATAAGGTAACAAGGGATGCTGCTTCAAGTGTAAATAAGAAATGGCTCTAATAATGTCATCATATAAAGGAGATATATGAGTTTTATGATCCTCATCTGGCACCATCAAAAATAAACCTTTCACCCATACTTCATTAGGATGAATGCTGCAAAATATGGAAGTGTAGGATGTAGGAGAATGAACCAACTCACCCAAATGATCAGAAAGTGCTTAAGTGTCCTCATGTGACTGCTCCATAATGGTAGGATCATGCACCTCCCTCAAAAGTGCAAAACTTTCCTCATAGGTTGGTTCCAAGGTAGTGGAATCATACACTTCTTAAAAAATTGTGTCACCATTTCCAGGAGGAAACTCAAGTTCCTCTTCCACCACATCAAGTGATTGAATATCATCAATATCATCTTCAAACACATCAAGGACATGCAATTTTCCATGTTTCTCATGATCTACCATGTCATGAGAATCCTTCACGCAATCTACCATCTAAAAATTTGAAACATAGGAGGAAGAACAAGTATATTGCAACCTTTCAAGAAGTTGCTCATTTTGATATTTTGAGTTTATGAATATCCTCATAATTCTTCCAATATGCATCATGTAACAATTCATTAAACTCAACCAAATTGTTTTTATCAAAAAGCAAAGACATGAAACTACCTTTGATGTTGCACATTGCTCTTTGACTCTTCTCCATGTGTTCAAGGAAGGATGGATCCTTCAATGAAGAAACCTTCCAACAAGAATTTGACACTAATGCTTGAGTGTCATGGAGCATGCTAATGGTAGCTTGGATCTTCTTTTCATTCATATTTAATGACCCTTCAAGAAAAAGAGGCTCTTGTAGAGGGACCTCCTCTTCTTCTTCCTTCTTACTTGGACCAACTTCATGAAGCTCAAGTGGTGATGGGGAAGTTGATCTTGTTTCTTCTTCAACTGCTACAAGGTCTTCATTCTCATGCTTAATGGAACTTTGGCTTGCAGCAACACTTTCAATCTATGTCACCAACATAGAGGTGTGAGCACCCATCAATAGATACTCCTTCATAGTTCAAGCATCCATCAGTAGATGTGTTGGGTTCCAATCTACTGTTGTAAATCAGAGCTCCAATTTAAAATGTCAATCTGGAATCGTAAACTTAGAAGCATAACCAAAATATATGGATTAGATCTAGACTGGTTTGAAGTGCATTCTGTTTCTGAAAATGAATCTAAAACTACTTAACTTTTGGAAATAAACCTAAAACTACTTAGTCTATGGAAATGAATCTAAAGCTGCTTAAGTACTGTAAACTAAGGAATAAAAAAACTCCCTTACAGAAGTATACTCATTCGAATCCTTCAATCTATCAGCAATTTAAATATTTGAAATAACAAAATCATAAAATTAACTATAAGATTAAAACTATGTTGTTGAGTGCAGGAATACGTTGATTTCTCTTACAAGAAGTCAGCTCACAAAGTATTTGAATTCCTCAACAGTTTAGGTATATTCTAATGAAAGATGAAACTAAAAAAAAACACCTAGATCGATTGATCAATCAAATATAAATGCTTAACCCTGTTTTGTAGTAAAACCCTACTTGTAGCATATGAAATCGAATGTGATTTTAAAACTCAGATTGTTAACTCAATTGAACTCTACAAGAACTCTAGAACACATACCAATACGCATCAAATAAAGAAATTAGGTGTGCAGGTTCGGCAGAGGGGGCCCTCCACTGCTTCACTCACACACGCAAGAGGAATCACAAAGTTCTCAACACTAAAATCACATTCACAACATAAGGATGAACAAACATAAAGATATTTGAAACTTGAAGTCTTTATTTCTTTAGCATAAGTTCACCATTACCGGATCGGAATTACATCTCGAATTCAAATACTTATACAAATTGTTTGAAAACTAAAAACGCTACAATCCTGGTGATTAATAATGGCATTCCCCTAATATCTCTACTATACTCTAGATCGTCCTTCAAATCCATAAAAATATACCAGATTGATACAAAATCGAAAATGTCCCTGTTTTTGTGCTAAGTGGCAGCGCTGGAAGATTACTTTGACTAGTGTTGACTTGCCACTTGTAAAACCTGTTTTATAAAGTTGTTAGAAATTCATCCATCACGAGACATCGAGGATCCTTCTCTATCTTTCAGGTTGTGCCCAGCTGTCCTGCAAGTATCCAATCTAGGAGAAATTACGGGAAGTCAATTAATCCTGTAATTTATTTAAAATCTCAATTTAAATGCTTTAAAAACTGCATAATTCAAATTATTTAAGACCAACAACAATTTATACCTTTGATAATCGAATTTAAAGGTTCTATGGATGAAAATGAGGATTTATGGCAAAATATGAAGGATAATGGGGATAGTTGAAGGATTTATAAGGCAAAATAGGTATCAAAATAGTGACCAACATCTCCCACAAGAGGAAGCTATTGCATGTCATCATGCACAAAACTGTTTCCAAAACTGAATCTACATATTCCCATGCACAAAATTGTTGTCGTACTACTGCTACTCATCATCTGACATATCTCTTGTTTGTGATGATGCATCTGTACTAGCTCGAGCTGCATAAAGGACCCTCGATCTCTGATATTTTGCCTTGAAAGTTTTCTTTTGCTGATACCATTTGTATGAATGTTTAGAGATTTTCATCTTTTGAACTTGAAGCTTTCTATTTTTCTCCTTTAATTTCTTATTTGCTAGCTCTAATTCCTTCACCTTCAATTTTAACTTCTCAATCTTTTTGCTATTCTTGGAAGATTTCTTCTTTTTCATCTGTATTGAAGGCTGCTCAGAGATAGTGTCCATTCCAACTCCCTCTTCTTCATTATCCTGCCCTGAATACTCTTTTCCTTCTTTTTATGTGACTTGCTTTTCAAAGACAGGAGAAATGATGGTTGCGTCCTCATCTTTTTTTGTGACTTGTTGTTTAAAGACAAGAGAAATGAGGGTTGCATCCTCATCTTTTTCTATGATTTGCTGCTTAAAGATAGGAGAAATGATGTCTGCATCCTCATTATCTTGCTCTTCTCTGTTAGTTGGAGTCTTTTCAATAGTTTGAACATCTATCTCCATACTTTCTTCTACAGTTTGATGTTCAGAGATGATATTCACCTCTTCATCATGTTGCCCAATCTCACCTGCTGGACTTTCCTCTTGACCTTCCAAGGATTGAATGTATTCATAATGTTTTTGTTGTGCTTCATCATTATTTTTCAGTGCTTGCTTCTTCTTAGCTTGCTGACGTTGTCTTGATTTCTTCTCATAAGTGCTGAAGATCTTATCTTTTTCTTGGAATTTCTTCTCTTCTTTCACCATGCTCCTTGTTCTTATTCTTATCTTAGGCTGTTTTGGGCTTGTTGCCTTAGAGTCATCTTCATTATCTGTTATCATCATCACTTCATATTTTTTCCTTCCTCCCTTAGGCAGTTTTGAACTTGTTGCCTTAGGGTTATCTTCTTTAACTTCAGTGCCTGCTATTATGAGTGCTCCTTCTTCAGGTATCTCTTATGGTTCTTCAAACTTATTATAAATGACAAATTTCTGCCATGTCAAGGATTGTTTCTGTAACTCATTTATGATGATTATCTTGATGAGCCCACAATGAAAAAGGCTTGTTAGCTTGTCTTTAGTACGTTTTTGGACAGCTTTAGCCATCTTAGAAAGGCTTTGTAACATAAAATGAGGTATGTTAATCTCACAATCTCCCCTCAAATGCTACATTATCTTGATGTGATAGAGATATATAATGTTGAACCTTCATTCACAAGTGATGAATCTCCGGATGATATAGGCTATTTCATCGCAAGGATGAATCAACGAAATCCTTGGTATTCCTTTCTTCCATTGTACTGAGCCTGCCCTTGATCTGCATAAGAAGGGTGTCCATGCCTTCTCCTCAAACTGTTTTGTCTTGAAGAACCTCTCTCCTTGTTGAGGTAACCCAATGATTTGTGCCATAATGTCCTCAGACAGTGTGAAGGTGATATTACCTACTGTAGCCCTTTCTCCATCAAATGAACAAGCAAAATCTAGTCTAACGTTGTCATTATGTCCATCAAATTTTTCAAAGAAGGGAACCCACTGTTTCTTCTCAAAAATTTCCATACATTTTTCATGAATAACAGAGGAATCGAATTTTTCTGGTTCTAGTCTAGACACCATCTTGCAACTTCTACAGGAAGAATCCTTTTATGCAAATAAAACTTACAAGCAGAACTCAACCCTAGCTTGAAATTCAAAAATTTCTGATAAAAATTATGTTCTTAATTGTTTCTCTGTCATTCAAATTTATCAAAACCTGGAAGTCAAATTTCAAATTTACCTTTTCCCTAGTGACTCCTTCCTGAACACGTCCTGAGATAAACACTTATATGGCTGGGCGCACTGGGTTTTCTCTTCATCATACCACGTGAAAGACTCTTGCTGAAGATGATGGAAACATTCCTGAGTTTTACCAGTTAACAGGATGCGTTTTCTGATTTTCTATGCAGTGCCTCTGTTACTACCTCCTTTCATCAGTTTACTTATCACTCCTTCACCCCTTCAACCATCGTGGAAGTGAAGCCTGGGATTTAGCAAAGACAGTTGGAAAAAATGAAAACACTCTGAATTTCAAATTAGAAGAGTGTGCCTCCCTATGTATAGGCAGATTTCGTGGGGGTGAGTTTCAATGATTTCCCTCTTTCTTGTGCAATCATTTTCAAACTGGTCCTGAGTTCTTCACGTACCTTTTTAGTCCACTGACACACTCTTTTATCACTTTTTGACTTGATGTATAAAATGCAAAAATAGAGTATGTAAAGAAAATATAAGTCAAATTTTTAATTTTCTAGGTTAAAGAACCCTCTTTACTTCTTTGAAACTGAATTTAAAGCTTGCATGTAGGATGCACATTTTAGGCATGGATTAAAAAGTCTGAAAGTGCCTCTGTCCTGGAACACTAATTTTGATACCCAGGGTAGATGAATGTGTAAGTAAATAGGTGAATGGGTAGATGGCTAGGATTGTGAGGGTGATAGGCATGTTGTCATTACTTAAAAACAAAGAACCATGCAACTTTTAAAACATAAAAATCAAAATTCTTACAGACTTGTTTGATATCCCTTTGTGCTTTCATGCTGCTTGGAGTGGCTGGTTTGCTGTAGCTTTTGATGGTTCTTCTGCTTTTGATGTGTTCTCTGCTTTGATTTGTCTTCTGCCGCAACTGTATTGATGTTCCTTCTGCTTGTAGCTTGCTGTGTCTTTGCCTCAGGTCCCTCTGCAAATGAGATGTGCTTCTTCTCAGGTCCCTCTGCAAATGAGATGTGCTTCTTCTCAGGTCCATATGCAAGTCTAATATTCTTATGCTGGCATTTGTAGGAGGCTTGGAGGGTTTCAAGACTTTGAAAAGGAAAACTTGATATGCTCATCCCTCTCGAGCCTATTTATTGACTTGTCCTCAAGTCAAACAAAGTCTTTATTTGTTGATAAAAACTAATATGGAAAAACTGCTTATGGCAAAAATAGTCCATGAAAGAACTGAAACTATGAATTTGAAATTGTTTTTGTGAATTTTCAATGGCCAAGTAAACTTGGTTTTCTAAGGAAAATTCGAGTTTATGTTATGCCAGTTGCTTGGTTTTCACAACTAAACTCTTTTTTTTTTTTTTCTGTTTCCCTTTTTTATGTTTTTTTTTATTTGAATCAGAATATTTCTAAGAAGAAAGTGAAGGAGAAACATTAGTGTGTTTGTCCAGCACCTCCATCTCCCTCTACTGAGAAATCTGTTGTATGAAATCTTCTTTGTTGACAGGATTAGTGTAGAGTTTTAACCTATGGCCATTGACCACAAATGTACTTGCTTCATCATCTATTGTTTGTAGTTTGACTGAGCCATTGTCATAGACCTCTGCAATCTCATATGGACCAAGCCAATGAGTTCTGAACTTGGCTTTGAGGTCTTTGAACTTTGAATCAAACAATAAGGCCTAGTCACCGATGTGAAATTGTTTCTTTTTTATGAACTTATCATGCCATTGGGCTCTCTATTGTTGTACCAAAATATTTTGTTCTATTGCAGCTTGTCTCATCTCATCTAATTGATTTAACTGCAGTATCCTTTCTTGTTGTGCTTTAGAAAGATCCATCCCTAAATCAGCTGCTAACTTAAAAGTATGAATTTGGAATTCAATTGGTAACAGTACTTGCTTACCATAGACTAGCTGATAGGGAGAAAAACCAGTACTATTTTTCCAAGTGATTCTGTATGCCCATAAAGCTTCAGTAAGATTAGCTGACCAATCTTTTCTGTGCATCTGGACTGTTTTGGTGATGATTCCTTCCAAAGTTTTGTTGGTAGACTCCACCTGGCCATTGTCTTGTGGATGATAAGGTGTAGATTTTATATGCTTGATCTTGTACTTGGATGCTATCTCCTGCACCAGTTTAGAAGTAAATTGTGCCCCTTGATCAGTAACAATCTCTCTAAGAACTCCAAATCTAACAAATATTTCTTCAAAGAGAAAGTTTACAACTGTTTTTTCTGTGGCTCTTGGTAATGGTTTGGCTTCCACCCACTTTGTAACATAGTCAATACATACTAAAATGTACTTCTTCCCTTGTGATGGTGGATTGATTGGACCGATGAAATCGAGAGCCCATTTTTCGAATGGCTCTATGAGGACTTGTGGCTGGAGTGGCATCTAATCAAATGGTACTGGTCGTCCCATCCTTTGACAAATATCACAGCTCCTAACATACTTCTTAGAATCTTTGAAAATAGAGGGCCAATAATACCCCAAGTTGAGTATCTTGTATGTTGTTCTTTTATCTGCAAAATGGCCACCACACGGTTCATCGTGACAAGCTTTTAAAATTTCTAAAACCTCATCTTGTCGTACACATATTCTAATGATAAGATCATATCCTGTGTAGAAAAGATCTCCATTGACCCATATGTGTCTAGCACTTTTGTAGTGCTCTGGTTTTTACAGCAGAGCACTGTGTAAAATTTCAGGTTTAATTTTCTACGTTTTAACTTTACCAGTTTATGGAAGTAAATCTCTGAGAATTACTATGTGCCTAAATAATATTTAGTGTACTGTCGTGTTTTCTTTTATCACCCTTCATTCGTAATTTAAAATAAACTAACATACCAATATTTTCTTTCCAACAATCTAGCATAAGAATATGTTTCATAACTCAGTAAATCAGTAAATAGCAGTAAACCAGTAAATAGCAGTAAATCAGTAAATAGCAAGTGATGCATGTTTATAGTAAGTTTAAGCATAATAGTAAATAACGGAAATTACCTGATGCTGATGCTAACCGTAAGTTGTAGCAGGTTTATAACCCCTTAGACAGCCAAACTGAAGTGTCCACCCTACCGACCAGCTATAATCTTGCTGGCCCTTGGAAATCAAAGGATTTCCAAGCCCCCGAGCCCACAATCTGATAATCCCGAGTGCAGTCTTTCCTTCTGTTCTCAAAATCTTTCTGTTCGCCAAACTTTCTGTTCTCCCAACTTTTGTTCTCCAAACTTCTTTTCTTCCCCCATCAAAAAAAAAACCTCCCCACCTTCAACCTTCTCCCCCTCTATATACATGTCCATCCTCGAGAAGACCTTGGGCTTACTCCACCGCCCCAAACTCCCCCTCTCGAGCCCCTCAAACCTTTACTCCTCTCCCTAGTTCATTCATCCACGTCTCATTATAAAAATGTATAATTAATTACTTTTATGGAAAATTCATTTGGTTTTGGATTGACGGTCGTAATTATTTATTACGGTGGGAATTATCACCCCAAGGTTATCCATTCGGGACAAGTTTCATTAAATACAAGTCTATCCGCCGTCCTTGATATTTTAATGTTATTAATGTAATTAATAAAATATTATATAATTAGTTGCCCCCTTGTTAACTTGGACATGATGTGTCTTAATGATCCACCTTATCCGTCGAGACTACTTAGCTTGAGGTTTAAATTCCAAGATTAACATTGAATAATTAAATATCCATTTTCCATCACATCACGTTCATTCCAAAAATGATTATCTTATTATGGCTAACTTTTGAAATGGAATTAATCACACAATTTTAATTTATAAATCAATATTTTAAATCTTACTTATATTGCATTTGTTACGATAGGGATATAAATGTTGCTGGAATATCATTTATTAATTAATAATAATAATTAAATCACCCTTTGACAATAATAAAAGGTGAATCAATCATAGTATTCTTAATTATTTGTTTATCACATGGGTACCCTATCATCAACATAGCATCCTTGTTATTATAAACAAAGCACTTGTGAGGGCTTAAACAATTTTACTAATTAATTAGACACTATCATTACCCTATTCACAACAGTTCTTCTATGACAATGTTAACTGACGATACTTGTCTTAGTTTATTATTACAATGTTTTCATATAATTACTAATTCACTTATTTACACATTGACAACCTAACCATTCATTACCTAAGTTGATTGATGTATCCTTAACTGAGTTATCTATGACATTTATACTACTATTCAAGCATGACAAGTATGTTATACACCAGTAATATTGTACACGTACAAGGTGTGCATGCATGGCCAGTGTATGCACATGTCGGACATGTACTATAAACAAACCCCATTCCGCCTATGCATACTTGCTAACTAACAATAGTATCTACCCCCATGCAGAAGAGCAAGCATAACCTATAGTATAATTACTTTAACATCCTCGGTTATTTAACAGCTAACCCTTTACGATTTAACATCATTGTCTTTATGTTTACATTAGTTTAATCAATCAAGTACAGGAAGGGTGCCTACTTCCACTAACTCGGAATCAAGGAATACTAAACCCCCAACAGTGCTAACTAACACATCCTCCCTTCATAACCTACGTCCAGCATCCTCCCTATCCTTCCTCTGCTAGTACAACAGTGGATGTCGGACTCACCGATCTGACCACATAGAACTTGAGAGCGATAGCGTCGGCTGAACAGCGGACCTATCCTCCCCTAGCAGGCATCCGACAATCGTCATCACAACAACATGGGGAGCGTGTCTCAGCACGGCCCTCCCACGACCTCTGGTCTCATGGAAACATAGGGTGGGAAACACATCCATCCCTCTCAACATACTGGGCCTACGCCCTTATCAACTCATACTTGCTGCTATCGGGATTATCAGTTTGTGTTATCGTATCCTCATTTTGGCTGCTAAGGTTTGCTGTATGAACATGTTTTTCCTTTCCAATATATATCAGATCAAGTAACTGGCTATCCCATAGCCCATGTGTCCTGTAGGTTAGTGTTTTGCAAAATACAATTTATAGAAAGCATTTTCCATTGATCGCCAATTGATCCATGTTATCATTTTATTTCATGTAACCTTTTAGCTCATCATAGATGCGTATGACATATAACATTTCAGCAATTCATATAAGAAGATGGTATCCACGTACCGAATCATATATTTCACATTTCATTAAGGAAAACATATAAACATATACTGCAATCGTAAAATAAGGAAATCACATGATAATCATGACATCATAACTGCATAACATAGTAACATCATAATCATGGTGAAATCATAAGACAGAGTAACATCATATAATGAGGTCCAATATAGTTTACTCAGTCGAGCTGAGTTCAACTGAATATAAGAAAATATATTATAGCATGTCTAGTTGATAAATATGCCTAATCAAAATATGGGGCGTTACAACTTTGCTTAATAATTCTTTTCTTTTCTTTGGATGACATAGATGGAGGTGGTTGTCCTGATGATAAATAGTTGGCTATATCAGCATACCAGGGAGTTATAAAAGAAATAGCAAATAAGTGCTCATCAGGGAAAATATCTTAAACAGGAACAACCTCACCAGAATTGTGTAATCGAGACAGAAAATCTGCCACTTGATTTTCTCTTCCAGGTCTATCTAGAACAGTAATGTTGAATTCCTGCCATTTTCTTCAATAATAGCCATCTGTATCCTGCCATTAGTAATCGACTTGTTCATTAAATATCTTAAGGCAGAGTGATCTGTATGGACAAAGATTTCATAACCAGTAATGTAATGACGAAATTTGTTCACAGCATGAACTACTACCAACATCTCCTTTTCAGTAACTATGTAATTCAATTCTGCAGGGCTTAGATTTTTGCTGATAAAGTAAATAGCATAAGTCATGGCATTCTCTTTTTGACCCAAAGAGGCCCCTATTGCAGTATCTGATGCATCGGTAGAGATGTGAAATGGCAATGTCCAATTTGGTCCCCTTAAGATGGGTGTAGTTGAGAGCTTCTCTTTAAGTTTCTGAAAGGCAACTTGGCAGTTAGTATCCCAATGAAAATGTACATCTTTCGAAAGTAATTTGAATAATGGCAGAGCTATTTTACTAAAATTTTCAATAAACCTCCGGTAATGGCCTGCATATCCTAGAAAACTTCTCACATCTTTTTAAGTTTTTGGTTCAGATAAATTCACAATGATTTGTATTTTTGCAGGATCCACATTTATTCCAGATGATGAGATATGATGACCTAACACTATCCCTTCAGTTAACATCATGAAACATTTTTCATTTCTAAGGGAAATATTTGATTCAATGCATCTTTTTAGGATTCTCTCTAAATTTTCCAAGGAGTCATCGAAAGTATTGCCATACACAGAAAAATCATCCATATATACTTCAACGCATTCATGAATTAAATCAGAAAAAATAGCTAGGACTGCTCTCTGAAAAGTAGCTGGAGCGTTACATAGACCAAAAGGTAAAACCTTATAGGCATATGTACCCCAGGGACATGTGAAAGTAGTTTTGTCCTGGTCTTCTGATGCAATTATGATTTGATTGTATCTGCTAAAACCATCTAAGAATGAAAAATAGTGTTTTCCAGCTAATGCATCTAACACTTGATCAATAAATGGCAATGGAAAATAATCTTTAAGTGTTGCTTTGTTTAACTCCCTATAATCGACACAAATTCTCCATTTTCCATTCTTCTTGAGAAAAACAACTAATGGAGAGACCCATTGACTGTCAGATATAGGGTAGATAAATCCTACCTTTAATAACTTTTGCAATTCCTCCTTAACTATCTCTTTCAGTATGGGTTTCATTCTTCGTTGAGGTTGCCTTAGAGGTCTGATATTATCATATGTGTAAATGTGATGAGTGCATGTTTCGTGATGAATTCCTGGCATGTCAGTGTATTCCCAAGCAAATGCTTTGTGATATTTATTCAACAATTCAATCAGTTTTTCTTCTTGTGATAGAGTAAGATGTGCACCAATATTTAAATGTTTCCCAGGACTGATTTCAATTGTTTTGCTTTGGGCATTAGTTATTGAATGAAAATAAAAAATATCATTAAGTGATGATTCCAAAGAACTAACTGTGCAATTTTCCTGAAAATTCTGGCCTAAGACCTGATCTGCAATATTCTTAATTCTTCAGAGATATATGGTTCAGAAATAAAGTAATCTAGCAAATCTTCATTATTTTCCTCTCGAAAATAAAAAAGTTGATTAATAGTTAAGATGGGTTGAATTACTTCTTCCTGTTACTCTTTTATTTCATTCATCCAAGCTAACTGATTTGTCATAGAAGGTCTTTGAGCAGGAGGATACAGTGTAATTTGTTTTGTTTCTGTTCCATGGGAAATGATCATATTTCCAGCTCTACAACCAATAAAAGCGTTAGTTGTGGCCAACCAAGGTCTTCCAAGAATCAATGGATGCCCTCCTAGATTAGACTTTGGTTGAAGAACTATGAAATCTACTGGATATTCCCAGGAATCCAAAGAAACTATGATATCTTCTAGTATTCCTTCTGGTGTGATTTTAGACCTATCAGCTAGCTCTAAGACTGTAGTGGTTGGTCTGAGATTTTTCAAGTCCGTATATTCCATTGTTTCCAGTGTCATTACATTGATAGTTGCACCCAAGTCAATTAATGTTTTCGAAATTGAAAAATTGTTGACAATGATTGTTACCATTGGAATTCCTGGATCAACATATTTTTCAATAAAGACAGTATTTGACATAGGCCTGCTAGATTCCCGATGACATGAATTGTTGGTGGATCCTTCTTTCTTTTATTAAGACATAATTCCTTAATTGATTTGGTATAGATTGGAATATCTTTTATGGCTTGCAACAAAGGAATTTTGACGCAGACATTTGTTAATTCAGTTAAGACATCAAAATCAGGAAGGCCAATTGGTAATTTTTCCTTAACTAACCTTTCTGGAAAAGGTTTGAGCAATTACTGTTTTACCTTTCTGATTTTGTAAATCTAGCTGTAAATTTTCTATATTTGATTTTTTTGGATTTTTCTCTTCTTCTATGTGTTCTTCTATGATAACAGGAGATTCTTTTGCCAAAGTTTTTCCAGACCACAAGTGGATGTTTTGAATTGGAAGGATTGAATATGAAAATGTGGTTCCTTCATCAATATTATACATGGGCTTTTCCACTATGTTATTAGGATTGGGTATTGGCTGGGCTGGTAACTGTGTTGGTCGAGGTGGAGGTTGATTCGATGGTAGCTGAAGTTGTGGAGGTTGGGTGAGTTGGGAAGTAGGGTTTTGTTGTGGAGGAAATGAGGGTTGATTCTGCTGGTACTGTGGATAAGGAAAAGACTGTTGGTAAGGTTGGGGAGGCCTGCTGATATGTTTGATTTCCATGAGCATATCCTCGCCAACCTGGAGCAGATTGGTTTTGGTTTTCCTGAGGAGACCAAGTTTTCCAAGTCGTAGGAGCATTCCATGAATTCTGAATAGGATATTGATAATTATGAGAAGATTGTTGCATAGGGTCTTGAAACATACCTGGAAAGCGTGGCTGCCATGGTCTTTTCTGCGCTATAAGATAGAGAGACTCCATGCTTTGAATTTTTTCCACTCGAGCTACCTGTAATTCTTTCAACCTAGGACAATCATCAATGTTATGATTCTCTATACATAATCCACAAATCTGCACATTATTTAGAGGGCATTCTTTTAATGGATGTTTCTTTCTACATTTAGGACAGAAAATTGACAGAGCTTGATCTTGTTGATCCTGTTGATCCTGTTGCTCTTGTCTATTTTTAGTTTTTGATGTTTCAACCTGTGTCCCTAAAGTACTCAGAAGGTCAGTTTTGAAATCTTCTAATAAATTTCCAAGCTCAGCTCTTGATATACCTCCTGTTGTTGATTTGGTTATCTTGGAAGTTACATCCCTTTTTCCATTTCTGGCTCTTCCTCGTGAATACTTTTGACATGACTCTGTAATTTCATCAAATGGTAGGTAATAAATATCCTCTTTTCCCATTACATTCAAAATGTCAAGATACTCATCTCTTATGCCTTTCAAAAAGATTGTCCTGGTGATATCAGATGTCAAAGAATTATATTTGGATTTCTGTAGGTTATACGAAAATCTCTGAAGATAGTCTTCTAGACTTTCATCTTCTTGATGAGACATCCTGAAAATATCATCTTTCAAATCTTTGGATCTACAGTATGCTTGATATTTCCTACGAAAAATCTTTCTCATGTCTTCCCAGCTGATTATAGTATGTTCTCCTAATCCCATGAACCATTTCAATGCAGCAGCTTTAAGAGTAGCAGGGAAGAGGCGAAGTTTATGTGTCTCATCTGTATATCCATAGGTACGACATAAAATATCAAATTCAAACAGAAATGAATCTGGATCTTCAGAAGTCATGCTATAAAAGTTAGCTAAAACAGATGGTGGAATGTTTTTCAGTTTTACTTCTTGTCCTAGGATAATACTAGTGTCTAAGATTGGAAATTTGAAAGTGGATTCCTGTTCTTCTTCTACTCTTTCCTCTCTTTCATTTCTTCTATCTTCTTGTCTTTTGTTTTCAAATTCCAGTCTTTTCATACTCTCTTCGTTGTTCTGGGGTTGGCCCTCCTCTTAATGTTTCTCCTTTAGCCATTTCTCTGTGTTTGTTTTCCATATCCATCCTGCATTCATACTCCCTACGTTGTTCTAGGGTTAGTCCTCCTTTTTTAGATGTTTCTTTGTCAGTCATTTTTGCAGTTTCTTTTCCAGCAATTATGGTAAGGAATTCTTTCTTCTCAGATGAAGAAGTTCCTATTATCTCTATTTTTGGGGGTTTTTTCACAAATCTTCCTTTCTCGTCTCTCTGTCTTGACATAAAACTAAAGTCTATTATGTGTTTTTTTTTTTTAAATTATAAGAAAACTAAACTTCCTAAGTCTAACTCTAAGTATGCTTCCCCGACAATGGTGCCAAAATGTTGGGTTCCAATCTACTGTTGTAAATCAGTGCTTCAATTTAAAATGTCAATCCGGAATCGTAAACTTAGAAGCATAACCAAAATATATGGATTAGATCTAGATTTGTTTGAAGTGCATTATGTTTCTGAAAATGAATCTAAAACTAGTTGACTTTTGGAAATAAACCTAAAACTACTTAGTCTATGGAAATGAATCTAAAGCTGCTTAAGTACTGTAAACTAAGGAATACAAAAACTCCCTTACAGAAGTATACTCATTCGAATCCTTCAATCTATCAGCACTTTAAATATTTGAAATAATAAAATCATAAAATTAACTATAAGATTAAAACTATGTTATTGAGTGCAGGAATACGTTGAGTTCTCTTACAAGAAGTCAGCTCACAAAGTATTTGAATTCCTCAACAGTTCAGTGTATATTCTAATGAAAGTTAAAACTAAAAAAAACACCTACATTGATTGATCAATCAAATATAAATGCTTAATCCTGTTCTGTATTAAAACCCTACTTGTAGCATATGAAATCGAATGTGATTTTAAAACTCAGATTGTTAACTCAATTGAACTCTACGGGAACTCTAGAACACATACCAATACGAATCAAATAAGGAAATTAGGTTTGCAGGTTCAGCAGAGGGGGCCCTCCACTGCTTCACTCACACACGCAAGAGGAATCACAGAGTTCTCAACACTAAAATCGCATTCACAGCATAAGGATGAACGAACATAAAGATATTTGAAACTTGAAATCTTTATTTCTTTAGCATAAGTTCACCATTACCGGATCAGAATTACATCTCGAATTCAAATACTTATACAAATTGTTTGAAAACTAAAAACACTACAATCCTGGTGATTAATAATGGCATTCCCCTAATATCTCTACTATCCTCGAGATCGTCCTTCAGATCCATAAAAATAGACCAGATTGATACAAAATCGAAACTGTCCCTGTTTTTGTGCTAAGTGGCAGTGCTGGAAGATTACTTTGACTAGTGTTGACTTGCCACTTGTAAAACCTGTTTTATAAAGTTGTTAGAAATTCATCTATCCAGGGACATCGAGGATCCTTCTCTATCTTTCAGGTTGTGCCCAACTGGCCTGCAAGTATCCAATCTAGGAGAAATTACGGGAAGTCAATTAATCCTGTAATTTATTTAAAATCTCAATTTAAATGGTTTAAAAACTGCATAATTCAATTTATTTAAGAGCAACAACAATTTATACCTTTGATAATCGAATTTAAAGGTTCTATGGATGAAAATGAGGATTTATGGCAAAATATGAAGGATAATGGGGATAGCTGAAGGATTTATAAGGCAAAGTAGGTATCAAAATAGTGACCAACAAGATGCTCCTTGATTCATGTCCAAGGTAGAATGTGTCTTGAAATGATCTTACATATTTTCAATAGAATCTTCTTCAAGTTCATGGGATGTATCTTCATACTTATCCTTCAAGCAATCTGATACACTTTGCCCTTTGGTTTCCTTAAGATCAATACATTTGGAATCTATTTTTGAAGAAAACCCAAAAACTCTCATCAAGTGGGAAATATATGCATTCCCTGAAGGTTCAGATATTTCACTACTCTTTTCACCCACACATATATGATTTTCTCTCCAAGGTCTTTTACAAGAATGGCACAAACCTTTCTTCACTAACTCCACATCTTTTGGAGTATTAATATTTTCTTTGGAATCGAGAAATTTAGGTGTAGTAGGCCTTGGCGTTCTCTGAAATTCATTGGCTCTATTATGGGGTCTTGTGCTTGAGAAAATATGCTCACCCGTTGGCTTCTTTTCCTCTTAATGAGAACTGTTGCTGCCTCCTATTACTCCTTTGCTCCCAAGTTGGCTAGCCAACAATTCGAATTCTTTCATCATCTGCTTGGTCATGTCTTCAAAGAGTGGTTTCATTAGTTTCCTAAGCTCCTCACCATCATCTGAGGTTCCCTTTTCATCCCTAGTCATAGTTTCCTCAAAACATTTGCTGTTCTTTTCCTACTTTTTCCTCTTCAACAAAAGAAATTTTGGTTTCAATATCTAATGGTGGTCCCTGACTTCTTGTCCTCGTGAATATAAGACCACATCAGGTGCCAAGATCAGTTTCTGATACCATTGTAATGTCTCTTTTTTGTAATTTATTAAAGTGGTGAAATTTTCAACTTTTTCCACTAGTTCGACCTTTGACTAGTATTGGTTTCTTGATCTCCAAATGCTCCCAACTTGTCATAGAAGGTATGTGGATGATATTAGGACATTATTATGAGGTTCATGGATGATTTATAGTCTTCAAAGGGATTCTGCAACTCTCTTTAGAATTATGTCTAAAGTAGAGGATTTGATTAGCAATATCTCTTAACTGGTATTGGTCTCTTGGTCTCCAAATGACTCCAAATGCTCCCAAATTGTTGCAGAAGGTGTATGGATGGTATTAGGACATAAAATGCTTTAAAAATCATTTTTAAAATTTGAATTTTATAAAATATTAGTCCAACCTTTATCCAAACTATAGGCAGAGAAAAAAAATTATAGGCTAGAACCCAAGTTAATAGGTATTCAATGAAACATATATGATTCCCTTCGGGGACATACCAAGTGTCACCTTTAATTATTCAAGTTATATAAAGATCAACAAACTATGATCATAAATCAAATATCTACCATCCAACCAAAAATAATTATCTTGATCATAGAGAATTGCATCTATCAACATACATGTATCATTAAATTACACTAAATTCATTCAAAGGTCAATTTCTTTAAAAAAATCAATACAAGATTTTATATTAATTGAATCATTGATTGCATATAGTAAGATTCAGTATGCCATATTTGTTGCATCCCACCAAAGATATGAACTAAACAAATATCATACTTCTACATATCACCCTAGTATAATACTCGACAAAAACCAATCTGAATTTAAGTATCATCATAACCAACAATTAACAACCACATTTAGGATAGCATATTTTCATCAATCATGGTATCAAAAAGTTAGACATCTAAACAAATAAAAAATCGACAACAATCATTAATACATCATTTCATCACTCGGTAGTACTAACCCGGGACATGAAATGATCATCCGTACATAAATGGTGAGTGAGGAAGAAATCTCTTCTTCCTCACTCACAAAACTTTTCTTCATCGTGAAGAGAACAAGATAATGCAACAACATCCTAGGTCTCTTCTCTTGCTGAAGTAGTCCTCACTGTGTATCAACCATGCATATCAGTCTGCATAGGTAACTCAACCGCAATAGTTGCTAGCTAGATAGAAAGAGACACATGTACAAGGATCTACCGTGACTTGTTACTCTTCAACTTCCGTATTCAATCTAGTAGGTGTCCATGTAGTCAATGAGTCTTCATTATGGCTCACCACCCAACCTTACACAACACTCCATGGTGTTAGCATCTTACCTTTTGTGTTATGCAAACCTACCATTTCTCTGCCTTCTAGCTTCCAAGGTGTAATGTCCCCCGGGGATATCAAAGGGTATTAGGGACATATCATAACTCTCTAGGGCTAATTAGAATATTTTAGCACATACGAATAATTTTATAAATATTTAATTTCATTTTCTACAATTTAATTATGACAAAATATCGATAATTCCAAATAAATTAAAATAAAATTCATAACTGATAAAACAAATTGAACGAAGGTTGGGAAATATTATCCAACACTATCTAACATCATTATGCATCCATCCCAAGCCATAAAACTGGTTACTTTCACCTAAAAATGTCATTTTCACTTAATCATGATTAACTAGTAATTAATGTACTAATTGCGACACTTAACGACACTAATTGACAACACTTAACTTCATTTGTTTATAGCCTAATCATAATTTATCAATCCCAATGGCTAATTAACACCTAATATCATGTAAATAATTCCTAATTATCATTTTCCAATTAATTAAACAACACAATTACGAAATTGACTCCACAAGACTAGTTAACTAGTATTTAACACAAACAAATAGTCTTGCACGAATTCAACACACAACCATGTCAATGAAACAAAAAGTGAACCTACATATATTTAAGCATGCAGATATAGCGAAATAAAGTTTCACTTGCAGGTCATATCCTTTCACATAAACGATGATTCTTTCAAACTAAATCAGTGCAACTAGTTAATAAACACTGCTAGGAATTTAACCCAATCAATTGTACTGAGTTCCGGAGCACATAGAGGCGAGAGTAAAGATATGGAAAATATAACTATACATCAAAATTAAAGTACCAAAAATAGAGCATATGGTTGTACATTCCAAAAATTACAAAAACATAGATTCAATCTACAAACTAGTTACCAATTTCCATCGACTTGAAGCTAGTTTCCGTTTCTAGTTTCCAAATGAAAAACAATAAGAAAGTATTCACTACTGTAGCTCATGGAAATCATATCAGAGGTAAACTATAGCCAAATGTATGTAGATTTCATCTCATAAACAATCATGTTATTAATTCATCAAACTAGCTAAATCTACTTCTCCAAATTGGCTAGAAATTGAGGAATCAAGTAAGATAAATGCATAAACAATTTGTAGAGTCATTCGGAATCCATTAAAAATTTAAATACCATATATTATCAATCTTATCATAGTTATGGATCATGTAAACATTTATTCAAACACTTCTCAAGCAAATTCATAAATCCACTTAAAACAATTATTTCGAAGGAGATAGTGAATGGAAACAAAATTAGAATTTCGATAAGCAAATATATAACTATCTAGGAACTATTCCACACATTTATTCATACATTTCAAGTGTAATTATCATATCTAAGATCAGTTATCTCAATCATGCATTTTCTCAAACATTTCACATGCCAAGTCTCGAAACTACATAAAACAACCCAACCAGTGAACTAGTTTTCGAATAGAGACTAGAAACACTGTAGAGAGGTGTTTCCTATCATTCATATGCTATTGCACAATAAAAGTACAAATAATATAAATAATAGAGGCACAATTATCATAGATGTAGCATAGGTTCCAAATAAACATTTTTCTCAAGCAATTGCTCACAAAATACCAAAAACTAGTTATCTATTTTCCCCAAAAACTAGTAGCATAGTGTAACTAAAACCTATGAGAGATTTCTTCCATAATTAGCTCATATATTTTATCGTACATTTCATGTGAAACCATATAAGAATCATACCAGAGGCAAGTAATTTAAATAAACATGAAATAAAGTACTTATCTTGCAAAATATGCAACCAAAATCGACCGTGCCATGTTCCACCTAGTCGTAGACATAATGCAAGCCAAAACTCACTTTGCAATGGTAACCCCCGAGCCGGAACCATGATGCCACAAGAAAGAGTGCACTCAACCAAAAAACCCATGTAACATCGGTCCAACCACAATCCATTGGCAAGTGGATTCCACATCACTTCCCATCTAGGATCTCCAATGGCAAATCCAGGAGAAATCAGTCCAACCACAACCCAATGGAAAGGCTTCCCCAACTTCCACTCAAAGGAAATTCCAGTGGCTCCAGGACAAAATATTCAGAAACATATCAGTCCAACCTCAAATCCAATTGGTCAAGTGGATTCCACATCACTTCCAATCTAGGATATCCAACATAATAATAATAATGTGCAAACCATAGTCCCGGCACCTCGTGCCATATCACAACACAAATAATAACCACAACATATGTCTAGGGGATAAACCAGAGGGTATTACACAAGGTCACAACCCAAGGACTACTTTTGCAATTCTACACCAAGATGCTCACATTCAGTTGTTCTTTGCATCATCATCTTTATCATTAAAGGTCTTTTTTGTGTGGTGTTGGATGTCTTCTACTTGAAGGTTGTATTCAAATGTTACTGAATGAGGATGTATAATTCCTGCAAGTTAAAAATATGTCTACTCATTGTGCATGATTTTGTAATTGCGGTAGTGGTCGACTGCTTTAGACTTGACTTGAATCAAATCGACTTAGAAGAGTCGGCTAGAGACCAACTTCATTACAAAAGTGGAGAGGATCATTTGCCTTGAAAAGACTCACGTTCCATCCCCTCTATTTTAATCGACTTCAAAGATAGAGTCACATCAGTATTAATGACTTGTTAACTCAATTATAAATTCAACAACATGACTCCAGTATAAAGTCTTAGTCTTGACCAAAAGTAAGGCTCAACCATATCGACCATAATGTACAAAAAGTAATATCGACCATAAGTTTACATACATACTTTTGCTTGTCATGACTTAAGCTCGACTTAAAGTAATATGGCTTGACTCAAAGTGAGTATCAACCATATTTTTAATAGTTATCAACCTCATTTTACAATCGACTATATTCTTCATCGAGCAAAGGGTGGTATGATATTCATTTACAAAATGACTCACATATACTTCGAACTTTATGAATAAATTGACTAGACCATGATTCGACCCAATTTTTTCATTTGACCATGTTTAGAAGTCGACCAAAAGGAGAATTCGACCAAGTAATATACCATAATTAGAAACCGACCGAAGTATGCATACTTCAAATACAATATGTAAGAAAATATGGGCTCGGAAAACTTACCCTTTGTGTAACACTTTACCGAATAAGGCTTCCATATATACTAGCACAACCACATTTTAAAAAGTGGTTGACATACGTTGATCAACGTATATCAACCATGGCCACACATTTAAAAGTAGTTGATATACGTCGATCGACGTATATCAACCACTTTTAAAAATGTGGTTGTGCTAGTTGATGGTCGGCATGTGGAGAAGGAATGGTGGATTATTATTTTTTTATTATTATTATTATTTTATTATTATTATTATTATTATAAAAATATTTATAAATGAAAACATAAAAAATAAATTGTTGACTTAATTGTGTGGTTGACTTCATTCCATAGTTAACTTCAATCACTGGTTGACTTCAATCCACAACCACATTTTAAAAAGTGGTTGAATGACTGTGAACCATGGTTGACTTCAATCAATAGTTGACTTTTAAGCAAGGTTGACTTCTTGGACGATGTATTTATACAATAGATGAAGAGGTTGGAACAGTTCCACACTATCCAACTACTCATTCGTTAAGTGCAAATATACATTAATACATACTTTATCTTATAATATACATGATGACTTAGGAATGCCTAAGAGGCTCTTCCAACAACAATTAAGTGTTAACATTCATCATCACTCCCAATACACAAATAGATAAATCAATACATTTACTAAACTAGTAACTTAAGGAATCAAATGTCACTCAATAATAATCAAAATGAGAACATCCTCCTATTGTCCATAGTTTATCAATAAAGTTCCATGTTACCTACCTGATGAGAACCCTCCAGAGTTCTCACTTTTTTAGAGGTTGCATTTAATGGTTGTTTTTACCCCCATTTTGAAAAGTGGTGCTACTAATAGCATTATTTTCCTTTTCAAAGTTAAAATTACAACCTTGTTCAACCATGGCCTGAACGACCTCATATTGTTGCTAACTAAAACCTTAAAATCATCCCGCAAATAAAAAAGGGGTGATACCATAGGCACATTTTTTATGGGGTGCAAGACTAAAATTGCAACTTGTTTGACACCATGATCTTAACAATTGATACTCTTGCAACCAAAATCTAAGAATCAAACCTCGAATCTAAAATTCTAGCTACTATTAAGACCCCCCTCATTTTTTCAAGGTTAAAAATCCAACTTATTTAAAACCATGGTCTTGACAACTGGTATAGTTGTAGCCAAAATCCTAAATTCAACCTCCCAAATCAAAAAGAGGCCCCACGAATAGTAGCACCTTTTTTTTCAGGCTTAAAATTGTAACACTTTCAAAAGCATGGCCTGCTAGCATTGTTGCAAACAATAACATAGTAAGGCGGGATTTTTGAAAATAAGGGTTTTTTTTAAGAAGAAAGAGGTAAAAGTAAGAATATAATGAGATTTTTTTTTAATGATTTTAAAAAATAAAAATAAAAAACATTTTTAAATAAATAAAAATTCAGTATAAGTTTTAAAAGAAAATAAATAAAAAATATGATATGAATTCGCAAGTGTGGAAATGATATGCCATTTAATAGAGGATTCATTGATGAGTTCACCAGGCTTAACCTCGCTTTATATGATATGTAAAAAGGACCATACACTCACCCCAACGGGGGGGGGTGTGGGGGGGGGGCGAAGCCTCCCCCCACCGGGGTCTCGGGGTTGTTTTACAGGACCATGGTTTTGGGTAACCTGTGGTATTTTCCCAATGTATCTCCCTTATAAAAGAAAGACATTGTAACACGGCTAGGGTTGATGTATTAGGTTTTATGCATTGTAAAGATCTATGAGATCAGAAGAGAGACTGTGAGACAGTGAAGAGGAAGTGCAGCAGCTGTGCTGCAGGTTGTATCCCTTCACTTTGCTGGACGGTATAATAATAAGGACTGGCAACTTCAGCAGGGATGATTTTAAGAACCCCCCCAAATTTATATGTATAAAAAATGGGCGAATCTCCCTGATATATAGGAAAATTTGAAGGCGATTTTATCAATAATATAATATGTATATATAATTTTTTGGCGAATCTTTCATTTTATTATATGATGTTGTAAAATCTTGGCGAATCTTTCACTAAATTATAATATATTGTAAAATATTGGCGAATATTTCGTTGAATTATAAAATATTGTAAAAACTTGGCAAATATTTCATTGAATTATTAAATATTGTAAAAATTTAGCGAATTTTTCACTGATTTATAAAACACATTGAATGGCACTCTGCTTGTTAATTCCGAGTTCAAGGCTTCTTCAAGTCTTGAGTTCAATTGCTCTATTTCAAGTTTTAGTCTCAATACCAAATGGTAGTGACCTTAATGATGCCTTCATATCCAAGCAAAGCCGAGCCGATCTTGTATACATGTATTCTAAATGTGGGTGTTTGGAGGATGCATGTAAAGTGTTTGACCAAGTGCTAAAGCGAAATACAGTCTCATGGAATGCAATGCTTTCAAGATATGCTCAACATGGACATGGCAAGGAGGAACGTTAGCAGAGGTGTTCTTGGGGTGGATATTTCCATTTATAGCTCCGATGACGATAGAAATTGCCTCTTCTTCTTACTTACAGTTTTTTCCTCTACTACTTGAGTTTCTATTTGCAGTTTTCTCCCTAGAATTAGTAGAATTTTCTTCTTGTTCTTCTTTGATAGTCTTGGGAGATGAATTTTTTTGAATTTCTTAGATCAACAAAGGAATTGAACACATATTTGTGATGGAAAATCTTGGATAAGCAATCATGACTAGGGGGGTCTATTCCACCAAACTTGCCCAAGATTAGTACCTTGCCCCATCCACATGAAACAACATATTGTGGAGGCAAATGACCCACAAACTACAAGCATGTCACAAGTGGGGATCAAACTTGGGTCGAGAGGATCAAAACACCCTGCTTTAACCACCTACGCTAGATCCCATTGACCCAAGGGGAGATGAATTTTTCACTCCCCTAAGTCCCCTAGAAAAGGAAATATTGAACAAGAAACAAGTGAAAGAATAATGAATTGTTCAAGTAAAGCACATTACAAATGAAAGAGGAGGAATTGCATGGAAGATATAGTAGGATGACAAATGATTGACATAAAAGGATGTAAAGCAAGAGTGTTGAAGAAGGCCATATATATTGAAGCATATGATAGGTGTTTTACTTTAGAAGTCCATCTGATATTAGAAAGCATGGTTGGATTAGTGAGTTATCCATCTAGTACAACCATGGTCCATGATAGAGATCATGATGATCCAACCATGCTTTCTAGTATCAAAATGGGTCCACAATAGGCTGCTTATAAAATCCAATCTTTTGACTTTTTTTGAAAAGCATAAACACGAGATTGAGAGCAAAGGACAAGCTCACAATCTTCATTGACCCGAGGAGGGGAAATCGAGTGCTTTAAAAGCCATTATCAAATTTATTGTGGAGTGGGGATTGATTCACTCATACTATCGAGAATGAGTGAAAATTGCGCAAAATGGGATTAAACTCTTAAAAATAAAACCAGGGATGAAGGTAGGATTTTGTTTGTCCTCAAAGATATAAGCTTTTTGAGCCATCCAGATACCCCAAGTGACCAGATAGGGCATGGATCTAAATTTATTTAACCCCCCTATGGTAAACCATTCCTTTAGGTTATCATTCAATGATCCTTAAATATGAGACTAAAGTCATTGAAGTAATGAATGAAAGTTACATAATCTTCTACATATGCACATACATTAACAAAGAATGTTGCTTGAGCTATAATTTCATCTAATGCTTGAATACTCCTAGTGACCTTCATTTTCTAACTTTTTTTCCATGGCTATGTCATTCTTGATGAGAAGTGTTTATTCAACCCGCATTTTTGTTAATTGGATTGTAAGCAAGGCCTTATTTGTCAATTGAGTGTATATCGGGTGGTTGGGAAGAATACTCCCCATCTGGGTTCAAAGCTCACTATGCGACATGTTATTTAACTGAAATATAACCGGGGATTCCTTGATTCTTCGTGAATAGCAGGAATCTGTATTTTCCATGTGAAAAAAATTGTAAGCAAGGCTTTATTTAGGTCCTTGATAAATTGAAATATCAAGTCCTATAGGTGATACATGTTAAATAAAAGATAATTTATCCTTTTGATATCATTATGTCAGCTTTTGATCTGATATACAAACTATGTTTAGAGCCTAGGTGTATTCAAGGATGCACTTATATTTATTGTCCAACTTATTAATATTTTTGCTATTTGTAGGTATTTCTAATAGGATTGTAAATATCGATGAGAGCTTGTTTATTCATATAACAAAAGGGGAATTTTCAGTCATGCAGTCAACTTTCAATGTATGGTATATATTATCCCTACTATCTCTGAAATTTTCTTTTGAAACATTATATATATTGAGCTTAATTGCCAATAAAGATTGAGTTGAGTTGATTCCGTTTTGTATTTTACCTTTCCTTATCTCATGGGCTGGCATGCATATATTGATTCCACAAAGCTCAGTGAATATGGCTCTTCCACATCTGGTAGTCCTAGTATTGGAAAAATACTTGATTAAGAGTGGGGTAGGTAGTTTTATTTTGAAGGAAAGATTATGCAGAGCTCAATTTGAAGTATTTTAACTGTAGATTGTTTGTTTGAAATGCGGCCTTACCCAGATGTGCCATTTTAGTGGTTAAGACAATCGTAACATTCACTATAGGGAAAAGGTGTTGATTTTGAAAGGCATTGATTTACAAATGATATATATATTAAAGTAGAAAGACTTTCATTGGAACTTTTCTCGAATTATATGCTGCATTTTAAATGCTTAGATCAAATTTCAAATAATCATCTCAAAACCCCTCTATGTGCAGTAGTGTGAATAGAATTTGCATACTGTGCCAATGGTGCACAACAATAATTTTATATGCACGGAGTAAATTTGGTGGATGTTATTTGTGTATGGATAAGAATCTTGTAAGTTGTCATTCTGCTATGATGACATCATGCATGTTAAAAAGTCACCTACAAGCCAATGGTAATGATAGCTCTACTTTAGGAATTAAAATGAGAGAATTTGTGAGTACACTAAGTTGGTTGAATGGTATCTAAACATTTATCCCCTCAAACACTTAAGCACGGGAGAATGATATTTAAAAATAATGCATTGCAAATCATAATTATGTGGTATTCTCAACATTATATAAGAGGTTGTAGTTATTATCTGAAGGAGAATTAACATTGAAGCAAGAGAAAGTCATCTAATGGTTATTTACACAACAGACATAGGATTCTCACCAACACACCATTTTACACTAAAAATAAAAGTGGATGGGTCATATATTTGCAATGTGAAGAGATTTATTTTCCCAATGCTGACTATGACCTCCGAATCCTCCTAAATCTGTCTCTTGACATAAGTACTTGGCATTTCATGGGATTCCACAACATCGATTCTATTTCACAACAATAGTCATCCCATTATCAATATTGGTGTTTTAAGTGTAAACCCTTCCATTGGGTTTGACCCTGACAAGGTTTGCTTCATCCAGACAATCCTCCTCCCCTAAAGATTATAGTATCTTGGAACCATTCTTAGAATCAAATACAAAGAATTGCTTTATTAGAGGCACATGGTTTATATGTATCACAACATCCTTCATAACACTTGCTATAGCCCCAACATTTGCAAAGATAGTTAAGATGCCTAAGACAATACTTAGAACTAGTCTTCTAGACCTGCTTCTTATAATATTCACTTTTGGAATCCCTGAAGATGGGGACTGCTTATATTTATTTCCACAACATGTGGCACCCAAATTTCTCCCAACCACTCCATTATCATTATCATTCAAAAATGAAGAAAGTGGTTATTACCTCCTTTTATCAACTCATTTTCTATAGACCCAAATGCATTGGCCAAAGATAAAGAAATGAAAAGTCCCCCTCACCAACTAGTAGTATCAACCAAAATGTTAACAAACCTTTGTTTTTGTAAAAATTGTAATTGGAAACCATTTTTGTCTCTTGTGCAAGAGTGAGACCCGAAACAATAACAATTAATATTTGGTCAACAAAATCCTAAACAAAATATAGTCAACTCACTACCAGAAATTAGGATTTACAAGCAAATACCTCCATCATCACTAGCATAAAACATGAAATCACAGCACATGAATAGATATGAATATATTGTGAACTTTCAAGGCTTGAGCTCGAATATTTTCATTTATTGTTTCGAATGTTCAGAATAGAGAAACAAAATTTGATAATAAATAGAATAGTTATTCTTTTGGAAGTGAGGCCATTCAAACCAACATGGAAGGCAAAAAACAATCTCATTTTCCTTGCTCCTAGTACATAAGAAAAAATGGAGATATCTTTAGGCCCTGGAAAAAAAAATTGTGATTAAATGTAATGGTGGATTAACAAAATAACTAGTTTATACTTTGATGTTTCATCATCTTTTCAAACTAGGTGAAGAGACAAAAATCGGGCATTTGTGAGAGAAAAGATCTCACTGTCAGTCAAAATTTTTCTTAACATAAGACACACAACAAGAAGTCAAGCAATTAGTTCACTTGGTGGATGAAATGGTTGGGTTTATTAATGTATTAAATTGAACTTTCCTGAATTTATTACACAACAACAAGGTCTCAAAATGATTTTAAATCTACTAAAATCCATTTGTCAAACTATTATTTAAAAGAACATGTGAGTATCCTGTGAAAACAATGAACCGTTGAAGGCTATCAATAATTGAAAAGCATTTGACCAAACCAAACAAGTCTTCCACCTATGTGAATAAAGATCAGAGACAAGGTAATAAATCTTGTTCTTACTATAAGAATGCATCCAAACTGTTGGTTTTGATACTGCCTCGCTTGCTATCCATTAATGATTGTAAATGCACCCTACAGTTAATGATTGTAAATGCACCCTACAGTTACGCCCTTTATACAAGCAATTATGACCAAATATGGAACAACCCACCCACATATGCATACTCTATGTTAGCACATGCGGAATTTTTTGTAAAAAAATTATAATTTGGCCAGAATTCGTTTTTACAGGGAATTTGTTTGTACAAGGTAATTTTGCTCAGGATTAAGTGCGTTCCTCTTCGAAGGTCAAAATTCCCAAAAATGGACTTTGAGCAAAAGCTATGGATTTGTGTAAATAAAAAAATTAAGTTTTCTTAGCCAAATTTGGCTCTCGAAGTTTATTTGTCGTTCATTGATAAATTTATATTATTTTTAATAAAAATATGGATTTGTGCCAAAAAAAAAAATAGGGAAAATTAGGTTTTCTTAGCCAAATTTGGCTCTCGAAGTTTATTTGTCGTTCATTGATAAATTTATATTATTTTTAATAAAAATATGGATTTGTGCAAATAAAAATATTAGGTTTTCTTAGCTAAATTTGGCTCTCGAAGTTTATTTGCGGTTCATTGATAAATTTATATTATTTTTAATAAAAAATTTGGTTGCAGTTCATTGATAAATTTATATTATTTTTAATAAAGTTTCGGGCATTAAGCCCAATTTCCAAGTTCACAAGTCAAACACCAAATCAGCGCTCAACATCAAGACCAAGCGCCACGACAAGGGAGGAGCCCGCATTCACTAGGCGTCGATGGAAGGTGTGAGCATTTGTGTATATGAAGTGCTTTGATGTCAAATACTCTGTGCATATGGGATATATCCCACAGAGCAATAAAAAGGGAGCACCAAATAAATGTTCAAACCCTCCTGCAACTAGTTGTTGAGATCTCGAGCACTTAAGTGTCATTGCTAAATGCCTATGCCCAAGTGTTCAAATACCAACTATCAGCGTTATTTTCTAAATGTCACGTTAAAGTGCTAAAAATAATTTGGGCTCATCAAAACCATAATGAGCCATCAAGTGTTTGAATACATAGCGACAAATTCCAGATGTTATGAATTTGAATTCATTGGTGGTATAAAACAAAGTCACATGTAGCAAAACTTGCGGCTAGGTTTTGATGATGTAGAAAGCCGTGATGGTTATGATTCTTTCATGGAGATGTTTGCCAAAATACGTCATTAATGATTTGCTAAGAATGGATGCTGCAGATATATACTATCCTGCTGAAGCAAGATGTAGCCCAAAGTCATTTTCCCTTCAAATTCGATTAGCAAGTCATAAATATAGAGTGCCAGTTGCAGGCTAGAATTCACATCCCTTCTGCGATATTTTCGTTTTAAAGAGGATCACCATTTGCACAAATACCATTTAATTTCACCCAAGAAGGAAGTTTTTATATGCGCACAATGATTATGATCTCCAACGGTTGCAGAACTTACATATATGAAAGAATTCAGAGAATTTTTATTTTTATTTGTGCTATTGGTTGCATTGCTTAAAGGCGCAATTAATGTATCAATAAAAGAACTATATTTGGTCATATTGCATCTTGTACAGTGATACCTATCCCAGTTCGAAAGGTTGAAGCAAATTCCAAAGCTACGCATATATTTTAATGAGGAATTGAGCAACTTAAGAATGAATCTAATATGGTGCTTGACATAGGTATCCAACTCGACAACGTTCGAAAGTAATTGATTAAAAAATAAAACCTCTTCAAATCTTTGCAGATTTCCAGGAGAAGAAGATCATCAAAAAATGGTAGTTGATTTTGAGAGATTCAATGAGCATTCCAAAACAAACCTCGATCCTTATCTCCAAAGACAAAGCAAGATCAACCTAGATTTCAATATCATAAATGACAAAGAATTTCCAGGATGAAATATCGAGGATACAGTTGGCAAAAGATTTCCCAATAAACATATTAGGCTAAAAGATCAGTCAACACTTGGAAGATTGCAAGGTATCGATTCCAGATATTTATGCAACAAACAATCAACTAAATGGCATTTTTCGAGTATTTAAAGACACATGGAAGAGGATCTTTCCTATTCCAAGGAGAGTCGACTCCAGCAACTCCAACAACTCGATAGATTTGGCAACTTATTACAGTTTTCTTGTAACCTACTTTTATTTTTAAATGTTATTTTTTTGTGAATTTCCCAGTGGAAAAGGAGATGGATAATTGTAAGAGTAGAAATTTGAAGTCTTTGTGGGACAAAACTGCAAAATATCCAGATCAAATAAAATATCGAGCCAAAAGAATTTATCCAAAAACAAAGGTTTGAAGGACAGGGGTGGAAGTGTATTTTCAAATTAGAGGTCATCTAGATCATTAGTCAAAGTTTTGAAGCACCAGAAAGCAAATTTCCAAGAATACCTTCAGGGTCACAAGGCAGAGACTACCATATGGTAATCATATACATATCTTCAAGTAGCAAAAGAGGTAGTATATTCACAGGTGGCAGAGTATGCACAGCAATCCTAATGTTTCAGGAAGCAGTGACAAATGACAACTGGATACACAGCAATACTTCGATAAGCTAAGGGAATCTTTGGTCAAGTGATGGATCCTGAAAATTAGGGAGTAGTTGTACACATGTCTTTTCCTTGTATTCCACTTCCTGGAAAGTAGATGATAGGTTACATGTGCCATTTTTCTTGGAACGTCTACTATTTTGAGAAAAGATCTAGAAGGCTCGAAATTTTGGGGCTAGAGATTGAGGATACTCTATATATTATATGTAAAGAGCTAAAAAGGGTTTGACGGGGGCGCAAGAAAGCTATTGTACTGTGTGACGAAAGACTCTGAAATTTCTTTGAAGTTAATGCAGAAGTTATCTCTCTCGTGCGTTTGAGATTCATCATAGTGTTGTCTTAAGTATGTGTTTCATGTGTTTAATTTCCATTACTGTGTTTATCTGCTAGCATTTATCTGAGAGTAAGTGAAAGGAATTCATTCTTGTTGATGCTCCTTTCACCTTGTAAATGCTTGTAATGTGTTAATGGTTGCTAGTACAAAATTCATCTCCATTTTATGCTCTGTTTTAGTTGTCAATCTTATATTTTATTCCTTCTAAAGTTGCACAAGCGATTCCTCCATTGATAGATGCCTGTAGTGTAGTGGGCTATTCTCTCTATTCCAACTATCATTTTACTACTCTTATTTGTTGAGCACAACACCTACTTTGCCTCAGATTTCAAGAAGAAACCAACCAGCCATTGACTGTAAAGAATTGATTTTCAGGCCTTGACTCCATTGCCCAATGGTATCTTTCTCTTGCTTGTCCAACCACATCATTTAAATTCTACAAACCTTTACCATTATTTTACAAATCTGGCCACTAGGTTTATTGTCAAGTTGTTATCGTAGTGACATTGGGTAGTAAACTTGTAAAGAGAGCCCTCTCTGACTGAAAGAAGCTAGCTTTCAGTCTAAAGATTGGTTTTGTGGTTACCTTAGGGATTTTCCCTCATAGCCAAGAAAATTCTGAGTGATAACACTATGATTGATGATTTAGGGGGCTGAAGGCTGCTATAGGTAGTATTACTGTTGGTTTTGCTATCAAATTATGCCTGAGAATGCTCTCAAGGGATGGGAAAAAACTCACCTTAGGGTTGCCTTGATTTTCTCTTTTTCAAGGCATCATACAAGATGGCACTAAATTCCAACTTATAGATATATGAAGTAATTTTTTTTAACTAGTGATAAGATAATTTTTCAACCACCTTTGATCACAAACTGTCTTGCTAAGTCTTTGCTGGTATATTTTGTGTTATCTGTAGGTTCTGAAACAGGGGATTATTGCCTTAACTGCTAGTTTTGATTATGCAAAACCCTGCTAGCATACTTTTAATTTATGGACTTAGATATGCCCAGGAAATGGATGGTAAAACTATTGGAAATGATGATCTGATGTTAGTTATAAATTACCTCAAAAACACCCATAAACAAGACCTAAACAAATTTTTGGAAACAATGGCCAAGCATTTCTCAACAAATTGTATGATCCTTAACTTTATACAAAGTTGTCTTACATATATTACTTTCTTATAGATTCTATGAATCTATGTAAGGAGCATGATCACTAACCAGGGAATCCCCCAACTTGAAACTCCAAGTGATGAAAAATGCTTGCTTTTTCTACACTTGCAAATATTTCAAGTCTTATGGGGATCCAAACAATGATATGCACTGAAATAGAGTTCATTGATGAAATAACTTACTTATATTACTTTCTTGTTGATTTTAAGAATCTATGTAAGGAGCATTCTATGTTAGGCTAATCAAAGCTGATCATTTCCAATAGGCACATCCCAAATGGATGATGTCAACTAATTCATTATATTCCTCATTACAAAGAGCTCACGTGCCTTGAATTATGAATTCCCAGCGTAAAATCGTTTGGAGATTAAAGTCCCCAACAGGAGTTGAAATTTGTCTAGAATGAAAGGATGATATCATTGTATTTAGTTTTACCGAAAATGTTGTGAGCTAAATGAGATTTACACAGAATTGCAGCACACATAATTGCAGCCAGCCAGAGGTCTTCAATCTTTATTTCACCTAGATTCCCACTAAGAAATATGTTGTCACACTTCAACTCTGTATGTATTATGGGAGGATCATTGTTGTGTAGGTATAGAAGCCCTGTCAATATCTAACAATCCTAATTATTCACATATCTTAATTCTACATGTCTATGCTTTTCTCTATATCTAGATCCCCAAAAGAAGAACGAGAAATCTACCTTTGAGTATCTAATATCTATATATCTAGCCAACAAATTCATCAAAATTCACATAACTACTAGTATACTAATGAAGGACTTGTGATAATTGATTCCTAAGAGTAAAATATGTGAACATCTACGTAATAAAGTAGATGTTCCTTGTCTTGGTATCAATCGATGATGAATAGAATTAATTGATAACATTCTTGTTCTTCAGAATATTTAGAAGATGGACCTCTAAGTAAATTATATCTAGATCCTCAGGCATCTATTGAACATTATTCATGATACAGTAAAAGAAAGAAAAATATATTGTCGAGTGATTGTGTTATACTGTCACAGTCAACAGGCTACAAATCTGAATAGTAACCTACTAACCATGAAAATTATCTCTAGTGAATTGGCATGGGAGCACATGGCGTTCATAAACTTATCTTGATAAACATAGAACTTGTTGATTATCTCTATGCTTAGTTTGGCTGAGGTTGTGACGGGATCTGGTAAACTCAGAACTTTGTAAGGGTAATTATTTTCTGCAAGCTAGCATTCCCTTTAAATTTAACAAGGAAAAATGCCACTAATAGCCAAATTGCATTGGACTTTGTATTCATTGCCTGAAATGTTGCTTTCCATATAAATGGAACAAACTAGAGCCCATTAGATTTAATTAATAATTTTATCATTGCATTAACAATAATAAATTCAAAGTGTGGCTCAATTTTCAAAATGACAGGAACATAAAAATTTCTAGTCTGGGTGGCTTTTGAAGTTTCTGCATAGATCTGCAATATGGAAGGTTGTTTGATAGACTTTGAACTTATCCATCTAGCATGAGACAATCAAGGGAGATCTGGGCAGAGCGATGGAAGGCAAGCTGCTATGTTTGCATATTGTTCAGCATATATCCTCCAAAGGTGCAGTTTAGAGCCAATCTTAGTATGAGACTTCAATATAGAAATACAATGTTCTATAGAATAATAACGAATGTTGAATGCTCAAATTTATTTGCTATTTCTTAGTTTTGTTCACTAAAAATATCAATTTTGGGCAACTGAGCACTGGTTCACTCATGAGATCCACAGAGTTCCATTTTCACTGTGTTTTGCTCCAGCCACACGGCATGAGTTTCAAACGGATGAGGCCAGGTACAAGTCCAGTTACAGAAAACCAATTTTGATTGTTGTTTCTTAATATTTTGGCCATAAGGAGGGGTTGTTTCTTAATATTTTGGCCATATTTGGGTACTTCTGTGGACCAAGCAACTGTTATGGGCCATGAATCAGTAGTAACCAGCCTTGCATCTGCGTTCTGGGAAAAGTAAGCAGCCCTAAACCATGAATTCTGGGCATGGCAACAGTTGATCTGGGCATGATTAAGACCACAGCAGCATCAAATCCAAATTTGATGAGTTCTGTGCAACTAAATCTTAATTCTGGGCATGCATATGGATGGGATCATCCTCCCAACAACCATAAAAAAGAAGTTATGTGGTAAATACAACATTAAATGGCCTTGAATTTAATTTTAGACTACATCTGAGCTAATCTGGGCAAAGTATGAGATGATTCACCATAGCAGCAGCCTGTTTGACCCTTCAAACAACATTGAAAATGCTTCTTGGCACTCTTGGGCTCACTTCCACCATGAAGCAGCATTTAATCTCTAGTTTTGGAAAGTTTCTAGGCATGAAAGTGGCAAGGTTAGGCATGAAAGTGGCAACCCCACCTCTGACTAACCATCAACCAGTCACTACCCTAGACTACAACCAAATCATTCAAGGGCATGCATCCTTTCTACATTTTGTATTTGAAAATGGCCAAAATATTAAGAAACAACAACTGGCCATGTGATTTGTACCTATTGTATATATCCAACAACCTTCGATGATGTAATCTCAAAGTATGAGTTCAACACTACCTTCTCCAAATAATCACTAGAGCCATTTCAAGGGATTGCACACATGAGATTACATCATCGAAGGTAGGACTTCATGGGGATCTCTTCCAAGGGATTGCACACATGACAATAATAGAGGTAGGACTTCATGGGGATCTCTTCCTAAAATGGGGAAATGTGGAGACACATTTCATTAAGTTCAAAGCAAGTACAAGTGTTAGTTCAAACATCAAAGCAGAACTTTTGGGTGAGTCAAGAAGGTGTACAAGCAAAAAATGACCCTGGTTCCTTCCTTTGATGATAATAACATCATACTTAAGCTATTGCAATCGTTCTTGTTTGGATTTTCTTGTATGGAGTTCATGGAGCTCAATGCTCAATGGACAGCTTATTTATGTAGAGATTTTCTTACTCAAATCAATGAATGCAATATGGTGATGTAAAATCAAATTTCCAGTGGAACCAAGAAAGTGGTTGACTGAATGAATAAGCCATAGTCATGCATTTGGTTAACAAGGGAAACAACAATATGAATAATTGTGATCTAGAATAAAAATGCAACTCATGCTTATAGTTTTGGAGGACTGTTCCTACAAGTCTAAAACCACTTGAAATCCTACCTAATATTGACCCCAACCAAGATGCAATAGGATCATCAAGAACCTGAGAAAAAGAAGTTTGAAAATCAAGGTCAGACAAAGTTTTTTTGCACTTTTCATGATGACTTGGTAGTATTTGTATAATGGCAGACTTTCTTTCCTCAATATTGAATCCACTAACTTCTTCTGATTTCAAAAGAAAAAAATGAAGAGACAACAAAATACCTTCATAATAAATCTCAGGCTCTGGATAGGGGAATTCATATCTATTTCGATACTCATCATATGTGTTTACTGTCGGAAGATCTAGTGTCTACATATTTTGAAATGTTCAACTCTTTCTCTTTGTCAATATATATAAAACCATCACAGCTATGGCTCTCTTGAACCAACTCTTAAGCCACACCTTCCTCATAATATTTTTGGATAGTAATGTCTTCATGTTGCTTTGGGACAATAACATCCTTGTGAAACTATTGATGATAATTCATGCGTATTGATGCATCTCCATCAAGATCAATATTTCTGGTGTTTGAAATGTATATATGCTATAATCTTAAATTATGAAGCAATTTCTCAATACCTTCTATATATTTTTATGCCTATTTTTACTAGGCTCTCTTAAGGACATAAGTATTGTACTGGTTTCATAGATTGTATCTATCACAATATGTTTCAGAGATTGTATCTATAAAAAATTCTATGTTTTAATCCTTTAGAGGACTGATTTCCATACTCTCCTAGTCTTTTTTTAGACTTGTAGTTATAAGGAAAAGAAAAACTATTATGCATGTCAAACAAAGAACTTCAATAATTTCTAGCTTCATCATTTATAAGTAAAACCTTCGTCTTAATACACCATTGGTAGTTCACGCTTTTTGAAATATTTTTTATGAAAATGAGGTTTGTTCATGGATATTAGGCTCATTTTCAACCAACATTTTATCATCCATTTCTCTGCCCATTACTTTCTCCTGCATGTCCATGTCGCTATTCTCCACTTGGTAGCAAAACTTGGAGTCTATCTCATCTTCTACCCTATTCATTATTGGATTCTCATCTTTAACACACTTCTAGCAATCCATTGTATTTGCTGCATCTTTTTGGAAATAAAAGTTTTTCCATTCTGAATAATGAATTGATAGTCAATGTTTCCCACCTCTTTTGAGGGCTACTCTAATTGTTCTTTGCTAAGGGATTCTTTGATTTCTATATGATACTTGGAAAAATGTACTAAATCTTCATGATTTTTCAGTTTTTCCAATTTTTGGTCCATCCGTGTTCTAAGGAAAGTTTCATTACTTTGTATACTATGGAAATGGGGTTTATCAAACTTCTTAATAAAGACAACATTTCCCAAACCCGGATGTCCATAATTTTCAAATTAGTATCCTTCACACAACTTTTTCTTTGAAATGTAATATGGAGAAAAAATAATAATAATAAGGCTGTACTAGTGATTTGATTACCCTATAGTTCAAATAAACCCTTGTCAAATCTCTGATGTATGTTCTTTCAGGCGAGAATAAGCCCTTCATTTTCTTGGAAAGCTTCATGTGCATCTTTTTCCATACATTTTACCTGTATCATTGTGGTCAATAGAGGAAGAAAAATACAAGCCATCATTGTCAAAATCATTAGTACATACCATATTTCTCAAAGCCTCAAAAGGTGGTGGACTCTCTTGGTTAGTTTCTGGGATAGAGGCTTCTTCTTGATAATTTTGGACAACAACTTGTTTATTAGAATCCTGATTTTGACCTTTTGGAATAGGAGGTAGTACTGTATATTCTTGTACATCCTCATAATTATTATCTTGGGATACATGCATTTCAAACTCTTCAACAGAAAAGACATTTTCATCGTCACTATTGTAGCAATTTTGTCCTTCAAGTTGTATTTCGAGCAAAAGAATCTTAAAAGACAATAGATGTATCCAGTGTCATAAATATCAGTAGTGTTAATGGGGGTGATGGAACTTAACGTTCATTGATAAGAAATAAAACATGTTGAGCTTTGGTGAATGAATCTAGTAGTCTAATTTTATTTCTGGAACCTTATGGCATGTTTCAAATACGTTTATGATTTGAAAATGACTACATATTATAGAACATTTCAATAATAAATACCATAAATTGTTTATATCGATGTTCATAACTCAAGACAAACTCAAACAAATGTGCAAGAATTATCACAAAGATTCAAAATGATAATACATATTTAAAATTGAATATCAATGCTTAATGGATCATGCAAGACCTGCAATTAAAAAAAGTAGAGTGTATAACAATCTTCTTTTGATGATGAAAATAAGAAAAAATGATGCATTAATATACAAAGAGAAAGGAGCTATGGAAAAACATAAGAAGAGTCCAAAACAAAGCACAAGTTATGAAAATAGGGTGATGAATCTTTCAGGTGGGCCTCGTGGTATTTTGTAAATTGAATGACCCCATAGGGATACAAGAATCTCTCAACCTTCTAATGCAAAAATTACCACCAACCCTTCCAATACCTCTCAATGCCTTTTTAATCCTCTCGCATTAAAAATCTCTCCATAATTTTGTGTAATTACTTTCTTAAATTAAAATAGAAAATGAGGTGATTTGGGGTAGCTCGGCACCTCAAGTAATTGGGGTCCCACCTTTCTTATAGAATAAGAGAGTTTATTTTTATTTATCCTCCAACCATTCCAGCTATGGTAATAGTCTTCCAACTGCTACAGCTTTTGAAAAAATTGTGTTATCTTTTGATATGATAGTGCACCTCAATTCATTATTAACCCATGTTTATAGCCTCATCCAAATGCCACTTGCCCAATTTCTGTAGGATTGTAGGTACTCTTTTAATAATGAGGAAGAAGAGTTTCTTAGTTGCAAGACAAAATTATGTGTTAATAGATACAACCAACTGATAGATGTAATATTATTAACATTGGACAATGGTCAACAAGTATCTATCTTCTTTTCTCTTGAATCATCTTTGAATCTAGACAACAGTAGACATCTAAAATATTCCCAATGATAAACTTTTTATAGCACATAATTAATAATGTATTTGGGAATGCTTATATATAGTTGATGTCTACTTTGTCTTCCCTCACTTCATCGACTCTAATACTCATCATCCCTGAACAGTTAGTTTAAAATGTACGTGATAGGACTGCATCGTCCTTAGACATGAGAGGTGTCTTAAATGGATCAGGACTATATCATCCCTGAACAGTTAGTTCAAAATGTACGTGATGGGATTGCATCGTCCCTAGACATGTTGTGGTGTCTTAAATTTATAAGGATTGATCATCCTGTAAGTAGATCTGGATTGATCATCCTTAGACAGTCATCCCGTAATTCCGAAAGGAAGGATAGTCTTAAATGATGATCCTTGGATTGTGGTGGGATTGATCATCTCTAGACAGTGATCCCATAATTCCGAAAGGAAGGATAGTCTTAAATATTGATCCTTATTCTAAAATCCCGTAATTCCTAAAGGAAGGATTGTCTAAGATGTGAGTAGTGGTCAAGGATCCCATAATTCCGAAAGGAAGGATCGTCCAAGTGTGGTAGCTCTGTAAAGACTGGGTCCCGTAATTCCGAAAGGAAGGATTGCCTGAGCACCACCAATGTTGATGGACTAGAGTCCCGTAATTCCGAAAGGAAGGACTGTCCATGATCCTGTAATTCCGAAAGGAAGGATCACCAGAGTTGATGGACTAGAGTCCCGTAATTCCGAAAGGAAGGACTGTCCATGATCCCGTAATTTCGAAAGGAAGGATCACCAGAGTTGATGGACTAGAATCCCGTAATTTCGAAAGGAAGAATTGTCCATGATCCCGTTATTCCGAAAGGAAGGATCATGTGTATTGCAGAGTATGTTGCGATGATGATACTGTTGATCGAGATGATCCAGATGATGATACTGTTGATCGAGATGATCCAGATAATCCAAATGATGATGTTGATTGAGATGGTCCAAATGATGATGATTGATCGAGATGATCCAGATGATGATACTGTTGATCGAGAGGATCCAGATGATGATATTGTTGATCAAGAGGATTCAGATGATGATACTGTTGATCGAGAGGATCCAGATGATGATGTTGTTGATCGAGAAGATCCAGATGATGATGTTGTTGATCGAGAAGATCCAGATGATGATGTTGTTTATCGAGAAGATCCAAATGATCGAGGAGATCCAGATGATGATGCTGTTGATCGAGAGATCCAGATGATGATACTGTTGATCGGGAGATCCAGATGATGATGTTGATCGATAGATCCAGATGATGTTGTTGATCGGGAGATCCAGATGATGATGATGTTGATCGAGATATCCAGATGATGTTGTTGATCGAGAGATCTAGATGATGATGTTGCTGTAGCTGTTCAAGTGCTGCATAAGATAAAGACTCAGTACTTAAGATGTTGATGTTCCATTATTGAAGATCTTGAAGATGTTCTAGTATTACTGATGATGTACGAAGAAGGCTTCCAATGATTTATAGGTGTATCATGTATCATGTAGTTGATGACTCCTTGCTCCTGCAGATATTGTTATAATATCCTTCTCGTTAAGGGGGAGTGTTGAGATATTGTAACTTCTAAGAATATTATATTTGTACTTTATTATTCCGGAGATGTTTCATTCCTCCGTAGAGATCTTATTGTATATCCGAAGATGTTTCATTCCTCCGTAGAGATCTTATTGTATATCCGGAGATGTTTATTCCTCCGTCGGAATGTGGTAACTTGGGTTATTAGGCTTCCCTAGTGGGGTCGGCCCAAAGTCAGTTGTATGGGGTGTTTAAGTCTCCTAGTGGAGTCGGCCCAGTCAGCATTATGTTGAGTGGTTAAGTTGGGGCCGACCTAGCTAAGGTTAAAAGACAAGTGAAGTAGTGTATAAATAGAGGAGGTGTGTTCCTCATTTAACACACACACTCACTTGTGAAACTCGCATAGGAGAGAGAGAGATCTGCATAGGAGGAGAAGGAGCTCTTGTTTGGGGACTACATCTTTGTAATTGCTGGTCATCTATATTGAGGAAGCTTTGCTGGGTTTTCTACCCCATGATGGTTTACCAGGATAAATTGTGTCTCTTGTGTTTATGTTGTGCTTGTTGTTCTTTCAGTGATCCCGTATATGCTATTGTTGTGAAATTGAATGTAATACTGATGTTATCTATCTTAGCATATTGAATCTTAACATAAATCGGGCGTAAATAGATCGGAATGTCAAGAAAGTTGGTGTGCGCGCTTGTCTACCAGTGGGGCATCCAAATCTATTCTCAAATTTCAATTCCGAGAAGTTGGTCAAAGCCGAAACTTCAGCGTGCGTTTTTCACTAGAATTGGAATTAAAGGGGGTGAATATAGCTCGAAACGTCACGAAAGTTGGCGTGCGCACTTGTCTACTAATGGGGCATCCAAATCTATGCTCAAATTTCAATTCCGATAAGTTGGTCAAAGCCCAAAACTACACCGTTCCTTTTAACTAGACTTGGGCTTAGAGGTGGCGAAAATAGCTCGGAACGTCACGAAAGTTGGTGTGTGCAATTGTCTACCAATCTATGCTCAAATTTCAATTTCGAGAAGTTGGTCAATTTCCAAACTCCACCGTGCGTTTTCATAGACTTGGACTTAAAGGGGACAAAAATGACTCGAAATGTCACGAAAGTTGGCATGCACGCTTGTCTAGCAATGGCGCATCGAAATCTCTCCTCAAATTTCAATTCTGACAAGTTGATCAACGCCAAAACTCCACCGTGCGTTTTCACTAGAGTTAGGCTTAAAGCGGGCAAAAATAGCTCGGGATGTCACGAAAGTTGGTGTGCGTGCTTATCTAACAATGGAGCATCCAAATCTATTCTCAAATTTCAATTCCGAGAAGTTGGGCAAAGTGGAAACTCCACCGTGCGTTTTCTTTAAACTTAGAATTAAAGGGGGTGAATATAGGTTGGAACATCACGAAATTTGGCGTGCGCGCTTGTATACTAATGGGGCATCCAAATCTATGCTCAAATTTCAATTATGAGAATTTTATCAAAGCCAAAACTCGACCGTGCGTTTTCGCAAGGCTTGCGTTTAAAGGGGGCTAAAATAGCTCGGAACGTCACGAAAGTTGGCGTGCATGCTTGTCTACCAATGGGGCATCCAATTCTATGCTCAAATTTCAATTCGAAGAAGTTGTTCAAAGTCGAAACTCCACCGTGCGTTTTCGCTAGACTCTGGCTTAAAGGGGGTGAAAATGGCTCAGAACGTCACGAACGTTGGCGTGTGTGCTTGTCTAGCAATGGGGCATCCAAATCTATGCTCAAATTTCAATTCCGAGAAGTTGGTCAAAGATGAAACTCCATTATGCGTTTTCTCTAGAGTTAGGCTTAAAACGGGCGAAAATGGTTCGAAATGTCACGAAAGTTGGCATACGCACTTGTCTACCAATGGGGCATCCAAATCTATGCACAAATTTCAATTCCGAGAAGTTGGTCAAAGTTGAAACTCCACCGTGCGTTTCCGCTAGACTTGGACTTAAAGGGGGCAAAAATGGCTCAGAACGTCACAAAAGTTGGCGTGCTCACTTGTTTACCAATGGGGCATCCAAATCTATGCTCAAACTTTAATTCTGAGAAGTTGGTCAAAGCCAAAACTTCACTGTCCATTTTTGCTAGAGTTAGGCTTAAAGGGGCCGAAAATGGCTCGGAATGTCGAGAAAGTTGGCATGCATGCTTACCAATGGGGCATCCAAATCTATTCTCAAATTTCAATTCCGAGAAGTTGGTCAAACCCGAACTTACACCGTACGTTTTTGCTAGACTTGGAAATAAAGGGGGTGAATATAGCTCGGAACGTCACAAAATTTGTCGTGCATGCTTGTCTACCAATGGGGCATCCAAATCTATGCTCAAATTTCAGTTGCGAGAAGTTGGTCAGAGCTGAAACTTCGCTATACTTTTTTGTTCTACTAGGGCTTAAAGGGAGCGAAAATAACTCGGAACGTCACGAAAGTTGGCATGCGCTCTTGTCTACAATGGGCATCCAAATCTACGCTCAATTTTAAATTCCGAGATGTTGGTCAAAGCAGAAACTCCACCTAAAGTTTTCGTTAGACGTGGACTTAAAGGGGGCGAAAATTGCTTGGAACGCCACAAAATTTGGCGTGCGCATTTGTCTACCAAAGGGGCATCCAAATCTATGCTCAAATTTCAGTTCCCAGGAGTTGTTCAAAGTCGAAACTCCACCGTGCGTTTTCACTAGACTTGCACTTAAAGGGAGAGAAAATGGCTCGGAATGTCACAAAAGTTGGCATGCACATTTGTCTAACATTGGGGCATCCAAATCTATGCTCGAATTTCAATTCCGAGAAGCTAGGTCAAAGCCAAAACTCCACCATCTGTTTTCTCTAGAGTTAGGATTAAAGTGGGCGAAAATAGATCAGAATGTCACCAAAGTTGGTGTGCGCGGTTTTCTACCAATGGGGCATCAAAATCTATTCTAAAATTTAAATTCCGAGAAGTTGGTCAAAGTCGGTACTCCACCGTGCATTTTCGCTAGACTTGGAATTAAAGGGGGCGAATATAGCTCGGAACGTCACGAACATTGGTGTGCACGCTTGTCTACCAATGGGACATCCAAATCTATGCTCAAATTTCAATTCCGAGAAGTTGGTCAAAGCTGAAACTCCACCGTGTGTTTTTATTTGACTTGGAATTAAAGGGGGCGAATATAGCTCGGAACATCACAAAAGTTGGCGTGCGCGCTTGTCTACCAATGGGGTATCCAAATCTAAGCTCAAACTTCAATTCCGAGAAGATGGTCAAAGCTGAAACTCGACCGTGCGTTTTCATTGGACTTGGACTTAAGGGAGGCGAAAATGGCTCGGAATGTCACAAAAGTTGCCTTGCGCGCTTGTCTACCAATGGGGCATCCAAATCTATGCTCAAATTTCAAGTCCAAAAATTTGGTCAATGTCCAAACTCCACCATGCATTTTCATAGACTTGGACTTAAAGGGGGCGAAAACGGATCGGAATGTCACGAAAGTTGGCATGCACGCTTGTCTAGCAATGGCACATCGAAATCTCTGCTCAAATTTCAATTTTGACAAGTTGGTCAACGCCAAAACTCCACCATGCGTTTTCACTAGAGTTAGGCTTAAAGTGGGTGAAAATAACTCAGGATGTCATGAAAGTTGGTGTGCACACTTTTCTAGCAATGGGGCATCCAAATCTATTCTCAAATTTCAATACCGAGAAGTTGGGCAAAGCTGAAACTCCACCGTGCGTTTTCGCTAAACTTGGAATTAAAGGGGGTGAATATAGCTTGGAACATCACGAAAGTTGGCGTGCGCACTTGTCTAGCAATGGGGCATCCAAATCTATGCTCAAATTTCAGTTGTGAGAAGTTGATCAAAGCCGAAACTCGATCGTGTGTTTTCGCTAGACGTGGGCTTAAAGGGGGCGAAAATAGCTCGGGATGTCACGAAAGTTGGCGTGCGCACTTTTCTACCAATGGGGTATCCAAATCTTTTCTCAAATTTCAATTCTGAGAAGTTGGTCAAAGATTAAACTCGTCCGTGCGTTTTCACTACACTTGGTATTAAAGGGGGCGAATATAGGTCGCAACGTCATGAAAGTTGGCATGCGCGTTTTTCTACCAATGGGGCATCCAAATCTTTTCTCAAATTTCAATTCCGAGAAGTTGGTCAAGATGAAACTCGACCGTGCGTTTTCGCCACACTTGGTATAAAGGGGGCGAATATAGCTCGGAACATCATGAAAGTTGGCGTGCGCATTTGTCTACCAATGGGGCATCCAAATCTATGCTTAAATTTCAATTCCGAGAAGTTGGTCAAAGTCGAAACTCGACCATGCGTTTTCGATACACATGGGCTTAAAGGGGGCTAAAATAGCTTGGAACGTCGCGAAAGTTGGCGTGTGCACTTGTCTACCAATGAAGCATCCAAATCTATGCTCAAATTTCAATTCTGAGAAGTTGGTCAAAGTCGAAACTCCACCGTACGTTTTCGCTAGACTTGGACTTAAAGGGGGCGAAAATTGCTCGGAATGTCACGAAAGTTAGCATGCACGCTTGTCTAGCAACGGGGCATCCAAATCTATGCTCAAATTTTAATTCCGAGAAGTTGGTCAAAGCCAAAACTCCACCGTGCATTTTCACTAGAGTTAGGATTAAAGATGGCAAAATTAGATCGGAATGTCACGAACGTTGGTGTGCACGCTTGTCTACCAATGGGGCATCCAAATCTATGCTCAAATTTCAATTCTGAGAAGCTGGTCAAAGCTGAAACTCCATTGTGTGTTTTCGCTAGACTTGGACTTAAAGGAGGCGAAAATAGCTTGGAATGTCACGAACGTTATCATGCACGCTTGTCTAGCAGTGGGGCATCCAAATCTATGCTCAATTTTTAATTATGAGAAGTTGGTCAAAGTCGAAACTCCACCATGCATTTTCGCTAGACTTGGACTTAAATGAGGAAAAAATGGCTCGAAATGTCATGAAAGTTGGCGTGTGCGCCTGTCTGCCAATGGGGCATCCAAAATGATGCTCAAATTTAAATTTTGAGAAGTTGGTCAAAGCCAAAACTCCACCGTGCGTTTTCACTACACTTGGACTTAAAGGGGGCGAAAATGGCTTGGAATGTCATGAAAGTTGGTGTGCGCGCTTGTCTACCAATGGGGAATCCAAATCTATTCTCATATTTCAATTCCAAGAATTTGGTCAAAGCCGAAACTCCACCGTGCATTTTCGCTAGACTTGGGTTTAGAGGGGGCGAAAATAGCTCGGAACGTCACAAAAATTGGCGTGCATGTTTGTCTACCAATGGGGCATCCAAATCTATGCTCAAATTAAAATTCTAAGAAGTTGGTCAAAGCCAAAACTCCACCCTGTGTTTTCGCTAGAGTTAGGATTAAATCGGGTGAAATAGCTCGAAATATCACGAAAGTTGGTGTGCGCGCTTGTCTACCAATGGAGAATCCAAATCTAGTCTCAAATTTCAATTATGAGAAGTTGGTCAAAGCATAGATTTGGATATAGCTCAAAACGTCATGAAAGTTGGCGTGCGTGCTTGTCTACTAATGGGGCATCCAAATCTATGCTCAAATTTCAATTCCGATAAGTTGGTCAAAGCCAAAACTACACCGTGCCTTTTCACTAGACTTGGGCTTAAAGGTGACGAAAATAGCTCGGAACGTAACGAAAGTTGGCGTGCGTGATTGTCTACCAATGGGGCATCTAAATCTACACTCAAATTTAATTTCCGAGATGTTGGTCAAAGCTGAAAATCCACCGTGTGTTTTCGCTAGGCTTGGACTTAAAGGGGGTGAAAATAACTCAGAATGTCACGAAAGTTGGTGTGCGCACTTGTCTACCAATGAGGCATCCAAATCTATTCTCAAATTTGAATTCCGAGAAGTTGGTCAAAGCCGAAACTCCACGGTGCGTTTTCACTAGATTTGCAATTAAAGGGGGTGAATATAGCTCGGAATGTCGCGAAAGTTGGCGTGCGTGCTTTGTTACCAATGGGGCATCCAAATATATTCTCAAATTTCAATTCCAAGAAGTTGGTCAAAGTCGAAACTCGATCGTGCGTTTTCGCAAGGCTTGGGCTTAAAGGGGGATAAAATAGCTCGGAATGTCACGAAAGTTGGCGAGCGTGCTTCTCTACCAATGGGGCATCCAAATCTATGCTCAAACTTCAATTCCGAGAAGTTGGTCAAAGGTGAAACTCCATCGTGCGTTTTCGCTAGACTTGGACTTAAAGGGGGCGAAAATGGATCGGAATGTCACGAATGTTGGCATGCACGCTTGTCTAGCAATGGGTCATCCAAATCTACACTCAAATTTCAATTTTGAGAAGTTGGTCAAAGCCAAAACTCCACCGTGCGTTTTCACTAGACTTGGATTTAAAAGGGGCGAAAATGGCTCGTAATGTCACAGAAGTTGGCATGCACGCTTGTCTAGCAATGGGGCATCCAAATCTATGTTCAAATTTCAATTCTAAGAAGTTGGTTAAACCCAAAACTCTATCGTGTATTTTTTCCAGAATTAGTCTTAAAGCGGGAGAAAATAGCTCAGAATGTGACGAAAGTTGGTGTGCGCGCTTGTCTACCAATAGGGCATCCAAATCTATTCTCAAATTTCAATTATGAGAAGCTAGTCAAAGCCAAAACTCCACCATGAATTTTCGCTAAACTTGAAATTAAATGTAGTGAATATCACTCAGAACGTCACGAAAGTTGGCATGCGCACTTGTCTACCAAGGGTGCATCCAAATCTATGCTCAAATTTCAATTGCGAGAAGTTGGTCAAAGTCGAAACTACACAATGCGTTTTCGCTAGACTTGGATTTAAAGGGGGCGAAAAGGCTCGGAATGTCACGAAAGTTGGCATGTGCGCTTGTCTACCAATGGGGAATCCAAATCTATGCTCAAATTTCAATTTCGAGAAGTTGGTCAAAGTCAAAACTCTACCGTGCGTTTTCGCTAGACTTTGACTTAAAAGGGGGCGAAAATGGCTCGGAATGTCACGAAAGTTAGCATGCATGGTTGTCTACCAATGGGGCATCCAAATCTATGCTCAAATTTCAATAGCGCAAAGTTAGTCAAAGTCAAAACTACACCGTGCATTTTCGCTATAGTTAGGCTTAAACCGGGAGAAAATATATCGGAATGTCACGAAAGTCGGCGTGCGCGCTTGTCTAAGAATGGGGAATCCAAATCTATGCTCAAATTTTAATTTCGAGAAGTTGGTCAAAGTCGAAACTCCACCGTGCGTTTTTGCTACACTTGGACTTAAAGGCGGCGAAAATGGCTTGGAATGTCACAAAAGTTGGTGTGCGCGCTTGTCTTCCAATGGGGCATCCAAATCTATTCTCAAATTTCAATTTCGAGAAGCTAGTCATACGCGAAATGCCACCGTGTTTTTTTTCTAGAATCAGAATTAAAGGGGGCGAATATAGCTCGGAACATCACGAAAGTTGGCGTGCGCGCTTGTCTACCAATGTGGCATCCAAATCTATGCTCAAAATTCAATTTCGACACGTTAGTCAACGCTGAAACTCGACTGTGCGTTTTCTCTAGACTTGGGCTTAAGCTGGGCGAAAATGGCTCGGAATGTCATGAAAGTTGGCATGCACACTTGTCTAGCAATGGGGTATCCAAATGTATGCTCAAATTTCAATTTCAACAAGTTGGTCAAAGCCAAAACTCCACCGTGCGTTTTTCGCTATAGTTAGGCTTAAAGTGGGCGAAAATAGCTCGGAATCAAGGTATTTTTTAAGGATTATAAAAGTATACTTAAGTATAGTATTCTAGGCGATTATTTTGGATTGAAAAAAACATATATATAGATTGGTAGGTGAATATTAAAAATGAAACATACAATTTACTCTTGAAACTTGTAAATTTTGGCGAATATTATGATAAAAAAAAATATTTTATGTAAATATAGGCAATATTAGAGTCTAAAAATGACAAAATAGTGAATTTAGTTTTTGAAAAAAATCCCGAAAAATAGCCAATTGGCGAAATTTCCCTACTCGGAATGTCAAGAAAGTTGGTGTGCGTGCTTATCTACCAATCGGGCATCCAAATCTATTCTCAAATTTCAATTCTGAGATGTTGGTCAAAGTCGAAACTTTAATGTGCGTTTTTGCTAGACTTGGAATTAAAGGTGGCGAATATAGCTCGGAACACCACGAAAGTTGGCGTGCGCACTTTTCTACCAACGTGCATCCAAATCTATGTTCAAATTTCAATTCCGAGAAGTTGGTCAAAGCCGAAACACCACAGTGCGTTTTCGCTAGACTTGGACTTAAAGGGGGACAAAATGGTTCAGAATGTTACGAAAGTTGGCATGCACGCTAGTCTAGCAATGGGGCATCCAAATCTATGCTCAAATTACAATTCCGAGAAGTTGGTCTAAGCCAAAAATCCACTGTGCGTTTTCGCTAGAGTTAGGCTAAAAGCGGGCGAAAATAGATGGGAATGTCAGGAAATTTGGTGTGCGCGTTTGTCTACCAATGGGGCATCCAAATATATTCTCAAATTTCAATTCCGAGAAGTTGGTCAAAGCCTAAACTCCACTGTGCATTTTCGTTGGAATTGGAATTAAAGGGGGCAAAACATCACAAAAGTTGGCGTGCGCACTTGTCTACCAATGGGGCATCCAAATGTATGCTCAAATTTCAATTCCGAGAAGTTGGTCAAAGCCAAAACTCGACCGTACGTTTTCGCTAGACTTGGGCTTAAATGGGGTAAAAATAGCTTGGAATGTCATGAAAGTTGGCATGCACGCTTGTCTACCAATGGGGCATCCAAATCTATGCTCAAATTTCAATTCCAAGAAGTTGTTCAAAGTCCAATCTCCATCGTGCATTTTTGGTAGACTTGGAATTAAAGGGGGCGAAAATGGCACGGAATCCCGAGAGTTGGCATGCACCCTTGTCTAGAAATGGGGCATCCAAATCTATGCTCAAATTTTAATTCTTAAAAGTTGGTCAAAGACAAAACTCCACCATGCGTTTTTGCTAGAGTTAGGCTTAAAGCGAGCGAAAATAGCTCGGAATGTCACGAAATTTAGTCTGCACGCTTGTCTACCAATGGGGCATCCAAATATATTCTCAAATTTCAATTCCGAGAAGTTGGTCAAAGCCGAAACTCCACCGTGCATTTTCATTAGACTTGGAATTAAAGTGAGCGAAAATAGCTTGGAATGTCACCAAAGTTGGTGTGCACCAACCAAGGATTGTGTGAGGCTTTCTTTAGGAAGATTAGAAAGGGACAAGGTCTCAATGCACAAACCTAGATGCTCTCTAGTGGATGGGATGATTTAGAGATCACATGAAAGGAAATTTATAGATAAATGAAAACTCAAATGGACTCAAGGAGGAAAGCTATATTCAAAGGCATAAAAAACACATGATTTCTAGACATGAAATATGCACCTAAACTACACTTCCAATTGATAACAATCACATAAAATATAGAAAATTAATCCTTCATTAATTCAATTCCATTAACAATTTAAAGATCCATTAACTAACCAAGAACATGAGCAACATGAAAACCCATCAATAGAGCACTAGCATCAACCATACTACATCTCGATTGAGTATCCCTTATCCAACAAAATCAATACCTCATGCCCTTGACCCCTGATTTTCCCTTTACTTCTCCTCCACCACTTCTACATGAAATGTAATAAAATACACTCTAAATATTGGTTTTGCCATGTAACATAATTAATCCCCCTTGACCCCTTCATACAAGGAAATATATTTTCTCATTTTCATATCAGAGTTTATTCCCTAATATGAATGGAGGCAGAACCTTCTAGTAAGTCTTCTTATTGAAGGGACTTTCTAATAGATTGAACCTTCTAGTAAGTCTTCTTACAAATACGTCTCACACTATAGCGACTTTCTAATAGGTGGAACTTTTACAAATATTACTTTCACACTATCTAGTTATTGGCCTTATTGAATATGCATGACCTCAATACATTATAACATATCGATTGAGGGGGTTAGAGTAGGACCCTTACACAACAAGATTCTTTTGGATAGCTAAAAACTTCACACATAAAGCTTGGTAAGAGATGATGTTTAAGTATATACTCTCAAAACCCTAGCTACGGAAAACCAAGTAAAATCCTACGTTCACCAAAGATATTCCAACAAGTTAGAGTCACAAGTTGCAAGTCCTCCATGACCTCACATAAGGTGCCTCCCCTTCTCTCCCTATTGAACAATAAAACTTAGGGATTATCACCAAACCTAACTCAATGCCTCCATAGGGATCAAACCCTATCCCTAGACTTCAAGAATGATCCAAGGAACCCTAGCACCTTAAGACAAAGATAGATAAAGTACAAATAATATTGAACAAGATAGAGGCTAGCATTCTTCTTACATCTCTAATTGATGTGTAAATAAGGGTAAGCACAAGTGCATGATTGATTATTATAAAAACTCTCTCATTCCTCTATATATAAACTATTTTCTCAAAGAAAAGAAAAATAAATAAATAAATAAACATGAAAATAAATATTTGAATTTTAAATTTCCACATATACAATTTTGTAAATGTTATATTTAAATGATATTAAGATTTTTTTTTTATTATAAGGGAATGTTATTGCCCCTTCATTATATATTTTTTTAATTTATTGATTTTTGTTGTCTTAAAACCAGCTTAGATCCAAATCCTATGCTCTATAAGGCACCGAGAGGGATCAAATCTCGCTAGGTGCAAACCTCTCCTTGAATAACTCCTTGAGTGTAATACCTGAGCCACCTAATCCTAAGCTCTAAAGTTTCTAATTTAATTCTCATATTTACTTTTTACTTTGTATTATTATTTTTTGTTTATGGCCGACATAATATTTATTACTTTTTACTTTGGATTATTATTTTTTGTTTACTTTGTATTATTTTGTTACTGGACAAACACTCTAAAGTTTCATAGTTACTTTTTACTTTGTATTAAAAGTAAAAAGTAGAGTCTAGTTTAAGTCTCATATTTACTTTTACTTTGTATTATTTTTTTTTGTTTAGGGCCAACATAATATTTACCACCTAATCCTAATCTCTAAAGTCTATAATTTAAGTCTCATATTTACTTTTTACTTTGTATTATTCTTTTTTTGTTTATGGCCAACATAATATTTATTACTTTTTACTTTGTATTATTCTTTTTTTGTTTACTTTGTATTATTTTGTTACTCGACTAACAAGATCTCCCCCATACTGGGCTGTAGAGCGCCTCTCGGTGCAATAAACCACAACCAATAAAACAATTTTTCACAATAAAAGTTCCCCAACTTTCATAAAATTCAAACATTTTTTATTAAATAAAAATAAAATTTATAGCAAGGCCATTTTGCCTTTAATAAATCAAGTAAAAACGTAATAGTAGCTATTATTTTACAAATATTTAAAATTTCACATTTTAATTAACTAATTCAAAATATCGAAAATATTTTTCATAATAATGACATTGGAATTATAAACAATTAAAAATTGTGATAACTTATAACAACAATTTTACTTTATTTCAGACATCTTGATATTTTTAATATTGTATCATGTTCTATTCATTTCAAAATAAATATCACTAACAATACAATTGGCCTTTAATAAACCAATTAAAAAAGTGATAGTATCTATTATTTAAAAAATATTTAAAATTTCACATTTTAATTAACCAATTTAAAATATCTAAAATATTTTTCATAATAATGGCATTTGAACTATAAACCATTAAAAATGTGCAAACTAATAACAACAATTTTACTCTATTCCATACATCTTGATATTTTTAATATTTTATTATGTTCTATTCATTTAAAAATAAATCTCACTAACAATATAATTGGCCTTTAATAAAACAATTAAAAAAGTGATAGTAGCTATTATTTTAAAAATATTTAAAATTTCACATTTTAATTAACCAATTTAAAATATCTAAAATATTTTTCATAATAATGACATTTGAACTATAAACAATTAAAAAAATCTGCAAACTTATAACAACAATTTTACTCTATTCCATACATCTTGATATTTTTAATATTTTAATATTTTATTATGTTCTATTCATTTCAAAATAAATCTCGTTAACAATATATTCATTTCAAAATAAATCTCCTTAACAATATAATAGAAACAAATTGTTTCAAAGTTAAAATATACAAGAAACTTATATTCCATTCATTTCAGAATAACTCACAAATACTCTATAATTGGAACAAATTGTTTTAATTTTAAAATATATATAATCCATTAATTTCGAATTATTTCACAAATACTCTATAATTGAAACAAATTGTTTTTGTTTTAAATATATATTTAATCCATTCATTTCAAAATAACTTACAAATACTTTGAAATTGGAACTAATTGTTTTAGTTTTAAAATGTACAAGAGGCATCGTTTCTCGCTCCTCCCAAAATTGATATTTATATCGATAGATGACCATACTTATTGGAACAAGTTGTAACATGCTGCAGATGGATGCCTAAAGCTAGGTACATAGTAAGAGGGTTTTGCAAAGGTCAAAGCACCCCTCTTCATGTCAATACTACTACCCGCTCTCTCTCTCACATGAGCGGTAGATTGTTAAAATTGCTGCCAGCAAAGGCATGTAGAAATCCTGAGCAATAACACAAGGTACAGCCGCTTCAATAGCTCTCAGCTCCTCGACCTCCCTATACAATATTTTAATCTCCTATGTCAGTGTTTCACAACAACGTTTCAGAAGTTCATAATCTCCTCTGTCAATGTTTCAAAACAACGTTTCAGAAGTTCATAGTCCAGTTCTATTTGTTTCTTCTTAGGCCCACATCCAAAGCAACTTGCATAAGCATGCATATCTAAAACTAAAACTTCCACATCTTTAAATATAAAGATATGCATATTACACATAAGATCGTAATATTTTTCTCATAATATATTATATGTATATATATTTATGATGACGATCACCATAATATATAAGTTTAGATAAACATATACGAGTGTCCAACAATCATATTGATCAATCAATCACTAAATTCATCCCAGTGAAAGTAATGTCATATAAATATCATGAATTACAACATCATATGCAAAATATCCCAACAAACACATAAATTTATATCTGCAGTATAAGCATGCATATATGCATATTACAGTCCAAAAGCACATCAATATTCAATTAATGTACAGTGCAATGATGAGCTAGGTTAAATATTTGTTTAGTTTAGAATATACTAAACATGCCAGCAAAACAATACATAAATAATACTGTACAATCCAATAAAGAGAACAATGGATGAATAACAAGTTGCAGTACATATATGACAAATACTCCTGATTTTTTGGTTGGAGTTATTTTTTGAATAGACAACAATAGTAGTATGCGGTATTCATCCCAATAAACACATGAAAGAGTAGTATCTTCATATTTATAGAGTGTAAAAGGGCTTATTAGACTATCGATCAAAACTTCATGGATAATGGAAACCTCATATCCATATATGAATACAAGCTAACAATCAAAGATAAGTATTCAAAAACACGTAACGTGTAGCTTTGCAACGGTGGACAATTAGCTTTACCTTGCTCTATAGTTCTGGAACCATATTTCATTTCAACTTAGCTGGACTTCAGATTCAGTCTCTTAGCCAATGAATTATTTTGCCTCTGCACATGATATCCCTTGAAAGTTAATATAATTTCACTACATAAAAACTACCAAAAGAGAGAATTAACAAACACAGTCAAATTAGGGATGCAAACTGATAGGTGATTATATATGCTCATAATCATAGAGAAATAGATACATGATATTTGCTTTGTGTATTATAAAATGCACTATTGAATATAAATCTATAAGAAACTCAATCATATATGGAGTTCAGGAACTATTTCTACAACTTTACAGGTTGAATTTATACCAATGACGTAGGTAACTTTTTGAACACTTATGCTGAGAACCCATATTCAAAATTAATTCCTATTAACTTAGAAAGATTCATTATGATTCATCAATATGTATATCATGCTAATCAAATCTATAAAATGCATTGGGTGCATTGAATATAGACATATTATACCATCTAAACTCATTCTAATACAACAATCTCCCCTAGAAGCATATCAGAAGCAGGTTTAGATAGATATGTGCTACTAAAATATACATAGTGCAGAATTTCTGTGAATAATACAAATAAATAGGTGGGTACATGTTTGGATTTACTGGATTGAGGGTGTGGTGTTCTCTCGAACTTTCTTCCAGAAGAGCAGACTGTTCCTTGGAGAAACATAGTTTTTTCCTCGGAGGAGGATTTACATATCCTCTTGTGATCACATGGTCTCCTTCATCTTCTTCACAATTTATTGATATATTTCTCATAGTATCAGTATTCTGATTGTATAGGCATTGATCCTGATGATGGGTTCTCTCATTAACCTCCCCATTCATATTTTTTTTCCCATAAAAAAAGCAGTAATTTTATTTCATCTTGCGAGTACAAAATTACATTGTGATCTTCATCACTCTTTAAGAGTGTAAATGTTGATAAGCATAACAAATAACAGACCAAAGGCAAAATAGACCATAGGTCTGAACAAAGAAATAAAAACATGGAAGAACATCACTGTACAAAGATGTCAGGATTTGAAAAAATCCTCTAATTTCCCTTTTTTCCCTTTCTTCTTTGTTTTCACTTCCGTCCATCCTCCCGGAATTAGCACAACTACAGTTAATTGTTTTCTTGTCTCAACCTCTAATTGCTTCACAGAATCCCGTTCCTTATCAAAATCTGAACTTTCTGATTCATGTGCACGCTTTAGTCCACTTACAGAAGCATCCATAGGGATCACTACATTTGATTGTGTTTCCTCCCCATAGTTCTTTTGTCCTGGTGTCTCTGCATCCAATGATTCGGATTTTGTCAAATCTTCCTCATTTTTCTGTAAATCCTGCTGCTCTTCTCCATCCCCCTCCTCCTGCTCTTCTAGAGGTGGAACATAGTCTGCCTGCCAGCTTTTACGGTTTGTGGTCGACCCCTTTTTCTTCTTTTGAGACTTTTTAGAAAGGGGGCATGAGTCTTGTAGATGGCTGTCTGATGACAACATCTACACTTAAAAGCAGTGTTTTCGTAGTCTAGACTCTGGGTCCAGGAGTAGGATTCATGTTTCAGCTGTAATCTATCTGGGAGCCCTTTGCTGAGGTCTATCTCCACACAAATTCTTGCATAGTTGAATAAACTCTGCTCATTTCGTTCGCTATCACATTTGATAAACCTCCCAAGAACATTGCCAATATCTTCCAATACTAAATGATGCAAGAATAGTAGAGGCAAATTTGGCAGCCGCACCATACCGGCATCTTGGTCACCACCATGGAGTTTGCATCAAACTCAGAAAACCAAGGGGTTATGAAGAGCCCAGCTCCCCCCCAAAACCAAGGACCCTGCAAAAAAATCTTCTGATAATCTTCCTGAGACTCAAACTGAACTACAAAGAAACCCTTGGAACATAAAAGGATTTGACAATTGGTTGTCCAGTTTGTGTAAATCCATTGATGAAGTTCAAAGGATCTCAGCCAATACCCATTAAAACGACAAATAACAGCTGCAGATTGGAGCGTGCTGAAAAGTTGTTTAACCTGTGGGTTCTTGATATCCAAGGTTGGTGTGGAATCCAACTTGTCCACTATATATGGACTGGGCTGGGAAGAAAAGAAAGAGGCAGCTTGAGTACCCTTTGGACGAGTTGCTTCCTTATACGAAGAAGGAATAGAAGGTCCACTTTTTCCTGCAGCGCCCCCCCCGCATTCTATGTCTCATAGAACAAAACTTTACCCTCATGAAGGAAGTAATAAGAAGTTCTAGAAATACCCTCCATTTGCTCTAGAGCGGCAATTAGTGATTCCACTGGATCAAAAGCATGAACCCAAACCAAAAGCGACTTCCCAGAGGGCATTTTAATAAAAATCTGAAACCTATCTAGAACTTCCCTGGCTCCATAATCAGAAGAGATAATGGGGATAGATGAAGACACCTCCCCCCATTTTGAAGAAGCATAATCCCGGCCTCTCTGGAGCGGTACCTCAAGGAAAGATTTCCAATGGAACAGATCCCGATCTGTTAGATTCCAAGCCCCACCGACAAGCTTCTTTACTTTTTTTACGACCTTCCTGGCGGTCGGCTTCTTTGCGACCTTCAAAACTGCCATCGTGGTCGTCATTCTGGTATCAGACCTCTTTGGAGCATCACGCTTGGGGACAGGCCGGTCGTTCTCCAGAAAAACGTTGCCTTCTTCACCGTGCATCAAGAATCTACGGGGATCAGAGGCCGGGAGCAGCTCTTCGAGAGAAAACGAGGGCAACCCAGTTGCAGCCAGGCGGCCATGAGGCCCTGCGGCGGCTAGGGCGCGCATTAGGGTTTTCTTGGAGCTCTGCATCACACAAAATATCGCCTCCCCATTCATATTATTCATCCGTTATGGTGAATACAACATCTAAGCGAAGCTACTACCTAGGGTAAGTTCATGCAGTGAAATTTCCCACTATTAGATTACTTTGGTATTCTCTGATATGTAAAATGTCATTAAAAGAGGATTTTTTTTCATTGTATATTACTGGAAAGGCATTGTAAATGTATATCAAGATAATCTCTTCATATTAATATAAGAAGCTATGCAATTTGGGATATAATCAGTTAATCAGTTGCAAGAGTTGTAGTTTGCAGACAGTGTGTGCTGCATTCTTCAAAATAAGATCCTACAAGATTCAGTTGTTGGATCAGGGAACGAATTGCCACAGTCCAATGACTTTGTACCAACGGCTTGATTATATTCCTGCTCAACGGAAAAATCATCGACCTTCTCTGCACAATGTATTATTCCACGTCCTTCAAAGGGAATCAACCCTCTTTATCATATATATTTATGGAGAAGATCTTCAGAAAATTAGGTTGGGCGCTTCTTCAATATAGGCTTAGAATCGGCCTTAACATACCTTAGATCTAATGCAACACAGCTCATGCTTCAAATCAAATGCTTCATGAGGGACTCAGGGAGAATAGTCATAAGATGTCCATCAAAGGCCAACGTTATGAATAGGTTGAAGTATGGTGTCCTTCAGGGATGCGACTACAATATTTTTCCTAACAGTCAACCCACTCAGTAGAATATGCTACATTTATGTCTGTCCGTTCATTCATGGGACAGGATTTAAAGGGGACTCGATGAGAACAGTCATAAGATGTCCATCAAAGGATGACATTATGAACAGGTTGAAGTGTGGTCTCCTTCAGGGATGCGGCTTCAATATCTTGCCTAACAGTCAACCCACTCAACAGAATATGCTACATTTATGTCTACTCGCTCATTCTTTGTATCCAGAACGGAAACACCAATATTCTTTGTATCCAGGGTACAGAACCCTCAAAAATATGTTGAACGCTACAGGAATATGGTTACTTCTTTAGCATGCATGACAAACTCCACAACATCAAAAGTTTCATAGTTTACCTGAAATATTTGGCAAATCTACTGGCTCAATACTGTCAAAAAGATGCAGTAAAGAGGGGTTGAATACTGCTCCTAAACTTGAGCCTGATATTGCGTCATAAAATATTGTTGCTTAGTGATGACAGGATTCAGGGACAACTGTTTAAAAAAGACTTGTCATCAAACCTCAGACTGATCATGGACTACTCCTTTTCAACAATGTGTTGTCTTTAATCTGACGTTGATAGTGTGGATGGACCAGGACTGTTTATTAGCTTCTTTTGCTACCTTCAAGGTGCCCAAACTACTGAAACATGTTGGAACTTTCCCAAACTGTGTCAAGGATATGCCCAAATCCAACTAGAACTTGCCCATAATTGATGAGGGAGGTTGTTTTGAGGTAGTGAAAGCACCCAGATCTAGTATTAATGCTTGGTGTTACTATTTTAAAGACCTAGAGGGCCAGATCGCTCAGAATAGAGAATCCTCCAAGATATATGGAAAATATACCTTCAAACCATTACAAATTTTCTCCAAAGAACCCATATTGTTGATGTTCATACATGCAGCATGTTGTTCAGTACCCCACATAGGGCTAATACATGAAACTTCTCAGAAATGTACTTTAACATAGCGATCTGCCCAAGAATCATGCTCAAAATCACGAAGTATGCCCAGAATGTCCATCAAGTGCTTTCACCGCTGACATGTTGCTGCATAGTTCTGTTAATGATTGTTTAGGATCTTTTCATTGCCCATAAATGATTCTTTACTACTGTTGAATTTCCCATAACTACATTTGAATGCTTTATAATAGCCAAAAGGAATGCCCAGACCTGTTTTTTCACGTGTAACCATAAAAAATGGGTGGTAACATCCATCACAGCATACATAACTCAGTTTGTAACCATCTGAAGTACTTTCCTATGATGTTCAACTATAAAAACTGATTTATTGTATAATTGACTGCTATAAGCAAGGTCAAGCCTAAGGGACTAATGCCCATTCCAAACTAGACACAAGAAAGGATAACATAACCAGATGATTAACAGGGCCTATAAGCAAGGTCCAACCTAAGGGACTATTGCCCATTCCAAACTAGACAAAAGAAAGGAGAACATAACCAGCGATGATTAAGGGGGCCATGTATTGTTCCTACCAAAAGGTACTGGTCTGGTCCAATAAATTGGACATGGCAATAAAAATATTGATACCTATCTAAACAACCATCTCTCTTTTGCATAATGATTTGATCTTGATAAAATAAACAACACGACCACAATATATTTATTATTTATGGAGAATAGACCACGTTTATAAGGCCATGCTGGTGTTTTTCTGCCTGTTGATAATTACGACAAGTCTTTAACTTGGGGGATTACTGCGTTGGATCAAAGGTAAGTTTGGCGAAACTGGCATATCATCCAACAATCCACTCTACTCCAAACGTAGAGCGCAGCTGTGTGCATCGAAAGTATGACTTTTTGGTATTTGCATGGTTTGATGGACGATCAGGACAATAAATTTTATTCAAAGCATCCACATCCTCAGAATTTAAGCCAAAATAAGTCCCGTGGAATATTTAGAGAAAAAGGTTGTTCCTGTGCCTTACAAAATCCCACATGTTTCAAGAGCAGCTAAAGGATCTGTATCAATCTTATTCTGCCTTTTCTGAACCTGTTGACATGAGCAATAATTCTTGTAATCCTGGTTCAAGGCATCATTCACGCCACCCAGGGACCTACCCTACCCTAGTACTATATGCATGTGTTGTATAGTCAATCATCTAGTTAAGCTTACGAACCATAAAATTAGATGGTCGAGTTTTGTCTACACATAAAATTAAACCTGATTAAATAGAGCTTGTCTAGATTTCATTAGAAAGAGAACTAAAACTTACTTTCTCAATACCTAAGGCATCAAGTTGGCCAACCATGTCTTCAACAACGTCATAATATGCAGCTTTCTATGGTTAAGAAGGTTGATCATAGAGTCCAAAGCCTCATAAGTCAGGAGTGACTGCATGAAACCCTACTTCTACAAGTGCTATCATCTGATAACACCATGAATACCACATCTGTGGAAATCCGTGCAGTAATAGCACAGCCGGACCTGTACGACGTTATAAAAGAAAATCACTAAATAGATATATTTTAACTTCGAATTTGTTAAGTACAAAGAATCCAAAAAATACAAAGTATGAATCATTACAGCAGGTAACCTGTCCTCTAACCAGCTCCTTAACGAGGCATGCCAGCCTTTTGCAGTGTCTGCACTCAAGTGGCTATGGAACTTCTCTTTATCATAATAACAATACATAAAACACCGATCAATTCCTTTCATGACAATGTAGGCTATGATATGTATTATGGATGTTGGCTTGTTTACCAAAATTAAAAGAAACTGCAGCATCTGCCACATCAGGATGTTTCCTCAAATTGTATTGTATCTCTTCAATTGCGACTCGTAGCCCATTAAATTGAACTGTACGGTCTTTTCTTCCAACAAATCAATAATTGCCATCATTAAGTTGAACACTCCGCAATTTGCATTCAAATCGACAAACTTTGAACCATTACCTGAAGCATCATTCAAATCTTAAACTGCAAGACATTTACCCCCAACCCAAATTTCCCCTTCACTATGCAATAGTTCTAAAGGGTCTGCTTCTGCAGCCAATAAAATCTCGCACCCTGGAATTGGCTTCCCAATAGGAACACTATTTAATGAATAATCTTCTAAGAGCCTTGGAAGATTCTCGCAGTCAAAATATGCACAGTGCCCTGAAAGCCGTGAAAATGCAATGGAAAATTGATTACTTGCCCATTAACAAAAATATTGGGCAATAGTAGTAAAAGAAACAAAGGATAACTGAATAGAAGGAATAACTTGTCTTTCTCTGTGATAATCCAAGAAACATTTATGACAACACTAATCCAAGGTTAAAAAAAAGAGCTTAAACTTAATCTTCATAATTATTATATACAAGCTACTGTTCATTTGCATTTTATGTTAACGACCATACTCTTTCCTGATATAATTACTTATAATTAAATGTCACAAGACACTAAAAAACTAACAACCTTTCCCTAATCAACCCGTGTCATCTATTTTCCAAGTACACTAATCGGATATAAAAACCAAGTTTATATACAGCGTATATAGTCAGAGTTATCCCAAGCAGATCACATACTGCTAATCCCCCGTGTATGACGCTTGTACATTGTGGGATATCCCTTATAATGGACAGGAATGTACAATTCTGAATGAATAGAGCAAAGAGATTCTCAAAGGGATCAACTTATTCCGAGAATTGTGGAATATACCCAACATATATATTATTTAAATGTTAATTTAAAACCTTACAAAGGGTTCGTAACTTTGCACCTTCTTTTGTATTTGTATATACTATCAAAATATAAAATATCTTTTACTAATGCATCAAGCAGCCAACGAACAATTTTAAAATAGGTTCTAATGCAATCTAGAGACTAAAACATCTGTAGTTGTCAAATCGTATGTGGAATATATCATTTTTTGCATATCATAGCCCTAAATGTTAGTTGGGTAACTTGTCATTGACGTAAGAAAAATCATTTTATGCCCCAATTCTTATGAAGGAAGATGAGGATTGGAGTATGGTACCATAGAAAAGTACTACTCATAAATTTTTAGTGTCCATCTACTAGTGGTTTCCTTAATGACTAGAAATGGTAAATGGTGAACAGAATGCTACGCCAAAAGGAGTTAGAAGGTTTCACATATAATAAATGTATAAACTATAAAATTGTCAATAGGATCCCTGAAGGAAATAATTACAAAAAGAAAGTTGTGGCAATAATAAGGAAAGACACCGGTACCTCTCATCTTCTCTTTTTGGCTGGTACCTCCCCGTCACTTGCATATGTGCCATCTATCTATAGATGGGGATGATAAAGTTTGCAATAACATAGAATAGAGCAGAAACATAAACGGGCATATTGATTGCCTTCTCATTATTAAGCACACATATATATAGTTTCTCATAGGACTCAAAACCACTGGCTAATACTATGGGCCAGTGTAAACCATGGGTCAACAAATGACCTAACTCAACTAACTTAGGACCATTGAATCAACTAACTAACCAACTTAGGACCATTGAGATTACAACTCTTAACACACCCCCTTAATCTCAAGTGGGATCATGTGGTTAGCACTATCAATGTTTAAGTGATGTGCCTGCTGGTCTATGTCTCAGCTAGGCATACATTTCATTCAAATAAACTTAAGCTTTACTTTCTTCCTTGATGTGTACTTGGACTGCTTCTTCTTTGTCTTCTTGAACTTGATGCTAAGTAGTTGTTCTTCAGCATCGTCTTTATCTTCTGCACAATAAACAGTGTTATTGCTTTTCATTGGTCTTGGAACATAGTGCAAGTCTTCTTCTTCTTATGTTTCAACATACTATATGTTGTTGTTCATTTTACCTGCACACTCAAAATGTTTGAAAAAAGATGAATATATTTCAGCTCTTCTTGGAGAGCATTCATATCTTCCTCTTCTTGTGTTTCAATGGCAGCTACATTATCATTAACTGTTGCATCTTGTACACAATGTGCATCCTTCACTGCTTCCTCAAAAACTATGGGCTGACAAGGAAACAAAACATACTCATACTGCTCATCAATAATGGGAGTCTGCTCGTATAGCTCCCTCAAACTTCTGGTTTTCTGGTTCTTTGATGAACATGCTGCCGCAACTTCTATGTTGCTATCAACTGTCTCTTTCTCTGAGAGACTTTCACTCCTGCTATCAACTTTCTCTTTCTCTGAGAGACTATCACTCATGTCATTAGGGACTTCAACATTGACAGGTTTGTCTTCACTGTCATTAGAAAACAGAGCTAGATCAACAAGCTTTGCTGAGCTTACATGATCATTGGTTGCATCATAAACATAGTCTTCTTGGTTGTCTTCCACTTCACTGTGGGATTCTTGGTGCTTTGCATGGCTTGCAAAGTCAACTGGTTCCTCTTCACTGAACTCTGCTTCATCTTCTTCAGGTTCTTCTTCAGAGAACTCTGCTTCATCTTCTTCAGGTTCCTCTTCAGAGAACTTTGCTTTCAATATATCCCAAGATTCTTTGGGAGTAGAAGCATCTGAAATGTTATGAAAGATGGAATAGTCTATACCATTTTGTATGATACTTAAGGCAACAACTTGCCTTCTTTCCTTTTGATACTCCGTCAAATTCTCAAATGCAGCTAGATCTATAGGATCATTCTCAGCTACAAAATGCCACAGATCTTGTGACCTTAACAGATCCCTAATTTTTAATGACCATAATGCATAATTATCTCCATCAAAGGTTTTCCATGAACCTATTGAAATTAACAGATTTCTTACCTCTTCGATTTCTTCTGGTAGCTCTTCTAGCACCATCTTCGATCTTCTTGGTTTTCTTCAATATCAGTGGTCCTTCAGACTTCAGATCTTCTCGGAAACTGGATAGAAACTCTAGATCTTCTCTGCCCTTTTCTACACAGGTTTTTCTGGGATCGATCTCTGCAAGACTCGATCTTCTGCAATCAATGGTTGGAACGTTGTCCAATATTTTGGCTCAGGGTCATCAATACCTTCTCTTCAAGACCAGATCTAAACAATGCTCGTACTTTCCATGGCTTATGACAACTCTTAAACTAGTCGGCGCAACTTTCAAAATTCATAGATCTTGTCGTTCAGCATTGGATCTGAGATCGGCTTCATGTTCAGGCTTGCCATGGATTATGACAACAGTTAAACTGACGGTCATAGTCTACTAACTGACACAGTGCATCCAAGGCTTGTCATCGCACTTTTCCTCCAAGCAAGCTTGCGACGATCGTCGCACTTTTCCTTCATCCAAGGTGCGACACCGTCGCACTTTTCCTTCAGGCACGGTGCGACAGCCTCCCTTCAGGGCTGAAATTTTTTTTTTTTTTTTCCCGCCCAAATTTTTTTTTTTAATTTTTTGTTGTGGCCTGAGTGTTCCGTCTCTGTCCCATGCTGAAACTTCCAGCCGTGTGTGTGTGCTCTCCAACTTCTGAAAAGGCTTACCCAAAAAACAAGATTGAAGGATCAGGCCGTCAGCTCTGATACCATGATCAGAGCTGATCTACACATGTGTGCTTTCCACTATGTGAAAAGGCTTACCCAACAACAACAAGTATGGATCAGGCCATACGCTCTGATACCATGATAAAGTTTGCAATAACACATAATAGAGCAGAAACATAAACGGGCATATTGATTTCCTTCTCATTATTAAGCACACATATATATAGTTTCTCATAGGACTCAAAACCACTGGCTAATACTATGGGCCAATGTAAACCATGGGTCAACAAATGACCTAACTCAACTAACTTAGGACCATTGACTCAACTAACTAACCAACTTAGGACCATTGAGATTACAACTCTTAACAGGGGAAAGATTTACAATATTCTCTCACGCCTACCTTCTTGTCTACCGCTCATAAGGTAGTCACGTCGTTTTGCTATTTATGAGGTTAATTTCTCCAAGTAACTGCCTAGTTCTCTCCTTGAGTTGGGTAGGTTTCTCCTCTAACTCAATACTAAATATAGATTTGTAGGACCACATTTGGTTAATTAGTAATTCTATTAGTAACATCGAGACCAAACCTGCCAAAATTCGCTCGGCTTCCTATCTATTTTTCATATGTTAGTGGGGACCTCATGCATTGACGTTGATCCCGGATTCTTGCTAAGTGGTTGGGACACTTCTAGAGCAGCTAGCAAGGGGAGAAGCCTAGAGATATAACCCTGAATAAATGCTATTAGGATGAGACAACACTAAAGAAGCTATATATGGAAAGTGCAATGGAAGATAACCTTAAGTACACTTATAGAGCTAGACCGGCTAGATAGAGCTTTAAGACCTACGCTTATGTTAATAATCAATATCCTTCCTGAACGTACCATTATACATTAACCATATCACAGTCTCACTATCTCTAGTACACAACCTTCCCGCCATTCCTAGGCATATAGCGCTAGACCGGCTAGATAGAGCTTTAAGACCTACGCTTCTGTCAATAATCAATATCCTTCCTGAAAGTTCCACTGTAAATTAACTATATCACGGTCTCACTGTCTCTGGTACACAACCTTCCTACCATTCATGGGCATATCTTTCCCGAGCATACCACCTTCCTGGATGGGTAAACCTTAATAGTAGCTCATCATATTGGCTCTGTTCCTGACCCTGTTCCCGATTATACAATGTAAAGTAATATAGTTCAGTCTTGGTCCTTTAATCCACATCCACCGTTCACTACACTTCTTCCCACACCTTCCACATTTATCAATCTTTCTGGTTCCTCCATGTCCATCCACTTTTCATGAGTGATATTTTATATATAATTTGGTAAACTAAACAGTAATAGGCGGGTCACTCCACCTTAGAGCCGGTCACTTGTTTCCGAACCAGGCAAGCAAAAATCCCAAACGAGGGAACTTAACCAAACCGAACGGGTTCCAATTGAGCAGAATAAGAGCGATAGGGTAGAAGTGGAAATCCAATTAAAACATGCTCCTAAACTCCTTTGTTAATTGCCTTACCCTTCCCTTTAGATGGTTTATCCTTTCTAGTTGGTTTAATTTCATGCATTACAGAACTGGTCACAATTGGTGTCATACAATCTCGACTAGACAGAACTAGGGTGTTGATGTCCGTACAGAAATAAAATAAATATATTTCTCATCCAACTTCGGAGGAACAGTAATAAAGAGACAGATATCTCTCATATCGCTTATTAGAGAGGATCGATAAAAACTAGTATTATAGAGAGAGGATCGGTAACGACTAGTCTGAATTGTTTCCCGTAGGAAATATATGGTTTCTCCCTACGGGGGGCAATATTGAATTGAAATGGCTCTCGTAGAGGCTAGTAATACGAAGAACTTCTTTAATCCTATAGCCAGTTACTTAAGCTAATGATTATACTAATATAGTTATCAAATGCATCAGTACGACTGTTGGCGGTTCCTTTTGCATATTTACCACTTAAACTTTAAGGCCAGTGACAATAATAAATACTTCTCCTTTCATGTCCAACCCAGTCCCCTTCATCTATCCACTCTATGGCAAGTCAAAAGGCAAAAAGACAAATGTACTCCAATATGGCAAGTCAAAAGCCAAGTCATAAGGCACCCAGACCAGAACTTATATTTCCTTCGCCCTTAAATATAGGAGGAGGAACCCTACTACTTATTTAGTTAAGGGGGACTTTACCCCACATTCCACTAGTACAAAATGAGAGATAAGTGACTAAGTGACTAAAAACATTAGTCGCCACAGTTTTTTCAAGGGATAAATGACCAAAATTGAGCAATTTTAAGTGAGACAACTAAAAATCACTAAGATAAACGACTAAGTTAGTCGCGGGATAAGATATATGACTAGATAACATGTGACTAAAATAAAAATGACTAATGTAAATGACTAATTTAGTCACATGAATACAAATATGACTAGCTAACAACGAATGAGAATATTAATTAGTCGTTTATGTTAGTCATTTTTAGTTTTGACACCCTGTCAATTGAAATTACAATTTTGGCCATGAATTTGTACAATTTACTAAATTTTAACACTGCAGATGGATTCTGAATTCATCTGCAATGTTAAAATTTAGTAAATACACTATATTAGATGGATTCATGAGACACCCCCTATATTAGTAAATCACCAATCAATGCGCCATCTCCATCTCTAACCCATAGAGTTATTTTACTCTATATAACTATAACCTTTTCAACCTTTTTTGAATGTGATGTGTGCCCTATCATATGAAAGAATTTTGAATTGCTTCTAATAGAGTGGGATGCAAACTCGATGAAAGAAAATGGTCGTCAAGGAAATATCATACCTCAGAATGACATATTGACAGAAGGCTAGGGTTTGGTGCATTTTGCTAAGAGTTTCCGACCGGATCCATATATGACAACTGGAAGGAAAGGTAATGGAAAACTGACACTACCTCAATGCTATGGCATGTGACACCGTTACATCACAGAAAATTCCTGAAAAGAATATTAGGATCAGCTAAGGATAAAAATAGAAAGTGCCCACCTTGATTCTGCCAAAATAGGCAACCTACGACAAAATAGTAGGCTAATTTGTAGAAAGGTACCAAACCAAAATGGAAATAGGAAAAAGCAGTTGGAAAATAAATTGGTAATATACAGAGAAAGTGAGGTCTGACAACCCTAGAATAGAAGGGATAATGAAAAAACTGCAGTAAAAAATTAAACTTCCCACTTTTTTCTCTTGGTTGGTACTGGGCTAATCATTAAGACAAGCTTGACTCCAAGTTCACTACAGTAGTTTCAATATTTACTATATAGTATTGCCAAGTCACTCCTCTGTTACCAAGATCCGCCTCTAAAGTTTCACATAACACCATCCTTCCTCCATATATAGATATCAACATATACATATATTTTCGGAAAAAAGAGAGGAGACAATACATTTTTAAAATTATATATATAATGAGGTGCAATATTTCTCATTGGAATCTCAGCGGTAGGGGGATGTGAGTGATTGCCACATATATGAATGTGGGCCCACATTCATATTAAATGCACAAGTTCCCTTAGGGCATGGAAAAACCATAGTCTATCTTCTCAAAATTGAGGTTCTCCTACATTGTGGAGAGAGGTGCCAACTTCCCTAGAACTAACCAGATCATTCTTCATTACGAAGCATCTCCTTCCACACTCGACTTATCATGTCACAAGATTCTTATACCACCCTTTTGAACCAAAAGAACTGTAAACGCCCTTCCTAACCCAGGAATTTATTGTTGATTTGGCAAAGTAATAATAAAAATAAATACAAACTAAAAAATAAAAAATAAAAAAAAACCTATCACAATTCCCAAAACCAGCTCTCGTGCCTCATTCACATAGTAACCTCCCGAGTCCTCTCCCAATTATTCGCATACTGATTAGTAGTCGATGCTCATTTGCATAGTATCCCTCCAGTGCAAGTAGGTGATTTGCAGCTGGTGATTTCATAGGTAGTTCTCTGCATACAAATAATCAGCTAAGGTGAGCACTCAGTTGGTTTCCATGTATTGACTCTGGTCTACAACGATGTTGGTAATGGTGTTTCCCTTGTGCTGAGTTGTCACCTTTCAACAATTCTGATAAGTGTGGGGAAAATCTCATTCTCCATTAGAGCATTATTGAAATTAAAGAGGAAATTGCATATTTTTTTCTTCAAACCGGCAAATCTCATTCAAAGCCACATTTGTATTAATTTGTAAATTGTTCTATACAATGCTTTGAGGAAAAAAGTACATGAGATAAAAGTGAATGAATAACTATATGCTAACTCAATCTATGTATACTTCATATCATATATAATATACATATGCATACATTTCAATTATAAGATTGTTTGTGCACTTGTTGAAGGCAATAACGAGGTGGATGTTTTTTGTTTTTATTGTTGTAGTACGCTAGTTGGACTTCCATAACAATCATCACCATAAACATGGTTGTTGTGATTCCATAATGGTATTGGGATAACTAGAGTATATACATTAGTTCTATAGTGTGTAGGAAACTAAAATGTATGTATATGACACTAAAATGCATGCATGCACATTGAAACTTGATGCAAAAGTTATACAACTCGATGCATGCTATTTTTTTTTTTTAACCATGGGAACAACAACCTCCCAAGGGTATATCCAACAGCCCGCAAGCCAGATATACCAGTAACTTGTGACTCAGCAGGGGTCGACCAGGGATGATTTTGAGAACCCCCCCCCAAATTTACATGTATAAAAAGTGGGCGAATCTCCTTGATATATAGGAAAATTTGAAGGCGATTTTATCAATAATATAATATGTATATATAATTTTTTGGCGAATCTTTCATTTTATTATATGATGTTGTAAAATCTTGGCAAATCTTTCACTAAATTATAATATATTGTAAAATATTAGCAAATATTTCACTGAATTATAAAATATTGTAAAAACTTGGCAAATATTTCATTGAATTATTAAATATTGTAAAAATTTGGCGAATTTTTCACTGATTTATAAAACACATTGAATGGCACTCTGCTTGTTAATTCCGAGTTCAAGGCTTCTTAAAGTGTTGAGTTCAATTTCTCTATTTCAAATTTTAGTCTCACTACCAAATGGTAGTGACCTTAATGATGCCTTCATATCCAAGCAAAGCCGAGCCGATCTTGTATAAATGTATTCTAAATGTGGGTGTTTGGAGGATGCACGTAAAGTGTTTCACCAAGTGCTAGAGCGAAATACAGTCTCATGGAATGCAATGCTTTCAAGATATGCTCAACATGGACATGGAAGGGAGGAACATTAGCAGAGGTGTTCTTGGGGTGGATATTTCCATTTATAGCTCCGATGACGATAGCAATTGCCTCTTCTTCTTACTTACAATTTTTTCCTCTACTACTTGAGTTTCTATTTGCAGTTTTCTCCCTAGAATTAGTAGAATTTTCTTCTTGTTCTTCTTTGATAGTCTTGGGAGATGAATTTTTTTGAATTGCTTAGATCAACAAAGGAATTGAACACAGATTTGTGATGGAAAATCTTGGATAAGCAATCATGACTAGGGGGATCTATTCCACCAAACTTGCCCAAGATTAGTACCTTGCCCCATCCACATGAAACAACATACTGTGGAGGCAAATTGACCCACAAACTACAAGCATGTCACAAGTGGGGATCAAACTTGGGTCGAGAGGATCAAAACACCCTGCTTTAACCACCTAGGCTAGATCCCATTAACCCAGGGGGAGATGAATTTTTCACTCCCCTATGTCCCCTAGAAAAGGAAATATTGAACAAGAAACAAGTGAAAGAATAATGAATTGTTCAAGTAAAGCAAATTACAAATGAAAGAGGAGGAATTGCATGGCAGATATAGTAGGAAGACAAATGATTGACATAAAATGATGCAAAGACAAGAGTGTTGAAGAAGGCCATATATATTGAAGCATATGATAGGTGTTTTCCTTCAGAAGTCCATCTGGTACTAGAAAGCATGGTTGGATTAGTGAGTTATCCATCTAGTACAACCATGGTCCATGATAGAGATCATGATGATCCAACCATGCTTTCTAGTATCAAAATGGATCCACAATAGGCTCCTTATAAAATCCAATCTTTTGACTTTTTTTGAAAAGCAGAAACACGAGATTGAGAGCAAAGGACAAGCTCACAATCTTCACTGACCTGAGGAGGGGAAATCGAGTGCTTTCAAAGCCATTATCAAATTTATTGTGGAGTGGGGATTGATTCACTCATACTATCGAGAATGAGTGAAAATTGTGCAAAATGGGATTAAACTCTTAAAAATAAAACAAGGGATTAAGGTAGCATTTTGTTTGTCCTCAAAGATATAAGCTTTTTGAGCCATCCAGATACCCCAAGTGACCAGATAGGGCATGGATCTAAATTTATTTAACCCCCCTATGGTAAAACATTCCTGTAGGTTATCATTCAATGATCCTTAAATATGAGACTAAAGTCATTGAAGTAATGAATGAAAGTTACATAATCTTCTACATATGCACATACATTAACAAAGAATGTTGCTTGAGCTATAATTTCATCTAATGCTTGAATACTCCTAGTGACCTTCATTTTCTAACTTTTTTTCCATGGCTATGTCATTCTTGATGAGAAGTGTTTATTCAACCCGCATTTTTGTTAATTGGATTGTAAGCAAGGCCTTATTTGTCAATTGAGTGTATATCGGGTGGTTGGGAAGAATAGTCCCCATCTGGGTTCAAAGCTCACTATGTGACATGTTATTTAACTGAAATATAACCGGGGATTCCTTGATTCTTCGTGGATAGCAGGAATCTGTATTTTCCATGTGAAAAAAAATGTAAGCAAGGCTTTATTTAGGTCTTTGATAAATTGAAATATCAAGTCCTATAGGTGATACATGTTAAATAAAAGATAATTTATCCTTTTGATATCATTATGTCAGCTTTTGGTCTGATATACAAACTATGTTTAGAGCCTAGGTGTATTCAAGGATGCACTTATATTTATAGTCCAACTTATTAATATTTTTGCTATTTGTAGGTATTTCTAATAGGATTGTAAATATCGATGAGAGCTTGTCTATTCATATAACAATAGGGGAATTTTCAGTCATGCAGTCAACTTTCAATGTATGGTATATATTATCCCTGCTATCTCTGAAATTTTCTTTTGAAACATTATAGATATCGAGATTAATTGCCAATAAAGATTGAGTTGAGTTGATTCCGTTTTGTATTTTACCTTTCCTTATCTCATGGGCTGGCATGCATATATTGATTCCACAAAGCTCAGTGAATATGGCTCTTCCACATCTGGTAGTCCTAGTATTGGAAAAATACTTGATTAAGAGTGGGTAGGTGGTTTTATTTTGAAGGAAAGATTATGCAGAGCTCAATTTGAAGTATTTTAACTGTAGATTGGTTGTTTGAAATGCGGCCTTACCCAGATGTGCCATTTTAGTGGTTAAGACAATCGTAATATTCACTATAGGGAAAAGGTGTTGATTTTGAAAGGCATTGATTTACAAATGATATATATATTAAAGTAGAAAGACTTTCACTGGAAGTTTTCTAGAATTATATGCTGCATTTTAAATGCTTAGATCAAATTTCAAATAATCATCTCAAAACCCCTCTATGTGCAGTAGTATGAATAGAATTTGCATACTATGCCAATGGTGCACAACAATAATTTTATATGCACGGAGTAAATTTGGTGGATGTTATTTGTGTATGGATAAGAATCTTGTAAGTTGTCATTCTGCTATGATGACATCATGCATGTTAAAAAGTCACCTACAAGCCAATGGTAATGATAGCTCTACTTTAGGAATTAAAAAGAGAGAATTTGTGAGTACACTAAGTTGGTTGAATGGTATCTAAACATTTATCCCCACAAACACTTAAGCACGGGAGAATGATATTTAAAAATAATGCATTGCAAATAATAATTATGTGGTATTCTCAACATTATATAAGAGGTTGTAGTTATTATCTGAAGGAGAATTAACATTGAAGCAAGAGAAAGTCATCTAATTGTTATTTACACAACAGACATAGGATTCTCACCAACACACCATTTTACACTAAAAATAAAAGTGGATGGGTCATATATTTGCAATGTGAAGAGATTTTTTTTCCTAATGCTGACTAGGACCTCCAAATCCTCCTAAATCTGTCTCTTGACATTTCATGGGATTCCACAACATCGATTCTATTTCACAACAATAGTCATCCCATTATCAATATTGGTGTTTTAAGTGTAAACCCTTCCATTGGGTTTGACCCTGACAAGGTTTTCTTCATCCAGACAATCCTCCTCCCCTAAAGATTATAGTATCTTGGAACCATTCTTAGAATCAAATACAAAGAATTGCTTTATTAGAGGCACGTGGTTTATATGTATCACAACATCCTTCATAACACTTGCTATAGCCGCAACATTTGCAAAGATAGTTAAGATGCCTAAGACAATACCTAGAACTAGTCTTCTAGACCTGCTTCTTATATTATTCACTTTTGGAATCCCTGAAGATGGGGATTGCTTATATTTATTTCCACAACATGTGGCACCCACATTTCTCCCAACCACTCCATTATCATTATCATTCAAAAATTAAGAAAGTGGTTATTACCTCCTTTTATCAACTCATTTTCTATAGACCCAAATGCATTGGCCAAAGATAAAGAAATGAAAAGTCCCCCTCACCAACTAGTAGTATCAACCAAAATGTTAACAAACCTTTGTTTTCGTAAAAATTGTAACTGGAAACCATTTGTCTCTTGTGCAAGAGTGAGACCCGAAACAATAACAATTAATATTTGGTCAACAAAATCCTAAACAAAATACAGTCAACTGACTACTAGAAATTAGGATTTACAAGCAAATACCTCCATCGTCACTAGCATAAAACATGAAATCACTGCACATGAAGTGATATGAATATATTGTGAACTTTCAAGGCTTGAGCTCGAATATTTTCATTTATTGTTTCGAATGTTTAGAATAGAGAATTTTTTTTTGATAATAAATAGAATGGGCATTCTTTTGGAAGTGAGGCCATTCAAACCAACATGGAAGGCAAAAAACAATCTCATTTTCCTTGATCCTAGTACATAAGAAAAAATGGAGATATCTTTAGGCCTTGGAAAAAAAATCCGTGATTAAATGTAATGGTGGATTAACAAAATAACTAGTTTATACTTTGATGTTTCATCATCTTTTCAAACTGGGTGAAGAGACAAAAATCGGGCATTTGTGAGAGAAAAGATCTCACTGTCAGTCATAATTTTTGTTAACATAAGACACACAACAAAAAGTCAAGCAATTAGTTCACTTGGTGGATGAAATGGTTGGGTTTATTAATGTATTAAATTGAACTTTCCTGAATTTCTTACACAACAACAAGCAATTAGTTCACTTGGTGGATGAAATGGTTGGGTTTATTAATGTATTAAATTGAACTTTCCTGAATTTCTTACACAACAACAAGCAATTAGTTCACTTGGTGGATGAAATGGTTGGGTTTATTAATGTATTAAATTGAACTTTCCTGAATTTCTTACACAACAACAAGGTCTCAAAATGATTTTAAATCTACTAAAATCCATTTGTCAAACTATTATTTAAAAGAACATGTGAGTATCCTGTGAAAACAATGAACCGTTGAAGGCTATCAATAATTGAAAAGTATTTGACCAAACCAAACAAGTCTTCCACCTATGTGAATAAAGATCCTCCACCTATGTGAATAAAGATCAGAGATATGGTAATAAATCTTGTTCTTACTATAAGAATGCATCCAAATTGTTGGTTTTGATACTGCCTCACTTGCTATCCATTAATGATTGTAAATGCACCCTACAGTTACGCCCTTTATACAAGCAATTATGACCAAATATGGAACAACCCACCCACATATGCATACTCTGTGTTAGCACATGTGTAAATTTTTGTAAAAAAATTATAATTTGGCCAGAATTCGTTTTTACAAGGAATTTGTTTGTACAAGGTGATTTTGCTCAGGATTAAGTGCGTTGCTCTTCGAAGGTCAAAATTCCCAAAAATGGACTTTGAGCAAAAGCTATGGATTTGTGCAAATAAAAAAATTAGGTTTTCTTAGCCAAATTTGGCTCTCGAAGTTTATTTGCCGTTCATTGATAAATTTATATTATTTTTAATAAAAATATGGATTTGTGCAAATAAAAAAATTAGGAAAAATTAGGTTTTCTTAGCCAAATTTGGCTCTCGAAGTTTATTTTCCGTTCATTGATAAATTTATATTATTTTTTATAAAAATATGGATTTGTGCAAATAAAAAAATTAGGTTTTCTTAGCCAAATTTGGCTCTTGAAGTTTATTTGCGGTTCATTGATAAATTATATTATTTTTAATAAAAAATTTGGTTGCAGTTCATTGATAAATTTATATTATTTTTAATAAAAATTTCGGTGATAAATGTATATTATTTTTAATAAAAATTTCGGGCATTAAGCCCAATTTCCAAGTCCACAAGTCAAACACCAAATCAACGCTCAACATCAAGACCAAGCGCCACGATAAGGGAGGAGCCGGCATGGAGCAAATACTTCTCACTAGGCGTTGATGGAAGGTGTGAGCGTTTGTGTATATGAAGTGCTTTGATGTCAAATACTCTGTGCATATGGGATATATCCCACAGAGCAATAAAAATGGAGCACCAAATAAATGTTCAAACCCTCCTGCAACCAGTTGTTGAGATCTCGAGCACCTAAGTGTCATTGTTAAATGCCTATGCCCAAGTGTTCAAATACCAACTGTCAGTGTTATTTTCTAAATGTCACGTTAAAGTGCTAAAAATAATTTGGGCTCTTCAAAACCATAATGAGACATCAAGTGTTTGAATACATAGCGACAAATGCCAGATGTTATGAATTTGAATTCATTGGTGATATAAAACAAAGTCACATGCAGCAAAACTTGCAGCTTGGTTTTGACGATGTAGAAAGCCGTGATGGTTATGATTCTTTCATGGAGATGTTCGCCAAAATACGTCATTAATGATTTGCTAAGAATGGATGCTGCAGATATATACTATCCTGCTGAAGCAAGATGTAGCCCAAAGTCATTTTCCCTTCAAATTCGATTAGCAAGTCATAAATATAGAGTGTCAGTTGAAGGCTAGAATTCACTTCCCTTCTGCGATATTTTTGTTTTAAAGAGGATCGCCATTTGCACAAATACCATTTAATTTCACACACGAAGGATGCTTTTATCTGCTCACAATGATTATGATCTCCAACGGTTGCAGAACTTACATATATGAAAGAATTCAGAGAATTTTTATTTTTATTTTTGTTGTTGGTTGCATTGCTAAAAGGGGCAATTAATGTATCAATAAAGGAACTATATTTGGTCATATTGCCTCTTGTACAGTGATATATTTTAATGAGGAATTGAGCAACTTAAGAATGAATCTAATATGGTGCTTGGCACAGGTATCCAACTCGACAACGTTTGAAAGTAATTGATTAAAAAATAAAACCTCTTCAAATCTTTCCAGATTTCCAGGAGAAGAAGATCATCAAAAAATGGTAGTTGATTTTGAGAGATTGAATGAGCATTCCAAAACAAACCTCGATCATTATCTCCAAAGACAAAGCAAGATCAACCTAGATTTCAATATCATAAATGACAAAGAATTTCAAGGATGAAATATCAAGGATACAGTTGGCAAAAGATTTCCCAAGAGACATATTAGTCTAAAAGATCAGTCAACACCTGGAAGATTGCAAGGTATCGATTCCAGATATTTAGGCAACAAACAATCAACTAAATGGCATTTTTCGAGTATTTAAAGACACATGGAAGAGGAGATTTCCTATTCCAAGGAGATTTGACTCCAGCAACTCCAACAACTCGAGAGATTTGGCAACTTTTTACAGTTTTCTTGCAACCTACTTTTATTTTTAAATGTTATTTTTTTGTGAATTTCCCAGTGGAAAAGGAGATGGCTAATTGTAAGAGTAGAAATTTGAAGTCTTTGTGGGACACAATTGCAAAATATCCAGATCAAATAAAATATCGAGCCAAAAGAATTTATCCAGAAACAAAGGTTTGAAGGACAGAGGTGGAAGTTTATTTTCAAATTAGAGGTCATCTAGATCATTAGTCAAAGTTTTGAAGCACTAGAAAGCAAATTTCCAAGAATACCTTCAGGGTCACAAGGCAGAGACTACCATATGGTAATCATATACATATATTCAAGTAGCAAAAGAGGTAGTAGATTCACAGGTGGCAGAGTATGCAGAGCAGTCCTAAGGTTTCAGGAAGCAGTGACAAATGACAACTGGATACACAACAATACTTCGATAAGCTAAGGGAATCTTTGGTCAAGTGATGGATCCTGAAAATTAGGGAGTAGTTGTACACATGTCTTTTCCTTGTATTCCACTTCCTGGAAAGTAGATGATAGGTTACATGTGCCATTTTTCTTGAAACATCTACTATTTTGAGAAAAGATCTAGAAGGCTCGAAATTTTGGGGCTAGAGATTGAGGATACTCTATATATTATATGTAAAGAACTAAAAAGGGTTCGATGAGGGAGCAAGAATGTTATTGTACTGTGTGACGAAAGAATCTGAAATTTCTTTGAAGTTAATGCAGAAGTTATCTCTCTCGTGAGTTTGAGATTCATCATAGTGTTGTCTTAAGTATGTGTTTCATGTTTTTAATTTCCATTACTGTGTTTATCTGCTAGCATTTATCTAAGAGTAAGTGAAAGGAATTCATTCTTGTTGATGCTCCTTTCACCTTGTAAATGCTTGTAATGTGTTAATGGTTGCTAGTACAGAATTCATCTCCATTTTATGCTCTGTTTTAGTAGTCAATCGTATATGTTATTCCTTCTAAAGTTGCACAAGCGATTCCTCCATTGATAGATGCCTGTAGTGTAGTGGGCTATTCTCTTTATTCCAACTATCATTTTACTACTCTTATTTGTTGAGCACAACACCTACTTTGCCTCAGATTTCAGGAAGAAACCAACCAGCCATTGACTGTCAAGAATTGATTTTCAGGCCTTGACTCCATTGCCCAATGGTATCTTTCTCTTGCTTGTCCAACCACATCATTTAAATTCTACAAACCTTTACCATTATTTTACAAATCTGGCCACTAGGTTTATTGTCAAGTTGTTATCGTAGTGACATTGGGTAGTAAACTTGTAAAGAGAGCCCTCTCTGACTGAAAGAAGCCAGCTTTCAGTCTAAAGATTGGTTTTGTGGTTACCTTAGGGATTTTCCCTCACAGCCAGGAAAATTCTGAGTGATAACACTCTGATTAATGATTTAGGGGGCTGAAGGTTGCTACAGGTAGTGTTACTGTTGGTTTTGCTATCAAATTCTGCCTGAGAATGTTGTCAAGGGATGGCAAAAAACTCACCTAGTGTTGCCTTGATTTTCTCTTTTTCAAGGCATCATACAAGATGGCACTAAATTCCAACTTATAGATGTAAAAGTAATTTTTTCTAACTGGTGCTAAGATAATTTTTCAACCACCTTTGATCACAAACTGCCTTACTAAGCCTTTGCTGGTATATTTTGTGTTCTCTCTAGGTTCTGAAAGAGGAGATTATTGCCTTAACTGCTAGTTTTGATTATGCAAAACCCTGCTAGCATACTTTTAATTTATGGACTTAGATATGCCCAGGAAATGGATGGTAAAACTATTAGAAATGATGGTATGATGTTAGTTATAAATTACCTCAAAAACACCCATAAACAAGACGTAAACAAATTTTTGGAAACAAAGGCCAAGCATTTCTCAACAAATTGTATGATCCTTAACTTTATACAAAGTTGTCTTACATATATTACTTTCTTATAGATTCTATGAATCTATGTAAGGAGCATGATCACTAACCAGGGAATCCCCCAACTTGAAACTCCAAGTGATGAAAAATGCTTGCTTTTTCTAGACTTGCAAATATTTCAAGTCTTATGGGGATCCAAACAATGATATGCATTGAAATAGAGTTCATTGATGAAATAACTTACTTATATTACTTTCTTGTAGATTTTAAGAATCTATGTAAGGAGCATTCTATGTTAGGATAATCAAAGCTGGTCATTTCCAATAGGCACATCCCAAATGGATGATGTCAACTAATTCATTATATTCCTCATTATATAGAGCTCAGGTGCCTTGAATTATTAAGTCCCAGCATAAAATCCTTTGGAGATTAAAGTCCCCAACAGGAGTTGAAATTTGTCTAGAATGAAAGGATGATATCATTATATTTAGTTTTACCGGAAATGTTGTGAGCTAAATGAGATTTACACATAATTGCAGCACACATAATTGCAGCCAGCCCAAGGTCTTCAATCTTAATTTCACCTAGATTCCCACTAAGAAATATGTTGTCACACTTCAACTCTGTATGTATTATGGGAGGATCATTTTTGTGTAGGTATAGAAGCCCTGTCAATATCTAACAATCCTAATTATTCACATATCTTAATTCTACATGTCTACGCTTTTCTCTATATCTAGATCCTCAAAAGAAGAACAAGAAATCTGCCTTTGAGTATCTAATACCTATATATCCAGCCAACAAATTCATCAAAATTCACATAACTACTAGTATACTAATGAAGGACTTGTGATACTTGATTCCTAAGAGTAAAATATGTGAACATCTACGTAATAAAGTAGATGTTCCTTGTCTTGGTATCAATAGATGATGAATAGAATTAATTGATAACATTCTTGTTCTTCAGAATATTTAGAAGATGGACCTCTGAGTAAATTATATCTAGACCCTCAGGCATCTATTGAACATTATTCATGATACAGTAAAAGAAAGAAAAAGATATTGTCGAGTGATTGTGTTATACTGTCACAGTCAAGAGGCTGCAAATCTGAATAGTAACCTACTAATGATGAAAATTGTCTCTAGTGAATTGGCATGGGAGCACATGGCGTTCTTAAACTTATCTTGAAAAACATAGAACTTGTTGACTATCTCTATGCTTAGTTTGGTTGAGGTTGTGACGGGATCCGGTAACTCATAACTTTGTAAGGGTAATTATTTTCTACAAGCTAGCATTCCCTTCAAATTTAACAAGGAAAAATGCCACTAATAGCCAAATTGCATTGGACTTTGTATTCATTGCCTGAACTGTTGCTTTCCATATAAATGGAACAAACTAGAATCCATTAGATTTAATTAAGAATTTTATCATTGCATTAACAATAATAAATTCAAAGTGTGGCTTAATTTTCAAAATTACAAGAACATAAAAATTTTCAGTCTGGGTGGCTTTTTAAGTTTCTCCATAGATCTGCAATATGGAAGGTTGTTTGATAGACTTTGCACTTGTCCATCTAGCATGAGACAATCAAGGGAGATCTGGGCAGAGCGATGGAAGGCAAGCTGCTATGTTTGCATATTGTTCAGCACATATCCTCCAAAGGTGCAGTTTAGAGCCAATCTTAGTATGAGACTTCAATATAGAAATAAAATGTTCTATAGAATAATAAGGAATGTTGAATGCTCAAATTTATTTGCTATTTCATAGTTTTGTTCACTAAAAATATCAATTTTGGCCAATTGAGCACTGGTTCACTCATGAGATCCACAGAGTTCCATTTTCACTGTGTTTTGCTCCAGCCACACGGCATGAGTTTGAAACGTATGAGGCCAGGTACAAGTACAATTATAGAAAATCAATTTTGATTGTTGTTTCTTAATATTTTGGCCATAAGGAGGGGTTGTTTCTTAATATTTTGGCCATAAGGAGGGGTTGTTTCTTAATATTTTGGCCATCTTTGGGTACTTCTGTGGACCAAGCAGTTGTTATGGACCATGAATCAGTAGTAACCAGCCTTGTATCTGCGTTTTGGGAAAAGTAAGCAGCCCTAAACCATGAATTCTGGGCATGGCAACAGTTGGTCTGGGCATGATTAAGACCACACCAGCAGCAAATCCAAATTTGATGATTTCTGTGCAACTAAATCTTAATTTTGGGCATGCATATGGATGGGATCAGCCTCCCAACAACCATAAAAAATAAGTTATGTGGTAAATACAGCCTTAAATGGCCTTGAATTTAATTTTAGACTAGATCTGAGCTAATTTGGGCAAAGTAGGAGATGAGTCACCATAGTAGCAGCCTGTTTGACCCTTCAAACAACATTGAAAATGATTGTTGGCACACCTGGGCTCACTTCCACCATGAAGCAGCATTTAATCTGTAGTTCTGGAAAGTTTCTAGGCATTGAAGTGGCAAGGTTAGGCATGAAAGTGGCAACCCCGCCTCTGACTAACCATCAACCAGTCACTACCCTGGACTACAACCAAATCATTCAAGGGCATGCATCCTTTCTACATTTTGTATTTGAAAATGGCCAAAATATTAAGATACAACAACTGGCCATGTGATTTGTACCTATTGTATATATCCAACAACCTTCGATGATGTAATCTCAAAGTATGAGTTCAACACTACCTTCTCCAAATAAGCACTAGAGCCATTTCAAGGGATTGCACACATGAGATTACATCATCGAAGGTAGGACTTCATGGGGATCTCTTCCTAAAATGGGGAAATGTGGAGACACTTTTCATTAAGTTCAAAGCAAGTACAAGTGTTATCTCAAACATCAAAGCATAACTTTTGGGTGAGTCAAGAAGGTGTACAAGCAAAAAATGACCCTGGTTCCTTCCTTTGATGATAATAACATCATACTTAAGCTATTGCAATCGTTCTTGTTTGGATTTTCTTGTATGGAGTTCATGGAGCTCAATGCTCAATGGAGAGCTTATTTATGTAGAGAATTTCTTACTTAAATCAATGAATGCAATATGGTGATGTAAAATCAAATGTCCAGTGGAACCAAGAAAGTGGTTGACTGAATGAATAAGCCGTAGTCATGCATTTGGTTAACAAGGGAAACGACAATATGAATAATTGTGATCTAGAATAAAAATGCAACTCATGCTTATAGTTTTGGAGGACTGTTCCTACAAGGCTAAAACCACTTGAAATCCTACCTAATATTGACCCCAACCAAGATGCAATAGGATCATCAAGAACATGAGAAAAAGAAGTTTGAAAATCAAGGCCAGACAAAGTTTTTTTCCACTTTTCATGATGACTTGGTAGTATTTGTATAATGGCAGACTTTCTTTCCTCAATATTGAATCCACTAACTTCTTCTGATTTCAAAAGAAAAAAATGAAGAGATAACAAAATACCTTCATAATAAATCTCAGGCTTTGGATAGGTGAATGCATATCTATTTCGATACTCATCATATGTGTTTACTGTCGGAAAATCTAGTGTCTACATATTTTGAAATGTTCAACTCTTTCTCTTTGTCAATATATATAAAACCATCACACCTATGGCTCTCTTGAACCAACTCTTGAGCCACACCTTCCTCATAATATTGTTGGATAGTAATGTCTTCATGTTGCTTTGGGACAATAACATCCTTGTCAAACTATTGATGATAATTCATGCGTATTGATGCATCTCCATCAAGATCAATATTTCTGGTGTTTGAAATGTATATATGCTATAATCTTAAATTATGAAGCAATTTCTCATTACCTTCTATATATTTTTATGCCTATTTTTACTAGGCTCTCTAAAGGACATAAGTATTGTATTGGTTTCATAGATTGTATCTATCACAATATGTTTCAGAGATTGTATCTATCAAAATATTCTATGTTTTAATCCTTTAGAGGACTGATTTCCATACTCTCCTAGTCTTTTTTTAGACTTGTAGTTATAAGGAAAAGAAAAACTATTATGCTTCTCAAAGATAGAACTTCAATAATTTCTAGCTTCATCATTTATAAGTAAAACCTTCGTCTCAATACACTATTGGTATTTCACGCTTTTTGAAATATTTTTTATGAAAATGAGGTTTGTTCATGGATATTAGGCTCATTTTCAACCAACATTTTATCATCCATTTCTCTGCCCATTACTTTCTCCTGCATGTCCATGTCGCTATTCTCCACTTGGTAACAAAACTTGGAGTCTATCTCATCTTCTCCCCTATTCATTATTGGATTCTCATCTTTAACACACTTCTAGCAATCCATTGTATTTGCTGCATCTTTTTCGAAATAAAAGTTTTTCCATTCTGAATAATGAATTGATAATCAATGTCTCCCACCTCTTTTGATGGCTACTCTAATTGTTCTTTGCTAAGGGCTTCTTTGATTTCTATATGATACTTGGAAAAATGTACTAAATCTTCATGATTTTTCAGTTTTTCCAATTTTTGGTCCATCTGTGTTCTAAGGAAAGTTTCATTACTTTGTATACTATGGAAATGGGGTTTATCAAACTTCTTAATACAACCAACATTTCCCAAACCCCGATGTCCATAATTTTTAAATTAGTATCCTTCACACAACTTTTTCTTTGAAATGTAATATGGAGAAAAAATAATAATAATAAGGTTGTACTAGTGATTTGATTACCCTATAGTTCAAATAAACCCTTGTCAAATTTCTGGTGTATGATCTTTCAGGCAAGAATAAGCCCTTCATTTTCTTGGAAAGCTTCATGTGCATCTTTTTCCATACATTTATTTGTATGATTGTGGTCAATAGAGGAAGAAAAATACAAACCATCATTGTCAAAATCATTAGTACATACCATATTTCTCAAAGCCTCAAAAGGTGGTGGACTCTCTTGGTTATTTTCTGGGATAGAGGCTTCTTCTTGATAATTTTGGACAACAACTTGTTTATTAGAATCCCGATTTTGACCTTTTGGAATAGGAGGTAGTACTGTATATTCTTGTACATCCTCATAATTATTATCTTGGGATACATGCATTTCAAACTCTTCAGCAGAAAAGACATTTTCATCGTCACTATTGTAGCAATTTTGTCCTTCAAGTTGCATTTCGAGCAAAAGAATCTTAAAAGACAATAGATGTATCCAGTGTCATAAATATCAGTAGTGTTAATGGGGGCGATGGAACTTAACGTTCATTGATAAGAAATAAAACATGTTGAGCTTTGGTGAATGAATCTAGTAGTCTAATTTTATTTCTGGAACCTTATGGCATGTTTCAAATACGTTTTTGATTTGAAAATGAGTACATATTATAGAACATTTCAATAATAAATACCATAAATTGTTTATATCGATGTTCATAACTCAAGACAAACTCAAACAAATGTGTAAGAATTATCACAAAGATTCAAAATGATAATACATATTTAAAACTGAATATCAATGCTTAATGGCTCATGCAAGACCTGCAATTAAAAAAAGTAGAGTGTATAACAATCTTCTTTTGATGATGAAAATAAGAAAAAATGATGCATTAATATACAAAGAGAAAGGAGCTATGAAAAAACATAAGAAGAGTCCAAAACAAAGCACAAGTTATGCAAATAGAGTGATGAATCTTTAAGGTGGGCCTCGTGGTATTTTGTAAATTGAATGACCCCATAGGGATACAAGAATCTCTCAACCTTCTAATGCAAAAATTACCACCAACCCTTCCAATACCTCTCAATGCCTTTTTAATCCTCTTGCATGAAAAATCTCTCCATAATTTTGTGTAATTTCTTTCTTAAATTAAAATAGAAAATGAGGTGATTTGGGGTAGCTCAGCACCTCAAGTAATTGGGGTCCCACCTTTCTTATAGAATAAGAGAGTTTATTTCTATTTATCCTCCAACCATTCCAGCTATGGTAATAGTCTTCCAACTGCTACAACTTTTGAAAAAATTGTGCTATCTTTTGATATGATAGTGCACCTCAATTCATTATTAACCCATGTTTATAGCCTCATCCAAATGCCACTTGCCCAATTTCTGTAGGCTTGTAGGTACTCTTTTAATAATGAGGAAGAAGAGTTTCTTAGTTGCAAGACAAAATCATGTGCTAATAGATACAACCAACTAATAGATGTAATATTATTACCATTGGAAAATGGTCAACAAGTATCTATCTACTTTTCTCTTGAATCATCTTTGAATCTAGACAACAGTAGACATCTAAAATATTCCCAGTGATTAACTTTTTATAGCACATAATTAATAATGTATTTGGGAATGCTTATATATAGTTGATGTCTACTTTGTCTTCCCTCACTTCATCAACTCTAATACTCATCATCAATTAGTTCGTGACATAAAAAATATCAACCTGCTCCTACTCTTACTAGATGATGTAACCATGAATGTGAAAATTTGTAGTCAAAGCCCAGAGCAATGACTCTCTAATATTTGTGCTTCCTTGTATCAAAATCCCCAAAAACTTTATCTCCATTGATAGAGGTGCTCACAGGCATACATCTATGATGGTTATATGATATGTGGCCTTCTTGTCTTTGAAAAGAATAGCCAATACCAACTTTGTCTAAAATTTTCACAGATACAAAACCATTGCAACATCAATTCCCATTGTACATTACATCGTAGAAAAATTCCTTATGAACATTCAACGGGATTCCATTCTTGTGCATAGGGATATTTGATGTTTGCACTTTCATATTTCAGGCATCTCCAATAGTAAAAATATAGAGTAAACATTAGAACAGATTTGGACTTTAAATGGCTAATGCTTGGGGACTCCCTTCTAAAGGTAATATGAAATAATGCCTTAAGCCTATAGACTTCCATCATTAGGAAAATGGAAAATTTTTAGTGAGTGGCTATTGCTCTCAGATACTTGAAAAATGAACAAAAATTCTCCAAATAAATGGAAGTGAATATCTATGTGATCAGACCAGTGATTAGTTAGCATTTGAACAACTTGTGGCTTTTTATTAAGTGCTCTGCCTCCATTTGCTTAGCTCTTTCTTGTTGTGTATCCACAGTGTTTGAAGTAATTTAAAATCTTTGCAAATAAGAAAATTGATTGTTTGATATTCTAGGAAACATATGTAGTCCCAAGATAAATTATACCCAGACATAACCCATCACCCCTCCATTTGAGGAATGCTTACGAGTCAAAATCAACTTTAGGTTTAGTACAGTGAAATCTCTTGGAAGAAGCATTGGAATTCAATAAAAATCTAGAAAATATGTGTTGTTGTCCAAGAGTAAACTCCACCATGATTTGAAGAATATAACAACGAGAGGATTCTTAGCTCTTCCACAGTGATGCTAGTATTTATGCAAATGAATAATGCAAGAGTGAATAAAAAAGAAGTAATACATAGATTTTCTTAAAAAATTACAAATATTTTATTTTCCTGTCAAAAAAGAATTAAAAGCTTTTTATGTTTCTTCAAAAATGAGAAGTAAATCTAGTCGACATGAGCCCATTAACATTTTCTCTTAAAAGTTAAAGCCACACAATAAAAGAGAAACAATGAGTGGATGGAGGAGTTTAGGGAAAGAGCTAACCAGTAACCAATTGGAGGTTTTCTTTGCTACAGATTGCCAACAAAATTAGAGGCTTTATTTGTTGCCGACAAATTATCACATAATCATGAATTAAACCAAATCTTGAGATATCCCCATGTAATATTGGCAATGGTTGATATGGCTGTAAAATGAAGAATAATACCTTGAGAAATGGAATGCTGAGACAACTTCTAAAGTGCAAACGCATAGACAAGGAGAGCAGATTGCCTGGGGCTGCAATTCAAATTCCACCACTTCGTGAACAAGAACATGCACAATTTTGGGTCTCCCGCATTTGATAATAATATAACCAAGCATATGCAAAATCGGTAAGAATCTTAGGTTCTAGCACCGTATATATGGATGGATGATCCCTGTAACTCCTATTCTAGAAGATCCAGGCGATATGGTCCAAAATAAATTCCCATTCCATGATTTTTGGGCGAATGGGAGATCCAAGCTTGATTCAAAGTAGTTACCAACTGATCGCGGCCTCGGCCCTGCATTACCCAAATAATAAATTGATGGCTGGGCGAACCAACTGTTCGGGGCCTCCATTACCCTAAATGGTGGGTGAACCAACTCTTCCGGGCCTCCATTACTCGAAATTCTGGGCGAACTCACCATTTCGCGATTATTTTACTTGGCTACATTAATTTTTCCTCTTTTGCGACCTTGGCTATTCGATTTCCTTTGACTATGGGTTAAATAAATATGGGGCTAATATCTTAAATTTAAAAAAACTCGTTTCATATTAAAAATTCACCCAGGGTTTCTTGGTGACCCCTATAATTTCGCCCCTAAAATTTTCCCTTGTCGAGACGTCTCGAAGCCCACCGGGATGAGCCTCTATCCCAGGGGTAGCCTACCTTTCGAGCCTTGTCACAACAGGGCAATGAGAAACCCTACCCCCCGTAAGTTTTGAACATGTGACCTCCATGGAGATAACACATAAACTTGATGCATGCTATTAGCACTAAATACTATTGAGGTTTTGGAACATTGTCCTTGACAAAATGCAATATCGTAGGCTAAAATGTATGTATGTGATGCTAAAATCTGTGCATGCACATTGAAACTTGATGCATGCTATTAACGCTATGTACTATTGAGGTTTTGGAACATTGTCCTTAACAAATGCAATCTTGTTGAAGGGAATAATGAGATAGATGTTTTTTGTTATTGTTGTAGGTATGCTAGTTGGGATTCCATAATAATGCTCACCATAAACATGCTTGTTGTACTTCCATAATGGTCTTGGGAGTAGAGCATATGCATGAGTGCGGAAACTGAAATATATGTATATGACACTAAAATTTATGCATACACATATACACATAAAAAATGATGCGAAAATTATAAAACGTTTTGCATTCTATGAGGTTTTGCAACATTGTCCTTAACAAAATGCAATCTCTCAAACTCAGCTATCATAAGATTCCACCAAAGTTACTATGCCTAAAAACTCTAAAAAGATATATCCCTTAATCCCATAAAAGAAATACCAAAAACCCAAACATCTTTGGATTACCAAACTAACTAGAATTTATTTTCATAGTGAAAACTTATATTATTACCATGAAAAAAAGTAGTGCAACCCACATTTTTTAACGGTGAAGTAACTTAAGTTTTAATCTGAGGTGTTAAAAAACTAATGGTTATAAAAGAAACAATGCTCAACAACTTTAATAATTTATTATCATTATAATTATAAATTACTTGAACTAGTAAAAAAAAAAATCTATATATTTATTTAGTAATAATAATGGTGAAAAGAATACTTTTTAGAAATTTTTCGGGAGCTCGAGGAAGGTTTGTGAGAGAAAGATCATTGCATCATTTTAATGAAACAATCATTCCCAATCGTAATGTCTGCAGTTGACGTGGATTCAATCTCTGTTATTTCCCATATTTTTAATCTTCTCCGCCATTGTAAAGGGGGCGATAACTTCTCTATATGTGTTTCTTCCATTTATGTTTCTCAGAGTTCAGCGATAAATTTGAAGAAAACCAGTGGTTTTACATCTCTACTTTGAATTTGGGATTATGCTGATTTGATTAAGAAGGAGTTTGATTTTTTATTTGTAGATGAAGATTTGAAGGCTTTTAGCAGAGAACCCAAGGGTGGTTTCCATGGGCGATCTCCAAGTTTGGCCTCAGCCAAACTGAATTTTAACAGAAGAATATGGCCCTTCAGCTAACCCTCATCTGTCAATGATTGAATCCAATCGGTGGGCCAAGGATGAACTCGTGACTTCCAAAATCATTCTATGCATACAACCAACCATGAAGTCTGAGCAGAAGCAGAATGAGGTGGTCGAGTATGTGCAAGGCCTCCTTCATATGTGCATCAGTCTGGAGGTCAGATACCTTGGGGAATTTGTAAGTTTCTATCTGTTGTTGTGAAATTTGTTGTTTCTCAGATTCTTTATTTTCTCAGTTAAAAGTTTTAATGGGTTCCAAACATAGGCTATTTTGACAAATGGTTATGAGGGATTAACAGATTTCAAGTTTTTATCATTAAAATCAATATATTTTGTGGGCTTGAATGTCTAGTCAAATCTAGCAATGGGTGTCTCAACTTAGTTTGTCCAAATGTACTGGACTCTTTGTCTAACTAAGCTATCTACTATGGCATAATATCACAGATCATGGTCGCGCTTAATGTTCGATTTGAGATTTCAGATCTATTTATGCTTCTATCCATTGCCTTATTTTTAAATGGCAAGTAATGTTTGATTTCAACTTTCATTCCCCTATACATGGATGGTAACTTGGGGATGTTTATTAGGAGGGAAACACAGTTCAAAATATTGTTGTTTGAACTTCCATATATTTATGATTCTGTACATTGGGATATCTTGGTGTAAGATGAGGTCGCAATTTTGTAGCTGGCCCTGAATTTTCAATTCCAGAGGCAAAAAGGCCATGTTTTGTGTCTACTATCCACAACCAAGCATCCGTCAATTCTGCAAGAACAAGGGACCTCAAGTGAGGTGCAGCTGAAACTAAGCATGTCCATACAAACACCCCTATTTCCATTGCTCCAGATGTTGAAATATAAATTGCACACCAACACAATAAACACAGTAGCTGTGAAGAGATTTCCATCTTCATCTTTGAATCAGTGCCCTGAAATACCAACAAATGATTTTTAGGTTATAATTACATGTGGAATAGGATTGAGTCTCGCAGTATTTGTCAACACATAAATAAAAAATAGACTCTTCCAACTTTATCACCAACTCACTATAAGAATTCTTCCAATGGAAATTTAGTGGTACCATACTGTGAGGGGGATTTCCTATAAATTTAACATAGCATATCCTAGACAATGTATTGTCACAAAACCATTACAAATAAAAGCATACCAAGTCAGAAAGAAGAAGGGCAGTGTCCTGAGATAATGTCTCATGGAAAGAGGCTTTATGATTTATCTACGACTCTCCCTTTATCAGTTGTCTTCACAAATTGATGTAGAAGATGCAGAAACCTAGTAACCATCATCTCATTAAATGACTCAGTTTCAGGCTGCAACAAGTGTGTGTTGTTGATTGGTTTCTGACTAGTAATCTAAAAGGACTCTGAACTTGCCATTGGATTTTTTGTCTAAGTTTGAAAACCACCGATACTTACATAAATCCTTTTCATACCAACAATTTTTATAGTATGATTGGACTTCACATTGGCACTAACTATTCCAGTAGACAAAATATCCAAATTACCAGCTTCTGCCATTTTTATATTGGAACCTAAAGCTGAAACTATAGCCACTATGACTATGGGAATATTAGCTATCTGGATACCATTCCAACAATTTTTTTCCCTGGAACTAGCCTTATCTCTGACAACAAAGAGACTACATCACTTATTTGAGGTGCTCTGTACCATGTATTCAATTTGCAGAAATTTTCCTAGACCAAGAAGACAACAATTTTCACAATAAAATCTTAGAATAGAAGAAACATTGATCAGATGGGAAAAGTAGGTAAATGGATGATGGTCCTCTGAGAATGTGCTCTAAAAAGAAACTGCAAATTGAAGGGTATGGTTATGCCAAAGTAGGTTATCGATGATCCCATTCCATTGATGAACATGAATATGTTAACATGATTTCCCTGATGAGAATGCTATGCTATTGGATTGACAGTCCATCACAATATCATATCAGTATTATGATATTGTCAGATATTTGAATTTTGGAAGAATACCTTCATAACAATTTTTTTAAGCAAAAGAAGTGTGATTGCATGCTTTCTTGCTTAGGGATATACTCTCAGGCTGCATATGTGAACATCTGAGTTGTTGGGTGCCTATTCTATTAGATTCTAAAACCACTCAATAGTTAGGATTATGAGAGTCTCAGCATGTCAAGTATAAATTATATGTCGGAAACGCTACCAACTAGCCACGTTTTGATCTCTAAACATGAGAATTTTGAGAAGTAATAACCTATGAACAAGACCTTTTGAGAAGTAGCATGGCCACCATAATGGTCATTGCAAATGTTTGTATGGCTCTATTCGAGTACTTTCTCAGCCTCTTGTTTGTCTAGGAAACCCGAAAAACACTAGCAAAGGAATTTTTGAATAATGCTCCTCTATTTTTCATTGCATTTATTTACCTCTGTTTGTTGGTACCTCTATTTTTCATTGCATTTACCTATGCATTCAAGGTATCATATAATTATATAGTTAGTAGTGAGGATACATCGGATATTATTATTATTTAGTTGTGAATCTAGTTTAAGGGAATATATATAATTCGATCTATGAACATGTTCTGTTGTGGCTCTTTAGCAAAGGTTTTTTCTTATGCTTCATTAGCAGCCTAAAAAGCCACACAATTTGTTTGCAAATTGAATAGAAAATAAAATGAAGAGAACACCATTACATGCAGACACAACATAGGTTCTTGTTATCAAAGAATTTGTTAGTTTTTATACCAAGGTCGAGTTCCCCTAGTGACTATGCCTAAGTCACTAAGCATGGGGTGGTGGGACCCTCTTACAAATTAATTAATTAATGAGACATGATGTCACTTTTTATCCTAAGTCTAAAAGTGAATGAGAAATTTATTATTTAAGTGAGTTAATTAATAAAGTGTACTCTCATTTAATCTGGGCCATTGATTAGATTTAATCTCAGCCCTTGATATAAAGATGCCTTTAGGGTTGGATAAAAAGGTAGAGGGAGGCATACCTATTCATTATTGTGAAGAGAGGAAGAGAGAGCTCGAGAGCTTGGAGAAGGAGAAGCTAGGGCGCAGGTACAGTGCTTGTGTTTTCCAGGACACGAGTTTCTATGCACCATTCTTCCAGCATATTGGCTCAGTATTCGAGGCATGCATGTGGCATGAGTATTCAGCAGGATTAATACCATACAGCAGCAAGCTACAACTAACTTCACGTGGAGGCAAACCGTACAGCAGGTACAGGACAGGAAACTTCTCCAGCACGCAGTTCCAGAAGTGACAGGGCGCCATTCCCAAGGTGTCTTCTGCTGCAACTGTGGAGGAGGTATAGGGCAGGGGTTTAATCTGAGCACCATTCTCTTTACACCTTCTGCTGAACCTGTGATGAAGGTCTGGGCACTGATTACAATCTATCAGCATTAATATTTTTGAAAGAAATCTGCACAGGATTCGAGGAACACCAGCACAGAGACCGAGGGTAATTTCTGTCTGTATTCCTTGCACAAGATTCGAGGTACTTGACTCAGAACTCGAGAAGACTCAAAGATTCAGACTGTGTATTTTCCTGCACAGTTCATGAGTTAATTTCTGGCACAGAATTCGAGACTGTGGGCACTCACTTCGAGGTGCTGTTGGTGCACATCTTTCCAGAAGAATTCTGCTGAGTGGTGAAGATAAGTTAAATTCTTCATTGTAATGCTGTGATGTATAATTTGCTGATGAAATAATATCTCTCTCTCACTCAACTGGTTTTCCCCGTGGGGGTTTTTCCAGGGCTCGATTTGGCCAAAAACCACTGTGTCAAATTTGTGTGTGAATATTGTGAATTAGCTTGCAGCCTGTTTATTTGCTTTCAGTGTGTGTTTATTGCTTAACCAAAAATGCATTAAGTAACCTACAGCCAATGCACAACAGGGCTGTAGGTGAAAACCACATTAAAACTTGGCATTAAACCAGCAGTCAGTGAGGGCAGAAAATCTTCATGGTATCAGAGCGCAGGGGGCAGAAATAAAACTAATTTGCAGACACCCATAAAATTTGCAGATCTCAGAAAACCAAGTGTTCTTACCTTTGATTTGGGCAGCGTTCTTTTGGACTGATTTCCAGATGGCTACAGGGTTGAGGATAGAGGACAGATTGAGTGGGACGGAGAATTTTGTGCCTTGGAAGGCCAGAATTCTATTGCTGTTAGAGGAGAACGAGTTGTGGGAAGAGGTGGTGAGGAACACCACCACATACCCCATTACTATTCCAGATGGCTCAGATATGACCGCTCTTTCACTCTTCAACAAGAAAGACTGTAATGCTAGGAGGATCATTCTAGATGCAGTGAAGGACCACATCATCCCTCATATTTCGGGGAAGACCAAGGCACACGAGATGTGGAGTGCCTTGATCAGCTTGTATGAGAGCTCCAACGAGAACAGGAAGATGGTTCTCAAGGAGAAGCTCAAGAGTATCAAGATGACCGGAGGAGAGGGAGTCACAGCTTATCTCACCAGGATCTCAGCAGTTCGTGATGAACTAGCAGCAGTTGGTGAGGTGGTATCCCCTACAGAGTTAGTTCGCACCGCAGTCAACGGGGCTTCCAGGCCCTGGCATGCTTTTGTGCAAGCTATTGTGGGCAGGGAGAACCTTCCATCATGGGAGAGGTTGTGGGATGACTTTGTACAGGAGGAGACCAGGAGGGGTCTCGTACAGGGCAGTACATCAGGTGGTATAGCAGATGAGGAGAACGTGGCTCTCACAGCCAAAGGGAAGAAGAAGAAGGGTCCCAAGAAGCATGGGGCCAAGGGACAGCAGCAGCAGCAGCAACAGCATCATACACAGGGTGGGCAGAAGAAGGACTTGAGTAAAATCAAGTGCTACTGTTGTCAGGCGTTTGGGCACTATGCATCTTAGTGTCCAAACAAGAAGAGGAAGAAGGGACCAGGTCAGCAGACAGCAGCCTCAGCAGAGATAGATGAGTTTGGTGACAGGTTTCAGAGGGAGTTTTCCCTTTATGCTGGACAGAGTGAGAGAGAGAGAGTTTCTTTAGCCACCAGCATTGATATGGATATGCAGGTTGAGCACTCATTGTTGACTGGGCATCAGACAGGTCCTTCCACCACTGGTACGTGGTATATTGACAGCGGAGCTTCGAGGCACATGACAGGTACTCGAGAGTTCTTCTCCGAGTTGTCACGCACAGAGAGAGAGGTGGAGGTGGTACTTGGAGACAACACCATAGTTAGAGCAGTGGGTCAGGGGACAGTCATATTTGAGAGGGAGTCCATGAGTCCCATGACACTGAGGGATGTGTTGTACGTCCCTGGGCTGAAGAAGAACCTTGTTTCAGTTTCCACGATTGAGGACAGGGGTCTTGGGGTGTGCTTCTCAGATGGGAGAGTGCAGATATATCCCAAGACCACAGGTGTATCTACTCCCATGGATATTGGAGTTAGATGTGGACGACTGTACAAGCTCTTGTTTCAGCCGCAGCATGCTCTAGCACACAGCAGCAGCAGTGAGCTGTGTGAGTTATGGCACAGGAGGATGGCCCATTTACATCACCCCGCTTTGGGAGTGTTGCGGAGCATGGTCACAGGTTTACCTGATTTTGACTCAGAGCAGAGTGATGTATGCAGAGGGTGTGCTTTGGGAAAGTACACCAAGACCGTGTTTCCTACCAGTGACACGAGAGCAGCAGGTGTGCTCGATCTGATTCATATCGACATATGTGGTCCTATGTCCTCAGTTTCTTTGAGTGGCCATGAGTACTACATCAGCTTTATTGATGACTACTCCAGGAAGACCTGGATCTACTTCTTGCGGGGCAAGAAGTCCTCACTTGTATTGGATGTCTTCCAAGGGTTCAAAGCCCTTGTGGAGAAGCAGACGGAGAGGAAGATCAGGACGTTGAGGTCAGACAACGGGGGTGAGTATACCTCCAAGGAGTTCAGTGCATTCTGCAGACAGGAGGGCATACAGCGTCAGTTGACAGTTCCCTACACTCCTGAGCAGAATGGAGTAGCAGAGAGGAAGAACAGGTCGATCCTTGGAGCAGCGAGGGCCATGCTTCATGATCAGGGATTACCGTTCTTTCTGTGGGCTGAGGCCTGCAACACTGCAGTGTACCTGCAGAACAGGAGTCCCCATCGTGCCGTGGGGAGCATGACTCCAGAGGAGATGTATTCAGGCAAGAAGCCTGAGGTGAGCCACTTTCGCATATTTGGCTCTTTGACTTACTCTCACGTCCCCTCAGAGAGGAGGACGAAGTTCGAGCCCACCGCAGAGAGAGGTATCTTTGTGGGTTACGACGAGACTTCGAAGGCATACCGGCTTTACATTCCTGGCCAGAGGCGAGTTGTAGTTAGGCGGGAAGTAAAGTTTGAGGAGGAGAGGGCCTTCAGGAAGTCCAGAGAGTTAGAGCAGGAGGAGACACCAGCTCCCACACCTCAGTTGGGACAGGCTTCTTCGATACAGGTTACAGGTCCACAGGTTTCTAGGGTGACTGGATCACAGGGTACTGGCACAGGTTCTACAGGGTCAGTGGTTCAGATTTCAGGGACAGGTACAGGGTTTGGCACAGGTTCAGGATCACCGGTCTCTGGCTCACAGATTGCAGGGTCTTCTGGGACTAGTTCTTCAGCTACAGGTCCTAGGGGTGGTAGACCTCATGCTTCTGACACATCCTCTGAGGAGGTTACACCAGGTCCAGAGGAGCCTTCAAGGAAGAAGAAGCCCAAGTGGCTTCAGGACACCTTGAAGGAAGCGGAGGCATTTGGTAGACCTCAGGAGCAGATCAGGACTATTTTTGAGCCAGATAGATATGGGTCAGCCCTTGTTGCGAGTCTTCGTGACTCAGCGCCTTCTACATATGAGGAGGCTTCTCAGCATCAGGTTTGGAGAGATGCCATGATGGAAGAGTACCATTCCATCATGAAGAATGATGCTTGGGAGATTGTACCGAGGCCTGAGGGGAAGTCAGTTGTGACTTCCAAGTGGCTCTACAAGGTCAAGCATGCAGCAGATGGCAGTGTAGAGAAGTTCAAGGCTCGGTTTGTGGCTCGAGGGTTCTCACAGGTTGAGGGAGTCGATTATGATGAGACCTTTGCTCCAGTAGCTCGGTATTCTTCCATCAGGGCAGTGATATCGATTGCAGCAGAGATGGGTTGGAGGATCCACCAGATGGATGTGAAGACCGCATTTCTCAATGGTCTTCTGCAGGAGGAGGTGTACTTGGAGCAGCCACAGGGATTTGAGACACATGAGAGAGATTCACATGTTTGCAGGCTTAGGAAAGCCTTGTACGGTCTGAAGCAAGCTCCTAGAGCTTGGTACTCCAGGATAGATGCATATCTGATTTCGATGGGATTTCAGAAGAGTGAGGCTGATCCCAACCTTTACTACATTGTGGTTGGTGGAGATCCGCTCATCCTTCTGCTATACGTTGATGATTTATTTATCACTGGAGATGAGCGTCTTATTGCTCTGTGCAAGAGAGATCTTGCAGCTGAGTATGAGATGACAGATATTGGGCTGATGCATTACTATTTGGGGATGGAGGTATGGCAGGAGCCAGGTCATATTTTCCTTGGACAGGGGAAGTATGCTGCAGAGATCCTGAAGACTTTTCGGATGGACGACTGCAGGCCCATGTCTACACCTATGATCACCAACTTGAAGCAACTTCATGCTTCAGGTGGTAAGTTGGTGGATCCCACATTATATCGTCAGCTCATCGGATCGTTGATGTATCTGGTCAACACCAGGCCAGACTTGTGCTTTGCAGTCAACACTCTTAGCCAGTTCATGGTGCAGCCTAGGAGTGTACATTGGAGTGCTGCAAAGCACATCTTGAGATACCTTGCAGGGATGGTGGATTATGGTCTGGACTACAGGGGTTCAGGTGGAGTAGTTTGATTGGGTTCACAGATTCAGACTGGGCAGGTAGTGTGAGGGACCGGAAGAGCACTTCCGGTTGCTGTTTCAGCTTGGGCTCGGCAGCAGTGTCGTGGTTCAGCAGGAAACAGAAGTCCGTTGCATTGAGTTCTGCTGAGGCTGAGTATATGGCCGCCAGTCAGGCGACTTGCGAAGCACTGTGGCTTCGTAAGTTATTGGTAGATTTATTTGGTCAGCAGCTGAGGCCTACGGTGATTTACTGCGACAATCAGAGTTGCATTCAGCTCTCTGAGAATCCAGTATTTCACGACAAGTCAAAGCATATTGAGATCAGATATCATTTCATCCGGGACTACGTTCAGAGAGGAGCAGTTGAGCTTCAGTACATATCCACTGATCAGCAGGTTGCAGATGTCCTAACGAAATCTTTGGGGAGGGGGAAGTTTGTCTTCTTCAGAGATAAGTTGGGAGTGGTGCGGAACTCCTTCCTCGGTAAGAGGGAGTGTTAGTTTTTATACCAAGGTCGAGTTCCCCTAGTGACTATGCCTAAGTCACTAAGCATGGGGTGGTGGGACCCTCTTACAAATTAATTAATTAATGAGACATGATGTCACTTTTTATCCTAAGTCTAAAAGTGAATGAGAAATTTATTATTTAAGTGAGTTAATTAATAAAGTGTACTCTCATTTAATCTGGGCCATTGATTAGATTTAATATCAGCCCTTGATATAAAGATGCCTTTAGGGTTGGATAAAAAGGTAGAGGGAGGCATACCTATTCATTATTGTGAAGAGAGGAAGAGAGAGCTCGAGAGCTTGGAGAAGGAGAAGCTAGGGCGCAGGTACAGTGCTTGTGTTTTCCAGGACATGAGTTTCTATGCACCATTCTTCCAGCATATTGGCTCAGTATTCGAGGCATGCATGTGGCATGAGTATTCAGCAGGATTAATACCATACAGCAGCAAGCTACAGCTAACTTCACGTGGAGGCAAACCGTACAGCAGGTACAGGACAGGAAACTTCTCCAGCACGCAGTTCCAGAAGTGACAGGGCGCCATTCCCAAGGTGTCTTCTGCTGCAACTGTGGAGGAGGTATAGGGCAGGGGTTTAATCTGAGCACCATTCTCTTTACACCTTCTGCTGAACCTGTGATGAAGGTCTGGGCACTGATTACAATCTATCAGCATTAATATTTTTGAAAGAAATCTGCACAGGATTCGAGGAACACCAGCGCAGAGACCGAGGGTAATTTCTGTCTGTATTCCTTGCACAAGATTTGAGGTACTTGACTCAGAACTCGAGAAGACTCAGAGATTCAGACTGTGTATTTTCCTGCACAGTTCATGAGTTAATTTCTGGCACAGAATTCGAGACTGTGGGCACTCACTTCGAGGTGCTGTTGGTGCACATCTTTCCAGAAGAATTCTGCTGAGTGGTGAAGATAAGTTAAATTCTTCATTGTAATGCTGTGATGTATAATTTGCTGATGAAATAATATCTCTCTCTCACTCAACTGGTTTTCCCCGTGGGGGTTTTTCCAGGGCTCGATTTGGCCAAAAACCACTGTGTCAAATTTGTGTGTGAATATTGTGAATTAGCTTGCAGCCTGTTTATTTGCTTTCAGTGTGTGTTTATTGCTTAACCAAAAATGCATTAAGTAACCTACAGCCAATGCACAACAGGGCTGTAGGTGAAAACCACATTAAAACTTGGCATTAAACCAGCAGTCAGTGAGGGCAGAAAATCTTCAGAATTGTTTCTCAAAACAAAGGGTTTCTTCAAGCTAGTCCTAGAAATTGGAAAGACTAGAAATATGTAGCATAGGGTGTTTGTTAAAATTTAATAAGTAAAAATTAAAATCCCCATTGTATTTTTCCATAGAATTTATATTTCTTACCATATGGTAAATAATCATCAATTGGGATGAACATAGGCATTATGGTTGTTTCTTACCGGTCATAGGTTGAATTCTTGGCAATCAATGGCAGGAAATTCATGTGAATTGTTATCCTATGGTTGTGTTATCTGTTATGTTATCCTAGACTTCCACAGGCATTCCTATCTCTGAATAGTTATTGCAATTTCAATAGTTGATTTTTGTGGTGCATATTTAGAAAGCGATTGAACATCCACAAATATGCACCCAACCACATCATTCCGTAATACATTCCATTGCACTCGACCCCCCGAGAATATAGCTTGGACCAAAAATACTACTCTAAGCTTCATTTTGTATATGACTCTCCTTCCAAACCCTAAAAGTTGTCTGTATTACTGTAGCTGAATGTTTGAGTTTAAAGTCCTCATTAGTTTGAATCTTGTTAACATAGTTGCAAATAAAACAAAACCGCGCCACTTTATAATATGTCTCCATCATATGGCGCAAGGCATTCTGGGAATCTTCTGTCATAGAATCTGTCTCATCTAAGACGATAATTTTGAAAGGTGGACAAAGATATCCATTGTTCATATTTCCATAATTTACTGCAACTACTGTAAAATCCTTTATTTTTGTATGTGCAACATTAATACCAGGATCATCACTTGCATTAAGCTCTAAGACTCTTGATTTGTATTCAAGCCTGAAAAGATGGTGATTGCAAGAGATGTAGTAGCTCTCCCATTACCTAAAGGACCATAGAAAATCAATTGTGGTAGATTTCCATTTTCAAGTGTGTTTGTAAGTTCCCTCACAAGTTCTTCCTGATGGGAAACATCCTTTACCTGCTTTGTCCTATATTTCTCTACACTAGGACAAAAAAAACATTCAAATTTCAACTTTAGACTAGGTGACTCTCTCATTTTCATCAAACTTGTAGCCTTGGAGATATTCCAATGCAGTTGCCACATAGTTTGGATTAGCAAATTCAACAAAGCATAGAACAAGAAGCTCCCCTTCAGAATCTCTAGGCTCCTTATTTACAAGCATAACTTCCTTGAAACCAACAAAAGGGTGAAATATTTGAGTTGCTTCTCTGCGAGTGAAACTAGTTGGAAGGCACTCAAGAAAGAGGGAGTTGAACTACATATGGTAGAGAATCTATCATCAGGGAATGGGAGTATACTACCTGGCACAATGCAATTCATCACATTTTTTCCAGGCAAGCAATACAAAATTGGGTGACAGTTTATTCTGGAAAATTATAACCCAGGTTTTGCAGTTTGGTAACTTGACATACTGATGAAAAGGTGGGAAGGATGTCTGCTTACTTCCATAGAATATTTTATATGATTGTAGGCAGAATGTAAATTCCATGATTTGGTATTCTTTTATTCATAGCTAGATTATGCTCCATAACTCGTTCAAATTTATGATTACTTTAAAAAACATAGCCCTTGTCTGTCTTTGCCTATAGGATTCCCTCAATTGTGGTAAAATGTGTCATATAATAAAAGAAAACTATTCTAACAGGCACATGTAATCCCCCTACTATTAGAGCACATGTAGTACACACATACAAAAAAGGAGAATGCAAGGTTAAAAGGAAACTGTACATGCAGTACACTATTTAAAATATATATATTAGAGTACACAATTTTACGTAGGTGGAGGGTAGGTGCAAAGTAAGTTGGAATGTTAGGAGAGTGCCATCTTTTACCAAGTTAAATTTATAAATTACAAAATTAAAAATATCATGTGTTTGGACTTAGTTCATTAGGAACTAGTACTTGGTCTGATCACCTTCAATGGCCAATTTATATTGCTGAACTAGAATTTCAACCTCGTCCAAAGTTACAAACATTATTGTTAAGATACTTTCTAATTCATTTGTAATTACTATAAGTGCTATGCTCAAATCCATGTATGCCTTCTTGTATTCCTAGTGTGTAGTTAGATAATTGCCAAATCATTTCTTCTGGTATCAAATCTCAAATCTATATGTCTACCACTGTTTTTAATCAGGTCCTTTTATGTGCATTACTAGACCAAAACCTTTGGGTTTCTAGAAACTCTATTAGAAATTTTGTGAATCAATCAATTATAGTTTTCCAACTTCTATTTTTTATCATGAATTCTTTACTGTATTCTCCATCTTGCTTTACTTATTTGGCTTGGTCAACTTTGATGTTTTGAAAAAAAAAAACATTGAATATTGAGTAATAATTCCTTAGTTAAAGTATGGAAACCATTGTTGATACATTTAATGATCACACATTGGTCCTGTGTGATTATTTTGTTCTGAAATGCCTTTTTAGGATATCAGCATAAATCCATCATAAACCTGGATCTATCAAGCACCGAGAGGGATCCAATTTCTTGAGTTGTAAATTTTTTTACACATCAAGAAAAAAATTCACAGCTCAAGAAATTTGATCCCTCTTGGAGCTTGATAGATGTGGGTTTCAGATGGATTTATGTTGGTTTTAATTTTTATTTTATTTTATTAGCCGACATTCATTTTTAAATTCTTTTTCATTTTTGGTAACTTATGTTACACCTTTACAACATCTCTCTCATACTAAGTTGTACAACACGTCACTACTTTCAGTGCAATCAAGTTAGTAGTCAACAAGTTTTTTATTTCTTAGGATGGGTGTGTTTGTAGGTTTTGTGTTTACAATACACAGTAAGATTCCTAGGATGAGTATGTTTGTAGGTCTATGTGTTTACAATACACGGTTAGATTTGCCAAATGGTTTATTAGATTAAATTTTAAGAAATTTTACAACGACAATAGTGAAGTGAAAATAAAGATTCATTGCATTCAATCACACAATGATAGGCTAGTTAGAAAAAGAGACAATTGCAAAAAAAAAATCGACATTTTATTATGTTGCAGGTTTTGGTGAGGACTGAGATTTGCAATAATGATCACGTGATGTCTACGAATTAGTTATAAAATAAAATTGTCTGCATTATGGATGTGTATAATTTACTTGACATATTAGCCTAGCCTATGGTGAGTCTATCCACATTTCCACATGCTCTTGGCATTAAGGAAAATAAATTGAATGGAAGACCAGGTAAATAACCATCATTATTTTGCTTCTCTTTTCTCTTTTTTTCTTTCTTTTTCTTTCTGTAATGATCTTCCATAGAGTACCGAGGTGGTTGATTGGTCATAACTCACTCCAAATGAAGTCTTAAATAACCCATTTATTATATTATACGATACTATTGGGGAGATTTCCACTATTTGTCTGATAAGGTTCACAATGCCTCAATTACACCATTAGGGTTATCTTTAGATTGCAATAAATGTGATATTAAAGGGATGCATAGATAGATTCTTTCTAGTTGGAAAATTTTATAGATTTTTTGTGGTTCATAATGCATGCATGGATTTCTTACTAGACGCTCTCAATATTAAAAGACATACAGGGGGCCAAAATTTGTAGTGCTAAGGTAATACAAATAGTCGTGCCCTATAAATTTAGTGACTAGCCTAGTTTATTGTGTGAGATTTTGGCCAATGTCAATTGAATGTAGATATAAACCTTGCAGATGTAACTATCCAAAAAAATGAGGTTTTAAACAATTAACTAGTTTTGAATAGTAAGGGATTTAAAATTAACTAGTCATATTTAGGATTACAATAAATAGAAATTATGATATGTCGTCATTGAATAGTAATGATTTCCCTTAGCATTTAGTTACTTTTCCCTATGTTCTTGCAGTTGGACTTACATTCTACAGAAAATTCTGATATGTTGTCATTAAATAATATTGATTGATCTTTAACATTTAGTTACTTTTCCCTATGTTCTTGGGGTTCGATTTACATAAATGTTCTTTGGAACTGTCTACATGTTATTGTTCATATATAATATTGTTCAATATCTATTTTTGCTGATATTATATTGTTCATTGACTGGAAATCACCCATAATAGAGAATTATGGCATCTTGATATTGAAACCAAACCCAGACCTGAAGAAGTAGTTTCGTTGCTGATCTAATCCATATAGGCACCTAGATTAATAAATGATTGAGGTTTCATCATTGTTTATTGCTGCTCTAGGGTGGAAAAGGCCCCAAGACTACACCTATTTGGAATATGAGGTTGTTTGATGGTCTTTTTATGTAATGAGGGGTCAGTAACATAGGTGAATTCATTTCAACATGCCCATATTTGTTAATTAGGGATTCTTAATCTTGAGAATCTCCCTTATTAGCGCTCAGATTACTTTATATCGCCTTTTGTAGGTCTAATCATGCTGGTTCATGATGTTTTAGTGCAAATTTACCTTCAAATACTGCCCAAAATTGAATATGATATGGGGGATTTGGGAGGCCAAAATCCGAGGATGTTACTGTTGTCATCAAAATCAAACTAGGACCTTAATAATCTTAGATCAAAACCAGGAGTGTCCTTTTCTTCTGCTATTTACATTGGGTTCCAAAAAAACAAGGATTAGGTTCTGAAATTTCTCCAACAATTCTTGTGTTCTTGTAGAATCCATATATATATATATAATTATATATACATATATTAGAATCGATATGAGAAGCCCAATTACAGGTGAATGATTTAAACTTTAATCCTTTTGATTCTTTAAGATTAGTATTTTCCCAAAATCAGAGTAGGTTTGGATACCTGGCTCTCCGAGAACGTTACGCTATACAAGTTAGTATCTTGTTAAATTCCGTTACTTCCTAAAAGCTTGTGTGTTAAAATTAGTTTTCGTGAGTGTGGATCTTGCAGCTTGTTTATATTAAGCTGTTCTGTTAAACATTAGCAATAGTCTGGTCTTGATTATGCTAATTAATACATAGGAACATTAGGAACATAAGGGGATTGACATTATGCTCTTTTAAAGTTTCCGATAATGACAACTATCAAATATGATTAAATGAACTAATTATACGCGATCCCAGGGTTCCTCATCCTGCTCTAAAAATCTTGATGTAACATATTCTAGGGAAGTATGTATTATGTGGAATAACACACTCTAACAGTCAATGAGGAGCAACGGATAGGTAGGAAAGATGCATCAGAGAAATTTCTGAACTTTATTCAAAATAGGAGGAATGATCTGTTTTATTAAATGTGGTTTTCCTTCTTTCAGTGGCCCTGTTAAACTCAATTACAACAATATTTATACTGTAGTTCAAGAGGCATCTGTTGTGTTGGTTCTGATTATTAGTTTAAAACTAGCTATACAACCCTGCCTCAGTATGACTAGAATGGATTGTCTTCAAATAGGGTGTTGAGTATTGTTGAGTATTGCCCTTATGCCATAATGATTCAATGTTCTGGAAAAATTAAACATCTATCTATCTATCTATCTATCGATCTATCTGTCCAGTAAGATCATTGTGCATATGTGTTGCTTGGCAAACTGTTTCTGAAGTATGGTTCAATATAATCAAATACGAAACTAGCATGTTGTAGTGAGCATGTTTCACTATCACTATAAATTGTTTAAACAACTATCTTTGTCGATCGCTTTAGATCATGAAGCTGTTACAGGCCTTTATTTCAAGTGTTTTGATTTTGGTTGAATTAATCTAAATATATTTTTGTTTGGTGTTGTGAAGGACATGCTACATTAATTTAACATGACACCCGATGATAGAGTCTTTCCCAAAACTTAGTGTGTATATATATCATTTTTGTACAGAAGATGTTGAGAAACTCAAATTTGCATGTCTGCTCCATCCTGTTAATACTGAACTGAAATTGTGTATTGGCACAACACATTAATAATCTACCACACCAGAACTGAGATTTAGATACATGTAATGAGTGGTGCAAATGCTGTCTTCATGTGCTTCACTGAGGGCAAAGCAGAAGACTCATTGGCTCAACTGCAATTCAACTCATATCTGTGAGTTGTGATATTTCTGAAATGCTGGAATCCCTGTGGTAAGTACCAAGTCCTTGAATATTGTTATCATATCCTTAGAGAAATTAAATATTCACTGGTCCTGCTAATATCTTTGATCTGCATCTGCCTTAATTAGGACCTTGCAACATTATCATTCTTAAAAATTTGAAGTCTGGCAATGACAACATCTTAACAAAGGAAGATATCTTTGAAAATTTGCCTCAAGGTTGTGCTTTCTCTTGTTGGTTAAAAAATATCTTCAAGGACATCGTTATCAACATCTTAATATAAACTAGCAAGATTGCAAGAGAGAACTTGAACCATATTTTTCATTTGCCGAACTCGTACGGGAGAGAATAATCAGTGTATGGAATTCACATTAAGATCATTAGAATGCCTTTTCTTTTCTGTTAGAGTTTCTCAAGAGAAATTGTTCAAGGTAATTGTTCTGGCTGGAGCTTTATTAGGCGGGCAGTGTTTGGCTGAATTTCATTGTGTAGAACAAATAATTTCTTGCGCTAACATTGAAGTCAAGTTTAATTGGATATTAAATACTGCTGAAGAACATTAAGGAACTTCTCTCAAATTTTAAACTTACTTGTACTAACTTTTTCATTGAAGTATCACTCTTTGAATTTTTGTTCTCTTGTATTAGGCATAAGCAAGTGATGCTTGAAGCTTATGACCAGCGGTGTAAAGAAACATGCAAGATTTTTGCAGAATATCAGCGACGACTTCATCGATATGTTGATCAAGAAAGAGATGCACAGAGAGTGAGGGTTGGCAGTGGGCAATATGCAACTCCTGATATTCTACGTGTCTGTAATGAGCAGGATACAGTTTATGCTACAATTAAGGGCAACAAGCCAGCAAATGGTCTCATTCTTATTGAAACAGCACAGGAAATGAGCATTAGAAAGGCATGTGAGTCACTTGCAGCTCATCTCATTGAAAGAATACGGAACACTTTCCCGTCTTATGATGGGGGTGGTGTTCAGGGGCATGCACATTTAGATGCTGAAAAGCTATTTATTGATTTGGATGGGGAAATACCAAATGATGTTAAGGATCTTGCTCTAAATCTGCCGAGGAGTCCTCCACAATTACTACGTGCAATTACTACATATACAGCTCGTATTGTCAATCTCATAAACCGGGAGACGGAGAAAATTGATGTCAGGGCCGATGCTGAACGTCTGAGGTTTTTGATTATTGCCTTGCCTATTTCATTAGCAATTCTTTGAAAGAACACATTTGCATTCCCTTCAGTTTATGATTAAAATCTCATTTTTTCCTTGAAATAATAGCTGACTAATTGTCTATTATCTAGTTTTAAAGTTATTTATTTAAATTCAATAGAAGTATTGCAACTGCCTCGAAAGTTATTTATTTAAATTCAATAGAAGTATTGCAACTGCCTCGAAGAGGCCGTCCACCACAAGTGGCCGGTCCATTAAACAACCCTCGTTGTGTGAACCATTCAACACAAGAACTTTTCGGCTAAGCTGCCAGAACAAGGGTTACTATTTTGTCAAAGTCACCCAGGCCCTGCATCTGGCCCCAACCACTTATTTGTGTCTCTAGGGGAATTGAACGGAACCTTAGTGGGTGCGAACATGCCTACTGTCTTCACCACTGAAGCACAACCCCATTGACACCTATTGTCTGTTAGTACTTATACTTTTTAATGTACTTGGTTTATGGGGGTACTATTCTGTCCCGATCACGGAGGACCTGCACCACTTATTTTGTCTTCAGGGGAATTGAACCTTGTTGGGTGCTGGCATGCCACTGTTTTCATCAGAGTCATGACCCTGTTGACACTAATTGTGTGTTGTTATTTATATACCTTTTGTTTTTTGAATTATTGCGCCGAGAAGGCGCATTTCTACAGCCCAGGTGGAGGGGAAGTGTCCGTCTGTCCCATAAAAATAAAAAAAAGAATTAAAAAAAAAAGAATAAAGAGGGATGTGTGTTGTAGTTTAGTGGTGAAATATTTGGAGATTTGATCCCTCTCGGCGCTTTGTAGAACCGGATTTAGATGGGTCTATACTGGTATACTTGGTGTATACTGTATCCTTATGTCCTTATAACAAGAAAAATAATATGAATATTCAGCATGTAGTTAATCAGGTTTATCTTTTCATAATTTGTCATTCCTCTCATATTTCCTTTGGCTAAATATTATAAGCTAACACAATATTCTTTATATCATCTCGAGTTGAAATTTAGTCTTTAGAGTAACAAATTCTACAAGCCTGGTTCTTTTTTTTCAGTAAAATAGATTTCTGAGTTTTACGAGTGTACTTATTATCTGTCACTGGCTCTGAGTAAGGTTTTTTATTTAAATAATTTATTGAAATTATTATTTCTATTATTAAACAAAAAGACTCATATAGCTCACGATTGCCCCCATGGAGGGGGGCTTGGTTGACTCCAGTCCCCTGTTAGGTCCACTCCAACACTCAGCAGAACACCTTTGTTGCATAGATCAATGGGCCACGGTTGACTCCAGTCCCCTGTTAGGTCCACTCCAACACTCAGCAGAACACCTTTGTTGCATAGATCAATGGGCCATGCAACGTGGAAAGTAAACAACTCGACTCCCAGTCCCATTTTGGTGTCCAGCGTTTCATGAAACAAACAACTCAACCATGCAGGTAGGATAGTTCCCATAGGGCAAGTTGTTATTTATATAACTCGTGTTTTGTGAATTATATACTTGGTGTATCCTTATGTCCTTATAACAAGTTAAATTATATGAATATTCAGCATGTAGTTATTCAGGTTTATCTTTTCATAGTTTCTCATTCCTCTAAGATTTCCTTTGGCTAAATATCATAAGTTAACACACTATTATTTGTATCATATCGAGTTGAAATTTAGTCTACAGGCCTGTTTCTTTTTTTCAGTAAAATAGATTTCTGACTTTTATGAGGGTACTCATTATCTGTGTCACTGGCTCTGAGTAAGGTTTTTTATTTAAATAATTTATTGAAATTATTATTTCTATTATTAAACAAGAAGATTCATATAGCCCACGATTGCCCCCCTGGAGGGGGGCTTGGTTGACTCCAGTCCCCTGTTAGGTCCACTCCAACACTCAGCAGAACACCTTTGTTGCATAGAGCAATGGGCAGTGCAACGTGGAAAGTAAACAACTCGACTCCCAGTGCCATTTAGTGGCCAACTTTTCATGAAGCAAAACAATGCAACCATGCACGTAGGATAGTAACCATAGGGCAAGTATATGGATTCCTCATATAAGCACTGCAAAACTGGATGAGGTCGATATTCTGTTCTCAGGTCTCCCGTCTATCTGTCTTATACAATTCGACAACAGTAATAAGTGATACTCACATAGGAACCAACGTGGGAAACTGTAAAAAGTTAAAATGGTGAAAGCATCGAGGAAACTATTTCAGCTCATACAGATCTGGAAAAAGTTATCAAGATTATCAAGGGAATGACATATATCACATATAAATGTACGAAGGGACAAGGATTTGATGCCCTCCACACAAATCTCAAATTTCACCCTACTCTGCACTATTTGTTGTTTCTGAAGTGAGGTGCTTTGCTTCCCAGCAAGAAGATATACTTGAACTCTGGAAGGATACGCTATAATGTTGATACTACTTGTGACTGTACAGAAAGGCCCTGAATCTTTTAACAACCACAGTCCTGCTGCAGAAAACTGGCTTCTGCTTGAAAGGGTGTGATACCTGCAATGATGCCTATGGACACACCTGCAAAAGAAATGGGCTCTGCTTGAGAGGGGGTGGGATACTGGCAACATGCCTATGGCTGATGGTCATAGTTTTGAATATAACCTGGAGTAGAAAGAAAGTACATTCTCACCCTAATTGTGTGCAGGGAAACCCTTCCATATTGAGGAAGCCAAATGCAACTGCAGTTCCATGGGAACAAGACCAAAGCTATCACCAAAACACAGTTTTCCACGAGACTAGGAAATAGACCGTGAGATAATATGGTAAATGCCCTAGCTGTAACAGTAAAAATAGGTGAATTGGATTCCTTGGCAAGCCTTGTTCCTCCCGTCTAGAATGCTGCACACCTGGAATCCCTGGTAAATCTTGTTGCCCCCCCATCTCCTTCCAGGTTTCCACCATTGAGTGTAGGCTACCAGTGCTTCTATGATTGTTTCCCTGACTTCTTGTATATTATTGGTCTCTCATTTGCATTGATGGACAAGCGTAGTCCTCCAGTGACCTCAGAGTCTGAAACAAGCTTGGAACATATATTATATTCAAAATGAGAAGGTTTACCCGAGTTAATCTTTGGATGACAATTCTCAAAGTTTCATGAACTTTTGTTGTCATTTTAATATTTAGAGTCTTGGCTGCTATTGGAGTTTGTAAATTCTTGAAAAAATTCTTGGCATTGGTTACACATGCTAGTTTTAACTTTTTACCCACTGAAATGAATACCCAATACAGTGGAGTGTAGGGCACCATGAGGTAAAATTTTATTGGCAACAGATCAGGATGGTTTTCCTGCTATTGATGTGAATGGCTATTGCTGTTAAGCCGATTTTGCCAGGGGTTGCATTACCCATTCCCAGGGAAGCATACTCTGGAAACATGGCATAGTTAAAATTAGGCTCAACAACAATAGCCATTTGTATCAATAGCAGGAAAACTATACTGATCCATTGCCAATGAAGTTTTATCTCAAAAATCCTTATACTCCACTTTACTGGGTATTCATCTCACGGGGGTAAAAGTTAAAACTAGCATGTGTAAGCATTGCCAACAATTTTTCTTCTTTCAAGAACCTCCATACTTCAATAGCAGCTCCTGTACCTAGGATGGGGGTACAGAAATGTCCCCAACAGCTGGCGATTTCCCTTGCCTTGCTGCCTGATGCCCACGTAGTGCAAATTCCAAATTTGGGTATGTTCCATGTTACAGTGACATGCCCTGTAAAAACTCAAAACAAGAATCACCAATAGCAGCAGATAATTGATCTGTGGCAGTAGTAGCAGGCAGTGAAAAAATACTTTTCCCCAGTGGTCCAAGGCCAAAAACAAATTTTTACTTCAGATTTCTGATTTTTTGTTGTTGTCTTCAGGTCTAAATTTTCCTTTCGATTTTTTACATCATGTCAACCAATCCTCTCAGTCCCTCGAGTCTTATGATATCATTAATTAATAAAGCATATTATGTTATGTTTTAAGTTTTATTGTTATAATTAAATTTAGTTAGCATCCCTGCACCTATCCCTATCCCCATCTCTGCATCCATGTACCCTGGCAAGTTGCCACTTAGGCTGTATGTGTTCTATGCATTCTGATGTTTGCAATATTGACATTTTACTAATTATTGCCAACAGGCATCTCCAAATTCGTTTCATGAGTCTTGACTCATGAAATACAAAGTAGTTATACAACTTCATTGGTGTGTTTGTTATCAGTGATTTGTATTGATCTTGTAGTGGCAATTGTTGTTCTTGCATTAGCTTTGTATTTTCATTTACTTGGGTATTCCATATATCTTTTTTTGTTTGTTTCTGTAGATACTCCAGTTGGTTCTTGGATCATTTAAGCTGTCTTAAATTATTTTTATGTAGTGAAAGGATCTTGTCCCTCTTGCGTGATCCTGTCTTAGCCGAGTTATGATCTTAAAACTTTTAGGTTTGATTTAGTAGAAATGCAAAAGAGTCCATGCCCTCTTTTGTTGCCCTTCCTTGAGCTTGAGTCATGACCTCAAAAAACAGTTAGGTTTGATTTAGTAGAATTTTTTTCTTATTTAGTCTCCCTTCTTTGGCCCATAACAACATCATTGAAATTTGCCTTATCCATCATTGTTGGACCTGAGTATTTTGCTCATTTTCCATTAATAGGTGATGCTTAGACGAGAATAAATATCTGTTCATGGATGTGCATCACAACAGGTTCTTTGCCATAGCCAGAACATGTTACTATTTATGTTTAGAATATAATAATATATAGTACGAGCTCATCAGAAAACAAGCTGAAAACCACTAAATTTCAATAGTCACAGCAACTAAGTCTAGCAAATATCAATGAACACCAATAATCATTTATTTGATGTATACAAATAATTTAACAATTTGACTTTGGAACTATAACCACTGACATATTACTATAATGCACCACAAAGAAAGCTATAACATGCCAACATGTGAAGTCAAATAATGTAGAACAACATTTCAATAAGCAAGTTGAAAACTACTGTTGAGATCACAAACAGAAAGAGGGGACCAAATGGAACCAGGGCAGATTCTCCAGCTGACAACAAAAATCAAATTTAGAAAAACAAACGCAGACAAACTGGCTTTTAAATTTATTTGCATGGTGTCTTTACTGGGCTTCCCATTAGCATATGTCCATCCTCTGGCTCTCATTTCATGGAATAATGAGGTTAGGTCTCCATAGTGTGATCCATAGTGTGTACTTCTCTATCCTCATCCCATATTTATAAGTTTCTATGAACATTCTTTCATGGGTATGGGATCCCATAAGAAACTCATAATCTATGATTTCCCAACCTAATCTATGATTTTCCTGGGCACGATTCTACTTTTTGGCTGTCTATATTATGAGTCTTTTTACCCAGGTTGCCATTTATGATTTTCCACCTTCTTGGCATTCCAACATTAATCATCCATTTTTCAATGACAGAGACCACTTGAATCTTAGTAAGTACAAGATCATTTTGGTTAAACATGCTGTAGTGAAGTTGTTCACTGCATCGCACAGTACATTTCAAAATTTTCAGAGGGACAGAGGTTTCATGCAAAGGGTCACTTCAGTTTTACAAATAATCACTGAATTACAAATTATATCCTAATTCTCTGAGCCATTAACCAGGAAAAATTGCAAGCCATAAGAACATAAACCAAATACAGCTAAACTGCAAGCCATATGAACATAAACCAAATAAATCTGGTCCCATGTAAGTAGTTTGCACACTCATCGGAATACATAGAGCCAACAGGTTTGACTCTCAATGTTGAGAAACAGGTTTGTATATGTAGATAAACTTATTGGAGTGTAGTTTTCTATTAGGTGTTAACTGTTGAACCATTTGGTAGATTACTTTCCCGATGTACTTGCTTTACATTGGAACCTAGAAATTTCATCCCGTTGAATGCAGAAATATGTATGTTGTCTTATGAATTTCTCCATTTTAGAAGCAGTTGTTCCTTTCTTCAAGCATCAAACTACTTTATGGAGGTCATCTGCATCTTGTTCAAGGAAAGTTGCTTTTCATGCCTTCCCACTATAGTAGAAGTGAAGGGCTGCATGCACTGCATTGAAATATTGTGTTTTATAAATCTAGTTGAAATGCTAAAGACCTCTGTCCAATATGAATATGGTTGCAGCTGGCAGACATAGAACTAACAAGAAAGAAAAAGGTTGTCTTTGAGAGTTTAAAGACAGGAAACAATGCTATTAAGGCTCTCCAAAGTGAGATCAACTTGGATGATGTTCAAAAACTTATCGATGACACAGCTGACGCTAAAGTATACCAAGATGTGAGTCTTTCTTTTCCTTTCCCATGCATGAGTTGTTGTATATGGCACATGTAAATCACATTGTCTTTTACTTAACCTTTGTGCTTTATTTAAGATGTTGTCCAAGTCTTGCATTTGTAGCTTTATAAGGAATCAGGATAATGCATATTGCTTTTATATTCTTTTTGTTTAACAGCAACAGAAACTGAATCCAATGAATTTACAAAAATACTCCATCAAGTTGGTGATACTCGTAGGGAAAATGGAGCTGCTTGTTCAAGGACATTAGTTTATGGATTTTCACTGAATCCAAATACTCTCATGCTTTTCGTGGCTGGCTGATGTCTTCTGTCTGTTGATCATCCTGTGCAAACCGGGTGGTAACAGATTTCACTGGAGAAGGATCTCACACTTTTATTGCTGAACTGAAGGGCCATAAACATGCCTAGAATGTAATTACAGCTGATGTTAAAATTATTATCTCCACGTTCTGCTTCCAAATGTGCTACAGGAAACTTGAAAAACAAGGCTGATAGAATTATGCTTTAGGGCACATTTTCCACAGAGGTACTTTCTGGGATAGACTGCTTGGGATTCATATCAGGAATGCCTTACTGCCAGGTCTGAATTGCAAACTCATAATTTGTGAGAAAGATTCTTGGAATGACACCATACTGCCCATAATTCTTGAGAATCCCTTCTTGCTGATTTGAAGTGATTGTACATAATATTTTTATTTTATTAATGTCCATGAATGACCACAAAAGTAGGTCAATGGGACCCAAAAGTAGATGCTAAATTATAAAACAAACTAAATTACTGAATAAAAGAAATAGCCAAAGGCATATGCATATACAACATGATCAAGGTTTACTAATGCTCATCATAAGAGCAGGCCCTCAATGTTTGTTTTCAACAGGGAACTTTTTTTAATAAGTTCAGTTGCAGGTACTTGGTGATATGCCACGAAAACGTCTTGAATTTACATGGAAAGTTCCACCACTTGGCATTGCTCCAGGAATGAGAGTTTTGGATGCTCTCAGACGAGTTCTTCATCTTCCACCCGTGTGTTCAAAGCGTTTCTTAACAACTAAGGTAGGAGGTCAAGTTGCTTGAGAGTTCATGTTTCATTTTTTTTTAACAATTTTGAAAAAGAATCCCAAGATTGTAAAAGAACATCTCTTGACTAGTTATTTTGACTTGCTTTGGTAGTTTTTTTTGCTATTGGACTTTCAACTCGAACTTAAAGCATATTTTTAAGAATGCATGGCCATTTGGCAGGTTGATCGTTGTCACAGATCTTGTTGCACAGCAGCAGACATTTAGTCCTCTGCAGCTTCCACTCGCAGATGCTGTTGTTATTGCTCAGGTTGGTTTGTATTATATTTGTTGTTATAGCTCAGATGTTGCTGTTATTGCTTCTCACCTATTTGTATTTATATTTTCTTTCGAGCTTCTTTACTGCCTTAATCATCTTATGGTTTGAGAAGAGTTTCTATTGTCTTTAAACTAAAGTATACTTTCTTGTAACATTAATATATGACAACAATATGTCTCATTCATGCAGACATATACTGGGTTAAGTGGTGGTGCCTGTGCAATTAGAGAGCAACCAGTAAAGGTAGTAGATGGTCATGACTTTTGGATATGAGCAAAATCTCTCTGAGATGTCTTTTGAGTGTACTTAAACAATTCCTGGTTTCAACAATATCAAAACAATCTCAGAATTTTTAAATTTCCAGGGTTTACTGAATCCAAAGGAAATGGCTAGGCTAGCAGAGGGGGAGGCTCTGACAAATCTTGTTTGGGCTAAGGTGACTATATCATGTCAAAATTTTTCTTTCTCAAGACGAGCTTTCCAATTTTCCGTTGGTCATTCTTGCAATCTTAGGTGAAAAGAGCCATTGTTAAACATAATGAAAGTATAAAGCATATGTTTTCCTTAATAATGATATTTGGTCTTATAAAGAAGCACATCATACATGATTTACAGGTTAATTCACTGAATGATGTCAAAGCTAGTGGGAATTGGATGTATGCTGCAAAGCTAGATGGAGAAGGTGCATCCATGTATGATGCAGCTAATGCTCTTCGGGATGCAATAATAGAACTTGGGATAGCAATAGACGGTGGCAAAGACAGTCTTTCAATGGCTGCACAAGCTGGAGGAGAGACTGTTAAAGCTCCTGGCAATCTAGTAATCAGTGCTTATGTGACCTGTCTGGATATTTCAAAGGCTGTTACACCAGACTTGAAGGTGACATTTCAAAATGGATTTGGACAAGCAACTCTAAGATTGTTAAGTCTTCATAATTGTCATACTGACATAATCCACTGTTATGTAGCTGGGAGATGATGTACTTCTACTCCATATTGATTTGGCTAAAGGAAAGCACCGTTTAGGTGGTTCTTCCCTTGCTCATGTTTTTGACCAGGTAAATGCTAAAATATTTATTATTGGATTGGTGTATTTTTATTAGCAAAGGTCGATACATTATGCAGAGAACAATATATTATGAATGGTTGGATGGACCATTTTGATTTCTTTCTTGGCATCACGTTTCATGATTAAATCATTCTTTATATTTGCAATTTTGTCTTGCAGATTGGTGATGTTTGCCCAAACCTTGATGATGTTTCATATCTCAAGAGAGCCTTCAATGCAATCCGGGTGAGGGCCTAACCAAATGGTAATTGGCAACCAATTAATAATTAATAACTGGGTAAATAATATGCTTATGTTATACAGCCTTTTTTTTATTAACGAAATAAATTCAATGATGCAAGAATGGTACTTAACTTATCCCACTATAAAATGGCCTTTGGGTCAATTTCAAAGTCAACCCTATCTCCCTATATGTGAAATTATTAATTTTGTGGAGGTTAAATTAGTGTCAACTTGTAATTTTGTAATGTATCCTATAGCTACTCCAAGGAAGGATGTAGAGGGCAGACTTTAGCTATACATAATTTGACTTGCACTTAATGGATTTGCTTGAATGCAATGCTACAAACATTCCTGATAAAAATTTATTGGTCTTGTTATCACCTATTTTGTACAAATAGTTGAACATTCGATGAGCCGCCAGTTCATTGAACATGATTCATGTTCATCATCAGCATTCAGAAGTTCAGAAGTCAATTTCAGGGCAATTTTGCCCCATTTGTAATAACTGCATGTTCATACCCCCATGGGGAAAATGTAAAAAGTTGGTCTAAACGGGATCCTTTTATAAAAGACTCGGCTATCCGTAGGTTTAGCCATTTGGGGGATACTCTAGAGTGTTTTTTCCTTGGGAATTATGCGCTACTCATCAGTGGCGTATAATCCCTGAGTTTTTCACTCAACCCTCCAAAGCTGGAGTATTTCCCATGGTGGTCAAAACCTAAGGTGGTTATTAGAGTCTTGTGTCTAGGATTTTTTACGTGTTAGCCATCTTGATTGAGTCGTATGAACATGCACTAGGTCCCCTAGGAGTTTTGTTGGATTCCGAGAAAAATATTTTTTTTTTCTCATAAATTAGACCATTTTTTTAATGGTTTAATTAAAAAATTTCAAAAAAATGATAAAAACCTCACCCGGATGCGGAATTGGGCGTGGGGAGGCTCCTCTTGACGCTCAGAGCTTCCTCTTCACCTTGGCACCCTCGTTCTTCAGTTTCCGGGCAGTTACATCACCCCAGGAGCAACTTTTGCTAAAAATGCATCATTTTGGCTAGAAAATGATAAAATACACTAAGTGACAAAATTCAAAAAAAGTCAAAAATCATTATTTTAGTGTTTGGAAAAGCATGGGTTATATTTTTATGATGTGTACGACTACATCAAGGGAATAAAGCACATATTAATTTGAAGTTTGGAGGTGCGAATTGATTTATTGAGGGTGACGTGAGCATGCTTCACGTGGGCATCTTCACGTGGGCATTTCCATTGTTTAGTGGATGGGCGTTACTACCAATTGCTGGGCGTTGTTTTCTATGGGAGTGGGGATCCACCTCATCCCCCACCAACCCACTCGGATCCTCAACTCCAAGCTTCGCCTTCCTTCAAAGCTCACGCATTCTCCTCAAGGCTCACGTCAATACTAAACTCGAGTCTATTGAAGGGTATCACTCCAAGCCACGATTTAGATTGGATCATGATTGAAATTCGATTGGATGACTGTGTTATTGGCTTCTCTTAGTGCCAATTCGAATTGGGCTTGGGATAGCTTGTATTTTTGTATAAGTAGAGGTGCTTTGCACTCTCTTTAGATGGAATTTGGATGTAAAGTTACTCTGCCATTTTGTCATTGCAAAGCCATTGGCTTAAGGAAATAAAGCGACTTTGGAGGTCTATGTGTTGTCAAATGCTTTTCATGGAAATGTCTTCATAATATCAAGGTGAATTTGTTCTTGTTATTTGCTTATAATCTCATGTTTTGATCTATAATTTGCTTAGAAGGCTTTCTTAAGCCCATAGGATGGGCATTTGAATACAAGTTGTCCATTTATGTTTGGTTTAAGTGTGATTTAGAAGGAGTAGACTGTAGTCGGAAATACTTATACTATTCTAATCTCACTTTTATTATACATACTATTATGATCAAGATGTGTTTATGAGTGATTACTTGTGCAGATCCGACAGGTTTGAAGAGAGATTTGAGCTAGGTTGCATCTTTTATCTCTTCAAAAGGCCTACATTTTCTAACCATTTGTGCATGCTTCAGGATCTTTCTAGAGTCAATCTCAAGCATTAAGGGATTTGGCAAAAGGCCCAAATCTAAGGTTCCATCTCTCAAATTCATTTAAAAAATGAACTTGGTCACTTTAGGCTTCACTTCTTCAAGCCTTCTCATTTGCTCTTTGAAATCTTTACACTTGCATGCTAAGCCTTTCTAGCCCTTCCAGTCTTGATCCAAGTTAGCCACTTATCCTCTTCAAGCCTTAGATTAGTAAGCCATAAGGTTGAAGCTTTTTTCAACCTTGGGGAATAACTTGGGATTTGTTCCCTTGTGCTCTCTTCAACACTTGTTGTCGGCGTATCACCGATTAACCGGAGGATTTCCAAGACAGTGTTTTCACCCTCTCAAGTGTTCCACTTGTAGTCCTTTGTCCTTATCTTGCTAGTTCATCCTCCTTTGCCCTAGATCTACTCCTCCATTTTGTTTTTTGCCTCCTTCTCCATTCGCCCTTCACTCCTTGTGCTTTCGTTTTGCCCTCTTTAGGCTCCTCTCGTCCTCCTCTTCTATCCTCTCTCTTGCACTCGTCTCACCCTAGCTTATCCTTTCTTCATTCGCTCCTTCACTTCTTCATCTTTTTGCCCTTAGGTTTCCCCTTTCTCCCTCCTCTCGTCCACTTCCAAATTGCCCTAAAAAACCACATAAAAAGCAAAAACGAATTGGTTAAGTTAGTATTTGTTAGAGTAATTTCTTTGATAGGTTAGATCTAAATTTGTTACATCTTTAGCATTGGCATGCATTAAAAAGTTAACTTTAGGAGCATTCTAGAACTCTCTCGTTGTCTTAATATAGCTTGCATTAGTTCAAGTTTATGTTTGCTTTCAAAAGATAGAAAATTTTGCATAAAAATATTTAAATTTTTTATACTTTAGATCTCTTTTCTAGCACATTTCAAGAGTTTGTTGTTCGCTGGTCCGTTTCATCATAGTTAAGATTTCATGTTAAAATCTCATGCATTTTCCATTTTAAAGTTAAATTTTCAAATCTAGACTTAACTAGATTCATCTTTGGTTTTTGAGCTAATGGTTAATGGGTGCCTTGTTGAGATGTTTTGAACTTGTGTAGGTCATTTGAGAGAGAGATATTTGATAAGATCTTGAAACAAAGGATCAAAGCAAAGCAAAGTGAAGGATCCATGAGAATGACTTAAACTTGACATACTTATCCTTTGTAAAAGCGAGTAAAACTTGTTTCTTCTTTAATTTTTTCAAGTATTACCTATCTCTCAGAAGACCTTGCGAGGTTTTAAACCCAAGGCATTTGTAACCGTTTAATAAAAGTTTCAAGTGGAGGAGGCCTCCACTTTTTTGGTCTTCTTTCCCATTTGGGGAAGAGTGTTGGGTTTTGTGGATTGGTTTAGTTAGATCTTTTCATATGCTCTTAGTTTAATTTTACTTCAAATAAGTCACTTTGCTTATCTTCCATATTTACTTACCCCCATGCTCTCCCGAGTAGGGTCTTTGACCTGAAAGAGACTCTTGGGTAGTTTAGTTTTATTTTGCATTTATTATTATCTTGTTTTCTCTTCCAAAGATTTCGACAGGAAGTTGTATCCTTGAGATTTTGTCTTAAAGGCAGGACCACATAATTTGTGGTTACTCTTCCTTCCCCGTCGGTTTCCTTGGCAGAGCTTTCAGATAGCTGGAGGTTCTCAAGTGCAGGCGGTTCTAGTGGTTGATCTTGTTCGGAGATCAATCCCACTTAGTAGATTAAATCTTGTGTGGTAGTATACTAGTTTGAGTTCAGTTTCATTTTATTTCGTAAGTAGTGTTGTTAATAGTATTTGTATTTCGCTGATCAATCATCTTATTGTTTAAATCTTTTTTCAATCTGAGATATACTGCTACTACAATTTATCTACTTCTTAAAATAAACCAAAGTCTCTTGAACTTGGCCAAATCCAAGTCAAGAGCACCCTCTATCGGAGGGCATTTTAGTTTTTTGCATTTCCCTGCATTAGGCATTGTTAATATAGCAAGTCTCTTGAACTGTGGTCATAAGACCAAGTCAAGAGCGCTCTCTGTCGGAGAGTTGAACAGGGTTCTCTAATAATAAAAATTTTCCACTCATACACCCCTTAATTAATTTATCTTGGTTTCTGTCCTACACCCGTATGCTCTGCCAACCGGAAACGGTTGAGCTAGTACTCAGAAAGGTGGAAGACTTGATAATTTACAAGTGAAAATCTAATTAAAACTTTCACCCCCATAACCAACCAATCCGGAGTCGATCGATAAGATAATTTCAGTGGGTAATCTCTTAGTGAGGGCGCCGGGATTCCATGTTCAGCCTCTAGTTTGCTGGCTTGCATTGCGCAGCCTGGCTAGAGCACTGGGTGGCCCGACATGTCCTTGAACGGAGGCACTTGATATTGTCTTTTCCGGACTTTCTTTGAACATCCTTGGTTTTAGCCCTAATAATCAAGAACATCTAAAACACTTAAAATTTACCAAGAACAATTGCAAAACGTCCTCACAAACAGCTACTTTCGACTTGTTCTTTCAGCATCACAAGTTTTATTTGACTCCATTTGGCACTGGTCTTTAATATTTATATATCTTTTTCTGGACCATATGTCCTTGTCACTTGTTTAATTACAATCTTGTGGATGCCTTAATTTAAATTGTAAGTCAAAGTATTTTGTTATCTTCTGAATCTGTATCTTGTGAATTTTGCAACGTGGATTGCGTGTTTAATTTTGTTCTAGTCATCATTCAAAAAACTCCTAAACAACACCCATCCGCATCACTACACTAAAAACACTATAAATACAAGAGCCTTAGTGAAACTCTCTTTTAGGGACTACCCCCCTTGGCTTCGTTAGGAGTTTGCCCAAACGGAGGAACTGGGATTCAGGTGACAGTACCTGGCTCATTGCTTGTCCCCAAGGCCACACCTCTCTCACTTGTAGTGAAGAGACAACGTTCGAAAGATTTCCGCTGCTGGTGTGCATATTGGCGGACAACAGGTCTTATTTAACTTTAAGAAGCAACCATTAATTTATGTTTTCGTTCTGAATAAGTACATCATCAAAACATCAAGTCTAGTTGCCAATATTTTTTATTTTTTGCAAGTAATTAAGGAAAGGTTTATATATTATTATTATAATACTGTTCCCTTGGATAAAATTGGCCAGAAGTGAAGTTGAAGATAATTGTATGTTTTTTTGGATCTCAGAAAGGCAAACGTCTCTAGCTATCGAGAGATGAACAATTGATAGACAATTAAAACAAATTTATTGCAAGTTGGATCTTGTATTCTTTTCTGTCTGTGAAGGGTAGCAGCTTGCTTTTGTTCCTGATAATTTGTACAGCGATGGATTATTGTACTCATACGTAGTTTGTAAGATCATTCTTCTTTGAATTTTCATCATTGTCACAATTGAACTGCTATATCTTAGAATTCTTTTAGTACTTGAAGCATTATTCTTGAATATGTTTGACATTCATTTTGTTCCCATGCAAAATTTGTTTGAATATCATCATGGTCAAGCAATAACAACTTCTTAAAGGGTGCTAGCTCAATGGTAGAGCACCTGCCTAATTATAGGCAGGAGATTGGTGGTTCGATTCCTCTGTACCTTATCATAAATTAGTGACTAAGAAAACGACTAAATTCGCATATTTACGACTATTAGTAGCTAATTTTCAATATCTTATAGCACGACTAACGTTTAGTCGTATTTAGCTTAGTCATTAATATGTTAACATCTAGTAGTTTATTTAGTTGTATATTTGGTCATTAATTGTGACCAGCAATGACTAAATCAGTTAGTGTCAATGACTAAATCAGTCAGTATCAATGACTAAATCAATGACTTAATCAGTTACTATCAATGACTAAATCAATGACTAATAAGTCAACCAATTAATGACTAGTGAAATACGACTAGAGATAAGATAGTGGAAATCTGATACTATTAGTCACCGACTAAAAAATAGTCGTTTATAGTCGAATTTTAGTCATTTGTTTAGTCATTAATTTATCATTTTGTACTAGTGTTCATGCAATAGGCAATTGACTAGCCAGCTGCAATCTTTCTTAGCCAACCACATAAGCATTCAAAACTAATTGATAGAGTTGTCGCTAATGTCTTTCAGGATATATTGATTACTCATTGTCCTTCACTAAACAAGTAACTATAGATTCATTCTTACTTATGACTTGCCACACTCTTGCCTTGCCTTGCCTCATGACTTGCGCACCTCCGCCTCGTGGATGTTTTTTTTTACTTGCCCATGTGATTGGTTCTGAACCAAGATTGGACAAGTATCCTGTTGTATATTTCCTGTCATCCACTGAACCTACCCAATCTGCATCACTGTACCCTGTTAGCTTCATGTCAACATTTCTGGCATAAAAGAAACCAAACTCTGTTGTTTCTTGGATGTATCTCAAAATTATTTTAGTAGCCTTACAATGCACTTCTTTCGGTGCATGCATGAATCTGGATACCAACCCAACTGCAAAACTGATATTAGACCTTGTAGAAGTTAAGTAAATTAAACTTCCTACAAGCTATCTGTAAAGTGTTGCATCTACTTTCTTGGATTCATCATGAACACTTAACTTAATATTACGTTCACATGGAGTTGCCGGTGGTTTGCAATTTTCCATGTTGAACTTATTAAGCAAGTCTTGGCAATACTTTCTTTGAGTAAAGTAAATGCCTTCACTTTCCTGCTAGATTTGTCCCACTAGACAACCATCTCCATAATATCTTCACAAAGTCCTTGACGTCGTCCAAATTTTTGGAATCTTCACAATTTATTAGGGATGTGGAAGTTGTCATCAACAAGGGAATGTTAATATAATGACACTTTGCTCTTTTTGCATACACATTACCCTAGTCATCAATAAGAGGGAATGTTAAAATGTTTGATGTAATGATTTCTAGTGGCTACATTTACAAGTGTACAATGTTAGTATGATGATCTTAAGAGCATTGTTTATTGGGCATATTGTACACATAGTTAAATTCAAAGTTTGAAAAATCAGAATCGGACTCGGAATCGGTCGAGGGTCAACTCAGAATCAGAATCGGTAATGAATCGGTCGATTTGAATTTAATGAATCAGTTTGCTAAAAAATACATAAAATATTTAAATTTTTAAGATAAAAACATTTTCAAGATTCTAATTCATGATTCCATAGCATTAGAAACATTAACCTATACAAATTATGTTAAAAGCTAAAAAAATTTAAAATATTTGATTTATGTTTAAATTTTTAAACTTTAAAATTAAATAAAACAAAAAAGAAAAAAAAAAACAAGTGTAAACTGTTAGCGATGGGGTTACCTTGGCAAATTTCTGTTGCAACTTGCAACTGCAAGTGCATTGTCCAAGCATCCATAGTGCAGTCAGCACTCTCCCCTCTCCCCACAGTGCACAGTGCACACAGTCACAGGCACTCACAGCCCACAGCCTAGTGCCCACTCCACTCAACACTGAGCAGTAGCACTCTCCTGGTCCCCACTCCACTCAGCAGTAGCACTGCTGCACTCTCGCTGTCCATGAGTCCACCCTAGGGCCTAAACCAACCCCACTGGCACCCTGCACACTGCCATGAAGCACACCGATTCTCCACTCCAAGTCCACGCCACTCCAAATCTCCCGTAGTTGCTATCATGATCATTCATGGCGAATGGGGTTGGGTTGGGGGCTCGGGAGGGTAGAATAGGTAAACAATTAAAAAAAAAATTAAAAAACCATTTTTTAATGGCTTGACCCATCGAAAAAACCTGGCCGGTTTATGTAAAAAATCGGGTTGACCGGACCGATTCATCTGGCTGGACCGATTTATGTAAAAAATCGGCGACCATGACCGATTTATTGCTCCCGATCCGGTTTGGAGATTGGTTTGAACCGGGCCTGCCTTAAATCGGCGAATCGGCCGATTCCAATTCCGATTTGAACGATTTTTAAAACTATGGTCAAATTATTATACTATGTGTTGATTCCAAATACCTCACTAATAGGCTCATATAATAACTACTTACTCACTAACCCTAATATAAGGGTTGAACAGTTCTCTCCAAACCAAACTATTAGGAGAGGGCGCTTCGATATCTGGAGGCCATATTGAGCTACTTCCTTTGATTGATTGTTGAAAGCCAACCCCTAAAAGGAAGCCCGGGCGAGACCTTAAAGTAAGCAATTCTTCAGAGTTGGATTCCCCCTCCTTTCTTTTAGAGCCAAGATAGATAGAGTAAAGACAACTCACAGCTGCCCAACCCGAAAGCTTGCCCTTGCATTCGTTCATTTCCCTTTGTTCGTTCTGATGGGTAAACTCTAAATGCTCCATATATCCGCCCATTCTTTTTATACAACCACAAACACAAGGAGTGGAACTGATAGCAATCTCATTCAAGCGAGGACCGGACAACCGGACATATATAGAACCATCGAAAAATGCATCGACCCTCTTCAACCCGGCTAGGAATACAAGAGTAACCCCTACAAGTTAGTGGGATTGGAGCACTCGAGTTGTTGCTTCTCGCCTTTCTCATTTAGCAAGCAAGATAATTCCTCTCCCTGTCTTAAAGTCGAGGTCCTCTACCGGTCTTTCAGACCTCAAGATGATACATAACTCTGGTTCGATAATACTATTGGAAGAGTTGGTGCCATAAAGTCAGGGGAATCCAACTCTAAAGACTTCTCCTTAACATAACAAGCAGTCGAGTAGACATTTATTTGTTCCAGCATTGGGGCTTTCATCAATCAATCTGCTGGTCCATGGGTAGATCGAGGCCTCTAAGTCCTCTTGCTTGCTTTCTTTAAGTCGAGTGGATCTGGGATATAGGGAGATGTTTGAATCTTGCGATATGCCTATATTTATGCCTCTCCCCGAGGGCATTCCCACCGATGCCTTGTAGTAGGATGCTTGTTGCTTGTATGTTTTCTTCTCCTACTCTTTCCCATTCCTTCTCCCTCATTCTATTGCAGGCAAAGGGTTATTCTTTGAACTTAAAGTTTGAAACTTTGAAAGTTGGAACCTCTACAACCATGATGATCATGGGTATTCCAATGTGGCTTCTCCTTTTGGTTCCATTGTTTGTTATGATGGTGTTGATTGGAAACCGAGGAGAAATGATGGAGAGGATGAAGAAGTGGGTAGTGGCGCATATCATGGAGAGGAGGAAGAGGAGGGAAAGGGAGAGGATAGTGATGATGATGGAAGGAAAAACAGAGAGAACCACACACCCTTGTGGAAATATGTCACAAATCTTGGGGGTGGAACCACAAAATTTGCATGCCCCCATTGTAGAGTAACATTCATAGGTTCATATACCCATGTGAGAAAGCATTTATGTGGGGTTATGCCATGGGGATGAAAATAAGACTATAGGAGTCAAAAATTATACTGAAGTGCCATCAAAAGACAGAACCAAATATAAGAGGGAAGAGGAGGAAGCACAATACCAAACAAAAAATTAAAAGGTTGAACAGGAGACCTCAAGCTCACATAGAGGATTCAGTGCTCAAACCCCCTCCACCCATAGTAGTGGATTCTCGGCCATGCCTGCAAGTTCAGGGCGTAGAACAATATCAGATTTCCATGACCAAGGTGGTAGGGATGACGTGGATGCACAAGTGTTTTGGTTTCTCTATGCATGTGGCATACCATTCGATGTTCTTTGCTCCCCTATTGGCATGAAATGATACAAGCCATCCGTTCTGCCCCTAAAGGATATAGGAGCTTCGGGTATGACAAAGCTAGAATCGTAGGTCTTGACAAGGAAAAAGACAAGATCCAAAATGCTTTGGGGCAATTCACAAATGCTTGGAATGAATATTGGGTTTCCATTGTATCTTATGGTTGGACAAATATAAATGGAAATCCATTGATAAATATTCTTGGGGTGTCTGCTAGTGGTGCAATCTTCCTTTCATCCCATGACTACTCTGATCGCTTCAAGACCGTCATCAATATTGCAGAAGCCTTAATTAAAACCATTGAATCTATTGGACCACACAATGTCATACAAGTCATTACCAGTAATGTTGCTAATTGTAAGGCAGCGGGAGCAATCATTGAGGATAGATAGCCCAACATAATTTGGTCCGGGTTTTTGGTTCACACATTAAACGTTTTGATGCATGACATTAACAAGATGAAGGAACATGGTTATAAATGGATTGGTTCATTGTACAAGAAAGGCAAGTTCATGATAAGATTCATTACCAATCATAGTAATTCCCACCACATTTTCAGCAGCCACTCAAAGTTGCAGCTATTGAAGATTTCGAAGACTAGATTTGCTAGCTATTACCTCACCTTCAGGCACCTTTTGAAGGTAAGAGAGGCATTGGCTAGTATGGAATCAAGTGACTCATGGCAGGTTTTGAAAGATAGGGCTACATCCGCATCTGTTAGCAAGATTTCAGGAGGTGGAGGACACCGTTCTTGATGGTCAGTTTTGGGAAAGTGTAAGGTATGTTTTGAATTTCACCAAGCCCATTTATCACATGATTCAGTTTGCAGACACTGATGAGTCAATAATTGGGGAGGTGTATGAGCAAATGGATAGCATGCTAGGCCAAATAAAAGATATTGTTGAGCCAAAAGATGCCATCTTGTATGATCATATTTGCAAACATGTGGTCAAAAGGTGGGACAATATTAATGTTCCATTCCATCCATGCCTTAGCCTACGTCCTTACACCCAAACATTATTCTCCATCTTGGTTGGCCAAACCAACACCTAGGGGTGAGATCAAGAAAAAACCCCACATAGATCCAGAGGTACAGAATGGGTACATGCAAACATTAGATAAGTTGGTCCCCGATGAAGAGGAAAGTGCCATATTGCGTGCTCAATCGAGCAAATATCTTAGTCAACATGGGGTGGTTGGTACTTTGCATGCAAACAAAGATCAAGAAAGGATTCCTCGTATAGAGTGGTGGAATATGTATGGCTCCGCCGCTACATAGTTGCATAAATTGGCCATTAAAGTGCTTTCACAGGTGGTTCATAGTTCTTCTACAGAGAGGTGTTGGAGCACCTATAGCTATATCCACAATGTGAAAAGAAACAACCTAAATGATAATTGGGTAGAAAGCTTGGTTTTTGTACACTACAACTTGAGGTTGTTGTCTCATTATTGTAAGCGGCCCAAAAGTGATAGAACATTTGTCACTTGGGACAACAACCCGGAGGAGGATAATTTGGAGGATGGAGCCATGGTTTTGGAGCGCTTGCAGAATGAACTTTTGGACGATCATGATGTTATTGTTGACCGTGTAGGAGCAGCAACAACAACAGCGATGCCACCTCCCTCCAGTAGTAGTTTTCCTCAATTTTCCTCTCTCGAATCAACATACTCCAAATATCCTTGCCTTTGTCCACCATTTGCAAAACAACCCTAAAAAATTATTCCCATGTCACCCATTCCAACTCCCATGGCTGAAAACCTGCCTTGTATCCTATGATCTGGAGATATCATGCAAACTACAAATCTCTTCATATCCAACGTCGACATGTTTACTATCATAGCAATTGCTCTTACCCCAGCTTGAAAGCTTCTTATAATTGCCTCCTTCACGATGGTAAGAAGACGAGACTTGTGTCCTTCCCTCCTCAACTCCTCTAAAAGATACTAGCACACCATCTTCCTCTGCCATTCCTCCCTACCACCCAATATCAACCCTAGCTCCATTTTCACCAAAACAACCACCTTTCATGATATACATGGTCATCCTCTACTAATGTTACATGTACCCCTTGTTCTTGCCACTTATTCTCAGTCCAGGAAATCCAAGAGGCACTTTGGGAGAGGAATTCCAACAAAACTACCTAATCCCAAAATTATGAAAAACAAATGTATCAATTTTTTTTGAAATAGTAGTAAGATTTATGCTTTTGTCATTGGGATGGTTTTTGTGCACATATTTGGAAAAAATAATGTGGATTGTAGTATGGCCAGCCATAATTGCACCGTAGAACCCATTGAACAAAAGTTGTTTGTCAAGATACACCTAATTCTTTATCGGATTACCATGGGATGGTACTTTTCCAAGCTATCTATCTTTTTCCCGAACTTTAGTTCAAATGCGAGACTCGTACGTTTTGATTTTCTCAATTGAAACTAGAGGTCCAGTTCCTTTTATTTTACTGTGCAAAAATAGATGAGTGTTCCCAACCCCTACTAATCAGGAATGGAAAACACCCACCAAGGTAAACTGTGAAAAAAACCAATAAGGTAACATACTTGGAATCCCAAGGAAGGTAAATCGTGATTAGACAAGGAAATAGTGAATTGATTTGAGAATGGAAATTCGTATAACTACAACAAGTTAAGAACAGTACTCTACAGCTTGTTAGGCACGATCACAGGTTTCCACATGGTTAGTCTCATTCACATAGTCTTGGTGCGATAGATATAACGAAGTTTGTGAAAGACTCAATACCTTCCAAACAAATTAAAAAAGTCGAATCAGGAAGACCTTGATATTTTTCAAGCATGCTAAAAAGATTTGATTTAGCGTGCTAAGCGTGATCAAGTCGTGTGATAACATTTTTGGCGCCGTTGCAAGGGAGGTAGAGGCTTACCTCAGGTGTCTGCAAGTGTCTGTGCGTAATTCATATCTTATCGCATCCAGTCTTGTAATTTGTATGGTTTCATTTACATCCTTAAATCATACATAACCATATTATTTCACTCATTTCTCCCCGCTATCTTAACGACATATCTTTCGGTAGACAATATCAATAGTTTACCTGGCGACTCCAAATTGTGACTCCGCTGAAGAGCGGCCCTGTGCCCATCTTTCAATTTTGTAATTTATAAATCATAATGAATTAAGATGTTTTCTTTCAAATGACAAGGCGTATGAATGAAATGTATGAGAGTCTATCTCGATATAAAGGGCAATTGGAAGAAAGAAATGAAAGCAAATCAACATGTCAGTATGAGGGTAATTATGTACATAATTCTTATGACTCCCATCATTTCCCTCATTCTTCAAGTAAAAGTATTGACCCTATTTCTTCAAATAAGAGTCAATCTCAGCCAAGGCCTTACAACCAAAGCATTCGGTTGAATGACTCTAGTACTCCAATTAGACATCCAAAGAAAATCCCTAGCAGAAAGGCCAGAGTTGTTAGAAATCCAGCTAAGCCATCACCTTTTGACTTCTATGAAATTTATGGGGCACCTCATCTTATGCCAAATAATTACTCTGAAAGGTTGCCTCATTTCTATGGAAATTATTTTGAGTCAATTGAAAATCACTTACAAGTATTTTGGGATTATGTGGAAGTTAGGGGTGCAGACGATGAAGATGTTTATATGCGATCCCTGGGTGTGTCATTAGGTGGAAATGTCGGGTTGTGGTTTGATCATTTAGCATCGGGATTCATCACTGGGTATGACATGTTCACCGGGTTTTTAAATAATAAATGGGGTAGTAACATTGATGAGTTCATATCAGAGCCATCAAGCAATGATTGTTCTATTGAGGATATTTTTTATGACCATCAGGATAATGATGATGATACTTCAAATCAATTCTTAAGTAGCCCTAGTCTTGATCCTAAAGAAATTTCTGAGTTTGAGTCTATTGAGGATCCTCCTGAAAAGAAACTCCTTAATCATTCTATCATTAGCGATAAATGGGGACATGAACCAAGTCCCTTTTGAGATAATTTCACGTGATCATTGTGTAAACAATCAGGATGTTATAAATAAACTTGTCAATTTTCTCCCTGATCAATTCATAGAAAATTATCATTTATCCTCGCATGAATTTAATGATAAATCAATGGAAGAACAGTCTCAGGGTCAAGATGAGTTGGAAAATCAAATTAGATGCTCGAATCTTTGTTCAACTTCTTATGGTGAATATTTAAGTGTTTCTTTGCCATACTCATCTGATTCCATCCTTAATCAGGGTAAATTGGTTAAATATTTGGGGTTGGATAATTGCATTAAGTTTTGTCCTCGTATAATAACTTTTTCAAACTTGGAAATTCTTCCTAGAATCAAAAGCGTTATTAACTTGAATGCCTCTCCCTCATTTAAAATTTCAAGGTCAGTTATCATTGATCATGTGGGAGGCAACATATATTTTCAATCCACCCTCCCATATCGACTTTTCAAATCTTTTTGTTTGGGTTTATGTCTGAATAAATTTTTGGGGTTTCTGAGTCATAAGTCCAAGAGTGGCCAAGAGGTCGATTGTGGAACATTTTATTATGTTGTCCAGTCATCTTCAGTTTATTCCATTCGTTGCTTGATTGAGAAACTTTATAAAAATCAATTTCACTTTTTCTCGGTTTTAAAGCAACAATTGGGGTTAATCTTGTTTATCAGGCTGTTAATTTATGAATTGTTCCAAATTTGTTTTGTCGATGGCCATAATTTAAACAAAATTGCATATGCGAGAGAGGTGAACGAAGAAAGTAGTATGAGTCAAGGGAATTCAAATCTTTCATCACGTATTTTCCCTCCATCCATCTCGAAGATTAACTTGCATAATTTTTATGATCCTATAAATTCTTTGATGGAGGATGTTTGCATTCGTCGGTCTTCTCCTTGGCATGATTTTATTTTGCACCATTCAAGCCCTTTTGAAATTTTTTAACAAATCAAGAAGATTTTACTATCAAATTCTTTAATCTTTAATCCAATCCTGCCTTGTTATATTAATGAAAATCAAAGAAGAAACATTAATCCGTTTGATGAATGGTTGCACTGGATCTATGATTTTACTTAACATTTGTATGACTGGTTAGAATAGGGTAGGTAGGTCTTCAAATAAGATCGCTTGAGCAGTAGGTTTCCGAGTGTTTCTCTTTTTCTTGAGTGCTGAGTGTTTGTTGAGTTGCTTCTGAGTGCTGGGTTTTGCCCGAGGTTCCTTGAGTTAGTTGAGTTTGCTCCTTTCTAAGCTTTCTTTATTTCTTGCATAAAATAAAACATAAACTAAATCTTGTTAGTTGATTTGTTTAATATCTTTTTGTTTTTATATTATGTTCTAGATTAGAATTTCATTTCAGTATTTACTGTATTTTATTCCGTACATGTCTGCCCGATATACTTTGCTTCATGTGTGCAGGAATAGGTACATTTAAAGATGAAGCAAAACAGTTGGGTTCTAGATTGAGGATCGATGCAGTTAGTGTGGGGACCAAAGATTCTGAGGTTCTCAAACACTCTCTCCCTTAGAGCACTTGTCCCAGCTGGAGCCAGATTGGCCTTTACACAGTTCATTGCATATTTTTGAGATTGGCCTTTACACAGATCTAGTGAGATCAACTATGATGAGCAGTATATTCTGAGATCAACTATGATCAATCACACATCAGAGCAGCCCCAGATCAGACATGCAGTAGACCTTATGCCAAGGATGAGCCTCTTGAACTCAGATTTGATGACCGAAATGACCTTTTATCCCATACAAAGAAGTGCAGTTCCCAGAGTTTCAGCTTGAGTAGTTGTGCTTCTATGCACATGCAAAATCCCCTAAAGGGTTGTAAAATGAAATGAAGTCGAAACTAAAAGCACCCTGGATGAAAGCTTTAGTATCCGTGCTTCTAAGCACATGCAAAATCCCCAAAAGGGTTATATAGACCTGAAGAAAGCAATGGTTAAATGAATGCTAAATCCAAACACTGTTGGCCAAGGAAATGAAATGTAATGATTAATTCCTCACGGAGCCCATGGGTTATGATGTGAGATGGAGTAAGGGACAGCTAATTCTAAGTGTCCCCTAGAACCTCATGTTACGGTTAGCCGGGAACCTAGTCCATGGCAGTTCTAGAAAAGATCCTCACGGAGCTGATGCAGCTTGGATGTGAGTTGTAGACATTTGCCAAAGTTGAATAAGCACCTCTCTAAACAACTTATTCCATTTGTGAGACATTGCCATTCCATGTGTGTTTATTATCCGACATATGCTTAAGTGTGTTTTCTCTTTCCCCTAGCCAAAGTATCACAGTGTTGAGTCAGTTAAGTGCCATTTCAAATTTGTCTTTAGCTTGTGGACCCCATTTTGACCATTTTCCATATTTTAAGGGTGGGCCCCACTTGGATCTATCTAAATTGGCAATAGATCTATCTAGATCTACTAAACTAAACCCCTAAGTGGCATAATTTATCCATGGCTGAGCATTTGTCCTTTTCATAGGCCTCGTCAACCAAGCCCTAACTCCATATGTCCACTTACCTTTCCTAGATCTAGATCCATTTACTCTTGATCTTCTCCTTTTTCATTTCACATTTCCCTAGGAGGTCTTGAGTAGGTTCGCTAGCCTTCATAGGTTAGCTAGGGTCTCCCCCTTGGTCTTGCTTAGACTAGATCTAAAGTGAAGAGTGTCTCGGTTAGCGTGACAACCAATTGCATCGGGAACCATGGCATCTCTTGGGTCACCTCTTTAGTTGTCCAACGCCTCTACCATCCTGGATAGGATCATCTTTTGGGACAACTACAAGTTGGGTGATAACAATATCTAACATGATTCTTTTCAAGCACATCAAAAGATTAAATTTTTTGAAAACGATCATGCCTTTTTGCTATTTGAAAAGATTTTATTTTGTGAACAACACAATGCCTCTCGAGAAAGAAAGTTAAAATGTCAAAATTTGGGTGTGTTGAAAGGAACCAAGTGTGCAAAATATTCAATGTGTTTCAGGTAAATTAAAGAGATCCTTTAAAACACTTCGAAAGAATGAATTCTTCTGACAAGATGTTAAAATTCATGGATATCCGATATCCAAAAAAAAAGACAAAATCATGCCATTCTGATGGGTCAAATAGATAGCACTTTGCAAAGATCATGATGACTTTGCAAAGATCATAGATATCTTCCAGTTCCTGTTATTTGACTGTGCAGAAACATATTAGTGTTCTCAACCCCTACCGATCAAGAATGGAAAACACCCACCAAGGTAAACTGTGAAAAACGCTGGTCAGGCTAAAGACTTCAAAGCCCAATTAAGGTAAAATGGGACCAGACGAGAAAATAGTGAATTGATTTGAGAATGGAAATTCATATAATTGCAACAAGTACAGAACAATACTCTATAGCTTGTTAGGCTCATTCACAAGTGTCCACATGGTTAGTCTCATTCACAAGTGAATAAAATTCAGGTGGACAGAGAAGCACACATGAGACACATAGTCATAGAACATGAAGGAAAAATTGAACCTTTTGAAATTGAATGCTTTGAAGGAAATTCGGTGTTAAAAATATTGAATTTTATGACAAACACAGTGTATTATGTGCGTCTAAAATAGAATCAAACTCGCCACTGTTTCATAACTAGCATGATTCAAATGGTGAGTTTCATCGAAAGGAAATGTTGCTCTTGGTTCCTGAGAGTAAAAAGCTTGTTTATATTCAACAAGAACCAACAAAAGATGTACAAAAGCAACAACCGAACCGCATCAGAGAAGTAGATATCCCAAAAAAGATTGAATTTTGTGACAAACACAGTGTATAGTGTGTCTCAAATAGATTGAATCTCACAACTGCTTCGTGACTATCATTATTCAGATGATGAGTTTCATACAAAGGATGTGTTTCCCTTGGTTCACAAAAGTTCAAAGCTTTTTTATATTGAACAAGAATTAGCAGAAGATGTACAAAAGCAACAACCTTGCCCATCAGAGAAGCGGAGATCCCAAAAAAGGACTTCATATTTTGAACCAGTATGACAGTTTTATGGATGATTAGGTAGATATATGCTATCAATATGAAGATGTTGGATCTAATAGCCACATAATACAATATGCAGCGGAAGCAAATAAAACAAGAAAACAAATAATTATACACACATGAAATATACGCAGAGATTTACGTGGTAAAACCCTCTCTTAGGGAAACATCCACGGAGCAATGGTATCGGTCTTCTTATTATTCAATAACTGAAGAATACAACAACTCTCAACTCTCCAATACTTTCTCTTACAAGAATACAAGAAATATATACATTTCTTACACGGTTACTCATAACTGACCATATTCGGTTTGGCAGTTATATAGTCACCGAGAGACCAGTTGTCACCCGTTTCCAACAGAAGATCCCTTTGAAACGTACTTGAAAGTTTACATTTTGTGAAGAACACTATGCCTTCCAACCTAGTTAAAAATACCAAATTTTCCCATGGCAAACTTGCCGCTTTGGTGTGTTAGATCAAGTTCTGTCTATTATAAAGATCCAGGTTTGGGAAGAACACTAGTCCTTTCTATAAACTCAAGAGACCAAAGTTTGGGTGCATTATAAGGATTGACGGTTTCGAAAGATTCAACCATCGAGGACTTAATAAACCAACTATGTAAGCTCATCTTCGTTTTCCCTGAGCATGGCTCCTACATGACCTTTTGAAAATATAGCAGCGAGCCGATATCAACTACATAACATTCCTTTCTTGCCTATTCAATAAATTGAATCATGTGAAGAAGACGATGTGTTTTGTGCCTGTTAAAAAATTTGAATTTTGTGAAGTAGCAGATGCCTTTTGAATTAAGCTATAAAAAGAGAGACGTTGGCTCTAATGAATTACGAAGATTTTGAACACCTTTAATTCATTTCAGTGGCCATTTCAAGTGGTTTAAGACTAATATTTGGCTGTTTGGCGCACTTCTTGAGGTCAACTTGCTAACTGTGGTCATTCTCAGCATTTCTAGATATCAAAAGAAGGTCGCTACAGCCTCTAGGGAGTTGCAAACTCATGGTGTTACCTACAGGTCAGAAATCCCTGTTAAAACTCAAATTTATTAAACTTAATATATACTTCAGTGCTGCTGCTATAAATTCAATATTAATTGCATCAAATGTAATCTTTGTATTTTCATCAGATCTTCTGGGTTTTTGAAGTGCCCAATGCATTATAAATCCATTTCATGTATTGCAAAAAGTTATTATTCACTGCAAAACCAAATGAAAAAATCAGCCCATACAAGCAGTGGGGCTTTACAAGCATGCAACTTGTGAACATATTCAAAGAAATTTTAAAGAAAATAACGAACTTCTTCCTACTCTGAAAGATAGAAGTCATCATTCCACTAACAAAGTTGCTACCTTTTCTCTTGGGAATGTTGTTGAGTTTCAAACACCCTCTAAAATTTCAAGAAATACGCTATGTACTCTTAAATTTGAAACTCAAGGTGTCCTCCCTACTTTACAGACAATGCGTCTTCAAAAGCTTGAAGAGAATATCATTGTAAAAGACCAGTAGTAGTTAAATATAATTTGTGTATTATTATTCTTTCTTCACAATTACATTTCGAAGGATATATTATGTTAAGCATATCGTTTTCAAGATGTTGAACGTCAATTTTTTGGAAGGAAGAAGGAGGGAATACCAGTACCTATATTAAATATTGAACCCTCTGATGATAAAATTAATGATACTGATAGTCAAGAGCAAAGAAAGAAGTTTTCCAAACAAGCATCTTCAGAAAATTTTACTAGTCGACCAGTTTATGATGTATATGAAGAGATGCTTATGCTGAATTTCATTAACAGTTACTGAAGATAAAGACCAATCTTTCATTGACCAAAATGCTAATTCAGATTGTTGTGAAAGATTCTTTGTCTGAAGGCTCTTTCAAGGAAGACAATAGCATAGCTCTTGCATGTTAAAAAATTGAAGTTTTTTTCAAATGCCTATTGGGCATGTCAAATAGAATAAAATTTTGAACTTTTGGAGAACTGAATTAGCAACCCATTCTGAGTATTTAATAGGGAAGATGATTTTAGCTAATCCATACTATTTCTTACTTTAGAAACATAAGGAAATAGTGAATTAATTTGAGAATGGAAATTCATATATTTGCAACAAGTGAAGAACAGTACTCTATAGCTTGTTAGGCTCATTCACAGGTTTTCACATGGTTAGTCTCATTCACACAGTCTTGGTGCGTTAGAAAGAATGAACTCTATGAAAGACTCAATACCATCCAAACAAATAAAAAAGGTCGAATCAAAAAGACCTCGATACCTTTGAAGTGTGCTAAAAAGATTGGATTTAGTAACGAACATGATTCTTTTCAAGCACATCAAATGATAGAAATTTTTGAAACGATCATGCCTCTTTTGCTTTTCAAAAAGATTTGATTATATCAATAACATGATGCCTCTCGAGAAAGTTCAAAATATCAAAATTTGGGTGTGTTGAAAGGAACCAAGTTTGGGAAATATTCACTGCGTTTCAGGTAAGTTGAAAAGATCATTTAAAGCACTTCAAAAGATTAAATTCTTCTAACAAGACGATAAAATTCATGGAAATTTAAAAAAAATAAAATATTTAGAAAACATCATGCCATTCCAACGTGTCAAATAGATAGAACTTTGCAAAGATCATGATGAGTTTTTGTGCTGTTAAAATGATCAACGTTCTAAAAGACACAAAGCCCTTAGGGGAGGGTTTAAAAGCTCGAATAATACGAAGGCGTCAATGCTTTTTTAGCATCTTAAAAAAGATCGAATTTAGTGAAGAACATGATACCTTCCTCTTACATTAAATCAACGAATTTTTCTCAAAAGATGATTCCATTTGTGGCAGTTATACACAGATTAAATTTTGTCAGGAACACAATGGCTTTCAAGCAAGTTAAAAGGATCAAATTCTGCAAACACTTCTATGCCTTTCAGGCTAGATGAAAAGATTTAAGTTTTAAGATGGCCTTGATAGATTTAGGGAGTGTTAAAAAGATAGAATTTTTATGAAGAACAGAATGACTTCTGGGCATCTAAATTTGTCAAGAACACAATTCCTTTCAAGCAAGTTGAAAGGATCAAATTTTGCCTGGCCTTGATGGATTTAGGGTGTGTTAAAAAATGGAATTTTTTATGAAGAACGCATTCCCTTCTTGGCCTGTAAATTAGATTGGATTTGGTGGAAAACACAATGGCTTTCTTGGTTTTTAGAAAGGTCAAGTTTTGAGATTAACATGATGCCATATCAAAGTTTGGTTATGTCAAAAGGATCAAAATTTGGGACAGATTTGGTGTCATTTAGTCAACTCAAAAAGATCAAATTTTACGAAGTCTTTAATGCCTTTTGAGCATGTTAAAAAGATGGAATTTAGTGGAGAACATGATGCATGATGCCTTTAAAGCACGTCAAAATATGGAATTCTTCTAACTATACGAAAAAATTCATAGATATTGATCAGAATTTGAGACAGATTTGGTGTCATTTAGTCAACTAAAAAAGATCAAATTTTACGAAGTCCTTAATGCCTTTTGAGCATGTTAAAAATATGGAATTGAGTGGAAAACGTTATGCATGATGCCTTTAAAGCACGTCAAAATATTGAATTCTTCTAACAAGACGAAAAAATTCATATTTATTAAAAATAATCAATTCTATAGACAACATCATGTGTTTCCAACGTGTCAAATAGATAGACATTTGCAAAGAACATGATGACTTTCTTTGTTGATGAAATGATGAAAGTTTTGAAAGACACAATGCCCTTCGGGAAAGGTTTAAAAGCTCCAGTTTTACGAAGGCCTCGATGCTTTTAGAGTAGCATGTCAACAAGATGGAATTCATTAAAGAACATGATGCCTTTCGTGCACATCGATTGATTGAATGTTTCAAAGAAAAGGATATCTTCCATGCCTTTTAAAAAGGTTAAATTTTGTGGAGAACACAATGCCTTTCGGGCCTGTCAAATACAAAGACTTTTGTCAAGAACAGTATCACTTTCTGGATCGCTAAAAATTTCCAATTTTGGGAATGACATTATGCATTTAAAGATTTAACGCCCTTCAACCATGTTCGAAAGATCAAATTTTAAGAAGGCCTCAATGCATTTTAAGCATTTTAAAAGGATTCAATTGGTTGATTAACATGATTTCTTTTAGGAAAGTAGGAACATTGAATTTTTTGTACAAGACGATGTATCCATGTCTGTTAAAAGCATTTAAGCATGTGAAGAAGACAATGCCTTTAATGCTAGTAAAAAAGATTAAATTTTGTGAAGGGTTTGATGCCTTTCAAGCAAGTTAAAAATACCTACATTTTTTAAAGGCCTCAGTGGCCTTAAAGAGTCTTAATCAAATTCCTTCCCAACCTATTTGTAAGTTTACATTTTGTGAAGAACACCATCCCTTTCGACCGAGTTAAAAATATCGAATTTTCCCCAGGCACCGATGCCTTTCTGGCAAGTTACATTAAGTTTCGCCTATTATAAAGATCAAAGTTTGGGAAGAATGCTAGTCCTTTTTATAAACTCAAGAAGACCAAAGTTTGGGTGCATTAAAAGAATTGACGGTTTCGAAAGATTCAACCATCAGGGATTTAACAAACCAACTCTGTAAGCTCATCTTCATTTTCCCTGAGCACGGCTCCTACATGACATTGTGAAAGTCTAGTAATGAGTCGATATCAACTAAACGACATGCTGAGCAAACCATCACATAAAACAGGATGTCAAAGAGAAAGAAGGTGATGCCTTTCATGCATATTCAACAGATTGAATCATGTGAAGAAGACAATGTGTCTTGTGCCTGTTAAAAAAATTGAATTTTGTGAAGTACTTGATGCCTTTTGAATTAAGCTATAAAAAGAGAGATGTCGACTTTAATGAATTACGAAGATTTTGGACACCTTTAAATTCATTTCAGTGGCCATTTCAAGTAGGTTAAGTTGATATTTGGTTGTTTGACACACTTCTTGAGGTCAGCTTGCTAATTGTGGTCATTTTCAACATTTACGGACATCAAAAGAAGTCGATACAGCCTCTAGGGTGCTGCAAGTTCTTGTTGTTACCTACAGGTCAGGAATCCCTATTAAAACTCAAATTTGTTTGACTTAATATATAGTTTAGTGCTGCTGCTATAAATTCTATATTAATTGCAGCGAATGTAATCTCTGTATTTTCATGAGATATTATGGTTTTTTGAAGTGCCCGATGCATTATAAATCCATTTCATGTATTGCAAAAAGCTACCGTTAAATGTATGAGACAAGATCTAGGACCTAACACACTCAAACAACAAGCAAAACCATACAAAAAAATCAGCCCATACAAGCAGGATGCTTTACAAGCTATTTTAAGAACGAGTTCAACAATTCGGAGAAAGATCATTTGCACTCAATAAGCATAAAGAAGAAGTCAATCATAGGAGGACTGATATTTACAATGAGCTTATGGAAAACCAAAAAGCTTCTCAAGTGATAATTGAAGAACAGAATTGTTATAGCACCTTTGGAGAAGAAAATGAACATGTTTATGAAGAATTTGTGTTGCATGCTACTTGTGAAATTCTAAAGAAAATAAGGAACTTCTTCCTACTCTGAAAGATAGAAGTCATCATTCCACTAAACAAATTGCTTGAAGAAAGAGAACTTGTCATGATGACTCTCAATGGTTTCCCTTCTTCCCGGGAACCACTCATTAAAGAGTATTAGTGGGCGATCCACGCAAGAAGTCGAGGAATGATGATCGAACAAAGTTCTTCTTTATCTACGCTCTCTCAGGTACAGTTCCTACCACAAGTGATACTTGGTTAATAGATAGTGGTGCATCTAGACATATGACATGCTATAAAGAAAACCTTATAGACTTGGTAGAGAAAGAGTCGCACCTACGAGTTGTACTTGGGGATGAAGTTAGATATGTTGTGAAGGGTTCTGGGGCTACCTCCCTCCAGTTTGATTCTAGTAATACTCTACACTTGAGCAATGTATTGTTTGTACCTAGGATGAAAAGGAACATTGTATCCATATCAGCCTTGGAGGACAAATGTTACAAAGTTGCATTCAATGATGGGAAGGTTCTTGCATGGCACAAGAAATCTAGTATGGATTCAGCTTGTATGACTGGTATTTGAGAGGAAGCTTATACAGGCTGACTACACAACCAGTTTAGGTATTGGTACATTATTCTGCCAGTTTGGGTAAGCTGTGGCACAGAAGACTTTCCCATCTACACTATAGACCTCCTCCATCATTAAGGACAATGATGACAGGACTTCTAGTACTCCGTATAGACTATGATGGTATTTGTAGAGGATGTGCACTTGGTAAGAATGCCTTAGAGAAACAGGGACTATACCTTCTTATTGTTAATTTTTGATAGGGTTAGGGTTTAATGCAGAAGAATAATAATTCAATATACTTTAAAGCAAAAATACATTTAATAAACAAGTATTGAAACTAAATATGAAATAGTACAATAGTAACTTCTAACTTAATTTTCATCACTTTCAACTTCACACCTTTAACACTACCAATTTGGTCACCGTGTGAAGATACTTACCAAGGTGTGAAACCTTTCCTGTAATATACTCAGAAATGTTACTTTTAGAAAAGGGGATGTGCCTCTCAGAGGCCAGTCAATATTAGGAACCAGCTGACCCTACAAGAGGGTATGTACAAACCAGAGAGAGAGATGACATGGCTGAGGTACAATCAATCAGAAGTGGTCAAAGATAATAAAAAATACATTGGCAATACTAAGACTCAATATAGAAAAAATATGATCCAAAACTCAACACAAGATGTAACCTAACAAAATCATAACACGGGAAATCTGATGTTAAATACCAAAACAAGTGTCAGCAGACTGAAACAGATTTAGGGTACTTCATAAAAACAAAGAGCAGCCAATCAGGATACTCCAACAACCATGCTTAGATCAGACTTAAAGATAGCTGGTTGAGAAAAGATCATATCTCAGGGTGATCTCAGGCCTTACGGCCTCAACTAGAGTAGATCTGAGACCTCACAAAAATAGATCAGATCCCAGGCCTTATGGCCTAAACTGGAGCAGATCTCAGACCTCATGACCTCCACAAGAATTTCAACCAGCAAACTAAAAAACAGACCTTAAGTTCTTAATAGTCAGATGTAATGTACCTGTTATCACATTATAGTAGCAGGGCTACTATTCTTGTTCAGCGGATATCTGCACATTCCAGAGCTTCCATTATTCAGAGCATGGCTATGATGATTGTATATTTTGTGATCACTCATGATCAGAGCAGTATATTATTCAGATTTATGTTTAACCTTGTGTTAAGGCTGAGCCTTGAGAGTTCAGATTTGATGATCGATGTGACCTTTTATCCCATACAGTTTCAGTTCAGTGCTTAGAGATGTATTGCAGTAGTGTTTCAGATGGTACATGATGATTATTATTATGATGATGTTGTATGATCTATGGATATGTTGTCACTGACTGTGGATTATTATCTTGTTGATTTAGTCATGTTCACAGCATCTGCTTGGTATATTATTCCTGATGTGGAAAACTGTTTAAAATTAACTATAAAATGGACAATTGCTTGCACATTTAGGTCATTTAACAAAACCCACTGGTTTTTCACCTTATATAGATATGGTCTTTCCTGACACCAGTTATCTGCTAGTGTAGGCTCCATATTCACTTAACTCCATCCATACATGACTTTCCTATTTGACTTTATCCCTTGACCTATCTCATTTGACTTTCTGATACTGAGGACTTCCCCATTTTTCTACCTCTGTGTTTGGACCGCATCCCTGTATATTCAGTGTCTCAGCTCTGAGTTGGTGACAAAACTTGCCTTTGGTGAGTTGGATTGTAGGCCTAAATCATTCGGGTCGGTTGTCTCGATGTTTGGCATTGGCTCGAACTCCCCTTAGTCACTTGAGATGTTGTTGGCTAAAACTGAAAGCTCATGTTCTACCTATGGAAACTTATAAATTCGCCCATGGAAACTAAAAAGGGCAAGAGCGATGAATAGCTAAAAATACTCCTCGAAGAGTATAAGAAAGGTCCAAAAAAGCAATGGTTCTTAAAATCCATATCTAAACAATTGCTGACCTTATATGTATTTGAAAAACATGCCCTAGATGCAAGCTGCAACTAGTTGTGCTTATCAGCGCACCTGAGATCCGAAGGGTTATCTAGGCCAAAAAGGCCATGAAATGAAATCGAATGATCCTAATGAACCTGGATCAACTTGATGTAGACATGATGCCTAAGTTGAATAAGCACTCTCTGCACAACTTATCCATTTGTGAGGCACAGCCATCCCCCTTGTTATTTTGTCCAGCACAGAGTTTGTAGCTTTCCCCTTTCTCCCAGTCCAAAGTATTTTTGAGTTAAGTTAGACAAGACAAACCCTTGGCCCAACCTTGTTCCTAGCCTTCATCCTTCACTAGCAGTTTGACCATGTCCAATGGGTGAGTTTGTCATTTGAACTAGTGTGCAAGTAATTTTATATAACAAAGGAATATGCTAACTTGATTAATGCCACTGAATGGATGTTATACTTTGAGCTTGGCTGTGAGAATGATTAGAGAAGCATGTCTTAGTCTACTGATGTGATTTATCCTTGGTTGTATATTCTTGGGATCCGTGATGATGTGGGCCATATATATATGCTTATTGATGATGATTCATGGTCCCACATACTTGATGATGAGATCATATGATGGGAATATGATGCAGATAATGATTGATACAGTTCAGCAGTTTTATTTATTACTTCAGATCAGCAGATTATGCATTGTCCATATATGGTGGACCCTACAGCTGGCCCATTAGGGCAACCCATGGTGTATGAGTACACATTCCTAGTGGATTTGGGTCTTCTAGATCCAGTGAGACACTTATCTTTCAGTTCTGGGCACTTCTGACAGTGATTGATGCAGTTTTACACTTGTTGACCAGATTTGGGACTGATTTCCCAGCCTGAGAAGCAGGGGCCATGAGAGGCCAGTTCACCTAGGGCGCTGATGATGGAGGGGGTGGTCCAGCCACTTGTTTTTACCATTTACCCCCCCTTCTGGAGAGCCTGGTGGGCTCAGATGGACAACGCAGATGCCCTAGGAGGCAGTTTTGGCACTTTCACAGTTACCGAGGCAATTAAAAAATGGGATAAAGTGGTCACTGAGTAATTCGATTTGGGCAATTGAGGCAAGGTTTTGGCATTTGGTTTTCACAGAGGTCTTCCAAGGTGATCCCACTATCTTCCAGCCAGTTTTCACCATGTGGGTAGGCCCACAACGATCACAGGAGGTCTTTTACTGCTTGTCTGTCATAGATTTTGAGGACGGATTTGATCATTTATATTATCTTGGACATACTTTATTATTTTATTGTGCCTTGGGGATGAGCTAGTAAGGATTGATGCCTCCTAGCCGCACCATGTGCTTATTATGTCATGTCCTAGTCATCATGAGGTGGATTTTTGGTACTTTTACCCCCTCTAGTGGATGACGTCACCCTCCATGATTATTTTATACAATGACGTCATCATTATATTGGGTGATCCATGTGATATATTGTTATGGTTCATCTTAGCCATTGATTGTATGATGAGATCTTTTAATCTCAACCACTCATTGGATGTAGTATTGTAGAGTGGTATAGGGTTTTGGTCTTTATTATCCTATATAAGGAGGAGACCCCCCATTGTATAGCTCACCTTTGGAGCTCTGGAATATTGGAATAGAACATTTCTTTGTGGAGCATATCTCTCTTGTCTTGTGGATTCTCTTGCATATTGAGTATACAGTATCTCTTCTATGTATCATTGTGGATTTTGGTGCTTCTACTAGTTTTCTTGCAGGAAAGTCGAATTGATGGAGAGGAGGGCGATTTCTTGAGGGTTATTGTTGGAGGGATCCACATATTCTCTCTTGGGTTGATCTTGTGACAGGGAGTATCATTATTGTATCTTTGTGACATAGTTGATGCTTTCTATTACATCTTTCTATCATTTTCATAATCATCTTACTTGACTTGTTTCTTTGATCTTGTCTTGTAGGAAGAGGACGATTTGGCTATCTTGGAAGAGGACGTTTTGGTTGGAGCTCTTGGATCTCACTCTTGAATATACACATAGGAGAATGCTATCAATTTGCAAGGTGGCCACAAGCAATTGAGGTAAGATCTACAAGGTATGTGCCTCTTTCATCCATTCTATCTTCATTGGTCACAAACCCTAATTAATTAAAACCCCAATTTTGGTATTTCTTAAATCTACTTAGATCTAGCCTTGCTTTTGAAAAGATCTTAAGAACCCACCTCTATAGCATCCACCCCTAGTTGGATCTATAGTTTGGTGGTGATTGGGTTAAAATTGACACACTTTTCAAGGCAAAAAGCCCTCTTGAACCAAATCGCACTTCCCTAAGAGAGGCTTGTTTGGTTAGATCTAGCGCATGGGTAGGTGAGATCCCACTTGATTTGCAATCCACACACTTGATAACCTATCCCCAGATTGTTACTTTGGTGATTTCTACCTTGTGGGCATCATTCCACGTTTTAAGGGATTTAAACCCCCTTTTGAATTTCTTGGCACCTTAAAACTCGGATCTAGTAAGATCTAACCCTTGGATTGACATGATTTTCTAGATCCACACAGATCGGTGCATAAGCTACTGGGATCCATAGTTTGGTGACCATTGGACTTGATTTGGTCCACTTAACCCACCTTTTAACCTTCCTTGAGGAAAGTCGCACTCCCTTGGGTAAGTGAGTTTGCCCACTTTGAGGAAGTGGGTGTTTGAGATTTTTGTGGATTTGGAACGACCATACCTTGAAACCTAGGCCTAGAGTATCATTTTGTGACGATCTGCCTTGGGGGTAGCATTCCTTGTTTCAAGGGATTGTGGTCCACTTAGGGTCATTTCATGAAAACCTAGATCTAGCAAGATCCAACCATTCAATCTCAATTAGCCCACTTGACTTGGCTCCTAGGTGTCCCGATCTACACTTTGACATACCTTTTGACCCCATTAGCCCATCCAACAAGGCACTAGTCCTCCTCAAAGCAAGTTGCACTCCTTGGGAATTGTGTCAAACCCTAGATCCGGTACATGGGTATTCCTAAAAACAACTTAGATCCATAGATCTACTCATCACATATCCACTAGTACCAATTGCATCCCCCCAACTTCACCTTGTGGGTCCACTTTAAGCCATCTCACATATCCCAAGGAAGTATGTCCCACTTGTGTAAATCATGGTACTAGATCTTGTCTCTCTAGATCATCAAGTGGCCTAAGTCATACATTGGTTGAAACACTAACAATCTCCCAAACCACCTTCAACCATACTTTAATTTCTAGGTCCACTTACCTTGCATTGGTTTCCGTAACTTACCATTTACTCATCCCTAGGAACCTTTGTTTGGGTCCAATCACCTTTGATTGGTTATAGGGTCTCCCCCTAGGTCTTGTTTCACCTTGACCTAAAGCGAAGAGTGCCTCGGTTGACGTGACTCCCACCTTGCATTGGGAACCGTGGCATTTCTTGGGTCACGTCTTTAGTTGCCTATCTCCTCTACCGTCCCGGATGGGATACCTTTAGGGGCAACTACAAGTTGTGTGATAACAGTACCCACCCGCGGACCCAATTCGAGGAGGGGAATATGCTACCAATCTATGGGGATTTTAATAAAACTCAACCAATTCATTAGATGCATACACTTAAAAACAAATGTGTGCAGATGTAAATCAAACAAATATGCACAGCAGAAATGAACTCATCCACACACATATTTTCATATGCACTCAATATATTTATAACAGTGATTAATTTAAACATTGCAGAGGTAAAACACATAGATAGAAAACACTTATCTTGGTTGTGCAATTGTCCCAAAAACCTAGCTATGTTGCGGCAACGTTCCTGCCAACCATAGGCCTCTGCCCAACCTGTATTCTTTCAGCACTTAGAGACCACCCCCGAACTGGGCATGATATCTACAAGGAAAAGGGAACCCTCAAGCACAGCACAGCTCAAAGCAATGGATACCCATCTCAACCCCAACATTATCCTGCACACCAAACTCAGATATGGGCTCTGGAACACACTTTCAGCAGTGGGACTTATGAACTAGATGGACAGGGGTTTTCCCAAAAACGTAGGCACACCAAAAACGGATTTTTGAGAGGGAAAATCGTCCATAGGGAAGAAAACGATTTCTCCCATAGATATACAAGCAATCCGTGAGCCAAAACAACCTCTATGGTCCCCAAATCGATTTCCCTTTCTTCCCCACTTTTATACAACAAAAAAACGCCCTTCCCAACTAGGATAATGAAGGAAAACACAACAAAAACCTGGAGAAAAATGCTCAGGTAGCTCTAAACTTGTGGGAGAGCAAAGCTGATGGGTGAATAATGGCTTGGGGGAAATTTCGTGGCTCTTTTCTTGCCCAAGAAGCCAAACACGAAATTCTAGGAAGGGTGGCTTGCCCATACTCGAATTTGGATAGCCATACCTCTCCTTTCCCCAAGGCATTAACTACCCCAACCAATTCTTGGGAGAGTAAATGATTGGGTACAAAAGTCAGCATGGGTAATTGAGGGTTCATGGGCTCTCTCATTGACACTTGGCTTGACTTGATTGGCTCAAGGGTTTGAATATTTCCCTCCCAATTTCCTTGTAACATCATGCCCCCATCTCTTGTTGCATTGCATAGCTAGTTGTGGGCATTTATATTAAGATGCATACTTACAATTCCCATAGTTCACTAGCACATGGGTAGCATAATTTCAAATACTTGCCTCTTCTAGGTCGAGCGTTCACTAGTGGGGCCTTGGCCTTGAGCCCCACGCTAGGAATCATACATAATATGCATACATTATTTACATTATAGCCCAAAATATTACAAGGGTCAAAATGGGGGACATTACATCAGATCTAGAGCTTAGGGTCACGACCTCCCAAAACAAAACAAGTAGAGAGAAGATCAGATATCTTAAAAGGTAATTCGGACTTGTGGGAAAGATCAATGAGCAGATCAATGTTCATCACAACCTCAACCAAGTAGTCATCAAGTAGATCGAAACTCTACAAGTAGGTCGAACTCCACAAGCTCATGAGTTAGCAAAAGAAAGGCTCACGGTTAGGTTACAGCTGTCATGGCATTCACAAGTCAGTAAAAAAAGAATCAAAGATCAAACCCTGGATGCATAACAAACTTCACCAATATCAAATAACAGATCTGAATTGTTTAGCATGTGGGCAGCCCTCAAACTCGGGTGCGCCGATAAAAAATCTTGACGTCAAGCAGAGCAGGGATGAAAGATTTTATTTTTGCACTTGCTAAATGAGGAACAAGGGTCTTCAATATATAGAAACAAGATCTTCTAGAAAGGTCAATAAAATAACCTTTTAGAATTCCATAGAAATAGGAAAGTACCAATTTTAAAAATAAACTTATAAAAATAAAAAGTAAAATAAAAATTAATAATTAATAATAAAAATAAAAATGAAAAAATAAGAAATAAAAAATGAAAAAATAAAAAGATAAAAAATAAAAATAAAAAATAAAAATAAAGAAGTCACGTAAAACATAAGTAGGGTACTAGGGTCATAAAATAGGTGAGGGTACAAGTACCAATATATGGCACAAGTCAAATCATGACCCAATATAACATAGGTGTGGGTACATGACCCATAGCCCCTAGGACCAAGGGTAAATCTTAAATGTGGTCAAACAACCATAGTACCCATAAGACCAAAAACATCAAAAGTGGTAAGTATCAAAAGATAACTCAAAGTGGGTAATTGACCCTATTACCCACAAGGTACCACAAGACAAATAATCAACAAGGTGTACGAACCAAAATTCAATCAATCAAGGTGGGGCACAACCAATCATCTCTCTCTCAAATGTACAAATGTTCCAAATAACCTTAAAGTTCATCATCATTGTATAAGGAAGGGTCCACACGGATGATGTGATCATGTGGTCCTTTAGATTGCTCCTAAGGTCAAATGTTAGTGGATTCATCAAGGGGTGGCCAGTCCCTTGAGAAGACCATCTAACTCTACCATCTCGAAGACCTAGGAGAAGAGGACATCACACATCATCATCTTGGTAACTGACCAAGAACCTCCATTCTCAAGGAATGGCTCTCAGATCAAAGTTGAGCTTCAGTCCTAGACTGAGTCAAGTTGATCAACCACCTAGTCTTTGACCAGGTTCTTCAGCCAGAAGTTGAAGGTTGACCGAGGTCAACATCTTGGTAACTGACCAAGTGCCTCCATTCGTAAAGAATGGCCCTCATCCCTAGGATGATCTTTGAGTCCTAGACTGAATGTTGATCAACCACCTGCAAAACCTACTTGGTCCTTGACCAAGAATCTGCCTGGTCCTATACCAGGATGTCTCTGTCTCAATTTGTAGGATTTGCTTGGTCCTTGTGACCAAGAAACTCTATGGTCCTAGACTAGAATACCCTAGAGACAAATAGGGTCCCTAACCACATGCTAGGGACTTTGCCATGGCATCAACCTACTTGGTCCCTGACTAAGAACCCCAGGAGACAAGGCTGATCTTTGAGTCCTAGACTGAATGTTGATCAACCACCTGCAAGACCTACTTGGTCCTTTACCAAGACTCTGCCTGGTCCTAGACTAGGATGTCTTTGTCTCAATCTGCAGGATTTGCTTGGTCCTTGTGACCAAGAAACTATATGGTCCCAAACCAGAATACCTTAGAGACAAAAAGGGCCCTAGCCACATGCTAGGGACTTTTCCATGGCATCAACCTCCTTGGTCCTCGACCAAGAACCCCAGGAGACAGTTGGGGGCCCTAGGGTACCTTCTAGTGGGTACCTTCTAGTGTCTTACTCTTTACTCTGCCTGGTTAACATAACCAGGAACCCTAGTTAACTAACTAGGGTACCATCCTCTCTGAGAATGGGTCTTGCAGCTGCACTAAAAATTAACACTTATAAGGGATTGTTAGCTAGTGTGATATTTTCTATTTGTCCCTACCACAATTTCTTGTAATCTCTGTGCACTTTTGCAGTCATGTCTGTCATTCACTTTCAATATTCACTACATCTGCCATTGCCAATATTTCAAGTAGCTTGTGTTTCCGACTCCATCATCCGGTCTTCATAGTGTTTAACCCCCACGCAGGGATTGCAATTCAATCTTACCAGGGCCTGGGAGAATAGCATGTTCCACAAACAATATCCACGTAGGTGTCTTCAATGAATCTTCCATATAGTCCTTTGTTGAAAAATGATAGTGCTTTGGTTAAATTCTGATGACATTCCACCGTAAATTTTATAGCATAACCTTCTACGACACCTTTGAACCAAAAGTCGACCGCTCGAGTCAAATCATGATCATACAACTAAATATTTAACAAATTATCAACATTCCACTTGATTCTTGGCTAAGAAACCCATTGACAATGATGCTCCACAAGTCTCTCTAGAAATTCACGCTAATTTACTAGAAATTTAACCCATAAAATATCATGTAAACACTCAAACAAAGTCCTTGTGTTTAAATCTTGCGATATATTCACCTAGATATGCTCTTTCTTGCCACAAAAATGAATGTATCCTCACTTCCAGCCAGTCTTGAAGTTCATCTTTCACCAACCTCCACTGCATCTCTCCTACAATACATTTTTCAAGGTCCTAGTTAATGGAACCATGTTAATGGCTTTTTTATAGACTAGGGTCCACAGAAGGTGTCCAACAAAAGTATGCACTAGTCTAGTATTCCATCATATTCAAATTTCCAAAGTAAGGAGGTCTCACCTTAGGCATGTTTTATATTTGTCAATTAAATAAGGTGTAGAGTCTTGAACATTAGTCGAGACGAAGAATGTATTGGTTAACCTTTAATCACATTCATCTAGACAAACATGATGTGATGCACACGTAGAAAGCACAACAATGTAAACATCATAAAGATACATCTAGGCCTTGCACCTTCAAAATGAGTAGAGTTTAGTAGTCTCATAATCGAGATAGAATACATAGAAAGCACAACAATGTAAACATCATAAAGATACATTACAACATTATACAAATGAGTAGAACAATAATGCAATCCCATTGTATTAAGTAATACAAAGATTACATCTAGGCCTTGCACCTTCAAAATGAGTAGAGTTTAGTAGTCTCATAATTGAGATAGAATACATAACTACCATCCACAGAACTAACAATAAAAGACTAACTAACCCTTACAATAACCTTAATACCAACAAGACTAACCCTTATGTTGATGTGTAAATTTGCAATACAAGCAACAACGTGCAAAACAATCCCGCGGCATTGGCCATGAGGTAAAAATGGGGATGGAAACCTGAGTTACTATTTTAAATCCTAAAATCAACTATTTAAAAATTAGGTTAATTGTTAGCTGAGTCTGTGGAGCCTTTCCACCTTAAGGGTACTAGGTATTCTTAGATGTGAGTGTGTTTATTTTAGAATGATCCTTAAGTCATTGATTATTCAAGTCTTATTTAATGTCAAATATATGTTTTAAATGTGAATAAAATCTGTTGTTCTAGATTATAAATAAATCCTATAGCTATGAAATTGTTGTAAAGTGTAGAAGTATGCTTCAATAAAATGAATATGCTAGATAAAATGAGCATAAACAAATAATAAGACAACATTACGTAAAACAGAAGTTAAAACACAGCTACAAAACTAATCAATTACTAAAGTGAAATGTATCAACGAAGAAAAACATGTAAGCAAAATAAACTAACTCACAACTGTACATTATATACAATGGAAAACTAAGGACGATATGTACATCATAATGAAAATAGAGTGCATGAAATTCACAAGCTTTTAAAGCTAAAAGTCAAAAAGCTACATAAAGATATAAAATACAAGGAGAATCAACAAATATGCCCATAAAACTTATTTTTTATTGATATAAATGTCTGAACTACAAGAATAATAACCCAAATAGGGTAAACAACTGCACTAGCTCCCTGCAAATGGGATGTCCAGGAAACCATATGACACTTACAATCAACAAAAATCACAACGAGAGAAGTGTCAGATGGTGGGAAATCTATTTAAATTATTCAACACCCAAATGGTCTGAAAGGAAGTGATGTAGACAGGAAGAGCATCTCCGGGTGTTGCTTCATCTTCGTATCTGCAGTGATTTCTTGGTGTACCAGGAAGCAGACCTCGGTGGAACTGAGAGGTGCAGAAGCTGAGTATATTGCGGTATGTGTTGCAGCTCAGGAAGCTGTGTGGCTCTCTTCTAAGGACTTTAGTATTATTTTATTCTAAACTACTTTGAGCTCTTTTCCTATATAAACAAAGGCTCTCTTAATTTGTAACTTGCAATTAGCTATTGAGACAATACGCTTAGGACTATTGTTATGTTCCTACATTATGGATCTTGTGGATGGTTACTATAGCGAATTCTTAAGAAAACTCTTTGTGTTTAATGCTCAGTGTCTTCTCTTTAGGGTTGAATAGTTTGGAGATGCTGAGGACAATTCTATCAATGAACAGGGTGTAAGACCAGTCCTGGATCTTCTGGAGAGACCGGAGCTAGTCTTTGAACACCTCTAGATCCATGTCCTCAAGGGTCTTCCGGTTGGAACTGACTATGATGGCAAATAGATACACCTGGTATCTAAAGTGCTTATCCAAATCAAACTTCTCAAATTGAGAATTGATTTCTCCGGCCAAGAAATCATCGAACTTAATTCCTACTTCAGATTGACTCAGGTAAAGGAGAATGCCTAACATTACTTCAGAGACCATGATATCGCTATCAAGACCTAGGATTTGACTCAAGAAGGGAGATGGCTGATACGACAGGCTTTATGAACAATTAGGAGGAGAGTGGGGTGATAAGGGTCTTTGAGGGAACTGGGGTCATCAAAATGGTCTGGAGAAATTTATCCTTGGATTCTAGGTCAGCTTTCCCGAACACCTGCAGAACCTATGATTCGGTGAAGGGGATCAAGGCCTGACATTGTGATTCGGAGAGACCTAGGGCATCCCTAATAGCTTCTGGTGTAATTCTGCAAATGACATGGGAGTGGGTATCATCTAAGATGGCCTTCCTAGTGGCGGAATAATTGGAGGCTACCCTTTGGACAATATCTGGGAAATGGGGCAATTGTTCTAATGTGAACCCTATTAAGGATGACTTTAAATTTACCAACAGTTCCGACTAGTCTCCGGAAGGTGACAACAAAGCGTTTTGGGCATCACTGGCACTGGACAACTGCAAACGAGGATCATAAGCGTCGTAAAGTCGATCGCAGATGATCTCCTCGGACGGGTCAAGGCTTTTTACAGACAAGGCCATAGCAGAACTGTCTATTGGATGAATTACAAAACACAAAAGGGTTGATAAAAGATGAAGGAGTACCTGGTGGTGACAGTCGATACTTCTGGAGGTTGCAGTTGTATCCAGCTGACTCGTGCTTGGAAGACGTCGGATTTGCAGGGTGGTGGGAGTATTAAGGGACTGTTAATGTCAAGCTGATTAGCCTTATAAACCATCGCGCTCCGTAAACGTGACCTTTGTACCTCCAATATTCGAGCGCAATATCCGATGGGGAGGGGCCCACTAGATTTCGCAAATTTGTTTTTTATCTTCAGAGTTATATTAATGGGTTTAAATCTTAAATATCTTGTCTTTAATATAAAACCAAAATATTATGTAATTGATGTTTGGATTTGGTTATTATAAGGTGGAAGCTTGTATGGTGTAATATATTGTTGTCATGTGTAGGTAAACGCAATTTTGGAAAGCATATGGGTGTACTACATGAATATTCCTAACCGTATATTGGAAGGAAGTTGAGAGGCCAACTCTCGAGGAGCCAATTCGGGAAATTGGGCTGGTTTTATTTTCAAATGGCCAAAAAAAGGGATTGGACAGATTTGTAAACGAGGTATACTTTTTATATTTGATTCTTCAATATGATATTTTATAACATATGTCTTCATTGTAATTTGTAGTGGTTTTTTCTTACGTGATGTGCAAATTGGTTCTATGTAGGATGTCAAAGGAATATCAAGTCAGGGTTGAAGAATTCATAGAGTTTGAAAAAAGGCATTCATAGGATAATAACACCACAAGATGCCCTTGTAAAAAATGTTGCAATGTTGTAGTATTGACGTTTTAGGAAGTACAAGACCACTTGATGATTCATGGTATAACAAGTTCATATAAAACTTGGTTTTTCCATGGAGAGAGAGTTCCTACCCAGGACTATATATTTGACAAGAGCAAGAAATTCCACACAACAGAGATGTATGATTTGCCTCCAGAAATTACACATGGTGATGAACACATAGTCGGACATCAATATGATAATCAGAATGATGAGTTTGCAACATTGCTTACAAATGATACTAAAGTTCTTGAGAATGACGATCATAACGAGGAAACCATGGTTGATGATCATATGGTTGAAATGGTGAATGATGATTATCAATATTATAGTGAAAATCCAGATGTGAATTGTGAAAATGGCCAAGCAGAATCAATGGAAGAAAAAAATGATATCAATCAATATCTAAAGTTAATTGAAGATGCAAAGGCACCATTGTACCCGGGTTTCACTAGTTTCACTAAGCTATCGGCCACTGTGAAATTGTACAACCTTAAAGTGATAAATGGATGGTCTGATGCAAGTTTCACCCAGTTGTTGAAGTTGAAAAGAGAAATGCTTCCAACAGGAAATACAATTCCAGAATCTACATATGCTGCAAAAAGTTTGATTAAATCATTGGGGTTGGACTATGAAATGATACATGCATGCCACAATGATTGCATTTTATATTGGGGAAAATATGAAAAAATAAATGAATGCCCAACATGTGGCGAATCAAGATGGAAGGTTGATGCTCGTTCTGAAAAGGTGCGTACTGGTGTCTCGGCCAAAGTGCTGAGGTATTTCCCTATAGTGCCGAGGTTGAAGAGAATGTACAGGTATGATTTTGAACTCTTATAATTCCATTATATCAAACACCTTCATGTATTACCAACCTACTAGAAAATCATCTTCTTTAATCTACTAAGTAGTGCAATGCATATATGATTCTTTATGTTTTTGTTACAACTCTACATATATTTCACAGAAAATGAGGTGGCATCATGAGAATGCAAGTAAGGATGGAATAATGCGCCACCCAGTTGATAGCCCGGCATAAAAAACTATAGATTCTAAATGGCCTGATTTTTCCAACGATCCTCACAATTTACGACTTGCAATGGCAGTGGATGGATGAAAAGGAGCTCCTTTTCTTTGTTGTCATTGTTAATACCTGGTCCCAAGCAACCAGGAAATGACATAGATGTTTATTTGGAACCATTGGTAAATGAACTAAAACTAACATGGGATGAAGGGGCAAGGACATACGATGCGCATTCAAGGTCATTCTTTAATATGAAGGCTATATTGATGTGGGTAATCCATGACTTTCCTGCTTATGGAAATATGGCTGGTTGCACGACTAAAGGGTTTTGCGCATGCCCTATATGTGGAAGGAACACAGATTCAATGTATCTCAAATGTAGTAGGAAGTGTGTGTACATGGGACATAGGAGATATCTTCCAAAAAATCATAAGTATCGTTCACAAAAAGGACCATTTAATGGGAAGTCCGAGCATCTCATTGCACCTCATTGCACGACTAAAGGGTTTTGCGCATGCCCTATATGTGGAAGGAACACAGATTCAATGTATCTCAAATGTAGTAGGAAGTGTGTGTACATGGGACATAGGAGATATCTTCCAAAAAATCATAAGTATCGTTCACAAAAAGGACCATTTAATGGGAAGTCCGAGCATCTCATTGTTCAAGTGTCAGATATTTTTACAGAAACAGAAGGAAGGGAAGAGAAATGGGGAAAGACTAAAAGTACACCAAGTAAGAGAAATTTAAAAAAAGGTGAAAATTCGAAGAATGACGCGTGGAAGAAAATGTCAATTCTATTCAATTTACCATATTGGGAGGTATGCGCACACATTAACTTAAGGCCTAAAATGTATGATGCTTGAAGGATTTCATTGTGTTTAATATGAATATATTGTTTAATTTTTCTTTGATGTTATAATTCATTGATTTTTTATACGGTTGGATGCAGAAACTCCTAGTGCGTGACATTTTAGATTTAATGCACGTAGAAAAAAATGTATGCGAAAGTATTTTAGGAACCCTTCTGGATATAAAAGATAAATCAAAGGATGGGGAAAATTCTCGTGATGACTTACAACAATTGGGTATAAGGAGGTCCCTGTGGCCACAACAAAAAGGCAAAAAAATATTTCTTCCACCCGCACCACACACTCTTTCAAAATAGGAGAAAGAGATTCTTTGTCGTGTTTTGTTCACCTTAAAAGTTCCAGATGGATATAGTTCAAACCCTAGAAATCATGTATTTATGAAAGATCTCAAGCTTCATAGTATGATAGCACATGATTGCCATGTTCTCATGCAACAAATCCTTCCAGTAGCATTGCGCCATGTGCTACCAAAAGCAGTCCGAAACACTATTTGTAGGCTTTGCTTCATTTATAGGCGAATTTGTGCAAAAATGGTGGATCCAACAGATCTTGATAACTTACAAGATGTTGTTGTGGAAACTTTGTGCTTACTCGAAAAATATTTCCCCCCTTCATTCTTTGGTATAATGATACATTTGACTGTACACTTGGTGCGAGAGCTACGTTATTGTGGACCAGTTGCATATCAATGGATGTACCCTTTTGAAAGGTCAGTTAAATGTTATTAAATGGAAATCCACATAAATTCCAGCATTTTATGTGCATATAATAATAATACATTACTAGCAACTCTTTATTCATACTTTTGATTTCTCTACAAATTGTGTGTTTTTTTCTAGGAACATGAAAGTTTTCAAAAGTTATGTGAAAAATAAGAATAGGCCCGAAGGCTGCATAGCTGAAAACTACACTGTGGAGGAATCCATAAAATTTTGTGCTGGATATGTTGAAGGTATGGATTATATTGAAAGCATGCCTAGTAGAAATGAAGCTTGGGATGATGAAGAAGGAGAGGTTGGACAATATGGGAAGGCCTTATCTAGTGGAACTTCTATTGAATTAGATAAAACTAGTTTGTTACAAGCCCACAGATGGGTCTTGCACAACATAGATGAAATTCAACCTTGGATAGAGTAAGTAATAAGCACATACTTTTGAAATCATTTTTTATTATAACATATCGCAATTTTTTCATAAATTGTTTATGGACATTACTTGAAAATAGGATGCACTTGACAGAAATTGCCAATAGTAACATCCAAGCCCAAAAAGATGAAGTCTTACTACAAAAGCTCTACAACCAACAATTTAGTGATTGGTTAAGAAAACAGGTAATGATATGTTCTTCATATTTTATTTAATTGAACTTCATTGATCAAGACTATTATGATGTATGAAGGTGAGATTCTCTTAATATATTTTGAAATTGCATGGTTTTCTAACGACATTTCAAAATTTCAAGGTGGAAGGAAAATAAAATATTTTTGATACCCTTAAATGGTTGGCACGTGGCCCAAGAAAATATGCAACTAAGTATGATGGCTACTTAATCAATGGGTGCAGATTTCATGTTAAAATATTACAAAATGTTAAGGCCACCCAAAATAGTGGTGTGTGCATAGATGCACAAACATTAATGAGATCAAGTGCAAAGGATACAAACCCTATACATCAAATGACAACATATTATGGAGTGATTCAAGAAATAATGTTATTGGACTACTATTGGTGCAGTATCCATTGTTCAAATGTGATTGGATAGATGTACACAAGAAGAATGGAATGAAAGTTGATGAAATTGGTTTCACCATGGTGAATCTGAAGAGATGCTTGAGTAAGGATAGACTGCAAGATGATCCATTTATTCTAGCATCACAAACGAAACAAGTGTTTTATGTACAAGATCCGGTAGAGAATCACTGGTGTGTAGTTTTGACATGCCCTCTGAAGGGATCAAGAAATTTTAATAGATATGATTTGGAGTATGCAGATTTTGAAGGGACGAAATGCAAAGAGGATGAAGCTGTAGGTGATGGTGGCATGGATTATGTTCGACAAGATTGTGAAGGCACATGGTTGGATGTTGTTCAATAAGTAGTATGCATGATTTATTTATCAGTTCTCATTTAAGTTGTATCTGTGAAAACTTATATCTTGGATTTACCTTTCATGCATATATTTTTTGTTTTGCTACTATTTATGCATATTATTACTTGGATTTACCTTTCATGCATATATTTTTACAGTAGATAGATTGGGTGTGGGGAATTGAGAGTGATGTTTAGTAGAGAATAAGATATTCTTGAAACCAAGAGAAGCTCATTCAAGTATTTTCATTTCGTTTTTTTAGAATTCCATATATGTTATGCCTTTTTTTACATATCTATCAATCCCTTATATGAAAATACCATTTTGTCATGATATATGCAGGTCTTCGCAATGGAAAGCAATATAATGACAATTTGTATCGTTCTCTAATGCATACCATAACGAATTTGTCAATTAGATATCTTATTGTCGTTTAAGGAAGAGGTTAGGCTTAGTATTCGTGAATCGTAGCTTATCAGTATTTTATTATTTGTTTTCAAGAAGAGGCCTTAAGACTGACTTTGCAATTTAGTTTCAAGTTTTTTTTTCACCTTTTTGATAGCTTTCAACTAACCAGGACACAAAAGTACTCTTTCCATATTACAGTGGAGTACAGATTATTTACAACAATCTACTTCTCCAATTACGCATAGGGCCTGCACATAACTCCATCCACAAGTAGCCTTGCTTGTGCTTGTGCAAGTGAAACAGCCCGCCATAGTGGAGTATGAAACACCCTTTCTTTACCATCAGGCTAAGACTCTATTTTCATTGAAATTTAGTTTATCTATATTCTAACAAAAAAATGTCTTTGAATCTATTTGAGTATATTGACCAATGCGATTTGTCTCTTCACTGTTCCTAAGTTTAATATGTAAATTGTTGTGCTACTTCTCAATGGAATATTACCAATCTACGAATACAAGTTTTTTCTTTACCTTTATTGTTGCATCTGGCGTGAAATATAGCCATTGAAATGTATCTGATCTATTTGTTCACTGCATATGTTACCAAGATATCTTTTAGTTGTTGGAATTCATGAGAATGTATAAGTGACTTTACCAAAAAAATACCTTATATAATGCCTTTCATAGTATGTCATGTTCTTTAACTTATTGTATTGCCACTAAAATTAGAGAAATAAACATCGGTAGAATTCTATCAAAAAAATGTTAATTTTCTGCTCTAGAACTGATGTGACTAGGCTATGATCATCAAGAAAGTTGTTCTTCATCAATGTTTGAGAACTGGGCTGTCCTAAACAATTTTGAGGGCATTGATCATTTTTCTTATCTTTAGGTAGTAAAGGAGATACTCTAGTGTTGTATCTAAAATGTACAGTCCTACTTTTGTTTTCTTAAAATAAGGATATGGATAGTACAGTTCTGTTTTATTGTTTGTTTCTTATATATTTCTGCAACAAGCTTCAGGTAACATTTTTGTCCAGCAACAATGAAAGCTGGGGTATTCAGGAATGATGGAATGAGATAACAATTAATTGCTTCAAAAATATTTGGGTTGAGACTTTAGCTCTCTCTTATCTATTAAACATTTTCAGGTAGAAGCGTGTCTTCGTTGTTAGCATGCATTGAAATGTAACCTCTATTGCATCCATAATTTGCTGCTCCCGGTTGTTACGTTTTCAGATGAATTTTTTTTTCTTGTGTTAGATGACAATGCAATTAAAACCTTTTCGTTCGTTAAAGGTTGCTGCTGAAATAGCATGACAAAATGAATTGACAATGAAAAAACAAATTTCCCATGGGAGAAAGAAAGAATAGACCGTAGATCAAATAACACATGAATCTCTGAACAGAAACGCCTGCAAGGCCTGCCAACTTTATTTAAAATAGCTTCAAAATTGTTCAAACACAGAGCAACACTCGGGCTCCAAAATTTTCAACCCCTTTGCCATTGATTACATTTAAAATATAGATGTCTTCGAGGCCCAGGCTCGGCCTTCTTTTGAATAGAAAACAGTTATAACCTATTGACACCTAATCGAGGCATATTCGCCATTACAGACATGAGAGAGAGGTGGCAAAATCGGCTCAACAACCTTTTACATTTACAGGTTGTTTTTACTATATGACCACCTATACTTAACAAAAAGACAAAAAATGTTCTTGGAGATGCTCTTCCAGCTGGCCGCTCCTACTAACCGAATGCTCCCACTAGTAGAAAACTTTGAAATAAGCTCGAACTCCTCATGCCCCTGTCTTGATTCTCGCCTTGCCATACTTCTCGATGGACTTACATTGGTCAGTTGAGGGTAGGTCCAGGGTGGCGAGCTCCGTAATTAACACTCTCAACTCTGTGTGTTCTCTGTAAGAATAACCAGCGTGCAGTGTCCTAGCTCCCCTGAACATTGAGGCTAACTCGAAATCCCTTGTCAATTTTTCAGCTACTATCTGACCCGTTAGAGGCTGATCCATCCTTGCAAAATCCTCCTGGTTTACCCTGCAATCCCATAGTTTAAACTTGTATTCCTCATTTGATAACATGGTTCCATTCTCCTCCCAGAATATAGGTAGGCCTTTCTTGAATAAGGGGTCGAATGCCTCCTTGAACAACCTCAGTTGATTTGAGAGAATGTCTATCCCAAACTGGGTGATCTTCACCTGCTGATGCTTGTTAATTATTCTCTTGGCCCATATAATTGTGGATACCCTGTCCTTTATGCCTGTTGTATCAGCCTGCTCCTCTAACAAACCACTCAGAAACTCCACTGCATTTTCTGCATAATCCGAGGGCTTCTTATTAAGCTTTTCATTGGCCAATGCTACAGCCTTTTTAGCCAAATTTACCACAGTTTCCTTATCCACTATGAAGTTCAACTAGGGCCTGAGGTCGTCTGCTTTTTGGATGACATCATCCCAGATGATTTTCTTAGTCTCCTGCAATACCTTCTGTCCTATGAATTGCTCCTTTAACCTGTCAAGATCCACCTGCATTTCATTGTACTTGGATTCCCAAGCCTCCTTTTCCTTCTCTGCATTGTCCTTTAGAGTCTTCAGGTTAGCTACTTGTTTTCTCAATCTGATCATTCAGCATCTTCTAGGCTGGAATTGGCTATCTTCCCCACTATGGATAAGTCTCCAGACTCAATTGAGGGTGTGACCTCCATTTCTTGCTCTTTTTCTTTTTCCTTTACTTTCATCTCCAGTTCTTCAAATTGGGCTTTCCATACTTTCTCACTAGCTGTTACAAGGGCTATGTTAAGCTGCAGTTGCTTCTCTTTTTATCCAAGGTCCACCAGCTGGGCCTTACAGTCAATCAATTCTTCCTTTAATTTTTCTTTCTCTTCCTCTAGTTCTGCCATCTCAGGGGCATTTACCAACTGGGCAACATGCATCTTTAACTTCCTTTTTAAGGACAGGATCTCCTGATCTTTCCCATCCAACAACCCTTGTATGTTTTTTCTCTTGGCTTCTTCAGTCACAGAGGCTAATAATTGAGCTTGGAGCTTCTTCACCTATCCCTTTAGAGATTTGTTTTCTGCCTTCTCTATCCTTAATTGATTTTGAACCTTGGATTTTTTTTATTGTACTTTAGACAATTCTAAGGCACCCTTCAGTAGTTTGTTGTATATAACCTCATTTGTTTCCTTGTGCAGGTTGATTATGTCAGGATCTGGGATATCTTCCAGATTGACCTTTAACTCAGTAGCTTTGTTTTTAGTGGCCAAAGCCAGGTTTAGAGTATTATGGGACAAATTTCTACTGGCCACCAAGGCTACGCTCTTCTTAGATATTTTCCTTACTTCTTCATATAATTTTGTCTCTGCTGTAATGTTGTCTAGATTTTCCTCATACCCCTCTAGCAGCTCTCCTCTTCTCATGCTTAGTGCTGCATGTCTCTTGGGTGGTTTGCCAAAAACATGTTCTTTGACTTCAAAATGGGGCATTCGGAACTTGACCTGCTTCTTCTTTGGATTCTCTTCTTGAATCTTTGCCACTTGTTGATCAACTTCTTGTATTTTCTGCCTCTTTGAGGCCCTTTCATGGTCACTGTCCACATCCATTGGACTGCTGATTTCCTGATGATTGGACTTTTCTAGGATGGCGACTAGGGGCAAAATGAATTTCACTGCTGTATCTTTACTAGATGATCTGGGTGCTGAAGATGAGCCTTCCTCAAAAAGATATGCCAAAGTTTGGGAAGTCTCTGGGGGGTCAATGCCCATCTGTCCCTGCTCAATATACTCCAGCAAGTTTTCCGTCTCAGCCATGCCAGCCAGCTCAAAATGTTCATACCCCTTTCTATTTGTTGTTTTCCTTCTTTTTGAAAGTATGTGATGGGGGTCATAATTCACTGCTTCCTTGGAGGGGAATCCCATGTCTTTCATTATTTGCTGAAGGCTTGAGAGAGATGCTCTGCTTTTAACCATGATGGATCCTACTGTCCAGGGAAAATTTATGCCCGATGCCTTCTTATCATCTAGAAAGTGTTCACATTCAACTGTTAGCTTCTGTCTTACAAACTCCATGGTGAATATCCTGGGGGTGAGGAATGCAGGAAGTTCATATGGGGCTTGGGAAAACCCATATACTCTGATTATAGTGCCCTGCTTGAACAAAAACCAATCCCCTACCCCTTTTTCCATTGGGGGTTGCAACAAGTCTATCATCTCCGGTATTACTCTAGGTAATCTTTTCTGAAAAAAAAGGAAGTAAACCTCAGCCATGAGGCCATTCATGGACATCTTGTAGTTTGAATACATCTCTTTGGTAATATGCAGCTCTGGGACCTGTAGGTTTTCATCATTGGCTACCAAGAACATCTTTAGCAAATAGGATTGGAACCTGAAGGACCTAGTCTTAGGAAACTCCACAAGTTGGGAATGGATACTTTCTGCTAGGGCTTCGTCAAACTTTAGACATGCACAAAGGGGGGTAAATTAGGGTCGAATGGCTCAATGGGACAGGTGCTGATAAAAAACAGAAGGCTAATTAAGGGTTCGGTTATATCATGGTCGGTGTCCAGCCCTAAAAATTGGGACAACATCGAGATTACATATCTAGATTCTTCTGTGAACAAGTTGGCTTCGCCAGGGAAAGAGTGTGCTGGGACAGAAACACTTGGCAGTAGGGAGGCATGGTAGAAACTCTCCTTGAGGTTGTCTTGGTCTCTTTGGAAATGCTAAATTAGGGCTTCTAATGGATAACTCTGGGACTTTCGGCAGAAATCTTCAGGCATGGCTAAGGCTTTCTGGACGGTCGGGGCATCTATGTAACACAGAATCTTTGATTTTGCAGCGTCCATGACCGCCCTATGGCCAGGGGAATAATAGCTGGAGCACGAGTCTATGAACTCAGGACAATTTGGGGTCTGACTGGTGGTAAAAAGGTGAAAGGAAGACTGGTAGACCTTGTGGATATCTCTACCTTGGGCTCTTATGGTTTCTAGTTTTTCTTTGGCGGCTTCCAGGGTACTATTAAGGAACATGGTGTCAAAAATGTCACTGTCTTTGTCCTCTATCCGGTCGTTTATCTTACAAGATTCGCAACTCGGAGGTCCTACGGAGCCCGCCATTTACAAAAGTTGACAGAGGAAAAGAGTGGCCTACCTGGCTGGTTGGTTGACCACGGATCGATCTTCCTCGCCTTTGAACGTGCACATGATAGACAAGATGAGAATCCCTGTGCATGCCGGTATTTTATAATATTATCCAACCGTGTGTTTCGTTAATTGTTCGCAAATCTTGGTCCCACCCAGTTACCGCACAAGTAATATTTGCGAAGTTCACCCAGACCGTAGATCTTTGCCACGCCACATCTAGGCCGTCGGAGGATGCAGTACTTTAAGAAAAGTTTGCAAATACGAATTGCGACCGTTTCCGCACACGTAATATCTGCGAACATATTGTGAGCCGTTGATCTGCGCCCTACACCGTTGATTGCTTTTGGACCTGCCCGTCGGTTAGTACCCCACCTCCGCTTAAAGAGTCACCAACTTACTTCGCGAAGAATGCTCCCGACCACAGATTTCCTGACGCTAAATCATTTTTTCATAGGTTGCTGATTACTTCAAACCTTAGATTTTTCCCACATCGCTGCTTTCAGCCCGATTCATCCTGCTAAGTGTTCCTGCCTAACTTCCCTTCATGAGTCCTCCAGAACCCTTAGCACAATCCATCGAGCAACCATTAGAAACGATGCTCGTTCTTATCCATGAATACTTGAAATTCTAGTTAGATGTTCACTTCATGAGTATGTGTTTGAACTTGAATGCCAACTTTGTCCTACAAAATGTTTCTGTATTACTATTTTTTTATTGAATCAATGTTGCATATGAAACCTTTCAAGTTCAACCAACTTATAAGGTCAGAGCCATTCAGACTACTTTCTTAGGTCTCTCGAGTCAAAAACAATGTTGGGATTATTAGTGTTTTCTTAGAATTACAAATGATGCAATCTTGGTCATAATATTTCCCCTTTCCCCAATTCTTAAAGGGTTCTAGCTCAATGGTAGAGCACCTGCTTTACAAGCAGGAGGTTGAAGGTTTGATTCCTTCGTGCCCTAATCATATCTCACTGCAAGGGGGGTTCATAACCGCCCCCAAAGGTTTGTAAAGAGTTTTAGAGGTGGGGTTTCGAACCGCCTCTGTAGGTACCTACGAGGGGGGTTTTAAATCGCCCCCAAAGGTTTTGAAAAAATTTTAGGGGGGGTTTTGTACCGCCTCCATAGATATCTACAAGGGGGGTTTAAAACCGCTCCCACATGTTTGTAAAGAGTTTTTTTTTGGGGAGTGGGTTTGAATTGCCTCCATAGGTACCTACGAGGGGGGTTTAAAACCGCCCCCACAGGTTTGTAAAGAGTTTTGGCGGTGGTTTTGAACCGCCTCCATAGTTACCTACGAGGGGGGTTTAAAACCGCCCCCACAGGTTTGTAAAAGAGTTTTGGCGGGGGTTTTGAACCGCCTCCGTAGCTACGTACGAGGGGGGTTTAAAACCGCCCCCACAGGTTTGTAAAAGAGTTTTGGCAGGGGTTTTGAACCACCTCTATAGGTACCTACGAGGGGGGTTTAAAACCGCCCCCCACCGGTTTGAAAAGAGTTTTGGCAGGGGTTTTGAACCGCCTCCGTAGGTACCTACGAGGGGGGTTTATATCCGCCCTTAAAAGAAACTTTTGGGGGAGGTTTGTAACCGCCGCCAAAAGTCACTTCAGGGGCAGTTTTGATCTCTTCCAGAACCGCCCCTAAAAGCCAAAACTTTTAGCATTGGTGTTATTAGGGGCGGTTTTGTAAAGACCACCGCCAAATCAAAAACCGCCCCTAAATAGTGACTTTTGGAGGAGGAAGACAACCGCCCCTTGAAGTCAAAAAATGACTTTTGGGGGGGGGGTTTCGAACCGCCCCCAAAATTCCAAAAGTAACTTTTTTTGGGGGGGGGTTTAGAATCGCCCTCAAAAGCCACTTTTGGGGGCGGTTTAAACTCCCCCCCACAAAAGTCACTTTCAGGGGTGGTTTTGATCTCTTCCAGAACCACCCCTTAAAGTCAAAACTTTTAGCGTCGGTGCTATTAGGGGCGGTTTTGGAAAGACCACCTCCAAAGCCAAAACCGCCCCAAATAATGCCTTTTGGAGGCGGAAGATGACCGCCCCTAAATGTCAAATTTGTTATAGTGTCCCTGTCTGATTCTCCAGAAGGGCTTTGAACCCTTGGAAGACCCTCAATACTAAAGGTGACTTCTTGCTCCTCAAGAAGTAGATCCAAGTCTTCCTGGAATAGTCATCGATGAACGAGATATAATACTCAATTCCACTCAAAGAAACTGATGACATAGGGCCACATATATATGTATGGATCAAATCAAGTACTCCTGCTGATTTGTTGTCACTGCTCGGAAAAGAAGTCTTGGTGTACTTTCCCAAAGCACACCCCCTGCAAACATCAGTTTGCTCTGTGTTGAACTCTGGTAAACATGTAACCATGCTCCTCAACAATCTCAAAGCTGGGTGATGCAAGTGGGCCATCCTCTAATGCCATAGTCGCAAAGATCACTGCTGCTACTGTGTGCCAAAGCATGTTGAGGCTGAAACAAGAGCTTGTATAGTTTTCCACATTTAACCCCAATTTCCATGGAGGTAGATAATCCTATAGTCTTGGGGAAAACGTGCACTCGCCCATCCAAGAAACAAACCCCAAGACCCCTATCCTCAATGGTGGAAACTGATACTAAGTTGTTCTTCAGCCCAAGGACAAATAATACATCCCTCATAATCATAGGACTCATAGACTCCCTTTAAAAGCTAATGGTCCCACGACCAACTGCTCTGACAATGGTGTCATCTCCTAGTACAACCTCCACATCTGTACCTGTCTGTGAAAGCTTAGAGAACATCTCTCGAGCACCTGTCATGTGACTCGAAGCTCCACTGTCAATATACCAAGTGTCAGTGGTGGATGCACTCATCTGATGGCCAGTCAACAAGGAATACTCCATCTCCATATCCAAATCAGTGTTGGTAACTGTTATCACACCATAGTAGCAGGGCTACTATTCTTGTACAGCAGATATCTGCACATTCCAGAGCTTCCATTATTCCAGAGCATGGCTATATATTTTGGATCACTCATGATCAGAGCAGTACATTATTCAGATTTATGTATGACCTTGTGTCAAGGCTGAGCCTTGATAGTTCAGATTTGATGACTGATGTGACCACTTATCCCATTACAGTTTCAGTTCAGTGCCTAGAGATATATTACAGCAGTGTTTCAGATGATGCATGATGATTATTATTATGATGATGTTGTATGATCTATGGATATGTTCTCACTGACTGTGGATTATTATCTTGTTGATTTAGTCATGATCATGGCATGTGCTTGGTATATTATTCCTGATGTGGCAAACTATTTAAAATGAACTGTAAATCATAAAATGGACAATTGCTTGCACATTTAGGTCATTTAACAAAACTGACTGGTTTTTCACCTTACATAGATATGGTCTTTCCCGACACCAGTTGTCTGCTAGTGTAGGCTCCATATTCACTTGTCTCCATCCATACATGACCTTCCTGTTTGACTTTAAACCCTGACTTGTCTCATTTGACTTTCTGATACCGAGGACTTCCCCATTTTTCTACCTCTGTGTTTGGACCGCATCCCTGTTTATCCAGTGTCTCGGCTCTGAGTTGGTGACAGAACTTACCTTTGGTGAGTTGGATTGTAGGCCTAAATCATTCTGGTCGGTTGTCCCGATGTTTGGCATTGGCTTGAACTCCCCCTAGTCACTTGAGATGTTGTTGGTTAAAACTGAAAGCTCATGTTCTACCTATGGAAACTAAAAATTCGCCCACGGAAACAAAAAAAAGGGCAAGAGCAATGAAAAGCTAAAAATACTCCTCGAAGAGTATAAGAAAGGTCCAAAAAGCAATGGTTCTTAAAAGTTATATCTAAACAATTGCTGACCTTGTGAATATATGAAAAACATGCCTTGGATGCAAGCTGCAACTAGTTGTGCTTCTCAGCACATCTGAAATCCGAAGGGTTATGTAGGCCAAAAAGGCCATGGAAATAAAATTGAATGATCCTAATGAACCTGGATCAACTTGATGTAGACATGATGCCTAAGTTGAATAAACACTCTCTAAACAACTTATCCATTTGTGAGGCACAGCCATCCCCCGTGTTCTTTCGTCCAACACAGAGTTTGTAGCTTCCCCCTTTTTTCCCAGTCCAAAGTATTTTTGAGTTAAGTTAGACAAGTCAAACCCTTGGCCCAACCTTGCTCCTAGCCTTCATCCTTCACTAGCAGTTTGACCATGTCCAATGGGTGAGTTTGTCATTTGAACTATGGTGCAAGTAATTTATTATAACAACGGAATATGTTAACTCGATTAATGCCACTGAATGGAATTTATACTTTGAGCCTCGCTATGGAAATGATTAGAGAAGCATTGTCTTAGTCTACTGATGTGATTTATCCTTGATTATATTTACTCTTGGGATCCGTGATGATGTGGACCATGTATGATGATTATTGATGATGATTTATGGTCCCACATGTTTGATGATGATATCATATGATGGACATATGATACAGATGATGTTTGATCCAGTTCAGCAGGTTTATTATTACTTCAGATCAGCAGATTATACATTGTCCATATATGGTGGACCCTACAGCAGGCCCATTAGGGCAACCCAGGGTGTATGAGTACTCATTCCTAGTGGATTTGGGTCTTCTGGATCCATTGAGACACTTATCTTTCAGTTCCGGGCACTTCTGACAGTGATTGATGCATTTTTGCACTTGTTGACCAGATTTGGGGCTGATTTCCCAGCCTGAGCAGCAAGGGCCCCGAGAGGCCAGTTCACCTAGGGCGCTGATGATGGAGGGGGTGGTCCAGCCACTTGTTATTACCATTTATCCCCCCTCCCGGAGAGCCTGGTGGGCTCAGATTGACAGCGCTAGCACCCTAGGAGGCACTTTTGGCATTTTCACAGTTCCCGAGGCAGTTAAAAAATGGGATAAAGTGGTCACTGAGGAAATCGATTTGGGCAATTGAGGCAAGGTTTTGGCATTTGGTTTTCACAGAGGTCTTCCAGGGTGATCTCACTATCTTCCAGTCAGTTTTCACCATATGGGTATCTTCAGATTGATCACAGGAGGACATTTACTGCTTGACTGTCATGGATTCTGAGGACAGTTTTGGTCATCATTATTATATTGGACATATTTTATTATTTTATTGTGCCTTGGGGTGAGCTAGCAAGGATTTATACCTCCTAGCCTCACCATGTGCTTATTTTTCCATGTCCTAGTCATCATGAGGTGGATTATTGTACTTTTTACCCCTCTAGTGGGATGACGTCACTCTCCATTGTACCATTTAGTGAGGGCGCTATTGTTATGTTGAGTGATCCATGTGATATTATGTTATGGATTCATCCTAGCCATTGATTGTATGATGAGATCTTATAATCTCAACCAGTCATTTGATGTAGTATTATGAAGTGGTATAGGGTTTTGGTCTTTATTATCCTATATAAGGAGGAGACCCCCCATTGTAAAGCTCACCTTTGGAGCTCTGGAATATTGGAATAGAAGATTTTTTGTGGAGCATATCTCTCTTGGCTTGTGGATTCTCTTGCATATTGAATATAAAGTATCTCTTCTATGTATCATTGTGGATTTTGGTGTTCTTGCTAACCTTTTGACAGGAAAGTCGAATTGGAGAGAGGAGGGCGACTTTTTGAGGGTTATTGTTGGAGGGATCCACATATTCTCTCTTGGGTTGATCTTGTGATAGGGAGTATCATTATTGTATCTTCGTGACATAGTTGATGCTTTCTACTACATCTTTCTACCATTTTCATAATCATCTTGCTTGACTTGTTTCTTTGATCTTGTCTTGTAGGAGGAGGACGATTTGGCTATCTTGGAGAAGGGCGATTTGGTTGGAGCACTTGGATCTCACTCTTGAATATAAACATAGGAGAATGCTATCAACTTGCAAGGTGGCCACAAGCAATTGAGGTAAGATCTATAAGGTATGTGCCTCTTTCATCCATTCTATCTCCATTGGTCATAAAACCCTAATTAAATCAAAACCCTAATTTTGGTATTTTTTTAGATCTACTTAGATCTACCCTTGCAATTGAAAAGATATTAAGAACCCACCTCTATAGGATCCACCCCTAGTTGGATCTATAGTTTGGTGGTGATTGGCTAAAAATTAACACACCTTTCAATGCATAAAGCCTTCTTGAACCTAAATCGATTTTCCTAAGAGAAGCTTGTTGGGTAAGATCTAGCACATGGGTAGGTGAGATCCCACTTGATTTGACTTCTAGACACTTGATCACCTATACCCATATCCTTACTTTGGTGAAAACTACCTTGTGGACATCTCTCCATGTTTTGAGGGGTTGAAACCCCCTTTTGATTTTCTTGGTACCTTAAAACTTAGATCTACTAAGATCTACCCATTGGATTCACTTGAAACTTTGAAGGAACATAGATCGGGGTACTAACGCCCTGGATCTACATTTTGGTGGCCATTGGACTTGGTTTGGTCCACCAAACCCACTTTTTGCCTCTCCTTGAGAAAGTCGCACCCCTTTGGAGTTTTGAGTTGGACCACTTCTAGGAAGTGGGTGTTGGAGATTTTCGTGGATTTAGAATGCCCATGCCTTGAAACCTAGGTCTAGACTATCCTTTTGTCCCGATCTACCTTGGGGATTGCATTCCTTGTTTTAAGGAATTGTGGTCCACTTTTGGTCATCACTCAAAAACCTAGATCTAGTAAGATCTAACCATTGGATCATATCCATTTCACTTGACTTGGCTTCTAGGTGTCCCGATCTACACTTTGACATCTTTCTTGACTCCATTAGCCCACTAAACAAGGCACTAGCCCTTCTCCAAGCAAGGCGCACTTCTTGGGATTAGTGTCAAACCCTAGATCTAGCACATGGGTAATCCTAGAACCAACTCTAACTTGTAGATCTAACCTAGATCTAGCCTATAGTACCATCTTCACACTTAACTTCACCTTGTGGGCCCACCTAGAACCATTTCACAATTCCCAAGGCAACAAGACCCACTTTGTAAACACATGGTACTATACTTAATAATCATACCCCATCAAGTGGCCTAAACCATACATAGGTTGAAACACTAACTATCCATGATACCACCTTCAACCATACCTTAAACATTAGGTCTACTTAGCCTTGCATTGGGTTCCGTAACTCACCCTTTGAAACCTTTTGCTTGAGACCAATCAACTGTGATTGGGGTATAGGGTCTCCCCCTTGGTCTAGCTATACCTTGACCTAAAGCGAAGAGTGCCTCGGTTGACGTGACTCCCGCATTACATTGGGAACCGTGGCATCTCTTAGGTCACCTCTTTAGTTGCCTAACTCCTCTACCGTCCCGGATGGGATACCTCTAGGGGCAACTACAAGTTGTGTGATAACAGTAACTATAGAGGCTCTCTCTCTCTCAACATGTCCAACACACACAGAAAACTCTCTCTAAAATCTCTCTCCAAAGTCATCAAATTCCGCTGATATTGCGGTCTGGTGCTTCTTCTTCTTCTTTGGACACTGAGAGGCATAGTGCCCAAATGTTTGACAACCATAGCACTTGATTTTGCTCAAGTCTTTCTTCTGCCCACCCTACTGCTGTTGCTGCTGCTTGGCCCCACCCTGCTTGGGGACCTTCTTCTTCTTCTTTCCCTTTGCTGCCAATGCCACATTCTCCTCATCTTCCCTACCCTGTGAAGAAATTCCCTGTACTAGACCTCTCCTGGCATCCTCCTGTAAAAAATCATCCCACAATCTCTCCCATGAAGGTAAGTTCTCCCTGTCCACTATAGCCTGCACAAAATCACCCCAAGGCTTCGAAGCCCCATTCACTGCTGTCAGCACAAGATCAATAGCAGTAACCACCTCCCCAACTGCTGCTATCTCATCTCTAACCGCATATATCTTGGTAAGGTAAGATTTCACTCCCTCTCCACCATTTATCTTTATACTTTTCAGTTTCTCCTTTAGAACCATCTTTTGGTTCTCATTAGAGCTCTCGTATAAACTGGTTAAGGAACTCCACATCAAATGTGCCTGATCTTTACCTGAAATGTGAGGAATGATGTGGTCTTTAACTGCATCAAGAATAATTATCCTAGCCTTACAGTCCTTCTTATTGAAGGCTGATAATGCTGCTGCATCTATAGCAGTGGGAATCTGAATAGGGTTCGCTGTAGTGTTCCTTACCACTTCCACCCACAGTTCATTTTCCTCCAAAATCAGCAAAATCCTAGCCTTCCATGGCACAAAATTTCTTATCCCATCTAGCCTATCCTCCAACCTAAGTCCTGTAGCCATCTCTCTTTCAACCCAACAAGGTGCTGCCCACTGACAAAAGAAAATACTGAAATCTGGAAATTTCTGACTGCTACAACTCAAATCTTATGACATAAACTAAATAAATGCACACATAGGAAAAATTTCAGACACAAGATTTTTGACCAATAGCCCTGGAAAAACCCCCACGGGGAAAACCATTCACAGAGAGAGAGATGATATTATTTCTTCAGAAAAATATTCAGTACAGAAAAGAATTACAGTCAAAAGCACTTAGCTCAACCAACAATTTTTTCACCCAGAAGTCTGCCTCAATTTCTGTGTTGTACCTTGCCTCGAAATCAGTGCCAACTCAACCTTGAAATACGTGCTGTAGCCTATCTCAAAATCTGTGCCAAAGCTGCACTGATTTCTGTGCTGTACAGTCTGTTGCCTCAGGTTTTGTGCCACAATACAACAGCAATAAATGCTGCCTCAGGAAATGTGCCCAGATTCCCTACCTCGAAATATGTGCCTCTGTCTCGGGAAATGTGCCCCTGAACTCCCTCGAAAAACGTGCTGCAAATATCGGTATGTGTGTCCAGAACTCCTCAATTTATGTGCTGATGTTCTCGGGATGTGTGCCCAGGACAGTCCTTGAAATACATGCTCAGAATGTTGCTGTACGGTGCCTCGGGAAATGTGCCCAGCTGAAGATCTCCTCGAAATGCGTGCTGCTCAGAAAAATGCTCAAGAATCTCCTCGATTTCTGTGCCATCTCTCAGCTCTCTTCTCTTCACTCTCTTCATAAGAATGATCTCGCATTTGCCTCCCTTTCCTTTTTGGGTGAAACCCTAGGGTAAGTGAATGGGCATCTAATCAAACGGTTGAGATTGGATGAGATGGATGGATGATATTAATTGCTCATTAAATCCCATTTAATAATATTTCACTCACCTCACTTAAATTTTTCCCAAAAGTGACTTTAATCTCTAAAGTTACATTAAATGCTCATCACAAGTCATTTAATGCAAGGGTCACTTTATTTCCCCACTTAAGTGACTTAGGCAAAACGGTCACCTAGGGAAACACTTCCTAGATACAAAAATCAACAATTTACAGGTAAACAATGAAGTTGTTCACACTTGGGGAGGCATGAAGTTAAAACTTAAAAGTCATGTTGAACTTGTTCAGCTTCCTGGCATTGCAGACCTAGATAAAGGTACTTTTCTCTTTACTTGATATTATTTTAATTTTGTGATGTTGAATACTTGGGGAGTTTCCTTGATAAAATGAGGAGATTATATCTTCTTTTGCATGTTGATTCTTTGTTGTCTTTTTAATTTCTAAAGATTGAATAGACATCTTAATCTCTTCTCTTATAAAAAACTTCGATGAGAAAAAGTGAAAGATGTTTCTTTAACTTCATGTAACTGTTTATCAATGGAAAAAATGCCAAATTAAGCACCAAATCTGCATAGAATGTGTTTTGGTTCACAACAATATAACATAGCGTAGAATGTTGGTTTTTGAATAAAACATTTCCTTTTCCTATTAATATAATTAATAAATTTACATAGATAAGATAAGATAAGATAATTTTATTAATGTCCAACAAATGAATGCAAAAGTAGGTCAATGGGACTGGGTGGTACCATGATGTCAATACAAAGTTGTGTGGTTTCTCATAGTTCACTGCCTTTTTTGAAGAAACACATTGATTCTTGTTATTTTTTTGTAGACTTAGTCTAATATGAAAACTTTACGTTATTTGTCTAGTACATTTTTGTTAAAAGAATACAACTTGTTATATGCTTCACTGGTGTAGGAGGAAGCAACATTGAAAGACCAAGAACTAGTAAATTCTCTTGGAAATATTGACTATCTGAAAGCAATTCAACTTGCATTTGAATTAAGAAAACCTTTTAAGCTCTTTAATGTCTTCACTGAACTGTACAAGTTGGATGTGGCTCTTATTTGGTTGCTGTCTTTATTTTCGAGGATGTCATATTATTTTTCTGATAGAAATACCCACCTTTTTCAGCAAAGGGCATGCCAAAGATCAGATACATAAAGTAATATGTGAACTAAAATATTTGATCAGATACATAAAGTGAGGTCAATTTTGGTAGCCAGATGCCAGCTTGGGGAAACTTTGGAGGTTTTGGATCTTGTGAGTATATTGGATAGAATCTGAATCATGAGATGCGAGTCCCTTTCCACAAGAATTTTAGAGAAACGAGCCTGTCGGGCAATGAGGATTCCCTTTAACATAGCAAAAAGTTTAGCAGCATTGTTGCTGTGTACTGCAAGTCACTTAACAAAACCCTAGTTTAGAAAACTGTCAAAATAGATAACTTTCGGTCCATGAAGCCACCTAACAAGGGTGTCCCTAGTGGTACTCGGATCCCACGAATCCAACAGAAACGACGGTTTGTCCATCAAAGCCATGGTTTCCGAGTTATGGCGAGTTTCATCTCGCTTTCCAAGGCCATTCAGGGACACCAGGAAAATTTCAACCAGTGGCATGCAAATTAAATTGAGCAATGGAATTGAATTTTGTTTCCTCATGCATATGTGTTTGGGAAAGGGCAAGATAAGCACGATGCCCACACACTTATTTCTACATTTTTCAAAATCTTAGCCTATCGTGCAGAAATTGTATTGCACGTCACTAAGCAAAACCCTATTTTAGAAAATCGACAAAATAAACAACTTTAGGTCCATGAAGCCACCGGATAAGGGTGTCCCCAATGGTACTTGAGTGTCACGAATCCAATGGAATCGATGGTTTGTCCATCGTAGCCATGCTTTTCGAGTTATGGCAAGTTTCATCTCGCTTCCCAAGGCCATTTAGGGGCACTAGGTAAATTTCAACTGGAAGCATAAAAACCAAATCGAGCAACGAAATTATGTTACGTTGCCTCCTGCAAGTTTGTTTGGGCAAGGATGAGATGATTGAGATGCCCACACACTCACTCGACACATTTTTAAAAATATTAGCATATCGTACAGAAATTGCATTGCACGTCACTTAGAAAAACCCTAGTTTAGAAAACCATCAAAATAGACAACTTTCGGTCCATGAAGCCACCAGACAGGGGTGTACATAGCGGTACTCGAATGTCACTAATCCATCAGAACTGATGGTTTGTCCACCGGAGTCATAGTTTTCGAGTTACGGCGAGTTTCATCTCACTTCCCAAGGCTATTCAGGGACACCATGCAAATTTCAATCGGGGGCATAAAAAACAAACCGAGCAACGGAATTGAGTTTCGTTGCCTCCTGCAAGTGTGTTTGGCAAGGACGAGATGACCACGATTCTCACACAGTTGCTCCTGACATTTTTCAAAATCTTAGCCTATGGTGCAGAAATTGCATTGCATATCACTACGCAAAACCCTATTTTAGAAAAGCGACAAAATAGACAACATTTGGTCAATAGAGCCACTAGATAGGGGTGTCCCTAGCGGTACTTGTGTGTCAGAAATCCAATGAAACTGACGGAAAATTTCAATTGGGGGCCTAAAAACCAAATCGAGCAATGAAATTCAGTTACCTTGCCTCTTGCAAGTGTGTTTGGGAAAGAACGAGATGACTGTTATGCCCACACACTCACTTGGCACATTTTTAAAAATGTTAGCATATCGTGCAGAAATTGCATTGCACATCACTTAGCAAAACCCTAGTTTAGAAAAACATCAAAATAGACAACTTTCGATCCATGAAGCCACTAGACAGGGGTGTCCATAGTGGTACTCAGATGTCACTAATCCATCGGAACTGACGGTTTGTCCATTGGAGTCACAGTTTTCAGGTTACAACGAGTTTCATCTCACTTCCCAAGGCTATTCAGGGACACCATGCAAATTTCTATCGAGGGCATAAAAACCAAACCGAGCAACAGATTTGAGTTTCGTTGCCTCCTGCAAGTGTGTTTTGCCAAGGACGAGATGACCACGATTACCACACAGTTGCTCCCCACATTTTTCAAAATCTTAGCCTATGGTGCAGAAATTGCATTACATATCACTACGCAAAACCCTAATTTAGAAAAGCGTCACAATAGACAACGTTCGGTCAATGGAGTCACTGGACAGGGGTGTCCCTAGTGGTTCTTGGGTGTCGGGAATACAATGAAACTAACAGTTTGTCTATTGGAGCCTCAGCTTTCGAATTATGGCGAGTGTCATCTCGCTTCCCAAGGCCATTCAAGGACACGGGGCAAATTTTAACTGCGGGCATAAAAACCGATCCGGTCAACGGAATTGAGTTCCATTTCCTCCTACAATTGTGTTTGGGCAAGGGTGAGATGACTGTGATGCCCATGCACTCGCTCTACACATTTTTCAAAATATTAGCCTATCGTGTAGAAATTGCACTGCATGTCACTTAACAAAACCCCAGTTTAGAAAACCGTCAAAATAGACAACTTTTAGTCCATGAATCCACTTGACAGGGGTGTCCCTAATGGTACTCGGATTTCACGAATCCAATGGAATCGTTGATTTGTCCATCAGATCCACGATTTTCGAGTTATGGAGAGCTTCATCTCGCTTTCCAAGGCCATTCATGGGCACCAAGCAAATTTCAACTAGTGGCATAAAAACCAAACCGAGCAACGGAATTGAGAATATGATATATGCTTTTAGATAAATTAAAAAACATATATAATGCCATAACTATCATTAGATCACATGATAATCAAATTTGTTAGGTTCAATGTTGTTGTTGTTATACCATAAGTATACTACGCGCATTAATACATTTTAGTACACATAAACATAACTAAGGCATAACCATAATAAACAAATTGTGCTAACTTAATAATGTAGGAAACTTGATCAAAAGACATATATATCAGTGGTTGCAATGGAATAGTAGAAAACTTGATTTACTAACAAGACATAGATATCAGTAATTGTTCGGGCACCATTTATGAAGCCCTTCCAGTGTCTCAGATGAAGGACCTTATGTATTGGTTTTTGTTTTTTTTAATATCGATGAATTATCATCATATATATATATATAATCTATTGTAAAATAGCCTTCAACTAGCTTGCTTTCCCTGATCAATATCATCAAGAAAAATATGTATCAATACATATATTTGGAATTGATCTCATGATCAAATTTATGTATAACTAAATTTAAGTAATACAAATAATTCATAATTTTGAAACTAGAGTAATTTATTATTAACTCGTAATATAATATTATTATTATATTAATAATATATTCCTAAGATAACGATCTAATATAATATTAATATTTCTAGCTTTATTATATTAATATATTGATAACTATCTATTTATATTATTAATAAAATTATAATAATAAGATAGATTAATAATAGACAGTATTCCATTTATATATTTTTAAAAGTTATAATATTCCATATTATATGTTTTTTTTATTTTTTTATGATATATTAGTTAAGTATATGACCAATATCAGCTAATATCTTACTGTTGCATGTTCTTAGTTAGTGCATGTGGACTTGATACATATGAGACCAGCATATATAAGTTTGTTTAAAAATAAGATACTGGTATATTTTTAGAAGTTCCGTTGTAGCTCCAATATATGCTAGTAGAAATGATACTTTAGCTTTCTTTCAACTTGCCTTAATATCGAGTTATCTCTTTTCCATAGTTCTAAAGGTTTATCAGATGTGTCTTTTACTAAAACAAATCTTGTGTATCAGGGTTCGGAGGATCCTCTCAACATACGTCACAACACCAAACATTACACCAATAGTGTCATATACAAGCTTGGTTATTTTTATGATTCAACCACTGGGAGTCTTTTCGCCCACGAAATGTTTAAGAAGAGAGAGGGTAAAAATGAGGTCCTTTATTACCAGCGCTTAAAGCACCAAGTTAGCAGCACCCATACAGAGGAATACCCGTCACATTAATCACCGACTTTTACTAGGATTTCCCTTGGACAAGTTGTTGAAATGGATTTTGAAGCATGCAAAAGGGTGTGGTGTGTCCACTCCAGCCAAGGGTTAAAAGTCATGCAAAAAGAACCTGCATAAAAGAAGATGCTCATCATTCAATCCGATAAGACATTAAAAGACCCTGCAGAAAGAAGATACTCATCATTACTATTTTGTATTTACCATTTAAAAGACCCCGCATAAAGAAGAAATTCATCAGTTCATCCGATAAGACATCAATGACCCTGCAGAAAGAAGATACTCATCATTACTATTTTGTATTTACCATTTAAAAGACCCCACATAAAGAATAAATTCATCATTTAATCCGATAAGACATCAAAAAATCATTGAGACATCAACATAGAATAAATATCTCTGTCAATGAAAAATGTCGATAAGAATTCAATTTTTTTCATGAATTATAAAATACGAATGAGACATTGTTAAAACGTTAATAGAACTATTAGAATGTTAATAAAGTTTTCCTCAAATGGACTTTCCAGAGTGCCATGTTCTAAGTGAAATAGATTAGTGACCGAAAGCATAAAAAAGCAAATTCAGATAAACTATCACAGTGACTGTAATTGTTGGGAAAAAAATTAAAAAGGAATCAGATTTTGTCCATGGTGAATATTTTCCATAATAATATCCTTTATTTATCCAGAGGATCGCAAGAATGGTGGCATACAATTGGTTGCATGAAATATTAATGAGAAATGGGAGTATATCTGCGACTTGTAAGCAAGCACACATTCCTAGGAAACAAGGGGTAAAGGGGTAAGCATATGGATAGATGGGCAAATTTTACATATTTTAAATGAACAACATATGTGCATGGGATCGGGAGAATGTTGTCCTACTATTGGTTACATGAGAGTAAGGAAGCACACATTACTGGGAAATAGGGGTAAGGGGATAAGCATATGTGCAGATGGTCATGTGCAAAGCAAATTTTACATATTTAGAATCTTGAAGTGTACATAAAGATATTGATACAAAGATGTCTTGTACTGTGTTAGGATGAATCCTTATAGTATACAAGCAAAAAAGTTTGTATAGAGTTAATATATATGATGGATTAGGACTTTAACCATAGGGTTGCAATAAATTGAAAAAAAAGAAAGAAGAATAAATACTTAGGAAAATGGGTGAAGCAATGAACTGAAATGAAACTCTTTTCGTGAGTGCCAAGCATGCTAAGCTAAAATTGCTCTGTTAAATATATAGAGAAAATGCTAATTCCAAAATCCCATCTGCCCCTCTTCCTACCTAGTCTTATATACCTTACCTTCTTGCTTTGAAGGATTTCCTACTTGTCAGATCTCTTTCTGCAAAATTCATAACGATTTTCTAAGGCATTTGGGTTTCTCCTTCCATTTGTTTCTCTTAAACATGTTTGGCTTCTCCTAATTGATCATCCTCCTAAGGCATCCTCATGAACATTGACCTAATCAATATCTATGAGGACATATATATTTGTAACAACTTTTTTTACTAATCTATAGGTTAAGTATAGGTTAAAACTTAAGTCCAACTGTAACTGAAGAGACTAAATTTTTTCACAACTTCTGCAGGCTTTCCTTTTATTCAATATTCACAGAAACTAGAAAATGTAGCTAATCTCCTCACATTAGTACTCACATAAGTATTAACAAACATTCCAATATTCCTGGATGTTTCATTCTATAACTTTAAGTTGCAATTTTGAAAAGGACATTTGTAGCAAGTTGCAACTTCCTAGGAGGGAATAAATAATAATGATCATAATTTCATTTGACCTGTTTTGATAATTTGTGAGCATTAGTATAATTTATCTTTCTTTCATAGATATCTAGAAATAGTTCGAAGTTAAACTCAAACTAATTCAAGCTCTATTTTTATAGCATAAATGCAATTTCTCAAATCTTAGATTTTCTTCAATATGCAAACTCTTAACCGGCCAAACGCCCAAAAAGTCCCAATAAAAATAGAGTGTGGTAATATGGGATGACTTTCACAGAACGCACAAAATAGGAACTCAACACCAACAGGACGTTGGTTCACACCTGCAGTCGACAAAATTTTAAACCATACACCAGGCATTCATCTCAGACACAATTTTCTCCAATTGAATGGTATGACAATACATTTTGATCCACTTGATTGGTATGGCAATAAAACAAGATAAGGTCGAGTGCTAGTACTGAGTGGCATTGGAAAAATAGATAAACCTAAGATGGAATGAAAGCCAAAAGAAGTTCCTACACAATAGTTAAGTTTAAGTTCGTACAAAAGAGTTAAGTTTAGTCTCCCGATGGTTCACCCTAAAAATTCCATGTCTAGTCAAAAGTAGGACATAAAAGTGATGAACATTAAACAAAATTTCTTTACCAACACAAACCTCTTAGGTTATACTGCTCATGACTCAATTTTAGTGTTACATTGTAGTAGTTAAGGTCAATTAAGTAAAAAACTAGCAAAAGATAAATGGACAAGGAATGACATAACATGAAGCATCTATATTTACAAATAAATGGTAAGATGTACAATACATCAATAAGTTGCATTTTGTAGATAGACTTGTAAAAAGAAGAAGTTCAACTTATAAAAAATATGACTCAAAGTTTGAATTTTATAATTTTAAGGTGATATAATACTTTGATAATCACATGCTAATTGATACTTCTAAATTCATCTATGTTGAGTTGCATAAAATTCCTTGCTTGATTAATCCATATTAAACGAACGAACTAATTTAAGGAAAAATATTAACAAAATTTTATGGTGTTTTAAGTCTAGCTACAAGAAAAGGAAGGAAAAAAGCATACCAAAAAAACAAAAGTACAATATAGCTACATTTATTTGCAAGACAAAGGGTTCTTTAGCACATGTACCATCTTTTAGTGTAGCATACCCCTTATTTTAGGGGGCTAGAAGTCCGACTCGAAACTGAATTCTCATTCCCTCTTCTAGACCATACAGCACTGCCCGAACTCCACTCCTAGGGACAAGGTCATCCTAGGGTGACGCTTTCTAGACTACGCCTCTCACTTAATCTTTATATGTGTGTGTTTAACTTAGCCATATCCAATACAGTTATAGGAAACCCCAAGAAAATAGTACGCACAAAAGATTAACACAAATACGTAGCCAACAACATGACAATAGGGTGTGCCCTAATTGTATTTACTACATGAAGAGGATGCCACAGCCCGACAACTCTCTTAGAGGATGCCCAAAATGACTGACTCAAAGGTATACCCAAAACAACATTACAGTTCACTTCAAAATATGCTTGGTTGTAATCTCATGTTGAGTAATAGAATGATTCTTCCATTGTCCTGTGGATGTTTCCCCTTCAGGGGTTTTACCACGTAAATCCTTGTGTCTTCTCTTGTGTGTCTGATACTATCTAATGTTGATTGTTAATGGTGTTTACTTATTTGCTTCTGTTGCACAACAAGTGGTGTCAGAGCACGGAGTTAGAGCTTGAACTTGTGTGAGGTGTGTTATCACCAATCTTGTAGTTGCCCCTAAATGGTGGATCCGTAAGGATGGTAGATGGGACAGGAAACCAAAGTGGTGAACCAAGACAACCTCAATCTCCAAAGGATTGGTTGTCACGCAAATCGAGGCAATCTTCACTTGAGTTGTCAAAGCCAAGACAACAAGGGGGAGACCCAGATCTACTCCCGACAGGAGAGATCAAACCAAATCACCAGATCAAATTAGATAAGATGAAGTACATAAGGTGACAGTATGGAACCCTAGAATTGAGGGATTGAGACCACTGTGGAGGCTTAGGAAATGTGTGAGATGATAAAGATTAATAACACACAACGAATTTATAATTATGTATGATTCCAGGATTCAGGTACTAGTTTAACATGGTCAAATTCAACTGCCTTGGGAAACGTGACCCTTAAAACAAGGAAAGTGTCCCAAAGACTAGATCTGAGGTTAAGGGATTTCTAGCACAGCTTGTGAGACAGATCTGACAGTGTTCAAACCAACAAGCTCAACAAACAGGATCAAAAGACTCGTAAATCAGGAAAAATAGGAAAGTCGTGAGGGTTTGAGGAGGCCAGTGCCTTGGGGATTGGGCCTATGGAGTCCTCCAATGATGATGTTTTGAAGAACACACTTCAATAATCACAAGATGCCAAAAAACCAGAAATGGTTATGCTGTTAACCAAGCCTTTCTAGCTGTAGAATTTTTCGAAGGATTTTACCTAGGATTTTAAATGTAAATGACAGATGGGTAGTTTTGAGAAATAGAATCTTACCTCACAAGCATACCTGAATGATGGAGATGTTTGCCAAGGTGTTGAGGATTGCTCCTCCAAAGATCAAATGAAAAATTGTTGAGTTGTCTTGCATCCACGAATTGCCTAGCTCCACATGTGCGCCCTCCTCTACCTGATGAACCAAGGACAAAGAAAATCAACCAGTTCAAACAAGCATGGAAGAAATACAAATGACGAGTAAAATCACAAAGAGTAAGAGGTACATAGACAATAATACTCCCTGTAACCGACGAAGAGAAGAGAAACTTGCAGGGAAGGTCTCCCTAGCCAATGCGCCTTGCTCACCAATTCGGCCTCCTCACCTGTAGATAAAGGCGTAGAGAAAATAGATATGCAAAATAATCACCAACCCTCAGTGCAGAGGAAAAGCAGTTTCAATCAACACCATTGACATCCAAAACCAGGAGACAAGTATTCGCGAGAAAATATTTTATTCCAGAAATCTAGAGCCAAAAGTCCCTTTATAATGAGAAACTCTTTCCTTTAAATAGGATGGAGAGATACCAAAACCCTAACCACCTTTTGAATGGATGGCTAAGATTAAGAGATCAAAATGTTCTAATCTATGGTTGAGATGAGCTCAACAATAAAGTACATGGATCAACTCAAAAATATAACATACATGGACAAAATTGCCCTAGGAGAGGGGGTCCCACTCAATGTGACAAAATAAACATGAATAAAAGCACATGGTGGATCTAGGGGGTAAAATCTAACACCCCTAGTGTGTCCCCATGGCACAATAACATCAAATGACCAACACAAGCACCAAATCGTGCTCCTCTGGGAAAGTCATGAGCCTCCAAAGACTCCAGAAAATCAGAAAATGTGCCGGAGAGATGGGTGTGGGCCCCACTGAATGCTGAAACTGCTGTGGAAGGGGTGGAAGACATCACACTCATCATCAAAACTCATCCCATGCCATTTCCTTGGCTCAGTAGCCCAAATCAAATTCTTCAGTAGCCAATTTAACCATTTTTTATCCTATGTAAATCCTCTAGAAATAATCAAAATGCCTGTAACTCTCTGCCTGGTCACCTAGGGCCAAATACAAATGCACCAATGTGTCCAGGAACGAAGCAATATAGTAAAAACAAGTGGCTACACTGCATGTACCCTCTATAGCGCCATAGGAAAACCAATAACATCATCACTCTACTCCTACAGGCCATTTAACATGGCAAATATGCACCAGAATGATAAACTGAGGAAAATACTCACTGTAACTGCCCGGAACTGAAAAACAATTGTCTCATTGGACTCAGAGAGCCCAAATCCACTAGAGGTGTGTACTCATACACCCTATGGATCTCTGCATGATCATATAAAATCTCCAATATATCCAGACAGATAAAATAATAATAATCTATAAATGATCAAATATGCTGAAAATCACAAATCATCATCATAAACCTGTAACCAATGCATGGAACCATCTGGTGACCTGCAATAGACCATATATCATCCATCTGCATCAAACAAGGTCTATCCACCTCATGTCCTGTGGTTGACTTTGGTCAAACTAGGTTTGACCAAGTCAACATGACCCATAAAATGACCCAGGCTAAAATCAAGTTGCTGCAAGTGTTAGAGGTTAAGAGATGCTCTACAAATCATTCAAGTAACAATTATAACATAGAGTAATCAATTCTCTGGCGATCTAAAACCAAATATAAAGTGTTTTCAATATTTATTATGACTCAGACTAGACTTTCAAGACCATACTCACTTCATAGTTGTGACCAGTTTGTTAGTGATGGGTGAAGGCTAAAAATTATAAGGCTAGGATAAAGTGTGACCACTGACTTGACACTGTGACACTTTGGAAATGGAAAGGGGATACACACTCTAGCATATGTTGGATAAGCAGTAACACAGGGGATGGCAGTGTCTCACAAATGGGTAAGTTGTTTAAGAAGTGCTTATTCAACCTTGACAGATGCCTACAACTCACATCCAAGCTGATACAGCTCCGTGAGGATCTTTTCTAGAGTCGCCATGACTAGGTTCCCGACAAACCGTAACTCAAGGCTCTAGGGGACATAACTCGAGCTGTCCCTTACTCCTTCACACATGATAACTCGCAAGCTAGTGAGGGATAAATCAATACAAGTGAGGCTAGCAATCATTTAGATATAACATTATTTGAACCATTGCTTTTTGGGCCTTTCAATTTCCATAGCCTTGATCCGTGTGTGTTCAAAAACGCATTCTTGGATTTACATTTATTAAGGCTTTCTGATCCGTGTGTGTTAAGAAACACATTGTTGGATTTACATTTCACATTTACATTCAAAGCCAATTTCATTAGGCTTGCCTTGCATTCACGTGTGTTAAGAAACACCTTCTAGAATGGGATTTTACATAAGATATACATTTCATTTCCATATACACTGTACTGATGGTAGCGCTATCTGTTTCGGGTCTAGCCAACACAACCTAGGAAACTCAGCATCGAGACACAATACAACAAGGGAAGCTCATCCAACACAGAGGCTAAAGCATGGGAAGGGCCTCCATGCCACTAGTCAAGTAGTGAGTCAGGGTAATAACAACAACGGGAAGGTAATGGATGGGTGGAGAAAGTGAATAATGAGACCAACACTAGCAGGCCAAAGGATGGTACGAATGATCACCTCTATTCTCCCTAAGGAGGGTAAAACCGATGAGTATAAGTCAAGAACTTCTAAGTATGAGCAGGGAAATATATATATATATATACATATATATATAATACAACCAAGGTCCAAATATCTATATGATCGCCAGATCATGATACTAAATGCTAAGACATGCCACAAGAATGAGTATAAAATCAAAATAACCATAACACAAGATAATACTTGTTGGGTCATATACCTGTGCATAATAAATCTGAACCATCATCTGTCCTCTGAGAACCTGCTGCTGCAACTCTGGGCAATACCAACTGCCCTATAAATGGCTAAATGGCTACATCAGTCATCAAATCTGAGTTTCCTAAGAATCAGTCATGGCATAGGAATATAATACTGTCCATACTCATAATAGTGATCCGATCATAGATGCTCATCTTAGCATCTCAATGTAAGGGAACTGGCTGAAAAATATACTGGAATATGGAATAAAACATATGGTAGCCCAACTACTATATATGTGATAACATCTGGCTCCAGCTCGAACAAGTGCTTTGCTAAAAAGAGCGCTTGAGAACCTCAGAATCTCTGGTCACCATCACTCTGCTACTCGTATCCTCGATCTAGCACTCTAGCTCTGCAACAGCTACCCAAAATAACACCTGTTATCTACAAAATGTCAAGATCTATACCGAACTCACAGACCGGTCGTGAGAACAATGCATGTATATACATAAATCTCAAAATAAAAACTGTATTGAAACTGAAATGCAGAAAGTAAAAACTAATCTACTAACATAACTTTGAAAAAGTTTTATTTTATTGTGCAGGAAAAGAAAATTGCAAGCACTCAGGACTACCCTACGAGCTTCAAAGGCGAGCTTAAACAAAGACAAAGGTGCCAGACTCAATGGATAAAAAGGCTAAACTGCTGCTCAAGTGAGCTTATTCAGATTCTAACTACTCTAATCTACCAGGCAAGCAAGAAGTACTAAGTAAAATCATAAATCCAGTGGAACCACTTGCTTAACAGATCAATTGATCTTTCTTTACAGTTAATAATACAACAAGTCAAAGATGGTTTAGAAGTAACTTGAATGAAAAGTGATTCCATTCTAATTTGTTGTTTGATATTCAAAGAAAGATATAGATAATGGGAAATGAAATGATGCAAGGGTTGAGAATTAATTTTGCAAACTTCATCCATCAATATACCGATAGGATCATAGAGATAAGGCAAGTTCAAAATTGATGGAAGAATTTATCAGTTTCATTCTTAGTGTAGTTTATCATATGTCGTTAAGATTAATATTAGATTAGACTTAGTAATTTCATTCTCCAAAGTATCCTAAATTTCAATAGTTTCTTTGTTAAGCATAGGATCATTCATATAGTTAATGAAGATGTTCATGAAATAGGGTTTGGTTCAGAAATAAATATCTTTATCAAGTTTTCTACTTGCTTCTATATAAAATATCTTTATCAAGTTTTCTACTTGCTTCCAAATCAAATTCAGTTTCAGTAAATATCTTTATTAAGTTTTCTACTTGCTTCTAGATTTCATCAATTCCAATTCATTTGCTTATGGATAGAAGATAGGTCATAATGTTTAAAGTTAATAGTAGTTGGACAATCTTTAGTTTGCATTTATTTGTAGAAGTTAAACTAGATTTGCTTCCATTTTGTTTCCTTGTTACATTTGAAAATCACTTTGATACATTCGCTCCCATCCCTATTACATTTGATACACTTCCTCAGAATCCCCAAGGAGAATGGAATTAGGTAGTTTAGTGTAGTCTTGAAATATTAATTGAATGCATTAATAGTTGTTGAATTCACTTAGTCGTTTGTCATTTTTCTTTAAGTTCTTTGTTTCATAGTTAGTTGTCAATTGAATTATCTGATACATAGGTTTCCGAATTCATTTACAGTTGTTTTTAATTCCTAGATTAGAGTTCTATCCGTAGTTTCCAACTTCATCAAAGTAGTTTTGTTTTTTATTTAGTCTTGCTTCCTAGAATAACATTGTTGTTTTTATCTTTCCAGTTATTATCCATAGAGTAGAGTAGTATAGCTTGATACTATTCTGATCTGTTGGTTTAGTTAGGTTTAATTAGTTCGTTTGTTGTATTTTTGAAGTTTGACTCGGTTTTTCATTTTGAAAGATATTTCGATCTTTTTTTTATTAAACATTTCTAAGGTCTGCCGAGCCGAAACTTTAGACCCCATTCTACCTCAGCATACACTGTGCCACAACTCTAAGATTACCAACCCTGGTCAATAATTACATATTTTGGTGATTCTTTAAGACAATAATTACACCTCAATAGGCCTAATTAGGAGTGTGGATAAAGGTCATCAACTTGTTCTAAATGACTAGCTTGATCTTGGGACTTCAGGTATTTAGGCACTGAGGTTACATAGGTCTCATGATGGTGAGATTTTGGATGTAACAACTGCCCAATGCATGATGGTGTGCTCGCTCATCTAGTCTCAGTCCTCAATGGTGCCCAAAGGTCTTGTCCCGACTATGCTTGGCTACATACCTTCATTGGATCTATCAACGTTATTGTCCTAGCATGGTTGACACACCGCATATCACATTGCCAATTGCGCCATCCTCCGGCGCGCCTGCTAAGCAGTGCCTTGTCGGTGTGTCTTCCCTATTCCACTCGACATCATCCTTGGTCCTCCTAGCAAGCCTACTCACTAGTACACTATCATGTACGTCTCATGGTCAACAACCATGAGTCGGTAGCCAAGGATACCGAAATCATATGGACTTGTCATGAATCCTTAAGTAATGCATCCTAGTGAATCTTATATTATTCACTTTTGGAATCCCTGAAGATGGGGACTGCTTATATTTATTTCCACAACATGTGGCACCCAAATTTCTCCCAACCACTCCATTATCATTATCATTCAAAAATGAAGAAAGTGGTTATTACCTCCTTTTATCAACTCATTTTCTATAGACCCAAATGCATTGGCCAAAGATAAAGAAATGAAAAGTCCCCCTCACCAACTAGTAGTATCAACCAAAATGTTAACAAACCTTTGTTTTTGTAAAAATTGTAACTGGAAACCATTTTTGTCTCTTGTGCAAGAGTGAGACCCGAAACAATAACAATTAATATTTGGTCAACAAAATCCTAAACAAAATATAGTCAACTGACTACTAGAAATTAGGATTTACAAGCAAATACCTCCATCGTCACTAGCATAAAACATGAAATCACTGCACATGAAGTGATATGAATATATTGTGAACTTTCAAGGCTTGAGCTCGAATATTTTCATTTATTGTTTCGAATGTTCAAAATAGAGAAACAAAATTTGATAATAAATAGAATGGGCATTCTTTTGGAAGTGAGGCCATTCAAACCAACATGGAAGGCAAAAAACAATCTCATTTTCCTTGCTCCTAGTACATAAGAAAAAATGGAGATATCTTTAGGCCCTGGAAAAAAAATCCGTGATTAAATGTAATGGTGGATTAACAAAATAACTAGTTTATACTTTGATGTTTCATCATCTTTTCAAACTGGGTGAAGAGACAAAAATCGGGCATTTGTGATGGAAAAGATCTCACTGTTAGTCATAATTTTTGTTAACATAAGACACACAACAAGAAGTCAAGCAATTAGTTCACTTGGTGGATGAAATGGTTGGGTTTATTAATGTATTAAATTGAACTTTCCTGAATTTCTTACACAACAACAAGCAATTAGTTCACGTGGTGGATGAAATGGTTGGGTTTATTAATGTATTAGGTTGAACTTTCCTGAATTTCTTACACAACAACAAGGTCTCAAAATGATTTTAAATCTACTAAAATCCATTTGTCAAACTATTGTTTAAAAGAACATGTGAGTATCCTGTGAAAACAATGAACCGTTGAAGGCTATCAATAATTGAAAAGCATTTGACCAAACCAAACAAGTCTTCCACCTATGTGAATAAAGATCAGAGATAGGGTAATAAATCTTGTTCTTACTATAATAATGCATCCAAATTGTTGGTTTTGATACTGCCTCGCTTGCTATCCATTAATGATTGTAAATGCACCCTACAGTTATGCCCTGTATACAAGCAATTATGACCAAATATGGAACAACCCACCCACATATGCATACTCTGTGTTAGCACATGCGTAAATTTTTGTAAAAAAATTATAGTTTGGCCATAATTCGTTTTTACAGGGAATTTGTTTGTACAAGGTGATTTTGCTCAGGATTAAGTGCGTTGCTCTTCAAAGGTCAAAATTCCCAAAAATGGATTTTGAGCAAAAGCTATGGATTTGTGCAAATAAAAAAATTAGGTTTTCTTAGCCAAATTTGGCTCTCGAAGTTTATTTGCCGTTCATTGATAAATTTATATTATTTTTAATAAAAATATGGATTCGTGCAAATAAAAAAAAAGGAAAAATAAGGTTTTCTTAGCCAAATTTGGCTCTCGAAGTTTATTTGCTTGCAGTTCATTGATAAATTGATATTATTTTTAATAAAAATTTCGGGCATTAAGCCCAATTTCCAAGTCCACAAGTCAAACACCAAATCAGCACTCAACATCAAGACCAAGCGCCACGACAAGGAGGGAGCCCGCATGGAGCAAATAATTCTCACTAAGCGTTGATGGAAGGTGTGAGTGTTTGTGTATATGAAGTGCTTTGATGTCAAATACTCTGTGCATATGGGATATATCCCACAGAGCAATAAAAATGGAGCACCCAATAAATGTTCAAACCCTCCTGCAACCAGTTGTTGAGATCTCGAGCACCTAAGTGTCATTGCTAAATGCCTATGCCCAAGTGTTCAAATACCAACTGTCAGCGCTATTTTCTAAATGTCACGTTAAAGTGCTAAAAATAATTTGGGCTCATCAAAACCATAATGAGCCATCAAGTGTTTGAATACATAGCGACAAATTCCAGATGTTATGAATTTGAATTCATTGGTGGTATAAAACAAAGTCACATGCAGCAAAACTTGCGGCTTGGTTTTGATGATGTAGAAAGCCGTGATGGTTATGATTCTTTCATGGATATGTTTACCAAAATACGTCATTAATGCTTTGCTAAGAATGGATGCTGCAGATATATACTATCTTGCTGAAGCAAGATGTAGCCCAAAGTCATTTTCCCTTCAAATTCGATTAGCAAGTCATAAATATAGAGTGCCAGTTGCAGGCTAGAATTCACTTCCCTTCTGCGATATTTTCGTTTTAAAGAGTATCGCCATTTGCACAAATACCATTTAATTTCACACAAGAAGGATGCTTTTATTTGCGCACAATGATTATGATCTCCAACGGTTGCAGAACTTACATATATGAAAGAATTCAGAGAATTTTTATTTTTATTTTTGCTGTTGGTTGCATTGCTAAAAGGCGCAATTAATGTATCAATAAAAGAACTATATTTGGTCATATTGCCTCTTGTACAGTGATACCTATCCCAATTCGAAAGGTTGAAGCAAATTCCAAAGCTAAGCATATATTTTAATGAGGAATTGAGCAACTTAAGAATGAATCTAATATGGTGCTTGGCACAGGGTATCCAACTCGACAACGTTTGAAAGTAATTGATTAACAAATAAAACCTCTTCAAATCTTTCCATATTTCCAGGAGAAGAAGATCATCAAAAAATGGTAGTTGATTTTGAGAGATTCAATGAGCATTCCAAAACAAACCTCGATCCTTATCTCCAAAGAAAAAGCAAGATCAACCTAGATTTCAATATCATAAATGACAAAGAATTTCTAGGATGAAATATCAAGGATACAATTGGCAAAAGATTTCCCAAGAGACATATTAGGCTAAAAGATCAGTCAACACCTGGAAGATTGCAAGGTATCGATTCCAGATATTTAGGCAACAAACAATCAACTAAAGGGCATTTTTCGAGTATTTAAAGACACATGGAAGAGGAGCTTTCCTATTCCAAGGAGATTCGACTCCAGCAACTCCAGCAACTCGAGAGATTTGGAAACTTTTTACAGTTCTCTTGCAACCTACTTTTATTTTTAAATGTTATTTTTTTGTGAATTTCCCAGTGGAAAAGGAGATGGCTAATTGTAAGAGTAGAAATTTGAAGTCTTTATGGGACAAAATTGCAAAATATCCAAATCAAATAAAATATCGAGCCAAAAGAATTTATCCAGAAACAAAGGTTTGAAGGACAGAGGTGGAAGTTTATTTTCAAACTAGAGGTCATCTAGATCATTAGTCAAAGTTTTGAAGCACTAGAAAGCAAATTTCCAAGAATACCTTCAGGGTCACAAGGCAGAGACTACCATATGGTAATCATATACATATCTTCAAGTAGCAAAAGAGGTAGTAGATTCACAGGTGGCAGAGTATGCAGAGCATTCCTAAGGTTTCAGGAAGCAGTGACAAATGACAACTGGATACACAACAATACTTCGATAAGCTAAGGGAATCTTTGGTCAAGTGATGGATCCTGAAAATTAGGGAGTAGTTGTACACATGTCTTTTCCTTGTATTCCACTTCCTGGAAAGTAGATGATAGGTTACATGTGCCATTTTTCTTGAAACATCTACTATTTTGAGAAAAGATCTAGAAGGCTCGAAATTTTGGGGCTAGAGATTGAGGATACTCTATATATTATATGTAAAGAACTAAAAAGGGTTCGACAGGGGAGCAAGAAAGCTATTGTACTGTGTGACGAAAGACTCTGGAATTTCTTTGAAGTTAATGTAGAAGTTATCTCTCTCATGAGTTTGAGATTCATCATAGTGTTGTCTTAAGTATGTGTTTCATGTGTTTAATTTCCATTACTGTGTTTATCTGCTAGCATTTATCTGAGAGTAAGTGAAAGGAATTCATTCTTGTTGATGCTCCTTTCACCTTGTAAATGCTTCTAATGTGTTAATGGTTTCTAGTACAGAATTCATCTCCATTTTATGCTCTGTTTTAGTAGTCAATCTTATATGTTATTCCTTCTAAAGTTGCACAAGCGATTCCTCCATTGATAGATGCCTGTAGTGTAGTGGGCTATTCTCTCTATTCCAACTATCATTTTACTACTCTTATTTGTTGAGCACAACACCTACTTTTGCCTCAGATTTCAAGAAGAAACCAACCAGCCATTGACTGTAAAGAATTGATTTTCAGGCCTTGACTCCATTGCCCAATGGTATCTTTCTCTTGCTTGTCCAACCACATCATTTAAATTCTACAAACCGTTACCATTATTTTACAAATCTGGCCACTAGGTTTATTGTCAAGTTGTTATCGTAGTGACATTGGGTAGTAAACTTGTAAAGAGAGCCCTCTTTGACTGAAAGAAGCCAGCTTTCAGTCTAAAGATTGGTTTTGTGGTTACTGTTATCACACACCTTGTAGTTGCCCCTAGTGGTATCCCATCCGGGACGGTAGAGTAGATGGGCAACTAAAGAGGTGACCCAAGAGATGCCAGGGTTCCCAATGCAAGGTGGGAGTCACGTCAACCGAGGCACTCTTCGCTTTAGGTCAGGGTGAAACAAGACCTAGGGGAAGACCCTACAACCAATCACAGATGATTGGACCCAAACAAAGGTTCCTAAGGATAAGTAAATGATGAGTTACGGAAACCAATGCAAGGTTGAGTGGACCTAGAAGTTAAAGTATGGTTGAAGGTGGTTTGAGAGATGGCTAGTGTTTCAACCAATGTATGATTTAGGCCACATGATTAGGTATAATGACAAGGTATAGTACCATGTGCTACACAAGTGGGTCCTACTTTCTTGGGATATGTGAAATGGCTTAAAGTGGACCCACAAGGTGAAGTTAAGGGATGCAATTTGCACTAGAGGATATGTAATGAGTAGATCTATGGATCTAAGTTGAATTTAGGAGTACCCATGCACCGGATCTAAGGTTTGACACAATTCCCAAGAAGTGCGACTTGCTTTGAGGAGGACTAGTGCCTTGTTGGATGGGCTAATGGAGTCAAAAGGTATGTCAAAGTGTAGATCGGGATACCTAGAGGTCAAGTCAAGTGGACTAATTGAGATAGAATGGTTGGATCTAGCTAGATCTAGGATTTCATGACCCTAAGTGGACCACAATCCCTTAAAACAAGGAATTCTACCCCCAAGGCAGATCGTCACAAAATGATACTCTAGACCTAGGTTTCAAGGTATGGCCGTTCCAATTCCACAAAAATCTCAACCACCCACTTCCTCAAAGTGGACAAACTCACTCACCCAAGGGAGTGCGACCTTGCTCAAGGATGGATAAAAGATGGATAATGTGGACCAAATCAACTCCAATGGCCACCAAACTGTAGATCCAAGTAGCTTATGCACCGATCTATGTGGATCTAGAAAATCAAGTCAATCCAAGGGTTAGATCTTATTAGATCTGAGTTTTAAGATGCCAAGTAGTTCAAAAGGGGGTTTTAATCCCTTAAAATGTGGAATGATGCCCACAAGGTAGAAATCACCAAAGCAAAAGTCTAGGGATAGGTTATCAAGTGTGTAGATTACAAATCAAGCGGGATCTCACCTACCCATGTGCTAGATCTAACCCAACAAGCCTCTCCAAGGAAGTGCGATTTGGTTCAAGAGGGCTATATTGCCTTGAAAAGTGTGTCAATTTTAACCCAATCACCACCAAACTATAGATCCAACTAGGGGTGGATGCTATAGAGGTGGGTTCTTAAGATCTTTTCAAAAGCAAGGCTAGATCTAAGTAGATCTAAGAAATACCAAAATTGGGGTTTTAATTAATTAGGGTTTGTGACCAATGAAGATAGAATGGATGAAAGAGGCACATACCTTGTAGATCTTACCTCAATTGCTTGTGGCCACCTTGCAAATTGATAGCATTCTCCTATGTGTATATTCAAGAGTGAGATCCAAGAGCTCCAACCAAAACGTCCTCCTCCAAGATAGCCAAATCGTCCTCCTCCTACAAGACAAGATCAAAGAAACAAGTCAAGTAAGATGATTATGAAAATGATAGAAATATGTAATAGAAAGCATCAACTATGTCACAAAGATACAATAATGATACTCCCTGTCACAAGATCAACCCAAGAGAGAATATGTGGATCCCTCCAACAATAACCCTCAAGAAATCGCCTTCCTCTCCACCAATTCGACTTTCCTGCAAGAAAACTAGTAGAAGCACCAAAATCCACAATGATACATAGAAGAGATACTGTATACTCAATATGCAAGAGAATCCACAAGACAAGAGAGATATGCTCCACAAAGAAGTGTTCTATTCCAATATTCCAGAGCTCCAAAGGTGAGCTATACAATAGGGGGTCTCCTCCTTATATAGGATAATAAAGACCAAAACCCTATACCACTTCACAATACTACATCAAATGAGTGGTTGAGATTAAAAGATCTCATCATACAATCAATGGCTAAGATGAACCATAACAATATATCACATGGATCACCCAATACAATGATGACGTCATAGTATAACATAATCATGGAGGGTGACGTCATCCACTAGAAGGGGTAAAAGTACCAAAAATCCACATCATGATGACTAGGACATGACATAATAAGCACATGGTGGGGCTAGGAGGCATCAATCCTTACTAGCTCATCCCCAAGGCACAATAAAATAATAAAATATGTCCAAGATAATATAAATGATCAAATCTGTCCTCAAAATTTGTGACAGACAAGCAGTAAAAGACCTCCTGTGATCGTTGTGGGCCTACCCACATGGTGAAAACTGGCTGGAAAATAGTGGGATCACCTTGGAAGACCTCTGTGAAAACCAAATGCCAAAACCTTGCCTCAATTGCCCAAATCGAATTCCTCAGTGACCACTTTATCCCATTTTTTAACTGCCTCGGTAACTGTGAAAGTGCCAAAACTGCCTCCTAGGGCATCTGCGCTGTCCATCTGAGCCCACCAGGCTCTCCAGAAGGGTGGGTAAATGGTGAAAACAAGTGGCTGGACCACCCCCTCCTCATACAGCGCCCTAGGTGAAATGGCCTCCTATGGCCCCTGCTGCTCAGGCTGGGAAATCAGCCCCAAATCTGGTCAACAAGTGTAAAACTGCATCAATCACTGTCAGAAGTGCCCAGAACTGAAAGATAAGTGTCTCATTGGATCCAGAAGACCCAAATCCACTAGAAATGGGTATTCATACACCATGGGTTTCCCTATTGGGCCAGCTGTAGGGTCCACCATATATGGATAATGCATAATCTGCTGATCTGAAGTAATAAATAAATCTGCTGAACTGCATCAATCATCATCTGCATCATATGTCCATCATATGATATCATCATCAAGTATGTGGGACCATCAATCATCATCAATAGGTATCTATACATGGCCCACATCATCACAGATACCAATAATATACAACCAAGGATAAATCACATCAGTAGACTAAGACATGCTTCTCTAATCATTCTCACAGCCAAGCTCAAAGTATAACATCCATTCAGTGGCATTAATCAAGTTAGCATGTTCCTTTGTTATATAAAATTACTTGCACAATAGTTCAAATGACAAACTCACCCATTGGACATGGTCAAACTGCTAGTGAAGGATGAAGGCTAGGAACAAGGTTGGGCCAAGGGTTTGACTTGTCTAACTTAACTCAAAAATACTTTGGACTGGGAGAAAGTGGAAAGCTACAAACTCTGTGCTAGACTAAATAACACGGGGGATGGCTGTGCCTCACAAATGGATAAGTTGTTCAGAGAGTGCTTATTCAACTTAGGCATCATGTCTACATCAAGTTGATCCAGGTTCATTAGGATCATTCAATTTCATTTCATGGCCTTTTTGGCCTACATAACCCTTCGGATCTCAGGTGCGCTGATAAGCACAACTAGTTGTAGCTTGCATCCAGGGCATGTTTTTCAAATACATATAAGGTCAGCAATTGTTTAGATATAGCTTTTAAGAACCATTTCTTTTTGGACCTTTCTTATACTCTTCGAGGAGTATTTTTAGCTGTTCATCGCTCTTGCCCTTTTTAGTTTCCATGGGAGAATTTATAAGTTTCCATAGGTAGAACATGAGCTTTTAGTTTTAGCCAGCAACATCTCAAGTGACTAGGGGGAGTTCGAGCCAATGCCAAACATCGGGACAACCGACCAGAATGATTTAGGCCTACAATCCAACTCACCAAAGGCAAGTTTTGTCACCAACTTAGAGCCGTGACACTGAATATACAGGGATGCGGTCCAAACACAGAGGTAGAAAAATGGGGAAGTCCTCAGTATTAGAAAGTCAAATGAGATAGGTCAAGGTATAAGGTCAAATAGGAAAGTCATGTATGGATGGAGTCAAGTGAATATGGAGCCTACACTAGCAGACAACTGGTGTCAGGAAAGACCATATCTATGTAAGGTGGAAAACCAGTGGGTTTTGTTAAATGACCTAAATGTGCAAGCAATTGTCCATTTTATGATTTATAGTTCATTTTAAGCAGTTTGCCACATCAGAAATAATATACCAAGCAGATGCTGTGAACATGACTAAATCAACAAGATAATAATCCACAGTCAGTGATAACATATCCATAGATCATACAACATCATCATAGTAATAATCGTCATGTACCATCTGAAACACTGCTGCAATACATCTCTAAGCACTGAACTGAAACTGTATGGGATAAAGGGTCACATCAGTCATCAAATCTGAACTCTCAAGGCTCAGCCTTGACACAAGGTCTAACATAAGTCTGAATAATACATTGCTCTGATCATGAGTGATCACAAAACATACAATCATCATAGCCATGCTCTGAATAATGGAAGTTCTGGAATGTGCAGATATCTGCTAAGCAAGAATAGTAGCCCTGCTACTATGGTGTGATAACAGTTACCTTAGGGATTTTCCCTCATAGCCAGGAAAATTCTGAGTGATAACACTCTGATTGATGATTTAGGGGGCTGAAGGTTGCTACAGGTAGTGTTACTGTTGGTTTTGCTATCAAATTTTGCCTGAGAATGCTGTCAAGGGATGGCAAAAAACTCACCTTAGGGTTGCCTTGATTCCAACTTATAGATCTAAAAGTAATTTTTTTTAACTGGTGCTAAGATAATTTTTCAACCACCTTTGATCACAAACTGCCTTACTAAGTCTTTGCTGGTATATTTTGTGTTCTCTGTAGGTTCTGAAAGAGGGGATTATTGCCTTAACTGCTAGTTTTGATTATGCAAAACCCTGCTAGCATACTTTTAATTTATGGACTTAGATATGCCCAGGAAATGGATGGTAAAACTATTGGAAATGATGGTCTGATGTTAGTTATAAATTACCTCAAAAACACCCATAAACAAGACCTAAACAAATTTTTGGAAACAATGGCCAAGCATTTCTCATCAAATTGTATGATCCTTAACTTTATACAAAGTTGTCTTACATATATTACTTTCTTATAGATTCTATGAATCTATGTAAGGAGCATGATCACTAACCAGGGAATCCCCCAACTTGAAACTCCAAGTGATGAAAAATGATTGCTTTTTCTAGACTTGCAAATATTTCAAGTCTTATGGGGATCCAAACAATGATATGCACTGAAATAGAGTTCATTGATGAAATAACTTACTTATATTACTTTCTTGTAGATTTTAAGAATCTATGTAAGGAGCATTCTATGTTAGGATAATCAAAGCTGATCATTTCCAATAGGCACATCCCAAATGGATGATGTCAACTAATTCATTATATTCCTCATTACATAGAGCTCACGTGCCTTGAATTATGAAGTCCCAGCATAAAATCCTTTGGAGATTAAAGTCCCCAACAGGAGTTGAAATTTGTCAAGAATGAAAGGATGATATCATTGTATTTAGTTTTACCGGAAATGTTGTGAGCTAAATGAGATTTACACAGAATTCCAGCACACATAATTGCAGCCAGCCCAAGGTCTTCAATCTTAATTTCGCCTAGATTCCCACTAAGAAATATGTTGTCACACTTCAACTCTGTATGTATTATGGGAGGATCATTGTTGTGTAGGTATAGAAGCCCTGTCAATATCTAACAATCCTAATTATTCACATATCTTAATTCTACATGTCTATGCTTTTCTCTATATCTAGATCCCCAAAAGAAGAACAAGAAATCTGCCTTTGAGTATCTAATATCTATATATCCAGCCAACACATTCATCAAAATTCACATAACTACTAGTATACTAATGAAGGACTCGTGATACTTGATTCCTAAGTGTAAAATATGTGAACATCTATGTAATAAAGTAGATGTTCCTTGTCTTGGTATCAATCGATGATGAATAGAATTAATTGATAACATTCTTGTTCTTCATAATATTTAGAAGATGGACCTCTGAGTAAATTATATCTAGATCCTCAGGCATCTATTGAACATTATTCATGATACAGTAAAAGAAAGAAAAAGATATTGTCGAGTGATTGTGTTATACTGTCACAGTCAAGAGGCTGCAAATCTGAATAGTAACCTACTAACCATGAAAATTGTCTCTAGTGAATTGGCATGGGAGCACATGGTGTTCATAAACTTATCTTGATAAACATAGAACTTGTTGATTATCTCTATGCTTAGTTTGGCTGAGGTTGTGACGGGATCCGGTAAACTCAGAACTTTGTAAGGGTAATTATTTTCTACAAGCTAGCATTCCCTTTAAATTTAACAAGGAAAAATGCCACTAATAGCCAAATTGCATTGGACTTTGTATTCATTGCCTGAAATGTTGCTTTCCATATAAATGGAACAAACTAGAACCCATTAAGAATTTTATCATTGCATTAACAATAATAAATTCAAAGTGTGGCTCAATTTTCAAAATGACAGGAACATAAAAATTTTCAGTCTGGGTGGCTTTTTAAGTTTCTGCATAGATCTGAAATATGGAAGGTTGTTTGATAGACTTTGCACTTGTCCATCTAGCATGAGACAATCAAGGGAGATCTGGGCAGAGCGATGGAAGGCAAGCTGCTATGTTTGCATATTGTTCAGCATTTATCCTCCAAAGGTGCAGTTTAGAGCCAATCTTAGTATGAGACTTCAATATAGAAATAAAATGTTCTATAGAATAATAAGGAATGTTGAATGCTCAAATTTATTTGCTATTTCATAGTTTTGTTCACTAAAAATATCAATTTTGGCCAACTAAGCATTGGTTCACTCATGAGATCCACAGAGTTCCATTTTCACTGTGTTTTGCTCCAGCCACACGGCATGAGTTTCAAACGGATGAGGCTAGGTACAAGTCCAGTTACAGAAAATCAATTTTGATTGTTGTTTCTTAATATTTTGGCCATAAGGAGGGGTTGTTTCTTAATATTTTGGCCATCTTTGGGTACTTCTGTGGACCAAGCAGCTGTTATGGGCCATGAATCAGCAGTAACCAGCCTTGTATATGCGTTCTGGGAAAAGTAAGCAGCCCTAAACCATGAATTATGGGCATGGCAACCATTGGTCTGGGCATGATTAAGACCACAGCAGCAGCAAATCCAAATTTGATGAGTTCTGTGCAACTAAATCTTAATTCTGGGCATGCATATGGATGGGATCAGCCTCCCAACAACCATAAAAAAGAAGTTATGTGTAAATACAGCATTAAATGGCCTTGAATTTAATTTTAGACTAGATCTGAGCTAATCTGGGCAAAGTATGAGATGATTCACCATAGCAGCAGCCTGTTTGACCCTTCAAACAACATTGAAAATGATTCTTGGCCATTCAGTATGCCTAAATTTATCATTATGATAGAGGAATTCCAAAAACATTAGATGCCTAAATTTATTAATGGATTGACAATTGGAATTCACAATCCTTTTGCCATATTTGTTCCTTAATCTCTTCCAACATTTGCAAGCACCGTAATTCGAACTATGTGATTATGAAAAAAAACAATTGCAGAGATGCTAAAGCTAAATTAATATCTAATGTCTGTTATTCAGCAACCATTTCCATTTATCTATAGGAACCTTTCAACTAAGAAAAACTTCAAGAATTCTACATGAAGTACTTCACCCATAGAGCTCATTAATACAAATTTCCCCAATGGCTTCTTCAACTTAAATGCCGTAATATGCAGTTAACAAGTTGATGATTTCAATCAACAATCCACATGATTTACAAATGATGGTAGATAGCCAAATACTTTTATGAAAGGATCTTTATCCATCAAACCATGGTTATTTAAGCTATCCACATCTGAAGCAGATGAAGGAGGCTCACCTGCACACATAAAACTATCAAACAACTCAAGCATGCGGATGAAGGGGACTCATCACAATTTGGTCAAATTTGAGCTGATTCCAGGCATGCCTATAGATGAAAATATGGTAGAGAAGCATTTCTACGACCCCTTCACCTCCTAGAAGTATCAAGAAGGAATTAAGAGGAATTTATGGGATGATCCTGGGCACATCCTGGGCATTATAAGACTTAATTTAATTTCAAACTTGTCCCTAGCCTTCAAACAACAATAATCAGTGTCATTTCAAATTATGGGAATAAGAAGCAACATTCTTGGGCATTTTATGAGTGTCCTATGTAGTATCAACAACCCTAGATCCCTTTAACTTATGGGAAGTCAAATGATCTGTAGCATCCCTAAGAATAGCAGTAAGTAGCTTAATAACTACGAGTTGGGAAAATATGAGCTGATTCTAGTTATGCCTATGGGTGAAGAGGAAGCAAAGAAACTTTTCTGAGCACTCCTTCACCTCCTAGAAGTAGGAAGAAGGAATTAAGAGGAATTTGTGGGATGATCCAGGTGGGCATTCTAAGACTTAAGTCAAATTCAGACCTGTCCCTAGCCTTCCAGCAACAATATCCAATGTCATTTAAAATTCTAGGAATAAGAAGCAGTAGTTTTGGGCATTTTATGAGCGTCCTGTGTAGTAGCACAACAGCCCTAGATTCCTTTTCCTGTATGATTAAAGAAACTGTTGTTATCACATCTATGTTAGCTGGAGCTACCATACTACAGACTGTGCGGCCGAGGACCGCACAGTACTTTTTTTTCCAGATCAGAGATCCGATGCCTTCAGAGGAGGCACACAGTTTTGTTCAGATTGCCCCGAGCAGTTATATCAGAGGGGAGAGTTGGTTGTACAGTGGTCCAGACATGTCACTTAGCATTTACCGTAGGGTCACCCTTCCATGCCAGGCTTTGATATAAGCCCATTGAGACAGTTTCCTAGTCTTGTTTTGATTGAGATTATCATAGAGTATTGTTGGTTTGCTATTTGTGCCCGGATTCAGCAGAGATCCAGTTCAGAGACAACCTCAGCAGCAGGTATATGGTGCGGCAGGTATTGCATTTCATATATATATATATTGCTCATGATTGTTGCTTAGACTTGTTTATACATGGTAGTACACTAACTCTACATATGAAGATTGATTTGGTGATCTAGTCTTTATGATATGTGATTGGGCCCTTGGTGATGTCAGTCCACCCCTTCCTAGTAGGCTCCTGTTATATGCACACCGGATCACATTCCCACTATTGGTATAGACTTGGTCACTTAGTCCCCTTAGGCAGCTGACTTTGGATCCACATTCACCTTCTCCACCCATCCGACTCATTCATGATGATATTTCCCGACTTGGATTATGATTTGTGACCTTGAGGATCCCCTTCCCCACTGATCTCTGAGTATGCCATGATTCCCTTTCCATTGTGCCTCGGCTCTTTAGTGTGTGAGATGCACTCTCAAACCTGGGATTTGCTCCTGTCGGTTTCCCTCGATGTTGCAATGCAGTTAGGATTGTGTAGCCTCACCGGGTGTTCCCCATTGGTCGTCGAAGCATGTATTGCTCACCCCCATTACTTTGCAGTATGAGCACCATGTTTATATCTATTGAGATATGTATGTAGCCCAAAAGGGCCTTGATGTAAATTGAAGAAATGAAGAAATGTAAAGCAAGCCAAAAAGGCTTTTTGGAAATGTAAATCTAGCCAAAAAAGGGCTAAGTATGAAACTCATTGTAAAATCCATGCAATGTGTTTGCAAACACACATGGACACAGGTCAGCCATACATGTCAGCATTTGTAGTGGTTATTCCTCACCTAGTCCTGCGGGGCAAGGAGGTGAGAGGGAGCAAGGGACAAGCTCAAGATTGTCCCCTAGAGTCTCAAGTTACGGTTTGCCGGACACCCAGTTTGGAGGCTCTAGGAAAGAACCTCACAGAGTCTTCGAGCACGGATGTGAGTTGTGAGATACTTGTCAGATTACCAGTGGCGGTTTCCCTGCACTATACCCATTTGTGAGGCACCGCCCTTCCCCGTGTTTTGTCATGGTATATTTACCTCAGTGGACCCTACTTTCCCGAGTTATCCAAACGGTCACATGATCCTCATCCTTGTCATCCCTTATCATTCGCCATGTATTCCACATCACCCAAAGTCAGCTAGGTAATCAAGTCTATAGGTTGTGCATAGCAGTTGAGTCTTTTGGATGTGGTGGGCCCACCTCACCTAGGGCCTTGTATTTTCCGATATTTATTGCAGTTTTTTATCACCATATTATCATCATGTTGTTTAGTAATGTACTAAGTTGTATAAGGAAGCCTTTCGCTTCATGATTGCATACAGGTATTCAGCTAGCACCATTGTTGACCATATTTGACTTGGTCAAACTAGGTTGACGAGGCCAAAAATGGGCCCGAAAAAATGTTGCGACCGGAATTTCGATTTTGGTCAATTATTATCTACAGGGGACCCATATGAGCTTCCAAGTGACAAAATGCAAAAAGATCGAGGCGTGTGTGAGATTTGTAATTATTACTGGTCATTAATGACTTGTTTTAATTAAAAATCATGGATTTTGGGAAAATAATGCCTAAGTGATGGATCGGGGTCGTTCGAGTGGTCATTCCTACTATTTTTGGGGTCCACGATCACATTGCAGCAGACGGTTCGGCAATCCGGGCTCTTTAGATGGGTCAAAATCCCAAATTACATCTTCAGCAGTATAAACCAGCAATAAAATACAAGGAAAATCAAAATTTGACTAAGGCAACTATTGGAAATGGCAAAAACCAATGGATGGAAAATGAAAAGGTGATTCCTAAGGTAAATTGGTAATGTTTGACATTGTATTTGGGCATGGTGGGGCCCTCTATTGGACAACTCACTCTAGAGGTCGAATTGGCCCATAGGGGGCGTTTTTCTCCACTTAGGGAAATTCGATTTGCATGGTTCATTGTATGTGGGGCCATGATGTATTAGCTAGGGGGCTAAAACATCATATAGACACCCCCTAACTTGATGTTGATGTTTTGTATGGGCCTTGGGAGGCACCCTCACTCCACTTGTGCGCTCCACTTGGGCAATTCGCACCCCCACTAGAGATGATCTCCTCCATTTGTTTTGATGGATGGAGGATTGATCCTAGCCATCCATTTTGAAGGGAATAGGTTTTGAGAGCTGCCTTTCTCTACAAGAGAAGGCACTCATCCATTTTGTACTTCTTCTTGGCATTTTCGACTTGTACTTGATAGAGAGAGACATTTCATTTGCAGCTTGATACTTGGTGTTGTGGAGCAAATTTTGTGGTGATTGATAGCTAGTGTTTGGATGCATTGTGGATATAGTTTGTGTTTTCTTTCCATACTTGTTTGCTAGTTTAAATTTGCAGCAGTGGTGGCCATTTGAAGGAGGGCGCTATACTTGGAGCGGAAGCTCCACTCTAGCGATTTTCTTCAAAGCAAATCACAAGGGAGTTGTCATTTGCTTTCAGCTATTCAATTCCTTTTATCTTTCATCCATTTATTTGCTATTATACTTGATTATTTGCTGCATTTACTGATTATATCTTGCTTGTGGCAGATACCCAGGTCGCCATTGGTGTCCAGTTGCTTCTCACGCTCAAGGAAACACGCAGGCTTCTCCACATTTGATCTTCCGGGCTACTCTTCACTCAAAGTTCTCCATTTCACCATTTATCCAGGTACTCTTCATCTCCTTGTCTCCTCTTTGTCATTTTCACTGTCTTGCTAAGCTGGAAAATCACTTAAAAACCCCTAAAAATACAAAACTTAATATTTCACCGTAGGAATTTGTTCTAATTTAAAACCCACCAATGAAATGCTCTTAAACCTCCAAATCTCGAATTTCATTTAATTCCGACTCCATTTTCCCATAGATCTAGCAATGGTCCCTTTGCCAAAAACGCCCCCCTAGGGCGTTTTTCCCTTTCAGCTGGTTTGGGTCACTTTGGGGTTCTGGGTAGTCTTGATTCTTGTTTAAAACATCATTTTACCTTAGGGAATCAAGTTTCATGAGCTAGAAGTGGTTATAAACGTAAATTTCTCGCTGCCCTAGGTTCATTTGACCCCCTGTTTAACCACTTCCTTGGGCAGTTTTATTTCAGCACTTCACTTCTTGCATCATTCACATCCTCAGTTAATTTCAGCCATCTAATCTATTGCTTTTATCATAATCTATCGCTAGTCACACTTTATATACTCACCTATCTCATTTGTGTGTCCAATATGTGGCTGATATTAAGCTTAGGACCCATTTACACTCATTTCTTGTCTTTATTTGTTTCTATCTTTTGGATTTGGGTGTGTTTTTGTCTCTTGACCATTACCTGGTCGAGCGGGGTCTCCCCCCTGACTTGGCTAAGTGCCTCGTCTGAAGCGACAATAGCCTTGTCTGGTGTGACTTCCGTTCCCTGAACGGAGGACCTGGCTATTGCAGGTTACACCTTCCTGGTTGCTCATCCTCTACCATCCCTGTTGGGACATTCCTCATTAGCAACTAGATTTTGTGTGATAACAACTGTAATACCTGATCTCTAGTGGATAATGTAGTATAATTGAAGAGGTACTTCTTTACATCGAGACCTATGTCCAAAGACAAGCCTCCAGCTGATTTTGGCTCCAATGGCTCTATTCAATTTAACTAAGTCTCTTGTTCCCAAGGTGCCCTGTGAGAGGGTTTGAGAACTTTGTCCCAACTTACTAAGTGAATGTTTCTTTTCTTTTCTTCACCTTTGCCTCCCTTCCATGGAAATTATAATTATTTTTTTGGTCTCATTCCAAATCCCTCTAGGAAATAAGAGAAGATTGTAATAGTTGAGAGCACTCAGTCAATTAAGATGAACTTTCCATGACGATTTAGTTTCCCAGTCGCCCATGTTTGAAGATTCTTTTTGATATGAAATAGTGTTGGGAAATATTCCTCTAGTTCATGCATTTTGAATCAAGAATCCATAGATGTGTCAATCTATCCCCACTATAATTCTAGCAAGTAATTCTAGGACAACAATTCTCTATTCAGTTCCCATCTTATGTTTTATACAATTTGGAAATTTATATAGCATACTCAATTTATAGTTGGTATGTCAATAATGTTCCAATAATTCAAAGCATCCCAAAACTTTGTGTTGAAATGAAGATTTAAGAACCTGGGAAAGAACCAACAGATGAGTTCATGTAGCCATGGGAAAAACATTTGACAAGAAATCCAAGATGGTGTCTACAAAAGACGACAAGAAAAAGCACACTTCTCCTCTCACAGATAACCTTGAAGAAATCCAAGGTCATTATGGGAATCTAACTTTAAGGAAAACCATGGAAAGAAAAGTTTAAAGAGCACATTGCTTTTCACAGACAACAAATAGACCAACTCGAAAAAAAAAATTAAAAATTGTTGCATCTTGAAACCACAAGCAGTTTGGAAGTCAACAAAACATGTATGTGAGAGAAACACACTTCCAGGAAGGATTTCCTATGCAAATCCTTGTATGATAAAACTCGAATATAGAAAGCACATGGAATTGACCCTAGATGAACTACTAAAGTGCAATCTAATCAGGTCGTCCACCTCTAACTTTTCTTGTCTACCATTCAAGGTAAAAATTACAGTGAAATCAAAAGAGGAAAGAAAACAATGGTAATTAATTGCAAGCCATTAAATGAAATCAAAATCAAATTCAGGTACCTTATGCTACATAAGGATACTTTTCTCCAACATTTAACATGGAATAAGATATACATAAAATTTGATTGAAAAGTGGATTCCACCATATAAGAACATCTCCATGAGACATCCATAAAACTACTTCCAGTACACCAAGAGGCCAATTTGAATGGCTTGTCATGTTGTTTAGGCTCTACAATTGACGGGCTTTTTAATTGCCTTCTAGTTACTCGAAAAAAAACCAAGAATTCTATACATTAATTGTCAATTAGGTGTCTAGGAAAGATTAGCACACATTACAAGGAAAACTCAATGGTTAAGAGAGGTTTAAATCTAGAGGAGAAGAAAACAAAATGAAGATTTGTTTCAAGAGTGTGATAGGACTCTTAAAAGAAAAGCTAAGGGTGCAAATATGTGAGGAGACTTATTTTAGAAGGTAATGAGCTGAGTGCCAAATTAGGGCATGGAGCAACAAGTTAGGGAAGATGTATCGTTTGAACAATAGTTTGGCACATGCTAAATATGATTAGACTAATCCCTATCCATTCAACACTAAATATGAAGTGCGCCCAATGTGAGGGGGGTTCTAATTTTGGTAAAAATCCATTCTTTTTTAAATAGACTTCAAGATGAAACTGTTATTCTATTTTACCACTAACAATAGTAGAATCTAATATTGGACAAGGCACATTGGTGGTAGAGGAAGGATGCAGTTCAAGGATATTTTTACAAGAGTTAACCAGTAGTTAAGAAGGGTGCACCATAGGCCGTAGCAGCTTGTTCTATTTTTTACTATGGTAATTGACAATAAAAAGAGTGTTTAAGGGGACAATTACAACATATAAGTGTTGAAATATCACTTGGACATTAATGGACAACAATTTTAGTAGTTAACAATAGTTGTAAGTTCAAGCAATCCTAGAAACAGGAAGCTTGGACTGTATATTCGATCGTTTTCACTGAGTAGACCATGGGAGACTATATCCACGGATTTTGTTGGAATATTTCCATCATTGTCAAGGCATGGCCATCATAACCAATTGCCTATTCTTATTTAATATAAATAGAATGCTAAGCAATTTCCAATGGTATAGGAACATATAATGAAGTTGTTTCTCTCATTACCCAAAAAGAAAACAAGAACATGTTCTGCCATGTTCTGCAACAATCCTCAAAACATATGCCACACAAATACACAACACATTCTTTTTATCTTTGTTGCCACTATGTCCCAATATTCACTATGTAAGTTTGTATGTGACTTTATGATGTTTGATGGCCATTGGCAATGGTTTTGTAGCATCTTCCACAACCACTCAAGTTTGTTATCCACCATCGGTGGAACACTGTGTTCACCTTGTTATCACACAAACTCTAGCTATTTGGTAGTAGGTGTCCCAACAGGGATGGTAGAGGTGAACAGCTAGGAAGGTGTAACCGGCAATAGCCAGGTCCTCCGTTCAGGGAACGGAAGTCACACCGGACAAGGCTACTATCACTTTAGACAAGGCACGTAGCCAAGTCAGGGGGGAGACCCCGCTCAACCAAGTGGTGTTCGAGAGACAAAAGTACACCCAAATCTAAAAGATGGAAAGACAAACAGGAAGGAGATAAGGGTAAGTAGGTCCTAAGTCTAGTTTCAGCCACCAGTTGGACACACGGGTGAAATAAATACTTAAATGAAACGTGACCAACAATCAAGTGTGATGAATCAGAGAGATTAGATTAAAGATGAGATGGCTGAAAATAGTCTAAGAATGTAAATTGAGTTGGAAGTGAGATAGTGAAGTAAACTGCCTAGGAAAGGGGTTAAGTAGTGGACAAATGGACCTAGGGCAGAGAATAATTAGCATTAATAATCACTTCCAACAATCGGTACTTGATTTCCGAAGGTAAAACGACGTTCTCAACCCAAATCAAAAGTACCCAGAACCCCAAAGTGACCCTAAATCAGCAGAAGAGAAAAACGCCCCTAGGTGGGCGTTTTTGCCAAGTGGACCAGTGCTTAAACTATGGGTTAATGGAGTCGGAATTGTTTCAAACTTGAGATATAGGATTTTAGGCACAAATAACAAGCGGGTTTGCAATAAAAACAAAGTTCTAATGGTGGGAAATTTAGTTTCTGTATTTTAGGGTTTTGTTATCACACAACTTGTAGTTGCCCCTAGTGGTATCCCATCCGGGATGGTAGAGGATATGGGCAACTAAAGAGGTGACCCAAGAGATGCCACGGTTCCCAATGCAAGGTGGGAGTCACGTCAACCGAGGCACTCTTCGCTTTAGATCTATGTGAAACAAGACCTAGGGGGAGACCCTATAACCAATCAAAGGTGATTGGACCTAAACAAAGGTTCCTAGGGATGAGTAAATGGTAAGTTACGGAAACCAACGCAAGGTAAGTGGACCTAGAAATTAAAGTATGGTTGAAGGTGGTTTGAGAGATGATTAGTGTTTCAACCAATGTATGACTTAGGCCACTTGATGAGCTAGAAAGACAAGATCTAGTACCATGATTTACACAAGTGGGACCTACTTCCTTGGGATATGTGAGATGGCTTAAAGTGGACCCACAAGGTGAAGTTGAGGGATGCAATTGGTACTAATGGATATGTGATGAGTAGATCTATGGATCTAAGTTGAAATTAGGAGTACCCATGTACCGGATCTAAGGTTTGACACAATTCCCAAGGAGTGCGACTTGCTTGAGGAGGACTAGTGCCTTGTTGGATGGGTTAATGGAGTCAAAAGATATGTCAAAGTGTAGATCGGGACACCTAGAGGCCAAGTCAAGTGGGCTAATTGAGATTGAGTAGTTGTAACTTGATAGATCTAGGATTTCATGATATGACCCTAAGTGGACCACAATCCCTTAAAACAAGGAATGCTACCCCCAAGGCAGATCGTCACAAAATGATACTCTAGACCTAGCTTTCAAGGTATGGCCGTTTCATTTCCACAAAAATCTCAAACACCCACTTCCTCAAAGTGGGAAAACTCACTCACCCAAGGGAGTGCGACCTTGCTCAAGGAGGGCTAAAAGGTGGGTAAGGTGGGCCAAATCAAGTCCAATGGCCACCAAACTGTAGATCCAAGTAGCTTATGCACCGATCTATGTGGACCTAGAAAATCAAGTCAATCCAAGGGTTAGATCTTACTAGATCTGAGTTTTAAGGTACCAAGTAATTCAAAAGCGGGTTTTTATCCCTTAAAATGTGGAATGATGCCCACAAGGTAGAAATCACCCAAGTAAAAGTTTAGGGGTAGGTTATCAAGTGTGTAGATTGCAAATCAAGTGGGATCTCACCTACCCATATGCTAGATCTAACCCAACAAGCCTCTCCAAGGAAGTGCGATTTGGTTCAAGAGGGCTATGTTGCCTTGAAAAGTGTGTTAATTTTAACCAAATCACCACCAAACTATAGATCCAACTAGGGGTGGATGCTATAGAGGTGGGTTCTTAAGATCTTTTCAAAAAGCAAGGCTAGATCTAAGTAGATCTAAGAAAAACCGAAATTGGGGTTTTAATTAATTAGGGTTTGTGACCAATGAAGATAGAATGGATGAAAGAGGCACATACCTTGTAGATCTTACCTCAATTGCTTGTGGCCACCTTGCAAATTGATAGCATTCTCCTATGTGTATATTCAAGAGTGAGATCCAAGAGCTCCAACCAAAACGTCCTCCTCCAAGATAGCCAAATCGCCCTCCTCCTACAAGACAAGATCAAAGAAACAAGTCAAGTAAGATGATTATGAAAATGATAGAAAGATGTAATAGAAAGCATCAACTATGTCACAAAGATACAATAATGATACTCCCTGTCACAATATCAACCCAAGAGAGAATATGTGGATCCCTCCAACAATAACCCTCAAGAAATCGCCCTCCTCTCCATCAATTCGACTTTCCTGCAAGAAAACTAGTCGAAGCACCAAAATCCACAATGATACATAGAAGAGATACTGTATACTCAATATGCAAGAGAATCCACAAGACAAGAGATATATGCTCCACAAAGAAGTGTTCTATTCCAATATTCCAGAGCTCCAAAGGTGAGCTATACAATAGGGGGTCTCCTCCTTATATAGGATAATAAAGACCAAAACCCTACACCACTCTACAATACTACATCAAATGAGTGGTTGAGATTAAAATATCTCATCATACAATCAATGGCTAAGATGAACCATAACAATATATCACATGGATCATCCAATATAATGATGACGTCATAGTATAAAATAATCATGGAGGGTGACATCATCCACTAGAGGGGGTAAAAGTACAAAAAATCCACCTCATGATAACTAGGACATGACATAATAAGCACATGGTGGGGCTAGGAGGCATCAATCCTTACTAGCTCATCCCCAAGGCACAATAAAATAATAAAGTATGTCCAAGATAATATAAATGATCAAATCTGTGACAGACAAACTGTAAAAGACCTCCTGTGATCGCTATGGGCCTACCCACATGGTGAAAACTGGATGGAAGATAGTGGGATCACCCTGGAAGACCTCTGTGAAAACCAAATGCCAAAACCTTGCCTCAATTGCCCAAATTGAATTCCTCAGTGACCACTTTATCCCATTTTTTAACTGCCTCGGTAACTGTGAAAGTGCCAAAACTGCCTCCTAGGGCATCTGCGCTGTCCATCTGAGCCCACCTGGCTCTCCAGAAGGGGGGGTAAATGGTAAAAAAAAGTGGCTGGACAACCCCCTCTTCATACAGCGCCCTAGGTGAACTGGCCTCTCATGGCCCCTGCTGCTCAGGCTTGGAAATCAACCCCAAATCTGGTCAACAAGTGTAAAACTGCATCAATCACTGTCAAAAGTGCCCGGAATTGAAAGATAAGTGTCTCATTAGATCCAGAAGACCCAAATCCACTAGGAATGTGTACTCATACACCATGGGTTTCCCTAATGGGCCAGCTGTAGGGTCCACCATATATCGACAGTGCATGATTTGATGATCTGAAGTAATAATAAAACCTGCTGAACTGCATCAATCATTATTTGAACCATATATCCATCATATGGAATGATCATCAAGCATGTGGGACCATCAATCATCATCAATAGGTATATATATATGGCCCACATCATCACGGATCCCAATAATATATAACCAAGGATAAATCATATCAGTAGACTAAGACATGCTTCTCTAATCATTCTCACATCCAAGCTCAAAGTATAACATCCATTCAGTGGCATTAATCAAGTTAGCATATTCCTTTGTTATATAAAATTACTTGCACAATAGTTCAAATGACAAACTCACCCATTGGACATGGTCAAACTGCTAGTGAAGGATGAAGGCTAGGAACAAGGTTGGGCCAAGGGGTTGACTTGTCTAACTTAACTCAAAAATAATTTGGACTGGGAGAAGGGGGAAGCTACAAACTCTGTGCTGGACAAAATAGCACGGGGAATGGCTGTGCCTCACAAATGGATAAGTTGTTTAGAGAGTGCTTATTCAACTTAGGCATCATGTCTATGTCAAGTTGATCCAGGTTCATTAGGATCATTCAATTTCATTTCATGGCCTTTTTGGCCTACATAACCCTTCGGATCTCAGGTGTGCTGATAAGCACAACTAGTTGCAGCTTGCATCCATGGCATGTTTTCAAATACATACAAGGTCAGCAATTGTTTAGATATAGCTTTTAAGAACCATTGCTTTTTTGGACCTCTCTTATACTCTTCGAGGACTATTTTTAGCTGTTCATCGCTCTTGCCCTTTTTAGTTTCCATGGGCGAATTTATAAGTTTCCATAAGTAGAACATGAGCTTTCAGTTTTAGCCAACAACATCTCAAGTGACTAGGGGGGGTTCGAGCCAATGCCAAACATCGGGACAACCGACCAGAATGATTTAGGCCTACAATCCAACTCACCAAAGGCAAGTTTTGTCACCAACTTAGAGCCGAGACACTGAACATACAGGGATGCGGTCCAAGCATAGAGGTAGAAAAATGGGGAAGTCCTCAGTATCAGAAAGTCAAATGAGACAGGTCAAGGTTTAAAGTCAAATAGGAAAGTCATGTATCGATGGAGTCAAGTGAATATGGAGCCTACACTAGCAGACAACTGGTGTCAGGAAAGACCATATCTATGTAAGGTGGAAAACCAGTGGGTTTTGTTAAATGACCTAAATGTGCAAGCAATTGTCCATTTTATGATTTATAGTTCATTTTAACAGTTTGCCACATCAGGAATAATATACCGAGCAGATGCTGTGAACATGACTAAATCAACAAGATAATAATCCACAGTCAATGATAACATATCCATAGATCATACAACATCATCATAGTAATAAACATCATATACCATCTGAAACACTGCTGCAATACATCTCTAAGCACTGAACTGAAACTGTATGGGATAGAGGGTCACATCGGTCATCAAATCTGAACTCTCAAGGCTCAGCCTTGACACAAGGTCTAACATAAGCCTGAATAATACACTGCTCTGATGATGAGTGATCACAAAATATACAATCATCATAGCCATGCTCTGAATAATGGAAGCTCTGGAATGTGCAGATATCTGCGAAACAAGGATAGTAGCCCTGCTACTATGGTGTGATAACAGGTTTATTAAGTGTTTTTGTAGCTTAACATCAACAGTGAGAGAGAGAAGATGAGAAACAAGAAAGGATCCCGTACCTGGATAATGGAGATGAAGATGCCCCCGTGCTAAAGACAAACCCTGAAGATCAAATGCTGAACTAGAGTGCGTTTTCCCCTAAGCGTTTGATGCTGCCAATGAGCCAATGCGTTTTTGTACCTGCCAAAGAGAGATAAAATCAGTTTCTATAGCAAATGACAAAAATAAACCAGCAAAATGAGTGACAAATGATGAGGAAATCAAATAACAACTATGCAAATTCACTTCCTTGTTGAAATCCTGAAGATAAATGCTAGCATGGAGCTGTTGGCTCAAGTGCTGCGTTTTCTTCCAGTGGCCAGCTTCACCTGCAAATCGAAATGCCCAAGGAGAGATGGGGATACCACAAACAACTCAGCAATGCATTAGAAATATGATCTCAATAAACACAAGAAAGATCTCACTCCATATCACAAGTAACTCAGTAGAAATGTCTCTCAATAATCTCAACATCAAGTCTCATAAATGCCAAGAGGCTCTACAATGGAGTGAGTGCCTTCTCTTATAGAGGAAGGCCACTCTCAAAACAAGTTCCCCCCCAAAATGGAGGGCTGGGATCACTCCCCATCAAGCAAATCAAATGGTGGAGAGCTCTCCTAGTGGGGGTGCGAATTGCCCAAGGATAGCGCACAAGTGGAGGAGAGGGGCCCATTGTGGGGCCATACAATAGATAGAACAATGTTGGGGGGTGTCTATATGGGGTTTTACCCCGCCAACTCAATACACATGGTCCCACATACAATATAACCATGAAATCGAATTTCCCCAAGTGGAGAAAAACGCCCCCCATGGGCAATTCGTCCACCTAGGTGAGTAGGGTGAGAGAGGGCCCCACAATACATAATACCATGTCAAAACATTACCAATTTACCTTAGGAATCACCCTTTTATTTGTCAGCCATTGATTTTCACCCTTTGCTATAGTTGCCTTTGTCAATTTTTGATTGTCCATGTATTTTATTGCTGGTTTATACTGCTGAAGATGAAATTTGGGATTTTGAACCATCTAAAGTGCCCGGATTGTCGAACCGTCTGCTGCAATGTGAGTGTGGACCCCAAAAATAGTAGGAATGACCACTCGAATGACCCCAATCCATCACTTAGGCATTATTTGCCCAAATTCTATGATTTTTAATTAAAACAGGTCATTAATGACCAATAATAACTAAAAATCTCACAAACGCCTTGATCTTTTTGCATTCTGTTACTTGGAAGCTCATATGGGTCCCCTGTAGATAATAATTGACCAAAATCCAAATTTCGGTGGCAACATTTTTTCGGGCCCATTTTTGCCCTGGTCAACCTAGTTTGACCAAGTCAAATCTGGTCAACAATGGTGCTAGCTGAATACCTGTATGCAATCATGAAGTGAAAGGCTTCCTTATACAAGTTAGTACATTACTAAACATCATGACAATAATATGGTGCTTAAATATTGCATTAAATCTCGGAAAAATACAAAGCCCCAGGTGAGGTGGGCCCACCACATCCAAAAGACTCAACTGCTATGCACAACCTATAGACTTGACCACCTAGCTCACTTTGGGTGATGTGGAACACATGGCGAAGGATAAGGGATGACAAGGATGAGGATCAAGTGACCTTTTGGATAACTCGGGAAAGCGAGGTCCACTGAGATAAGTATACCATGACAAAACACGGGGAAGGGCGGTGCCTCACAAATGGGTATAGTGCAGAGAAACCGCCACTGGTCATCTAACAAGTATCTCACAACTCACATTTGTGCCCAAAGACTCTGTGAGGTTCTTTTCTAGAGCCGCCAAACTGGGTGTCCGGCAAACCGTAACTTGAGACTCTAGGGGACAATCTTGAGCTTGTCCCTTGCTCCCTCTCACCTCCTTGCCCCGCAGGACCAGGTGAGGAATAACCACTACAAATGATGACATGTACGGATGACCTGTGTCCATGTGTGTTTACAAACACATTGCATGGATTTTACAATGAATTTCGTACTTAGCCCTTTTCTGGCTAGATTTTACATTTACATTAGCCTTTTTGGATTGCTTTACATTTCTTCATTTCTTCAATTTACATCAAGGCCCTTTTGGGCTACATACATATCTCAATAGATATAAACATGGTGCTCATACTGCAAAGTAATGGAGGTGAGCAATACATGCTTCAATGACCAATGGGGAACACCCGGTGAGGCTACACAATCCTAACTGCATTGCAACATCGGGGGCAACCGACAGGAGAAAATCCCATGTTTGAGAGTGCATCTCACACACTAAAGAGCCGAGGCACAATGGATAGGGAATCATGGCATACTCAGAGATTAGTCGGGAAAGTATATCATGTATGAGTCGGATGGATGGAGAAAGTGAAGGTGGATCCAAAGTTAGCTGCCTAGGGGGACTAAATGACCAAGTCTAGACCAAGAGTAGGGGTGTAACCCGGTGTGCATATAACAAGAGCCTACTAGGAAGGGGTGGACTGACATCACCAAAGGCCCAATCACATATCATAAAAAAATAGCTAGATCACCAAATCAATCATCATATGTAGAGTTAGTGTAATATCATGTATAAACAAGTCTAAGCAACAATCATGAGCAATATACATCAAATGCAATACCTGCGGCTGAGGCTGTCTCTGAACTGGGTCTCTGCTGAATCCGGGCACAAATAGTAAACCAACAATACTCTGTGATAGTCTCAATCAAAACAAGACTAGGAAACTGTCTCAATGGGCTCATATCAAAGCCTAGCATGGAAGGGTGACCCTGTGGTAAATGCTAAGTAACATGTCTATACCACTGTACAACCATCTGTCCCCTCTGATCCATCTGCTCGGGGCAATCTGAACAAAACTGTGTGCCTCCTCTGAAGGCATCGGATCTCTGATCTGGAAAAAAAGTACTGTGCGGTCCTTGGCCGCATAGTCTGCAGTATGGTAGCTCCAGCTAACATAGATGTGATAACATCAGGCTCCAGCTGGGAAAAGTGCTCTAAGGGAGAGAGTGCTTGAGAACCACAGAATCTCTGGTCCGTAGCACCCCTCTCATCATAATCAACGCGCATGCACATATATGTTATCTGCATCATCATCATCAATATGTACCTATCCCTGTAAAACGCAGACGCTATACCAATATCTGCAGACCGCTCATCAGGACGTACATCATATATATAACATAATCCAGCAGAAATAAGCAAAAAGACAATGCTGAAATGAAAATATATCAATAATGAAATCAACTCTGCAGCATTTTAAATTTTATTAAGCCGGCACACGAGATGTAAATAAAGGTGAAAACAACTGAACAAAAACTATGGTACAAAAGACACTAGAAAAAGGGAAAATGGTGTAAAAAGGTGTGAAATGACCGTGAGATAAAACAAAACAAAAAGGGCAACTGGTCGTCAGACAGAGGTGGGGAAAACAAAGGCAAGGGACAACCGACTGCTGCTTTCGAGAGCTTATTGGCCGCAAAAAGGGAGAACCGCGGGATCAGGTCACTCGTTGTCCATCAGTGGGAAGTAATGTTTCAAAAACCTCCCATTTATAGGTAGTTCTAACTCCTCATCTTCCAGTGTCTCTAAGCGTACAGAGCCCTTTCCTGCTACTCTGGCAACCTTATAAGGGCCCATCCATAGCTTCTCCAACTTGCCATGTTTTCTGGGTTTCTCTTTATGTGTATCCCACAGCAAGACTACATCACCAACCTTGAAGTATTCGTCTTGGGTATTTTGATCAAAGGTCCCCTTTACCCTTTTTTGCTCTATGATAGTCCTGTCGAAAGCTTCTCTTCTCTTTTCATCAAGTTCGACTAATTTATCAATCCTTGCTTGGATTGCTTCCTGATCAGATCCGCATTGGTGCAACAACTCATAAACAGGGATCTGCAAGTTGATGGGGAGTCTGCAATCTTTTCCGTACACTAATTCGAACGGGGATTTACTTGTTATTCTCCTACCGTAGTTCTATCAGCCCAAACAACATATTTAAGCTTGTTGTCCCAGCTTCTCTTGTTGTCCCCCACCATCCTTTTGAGGAGCCTGATAAGGTTCTTGTTACTCAATTCTGCTAGCTTGTTTCCTCGGGGATAGTAGTTCGAAGAGTGGGACAACACTATGCCATGATTAAGGCAGAAAATTGACATTTCTATTTTGCTAATGCCTTGGCGTTATCCGTAGTGAGCTTGAGGGGACACCCATATCTTGAGACAATATTTTCCTCTAGGAATTTTACCACGACTGCAGCCGTGGCCTTCTTCATAGGGATGGCCTCAACCCAGCGGGTGAAATAGTCAGTGCAGGTGAGGACGTACTTGTAACCGTTACTAGAATTTACATCAAATGGACCCACAAAGTCCATTCCCCACTGCTGAAAAGGGGCTTCTACTATTACCGGGCTTAGACGTAAGGCAGCTAATCTCGGCTTCCCTGTGAAGAATTGGCATTCCTGGCATGTATTTACGTAGTTGTACACATCCTGGAACAACGTGGTCCGATAATAACCTGCTCTCATGATCTTGGCTGCAGTCGCTCTGGAGGCATAATGGCCACCACATAGCCCGGAATGCATTTATTTAATGATTACTTGTGATTCGTCAGATACAACACACCTTAGGATAATTCCATCCGGGTTTCTCCACCCAAGACCGCTCTCGGTTAGAACAAACTTTGAGGCCTTTAACCTAAGAGCCCTTCTTTGGTGATCAACCAGGTGATCAGGGCAAGTTAGGTACTGTTATCACCTAAACTGTAGTTACCCCTATGGATGTATCCATTAATGGATGGCAATAGGGAAGGGCAACTCAAAAGGTGCAACCACGATCACCTCGACCTCCAATAGATGGTTGTCACGCCAGTCGAGGCAACCTTCGCTTTATGTTATCTATCCTAGACAACAAAGGGCAAGACCCGATCTACTCCCGACAGGAGAGATCAAAACCAAGACACCAAATCAAGTTAATACTAAGTGAAGTAAGGTGTATGGTTTATCCTAGACCTAATGATGAAGTCACAATATAAGGGGTTCAATGAGTATAGCTTTGGTTCATTATTGATGTGAGAGTGACTTATAGTATTTGAAATGAGATCCAGGATTGAAGTACTAGTTCAATGTGAGAAAATCCACTGCCTTGGGAACCGTGTCCAATGCAGGGTAGTTTAGGGGTTGAATTGGGGCTAACTAGTACAAGTGACAAGCTTGATCATGAAGTATGATGACATCAAAGGGTTTAGTCCACCAGACAAGGATCAATCCACAAGTTAATCCAACAATCTAGGAAAGTCGAATTGACTTGGAGAGAGATCAGTGCCTTGGGAATTGGGATAATGGAGTCAAATGAAATTAACTTGTGGTTGATGACTCCTATTGCATGAGACAATTGGGAAATTAAAGGTTTGATGGATGAATAGGTCTAGATCTAGAGATTCAAGGTTTGACCTAAGTGGACCACAATCCCTTAAAACAAGGAATGCTATCCCCAAGGCAAGATTTGATGAAGTGACCAACTAGACCTAGGTTTTGAATTATGCTTGTTCCAAATCCACCAAAATCTCATGTACCCATGTCCTAGAAGTGGACCAACTCAGTCTCCCAAGGAAGTGCGACTTTGCCCAAGGAGGGTAAAATGCGGGATAGATGAATCAAGACAAGTCCAATGACATCCAAATTTTAGATCCAAGTAGGTTGATCAAGTGAGAGTGTGGATCTACAATTTCAAGGCAATCCGATGGCTAGATCTTACTAGATCTGAGTTTAAAGATACCAAGTGGTCCAAAATGGGGATTAAATCCCTTAAAATGTGGAATAGGGCCCACAAGGTAGAAATTGCCAAAGTAAGAGTCTAGGGGTAGGTTTTAGGGCATGTAGATCATGAATCAATCGAAATCTCAACTACCCATCAACTAGATCTAGGTCAACTCAACTCTCCAAGAAGTGCGCCCTCACTTGGGGAAGCCAAGTTGGCTTGGGAAGGGGATCAAATGAAGGCCAATCCTCACCAAACTATAGATTCGGGATGACGTGGATACTATAGAGGTGGGTTTTCAATGTTATACCCAACAATCCACTAGATCTTAGTAGATCTAAGAAAATGTAACAATGGGGGTTTTGATTAATTAGGGTTTTCAATTATGTGTTGTGCCAATGGATTGGATCAAGATAAGAGAAACAAACCTGTGGATCTTACCTGGGTAACCTTGTAGATGCCTTGATGATGATGATCTATGCAAACCCAATCAATTTGAGAAGCTTTGAGGTAGTTTTCTATGAAGTCGATTTAGTCCAAGAAGCCAACGCGCCCTCTCTCCTACACAACATACATCAACAATATCAGATTTGATGCAATCAAGAGATAAGACTAATGCCACAAGAGAAGTCACATAAATATAGCATAGATCACAATGATACTAATGATAACCCCCTGATATGAGCAAATGCCAAGAAGATCGATTTGAAGAAGCCTTGCAAAATCGCCCTTGTTGAAGTCGCCCTCCTGTAGATAAGACAATGATTTCCAAAAAAGATAGATCTTACCACAAATTCCAAATGCTAGGTTGTGTTGCCAACTAAGTTGTACTTGGTTGGATTGTCAAGCGAGCAGGCAGAGTGGAACATGATACATGTTCATTTTTGGTGATTTGATATCCAGCTGGCCTTTTAAAGGCCCCCGTTTTTAATTTTTTTCCACATGTCCATGGCCCTGCGGGGTTTGTAATAAAAACGTACTAGCATGGGGTTTTGTAAAAGACTTGGTTCCCTAGGACTTTTTGGCTAAGTCAGGTATTCCAAGGAGTTTTTTCACCTATCTATTATGTCTTGCATTAGTGCATAACATAATTAATTGGTTTTTCTCCTGCTCCTCCAAAGCTGGGATGCCTGGGGAGGATGACGGGCCTTAGGGGATTATTAGAGTCTATGGGTCAATGTATATGAACATGCTAGGCGTTAATTTTGAGTCATATGGACATGTGCTAAGTCCCCCTAGGTTGTTTTTAATTTTCGGCAAGTTTTAATTTTTTCGTAAATTGGGCCATTTTTTAATGGTTCAATTAAAAAAATTGTAATTGGCCTATAAGGGGCGTAATTGGCCCAAAAAAGTCATGAAAAAATAAAAAAATTGAAAAAATGACTTAAAAAAATAATAAAAAGATTTTGGAGTAAATGAGGGTCAGTTTTGGATCAGCATCATTCAAGGAGCATTGTTAGTTGTTTTGTGAGGGAGTTGGCAGCCCTAAATGATAGGAATGTGTCCCCACTTGACTTGGGCGCATTTCCTCACCTAGCTTTGGCGCACTTGGGAGAGTGGGCAGCCACAAATTAAGGAGTTAGCAGCAGATTTGGTGTTGCTGCGTGGGCACTTTATGTGCTGCATTTGGGCAGCTAGGAAAGGGGAGTGGGCAGCCCTTTCTCCTCCACCATCCATGCCACCACTCCCCCTCTCATTTAGCAAGTGCACCCCTCCTCACTTGGCTAGTTTTCCTATATATTGCAGCCTCTTCTCTCATTGTTGTAAGAGGGAGAATTGGAGCACAAGACTTATCGTTGTAATACTCATTTGGTTTTGATTATGAATAAAGAAGACTTTGGAGGTCAAATCTGTGGTGTTTATTGTGTGAGTGGATGAACCATCTTTTGCTTGTACAATGGAGGTAACCCGTGCATAAGCTTTGATATTTATTTGCATCAACTGTACTCATTGGAAAGATTAGTACTAATTTATGAGATAGATTAATGCAATTTGCTTATTGTTTAGTCTATTGTTATATGTTTGTAAAAGTAATCATGTTTGCATATTTCATTTGTTTATGAATGTCTAACATTGATTTCTTTTCTAGATGTATATCTACACTTGATCTTTGTTTGCAAAGTGTGTGATGTGCAGGTTATCTCAACTGGAAGTTGGTGGATCTTGCTTGTTTCCTCCCTTCTAATCTTTGTTTGCAGATGCAGTCCCTCGGAATATCACAAACACAACCTTCAAAGCTTCGGATTTCAACCAAGATTTGCTTCATCTCTCTCTCAACTTTATTCAAATCAAATTTTCTGGTTACTGGTTACTAAGCATAAAGTGGATCTGATTTATATACTATTGTTAACATTTTAAATAGATCAAGATTTACTTTCAGAAAGGTCTAGTTTAGTGGTTTGTTAAAGCTCTCATTTTTTGACTGATTAGATCTTTACTTCTTTCAAAACTTGCAAAAATTGTTAAATTCTTCAAAGTTTTGTTGAGTAGTTGTAGTTTTGATTTTAAAAGTATATTTGGCTGTCCAAGAGCATATAATTTGCAGCTCATAAAGCTTGCAAAGACCCCAAGCAAACAAGCATTACTGCTTGTTTTACTTGGTTAAATTTTGCAATTTTTACTTAGATTTTCACTTAGAAATTTTTGGGTTTTTTAGGAGGTGTTCCAAAGACACTCTTAAAGTGTTTTTGGGAATATTATACTAATAATTGCTTGATGGTTTGCAGCAAAAGACGAACAGGTAGGAGGAGGTGCTGCCGAAATTTCGAGGATCCAGGCAATCCGGAGGACCAAATTTCATATTTTTGTAAAACCGGTTAATTTTTTCTCAAATTTTGTAAGCCACCGAGTCACTTTAAGTAGACTGGGGCACTTCTCTGATCATTGTAACGATTATTAAACGAGAGCAAGTGGGCTAGCCAGCGCCCATACCCCATCCCCCCAGGGGTGGCCTTGTCGTCTCTTTCATGGTGTGATTTTTTTTAGAGTAGTTTACTTCTTTTATTTTCGGCATTAAATAAAATTAACTAGGGTTTAAAATCAACCTTGTTGGTCCGTTCCACTGGCGGGCCACAAGTTCATTCAAAACGTAGTTTTTTCCATTTTTTTACAAACTCAAAACGCCCCCCTTGCTTTTTCGAAGTAGGGTTTCTGTATAAGGGCTTGCCCGAATATGTGCCTGAAAAGAGACTCCCGGGGTTTTAAAAAGATAAAATTTTGGTTCAATAATTTTTTTTCTAAAAATACCAAGATCTTCTCCTGTATGCTCTGTGGCCGACTTGCAGCTCAGTCTGATCCATTGGTACACATCAGAAAGGGGGAGATGACTAGTAATAGGAACTAACACCACCTCAAATAAAAAACCTTTATGTGAAAATCCGACACATCACGAATATTTTGCCGTCGTGGGGAAATTTCTCAGAAGGCTTGGGACAACACTGAGTAGTGACCTCTTGGAAACCGTTAGGCTTGCCCTCGTTGGTATAGCATCTGAACACCTCCTCGAGACTCCGATTCATCCCAAGCCTGAGAGGGAAGCCACGCTTCAAAATTCCGGACATGTTCCCCCCTACCTTGCGTATATTGGGAACCCACCTGCCATAATAAAAAGATCACCTTCACATTAATTTTAAAATAAACCAAGAACACTTGCACAACATCTACTTTTTCTGCTTATGCATTTGTTTATTGACTCCATTATAAGGCACTGGTCTTGTTTAATGTTATTTCATATTATTGACTAATGTGCAAGTAAATGATGATTATTTTGAATGGGAGTAAATGATGAATGATTGTTTTATTTCACAAAAGTATATGCTGTTTATTCTTGGTTACCAAAAATATTTTCCTAACGCCTAGATTAGACGCCTTAGTTTTTCTTTTCATTTTTAGGGTCCACCCCCCTTGGCTTCGCTAGGAAAGCCTAGACGGAGGAGTCGAGTCCCAAGTGACAGCACTTGAATCTGACTTGCCCCCAAGGCCACACCAGCAGCTTGAAGACTTTTGCTGCGTTTTCCCCAGGTGTGGAACCAGGCGGCAACAGGTTGCAATAGATTTTCCAATCACCATCTAAGAACAACAGATGCAAAGGAGACCACAAGAATTTCCACAAGAAAGTTTTCAATACCAATAATCCAAGAGCTAAAGACCCCTTACAATGAGAAGCTCTCTCCTTTAAACAGGAAGGAGAGGCATCAAAACCCTAACCAATTTTTGAATGAGTGGCTAGGATTAAAAGATACAAATGTCTAATCAATGGTTGAGATGAGCTCAACAATACAATACATGGATCACTAATAAAATATAACATAAGTGGACAAAATCGCCCTAGGAGAGGGGAATCCCACCATATCATGATGACAAAATATAATAAGAAGCTTATGGTGGGTCCAAGAGGTAATTTTAGTCACCCTTGGTCAATCCCCATAGCACAATAATAATAAAATAGTCATCAATATACCAAATCGTGCCTCTATGGACAAATCGTGGGCCTTAGGAGGCCTCAGAAATCATCAGAAAGTGCCATAAGTGATGGATGCGGGTCCCGATGAAGCTGAAACTGCTGGAGGAGGTGTGGAAGACATCAACCCATCATCACTGATCATCCCATGCCAAGACATTGCCTCAGTAACCCAAATCGAATTCCTCAATAGCCATTTCTACCAATCCTGAAATGCCTCGAGAAGCATGAAACTGCCCCAAACTGCCTCCTGGAGTGCCTGCGCTGTCAAGGTGAGGGCACTTATGTGTCCGGGAGGGGGGTAATATAGTAAAAACAAGTGGCTGGACCACCCCCTCCAAGCATAGCGCCCTAGGTCAACCAAATAAAAATCCTCTCTGCTCTGACAGGGTCTTCGACAGACCAAAACTGCACTGGGTTAGCCTACTGAGGCTCAATCATCACTGTAAGTGCCCGGAACTGAAAACAGACTGTCTCATTGGACTCAGAAGGTCCAAATCCATCCAAGATGTGTATTCATACACCATATGAGTCTCTGCATGATCATATAATATATCCAATATACTGGAACAGGTGAAATAATAATAATCTGTAAATGATCAAATAATGCTGTAAACCATAAATCATCATCATAACCCTGTATCTGCTGTATGGAACCATCATGTACATGTACATGGACCATATATCATCTATCCATATCATCACAAGGTCCAACCATCTCATGTCCTATGGTTGACCTTGGTCAAACTAAGTTTGACCAAGTCACCATGACCAAATATAACTCAGAGCATCATCAGAAGATGCTGCAAAGTGTCAAAGGTTAATGCATGCTCTACAACTTAGTCAAATAACAATTATAACACAAAGTAATCATTACTGGCGATTTAGATCCAAATATATAATGTCATTAATTATTATTATTACTTAGACTAGACTTTCAGAACCATACTCACTTCATAGCTGTGATCAATTTGCTAGTGAAGGGTGAAGGCCAAAATAACTGGCTAGGCTAAGGGATGACTTGACTGACTTAACACTGTGACACTTTGGAACAGGGAAAGGGAATGCACTGAATGAGCAACAACACAGGGAATGGCGGTGTCTCACAAATGGATGAGTTGTTCAAAGAGGGTTTATTCACCTTTAACAAATGCGCACAATCCATAATACAAATGAGGCCAGCAATTGTTTTGATATAGCATTTAAGTTCCATTGCTTTGGGCCCGAAGTTTCCATAGCCTTTGATCTATGTGTGTTTATAAACACATTGCATAGATTTACATTTATTTGAGGCTTTCTGCTGTAGGTGTGTTTTTAAGGCACTTGTTTACCTGAGCACTTCTAGGTGTGTCACAGACAGCTTGTTTACCTAGGTATTTACATTTCCAAAATATATAACATTTTATTTTCATGGCCATTTTCATTTGGCATGCCTTTCATTCATGTGTGTTGAAAAACACATTGCATGAACGGGCTTTTCATACAAGATATAACATTTCATTTTTTCCAGATTTTGTATTCATGGCAGCACTAAAAGTTTCAGGTTTAGCCAACACAACTTTATTGACTAGGGGGAATTCACAAGGAACTCCAACTCACCATAGGTAAGTTTTGTCACCAACTCAGAGCCGAGACACAATAAACAGGGAAGCTCATCCAATACAGAGGCTACAGTGGGGAAAAGATCCTCCATGTCACTAGTCAAGTAGTAAGTCAGGGTGATAAACTAAAAGGTAGGCAATGGATGGTTGAAGACAATGAATAATGGAGCCAACACTAGCAAGCCAAGGTATGGTGGAATGATCACCTCTATTCTCCCTAAGGAGGGTAAAACCAATGCGTATGAATAGTGAACTTCTAAGTCTGAGTAGGGACAATATAATATATATAATAAGATCAACCAGGTCCACATATCTATATGATCGCCAGATCATGACACTAAGTGCTAAGACATGCTATAAGAATAAGTATAAAAGCAATATAACCATAACACAATGATATACCTACTGAGTCATATACCCGAATGCTCATCATCTGAACTGTTGGGCCTTAGAAATGCTACATTTATGTCACTCACACTTTCCATGCATTTCACCCGTTCTGCATTCATTATTTCACACTCCTCGCCATCCCATGGTTAACTTTTATTGTTTTCTTATGTTTTTAATGACTAGAGATGATTTGAATAAGTTTTACTAATGATGGTTGTGTTTTCATGCCAAATTGCCGTTCTGCAACTGTTCTGCACTCGTTTTGTACCGGCTTGAGCATCAAGTTAGATTTTGTCACATGTAAGCATCTCCAAATGACTAATGGTCAAATGGGTTTTTAGATATTGATGCCATCTAGCTCCCATAGAAACAGGTTTGCATTTGGATGCACGGATTTTGAGAAAAATCAAGATTTCTAAAAAGATCAAACCCAGATTTTTAGCAGCAAATCTCTCTGGACTGCCATGTTGTGCCTCGGTTTCCGTGCACGTGGAAGCATATCTCAACAAACGGCCAAATGGGTTTGAAGATAACATAGCTGACTACAAACCCATTTGGGCGTTTTGCCAGATCTTCAACCAAGACGGAGAAATCGAGGCGAACTTTTGCCAACTCGTAAGAAAATGGCGTTTCTTGTTTTGAACGGTTTTTGAGATTGGGGATGGATCTGATTCATCTACCCACGATATTTTATGTATAAATAAAGCCCTAGTGGGATAAGGACCGGGGATCGATTGATGTTTACAAGTTCTATCATTGATTTTTGGGATGAAGGAATACATATGTGAACCTCTGGTGTTGAATGCATCTTGAACTTGTTAATGGAATAGCTGTTGCATTTACGTTTGCTGTGTTGATCTTTGATGATTAGTATGCTGCGTAGAAGATGAGCTTTAATCTCTGAAACGTTCTTGAGAGGCCTATCTTTGGTGGGAGGGCCCCCTGCCAGAGGTAGACTCCCTCTTTTTATTTTACTGTCATAGGTTTATTTGCTTAAGGTTTAGCTTTCTTGTTTAATCCAGCTTATGTTCATTTCAGTTATTAAACATTCCAGTACGTGTTTTGATTCATTTACTTTCTGTTCCGTTTTGCTTAGTGTAGTTCATAGATCTGTGCACAGAGAAGAGAAGATTAATATCGTGTTTACATAAGTTCCGCAAGCATTCATAAAGCAGAGTAGTTAGATAGCACATCTCGTTTATTGATTAATTCCTCATAGAGTAGCTTAGAACCATAGATTAGTTAACTGTGATAGCTTTCTTGATATATAACTCTTTTGGTTTCATAGATAGTGGTTTCATTGTTAATGTTTGAAAGAAGATTGCTGTAGTTCGTAGGTTTTGTTAGTTTCTTTTATAATAGTGTAGTTTTGTTTATATCATTTCATATCATAAATAGTTGTTTAGTTTCTGTATTCTGTTCATAGCATATCAATGATCTCATTCCTGTGTAGATATTTATCTCGTTGAATAGATACAATGAAATAGGTACGCTCGGTCTTTTATAATGGTATTAGCATAGATTAATCAAGTCGAATCAAGAAACCTTAGGTTCAGATTGTAGTCGTTTTCTGTGCATTGTTCTCTCCAAGAGTATTGTGAACAAGAAGTTGATTAAACAGGAATCATTGCATTAAGATTAGAAAAGTTAGATAGATTCTGTTTTCACATAAAGTTTCGAATGGTTAAAGTCTTAGATCTTTAAATTCGTGAATGGTAGATTCTTGAATAGTTAGATTAGTTAATGTGTAGGTTCAGTCATTTTATCAAACAGTTAGACCGTAGTTTATTTTGTTTCAATTTACTTCCATGCATGCAATAGTCAAGTTCTTTCAATAGATATTCGTCATTAGAGAATTCATAATAGATAGGGTAGCGTCTTGTTAATAATAGAAGTAACGTGGAGAGTTTATGACATTAATTGTTGAAGAGAGTTCGTGAGTTAAAATCAGATAGAATCAATCCAAGAACGAATAGACAAACTGTTAATTAAGATTACGTTCAGATTGTTTCAAGATACACTTCTTAGGAATGGTTAATGTAGATTATATTTGATTTCGTTCTTGCATAAAAATAGAGTAGAATATCACTCAGAAACTCTGTTATTTAATAAAATTGAAAATAGCTATAGGTCCTCATAGAGTTAGGGTAAAAATAGTGTTCGGCACCTTTTTTGGCATTCTGCACCTTCCTGTTTCATTTTGCACCTACCTGTTCTGTTCTGCACCTTTCATTTTGCACTTTCGATTTTGCACCCTTTGCTCAGTTTTGCACCTTTTTAATTCTAGTTAATTAAAATAGATTAGCTAGATTAGGTTATTTAGTTTGATTGCTGATTGGGTTATTTAGTTTCATTTCTCATACTTTACTTCTAGATTAATTTAAAGATAGATGTTAGAGATCTTTCACTATGCTTTAGAATTTAAATAGAAAATCAAAGTAGTTGGAATGCTTTCAGTTAAGATTAGAATGAAGATAAATTAGGTTTAGAGAGCAGAGTAAATTAAATTAGAATAGGCTCTAGTCTTGCATTTCCTGTGCTTGTACCTCTAAGTCTACCTTCCCGGGTTGACATTTTATGTAAGCTATTTATAGTGATATATTTAGCCTGACATTTTGGCGCCGTTGCCGGGGAGGTACTAAAAAGGATTGGAGCATAGGTGTTGTTTTGTGTTTGTTGAAGGCCAGGTGGAGGAGGAGCTGTAAGAGGGAGGTAAGAACCTACGCATCTATTGTAGTGGGTTCCTCCAAAGCTTTTCTAGATAATTAGACTTCAGTAGTTACTTTTAATGCAAGTGTTCTTTTATGAGTAATTTCGGTTCTTTTGTCAGTTAGTTTGGTTTTCGATCATTTTACTTTCTTTCTACTTTGTTTGCTTTTCTCGTAGTGGTTTTCTTACTAGTTTAGTTGTTTTCATGCAGGTGTGGTTTTCTTTTCAAATTTTGCAAATAGTTTACATTAGTTTGATTATATTCATTTTCCATCAAAAATATTAAAAAAAAATTCAAAAATCAAAAATATTTTTGGGGTGCTGTAAGAACCCTCGTGCACTAATCTTTGTGTCTGACAGGATCCATCAACGAACAAAGAATCAAAGATGATCAAGAGTTTGAAAGAACTCTCTCAGATCTTAGCAGCCGCTGGGATCTCTGCCTCTCAGGAAGAACAAATCTTGAAAGTTGTCAAAAACCTACATGCCTCTCGGGAAGTGATCAAGGAAGAGAAGTTCGATGAACAATACCAAACGGAGGCCAAAGAACCAAAGACCAAATTTGACGAAGAAAAGTCTTTAGAACCTGAGATCGAGGAGTCCTTAACATGCCTCTCACCAGCTCTTGTATGCATTCAAGAGACCAACCATCCAAAAGAAGAGGATTTACATGGCATGATAGAGGAAGACATTCAGAGTGATCCACATGAGAAACTGAACCAAGAACGATATGACTACATTGAGCAATGGTTCCAGAAATCTATTACATCAGAGCACCACTATCTTCTTCAACAACTCTTGGTATCAGATCATTTGCAATTGATGGTCATTCATGCTTTGGTATACATGCAAGTTCATATTTCAAATTTAAGCATGAATGTATTTTCACACCTGTTACGCCCATGGTTACACTGGAAGTATGCATACACTTGAAGGAACATTTTTACTTCCAGTAGAGTAGGGTAGAATAGGAATAAAAAGTAAAGAGAAAAATAAGCTTTGTTGTGAAAATCAGCTTGTCTGGCGCAACTTAGCATGAACTTTGCTTGAAAACCAGGCAACTGGCGGGCAAAGTTCACAATAAAGTTTGTAAGTTTGTATTAGTTCCTCAAATCATGTAATCTTCAAAATCATTGTATTTTGTACTCGTATTGGATGATGTGGAATTCATTAAGGTCCACCTTCCAATGGTCTTGTCCCATCGACATCAACAAATTATCTGGGTATCAAGATTAGAGTTATGTATAGTGCCCTGGTATCTGCATACATCAATGGCAGACTTCCTTGTTATTAATCATGGGGATTCATCAATGCCTCTTGATTAATGAATCTTGCAGGTGACTCGACTTCAACAAATCCATTCGTACCTGTCAGGATGCACTAAGGTACTTTAGCACTCATTATCATTAACGGTGAGTTGCTTCACGTTGGTTAACGGCATACATTAATGGCCGGTAATCCAACGATTCCTTCCTATGTTCGACTTCAAATAAATTTATTCACATAGGTGAGGAATGTACCACGGTTCGGGTAGCGGTTGAAGACTATTTGATTTTATGGTTCCACAACTTGCAGCAGTTTCTTTCCTTGTTTTTGGTAGCAGTGTGTCCTAATAAGAGTTTGCATGAGGACATGCAAACCCTCAAGTGTGGGGGAGGCAGACTCTTCAAGTCCTTCTTCTCACCACCTTTAGTTCAGTTCATCTAGCAGCAGATTCAGCTCTCATCATCTTGTGTTCCCTCAAATATTTCAGCAGCTTCCAGCCTTATTCTACTTCATCTTCCTCTACAGCTTCAGTTTCAGCATGCATCAGTTCCACACAGTCATCTTTGGGCCTGCATCAGAATCAAAGTGAAGGTAAAACTTGAGGTAAAACTAGTTTAAAATTTTCTTTAGTTCATTAAGGATTTAAGGAACAAAATGGTTAACCACTTTCCATTCCATCAAACCTTTATCTTTCATAACTCATTTTCATTCACCCTATATGCATTTCAAACAACATACTCAAATAAAAGACAACATTGTGGTTCATGAAAACATATCTATAATGCCTTCATCTTCCACAAAGTAAAAATATTCACAAGATACATCATTTGAATGTACTCATAAGAGGATGAAGTGATCATTATTGTCACACAATGAGAAAGTGACAAACCACATATGTACTTGGTCTTACAAAATTTATAGAGTATGACATCACTTAATGCATATTCACCATCTCCATCATTACCTTATGTCATCCATCATCTTCTTTTCATCCACCCTTTGCTTGTCCTCAGTTTGAACCACTCTATGTCAATGTATGGCAATAAGAAGGATGTTGCTCCACAAGAACCAACACCCTCAATCTTCAAAGTAAAAATCAAGTTCATACTGTCATACAAATCCTATTGTTTGCATGAGGACATGCAAAATAGCAAGTGTGGGGGAATGTTGGGCCTTAGAAATGCTACATTTATGTCACTCACACTTTCCATGCATTTCACCCATTCTGCATTCATTATTTCACACTCCTCGCCATCCCATGGTTAACTTTTATTGTTTTCTTATGTTTTTAATGACTAGAGATGATTTGAATAAGTTTTACTAATGATGGTTGTGTTTTCATGCCAAATTGCCGCTCTGCAACTGTTCTGCACTCGTTTTGTACCGGCTTGAGCATCAAGTTAGATTTTGTCACATGTAAGCATCTCCAAATGACTAATGGTCAAATGGGTTTTTAGATATTGATGCCATCTAGCTCCCATAGAAACAGGTTTGCATTTGGATGCACGGATTTTGAGAAAAATCAAGATTTCTAAAAAGATCAAACCCAGATTTTTAGCAGCAAATCTCTCTGGACTGCCATGTTGTGCCTCGGTTTCCGTGCACGTGGAAGCATATCTCAACAAACGGCCAAATGGGTTTGAAGATAACATAGCTGGCTACAAACCTATTTGGGCGTTTTGCCAGATCTTCAACCAAGACGGAGAAATCGAGGCGAACTTTTGCCAACTCGTAAGAAAATGGCGTTTTCCTGAGTTTCTTGTTTTGAACGGTTTTTGAGATTGGGGATGGATCTGATTCATCTACCCACGATATTTTATGTATAAATAAAGCCCTAGTGGGCTAAGGACCGGGGATCGATTGATGTTTACAAGTTCTATCATTGATTTTTGGGATGAAGGAATACATATGTGAACCTCTGGTGTTGAATGCATCTTGAACTTGTTAATGGAATAGCTGTTGCATTTACGTTTGTTGTGTTGATCTTTGATGATTAGTATGCTGCGTAGAAGATGAGCTTTAATCTCTGAAACGTTCTTGAGAGGCCTATCTTTGGTGGGAGGGCCCCCTGCCAGAGGTAGACTCCCTCTTTTTATTTTACTGTCATAGGTTTATTTGCTTAAGGTTTAGCTTTCTTGTTTAATCCAGCTTATGTTCATTTCAGTTATTAAACATTCCAGTACGTGTTTTGATTCATTTACTTTCTGTTCCGTTTTGCTTAGTGTAGTTCATAGATCTGTGCACAGAGAAGAGAAGATTAATATCGTGTTTACATAAGTTCCGCAAGCATTCATAAAGCAGAGTAGTTAGATAGCACATCTCGTTTATTGATTAATTCCTCATAGAGTAGCTTAGAACCATAGATTAGTTAACTGTGATAGCTTTCTTGATATATAACTCTTTTGGTTTCATAGATAGTGGTTTCATTGTTAATGTTTGAAAGAAGATTGCTGTAGTTCGTAGGTTTTGTTAGTTTCTTTTATAATAGTGTAGTTTTGTTTATATCATTTCATATCATAAATAGTTTTTTAGTTTCTGTATTCTGTTCATAGCATATCAATGATCTCATTCCTGTGTAGATATTTATCTCGTTGAATAGATACAATGAAATAGGTACGCTCGGTCTTTTATAATGGTATTAGCATAGATTAATCAAGTCGAATCAAGAAACCTTAGGTTCAGATTGTAGTCGTTTTCTGTGCATTGTTCTCTCCAAGAGTATTGTGAACAAGAAGTTGATTAAACAGGAATCATTGCATTAAGATTAGAAAAGTTAGATAGATTCTGTTTTCACATAAAGTTTCGAATGGTTAAAGTCTTAGATCTTTAAATTCGTGAATGGTAGATTCTTGAATAGTTAGATTAGTTAATGTGTAGGTTCAGTCATTTTATCAAACAGTTAGACCGTAGTTTATTTTGTTTCAATTTACTTCCATGCATGCAATAGTCAAGTTCTTTCAATAGATATTCGTCATTAGAGAATTCATAATAGATAGGGTAGCGTCTTGTTAATAATAGAAGTAACGTGGAGAGTTTATGACATTAATTGTTGAAGAGAGTTCGTGAGTTAAAATCAGATAGAATCAATCCAAGAACGAATAGACAAACTGTTAATTAAGATTACGTTCAGATTGTTTCAAGATACACTTCTTAGGAATGGTTAATGTAGATTATATTTGATTTCGTTCTTGCATAAAAATAGAGTAGAATATCACTCAGAAACTCTGTTATTTAATAAAATTGAAAATAGCTATAGGTCCTCATAGAGTTAGGGTAAAAATAGTGTTCGGCACCTTTTTTTGGCATTCTGCACCTTCCTGTTTCATTTTGCACCTACCTGTTCTGTTCTGCACCTTTCATTTTGCACTTTCGATTTTGCACCCTTTGCTTAGTTTTGCACCTTTTTAATTCTAGTTAATTAAAATAGATTAGCTAGATTAGGTTATTTAGTTTGATTGCTGATTGGGTTATTTAGTTTCATTTCTCATACTTTACTTCTAGATTAATTTAAAGATAGATGTTAGAGATCTTTCATTTATGCTTTAGAATTTAAATAGAAAATCAAAGTAGTTGGAATGCTTTCAGTTAAGATTAGAATGAAGATAAATTAGGTTTAGAGAGCAGAGTAAATTAAATTAGAATAGGCTCTAGTCTTGCATTTCCTGTGCTTGTACCTCTAAGTCTACCTTCCCGGGTTGACATTTTATGTAAGCTATTTATAGTGATATATTTAGCCTGACATGAACCATCATGTCCTCTGAAACTGCTGCTGCTGTAACTCTAGGCACTACTGACTGCTCTATACAAATGGTATAATGGCTATATCAGTCATCTCTTTGAGTGTCCTGAGACTCAGTCATGGCAATGGGGAATAGATATACTGTCCAAAATCTGATAGTGATCCAATATAGATGCTCATCTCAGCATCTCAATGTAAGGGAACTGGTTGAATAGTGTACTGGAATCAGATAAATAATGTATGGTAGCCCGTCTACTATATATGTGATAACAGGTACTTTAAGTAAAAAATTACATCCCTATACCATTCGTGGTCCTCTAGCTCGTTAATGATCACTCCATCATCCCTGTTCTCGATTACTTGATTATCCTGGGCCCCATTTTCTTTCTCAGTTAAGAGTTGGGCTAATCCTTGTCCTTTCACAATCTTGATTGGCTTGATTTCCAAATTGTATTCTTGGATCCTAGAGATCCAGTTTCCCCTTGTGCCGATTCCGTCTATCTGAGACAAAACATCTTTCACGGCCTGGTAGGGTACATAAGCTTTTATTTTGGAGAAACCCACATAAGTGCGAAAATGTTTTAGAGCCTTGACCAAAGCGTAGGCTTGTTTCTCGGTGGTACTTGAGTTCCGCATCCCTGATGTTTTTACTCATGAAGGCAATGGGTTGTTCGTGATTGTCCTTGTTCTTCTGCTATAGGACCTCGGAAATAGTATCCTCGGAGGCATACGAATAGATCAAGAATTCCTTGTTGTAGTCAGGGCGGACTAGGACAGGGGAAGAGGATATGGCCCTTTTAATTTTTTGAATGCAATTTCGCACTTCTTGTCCCACAAAAAATTGGCATCCTTCTTCAACAAGGCGTTCAAATGATTTGCCAACTCGGCAAGGTTAGGGATGAATCTTCTCACAAAGTTAATTTTCCCAAAGAAAGACTTGAATGAGGTGACATTGTGGGGAGGTGGGATCTCTTTGATGGCACGGATTCTTTCTGGGTCAATCCTAATTCCCTGCTTGGACATAATATGTCCTAATAGCTTTCCTTCATTAATCCCGAAGTTGGACTTTCTTGGGTTAAGGGATATCCCAAATTTCCGACACCGGTCGAAAACTTTTCTCAAGTGGTCCACATGATCGGCCCGTTCCTTGGAGAAAACAGTCAAGTCATCTTGGAAGATCACGATGATCTTCCCAATCAGGTCGCTGAAATTCTGGCCCATATCCCTCTGGAACGTGGATCCAGCATTTAGTAATCCAAACGGCATGCAGATGTACTCATAGGTTCCCCAAGGGGTGGTGAACGTGGTTTTCCCTCTGTCTTCCTTCTTGATCTGGACCTGATTGTACCCGGATAAACCATCTAACATGGACAACATCCCTGCTCCGGTGACCAGGGATGATTTTAAGAACCCCCTCAAAATTTATATGTATAAAAAATGGGCGAATCTCCCCAATATATAGGAAAACTTGAAGGCGATTTTATCAATAATATAATATGTATATATAATTTTTTGGCGAATCTTTCATTTCATTATATAATGTTGTAAAATATTGGCGAATCTTTTACTAAATTATAAGATATTGTAAAATCTTGGCGAATATTTCACTTAATTATAAAAAATTGTGAAAACTTGGCGAATCTTTCACTGATTTATAAAATATAGTAAAAATTTGGCAAATTTTTTGCCAATAAGAATCAAGCTTTTGATTTTGTAGATTACTAAGATAGTGCAACAGAAGAAAATACACCGGAGCTCAAATCTAGACTCTCTCGACTCCTAGACTCTCGAATGAACTAGTGTATGAATGAGGAGAGGATGGATTTATTTATACATTTCACAAGCAGTATTTGATCACTCGCAACTAGAAGGTGTCAACGAAACACGACTGCACTAACTAAATTCAAGGCAAGTAGGAACTCTACCTGTTATCTTGTCCCTTAATGGTCCAATGGACATGTGGGGTCATGAATCTTGACATGCCAACAAATTGATAGAATTAAGTGAATACCCAGTAGCGGGCCATTTCCTTTATATAGAGAGATAGTTATTGGACCAATTCCAAGCTTCCAACCAATCTTCTCACCAAAATTTATTCTCTTTGGTGTCGAATGGTAGGAGAGTTGCATATTTGTCAGTGAATACTTGAAATGGCTCAATCCACACAAATTTTCCTCGGCAAGTGATAACTTTGCCCATCACTGTTTTAAAATGTCCCAACACTATAAAAGCATCCATAAATTGATAAATAACAACCCCATGCACTTCTAAATTCACCCAGTGATGAGAATAACGCCCCATGCACTTCTAAATTCACCCAGTGATGAGAAAATTGCCCCAGACACTTCAATACTTGCTCCGAGCACTTCAAAATTCTCCCAAAGATGATTAAAAATGCCTTAAGCACTTCAATATTTTCCTAGGCACTTCTAAATTCTCCCAAGGATGATAAAAAAATCCCCATGCACTTCAATATTTTCCCCAAGCACTTCAAAATTCCCTCGAGGCACTTCAATACTTACCCCATGCACTTCTAAATTGACCCAATGATGATATAAACACACCACGCACTTCAATACTTGCCTCAACCACTTCAAAATTCTCCCAACGATGAAAAAAACACCCATACACTTCAATATTTTCCCCAGGCACTTCAAAATTCTCCCAACAAAGATAAAAACGCCCCCATCCACTTCCATGACTTCCCAGGCACTTCATTACTTGCCCCAAACACTTCAAAATTTGTCCAATGATGATAAAGATGCCCTATGCATTTCAATAGTTTCCCTCTAGGGAGAAAAACACCAGACAATGATATAATCACCTAGGAAATCACAAAAATGGCTCAATCCACACAAATTTGGCCCGGAAAGTGATAACTTTTCCCATCACTATTTTAAAACGTCCCAACGCTATAAAAGAATTCATACATTGATCAACAACAACCCCGAGCACTTCTAAATTCACACGGTGAGGAGAAAAATGACCCATGCACTTCTAAATTCACCTGGTGATGAGAAAAATGCCCCATGCACTTCTAAATTCACCCAGTGACGAAAAAAACACCCTAGGCACTTTAATACTTGCCCCGGGCACGTCAATTTTCCGAAAGATGATAAAATTGCCCTAATAAATTCAATATTTTCCTAAGCACTTCTAAATTCTCCCAAGGATGATAAAAACTCCCCATGCACTTCAAATTTTTCCCAAAGCACTTCAAAATTCCCTCGAGTCACTTCAATACTTGCCACGCAGCCACATGCATTTCTAAATTGACCCAATGATGATAGAAACGCCCCATGCACTTCTAAATTCACCCAGTGATGAGAAAAATGCCCCATGCACTTCAAAATTCACACATTGACAAGAAAAATGCCCCATGCACTTCAAAATTCACCCATTGACAAGAAAAACGCCCCAAGCACTTCAATACTTGCCCCGGGCACTTCAAAATTCTCTGAAAGATGATAAAAATGCTCTAAGCACTTCAATATTTTTCGACGGACTTCTAAATTCTCCCAAGAATGATAAAAATCCCCATGCACTTCAATATTTTTCCCAAACACTTCAAAATTGCCCCCAGACACTTCAATATTTGCCCCATGCACTTCTAAATTGACCCAATGATGATAGAAACGCCCCATGGACTTCAATACTTGCCTCAACCACTTCAAAATTCTCCCAACGATGATAAAAACACCCAGACACTTCAATATTTTCCCTAGGCACTTCAAAATGATCATAATGAAGATAAAAATGCCCCCGTTCACTTCCATATTTGCGCAGGAACTTCATTACTTTCCCTAGACACTTCAAAATTTTTCCAATGATGATAAAGATGCCCATGCACTTCAATACTTGCCCTAGGTAAGGGTGAAAAACACCCGACAATGATATAATCACCCAGGCAATCACAAAAATGCCCCAATACACACAAATTTGCCTCGGCATGTGATAACTTTGGCCATCACTGTTTTAAAACGTCCCAACACTATAAAAGCATCCTTACATTGATAAACAACAACTCCATGCACTTCTAAATTCACCTAGTGATGAGAAAAACGCCCCATGCACTTCTAAATTCACCCAGTGATGAGAAAAACGCCCCATGCACTTCAAAATTCACCCATTGACAAGAAAAACGCCCCATGCACTTCAAAATTCACCCATTGACAAGAAAAACGCCCCAGGCATTTCAATACTTGCCCTAGGCACTTCAAAATTCTCCGAAGGATGATAAAAATGCCCTAAGCATTTCAATATTTTCCGAGGCACTTCTAAATTCTCCCAAGGATGATAAAACTCCCCATGCACTTCAATATTTTCCCCAAGCACTTCAAAATTTCCCCCATGCACTTCAATATTTGCCCCATGCACTTCTAAATTGACCCAATGATGATAGAAACATCCCATGCACTTCAATACTTGCCTCGACCACTTCAAAATTCTCCCAACAATGATAAAAACGACCATACACTTCAATATTTGCCCCAAGGACTTGAAAATTCTTGCAACAAAGATAAAAATGCCCCTATCCACTTCCATGTTTTCCCAGGCACTTCATTACTTTCCCTAGACACTTCAAAATTCGTTCAATGATGATAAAGATGCCCTAGGCACTTCAATACTTTCCCTATGCAAGGGAGAAAAACACCCGACAATGATATAATCACCCAGGCAATCACAAAAATGCCCCAAAACACATAAATTTGCCTCGGCATTTGATAACTTTGGACATCATTATTTTAAAACGTCCCAACACTATACAAAAATCCTTACATTTATAAACAACAACCCCATGCACTTCTAAATTCACCCAGTGATGAGAAAAACGCCCCATGCACTTGAAAATTCACCCATTGACAAGAAAAACGCCCCATGCCCTTCAAAATTCACCCATTGACAAGAAAAACGCCCCATGCACTTCAATACTTTCCTTGGGCACTTCAAAATTCTCCGAAAGATGATAAAAATGCCCTATGCACTTCAATATTTTCCGAGTCACTTCTAAATTCTCCCAAGGATGATAAAACTCCCCATGCACTTCAATATTTTCCCCAAGCACTTCAAAATTGCCCCCAGGCACTTCAATACTTGCCCCGTGCACTTCTAAATCAATGATGATAGAAACATCCCATGCACTTCAATACTTGCCTCGACCACTTCAAATTTCTCCCAACGATGATAAAAAAAACCCATACACTTCAATATTTTCCCCATGCACTTGAAAATTCTCGCAACGAAGATAAAAACGCCCCCGTCCACTTCCATGTTTGCCCAAGCACTTCATTACTTGCCCTAGACACTTCAAAATTCGTCCAATGATGATAAATATGCCCTAGGCACTTCAATACTTTCCCTAGGCAAGGGGGAATCACACTTATGCTATTATCTAGCATTTATCAAACACTAGAATTTATGGAAATGAAAGAAATCATGCTAACTCTCCATCAAATCCTTTCTCTCATGGTGATCCATAACCTAGAGAACTCTTCAAGCTACCATTTGAGAATTTATACTCTGTCATTGTGAGAATCTTGTTGAGCTTTTCTTTGTTATGTTGTTTCTCATGCCTAGGTTATGAAACCTTGCTTCATCCATCCATTGGCAACATTCCAATGGATCCTTTAATATAATAATATACAGCCCTAAAGGACCCCTGTAGCAATAATTTGCAGCCCTAAAGGACCCCTGTAGCAGCCAATGGTCTGGATAAGAAGAAGGGAATCCTTTGTTTTGAGTACTATGGACATTAAGAAGACAAATATGGGCAGCCTAATCAGCATAATGAACAACTATAGCAGTCAGTAGAAAACAATGAACAACCCTGGAAAGTAATTAACAGCAGTATGAACAACGAGCTAAGAACACTTAAAATCAGGTATGGGCACATACAACCATCAAAAGATAACAACAAGCAACAATATAGTTAACAATGGAGTAAGAGCAATATTTTAAGCCCGGTTTCACTAATAATAGCTTTTACCTATAATCATGTATAGATCCATTATAACTCAACATATCAAAATTTATATAATCAGAGGAATTTGGAATTAAAAGACAAGTTGCCACAGTAATGGAGGAGGGAGGTCATAACTTTGAGTAAAAACTTCCTTGAAGGTTGTGTAGGAATGCACCCTAGTAAAGGATTATTTATACTACACCCTCCAACCTCCAAATATATCCTATCTCAAGTTAGATCTATGGTTCCAGATGAGAAATATCATTGAGAATTTTATAAATCAACCTTTTCCAAGGCTAATTGTGGTCATTGTTTTGTACTAAGTTGGCTGACGTAGCCTTGAAATGATGTATTTCAATCTAGACCACATGTTGAGTTTAGGAGCAACCAAAAATACTAATATGAATTAGTTCATGTGAGCCTATTGGATATTGTCGTAAGTGTACACTAAATGGGTTAGTACCTTTGTAATCACAACAATGTAGAAAGGTAACAGAGAATGAATAGGTTGAATAATGATATTTTATTACTGCAAAGAAAGTCCATATATGGATGGTATGAGAACTTGCAATTACAAAGCTTTGTCTCAAGCCCTAGAAGATCCTATAAGACTCATTATTTCATAACAAAGGCTATGAGGACCTTTTATAACTAGTTCAACTGTCAAGGAAGTTACAGAGTCACATAATATATCAAACAATTTGTTTCAGCTTCGTCATCTTCTTTCATATTTGGAAAATTGTGAGATCATTTAATTGTCTTCTTGCAACATCATGTTGAGTGCCTCCTTGTTGTGGATCCTCTTTCCATGTTGATGTCTTGTGCATAGTTGCATAGTTTTTGGTTTTTGTAATAGTGTAGTTTGTATTCTCCTGCAACATACCCAAAATAATGAGACAGGAACTTTGCACAGCCCCAAATATGAAATTAGTTTCACAATATGGATATATCTTACAGAAATCATAATTGTACTATAGGTAATTAAATCTCATAGCAAAGAGGGAAGCTCAACAGAATTATCCATTTGAATGACACCTCGATTTATAGTTCAAATTTCACAAAATGTTATCTAGATTGTCTAAATAAAACGGAATTCTGGCAGGACTAGCACGAAATGTTATTGCATTCAAGAAAAAATGCATCTGAGACTGTACCCTGTACATTGGCCTTAAACTATGTATAAAGGTAAATAAAAAGAGTAAATAAAAGGTATGCAGGCCTGGTACTGGCAAAAAGAATCCTAAATTTATCATCCACAAGAGTGCACAAGACTGGAAATTTTATTAATTTGAGATATCTTATGCAAATTCAAAAATTACATCTCTTTAGAGGGATTCCATAGATCAAATCCCTGTGAATATCAGCCTTAGAGCTAAATTGAATTATAAAATGGAATTCTAGGCAGGACTAGCACCAAACGTTATTGCATTCAGGCCAAAATGCATCTGAGACGTTTTCCTTGTACATGGCCTTAACATATGTATAAGTGTAAATAAAAATAACAAGTAAAAGGTATGCAGACCTGGTACTGACAAAAACATCCTTACATTTATCATCCACAAGAGTGCACAAGACTATAAATTTTTTATGAATTGAGGACAAAGCCATTGAGAATATCAGACTTTTTTTTGCAAATAAATTTGCAACACTTACTAAAACCATTGAGAAAAAATTGAACCAAAGCATCATAGATTAAGAAACCATTCACTCCATGCAAAATCATATGAAAATTCAAATGATGATGAAGTTCACTATGTCCTAAGCCTACAATAGACAGCTATAAATTTATTAACCATCTTGTGCAAGCCTTCGGTTTAAGGATTTGTGCATTCAAAGGGCATTGTAAACCTTGAAAGGGACTTTCCATCTAAGGGCATTGCAAGCCTTGAAGGGGCCTTTCCTACCAAGGGAAGACTCTAGGATGTCTTTCACATTTCCTAAGCAATAAACATTATGAAATCTATAGAGTTTATGGGCATAATCCACAACTTTCCCATAAATAATTAACCAGGGAAAAGTGAATTCAAATTGCAAACTCCAAATTAATTGATAACTTGTATTAGTAAGTTATTTAAATTATTTAGTGAACTTGGAGATACCCTGAGTCCTTCACTAATGGAATTGCTGATGTATTCTTTTTTGTTTCCTTTAGCAAACAAGCAAGAGCATATATGAAGGAAAATATCTCATGGCTGCAAATAGCGGGATGACTTCTATAGCATCATGTCCTTCGGGAATGCAAGCTAATGCACAATCTCAGAGGAAGTTTGAAGAAAAAGAAGTAAAGAAGCAGAGAAGGCATTCTGATCAGATAGAAAACAGGGCAACATTAGACGTTGAAGAATGCTCTATCCAAGCAATTAGAAGTAGAGATTCAAGAAGGAAAAAGTCTTTTAATCATGGAAATCCAATATTAAAGAATGGTGTAGCCCTATCTAAGAATGAGAGTAATAATGTGCAGCCAAATCAAAGAAGGCATTCACTTGCTCCTCATTCCAAAGGAGTCAAAAGAGTGTATGTTCATGATGGTAGAAAGAATCGAATGTATGGAGTCATTCAAGATGCACCAGGTAACGATGTCAAAAGATTTAAACATACAGGGCCAACAGAAGCCATGGATCAGATTCAAATAGGAAACTTAAAATATATTGAGACTCCTGTTGAAATCTGTACCAGGAGAGGAACACTTGGATCTTCTAGAAGTGAGCTTGACAACAAGACTCTGAGGAATAATCCTTTGAACGTGATGGAAAAGAAAAGGCTAGAAAGACATGATAGAGAATTACTGGCATATCATTCTGTGTTAGAGGCCTTTTATGCTTAATTTCAGGGTCACTCAACCTGGGAAAGTGACGATTTGTTGACCAACCTCCATCTTGAATTGCATATTACTAACGATGAGAACACTGACAAGTTGAAAAGGATGATTTCTCATTCCTAATGTCCGATGTTTGCATCTTGTAAAAATGTATTTTATGCAAGCCAAAAGATTATTAGGGCTTTCATCAAAACTCTCGCCCTATTGAACTATTGTTCAATACTAAAATGGAGTACAATGCTATTGAATTGGCCTTCAATGCTCATGAAGGATACAACTGTACAGAAATTTATGCCTGCTAAATGTTATCTCATATAAGAAATTTCAAATTGGGTTGAATAATATTTGGCAATCGTTGCTTCCTTATTTTGGTCTCAGCAGTATATCTAATGAAAATATTATTAGGGCTTTGGTCAAAACAATACCTACTTCAATACTGATCTTAAGAACCAAGTGAGAATTTGTCTAGAGTGGAGCTCCAAAAGGATGCATTAATAACTATGTAATCGAGAAAATGCTTAAACAGCCATGCAGAGGCTAAAGTTCTTATCATAGGCGTAGAGGTGGCCATTGAGTTAGGGGTGTCTAGGGCAATAAGATAGAGAAAACAAAACTTTTGATCGAACTAATGAGCTCCAATTTTTTTAAATCTCAAATAAATTGGGTTCTTAAAACGAAAATTGAAGAAATAAAAGCACTGTAAGAGGTGTTTGAAGATATAAATTTATGTATGTGAAGAACAAGTAAAAAGCTCAAATTCCCTACAATAAGTTGGATATATTGCAATCCAAATGCCATGGAGCACTAGTCGTCAAGGGTAGCTTTTCCAGCACCACAGATTGGAATTATTTATAAATTATAATAGTTAATAAAAGCATATAAGAAAAAAACTCCTGTGGATTTAGAATTACATCATAAATCCAAGGTAGATTTGGAGTATAACAAAAGGTGGAGGAAAAGGAAAGTTGCACAAGCCCAAGAACTGTGATTTGAAAGTACACTTGGAAATAATAAACAACATGGGAAGGATATAGGATGGGATATCAACAAGTAGCAGCTGCCTTTGAATTGGAAGAACCAATGTCTCGGAATCTAGATGAACTCAAAAGTGTACAAACTGACAAGTTGTGAATGATCAACTTCAGGAGCAGAGAATGCAGAACTGCTGCGGATCCAGCCCCTCATATATAAGAGGCCTATATAGATTGAGTTACCATTCAGGATGTAGGAGACGAAAGAAAGAGTGGAGATATAGGGAGGCAGGAAGGAATATGGACACAGAGCATACACATTTGATTTGCCATCTGATTATGAAGAGTCTGCTTCATCTTACAGTTCTAAAGATCATGTCAATCATGTAGACGATTCAAGTTCTTCTACTGATGAATCAGATACAGAAAACTGTAATTGTTTTGAATGTGGTACAGCATGCAATTGCAGTGATCCTGATCTCTGTAGATGTAATTCTATAAATATGATGAAAGCAGATAACAGTGATGAAGAATTGAGATATTTGTTCAATCAAATGACGAGTGCAACAGATCCGCAAATCAAAGATCTGTATAAAAAATTGTTCAATGAAAAAATGAATGAGAAGCCAAGTTCTTCAAAGCCTGCAAAAGAAAAAGAAACAGAAGAACGAGGTTATATTCCTCCAGCTGCTTTATTTTCTGTAGAAGGTCTTACAAGACAGTTCAGAGTTCGAGATTATGGAGAAGACCTTCCTCAAACCATTCCAGCAATACATAAAGCAGTGAAAGAACTTCGAAAAGAAGTCAGAGATAATAAGCAAAGATGTTTGGATAACCATCAGAGTTTATCAGCTAGACTTGCTAGCTTCAGAACGATTGCTACTGAAGAAACTGAAATTGAAGATGATAGCAATCCCATCTCTGCAGAAATAAATCAAAGCAGTAAAGGTAAGAAACCTAAGTCTGCTACATTCAATCCTCAGACTGAACAAATTTATTTTGAAGATGATGAGCCAGAAATAGAAAGAGATGGATTAGGATGTAATCACATTGAAAAAGATGTGATGTATATAGTATTGATGAAAGTGCGTGTTGGATCTTCTACTGGAATTTGGAAAGTTCTCATGGATACAGGAAGTCGGCTCAACATTGTAAATTCTGCAATCATTCCTGCAAAATACAGAAGGCCAACTAGTTGCCCCAGAATCACTACAGCAGGTGGTGATGTGAAGACTACTCATGAAGTAGTCATAGATATTCTGTTGACAGATTCAATGGGTATGAAGCTTACTTGCCCATTAGTGACAGGTATGGATTGTGCTCTATATTTAGGAACTCCATTTTTCAAGAATTTTGACACACATGGAGCCAAAGTCCATCCAAAGACTAAGCAGTTTGGATATTTTGTCCAGACAGGAAACAAAGAAGCTTTCTTTCCTTTTGTTAATAACAATGTTCCTAATATCAGAAAAAGGATTGATCGAATGGAAGTTTCTCTGATGAAACTTGAAAAGCATAGAGAAGTTGTCAGAATTGAAGAACAATTACAACAAGGAAAATTTGCATCAGACATTGAATTGATGACTGAAAAATTTAAAGAATGTTGTTCTGATGACCCTAACCATTTCTGGCATGTTAAGAAGCATGAAGTCTCTTTACCACTGAAGAAAGACTTCCATGGAAAGCTCAGAAGATCAAAAGCTGTTCCTATGAATGCAGAACAGTTGAAGTTGTGTCAAGCAGAAATCAAAGATCTTCTTGCAAAAGGCCTGTAGGCCACTCAATGACTCATCAATATATCATGGTACATTTTTCCTTTACTTTCAATGTATGTTGTGTCTTGTTCAAGCCATGTTAACACCTATCACTCTTAAGCATAAACAAGTAGCCTGAAATGTTGTCAGAGGCCAACTAACAATAATGTTTTGCCTTGACAGAGTAAATTTTGGAAACTCTACACATGATAGCTTAGGAGCTATGATACACAATACTTAGGAGCAATCCAAATAAAGTATGTGCCGCATAAGAAATTGATGATAAGTTTGTTTCCAGCTGCATGAGTGAGCTCAATACCTAAACTGGCAACCAGCTGTGGTCTATGAAAATGAAAAAGTAAATATCACCATGTATGAGGAAGTAGGTTACTTAAAATGCATATCCTATGGCATAGGTCTTAATAGTGTGGAATTCTCAACAATTGAAAAATTTACCAATATAATACTCGAGTACACTGTACATATTAAAAAGGAGAAACAGTGACAAAAAGTTTCAATTGATAACATCATTGAAGGAAAAGGTAGTATTTCCATAAGAAACCGAAAAAACAATATTCAGTTTATAGGAAGCATACCATTTGCCCTTGTTTTGCAGTTTTCTTAACCTGTTTCTTGGGAATTAGGGGAGTTTCAGTTCATCATTTTCATTATAATATTCATCTTCTGAAATGGAAACAAAGTCATCAATATCTCGTGTATGCTTTTATGGTTTTGCTACTTTAATTCCCAACATGTGGTATCAGGATTCAGAGCAATGGTTCCAAAGGATTTTTTCGAGTATTACAGAGAACAAACACATAGCCACAGCAACATACCTTATCACCTGATGGGTTGAAGCTCCGAGGATGAGAAAGGAAGCCCCCAGAGCAGTAGCTTCATCAACCAGGGCTTTCTCTACACTACAATGAACCAACACCTTTGCTTCTGCTTTAACCTGTCACAATAGTCCCCACCTTGATTAATTACACCAAACGCATGGAGCTCCACCAGTTTTAATATGGAATAAAAGAACCATTTGAACAAACAATGCTAATGGCTAACTCCTGAGGTTTTACCCACTGTTTGGCTTGGCAGAGAATCGAGATCTGTGAATGCTCCCAAAAAATATTTAGTAAATGCATTTGCTTTCTCAATCTGCACTAAATCACCTCCATTAACAAAAAATCAGGGCAATCTAACACACTTTTCTCCTATGGTCCACGATTTTCACCTCCATTAACGAAAACCCACCGCCATTAACAAAAAATCAGGGCGATCTAACAGAATTTTCTCCTATGATCCACAAATCGTGGGGGATCTAAATCCTAATTGCCTTTATTAGTGAAAAAACTGGGCGAGTGAACCACAATCACCTCCATTAATGAAAAATCGGGGCGAACCAGTTCCCAGTCCCCCTCCATTACGGGAAAGACAGGGCGAACTCTCCATTTCAGCTATATTTCACATGGCTAAATTCGATTTTCCCTCTCTCGTGGGTTTGGCTAATCGATTTCCCATTGTGGGGCCATACAATAGATAGAACAATGTTGGGGGGTGTCTATATGGGGTCTTACCCCCCCAACTCAATACACATGGTCCCACATACAATATAACCATGAAATCGAATTTCCCCAAGTGGTGAAAAACGCCCCCCATGGGCAATTCGTCGACCTAGGTGAGTAGGGTAAGAGAGGGACCCACAATACATAATATCATGCCAAAACATTACCAATTTACCTTAGGAATCACCCTTTTATTTTCCAGCCATTGATTTTCACCCTTTGCTATAGTTGCCTTTGTCAATTTTTGATTTTCCATGTATTTTATTGTTGGTTTATACTGCTGAGGATGTAATTTGGGCTTTTGACCCATCTAAAGTGCCCGGATTGTCGAACCTTTCTGCTGCAATCTGATCGTGGACCCCCAAAATAGTTGGAATGACCACTCGAATGACCCCAATCCATCACTTAGGCATTATTTGCCCAAAATCTATGATTTTTAATTAAAACAGGTCATTACTGACCAATAATAATTAAAAATCTCACAAACGCCTTGATGTTTTTGCATTCTGTCACTTGGAAGCTCAAAATCGAAATTCCAGTGGCAACATTTTTTCGGGCCCATTTTTGGCCTGGTCAACCTAGTTTGACCAAGTCAAATTTGGTCAACAATGGTGCTAGCTGAACACCTGTATGCAATCATGAAGTGAAAGGCTTCCTTATACAAGTTAGTACATTACTAAACATTATGACAATAATATGGTGATAAAATATTGCATTAAATCTCGGAAAAATACAAGGCCCCAGGTGAGGTGGGCCCACCACATCCAAAAGACTCAACTGCTATGCACAACCTATAGACTTGACCACCTAGCTGACTTTGGGTGATGTGGAACACAAGGCGAAGGATAAGGGATGACAAGGATGAGGATCAAGTGACCTTTTGGATAACTCGGGAAAGCGGGGTCCACTGAGATAAGTATACCATGACAAAACACGGGGAAGGTCAGTGCCTCACAAATGGGTATAGTGCAGGGAAACCTCCACTGGTCATCTAACAAGTATCTCACAACTCACATCCGTGCCCGAAGACTCTGTGAGGTTCTTTTCTAGAGCCGCCAAACTGGGTGTCCGACAAACCGTAACTTGAGACTCTAGGGGACAATCTTGAGCTTGTCCCTTGCTCCCTCTCACCTCCTTGCCCCGCAGGACTATGTGAGGAATAACCACTACAAATGCTGACATGTACGGCTGACCTGTGTCCATGTGTGTTTAGAAACACATTGCATGGATTTTACAATGAATTTCATACATAGCCCTTTTCTGGCTAGATTTTACATTTACATTAGCCTTTTTGGCTTGCTTTACATTTCTTCATTTCTTCAATTTACATCAAGACCCTTTTGGGCTACATACATATCTCAATAGATATAAACATGGTGCTCATACTGCAAAGTAATGGGGGTGAGCAATACATGCTTCAATGACCAATGGGGAACACCTGGTGAGGCTACACAATCCTAACTGCATTGCAACATCGGGGGCAATCGACAGGAGCAAATCCCAAGTTTGAGAGTGCATCTCACACACTAAAGAGCTGAGGCACAATGGACAGGGAATCATGGCATACTCAGAGATCAGTGGGGAAAGGGATCCTCAAGGTCACAAATCGGAATTCAATTATGGAAAGTATATCATGTGTGAGTCGGATGGATGGAGAAAGTGAAGGTGGATCCGAAGTCAGCTACCTAGGGGGACTAAATGACCAAGTCTATACCAAGAGTAGGGGTGTAACCCGGTGTGCATATAACATGAGCCTACTAGGAAGGTGTGGACTAACATCACCAAAGGCCCAATCACATATCATAAAAAAATAGCTAGATCACCAAATCAATCATCATATGTAGAGTTAGTGTACTATCATGTATAAACAAGTCTAAGCAACAATCATGAGCAATATACATCAAATGCAATACCTGCCGCACCATATACCTGCGGCTGAGGCTGTCTCTGAACTGGATCTCTGCTGAATCCACGCACAAATAGTAAACCAACAATACTCTGTGATAGTCTCAATCAAAACAAGACTAGGAAACTGTCTCAATGGGATCATATCAAAGCCTGGCATGAAGGGTGACCCTGTGGTAAATGCTAAGGAACATGTCTGTACCACTGTACAACTATCTGTCCCCTCTGATCCATCTGCTCGAGGCAATATGAACAAAACTGTGTACCTCCTCTAAAGGCATCGGATCTCTGATCTGGAAAAAAAGTACTGTGCGGTCCTTGGCCTCACAGTCTGCAGTATGGTAGCTCCAGCTAACATACATGTGATAACATCAGGCTCCAGCTGGGACAAGTGCTCTAAGGGAGAGAGTGCTTGAGAACCACAGAATCTCTGGTCCGTAGCACCCCTTAGCATCATCATCAACGCGCATGCACATGCATGCTATCTGCATCATCATCATCAATACATACCTATCCCTGTATAACGCAGACGCTATAACAATCTCTGCAGACCGCTCGTCAGGACTTACATCATATATATAACATAATCTAGCAGAAATAAGCAAAAAGACAATGCTGAAATGAAAATATATCAATAGTGAAATCAACTCTATAGCATTTTAAATTTTATTAAGCTGACACACGAGGTGTAAATAAAGGTGAAAACAACTGAACAGAAACTATGGTACAAAAGACACTAGAAAAAGGGCAAATGGTGTAAAAAGGTGCGAAATGACCGTGAGATAAAACAAAACAAAAAGGGCAACTGGTCATCAGACAGAGGTGGGGAAAACAAAGGCAAGGGACAACCGGCTGTTGCTCTCGAGAGCTTATTGGCTTAAAAAGGGAGAACCGCGGGCTCGGGTCACTCGTTGTCCATCAGTGGGAAGTAATGTTTCAAAAAACTCCCATTTACAGGTAGTTCTAACTCCTCACCTTCCAGTGTCTCTAAGGATACAGAGCCCTTTCCTGCTACTCTGGAAACCCTGTAAGGGCCCATCCATAGCTTCTCCAACTTGCCATGTTTTCCGGGTTTCTCTTTATGTGTATCCCACAGCAAGACTACATCACCAACCTTGAAGTATTCGTCTCGGGTATTTTGATCAAAGGTCCCCTTTACCCTTTCTTTCTCTATGACAGTCCTGTCAAAAGCTTCTCTTCTCTTATCATCAAGTTCGACTAATTTATCAATCCTTGCTTGGATTGCTTCCTGATCAGATCCGCATTGGTGCAACAACTCATAAATAGGGATCTGCAAGTTGATGGGGAGTCTGCATTCTTGTCGGTACACTAATTCGAACGGGGATTTACCTGTTATTCTATTTACCGTAGTTCTATTAGCCCAAACAACATATTTAAGCTTGTTGTCCCAGCTTCTCTTGTTGTCCCCCACCATCCTTTTGAGGAGCCTGATAAGGTTCTTGTTACTCGATTCTGCTGGCCCGTTTCCCTGGGGATGGTAGTTCGAAGAGTGGGACAACACTATGCCATGATTAAGGCATAAAATTGACATTTCTATTTTGCTAAATGCCTTTGCGTTATCCGTAGTGACCTTGAGGGGACACCCATATCTTGAGACAATATTTTCCTCTAGGAATTTTACCACGACTACGGCCGTGGCCTTCTTCGTAGGGATGGCCTCAACCCAACAGGTGAAATAGTCAGTGTAGGTGAGGACGTACTTGTAACCGTTACTAGAATTTACATCAAATGGACCCACAAAGTCCATTCCCCACTGTCGAAAAGGGGCTTCTACTATTACCGGGCTCAAAGGAAACGCAACTAATATCGTCTTCCCTGTGAAGAATTGGCATTCCTGGCACGTCTTTACGTAGTTGTAGACATCCCGGAACAACATGGGCCAATAGTAACCTGCTCTCATGATCTTGGCTGCAGTCGCTCTGGGGGCATAATGGCCACCACATAGCCCGGTGCATTTCTTTAATGATTACCTTTGATTTGTCAGGTACAGCACACCTTAGGATAATTCCATCCGGGTTTCTCCACCCAAGACCGCTCTCGGTCAGAACAAACTTTGAGGACTTTAACCTAAGAGCCCTTCTTTGGTGATCAACTAGGTGATCAGGGCAAGTTAGGTACTTTAAGTAAAAAATTACATCCCTATACCATTCGTGGTCGTCTAGCTCGTTAATGATCACTCCATCATCCCTGTTCTCGATTACCTGATTAACCTGGGCCTCATTTTCTTTCTCAGTTAAGAGTTGGGCTAATCCTTGTCCTTTCACAATCTTGATTGGCTTGATTTCCAAATCGTATTCTTGGATCCTAGAGATCCAGTTTCCCCTTGTGCCGATTCCGTCTGTCTGAGACAAAACATCTTTCACGGCCTGGTAGGGTACAAAAGCTTTTATTTTGGAGAAACCCACATAAGTCCGAAAATGTTTTAGAGCCTTGACTAAAGCGTAGACTTGTTTCTCGGTGGTAGTGTACTTGAGTTCCGCATCCCTGTGGTTTTTGCTCATGAAGGCAATGGGTTGTTCGTGATTGTCCTCGTTCTTCTGCAACAAGACCCCGACAATAGTATCCTCAGAGGCATACGAATAAATCAAGAATTCCTTGTTGTAGTTGTTATCACACAAACTCTAGCTGTTGGTGGTAGGTGTCCCAATAGGGATGGTAGAGGTGAACAACTAGGAAGGTGTAACCAACAGTAGCCAAGTCCTCGTCCAAGGGATAGAAGTCACACCGGACAAGGCTATAGTCACTTTAGACGAGGCGCGTAGCCAAGTCAGGGGGGAGACCCCACTCAACCAATTATGGTTGAGACTCAACAGTCAGACACCCAAGCCCAAAAGATAAGTGAAACAAGAAGCAAGATGGATGACTAAATGTGAGGTTTCTTCCAGCCTAGTGAGATTGAGATTAAGGATTAGAGAATATACTAAATGAAATGATCTCGGATCTGATTATGGGTGTTAGATGATGAATTCTTTTAAGATTAGGAGGCTGGAAACTAAATCAACAAACATAAATTGACTAGAAGAACGATTGAGAACCCTGCTTATGGGGAATGAAGCTCGTTATGATTTACTCATACATGGCAGCAGCGCACTAAGCAATTGAAACACATATTCTAGCAACTATAAATTGATTTACTTAGCTGATTTAGAACAAAAAAACAGACCAGCAAGAAGTGAAGTGAAACTGCCCTAGGGGAATGAGTTAAATAGTGGATAAATGGACCTAGGGCAGTGAAAAATAAGCGTTTATACTCACTTCCAGCCATTGATACTAGGAATCCTAAGGTAAAACGACGTTTTAAAGCCGAATATCAAGTACCCAGAACCCAAAAATCTACCAGATAGCGTGATTGGCCAGTTTGCCCAAGTGGGGCGAATTCAGTGAGGGACTAGTGCCTAGTTAAGTGGGCAGATGGAGTCGGAATCAAATGAAATTTGAAATATGGAGGTTTAAGCATAATATCATTTGTGGGTTTGCAAAATAAACTAATTCTAACGGTTGATTTTGTAAATTTTAATTTTTAGGGGTTTTAGTGAATTTTCTCTCTAAGACTATTTCAGAAAATGAAATGGTAGAGGAAGAAATGGAACACCTACTTGGAATGAGCTGAAATTGTTGACTTTGCTGAGGTTATAGCGTCCCGAAGATCAAATAGAGAGGATTGCTGAAGCCCCCAAGTGAGTTCGATTTTGCCCAGCTCCACCAGATCGCCTTTCTTTCCTGCCAACACCAATGGACAAATAAATCAGATTAGCATTGACAAATAAGTAAATCTACAGCAATACAAATAAGAATGAGGAAAATGTTTGGCTGAAACGGAAAAAAACACTTCCCTTTGTTACTGATCTTGAAGAGTGGAGCAGCAGTGGAAGCCAAATGGTGCGCCCTCGTCCAAGACTTGTATTTGCTGCAAACGATGGTGAGAAACAATGCCGGAAACAAACAACAATCTATACTAGTGCATCAAGATAGCTTATCAATCAACAAAACTCAAAGCAACATCACCACAAGACACAAGTAGAGAGCTCCAAGTCATTTTCTCTTCTATTCCAAGTCCAAAAAATGCCAAGAGAGGAGTACAATGGGGTGAGTGCCTTCTTTTATAGAGAATGGCCACTCCCAAAACAAGTTCCCCCACAAAAATGAAGGGCTAGGATCACTCTCCAACCATCAAATCGAATGGTGGAGAGAGAGGCCAAGTGGGGGTGCGAATTACCCAAGGAGAGCGCACTAGTGGAGAGAGGGGGACCCATGTGGGGTCCATGCAATACATATAATGTGGTTGGGGGGTTCCTATGGGATTTTTTATCCCCCCAACATAATACATCAAGGCCCATATACAAAGTACCAACCAAATCGAATTCCCCTAGGTGGAGAAAACCGCCCCCCATGGGCAATTCGACCTCCAATGGTGAGTTGGGCAATAGAGGGCCCCACAATACAAAAATACAATGTTAAACATTACCAAATTACCTTAGGAATTACCTTTTCACTTGCTGACCTCTGATTTTTCCATTTGCTTATAGTTGCCTTAGTCAAATTTTGATTTTCCATGTAATTTTTGCTGGTTTATATGGCTGAAGATGAAATTTGGGCTTTTGACCCACTTTTAGTGCCCGGAGTGCCGAACCGTCTGCTGCAACATGATCGTGGATCCCAAAAGTAGTAGGAATGACCACTCGAATGACCCCGATCCATCACTTAGGCATTATTTGCCCAAAATCCATAATTTTTAATTAAAACAGATCAAAATTGACCAATAATAATTAAAAATTTCTCAAATGCTTCAATCTTTTGCAATTTTGACACCTGCATGCTCATATGGGACCCCTGTAGATAATAATTGACCGAAATCGAAATTCCGGTTGCAACATTTTTTCGGGCCCATTTTTGGCCTAGTCAACTTAGTTTGACCAAGTCAAAGCTGGTCAACAATAGTGCTAGCTGAATACCTGTGTGCAAACATGAAGTGACAAGGCTCAAGTATACAAGTTAGTACATTACTAAGCAATATAATGATAACATGGTGATCAAAAATACATTAAATCCCGAGATAATACAAGGCCTTGATGAGGTGGGCCCACCACCTTCAAAAGACTAAAATGCTATGCACATCTTATAGAATTGACCACTTTGCTGACTTTAGGTGATGTGGAAACAAGGCGGAGGCCAGCGGGAGGACAAGGATAAAGATCATGTGACCCTTTGGACAACTTGGGAAGGCGGGGTCCACTGAGATAAGTATGCCATGATAGAACACGGGGAAGGGCGGTGCCTCACAAATGGGTATAGTGCAAGGAAACCACCACTATCATCTAACAAGTATATCACAACTCACATCCGTGCCCAAAGACTCTGTGAGGTTCTTGTGATCACACCGTAGTAGCAGGGCTACTATTCTTGCTTAGCAGATATCTGCACATTCCAGAGCTTCCATTATTCAGAGCTTGGCTATGATCATTGTATATTTTGAGATCACTCATGATCAGAGCAGTGTATTATTCAGACTTATGTTAGACCTTGTGTCAAGGATGAGCTTTGAGAGTTCAGATTTGATGACCGATGTGACCCTTTATCCCATACAGTTTTAGTTCAGTGCTCAGAGATGTATTGCAGCAGTGTTTCAGATGATATATGATGATTACTATTGTGATGATGTTATATGACCTATGGATGTTTTATCATTAACTGTGGATTATTATCTTGTTGATTTAGTCATGTTCACAGCATCTGCTTGGTATATTATTCCTGATGTGGCAAACTATTTAAAATGAACTCTAAATTATAAAATGGACATTTACTTGCACATTTAGGTTGTTTGACAAAACTCACTGGTTTACCACCTTACATAGATATGGTCTTTCCTGACACCAGTTGTTTGCTAGTTTAGGCTCCATACTCATTTGACTCCATCCATACATGACTTTCCTTATTTTGACTTTAAACCTTGACCTGTCTTATTTGACTTTTTGATACTTAGGACTTTCCCATTTTTCTACCTCTGTGTTTGGACCGCATCCCTGTATGTTCGGTGTCTCGGCTCTAAGTTGGTGACAAAACTTGCCTTTGGTGAGTTGGATTGTAGGCCTAAATCATTCTGGTCGGTTGTCCCAATGTTTGGCATTGGCTCGAACTCCCCCTAGTCACTTGAGATGTTGTTGGCTAAAACTGAAAGCTCATGTACTACTTATGGAAACTTATAAATTCGCCCATGGAAACTTATAAATTCGCCCATGGAAACTAAAAAAGGCAAGAGCGATGAACTGCTAAAAATACTCCTCGAAAGAGTATATGAAAGGTCCAAAAAAGCAATGGTTCTTAAAAGCTATATCTAAACAATTGCTGACCTTATAAGTATATGAAAACATGCCCTGGATGCAAGCTGCAACTAGTTGTGCTTATCAGCACACCTGAGATCCGAAGGGTTATGTAGGCCAAAAAGGCCATGAAATGAAATTGAATGATCCTAATGAACCTGGATCAACTTGATGTAGACATGATGCCTAAGTTGAATAAGCACTCTCTAAACAACTTATCCATTTGTGAGGCACAACCATTCCTCGTGTTATTTTGTCCAGCACAGAGTTTGTAGCTTTCCCCTTCTCCCAGTCAACCCCTTGGCTCAACCTTGTTCCTAGCCTTCATCCTTCACTAGCAGTTTGACCATGTCCAATGGGTAAGTTTGTCATTTAAACTATTGTGCAAGTAATTTCATATAACAAAGGAATATGCTAACTTGATTAATGTCACTGAATGGATGTTATACTTTGATCTAAGCTGTGAGAATGATTAGAGGAACATGTCTTAGTCTACTGATATGATTTTTTCTTGGTTATATATGGACCTAGTCAAACCTAGTTTGACTATGGTCATTTCTTGGGATCAGTGATGATGTGGGCCACATATGCTTATAGATGATCATTGATGGACCCACATACTCTTGATGATGATGCCATATGATGGATATAGGATGCAGATGATGATTGATGCAATTCAGCAGTTTTATTTATTACTTCAGATCATCAGATTATACACTGTCCATATATGGTGGACCCTACAGCTGGCCCACTAGGGCAACCCATGGTGTATGAGTACACATTCTTAGTGGATTTGGGTCTTCTGGATCCAATGAGACACTTATCTTTCAGTTCCGGGCACTTCTGACAGTGACTGATGCAGTTTTACACTTGTTGACCAGATTTGGGGCTAATTTCCCAGCCTGAGCAGCAGGGGCCATAAGAGGCCAGTTCACCTAGGGCGCTGTATGAGGAGGGGGTGGTCCAGCCACTTGTTTTTACCATATACCCCCCCTTCTGGAGAGCCTGGTGGGCTCCGTTGGACAGCGCAGATGCCCTGGGAGGCAGTTTTGGCACTTTCACAGTTACAGAGGCAGTTAAAAAATAGGATAAAGTGGTCACTGGGGAATTCGATTTGGGGAATTGAGGCAAGGTTTTGGCACTTGGTTTTCACATAGGTCTTCCAGGGTGATCCCACTATCTTCCAGCCAGTTTTCACCATGTGGGTAGGCCCACAGCGATCACAGGAGGTCTTTTACTGCTTGTCTGTCACAGATTTTGAGGACATATTTGATCATTTATATTATCTTGGACATATTTTCTTATTTTATTGTGCCTTGGGGATGAGCTAGTAAGGATTGATGCCTCCTAGCCCCACCATGTGCTTCTTATGTTATGTCCTAGTCATTATGAGGTGGATTTTTGTATTTTTACCCCTCTAGTGGATGACGTCATCCTCACTTTGTACCATTTAGTTAGGGCGTCAACATTATATTGGGTGATCCATGTGATATATTGTTATGATTCATTATTAGCCATTGATCATGTATTGAGATCTTTTAATCTCAACCACTCATTTGATGTAGTATTGTAGAGTGGTATAGGGTTTTGGTCTTTATTATCCTATTTAAGGAGGAGACCCCCTATTGTATAGATCACCTTTGGAGCTCTGGAATATTGGAATAGAACACTTCTTTGTGGAGCATATCTCTCTTGTCTTGTGGATTCTCTTGCATCTTGAGTATACAGTATCTCTTCTATGTATCATTGTGGATTTTGGTGCTTCTACTAGTTTTCTTGCAGGAAAGTCGAATTGGTGGAGAGGAGGGCGATTTCTTGAGGGTTATTGTTGGAGAGATCCACATATTCTCTCTTGGGTTGATCTTGTGACAGAGAGTATCGTTATTGTATCTTCATGACATAGTTGATGCTTTCTATTACATCTTTCTATCATTTTCATAATCATCTTACTTGACTTGTTTCTTTGATCTTGTCTTGTAGGAGGAGGACGATTTGGCTATCTTGGAGGAGGACGTTTTGGTTGGAGCTCTTGGATCTCACTCTTGAATATACACATAAGAGAATGCTATCAATTTGCAAGGTGGCCACAAGCAATTGAGGTAAGATCTACAAGGTATGTGCCTCTTTCCATCCATTCTCTCTTCATTGGTCACAAACCCTAATTAATTAAAACCCCAATTTTGGTTTTCCTTAGATCTACTTAGATCTAGCCTTGCTTTTGAAAAGATCTTAAGAACCCACCTCTATAGCATCCACCCCTAGTTGGATCTATAGTTTGGTGGTAATTGGGTTAAAATTAACACACTTTTCAAGGCAATATAGCCCTCTTGACCCAAATCGCACTTCCTTGGAGAGGCTTGTTGGGTTAGATCTAGCATGTGGGTAGGTGAGATCCCACTTGATTTGCAATCTACACACTTGATAACCTACCCCTAGACTTTTACTTGGGTGATTTCTACATTGTGGGCATCATTCCACATTTTAAGGGATTAAAACCCCCTTTTGAATTACTTGGCACCATAAAACTCAGATCTAGTAAGATCTAACCCTTGGATTGGCTTGATTTTCTAGATCCACATAGATCGTTGCCTAAGCTACTTGGATCTACAATTTGGTGGCCATTGGACTTGATTTGACACACCTTATCCACCTTTTAGCCCTCCTTGAACAAGGTCGCACTTCCTTGGGTGACTGAGTTTGCCCACTTCTAGGACCTGGGTAGTTGAGATTTCAGTGGATTTGGAATGGGCATACCTTGAAACCTATATCTAGAGTATCATTTTGTGATGATTTGCCTTGGGGGTAGCATTCCTTGTTTTAAGGGATTGTGGTCCACTTGGGTCATTTCATGAAATCCTAGATCTAGCAAGATCCAACCATTCTATCTCAATTAGCCCACTTGACTTGACCTCTAGGTGTCCCAATCTACACTTTGATATATCTTTTGACTCCATTAACCCATCCAACAAGGAACTAGTCCTCCCTAAGCAAGTTGCACTCCTTGGGAATTGTGTCAAACCTTAGATCCAGTAAGTGGGTACTCCTAAATTCAACTTAGATCCATAGATCTACTCATTACATATCCTCTAGTGCCAATTGCATAACTTAATTTCACCTTGTGGGTCCACTTTAAGCCATTTCACATATCCCAAGAAGGTAAGACCCACTTGTGTACCATATGGTACTATATCTTGTCATCATAACTAATCATGTGGACTAAATCATACATTGGTTGAAACACTAATCATTTCTCAAACCGCCTTCAACCATAGTTTAATTTCTAGGTCCACTTTACCTTGCATTGGTTTCCGCAACTTACCATTTACTCATCACTAGGAACCTTTGTTTGGGTCCAATCATCTTTGATTGGTTATAGGGTCTCCCCCTAGGTCTTGATCTATCTAGATCTAAAGTGAAGAGTGCCTCGGTTGACGTGACTCCCACCTTGCATTGGGAACCGTGGCATCTCTTGGGTCACCTCTTTAGTTTCCCATCTCCTAGGGGCAACTACAAGTTGTGTGATAATAGTTCTTTTCTAGAGCCACCAAACTGGGTGTCCGGCAAACCGTAACTTGAGACTCTAGGGGACAATCTTGAGCTTGTCCCTTGCTCCCTCTCACCTCCTTGCCCTGCAGGACTAAGTGAGGAATAACCACTAGAAATGCTGACATGTATAGCTGAACTGTGTCCATGTGTGTTTATAAACACATTGCATGGATTTTACAATGAATTTCATACTTAGCCCTTTTTTGGCTAGATTTTACATTTACAACATAATAGCCTTTTTGGCTTGATTTACATTTCTTCATTTACATCAAGGCCCTCTTGGGCTACATACATATCTCAAAAGATATAAACATGGTGCTCATACTGCAAAGGTAATGGGGGTGAGCAATACATGCTTCGATGACCAATGGGGAACACCCGGTGAGGATACACAATCCTAACTGCATTGCAACATCAAGGGCAACCGACAGGAGCAAATACTAGGTCTAAAAGTGTATCTCACACACTAAAGAGCCGAGGCACAATAAACGGGGAGTCATGGCAAACTCAGAGATCAGTGGGGAAGGGGTCCTCAGGATCACCAATCAGAATCCAAGTCAGGAACAAGTATCATGGATGAGTCGGATGGATGGCGAAAGTGAGAGTGGAGCTAAAGTCAGCTACCGAGAGGGACTAAGTGACCAAGTCTATGCCAAGTGTAGGAGACATGACCCAGCGTGCATAGGCATAAGTCTAACAGGAGGGGTGGTCTGACATCACCAAGGGCCCAATCACATCAAACAATAGCTAGATCACCAAATATATCATCTCATGCAAAGTTAGTGTACTAACAAGTATAATGAAGTCTAATCTACATCATGAGCAATAATCATCAAATGCAATACCTGCTGCACCATATACCTGCTGCTACTAAAGCTATCTCTGAGCTGGATCTGTGCTGAATCCGAGCAACATAGTAAACCAGTAATATACCATGATAGTCTCGATCAAAACAAGACTAGGAAAAAAAGCCTGGCAAGGAAGAGGTGACCCTGTGGTAGATGGTAAGTGACAATGTCTGTGACACTGTACAACTGTCTGTCCCCTCTGATATATTTGCTAGGGGCAATCTGAACAAAAATTCCTCCTCTGAAGGCGGCTGATCTCTGATTTGGAAAAAAAGTACTGTGCGGTCCTCGGCCGCACAGTCTGCAGTATGGTAGCTCCAACTAACATAGATGTGATAACAGTAGTCACGGCGGACTAGGACAGGGGAAGAGGATATGGCCCTTTTTAATTTTTTGAATGCAATTTCGCACTTCTTGTCCCACAAAAAATTGGCATCCTTCTTCAACAAGGCGTTCAAAGGATTTGCCAACTCGGCAAGGTTAGGGATGAATCTTCTCACAAAGTTAATCTTCCCAAAGAAAGACCTGAGCGAGGTGACATTGTGGGGAGGTGGGATCTCTTTGATGGCACGGATTCTTTCTGGGTCAATCCTAATTCCCTCCTTGGACACAATATGTCCTAATAACATTCCTTCATTAATCCCGAAGTTGGACTTTCTTGGGTTAAGGGATATCCCAAATTTCCGACACCCGTCGAAAACTTTTCTCAAGTGGTCCACATGATCGGCACGTTCCTTAGGGAAAACAGTCAAGTCATCTTGGTAGATCACGCTGATCTTCCCAATCAGGTCGCTGAAAGCTTGGTCCATAGCCCTCTGGAACGTGGATCCAGCATTTTGTAATCCAAACGACATGCGGATGTACTCATAGGTTCCCCACGGGGTGGTGAACGTGGTTTTCCCTCTGCCTTCCTTCTTGATCTGGACCTGATTGTACCCGGAGAAACCATCTAACATGGACAACATCCCTCCTCCGGTGACACTTTGCAACAGGTTTTCCATGTTGGGCAAAGGGTAGTTGTCTTTGAGGCAAGCCCGGTTCAGATTCCTGAAATCAATGTAGATCCTGATTTCACCGTTTTTCTTCCTCACTATCACCAGGTTAGACACCGAAGAGGTGTGCCTTACAGGTCTAATGATTCCAGCTGCCAGCATCTTCTCAATCTCGTTCTTGATTAAAGGGGCTAGTTTCGGGTTGACATTTCTCAGCTTTTTCCTGTATGGTGTGGCACCCTCTAGTAGCGTGATAGTATGCTCGATAACGGATTCATCATAAGTTTTTAAATCATCATATGTCCAAGCGAAAACATCTTTGTACTTGAGGATCAGCTCTATGATTCTTCTGCGTTCCTCTTTGGATGCATTCTTCCCAATCCTTATCATTTTGGGGGAAACCGAAGAGCCTATATTTACTTCAATTACTTCATCAACAAGCTCAGCTCTGCCCCCCTTGTACTCGTCGTGTCTGTTGAAATTCTTTTTGAGCGGTAAGGATAAATCCAATAGGTTAGCATCACAGAGTGATTGTCCCGAAGACTGGTCCTCAAGGTTGATCATTGGATCAAGGGTGTTTTCCACTCCTTGCAGAAAATGCACTATGTGGGCATCATCTTGGAACACTTACCAGTAGTCTTGGTTATTGGGCACAGAAGGCCTGAAAAGGACCTCGACCTTGCACTTTCGCTCAGTTAAGGCATCCGGGACTTCAAAGGTACTGGCAGCCATAGCTAGTGCGTCTGCCAAGGAATTGTCTTCCCTAAGAACAACCTTAATTGAGAAAGCGTCGAATAACTCGATAGTGTCCCATACTGCATTTCTGTAGGTGCGCAATCTATCGTTCTTGGCAGCAAACTGGTTTCTAACTTGGGAGGCTATAAGATCAGAATCACCCACAACACTCAAGCACTTGATTTTGCGGTCTTTGGCAATTTCTAGTCCGAGGAGAAGGGCCTCATACTCCGCCACATTGTTAGTGCAATCAAACTCTAAGCGGAAAGAATATATGGTTTCTTCACCAGAGGGCGAAGTTATGACCACCCCGACACCCGCACCGCCTGGAGTGAGCTCCGTCGAAATGCATCTTCCAGACCTCACTAGGAGGGAAAGGGTGCAGCCTAATGTCTTCCCAGTAGTTTGCTAACACCATAAAGTTTCCGACCTCAGCCGTGGGGCGGATTGCTTCTTCATAAAGGTAATCGGGGGTTTCCACATGTTCTTTCATCGGAGGTTCGTTAAGTAAGGTGATGATTTTGCCTGGTCCCCTTGGGATGGTTGCATATGTGAGGTCCATTTGGATGTGTCCACCCAACTTAGCGGCCCATTCTCTGGATAGGAGCATGCCTCAGACATCTGGGACGTCGATGATGAGAACATCGATGGACATCTCGATGTCGGGGCACGCAGCCAACTTCATATGGAGGTTTTCAATAACTCCCACTGCTTTTACCGGACAGGAGTCCATCCCACACACATTTCTAAAAGGCCTAGAAGGGGTCAACTCGAGTTGTTCCATGACATGCAGTGGCATGACGTTGACCTCAGCCCCCGAAGCAAGCATGCAATTGTGGAGTATAAGTTGGTTTACCTTGAGGGCAACGTAAAACGCGGCGCACCCTTCAGAGTTACCTTATACACTATGGATGTTTATTGGCGGGTCAGGCACAATCTCAATTGGTTTCTTAGGAGGGGTTTCCTTTGGTTGTATCCCCCAAAAGGTACGGGCTCTATCATGCATCTCAGGAATCCTCAAAATCTCATTTAGGGGTATGGGAATGCTAAGTTTGGATAGAAAGTTTCCTATGTCATATTGAAAGGCATGTTGTTTCAATTCGTTAGTTGGAGGGGGTTTTATGCCGAGGAATTCCATGATCCGAGCTTTGATGACCGGGATTTTGACCAATTCCTTAAAAGGGACATGGATCAAGGAGCTGGAGAGCTCGCTTGATACGTTCACCTTAATGGGGCCAAAACTAGGGGGTTCCTTACCCGAGGTCCCTTCGGGACATTTGACCTCCCTCTTCCACCTGTTGGCTTGCGAAGGGATGGCTTTCGCTTGAGGTTCTGAGCTAGGCTTGGTTGCACCCTTAGGTGCACTCGTTTCCCTTGTTTGAGGGTCCCCCTTTTCTTTAGTCATAATCCCGGGGTTAGGTTTCGGGATCGTTTGCCCTTTTGGGCTAGGTTTATCCTTTCCCTGGGATCTCTCGGGACCAGGAATAGGCTAAGGATTGTTCCTTTTAAGGATTTCAGGATTAGCTTTCGTATGACCACAGTCAGTTGGACCACCTCTCTTCTTAGCCAATTGGCTCCGGGTGAGGACCTGGGCGGACGCGGTGGAACAACTATAATCTCCCTCGTAAATGTACCGGATATGTCGGTCACGTTCCCTATTTTCTTGATCTTGTTGTTTTAGCAGGAGCGTGACATTGGTGACCAACTCAACTAATTGAGATAGTACTTTCATGGTCATCCCGCACACCATGGTGTCCTTTTCGAGGTCGAGCATACTGACAGGCGTAGGGGAGAGTTTTCTCATAGTTTTCGTCCGACGTAAGTGATAGGCGTACTATGCAATATAGCAGAACGATCAAGGTTGCGAAGGTTATAAGGGTGGGTTCGGCCTCCAGTGGAGCCGCGGGGTGGAGTCGCCAGGTGAACTTGGGAACCTTGTTCACCGAAGGTGGAATGTCGTAGGGGAAGTGGTGAGTGAGACAAAATGTGTTGGCTGCAATAATTATGTGAATAGAAATCAGCCAACAGAGTTGATGATGAAAGGGAAAACAAGCAGAAGACTCAAAACTCAAACAAAACACGGGTAGGCCTCTACCTCCCTGGCAGCGGCGCCAAAAATGTTATCACACAAACTCTAGCTGTTTGGTAGTAGGTGTCCCAACAGGGATGGTATAGGTGAACAGCTAGGAAGGTGTAACTGGCAATAGCCAGGTCCTCCGTTCAGTGAACGAAAGTCACACCGGACAAGGCTACTGTCACTTTAGACAAGGCACGTAGTCAAGTCAGGGGGGAGACCCTGCTCAACCAGGTGGTGGTCGAGAGACAAAAGTACACCCAAATCTAAAAGATGGAAAGACAAACAGGCAGGAGATGAGTGTAAGTAGGTCCTAAGTCTAGTTTCAACCACCAGTTGGACACACGGGTGAAATAAATACTTAAATGAAACGTGACCAACAATCGAGTGTGATGAATCGGATAGATTGGATTAAAGACGAGATGGCTGAAAATAGTCTAAGGATATAAATTGAGTTGGAAGTGAGATAGTGAAGTAAACTGCCTAGGAAAGGGGTTAAGTAGTGGACAAATGGACCTAGGGAAGAGAATAATTAGCATTAATAATCACTTCCAGCAATCGGTACTTGATTTCATAAGGTGAAACGACGTTCTGAACCCAAATCAAAAGTACCCAGAACCCCAAAGTGACCCTAAATCAGCAGAAGAGAAAAACACCCCCAGGTGGGCATTTTTGCCAAGTGGACCAGTGCCTAAACTATGGGTTAATGGAGTCGGAATTGTTTCAAACTTGAGATATAGGCTTTTAGGCGCAAATAACAAGCGGGTTTGCAATAAAAACAAAGTTCTAACGGTGAGAAATTTAGTTTTTGTATTTTAGGGTTTATTAAGTGTTTTTGCAGCTTAACATCAATAGTGAGAGAGAGAAGATGAGAAACAAGCAAGGATCCCGTACCTAGATAATGGAGATGAAGATGCCCCCGTGCTGAAGACAAACCCTGAAGATCAAATGCTGAAATAGAGTGCCATTCATATGGAATTAGTTGAAGCCCTTAGCATAGAACATGGGCTTACTTCAATACAGAAATATGAGGTTATCCTTCGCCACTATACAAGTATTTTTGGCTTCAAGAAAGAGAATAGAGTGGATAAAGATGAGAGAAACAAGAAGCACTGTGAAGAAGAGAATACTTTCAACTTTCAAGTGTTCTATGTTTAAGTCAATTCTGAGATAACTAACACCCAATAAAGAATCTTTGTAGAATATTTGTCAAACATCCACATTGATGTTAGGGGTGTTTCAGAGTTGTTCAAGGCAATGAGGAAGCTCATTCATAAGATAAATAAGGTCAATCATTTAATGATGATCACAATCAACTTCATGTAAGTGACATTGTCAATTGGGATTCATTTCGAGAAGTGGAACCTGGTCAAGGTGACAATAGCAAAGAAGAGGATAAAGGATGTGCCTCATTCAAATCCCTGAGATTGGGAAACTACTATACTTTTGCAATGGATCCAGACAAATCTATGAAATTGAATGAGGGATTTTGTGAAGAACTGAAGTTGGAAATTGAATACAATGATAATTTGCAATCCATTCTTAAGAGAAGCAATCCATAAAGCTTAGAATTGTTTTCTCTAAGAAATAGTACCATTTTTTACTCCTGTTTGGATAATGATATTGGATCAGCTTCAATTGACCAGCTTTCCTTTGATGTTGGTTTAGAAGAATCAATGACGGTATATTTCCATAATCTAGAAGGGATTGATTGTCATATTTTAGAAGCATCATGCTCCTTTGGCTATCTTTCCTTGGATAAAACAACTTCGGAGTGAAATATTACCAACCTGAACCAAGATATGTATTCAATTAGTCATCTGGAACTACCATGTTGTCTGACAGTGTGATTAATCGCCATAATCACTTTGGCTCCTCAAATGACAACCTTTAGAAATATTGCATGCATCCTTCCCCTCCTTTTATTAATAATTTTGGTTTTCTTGAGGTATCATGGGACAAGAAAATTCTTGTGAATTCTCTCGTCTACAAGAGGGATGATAACTTGAAACATATGCAATTGAGTTGCAGTTATCAATAAGAGAAGGTCAAAGTTCTGAAATTCATATGTAGAGATGTTTTTCAAGACAAGAGGTGTTTAGGTAATTTCATATTCTGTTTCATGTTACACTACTAAGAAGATACCATTTTGAATGATCCATCGACGATATGTGAAACCTTTGTATCTACAATTTCCTGCATTTTCTAATAAATAAAAAAAGTGATATACAAATGACTGGTTTGTGTTTTGGTGAAGTGAACATGATGAGAAAGATGATTGCATTATCGATCTCCATTGGGGAGAAAATAATAATACCCACATTCAAAGTGAAAATATGGTATATGCATCAATTGTTTTGCATTGTGGAGAGAGTAAACAACTAAGTCAAGTCTCTGTTCAAGAAATGCTCTATAGAGAAGGAACCCCAGTATATGGTCAACATATTGCCGATATACAGAGTTGGTTCTTATCTATCTTTGCATTTAATATTAATTTTGATTTTTAACAGTGCAGATTCTGTAGAATCAGTTATTTTCCTTACACTTTAAGCCAACTTAGATGATTCCTTAGTACTTGCAAGTCTAAATGTGAGCATGTATTTCGTTATCGACCTTCTAAACCTTTCCATTCATTTATATTGGTAGTATCTAACCACAAGTTGCTTCAAATGATGAGAAATTATAACCATTATTCTTGTACAGATCCATTGACCTTAAAAGAGAAAGCTTCATGGAAGATGACCCCTTCTAAGAGTGAAAGAAGGAATTATATTCTTCTAGATGAGGGAAATATCAATGACCTTCAAATGCCTGACTATAATAAAATATCATATCACCCTTATTTTAAATGCCAAGAGGGAATGGATTAGGCTAAAGGTAAAATAGAGGAGTACATCAGAGAAATGCTTAACCCATCTGAGAAAATTTCATGTCTAACTGAAGATTTAAATGATAGAGAACTCGCAGGATTTGCAGGTTTCCAGTCTACTACCCATGCAAAAAATCCTTTCCCAACACAATTCTTGAGGGGGAAACAAGAACCAAGGAAATATAGGATGTTCATTTTGGAATCTGTGAAAGAGATGTTGGATTCACCAAGAAAACTGTATGTCATTGACTTTCTAACATAATCCTTTATCAAAGAAGGTTTTGGCCGTGAGCAGTTAGCAAAGGAAATATGTAATCAAATCTGTACACAGAAGAAGGATGAGACAAATATTTTAAGAAAGGATGGTACAGATAGCATGGAAGAAAGAAGAAGAGTGGACAAATTTCTGGAAGGGAAAAAAGGAGATAGAAATTGAGATAGAAGTATTGATTTTTGGAATCCTTATCGAAGAACTTGTGGAATATCTTGCTCATATTCAACTGTGATTATATTTCGTCTTTGTTTAGGGGAATCCCACTCCATACTTTATGGGACACCAATATCTACAATGTTTTAGTTCATCATGTGTATACCCATATGACAATACATTAGTGAAGCTGTGAATATCTGCGACTTTAGTTCTTCACAATTCATGAGAAATAATGTTCTCTCTGACTCTAGTATTTGAGAGGCTTGGTAGAGATTCCTTTATGCATTTTTCACCTCTGATGAAGATTATAAATTTATATCATTTAGTAGTATGATTCTCATTAACACTGTTGTTTTGAATGTGCATTTAATAAGTGGCAGATGAATTGATCAATAGATAGTAGAAGCAATCTTTATAGATTGTCTTTAAAGATGTAAGCAAAGAATATCTTTTGTGAATAAAAGGGACTAACCTGTAATTTTGTACTTCACATGCTTATGGGATGTTTAAATAATTGTATCATTAAAAATGCTAGATTAATGTCAATCTTCATAAGTTGACCTTACAGCATATGGAAAGCACCTCAAAAGATGCAGGATTGTTGGAGTTGTTTAAAGATGAAATATGAGGATAAGATGTGCACTAGTAAGAGTGAAATTTATCTTATTCTAAAATAGATTACAGACGAGACAAATGAGTGAATGCCATTTGGAAATTCAGCTCAATACATTTTCCATGTCTACTAGTAGAAAAAAACCTCCTATTAGTTCATGCCTCTGTTTGATACTCTAAGCTTTTATTTTCCAGTGCTACAAAATTACCAATATTATCCCATCATTCCTAGCGCTGTTGAAATTTGGATTCATTTTTACCCGTCTCACTAATTTTTTTCCTTTTATGGATTTATATCTCACAAAAAATTTTATTTAAATTTATATGACTTAATATATCTTTTAAAAAATATATATAATCTTTGATAATAATGTTTGGTTAAAGACTACAACCTTCAAAATCAGAAAATAATATATATTTAGATAGCAAAAACAATGCAGACTTAGATGTCCACATGCATGTAGGATGAAGCAAGGCAATTTAGAAAGAGTGACACTAGTTTGAGACAGAAGAAAACTCAAATATATCATCATTGATAAAAAACTACTAAACCATTTTGCTACAATATCATCATCCAAGGTATGAATCTGGAAGGTATTCATTGTTATTTTAGGAAAATGACATAAATAGGGGAAGTTGGCCGAGAAGTAAGAGATTCAAGGGCCGATTAGAGCATCCTTTTCTTATTCAATTTCAACTTATTCACCTGAATTGTCATCTCCTAAGCAACGTATAGAGACTTTTTCATGCTATCCCATTTTTTCCATAGAAATTCCCTATTCCTACTTGTTTGGCATAAAATTTGGTTCACTGTACTCAAATGCTGCCTATACCTAGTTATGTGCTTGCAATCAAATGATGTCTTGGCCAGATGAGTCAAAAAATATCTTCACTTCATTAGTTCAACTTCATCCTTCAGTTGAAGGACATCAAAGGATAGCAGGGGTGTAGCAGTGGGTGGTGTCATATGACATGCAATGGTGTAGATGGAATAAAGAATGGGAAGGAAAATTCATTGTGGAAAATCTAGAAATAGACAATTTTCCTATTGAGACAGTTGTTCGGCAGAGGTAAATCTGGGTGTTGGAGCAAGGGTTGAGTGCTTTCATGCTAATCCAATACAACAAGATTCCGGAGTTAGATTTGAAGGTGGATTTGGTGGTTTCTCTTGTCTCTTGTATTTTTGTTTCTAAAATTCACTAGGGAGGTATCTTAGTCCCCTCCACATCAAAATTCCCTTCCAGTATGGCCTCAAGGGATGAAAGCCTAAATGTGCAGATCTGCCACAAGCTGGCTTTGGAAGCCGTTGGAGCAGAAATACACCCTTGGGATAAATTTCTGCCATTTATATGACAATTTATGCAACAATACATTATGACTAGTGAGGTCTATTATCCACATTCAAAAGGATAAGGCTAAAAGAATGCATAGATTCAAAATGAGATAATGGGTATTCTAGGCAAGTTATTATTCAAAATTTAAGATGAAAAATCGGAAGGCAAAAATTTGAAAAATGTAGTCTATTGTTACTGACCCACTTATATGGGAAATTTATAACAAAAATAACTCATCAAAACAAATCAACATTCAGTCCCAATAATGGGACAACTGTGTCTGGATGCAACTAAAAAATTAGGCAAGCAAAATAATTGGCCATATCCTTTTTAGCCTTATTTGTTCCCTTTCCTTACATAGTCAAAGAGAATAAGCCAAATTATGTACCTGCTCTTCCTCTTCAATTTCCCTGCTCAACTCTACACCTCTCAACATCAACTTCAACTCCTCTTCAATAACCAAGGGTTCAATGTGAATAATAATAACAGATAGCAAAATATAAGTATGAAGATCAAATATACAATATCAAACACGGACACTTCAACGACTTTTAAAATTGTAATGTTTTCCATATTCTTTCCTATGTGCAGGAGAGATCACTAATCATTGAATATTCCAAGAGAATTAACATATTAATTGGCTTCCTTTTCTTCTCATCTTGGTTTGTCCATTGATTTTAAAGTGCATGATGCACCACTTATACCCTGTCTAGGTTAGTCTTTCAGTAAGCTTATAGTTTAAGGGTAAAGTAGTTACTAGCAGAGTTGGATAAGAAATCAGAGAGGATTTTCACTGGAGGAAAAATATGCAATATAGATATATATCTTCTCAATATATGGGATATGTATATCCTAGGGGAATCCAACCAATACCTGTATCTGCAATGAACCAAATAAGGATAGAAATCACATGGGGAAAGCACTAGGTAATACAACAGTGAGTTGAGAAATATTTCTGATAATATATAGAAATTATTTATCCCTTCTATCCAGGATATTCAAATGGTGGAAAATAAGTGACCTTCTCTACTCTTCAGTCCCGGGATATTCAGCATGCCCATGGAAAAAACAGACACAATTCTACCAACTAGATACAATACTAAGAAAATCCAGGCTATGGGTCTTACCTGCAGCAAATTGTGAATGAAAATCCCATTGTGATAGCTATCAAAGAATCAATATTTCAAAGATAAAGGATGAAGCTAGCTTAAGCAGCCTGCACTCCATGCATTGCTATACACTCCAACAACCAAGAAACATTATTAGTGTTATAAAGCATACAACAAATGATCTTATCACAATATCATGAAAAGGTTACAAGTTATCCTTACGATTTTCCATAATATTAATTTTTTCAAAGAAAATCAAGCCTTACCACAAAGCGTGCCACTTTTGTTGCAATATGGACAACTATGCTTTTTAGAGTAATTTTTGTAACCAATAAAATAAACCTACCAAGAACATTCCATCAATAAATTGATATTTTACAGTAAGGAAACTGGTCTGATTCAACATCCAGTGATGAGAAATCCATAAGAGAGGATATTCAGACATTAATTTCCATGAAAAATGAATTTAAGATGTCACCCAAATATAAAAATATTTATGAAAACTGGTTTGAGATTATACTTTTGCATTTTACTAATTTTCCAATTTAATGATCTGGAATATAGCTAGCACAAGAAATTTTCACGTCTTATATCCCAAGGGGGAACTCTGAACTTCTATGACCACAACTATTTGGGGTCAAAAATTCAGTCATGACAGAAATAACTCCTAAAAATATCTTGAAGGATGATATGCTTTCCCAGAAATCGACATGCACATAAAATTTAGATGCCAAACTTCCTGAAATCAACATGCGCAGAAGATTTAGATGCCAAACTTCAAATTTTTCCACAAGAGTTGACACATTCTTGATTTTCTAAATACAAGATTGGCAACAGTTCAAACCTTCCAAGCAATTTACTAATACTAGAGGCTACTGGCATAATAGAATTGTTAGTGAACGGCCTTTCACCCCTGAAACACATGCATACAATACAAACTAATAGTTTTAGCGCCTAGCATCAATGCATAACTTGTTAATCAAGTAGGGTTATATATTATTAAATAATGAATTCAATACACAGTGGGAAGAGCCACATCATAACAGAGTGGTATATGGTCAGTGCAAACCAACGAATGAACACCCTCTACTGGAAATTTTATAGAGACAAAATCGCTCCCCTCCTTCCCAAAAACTCCATTAATGAAAATCAAGGGGCGATTCAACCTTGGGCATCCTCCATTAATGAAAATCGAGGGTGATTCAACCCAGGGAATCTTCCATTAATAAAAATCGAGGGCGATTCAACCTTGGGCATCCTACAATAATGAAATTTGGGGGGTGAATCAACCCTGGGCATCCTACAATAATGAAATTTGAGGGGCGAATCAACCCTGGGCATCCTCCATTATTGAAACTCTAGGGCGAAGGAAATATTTAGCACGATTTTTACTATAAATCGAAGGGCGAAGTCGAGATTTCAGCTTTTATCTGAAAGGGCGATTTGCTCTTCATTTATTATTTCTTTAATAAATATTGGACTAATTTATTAAATTTTAAAATACTTTTTCTATATTAAAAATTCGCCCACCTTTTTTTCTAAACCTCCTTAGTTTCGCCCATGGGCTAAATTTCACCCCTATAATTTTCCCTGGTCGTGAGGGTTTGAGGAGGCCAGTGCCTTGGGGGTTGGGCCTATGGAGTCCTCCAATGATGATGTTTTGAAGAACCCACTTCAATAATCACAAGATGCCAAAAACCCAGAAATGGTTATGCTGTTAACCAAGCCTTTTGAGCTGTAGAATTTTTCGGAGGATTTTACCTAGGATTTTTAATGTAAATGACAGATGGGTAGTTTTGAGAAATAGAATCTTACCTCACAAGCGTACCTGAATGATGGAGATGATGGCGTTTTGAAGAACCCACTTCAATAATCACAAGATGCCAAAAACCCAGAAATGGTTATGCTGTTAACCAAGCCTTTTGAGCTATAGAATTTTTCGAAGGATTTTACCTAGGATTTTTAATGTAAATGACAGATGGGTAATTTTGAGAAATAGAATCTTACCTCACAAGCGTACCTGAATGATGGAGATGTTTGCCAAGGTGTTGAGGATTGCTCCCACAAAGATCAAATGAGAAATTGTTGAGTTATCTTGCATCCACGAATTGCCTAGCTCCACATGTGCGCCCTCCTCTACCTAATGAACCAAGGACAAAGAAAATCAATCAGTTCAAACAAGCATGGAAGAAATACAAATGACGTGTAAAATCACAAAGAGTAAGAGGTACATAGACAATAATACTCCTTGTAACCGACGAAGAGAAGAGAAACTTGCAGGGAAGGTCTCCCTAGCCAATGCGCCTTCCTCACCAATTCGGCCTCCTCACCTGTAGATAAAAGCATAGAGAAATAGATATGCAAAATAATCACCAACCCTCAGTGCAGAGGAAAAGCAGTTTCAATCAACACCATTGACATCCAAAACCAAGAGACAAGTATCTGCGAGAAAATATTTTATTCCAGAAATCTAGAGCCAAAAGTCCCTTTACAATGAGAAGCTCTTTCCTTTAAATAGGATGGAGAGATACCAAAACCCTAACCACCTTTTGAATGGATGGCTAAGATTAAAAGATCAAAATGTTCTAATCTATGGTTGAGATGAGCTCAACAATAAAGGACATGGATCAACTAAAAATATAACATACATGGACAAAATTGCCCTAGGAGAGGGGGGTCCCACTCAATATGATAAAATAAACATGAAAAAAAGCACATGGTGGGTCTAGAGGGTAATATCTAACACCCCTAGTGTGTCCCCAGGGCACAATAACATCAAATGACCAACACAAGCACCAAATCGTGCTCCTCTGGGAAAGTCATGAGCCTCCAAAGGCTCCAGAAAATCATAAAATGTGCCGGAGAGATGGGTGTGGGCCCCACTGAATGCTGAAACTGCTGTGGAATGGGTGGAAGACATCACACTCATCATCAAAATTCATCCCGTGCCATTTCCTTGCCTCAGTAGCCCAAATCAAATTCTTCAGTAGCCAATTTAACCATTTTTTATCCTCTGTAAATAATCAAAATGACTGTAACTCTCTTGGTCACCTGGGGCCAAATCTGATTGCACCAATGTGTCTGGGAACAAAGCAATATAGTAAATTCAAGTGGCTACACTGCATGTACCCTCTGTAGCGCCATAGGAAAACCAATAACATCATCACTCTACTCCGACAGGCCATTTAACATGGCAAATATGCACCAGAATGATAAACTGAGGAAAATACTCACTGTAACTGCCCGGAACTGAAAAACCAATTGTCTCATTGGACTCAGAGAGCCCAAATCCACTAGAGGTGCGTACTCATACACCCTATGGATCTCTACATGATCATATAAAATCTCCAATATATCTAGACAGATAAAATAATAATAATCTGTAAATGATCAAATATGCTGAAAATCACAAATCATCATCATAAACCTGTAACCAATGCATGGAACCATCTGGTGACCTGCAATAGACCATATATCATCCATCTGCATCAAACAAGGTCTATCCACCTCATGTCTTATGGTTGACTTTGGTCAAACTAGGTTTGACCAAGTCAACATGACCCATAAAATGACCTAGGCTAAAATCAAGTTGTTGCAAGTGTTAGAGGTTAAGAGATGTTCTACAAATCATTCAAGTAACAATTATAACATAGAGTAATCAATTCTCTGGCGATCTAAAACCAAATATAAAGTGTTTTCAATATTTATTATGACTCAGACTAGACTTTCAAAACCATACTCACTTCATAGTTGTGACCAGTTTGCTAGTGATGGGTGAAGGCTAAAACTTATAAGGCTAGGATAAAGTGTGACCACTGACTTGACACTATGACACTTTGGAAATGGAAAGGGGATACACACTCTAGCATATGCTGGATAAGCAGTAACACAGGGGATGGCAGTGTCTCACAAATGGGTAAGTTGTTTCAGAAGTGCTTATTCAGCCTTGACAAATGCCTACAACTCACATCTAAGCTGATACAGCTCCCTGAGGATCTTTTCTAGAGCCGCCATGACTAGGTGCCCGACAAACCGTAACTCAAGGCTCTAGGGGACATAACTCGAGCTGTCCCTTACTCCTTCTCACATGATAATTCGCAAGCTAGTGAGGGATAAATCAATACAAGGGAGGCCAGCAATCATTTAGATATAACATTATTTGAACTATTGCTTTTTGGGCCTTTCAATTTCCATAGCCTTGATCAGTGTGTGTTCAAAAACACATTCTTGGATTTACATTTATTAAGGCTTTCTGATCCCTGTGTGTCAAGAAACACATTCTTGGATTTACATTTCACATTTACATTCAAAGCCAATTTCATTAGGCTTGCCTTGCATTCACGTGTGTTAAGAAACACATTCTAGAACGGGATTTTACATAAGATATACATTTCATTTCCATATACACTGTACTGATGGTAGCACTATCTATTTCAGGTGTAGCCAACAAAACCTAGGCAACTCAGAGCCGAGACACAATACAACAAGGGAAGCTCATCCAACACAGAGGCTAAAGCGGGGGAAGGTCCTCCATGCGACTAGTCAAGTAGTAAGTCAGGGTAATAACAACAACAGGAAGGTAATGGATGGGTGGAGAAAGTGAATAATGAGACCAACACTAGCAGGCCAAAGGATGGTGGGAATGATCACCTCTATTCTCCCTAAGGAGGGTAAAACCGATGAGTATAAGTCAAGAACTTCTAAGTCTGAGCAGGGAAAGATATATATATATATATATATAAATAATATAACCAAGGTCCAAATCTATATGATCGCCAGATCATGATACTAAATGCTAAGACATGCCACAAGAATGAGTATAAAATCAAAATAACCATAACACAAGATAATACCTGTCGGGTCATATACCTGTGCATAATAAATCTGAACCATCATCTGTCCTCTGAGAACCTGCTGCTGCAACTCTGGGCAATACCAACTGCCCTATAAATGGCTAAATGCCTACATCAGTCATCAAATATGAGTTTCCTGAGAATCAGTCATGGCATAGGAATATAATACTATCCATACTCATAATAGTGATCCGATCATAGATGCTCGTCTCAGCATCTCAATGTAAGGGAACTGGCTGAAAAATATACTGGAATCTGGAATAAAACATATGGTACCCCAACTACTATAAATGTGATAACATCTGGCTCCAGCTCGGACAAGTGCTCTGCTGAAAAGAGCACTTGAGAACCTCAGAATCTCTGGTCACCATCACTCTGCTACTCGTATCCTCGATCCAACACTCTAGCTCTGCAACAGCTACCCAAAATAACACCTGCTATCTGCAAAATGTCCAGAGCTATACCAAACACACAGACCGGTCGTCAGAACAATGCATGTATATACATAGATCTCAAAATAAAAACAATACTGAAATTGAAATGCAGAAAGTAAAAACTAATCTACTAACATATCTTTGAAAAAGTTTTATTTTATTGTGCAGGAAAAGAAAATTACAAGCACTCAGGACTACACTACGAGCTTCAAAGGCGAGCTTAGACAAAGACAAAGGTGCCAGACTCAATGGATAAAAAGACTAAACTACTTCTCAAGCGAGCTTATTCAGAATCTACCTACTCTAATCTACCAGGCAAGCAAGAAGTACTAAGTAAAATCATAAATCCAGTGTAACCACTTGCTTAACAGATCAATTGATCTTTCTTTACAGTTAATAATACAACAAGTCAGAGATGGTTTAGAAGTAACTTGAATGATAAGTGATTCCATTCTAATTTGTTGTTTCATATTCAAAGAAAGATATAGATAATGGGAAATGAAATCATGCAAGGGTTGAGAATTAATTTTGCAAACTTCATCCATCAATATACTGATAGGATCATAGAGATAAGGCAAGTTCAAAATTGATGGAAGAATAAAATATGACACATGATTCAACTCAACTAAGCTATTTTTTGCTTGCTCATCTACTTGTCTAGGACAATTAATTCTTTTTACTCTAGGAATCACTAGTACAAAATGAGGAATTACTGACTAAAAAAATGACTAAAATTCGGCTATAAAAGACTATTTTTGAGTCGGCGACTAATAGTAGCTAATTTCCACTATCTTATAGCTAGTCATATTTCACTAGTCATTAATTGGTTGACTTATTAGTCATTGATTTAGTCATTGATAGTCACTGATTTAGTCAGTGATAGTCACTGATTTAGTCATTGATTTAGTCATTGATTGCCACAATTAATGACCAAATATACGACTAAATAAACCACTAGATGATAACATATTAATGACTAAGCTAAATACGACTAAACGTTAGTCGTGCTATAAGATACTGGAAATTAGCCACTAATAGTCGTATATATGCGAATTTAGTCGTTTTCGTAGTCACTAATTTATGATAGGGTACGGAGGAATCGAACCACCAATCTCCTGCCTATAATTAGGTAGGTGCTCTACCATTGAGCTAGCACCCTTTAAGAAGTTGTTATTGCTTAACAATGATGATATTCAAACAAATTTTGATGTATTAAGTGTCATATAAGCCTCAACTCGAAAATATGGTTGTAATAAGTGTCATAATTGTAGGTTTCATGCCAAATAAGTGGACTTTGGCACTTGAGTTTAGAATAATTATGAAAGGGGAAGTATGGATGAGCAAAACTTTTAAGACAAACAAATAGCTGCACTTATAGAAATGAAAATTCTCAAAAGAAATAGGGATAACACATATTCAACTTCAGTTGGCAACATGTTTTAACACATACCAAGAATTTCCACCAGCATTGGAAATAATATCAAATAAATTCTGTGTGTTCAGACCCAAACGAGCTCCAATGCCATTGCTTCAGCAGCAGATGCAATGTGAACCCCAGCAAGAAGTTGATTTACCATTTTCACAGAACTAGCAAAACCAACAAACTTGTAAAAGTGAAATTAAATTGCCTTTGAATAGTGAGTATTTGTACACTTTGCACAACCCAAGTTAGACATTAAGCACTCTAACATTCCTACTTGAGCAATGCATTCACAATCTCAAGAAAGCATACTGCTGACCTACAAATGTTTGCTGAAAAAGATTAATTTCTTTCACTGCCTGAAAAATACTTCAGAGAATGATACTTTTCAGTGATATATGAGAATGATACTCTGAATCTATTATTTGAGACTCGAGATTTTCCATCCTTTGAAATTCAACACTGCAAAGATGAAGAGACAAGGTTAATATTAGTTAATATTGAATTAAAGAATGCTGCAAAACACCTAGGAACTTAATATTATTCTCAGTCTAGCATAATTGAATATAATGGATACCTTGGTATTGCTTTCAGTCTAAAACCCTGAATATAAAATTAAAATATAAGAAATTTCCAACTTTTTCATATACATTTTAATTCAATACACATAACCAACTTGAAATTTGAACAGTGCCTTCAAAAATTCCAGATGCTACATGAAGGTTACAGTGGAAAGTTTATGCATGTTCAGAAAAGGAAGAGTGAAATGCTACATTCAAATTCTTTGCATTGTTTCCTGAGATACCAAAATACACTGATCCCTCTGCTACTATGAGGAATGGATCTGTCGGGTGGTGGGCGCCCTGTTCTGAATATGTCTAAAGCTGATCCCTCTGCTACTATGAGGAATGTAGCCCTGAATTCACTTCATTCAGAAGCGCAATACAGTGGGATGACTCTGAGAAGCCTTGCTTCTTTTAGACTTCACCAAATGAAGATTTTAAAAACCTGCCTGTGGATTCACACGATTGATGAGAAAAAAGAGTAAAATCAATTATTTGATATGTCAAGGTTAATAATACTAGCCCAGGCTCTAATGATAATTCTGCTGCTATATTGTATGGGAGACCAAGAATCACTTCATTATTTTTTCAACTTTTCTTCCTTCAACTAGATAAATCTCTGGGCATTACTTACATTCATCCTTTGGAATCTGCATATATCCTGCTCATATAGACATATATCCACACTATGAGATATAATCAAGAGATGCTTTGTTTCTATCATCTCTGGATCAAAAGGAAAAATATATTTGGATGGTCTATGGCACAGTGCTGGATCATCTTCTCATAGAAATACTACTTTCCCACAGAGTTCATAAGTGCATAATTTTCAGACAGAGGTCTCCCGAAACCAAACAAATGGAGGATAGATGTCTTCAACGTAATGCCTTAAATTTCTAGCCTAATTCCATAATGTCAATCTTTCCTCCACTCTGGAGTGACTCTTGAGGCAGCTCAACTACTGGGCATCATTTGTTAACAGTATGCACTTGAGGGTGATCATTAATACAAACACAATTATGGTCTTGAACACCACCCTCGGTCCATATCATGGCTAAAGCAAAATTATTGTGCGCATATATCAAAATAATTCTGCAGACTCCAAATTCAGTATTTACCCTTAAAGTCTAGGTGATGCAAAAGGTATGTATCAAGCTTCAATTCTAGTACATCTGCATTAGAAAAAAAATTCACACAGCAGGAAGGGGACATTTTTTTCACCGGATTGGACCAGAGAATTTAATGTTTCAATAAGTTATACAGTGCAAGTCTGCTGTCACTTCGCTATATATATTCCATGTTCTTATAGTCCACTTTGACCACTGGAAAGTGTTACATAAATTCTTTTTTTTTATATCTCCCTACAAAGTGCACTTATAATGTCTCCATCTAACCCATTTGAATTGCAATGGGAGCAACTAGTTCTGATTTCTATACTACTAATTCCCCAAGTTATAATTCCTTCAGATATCTTCTATGATCTACCTTTTCTCTATTTTTTTGGGTTTATGTTTCCCTATCAATGTGTTGCAAAACTAGTTTACATTTGCATGAAACTGGGTAAATTTGAGCTACAATCCTAACATGAATAAATATGCAGGGTCTGTTAGCCAAACAACTTTTTCAGTATACAAAAATTGCAAAGAACATCTGACCAGCATATGAGACCATACATGGATGCCAAGTCGAGCTACTGTAACTATCACCATTTCTGCATTTGCACTTACTAGAGGCGAATAAGCAATGTAAAGGCGAGATGAGTACCGGCTAGTCACAACACATAGAAGAACATGCATTGGAATAAGATTTAATATGAAGTGTAACCTCCCCAGGAACAGACCTACAAAGAAGAACCTGTATTAAAATTATCTTTATAATATCAATAGCAATAATTGCATCATGCATGGATATCATTTGTTATTCCTATGACCTACTTACCATATAAAAGTAAGCCAAGGCATTTAAAGTAGCATAAAAGAGAGATCCAGTGTTCAATGTCTGCAAAAGTTCAAAATAATGATCACCTTAACAAAACACAAATCTCCAGCATATTAAAATTATTTTCAGGCCATAATAAGATTAGTTTCATTGCAAACTCTAGTCAATTTCCTCAGCAGTGTAACTACATATTATAAGACAATATGTGCAAATCTTCATGAATGGACATGACTTAGGTACTAAGATTTACAAAATACTTATATCATCATTTTCAGATTTCTTCTATAATTTAAACTAAATAAGGTTTGCACATGGATGAACCTTGATATATAGATAGAATGTAATGATCAAAGCAAATATAGCTACAGCCTCATTATCATAACTTCCAGCCACAGATCGTGATATATATGAAGGCACCTGCAACCAAACAATTAATTATAAAATCAGAAACATGTTATCAACTTTAGCAATTGAACAATAGACTAAAATAATAAATACAATGACTAAAGAAAATACGCAAAAAAGATGAATGCTTTCTCACAAAACACATTCTTTTCTTAGTTGGATAGTTGTCCTAGCACTGAAACTAAGTATACATGTTAAAAGTTCAGGATAGTATTTGCCACCTTATACTATGCATGCAGGCATGCTTCCAATTATTTTGTAGTCAACTGCCAGTCCGATATAATCATTTGGTAACAACAGAATGTATGGATAATGAATTTATGGAGATTTCTTCGAGTAAATAGAACAATCTTAACTCCAAAGTATTAAATGGTCATAGTATAGACTCATTTTCAACTATGACATCACCAAAAACATTGTATTTTTTACCTAGGTTGTGGGGAAGAGGTTGAACTACCTTACAATTTGTTGGGAGGATGCTAGAATATTGTTGAGAGACAATCAAGGCCGCAGTGGAAATCAGTCCACTTAAGACACCTGTCATTTTTGCTTCTGACTTGAAGTTGGTTGCTGTATGGACTGGTTTCATTGACTGAAGTTTCCAGATATATGATGGAACTGGTTGTCCAGGAGAGCATACATTCTGTGAACTTCTTTTGGATCGTGGCAGGTTGTAGAATTGAAAGAGAGAACTTTACTTAGCACCAAATTAGAATGGCAATAAGGAACTCAACCAAGCAAAAGCTTTGATCAGGTGTTTGCTGACTACTGAAAAAAACATAAATTTGTTTCTTGACATGGCCTTTTGTCCCAAATAAATCAAACAAACACGATATGATAATTTGTGAGAACAATCAAAATCATGGCAAATTGGCTATAACGTCTGAAAATGGTACATGCCAGCTACAAATGGCACAATGAAAATCTATACCTTAAAATAAGTTGCATACAACATCATAATCTATGCCTTCAAAATTGAAAGAAAGCATCACGGGTTATGAACTTATAGAAGATATGTATCCCTCATAGAAGTAGGCTATAAAATTGATTATCACAGGGATTCACTACCTAATCATAGGCATTCCTACTTGAATGTCACCCCAAGCCAAGGCAATGACACGGAAAAGAGTTAATCAACATATAACAAGTCCTTATCCAATCTTCAATAATTACCAACTCAAAACCCTTGGTAGACTCATATCTAGATCAAGGCAATTGGTTGGTTACAACAGCTATAACCCTTGATATACTACTCGCTATTTACAATGAGAGCCATAATAGCACAAGACTTCAACATCGAATGTATCACTACTACAAGCACCAACAATTTTTCTAGCCCACTTGCTAGTACAAGGTCTCCTTGCTATCCCCCTCACTACAATAAGATAAACTCCAATAAACTTACAGCAACAAGGTTTCTGCTTCCATCTCCCATAGTCATCCTCTCATAGGTGCATGTAAACAATGTGTACATGCAACAAAAAATGTTGGAGATAGCGACGGTCACAAATCTAGATCCATGAACAAAGAGTATGAGTTGGGATGCAAAATTTTCCTAAGAGATATCCTTGCATGTAATATAGGTAAGCCCTCACAATTGCAAAACAAGATTTTCATATGAGGGAGAAGGTTGGTTGAGGTTGTTGAGGAATAGATGCACATGTTTCAACTCCCTTTTAATGTGGCACTTGCTCTTAAAAACCACTTGCTTATGCTTTCATACCATACTAAAAGTGAGGTAGTTGGATATAATCCACTTGTCATAATCATAAGCCTCCACTTGGCATATCATATGCCCCTCTATTATCCTAAAGTAGTTCACGTGCCCTTTGTGCTTACATCATATTTGCACAGAAGTAATCATCTTGCAAATAAAAAATGCCCTTCTAAAAGTATGTTATATGGACTTGTACCATTTTGAATGAATAGAAATGCAAGACTTACAGTCACTGAAGTGATTTTCCAACAAGTGAACTACTTACAATGTTCAGTAATACAAAATGCATGCTACACCCAGGAATAGTATTGACCAAATGCCTCAAGCATAATGAGTGAATATATGGAACTATGATCCTTTTCCTTGGGATAAAACAGGCACCCAAAACAGGCCCTGCAATAGCTCACGCATCAAATATGATTCATTTAGTTTCCGATCTGCTTGTCCTCAATCACACTTGATATTCTGATAAATTCTTCTTACAAACAACGTAGAGCCCAAGTAACCAACAACCCCTACATTTATCAAATAAAAAATATTTATATAAGTGAAAAGCATTCAATGGAAACATATCAGCTGCAATAGAAAAACATAGAGATATTGCCAACTGCAAACACTTTGCTACAGAGAAAAGAACTCACCACAAAGGATGCCTAAACCAAGGCAGAACATTAGAGTGTAGCCAAAATAGAAACTGGTCTGGAAGAAACCAGACATCTTTGTCTTCATGTGGTAATAGTATATGGAATAAAGATACACATAGGAAGCTGTTGATGCAGCTGAGAAGAATGATGTCCATTGCCAATGATAGTTTTCAGCGTTAGGCAAGAAGTATGTTCCGACAAAGACACTTATGAGTCAAGGGTGTGGGGGTGTACACCTGTATTTAACAAGTGGTAAGAACTTTATACTAAAAAAAGTGCCTTGTATTCCTAGCTTAAGTAAAAAAACTGCTTCATCAGATGGATTATAAAAGTAAAGTCCAGATGTTGAAGTCTTGTTCACAAAAGGCATATGTCTAGTCAAGAGAAAAGAAGGGATCATTGCTTCTGAAGGGGAGGAGCATGCAGTGTACGAGTTTCAGAAAGTGTTTGTGACTGATCCACAAATGTGATATCCCCTGCTGTAGAGGACTGATTTTCTAGACGATTGCTAGTGTATGTTGTTGAATAACTTTTTCCAAACACTTTGACGGCTTCACTCTACTTCCACACTGTGAGGTCTTTATGTCCTTATAATTATTTATGGTGTATTATTGATATAATTTAAGAGACAACCACTGTTAAATACATGAGACCAATGGTGTTTGGAAGAGCTATGTTCTATTGTAGACTTGAGGTGTTGCTGCACTTGTTTGAAATGAAGTGTCTCCAGATTTATACTCGCAAATCGTTACATACACAAGACCCAATATTTAAGATGAAAACATGATCTATTTCAGATTCTAAATCACCATTGACATTAATTACCAAAATGCTTCTCAATCATTCTTATTCAGATCTGATATACAGTGATTTATATAACCCTGCAGGTTATTGTTATCACTAATCTTGTAACTGCCCCTAAAGATGGACCCAAGGTGGATGGTAGAGGGGATAGGCAACTAAAGTGGTGAACCAAGAGAGCCCTAGTTCCCAAATGGATGGTTGTCACGCCAACCAAGGCACTCTTCGCTTTTGCTACCAAAGCCAAGGTATCTTCGCTTTTGCTACCAAAGCCAAGGTAGCAAGGGGGAGACCCAGATCTACTCCCGACAGGAGAGATCAACCCAATCACCAGATCAAATCAATCAGATGAAGTACGTAGGGTGACAGGTATGGAACCCTAGATTTAAGGAGACTGAGAAACTGTGGAGGCTTAGAGATGATATGACTTGATGAATAGATCTTAAGCACAATGATTCAGGGATTAGGTATGATTCCAGGATTCAATGCTAGTTTAAAATGGTCAAATTTAACTGCCTTGGGAAACGTGACCCTTAAAACAGGGAAAGTGTCCCAAAACGTAGATTTGACAGTTAGGGCTTTCTAGCAAGGCTTGATTGAGGGATATGACAATGTCAAAGTGTGCAAGCAACCAAACAGAGATCAAACCACAGGAAAAATGGGCAAGCCAGGAAAGTCGTGAGGGTAGGGAGAAGGCTAGTGCCTAGGAAAATGGGCCAATGGAATCCCCAAGGGTGACGCCCTTGAAAACCCACCTTGGGATTTACCCGATCTACAATACCCAGAAATGTTTTTCCAAATGATCAAGGGGTTGATCAGTAGAATTTTCAGTAGATTTTTAATGGGGGTTTTGAATTAAATTGACAGATGGGTAAGTCAATGGAATGAGAAACTTATCTTGAGATCATACCTGTGTGATGGAAGTTCTTTCCATGTTGTTGAGGAATGTTCCCGCAGAGATCAAATGAGAAATTGTTGATTTTTCTTGCCACAATGAGATGCCAAGCTCCACATGTGCGCCCTCCTTTTCCTGTCAAGCCAAGGAAAATCGATTCAATCAGATTGAGCAAGAATGGAGGAAATACAAGCGAATAAGCAATGATAACAGAAAGTAGAAGGTACTAAGACAGTAATACTCCCTGTAACCAACGAAGAAACCCAAAGAAGAAGCAGGGAGAGTCTCCCCAACCAATGCGTCCTCCTTGAAGCAATTCGGCCTCCACCTGTAGATGAGAAAAACGTGTAACAAAAAAGATAGCAACATAATCTCCAATATCGCAGTGCAAAGGAAGAACAAACAGTCGAAACCCAATAGCATTCACCACCACAAGACAAGTAGATGCAATAATAATTTTCTATTCCAATAATCCAGAGCCAAAAGTCCCTTTACAATGAGAAGCTCTCTCCTTTAAATAGGATGGAGAGATACCAAAACCCTAACCACCTTTTGAATGGATGGCTAAAGTTTAAAAGATCAAAGTGATCTAATCAATGGTTGAGATGAGCTCAACATAAAGTACATGGATCAATATAACAATATAATACATCAATGGACCAAATCACCCTAGGAGAGGGGGTCCCACCAAATGTCAATGATAAAACATAATAACTAGCTCATGGTGGGTCTAAGGGGTCATGTCTAGCCTCCCTAGTGTGTCCCCATGGCACAATATCAATAAAATATAACTCTAAGTGCAAGATCGTGCTCCCTTTGAGGAAGTCGTGAGCCTCCAAAGGCTCCAGAAAACCATTAAAAGTGCCGGAGAGATGGGTGTGGGTCCCACTGAATGCTGAACCTGTTGTGGAAGGTGTGGAAGACATCACATTCATCATCAAAACTCAACCCATGCCATTTCCTTGCCTCAGTAGCCCAAAACGAATTATTCAATAGCCATTTTCACCATTTTTAATCTGCCTCGGGAAATGTGAACCTGCCCAAACTGCCACCTAGAGTGCCTGCGCTGTCCAACTGAGCCCACCAGGCTCTCTGGGAGGGGGGTATAATGGTAAAATCAAGTGGCTGGACCACCCCCTCCTCATACAGCGCCCTAGGTGAACCAATCAAACCATCTCTCTGCTCTGACAGGCCATCTAACATGGCAAAACTGCACCAGAATGGTGAACTAAGGAAAATCATCATTGTAACTGCCCGGAACTGAAAACAAACTATCTCAATGGACTCAAAGAGCTCAAATCTATCCAAGGTGTGTATCATACACCCTATGGATCTCTGCATGATCATATAAAATATCCAATATATCCAGACAGATAAATAATAATACTCTGTAAATGATCAAATGATGCTGAAAACCACAAATCATCATCATAAACCTGTAGCCACTGCATAGAACCATCTGGTGACCTGTAATAGACCTGTTATCATATATATAGTAGCCGGGCTAGCATACATTATTTTTCTGATGCCAGTACACTATTCAGCCAGTTCCCTTACATTTGAGATGCTGAGATGAGCATCTATATTGGATCACTATCATATTTTGGACAGCAGTATATATTCCCCATGCCATGATTGAGTCTCAGGACACTCAGAGAGATGACCGATGTAGCCATTATACCATTTGTACAGAGCAGTCAGTAGTGCCCAGAGTTGCAGTAGCAGTTTCAGAGGACAGATGATGAGCATTCAGATATATGACTCAGCAGGTATATCATTTTGTTATGGTTATATTGCTTTTATACTTATTCTTATAGCATGTCTTAGCACCTAGTGTCATGATCTGGCGATCATATAGATATGTGGGCTTGGCTGATCTTATTATATATATTATATTGTCCCTACTCAGACTTAGAAGTTCACTATTCATACTCATTGGTTTTACCCTCCTTAGGGAGAATAGAGGTGATCATTCCACCATACCTTGGCTTGCTAGTGTTGGCTCCATTATTCATTGTCTTCATCCATCCATTGCCTACCTTTTAGTTTATCGCCCTGACTTACTACTTGACTAGTGGCATGGAGGACTTTTCTCCACTATAGCCTCTGTATTGGATGAGCTTCCCTGTTTATTGTGTCTCGGCTCTAAGTTGGTGACAAAACTTACCTATGGTGAGTTGGAATTCCTTGTGAATTCCCCCTAGTCACTAAAGTTGTGTTGGCTAAACCGGAAACTTTTAGTGTTGCCATGAATACAAAATCTGGAAAAATGAAATGCTATATCTTGTATGAAAAGCCCATTCTTGCAATGTGTTTCTAAACACACATGAATGAAATGCATGCCAAATGAAAATGGCCATGAAAATAAAATTTTATATCTTTGGAAATGTAAATACCTAGGTGAACAAGCTGTCTGTGACACACCTAGAAGTGCTCAGGTAAACAAGTGCCTTAAAAACACACCTGCAGCAGAAAGCCTAAAATAAATGTAAATCTATGCAATGTGTTTATAAACACACATAGATCAAGGCTATGGAAACTTCAGGCCCAAAAAGCAATGGAACTTAAATGCTATATCTAAATTATTGCTGGCCTTATTTGTATTATGGATTGTGCGCATCTGTTAAAGGTGAATAAACCCTATTTGAACAACTCATCCATTTGTGAGACACCGCCATTCCCTGTGTTATTGCTCATTCAGTATATACTATGGTGTGTATTCCCTTTCCCTTTGCCAAAATGTCACAAAGTTAAGTCAGTCAAGTCATCCCTTAGCCTAGCCAGTTATTTTAGCATTCACCCTTCACTAGCAAATTGATCACGGCTATGAAGTGAGTATGATCTTGAAAGTCTAGTCTGAGTAATAATAATAATTAATGACATTATATATTTGGATTTAGATCGCCAATAATGATTACTTTGTGTTATAATTGCTATTTGAATAAGTTGTAGAGCATGCATTAACCTTTGACACTTTGCAGCAGCTTCCAATGATGATCTGAGTTATATTTGGTCATGTTGACTTGGTTAAACCTAGTTTGACCAAGGTCAACCATAGGACATGAGATGGTTGGACCTTGTGATGATATGGATAGATGATATATGGTCTATGTACATGAACATGATGATTCTATGCAGCAGATACAGGTTTATGATGATGATTCATGGTTTACAGCAGTATTTGATCATTTACAGATTATTATTATTTGACATGTTCCGGTATATTGGATATATATTTTGATCATGCAGAGATTCATATGGTGTATGAGTACACATCTTGGATAGATTTGGACCTTCTGAGTCCAATGAGATAGTTTGTTTTCAGTTCCAGGCACTTACAGTGATGATTGAGCCTCAGTAGGCTATCCTAGTGCAGTTTTGGTATGTCGGAGCAGATGTGATTTTTATCCGGTTGACCTAGGGCGCTGTGCTTGGAGGGTGTGGTCCAGCCACTTGTTTTTACCATATTACCCCCCTCCCGGACACATTGGTGACCTTACCTTGACAGCGCAGGCACTCCAGGAGGCAGTTTCGGGCAGTTTCACACTTCTCGAGGCATTTCAGGAATGGTAGAAATGGCTATTGAGGAATTCGATTTGGGCTACTAAGGCAATGTCTTGGCATGGGATGATCAGTGATGATGGGTTGATGTCTTCCACACCTCCTCCAGCAGTTTCAGCTTCATCGGGGCCTGCATCCATCACTTATGGCACTTTCTGATGATTTCTGAGGTCTTTTGAGGCCTACATTTTTGTCCATAGAGGCACGATTTGGTATATTGATGACTATTTTATTATTATTGTGCTATGGGGATTGACCAAGGGTGGCTAAAATTACCCCTTGGACCCACCATAAGCTTCTTATTATATTTTGTCATCATGATTTGGTGGGATTCCCCTCTTCTAGGGCGATTTTGTCCACTTATGTTATATTTTATGAGTGATCCATGTATTTTATTATTGAGCTCATCTCAACCATTGATTAGACATTTGTATCTTTTAATCTTAGCCACTCATTCAAAAAGTGGTTAGGATTTTGATGCCTCTCCTTCCTATTTAAAGGAGAGAGCTTCTCATTGTAAAGGGACTGGTGGCTCTGGATTATTGGAATAGAAAATTATTATTGCATCTATCTCCAGTGTTGTGGTGAATGTTTTTGGTCTTCGTTCGTTGGTTCTTCCTTTGCACTGAGTTATTGGAGATCTTGTTTGCCATATCTTTTGTACCATGTTTTTGCATCTACAGGTGGAGGCCGATTTGCTTTAAGGAGGAAGTATTGGTAGGGGAAGATTCTCCCTACTTCTTATTTGGATCTCTTCGTTGGTAACAGGGAGTATTACTGTCCCAGGACCTTCTATTCTATGTTATCATTGCATTTTACTTGTATTTCCTCCATACTTGACCTCTCTGATTGAAATCGATTTTCCTTGGATTGACAAGTAGAGGAGGGCGCACTTGTGGGCTAGGGCATCAATTTGGCAAGCAAAATCAACAATCTCTCATTTGATCTCTGCGGGAATCTTCCTCAACATCAAAGCATCTCTCTTCATCACTCAGGTATGATCTCAAGGTAAGTTCTATCTCCATGATCTATCCACTTGTCTAAAACATTTTAAACCCTAATTAATCAAAACCCCCATTTTTACATTTTTTCAGATCTACTGAGATCTAGTGGGTTGTTGGGTGTAATATTGAAAACCCACCTCTATAGTATCCAAGGCATCCCGGATCTATAGTTTGGTGAGGATTGGCCTCCATTTGACCCCCTTCCCAGGCCAACTTAGCCTCTCCAAGTGAGGTCGCACTCCTTGGGGAAGGTGAGTTACCCTAGATCCAGTTGATGGGTAGTTGAGATCCCACTTGATTCATGATCTACACATCCAATAACCTACCCCCAGATTGTCACTTTTTCTGATTTCTACCTTGTGGGCCCTATTCCACATTTTAAGGGATTTAATCCCCATTTTGGACCACTTGGTATCTTCAAACTCAGATCTAGTAAGATCTAGCCATCGGATTGCCTTGAAATTATAGATCCATACTCTCACTTGCCTAAACTACTTGGACCTAAAATTTGGATGCCATTGGACTTGTCTTGATTTATTTATCCCACTTTTTAGCCTCCTTGGGTAAAGTCGCACCACCTTGGAGAAGTGAGTTGGTCCACTTCTAGGATGTGGGTACTTGAGATTTTTGTGGATTTGGAACGGGCATGTTTCAAAACCTAGGTCTAGTGTGTCACTTCATAATATCTTGCCTTGGGGATAGCATTCCTTGTTTTAAGGGATTGTGGTCCACTTAGGTCAAACCTAGATCTAGACCTATTCATCCATCAAGACTTTAATTGCCCACTTGTTTCATGCAATAGGAGTCCTTAACCACAAGTTAACCTCACTTTGACTCCATTATCCCAATTCCCAAGGCACTAATCTCTCTCCAAGTCAATTCGACTTTCCTAGATTGTTGGATTAACTTGTGGTTTGACCCTGGTGTGGTGAACTAAACCCTTTGATGTCATCATGTATCATGATCAAGCTTGTCAATTGTACTAGTTAGCCCCAATTCAACCCCTAAACTACCCTGCATTGGACACGGTTCCCAAGGCAGTGGATTTTCTCACATTGAACTAGTACTTCAATCCTGGATCCCATTTCAAGTATTATAAGTCACACTCACATCAACAATGAACCAAAGCTATACTCATTGAACCCCTCACTTGTCTTGTGACTTCATCCTTAGGTCTAGGATAAACCATACACCTTACTTCACTTAGAATTAACTTGATTTGGTGTCTTGGTTTTGATCTCTCCTGTCGGGAGTAGATCGGGTCTCCCCCTTTGTTGTCTGGGCTAGATAACATAAAGCGAAGGTTGCCTCGACTGGCGTGACAACCATCTATTGGAGGTCGAGGTGATCGTGGTTGCACCTTTTGAGTTGCCCTTCCCTATTGCCATCCATGAGTGGATACATCCACGTGTGTTCAAAAACACTTGTTACATGGGCTTTACATTTCACATTTCACATTTCATTTCAAAGCCAGTTTCATTAGGCTTGCCTTGCATTCATGTGTGTTCAGAAACACTTGTTACATGAATGGGCTTTCACAAGATATGTATTGATGGCAGCGCTATCTGTTTCAGGTTTAGCCAACACAACTTAAGGCAACTCAGAGCCAAGACATAATAAACAAGGGGAGGCTCATCCAACAAAGAGGCTAAAGTGGGGGAAGGTCTTCCATGCCACTAGTTAAGTAGTCAATCAGGGTTAAAACATAACTGGAAGGTAATGGATGGGTGGAGACAGTTAACAATGAGACCAACACTAGCAAGCCAAAGAATGGTGGGAATGATCACCTCTATTCTCCCTAAGAAGGGTAAAACCAATGAGTATGGGTCAAGAGCTTGTAAGTCCGAGTGGGGACATATACATAATATCAATACAACCAGGTCCAACTATCTATATGATCGCCATATCATGATACTAAATGCTAAGACATGTCACAAGAATGAATATAAAAGTAATATAACCATAACACAAGAATATACCTGCCGAGTCATATACCTGAATGCACACAATCTGAACCATCATTTGTCCATTGAGAACTTGCTGCTACAACTCTGGGCAATACCAACTGCTATGTACATGGCTAAATGACTACATCAGTCCTCAAATCTGAGTGTCCTGAGACTCAGTTATGGCATTGGAATATACTGCTGTCCATCATCAGATAGTGATCCATCATAGATGCTCATCTCAACATCTCATATGTAAGGGAACTGGCTGAAAAGTGTACTGGAATCTGAAAAATAGAATATGGTATCCCGACTACTATATATGTGATAACAGTTACTATCTTGGAGACATCCACTGCTACTAGATATAAATGATAAATGTTAACACAATAAATTCAATACTAAGTGTACCTTCAAACCCAGGTAGCTATAGATGACCTTTAGAGGTAGAAATAGACGACAATAAATACTAAATCGGCATAGACACCAGATCTGAATATTATATTAAATGAGGATGACTGTCATACATGTCTAGCAATGCCTGAAGGTAGATCTGAGGTACAGATATGCTCCAATGTCTTTTATGCTTGGAGCGAATATAAGGTCTGTTGTACTCACAAAGCTTTTCCAAACTGATTCTGGGCTGCCTTGAAGGTGGACACCTTATACCACATAGCATACAATAAACACTCAATCCTTTTATGATCTCACTTGCCAAATAAAGGTGCTACACAACTCCAAAGTGGTCACGGTTCAGTAGGGGATGAATACGCTCCTTTTAACCTGTGTTCAATTCATAATTTGTCATTCATGCACAACCCACGACTTCTCAAAATCGGATCTCAGCTATATGACAATCCACAAGGGATTCACGCCCTTCACAATCAGCTAGCTACCTCTTCATGTGATCACACGACTTTGGGAGGAAGATCGTTGTTTAATTAAAGAGTATGAGCTAACTAAAACTGACCATGCCCCTCTCCAACCAGATTTGTGGCATGCAGTCACTGAATGAGGAAAAGACCCTCAACATGTGAACTCGTGGTTTCTCCCATCAATACACAGCTGATAAGAATGTGAGTGTTACTCCCGCAGAGGTGATGCGCCCTCATGCACAGAAATAATGCTGCTTAGAACAATGGAGAAGTCACCCTTGACCCACAACACTGAAGTGCCCTACCTCAGCAATCCACAACTTCTCACCATGATGCACCCTTGCTCACCCAACAATGGTGTCTCTATAATTAATATGCCCCTTGTACTCAGGCTTCCAAGGAATTTCGCCCTCTCTGCACAAACCACAAGAAAATACGCAGCTGCTACACAACTTGAACTCTGATCAATAACTCGATAACTTGACAAATTACTCAGTCATAATGAAGCACACGATGGTAAACCTGGATGATTTACCACTCGGCTTAGCTAGGATGGATAGATTTCGCCATCAAAACCAAGACTTGTCGAGGGTTTCCGTCCTCAACACCAATCAGCTCACAAAGCTCTCAAATCCAAATCTCAATTATGAATAATAACAATCGATACTGAGTAACTCACTTTATCTTTCTTTTATAGCCTTGACATTGCATTCCCTATACCTAAGTCACTTTTCTCTTCTATTTCTCCGTTGAGTTGCATGCCTCTCATTTGTTGCATGTTTGCATGCATCTCCCTTTTGCCTGTATGCATGATTGCATGCACCTCACTTTTGCATGCCTGCATGATTGCATGCATTTCACTTTTGCATGCATGCATGCATCTTACTTTTGCATGCATGCTCTCCATGTCCTTTGTTCCAGTTTTACCCAAAACAGAACATTACAACAAATGTTGGTGGCCAGTTTAGGTCCCAATGTAAATTTTCTTTGCCGTATTGGCATCTCAATTTCTAGTGTCTTTCTCTCTGACTAGGTTAAACAAGGTGATTAGTCTACCTTCTATCTAGAAAAAGGAAGAGGTTTTGGAAGCATGTTCAACAACGTAAAAGCACAAGGAGGGTTTTGACATAGGAAACATTTGGAGTGCAAAAACTATGTTGGATCTCAGGCATTCATATATATGCGGTCCAATAAATATTGCATCATTGGTGGAGGCCAAGTATTTTCTGCCTTTTATTGATGGAATTTCATAGAAGATATGGATTAATATTATTAAGAAAACATCAAATCTATTATGATCCTGTAGGATTCAAAGATCAACTTAGTCCATGAGAGTTGGAATCGCACAAAGGAGAATTTCAACCATAATCTATTAAAGTGTTGGCATGTAGAATTAGTCGTTTAAGAGGTGTGGAAATATTGTGCAGAAGAATTGGCACAAGCTATAGATTATAGTGAGAAACCCCTTCAACAGTAAACGACACCTGTAGAAGATGCACTAAAATCCAGGTCACATAGTTTAGCACTACAACCCAGTTGCACAATAAAAATGTTTGGCTGCACGAAAATTTCATTACACAACCTAGTATGCTAACTTTCACCCATTGCTCATATTTCTTCTTGTATATTTTAGTCTGTTTTTGAAATTCCGAGTTCATGTGTTGTCCAATCGGATAATGTTAGATATTGCCCGAAGAAGATCTTTGAACTTTGGGGAGGATTTTGCCATAAAAATAGTTTTGAATTTTGTAGGTTTTGCCCCATAAAAACCATAATTTGAACTTCGGGGAGGATTTTGCCATAAAAATAGTTTTGAATTTTGTAGGTTTTTCCCCATGAAAACCATAATTTGAACCTCAGGGAGGATTTTGCCATAAAAATAGTTTTGAATTTTGTAGGTTTTGCCCCATGAAAACCATTAAATTTATGGTAAAATGTGAGGGATGATTTTTCTTGTGGTTGATGCCTATGTTTAATTGGAATTTGCATATGAGCAGGTTCAGAAATTTAGCATTCGAGTGATGGAGTTATCTTTCACTCAAGGAAGGTGGGATTATGAACGATTGGGAGGATTTGATCCTTTATCTAGTGCCAATGCAAAACCTCCCGGTGTTGAACAGTGGGCCTCATTTGATGTTCCCCTAGATCAAATCGATACAACATGGCAGAATCCGACTCATGCCCTTTCTGGCCTGTTTTGTGCTTCTATAAATTTTTAGAGTCATCAACAACTTATGCTTCTCCATATTGGAGTTTTCATCCCGATTTGGTTAATGATGACAATAAGATAGATGATGCAGAACATAATATCACTGTAGACAAGATAAAAAGACCTTCCAGCAGGTTAAGATATGGTGCATTGCCACGAGAAGTAGTATGCACTGAAAATCTTACTCCCTGGCATAAGCTGCTCCCTTGTCGAGAATCGAGATAAAGCTAGTCTTGCTGCACTTATGGACAGACCTTCAATTTAAAGAGGGTTCTATCACTACCAATGGTTGCATGTTTTGTCTAGTGAGTTTAATTCTGAGAAAATAGACAAGCAACATGAGGGAACTATGTTGCAACAGACATTAAATCTTGTTCTGCTACCTTCAAATGTGCACACTACGGCTAACAGTAATGGAAAAGTACATCAGCCTAGTTGGTCTTTTAGTTCTTTGTTTGGACGAGAACCGATTGGGCAATGTGTTCTTGCAAAGTCCAGCAATGTATCTATGGCGCTAGAAAGAACATTAATTGAAAGGCTGGAGAGTTCAACAAAACAGAATACAAGCAATCCCTTTTTGTTGGCATGAATAACCGAAGTTTTCATCAGAATAATGTCCCAGACAGGGTGCTGAAAGAAACAATTCTGTCAGAAAGTAGGGTTGGCATGGTTGATGGTTTCATTATGTTTTGAGTTTTTGGTCAATAAGTATAATGAATCCCATCCACTAAATGTGGGACTTACATGGAAGGTCCCTGTTCTTTGGTTGTCTCTCTCAACACCTTTCCGTGCAAGCAGGTTCTTGATGGGCAACAGAAATGCACGAGGCTCTATTGTGATTTCTTTGAAAGTGGAAAAATCTCATAAAGAGGTTGGGGCGATAATGGTATATATCCTTCATCAGGTGTACCTGTTTGCCATACAAGTCTCCTTGTTTTTCAGGTTGTGCCTTGGTACGTTCGGTTATATTTTCACACATTACAGGTTTTTATCGATGGACAACCAAAGCCAATATGGGATGTGGTTAAAAAGATGCAGATTTATCCTGCAGAGGACAGGAAATCACCTGCAGTGATGGAGATTGAGCTTGACATTCCATGTAATACAAGCTCAGCTGCACAGATTGTAAATTTTGATAAGGTCAGCTTTTTGTACATATATTCAACATTCTTCATTATATTGACATGTTCTTGACTTTTTTTGTGTCAAACGTCTAAAATATGCACCAAAAGTCATCATATCCACTCTACTTGATTTTGTTGCATCAAACGTCTAGAATATGCACCAAAAGTCATCATATCCATTCTACCTTTTTTCGTTGATGTGAAGTTTTGTAAAAAACAAGTAATTACCCGATCTTAGCATCATGTAGAAAACAATTCCAACATAAAATTTGTTAAAATTCAAGTGGTTTTGGTGCTGTTAACATGGAAACTAGAGATCGCTGAATATATTTAGAATCAATCACACAGTGCAGTCTTGTTTACTAAAAAAAGTATTTGTCTCCTTATTATGTATAAATACTTATATGCATGTTAACATTCATGCCTATCGTTGTCATGGGCCACAAGTAGTATTATACCAAAATAACCATTATATGTTATCCTACCTCTATTGCTTGGCTTGTTATATACTAGAACCCGCCCTAAAAGCTTATTATTTGGCCAATTAAACCAAGCACCACATGTAATTGCCTAACTATTATTGTATGCTTAGGACATATTGTCTTTAACTCTATAAGATTGCATGGAGACTGATTGTGTTTCACTCCTTTGCAGTGAACACATCCCCCTCCCATGGGACTAGAGATGCCTCACCCTTTCAAAATATAGAATTATATCTAGCTAGCAGGTGCGCTCGCATAGATAATGATGATAAGCTAATACTAGTTACCGACATGGACCACTCTATTTTATATAACCTTTGGAGGTTTGTAGGTAACCAAGCTGCATTAGAGGACATGTGTCCTGTTGAGGCCTTGACTATATGTGAGAAGCCTTCTCTCTTGACTATTCGAGAAAATCCTTCACCTCTCCATTTGTAAGCTATACTAGTGAACCTCTCTCCTCCGATGGTCTCCCGCGTCCTGACTGTAAAGAAACATTTTCTTGAGGTTGCTTACTAGGCTATACCATAGAAAGTTGATGAGGCCTCTGCTCTCTACCCAAGAAATGGACTTAGTCAAATATTGGTTAGATTCAGCAAATGCATTCTGGTAGCTAGCTCAAATCCCCATAAGGGCATCTGGGTTGATTTCTAAATTGTATGCTCACCACTGGGAAATTATCTTGGGCTTGTAGATATTCAATATCTATTCATGGTCATTTTATATAAAGCAAACCAGATACAGGTAAGTTATAATTCCAATGACAACCAAGTAAGCTTACCATGAAATACCATGACAAAGCAGGGTTTCCAGGCCCAATTAGAGATGAATGAATTTCCAGGAAACTCATTGGAGATCAAATTAACTTTTATCTTCAGTAATTTCATCAACTTCCTTTAAAGATCAACTCATCTTCCTTTGGAGATCATTACTATTTGCAGGAATCTCGTTGGAGATCAAACTAACTTTTATCATCAGTATTTTCAACTTCTTTTTGAGATCAACTCAACTTTTATCTTCAATATGCCCAACAAACTCCTTTGGATGACAACTTTATCCTTAATATTTGCTACAAGTTCCTCTGTGTTGCCGCTTGGTTCCACATCTGGGGAAAACACAGCAGAAGTTTTCAAGCTGCTGGTGTGGCCTTGGGGGCAAGTCAGAGTCAAGTGCTGTCGCTTGGGACTCGACTCCTACGTTTAGGCTTTCCTAGCGAAGCCAAGGGGGGTGGCCCCTAAAAATAAAAACTAAGGTGTCTAATCTAGGAGTTAGAACAAATATTTTTGATAACCAAGATAAAAGCATCATATACTTATATAAAGCAGGACAATCATTCATCAATACATCATTTGCTCCCATTCACTATTATCATCATTTATTTGCAACATTGGTCAATAACATGAAATAATATCAATATAGACCAGTGCCTTATAATGGAGTCAAAATAGATGCATGAGCAGAAAAGTAAATGTTGTGCAAGTGTTCTTGGTTTATTTTAGAATTAATGTGAAAGTGATCTTTTTATTATGGCTGGTGGGTTCCCAATATACGCAAAGGTACGGGGAACATGTCCAGAATTTTAATGTGTGGCTTCCCTCTCAGACTTGGGCTGAATCGGAGTCTCAAGGAGGTGTTCAGATGCTGTACCAACGAGGGCAAGCCTAACGGTTTCCAAGACGTCACTACTCAGTTTTGTCCCAAGCCTTCTGAGAAATTTCTCCACGACAACAAAATGCTCGCGATGTGTCGGATTTTCACATAAAGGATTTTTTATTTGGGGCGGTGTTAGATCCTATTACTAGCCATCTCCCCCTTTCTGATGCGTACCAACTGGATCAGACTGAGCTGCAAGTTCGCCACAGAGCATACGGGAGAAGACCTTGGTATTTTTAGAAAATTTTATGAACCAAAATTTTATCTTTTTAAACCCCAAGAGTCTCTTTTCAGGCACGTGCTCGGGCAAGCCCTTGTACAGAAACCCTACTTCGGGAAAGCAAGGGGAGCGTTTGAGTTTGTAAAAAAAAATGATAAAACTATGTTTTGAGTGAACTTGCGGCCCACCAGTGGAACGGACCAACAAGGTTAATTTTAAGCCTAATTTGATTTTATTAAGTGCGGAAATGAAATCTAAACTACAAAAAAATTGCAAACCACGAAAATTGAGTCGACACAGTTTCCCCCCCTGGGGGGATGGGGTGTGGACGCTTGATTAGCCCACTTGCTCTCGTTTGATACTTTAGTTACAATGAGAAAGAAATGCCCCAGTCTTAAATTGACTTAGTGGTGTACAACATAGGAGAGAAAAAGTAACCGATTCATAAAATTGAAAATCTAGGTGCTCCGGATGGCCTGGATCCTCGAAATTTAGCTAGCATTTCTCTCTACCTGTTCGTCAAATGTTGCAAACCAGCAAGCAAACATAAGTAAAATATGCCCCAAAACACTTTAAGAGTGTATTTGGGACACCTGCTAAAAACCCAGAAAAATCTAGGGTAAAATTCTAAGTTAAAATGACGAAAATTAACCAAGACAAGCAACGGGGTTTGTTTACTTGGGATCTTTGCTAGCTTTTAATGGCCGCAAATTATAAGCTCTAGGACAGCCAGATAACACTTTTAAAATCAGACTTAACACTACTCCTGAAAAATTTCAAGATTTAACAAATTTTTGCAAGTTTGGTAAAGTAAAATGCTAGACAAATGAAAGATCTAATCTATTAAAGATGTGAACTTTGTAAATAGAATAGATCAGACTTCTAGAGTAATAAATCAGAATGTAAAGTTTAGAAATGCAAACCACTATTACTCTATGCTTGTAACCAGTAACCAAGTTGAAAGTATGAAGTAGAAGAGAAGGAGATATGGAGAGTTTTTTTTATATTATTTTATCAATATTTTTTTTTCTTGAAGAAGCCTTGGATCCTTCTTGGTGGAGAACTGAAGGACTACGTCTGCAAAAAGATGTTAGAAAAGTAAAGGAAACAAGCAAGATCCTCCACTCATCCACTTGAAATAACCTGCAAATCACATCAACTTGAAACCAAATGATCAAATCTAGAAATATACATATGAGAAATCAAAAGAAAATGCTTATAAACAAATGACACATTAAAATCAAATCTCTACACATGCATAGATAAAAGATTAAATAATAAACAAATTACTTAACCTCTCTTATAAATCAGTACTGATCCTTCCCAAAGCTAGATTTAGATGCAAAAGAAAACAAGTAGCTCAAATACATGTTACCTCAATGAAAACCATGACATTCACCCACTCATCAAAAGCACTACACCAAGCTTGACCTCCAAAGTCTCTTTATTTTCATTAATAATAATAAGCAAATTACAATGGCACTCTTGCTCCCAAACTCCATCTAACTAAATGGGAGTGGGAAGCCATGCTTAAATAGCCAAAGATGGAGAGGAATGGGTGGAATGAGTGGCATAACGCATGGAGCAAATGGGGCTGCCCACTCTCATGTAATGGGCTGCCAAAATCAGCCCCAAATCAGCTCCAAATCAGCCATGTGACAGCTCATAAACATAGCTGCAAATTCCATGATTGAAGGGGCCCAATTTTGGGAAATGTGCCCCCTCAAGTGGGGAAGTAATCCCACTAATATAGCTGCCTGGAATCTTTCCAAAATCAGCTCTTACAACTCCTAAAAGATAGCTGAAATAATTCTGACTTCCAATCCCCAAAAAATTGGAATTTAATTTTTTGTCATTTTTTACTTTTTTCAAATTTTTCTCTTTTTCATCTTTTTTATTTTTATTTTTTCTCCATAAGTGAAAAATAAAACACCCAAACATTAGAAAAGGTGGGTTTAGGGGTTAAGGGGGTGCTCTGAGTTAGAAAACGAGCACCCCTAAGGCCAAAAAGACCCCTAGATGACATTTTTATGCCACTTACAATATTTTTAATGAAACCATTAAAAAATGGCCCATTTACGGAAAAAAAAAAACTTCGCCGAAAATTAAAACACTACCTAGGGGGGGCTTAGCACATGTGCATATGACTCAAAAATAATGTCTAGCATGTTCATATACATTGACCCATGGACTTTAACAATCCCCTAAGGCTCGTTAACCTCCCCAGGCATTCTAGCTTTGGAGGAGCAGGACAAAAACCCAAAAATTATGTTATGCACTAATGCAAGACATAATTAATAGGTGAAAAAAACTCCTTGGAATACCTAACTTAGCCAAAAAGTCCTAGGGAACCAAGTCCTTTATACAAAACACCATGCTAGTACATTTTATTACAAACCCCACAGGGCCATGGACATGTGGAAAAATTAAAAAGGGGGCCTTTAAAAGGCCTACTAGACATCAAATCATAAAAAAATGAACATGTAACATGTTCGACTCTGCCCGCTCACTTGATAGTCCAACTAAGTACAACTTAGCTGGTAACACTCTGGAGATCAAGCCAACTCTTGGATAAAGCTTTATGGAATGTGCTATGCTATAAAGGTTGTTGATGTGTAGGTGAACTTTTAGCAGCTTCCTGGAACCAAAATAGAGTGTTTTATTCCGAATAAAACCGAAGTGGAGTGAGGGTGACCTCTTTTTGTGGTTTAGCCTCTTGAATGGTTCTTTATGATCCTGTCAGAGGAGATTGATATTCCTTGAGGGATCTATCTGGGATGTTATTGCATCACGAAAAACACGAGGCCCTCAACACGGATATTATGTTTACATTTGATTCAGGTGAAAGATTCAAGGTGGCCTTTAAATGCAACAAAACAAGCTAGAAATAAAGGTTGTACCACAATGGTTGACCTATTTTCTGGTATAATACCCATGCTCTCTATTGGTGGATTAGTTAAAGACCTTCAGTGATTGATAATCTTATCAGAGATGAAAACTTCATGATGCAAAAGGCAGGTGGCTGAAAAGAATTGATGCTATAATGTAGCCCCTTATGAGCTTTTGAGCTCAGAGTTATGTTTTGGCTCATTCTTCATCAAGCATAGGTGAGCTAAGACTGGCCTCCTGGATGGCCTTCTGCTTGCACTGTGGAAAAATAAAAGACATTGAGCATATATTTTGGGATTATTTCTTTGTGAAGTCCTTGTGGAAAGCTATTTTGCAACATTTCTCTTCTCTGTTTTCCTGTCCACTTCGTTGGAGGCGGTTCTTGTTGCCAACCCTGATTTGTTTTTATTGCTTGTTCAGCCTGTTTTGTCAGTGGTCAGATTAATGGCTTTTTCATTTTGATGGTCCATAAGAGACGTAAATACACCATGAAGGTAGCAGTTGCAATGTTGTGGAATTATGATCCATAGATATTTGGATGGATAGGCAGGTTGTGTCTCTACTAATCTTATGTATAAAGTATATCAGAAGTGCTGATATGGGGCTCAGTCAAATATGCTTGCTCTTCTGGCCTGGGTAGGCAGCGAGTCTAATGCTCTTTATTGTAATTGATGCAAATTTGTTGTATTTTGTAATACAAGACTGAGTTTTTCTGCAAATGCCCATCGTATGATGAATGAGTGATTCAAATGGACGATCTATATAGATAAGGGTGCTCACTGCTTATCAACATATATGCATGCTCACTTCTTAGTTGAGCCCTTTACGTTGACTGACTTCCCTCTAAAGACCACTTTAACATAATTGCCAGATGTCAATTTTTGATAGGGCATCTGGTGCATCCAAGGTGACTGTTGTTATTAATACAAGTGTTGAATGTCTTGTCATTCTTCCTATAATTTATCAAACTCCTCTGATTCTTGAAGCCTTGCATGTCTTTTTAATTAAGGCAGGAGGAATTCGAAGAAACATTGGCATTTTGTTCTGCTTGTTAGTTGCCTATACAACTATACTGAAGTAAGGTAGGGAATTCCCCTAAACAATCCAGGGTACAATCTATGACAAAAACTAAACTAATTTGCTTGAACTGAGCACAGGTGGGTTTTCTAAAACTGCCATCATATCATTACTGATAAGATAAGATAATTTTATTAATGTCCAACAAAGGACCAAAAAGAAGGTCAATGGGACTAAGAAGAACAATCAGTGAGATCAATCTATAAGGGTGCCCTAAGAAAAAAATGGATGAAAAGGTAATTATATAGTGTTTATATCAACATTGCAATGTTATCTTCCAATAATGGGTTGCAGGTATGTTGATCCTACAACATTGGGATGCAGGTGTGCTATCTTTGTGATGAAAACTCAACAATGTTGTTTTACGAGTCCATTGCATCAACAATGTTAGGTTGTTAGTATGCTCAATCTACAATAGTTCTTCCACAATATTGGCCCACTGAAGGTTCACTATTTACACAATGTTCTGTTGTACATATGTTGATTCCATAATTTAAGTAATGAATATATAGTCTCTGCAATGATTGAACACATATATTATTAATTAATCAACTCATTGTGTCTTTACATAATATCTTTCTCTACCAAATATGCATCATTTTTCAAACAAGGAAGAACAATATAATCATATCCATGTTTATCTATCGAGATAATGCCAAAAACATGGCACAATAGCAAAAGCTATATGCAAATGTAACATGTGTGGCAATCGCATGATTGCTTCCAAATGAGAATGTGCGTAAAGAAAACTCAGGAACGTTAATAAATAAGCATATACTAGACTCCATAAACTTATATCGTATGCTCATTTGTTCAGAGAATATCACACTTCTGCTCATAACCGATTTTCTCACTTGAAGGTCTATGCACAACCCACCTTATAAAACAAAGACCACATAAGTCTTCTTTGTTTTCAACCAACAATCTATTGTGTATACTACACCAAAAGAACTTGCTAGGAGTAATGCTTATCAATTATATCTTCCAATTTACAAAACTAAAGAATCCCAAGTACTTGACAAGACATACCTGATGCAAAAGGGCATCCCATTCCTGCAAGCTTTACCAAGTTTACGGTGTTGATATATTATCCCGACTAATGTGACATCAATGTGATAATTCCCACCCAACATTGATTGAGCAATAAGAAATCTATTACAATATTTTTCTCTTCGTCCTAGAAGGACAAGAAAACTTCAACATATTGTAAGAAGGTTTCCCCTAGGATGCTAAAATAATGTAACTGAGGAAGATATTCTATTTATATTATTGTATTCCTCCTACGAGAGTTGATGGTCATGTAATTAATAATGTAAAGGTCATTGAAAGAATCAATGTAAACCCTAAGACATGTGTCGGCCTAGAAAAGCCCCGGAAAGATTATTATCTTATCTAATTGACCATTCAGTTAGACAAGTCGGCCCCATCGAGGAATTAGTCATCTCAACGGAAGAATATCAATAGGCGTGCTCTCTCTCATTTGTATTATCTCATTCACTCAAGCAAGCTCGCATTAGTGGAGAAGAGAGTGGCGCACAAGCAAGGGAGTAGCTGTTTTGTCTTGGGGTTATCTTGTACTTTGTGATTTCTATATTAAGGAAGGCTTTGCTGGGTTTTCTACCCCAAGAGGGTTTCCCAGGATAAATTGTGTCTCGTCTTTTATGCTGTGCTTGTTTATCTTTCAGTAATTGTTTATATTCTATATGCTGCTCAAATGATAAGTAAAAACTAACATGGTATCAGAGCTAGCCTGAAAGATTACATTGTGCAACCCCCGTAACTGCAGAAACTAGGGTTTCTTATTCCGGGAGCCACCTCCACATTTCAGAAAAGAGAGTGAATCTACCTCGCCTCCCTAAGGCGCATTTTTCTGTCGAAGCAGAATTTCATTCTGAGCATTTTCATTTTTGGGTCCACCACTGCAGCCCGGGAAAATTAGGGCATCAAGTTTTTGGATCATCTGCTCACTGATTTTGGAAAAGGAGTACATTTCTCAACTCCTCTTGAGAAGGCGAATTTACTCATCCAATTAGTTTTTCAAAATCCCGAAGTCGGAAAATTAGGGTTTCTCTGACAAACCCTAGGTCAAGGAGGAGCAGATCTCAGAAGGGCAAATTTTCTGGTAAGTCTCAAATCTATTTCTATTTCCATTTGAAGTACTCATTATAGCAAGATGACAAGCAATACCAAGCTTGATGAAAAGCTTGAAGGAGCTGAGAACTTCAGATCCTAGAAGTATAGAGTCATGCTCATCCTTGAGAAGCATGAGTTAGAAGACTATGTGAAGGAAGGACTTACAGAACCAGAGGGAGATGAAGAGAAGGCTAGGCACAAGAAGAATCTCATCAAAGCAAAGAGAATCATTGCTGATTCCATCAAGGATCACCTGATCCCCCGTGTGTCTTCCAAGAAGACACCAAAGGAGATGTTTGATGCCTTGACTAGCCTATTTGAAGGAAAGAATATCAACAGGAAAATGACCTTGAGAAACCAACTCAAGGGTGTGAAGAGTATGAATTCTGAGTCCATGCCCTCATACTTCTCAAGGGTATCCCAGATTAAAGAACAACTAGAAGCCATTGGGGATATGATCAAGGATGCAGAAGTTGTGATGACTACCCTAAATGGTCTCCCCCGAGATTCGGAACCATTTGTTCGTGGCATCTGTGTCAGAAAGAAACTAATCAAGTTCAGAAGTCTATGGGAAGAATGTGTCCAAGAAGAAGAAAGAATAGTCGTAAGAGAAGAGAAATTAAATGACGATGAAGATCAAGCTTTAGCTACCCATGCTAAAGGTGGGAAGAAGAGGAAGAACAACCCTCGTCCCCGAGAGGACTCTCCAAGGAGACCCCATAAGAAGAGAAGGACCAAGAAGGATTTCTCTTCAATTGAGTGTTACTCATGCCACAAGACTGGACACATTGCAAGAAATTGTCCTGTTACCTCCCCACTGTTACAGCGGTGTCCGCACAGCAGCAGAAGGATGTTAAACTTGCAGAGTTGAACGAATTTACTGTTACAGCGGTCAAGAGCCTGAGTTTAAATCAAACTGTGGTAATAAGGAAGATTGTTGAAGTGGTCTCTGCTATGCTGGCAAGTTCTAGGAGAGCCGGTTGAAACCATTGTAGAACCTTTAAGAGATAAAATTGTCATGGGCCTATTGCAAACTTTTCTGAATGGATTGCTCCGAGTGATGTCGGATGGAGGTCCTTCTTGGGCATTTTTCCAATCTGATGCTGATGTGTTTGAAGAAAACTTGCCAACGCTGAAGGAATTTATATATATATGTATATATATAGTAGAGCAGCGGATTCGGTTAAAGCAAGTTTTGGAACTCTACAGATCTGAGACTAAGGTTGTTATTCAAAATTTTAAGCATGCCAGCGAACAAGTAGGGACTCCATATAATCTTCAAAGAACAACAAAACAAGCTTATGGAGATGTGGACATACTTCTGCGGGTACTTTGTCATAAAACAGATCGTGAAGTTTTAAAAATCCCTTGAGAGACACCACAAGTTTCCAAAGGCTTCAAAGTCGTCATGGTGTAGGGGAAAACAATACATTACTCTTTCAATATCTGACGGTATATCATTTCTGGTATCCCATTTGAGAGAAAAGCATGAGGTTTTTATGCACTACAGTAACCCGTTTGATCATCGAATCCTCATAAGGTCGTGTTCATATAAATCCAATAGTTGTGTCGTTGGTAAAAGGGCATCGATGATTAAACGCTGAAATTTTGAGATGACACCTGTGATCTTTGAGATAGCACCGCTTCACACTTAGCGTTGGGGTCACATTTCCAGAATCCGTGATTCATGTAAACCGAAGCACTTTCCCGTAATAGTTGACAGAAATTTATGGATCCGAGAGTTTTGGGTAAATCACTCCACCTCTTGAACCTACACCTGCGCGTGATTTAAGTTCTCCACTTCAACATAGCACGATTAGCAGTTGATTGATTAGCAGTTGATTGTGTCGTTTGATCTGGCGGAGTTTGAGTCAATACGCGGGTTCAGCAAGATAACAATGTCACCAGCACGCAGCCAATTCATAAATTTCAACATTTACCACGCTTTTCATTAGCAGCCGAACTCAGGGTTTCCAGCGATAATCAGCATCGGAGCTACGTTCAGCGCCAGAAATCTCGGGGTCGAATCGAGCACAGAGGTTGGACGGCGAGTTTCAAAAGATAAAAAAAGAAAAAAAGAAATCTGTCTAGTCCTCCAATTTGATTAATGTTGAGTCAGTTCCAATAAACTCGGGAAATCCGCGATCAATTAAGCAGCCGCAGTGAATATGTGATCGGAACCATAGCAGCCAATCTAAAATTCGATACCCTGATTGGTCATCAAATCGTGTTCACACGACAGATTCTGCAGTCTTATTGTTGACAGATGTCACAGTGAGCCGCGGGTAACAATTTGGAGCCCATTATTCGTGCAAGCAGGAGCTTTCTTCTCGTGATGATTGGGCATAGTTTTTGGCCCATCTACCTTTGGATTTACACGTGGTTGGAACTAAAGACATCTGCCCTGGAATCGCGGTTTTATTTGGTAGCCGATTACACTTGTGGTCGACTTCTGTTCAAAATCTACAATTGTCCTGGTAGTTGATTTCATACTCATATGACAGTTATCAGCAGCGTGGAGCAACAAGCCACTTGTTGTCTTCTCTTTTCTCCTGCTATTGACAGCTGCCATTTTCTCTTCACTGGTGGAAATCACTCAGGTTTTCACGATGACCAGCCTGTTGTCATAAAGTTCCACTTCACATTTCTGTTGGATTTAGCGATTGGTTAGTAGTTTTCCCATTAATAAAGTGGAGTTGGTCATTTTCGATGAGGAGAAAAAGGTGGAGTTACCTTTTTTCCCATTTATTTTATTATTATTTTGTTCTGAAAGAGATGAGAGGTTTTTGAGCCCATAAAAATCCAAGCCTTCTCAAATTGTATGGATGGAAAATTTTTGGGTTTTCTCTCCCTGTCGAGCTTAATGAAAAAATCAGCTGGTTTTGTGGACAGATTGAGCATCCTTCATGTGCTTGTGTGATGTATTTCAAGTTGTAGAATGAATCTAGCTTGTGAGGGCTTTCTCAAGCACAATAGATTAGCCATTTAGGATTAAGTTGGTTAATTATGCTTGAACAATTAGTTTTTTCAATGGACATCAGTATTCGGTTGTACGAAATGTTGATGAAGATCTGATTGTTTATGCATTCTAGATTCGTCTCACTTTTATGAAGCATAAAGCCTCCATGAGCCCTCTTTTGACTCCATTTCCCCTTCTGGTACTGGCACTGGTCTTTCCCTGAGGATTGATCTTCCCTTCCTTTCCATCACCCATTTGAAAACTATCTTTTGTTACTTCCGTTTCTCTAAGGCAGCCTCTTCCATTCACCTTGCCCATTACTATACCTGCCTTAGCGATCCTACTTTAGGGATACCCCCCTAGTGTTGGAGAAGAGCCAACCTGAAGCGAAGAGGAGAGGAGTGTGGTGACATTGGCCTCTCTCCTGAGAGAGTTGTCATTTCGGCTGGTGTGTTGCATTTTGGGCTTTCAAACGACACGCATGCCATTTCGGAGGACAACATGTCCAAACAAATCTAGACACCACAAGAAGCAGAAGAAGAGGTTTCATGCTCATGCAGTGGAAGATAGTGATGATGATAACAAGACCAATGAAGACTCCAGTGAAGAATATGTTCTTATCTCAACACTCACTGGTTCAGTATCTCATGGAAGTGATACTTGGCTAGTGGATAGTGGAGCTTCAAAATACATGACAGGATACAAAGAATCCTTGTCTCATCTCATCCAGAAGGAATCTCCACACAAGGTAAAGCTCGGAGATGACTACCAATATCCCATCAAGGGTATGGGAGAAGCCTCTTACAAGTTGGACTCTGGGAAGTCCATGAATACGAAGGATGTACTTTATGTACCTGGGTTGAAGAAGAACCTTCTATCTATTTCAGCATTAGATAAGAAAGGTCTTCGAGTTGCATTTGTAGATGGTGAAGTTCTCATGTGGCCTAAAGGAAAGACTATTGATGATGCAATAGTCATTGGAGTAGAAGAAAGAGGACTTACAAACTGAAGGGTCATGCAGATGCAGCACTCATGACTAGTACCATGAACCCCTGTGAGCTATGGCATAGGTGACTAGCTAATGTACACTACAAATCCTTACCAATTGTAAGTAAGGTAGTGACTGGTTTACCAGAGATCCAGGTGGATCATGAAGGAGTATGCAAAGGGTGTGCTCAAGGGAAGAATACGAAGAACCCTTTTCCAAGTAGCGATAGCCAAGCGAAAGGTATTCTGGATATCATTCATTCAGACATCGATGGATCAATGTCCACCACCACTCTAAGCGGGTATGAGTATTATGCATCTTTTATTGATGATTATTCTCGCAAAACATGGATTTACTTTCTAAAGAATAAGAATGAAGTCTTTGAAAAGTTTAAAGAGTTCAAGGCACTCGTAGAGAATCTTTCTGAAAAGAAGATTAAGATCCTGAGATCAGACAATGGAGGGGAATATACCTCAGGGGATTTCAAAGATTTCTGTAAGCAAACAGGGATTAAGAGGGAGCTCACTGTCCCCTATAATCCACAACAGAATGGTGTAGCCGAAAGGAAGAATAGGACGATCATAGAAGCAGTAAAGGCTATGATCCACGATCAAGACTTACCCATGCATCTATGGGCAGAGGCTGCCAGAACCGTAGTCTATGTACAAAACAGAATCTCTCATAGTGCTCTTGGCAACAAGACCCCTAAAGAGATGTTCATCGGAAAGAAGCCTGAAGTCAATCACCTGAAGATAATTGGATGTCCGGTTATCATCCACATTCCGAAGGAGAAGAGATCGAAACTAGAACCTTCAGGAAAGAAGGGAATATTTGTGGGTTATAGTGAGCAATCTAAGGCTTACCGCATATACCTCCCAAGATTCCGCCAGATCGAGATTAGTCGGGATGTCACATTTGATGAAGACACAGCCTTCAACAAGTCTAAGAAGAATCATGAGGATGAAGCAGAGCAATAAGCTCCCAGAGCTACAGAATCAACCAAAGAACCAATTCAAAATATTGAAGAGGATCCTATTCCAGAGGATCATGACATGGCAGAACCTCAGAGACCTGAGGAGATACCTCATAAGGAGATCTCTCGAAAGAGAAGACCAGCCTGGGCACGAGAATTAATCCAAGATGCTGGAAAGTATGGTGCCCCAGAAGGATCCAGTAGAGAGAGCAAGAGACCAAGGCCATACTCCAGCTATGTAGCCTTGATGTGCAATCTTGTTGAAGAAGAACCAACTTGTTTTGAAGAAGCAATGAAGAAGAAGGAATGGCTGGATGCCATGAATGAAGAGTATCAATCCATCATCAAGAATGATGTTTGGGACGTGGTACCAAGACCAAAGGACAAATTGGTTGTCTCATCAAAGTGGATCTTCAAAACAAAACATTCAGCAGACGGAAGCATTGAAAAGTACAAGGCAAGATTTGTAGCCCGAGGATTCTCACAAAAGGAAGGAATTGACTATGAGGAGACTTTTGCCCCGGTAGCCAGATATACTTCGAATAGGACCATTCTTGCCTTGGCAGCCAAGATGAAATGGAAGCTACATCAGATGGATGTGAAAACTGCTTTCCTGAATGGAAACATAGAAGAGGAAGTATATATGAAGCAACCAAAAGGATTTGAAGTAGAAAACAATAAGTCACATGTATGCAAGTTGAAGAAAGCATTGTATGGGTTGAAGCAAGCTCCTAGAGCATGGTATGGAAGAATTGACAGCTTCCTGATGAGCTTGGGCTTTACCAAAAGTAAAGCGGACTCTAATCTTTACTACAAGATTATGAATGATGAACCCATGATACTGTTACTGTACGTGGATGACTTATTTCTGACTGGAGAAGACAAGCCTATTGTTGAATGTAAGAAGAGGCTTGCAGCAAAATTTGAGATGAAAGACCTTGGCAAGATGCACTACTTTCTAGGTCTTGAAGTATGGCAGTTTCCAGACGAGATTTTCCTGAGTCAAGGAAAATACATAGTTGAGATCCTAAAAAGATTTGGGATGCTGGAATGCAAGGCCATGACTACTCCAGTGGTGACAAATTTGAAGCTTCTGAGTGATGCTTCTTCAGAGAAAGTGGATGTCACCATGTATAGACAGATTATTGGCTCATTAATGTATTTGACCAATACTCGTCCAAACATATGTTTTGCAGTAAACACTTTGAGTCAGTATATGGTGGAACCCAAGAATGTCCACCTGATTGCAGCAAAACATGTGATGAGAAATCTTAAGGGTACATTGGATTATGGGATCAGATATGCCTCAAATAGTGAGTTCAGGCTGTATGGGTACACAGACTCGGATTGGGTTAGAAGTGCTAAAGACAAAAAGAGCACTTCAGGATGTTGCTTTTGTTTGGGATCAGGCATGATCTCATGGATCAGTAGAAACCAACACTGTGTAGCACTCAGTACAGCAGAAGCTGAATATGTAGCAGCTTGTTCAGCTTGTGGTGAAGCAGTGTGGCTTCGTAAGATGTTGATAGGATTGTTCGATGCAGAGATTGATGCTACAGAGATACTCTGTGATAACTAGAGTTGCATCAAGATGACTGTGAATCCTGTGTTTCATGATAGATCGAAGCACATCGAAATTAAGTTCCACTATATCTGGGATATGGTGCAGAGGGGAGCTGTGAAGCTCGAGTATGTTCCCACAGAGGAACAAGTCGCTGATGTGCTGACTAAGCCTCTTGCTCGTGTGAAGTTTGAGTACTTTCGAGATAGGCTTGGTGTGGTCCAGAGGGACCTCTCTCGAAAGAGAGATTGATTGATAGATGCCTGTCCGTAGGGATGGATGCCTCTCCAAGGGTGAGGGAAGATCAGTACTAGCTGACTGATGGCTCCAGCTCTCACAAGATGATGCCTGTCCGTAAGGATGGATGCCTCTCCACGGGTGAGGGAAGATCAATACTAGCTGACTGATGCTTCCAGCTCTCACGAGCTGATGCCTGTCCGTAGGGATGGATATTTCTCCAAGGGTGAGGGAAGATCAGTGCTAGCTGACTGATGGTTCCAGCTCTCACGAGTTGATGCCTGTCTGTAGGGATGGATGCCTCTCCAAGGGTGAGGGAAGATCAGTACTGGCTGACTGATAGTTCCAGCTCTCACGAGCTAATGCCTCTCCAGGGGTGAGGGAAGATCAGTACTGGCTGATTGATAGTTCCAGCTCTCACGAGCTGATGCCTCTCCAGGGGTGAGGGAAGATCAGTACTGGCTGACTGATAGTTCCAGCTCTCACGAGCTGATGCCTCTCCAAGGGTGAGGGAAGATCAGTACTGCCTGACTGATAGTATCAGTATGTAGATACTGATGTTTGTTGCATGTGTTCTAGCTGAATTTGAATTTCCACTTGGTTTATGTCATTAATAATTAATGATTGTCTGATATCATGTTGAGACTTGAGGTTCATATGTAAATATCAATGATTCGTGAACTTTGAAGGAATGTGCATGTTACTTATTGAAAAATGAATACTACTGAAAATGATTTGAATTTTAAAAAGTTTCGATTATATATATATATATATATATCTACAGTACCCCGAAATCATGATATATGTCCAATTTAATACAACATGCAGTATGACAATTCTGCTCTGCAGGCCGCCTTCCTTTCCCATTGCCGCCTCTTTCCAAGTGACAAATACAATGGGAAATGAAAGTCGGAAATGCATTGGGAGGGAAGGGCATGGTGTTAAGAGAGTAGGGGAACCCACGCCCACCCCTTTCCTCGTCAAACTGCTAAAAAAAATTATAATTTTTTTATAATTTTCAGTCAACAAAGTCTCCTTGGAGTCCCCAAAATCGGGGGACGGGGTCCCCAAACTAAGCAAAGTTTCCAATTTTGTTGCCAAAGGTTTTCGGTACTCGGGTACTTCAACGGGGACTTCAAGAAACGTTTGAGAGGTATCCAACTCGATTTCCAAGACGTGGGACGGTACCTAGGAGAGGGACACGAATCCAGCCCCCGGGGACGGGTACCCCTATAACACAAATTAAATGGCATCGATTTCATAGGCTCATGGTACTGTTAGAGTAATTGGAAGTATATTATCACCACTTATATGTGGCATTCTGACACCAGATTCTACACCTAGATAGGATATGCTAGGTGTGTCAATTGGTGGAGATTGAGACATAGGAGCACTTCATCTCCATGTGTATGGTATATTATAAGAACATAGGGAGATATCATTGTTTATTCCATGATTAAGGTTGTCCCTTTCTCAAAGGTCTTTCGGAGTCTATATCACGAGGTGATTCCTCACACACCAAACTTATGAGGCTTATTCAAGCCCATCTCTACTAAGTTGATCACTTGTTTGGAGGTATGACATGTTATAAAAATACACCATCCATCAATACAAGGGATGCTAGGCTAATAATAAAGTGAAAATCCTCCAATTCTATCGAGAAATAACCTATGAAGCCACGAAAACAAAACCACTCTACTTGATCTCAATCTAATAATTCCCTCCCAGCATTGATTAAGCAATGAGACGTCTATTACAATATTTTTCTCTTCGTCCTAGAATGAGAAGAAAACTTCAACAAATTGTAATAAGGTTTCCCCTAGGATATCCTCTAGCTCTATGCAACATGTCCTCTATGTGCGCAATACTACTTTGATGTTTGTCAATATGGTCACAATGCTTGAACGCTCCTCCACCACAAATGTGTCTAGGTACATAGCTAATTCCATGAAGCATGGTCCTCATCCCAAGCTTCCTCTAGTTGAGTGTCTAACATCCAAGTTATATATCACATGGACCTAATCTCCAAGGGCTAACTGTCCTCATCCAAGGGCCGAAAACCGCTCCTTGTGCCCAAAACCCCCCTCCTCCTAGCTAGTTACCTCACGTAACCGAGAATTGGAATACCCCTTAGTGTGTCTTCATGGACATATGCATGGCTTGGTTTGGGTGGATACTTGACCTCTGTTACAGAGGTAGCATGGCACTCTTAGCTAGAAGGATGTTACATTGATAGCAATGATGACTCCCCCAATGTGTGCACCCAACAGGTCGATCATTATGTCGATCAGGGTAACAACCTCCTAGCTAAGAGTGCCGCGCTCCCTCTCTAACCAAGGTCAACCATCCACCCAAACCGAGCCATCCATATGTCCACGAAGCATCTCCGAGGGGCTAGGACACAAATTGCTCTCCTAGCAAGGTGAAAACACTTTTGGAGTAACCTAAAAAGCTAAGTAAAAAACATTAGGATTACCAACAAAGCCATGATATTGTACATTAGGATTACCAACAAAGACATGATATTGTGATGGGAAATGCCATAAGTGTAGTGGTTTACACCAATTAGAACAATAATGCAAGTTGTTGGTAGTGGTACAATGATTGTAAAGGAAAAGGACAGCGGAGCTACCAAAGGGGACGTGGTGTTAGAAAAAGGACCAAAAGGTAGGGCATAAAATGCTTTTTGTTCCAAAGCTAGTTGGGGTGGGGGCACACGAGGTAGGATATGCAAGTTAAGAAGCTTAGTGTAAAAACGGGAAAACAAAGAGCAACAACTAAAAAGTGGGGGAAATGAGTGGATGGACACATATTGATAAACTAAAGTTGGAGTGGTTATTCCTAAAGCCTTCTTCATTGAAAGGGTAAAGCATTGCAATCATAAGGAATGAAGAGACAACCTCAAGCCCCAATAGAGGAATGAGGAGTCCATACTATACATTAAATGCCATCGATCGCGTAGGCTCATGGTACTGCTGGGCTGTGGCATTCTAACACCACAATCTACATATCGGTAGGATATGCCAGTTGAGTCAATTGGTGGAGATCAAGACATAGGAGCACTTCATCTCCAAGTTTATGATATATTGTAAGAACATATGGAGATATCATTGTTTATTCCATTATTAAGGTTGTCCCTTTCTCAAATATTTTTGGCAGTCTATATCGGGAGGTGACTCCTCACACACCAAACTTATGAGGCTTATTCAAGCCCATATCTACTAAGTTGATCACTTGTTTGGAGGCATCACATTTTATACAAATACACAACCCATCAATATAGAGGACACTAGGCTGATAATAAACTGAAAATCCTCCGATTCTATCAAGAAACAACAATTTATGAAGCCACGAAAACGTAGCCTCTCTACTTGAGCTCAAAGTGATAATTCCCACCCAACATTGATTCAACAGTAAGATGTGTATTACAATATTTTTCTCTTCGTCCTGGAAGGACAAGAAAACTTCAACATATTGTAAGAACGTTTCCCCTAGGATTACCAACAAAGAAAAGATATCATGATGAACTGTTACCCCCCTTTTGTATGGGTGTCCATGTGTGATTTTGATCACTGTTGAGAGGAATCACATCATCCATGATGTTGTGTCGGTGCCTCAATGATGATCATGAGCATTTATATGGACTATTTGAGGCATGGTGACTTGGTTTTGAGCATAAAGAAAGGGAAGTCTATGATAATCAGTTGTTCTAGGTATGTTTTTATCATTGAATAGCACTGAAAATGTATTATCTTGACTTCTATGTGCATTTCAGAACATAAAACAATAATCGAACACCCCAGACCTCAAATCTGAGTCAATTTGAGGCAAAAGGAAAAATTTCTCAGCCATGTAACAACAAGATAAAGACTCTGAACTATTATAGAAACCGACCTTCTCTCATTTTAGTGGAAGATTCAACCTTGGAGGCATGTGCACAAGTATAGCACTTGTTCCCCTCATTGATTGTATGGCTCAGGTTTGAGTTTGGAATCCTTATATAAGTTTTCACTGGCCTACGAGAGGTTTTAGAGATGATTTACAAGCGTGTAGTATTGAATAGTCGTCACAACATCCTTTTGAAACCTAGGAGACAAAATTCAATGGACCTTTTTGGAGATTACTTTGGGTTCTTGTAAATGTACAACAACAGGTTAATGAGAATTATAGGCAAATTAAAAGATCATCAGACAAAAGTAAAACTTCACACTGAGCACTTCTAATTCTGTGCAATGATCAAGCATTTCAGGGTAAGTCTGGGGAATTCCGAGGAGTTGTTTTCATGAGAGAACAACACTTATATACAGAGCAAGGATCCTCCATCCACCCTCTTCCCTAACTCGCTACCTTGGATTCGTATTCTACAAGCCACCAAAAAATATTTTGGGTGCAATCTAAGCATGAAGAACATCAGTCCTGGGTTTCTTGCAACCATGGCAAAGGCCTAATCATTGATGTATCTCAGGATATATTCGGCAACAATAACATCCACCTTCAACCCTGTCTCAAAGGACAGCAACCCTGGTCCAGAAGACGGTTTTTATCGTTTTATGTGGTAACTGGAATTTTAGAGGGAGGTCGCAGTCACAATATCTACCATCTATCCGCAATACGGAGGGTGCGTAGCTCTGTGGGGTGTTTCTTATGTTTCCCTCGGATCAACCTTGTTTCAAGCCTGTGGTGAAGTTGGATCCTTTAAGGAGGAGTTTCTTCACTGTCAACACACTTGGGTGATATGTGTTGAACCTAAATTGTCATATCTTTCTCCAGCTTAGTGCATTCCTTAGCTTCCAGATTTCTCCACCTGAAAACACACTTGTTCATCATCCTCTACATTACCCCCGTACCTAGAATGAAGTCTTTAGCTCAGTCGCCAACATTGGAGCAGTTACAAAATACTCTGGGCAGTAGCATGAAGGCACCTTAAAGGGGAATTTATATACTACTGTAGGCAAAAACGTGAGAATAGAGTAGTGACAAGTTACATATGGAGCATCAGGGAACTCTTCTTGATGGTAGTTACATCCTATTGTTGGCAACATTAAAGAGGGCCTCACTTGTGGCTATGACATTCTATGAAGGGCACACTCCCTTTCATATATTTCTAATCCTATTCTTGGAAGCATGAGGTGTGCTCTCCTATGTCGTCCCACAAATCATGATCCTCCTTGGACTCAGAGACCCCCTCCAAGATGTTGCACTCTCTGGTAAGAGGATAGTCCAATGCTCCCACTTTTGCTCTATAAGTATCCTCCAACAACGATCTCTTCTAGCTCTATGCAAGATGTCCTCTCTATGCTAAATACTACTTTGATGTTTGCCAATATGGTCAGAAAGCTTGAATGATCCTCCTCCACAAATGTGTCTATGCCCATCGCTAAGCCCATGAAACATTGTCCTCATCCCAAGCTTCCTCAAGTTAAGTGTCCAACATCCAAGGTATATATCACATGGACCTAATCTCCGAAGGCTAAGTATGCTCATCCAAGTGCCCAAAACCCCTCCTCCCAGCTAGTTACCTCCCATGACTGAGAATTGGAATCCCCCTTTGTGTTCCTTTATGGACATATGCATGGCTTGGTTTGGGTGGATGCTTGACCTTGGTTAGAGAGGTAACATGGCACTCTTGGCGAGGAGGTTGTTACCTTGATCGGCATGATGGCACCACCATTGTGTGCACCCAATGGGTCGGTCATTATGTCGATCAGGGTAACAACCTTCTTGCTAAGAGTGCCAAACTACCTCTCTAACAAGGTCAATAATCCACCCAAACTGACCCATCCATATGTCCATGAAGCATCTCCAAGGGGTTAGGACACACACTGCTTTCCTAGCAAGGTGAAAACATATTTTGAGTAACCTAAAAAGCTAAGAAAAAAACATTAGGATCGCCAACAAAGACAAGATATAGTGACTTGAAAAACTATAAGTGTACTGGTTTACACCAACTACAACAATGATGCAAGTTGTTGGTAGTGGTATAACGATTGCAATGGAAAAGGAGAGCGGAGGTACCAACAAAGGAAAGCTACCTTGTTTCAAGCATCTACCCAAACCGAGCAATCCATATGTCCACGAAGCATCTCCAACAAGCTGGGACACACATTGCTCTCCTACCAAGGTGAAAACACTTTTGGAGAAACTTAACAAGCTAAGAAAAAAACATTAGGATTACCAACAAAGCCATGATATTGTGATGGGAAATGCCATAAGTGTAGTGGTTTACACCAATTACAACAATAATGCAAGTTGTTGGTAAGGTACAAAGATTGTAATGGAAAAGGATAGTGGAGCTACCAAAGGAGACCTAGTGTTAGCAAAAGGACCAAAAGGTAGGCCATAAAATGCTTTTTGTTCCAAAGCTAGTTGGGGTGGGAGCACACCAGGTAGGATATGCAAGTTAAGAAGCATGGTGTAAAAACAGGAAAACCAAGAGCAACAACTAAAAAGTAGGGGAAATGAGTGAATGGACACATATTGATAAACTAAAGTTGGAGAGGTTAGTCCTCAAGCCTTCTTCATTGAAAGGGTAAATCATTGCAATAGTAAGGAATGAAGAGACGACGTCAAGCCCCATGAGAGGAATGAGGATTCCATACTATACATTAACTGCCGTCGATCGCGTAGGCTCATGGTACTGCTAGGCTATGACATTCTAACACCACAATCTACATCTCGATAGGATATGCCAGTTCTGTCAATTGGTGGAGATTGAGACATAGGAGCACTTCATCTCCAAGTGTATGATATATTATAAGAACATACGGAGATATCATTGTTTATTCCATGATTAAGGTTGTCCCTTTCTCAAAGATTTTTGGCAGTCTATATCGGGAGGTGATTCCTCACACACCAAACTTATGAGACATATTCAAGCCCATCTCTACTAAGTTGATCACTTGTTTGGAGGCATCACATGTTATACAAATACACAACCCATCAATACAGAGGACACTAGACTAATAATAAACTGAAAATCCAACAATTCTATCAAGAAACAACAACTTATGAAGCCACGAAAACGTAGCCTCTCTACTTGATCTCAATGTGATAATTCCCACCCGACATTGATTTAGCAGTAAGACGTGTATTACACTATTTTTTTCTTCGCCCTAGAAGGACAAGAAAACTTCAACATATTGTAAGAAGGTTTCCCCTAGGATTACCAACTAACCTTCTCTCATTTTAATGGAAGTTTCAACCTTGGAGGCATGTGCACAAGTCTAGCACTTGTCCCCCTCATTGATTGTTTGGATCAGGTTTGAATTTGGAATCCCTATATAAGTTTTCACTGGCCTACAAGAGGTTTTGGAGATGATTTACAAACATGTAGTATTGAATAGTAGTCCCAACATCCTTTTGAAACCTAAGATATAGAATTCAATGGACCTTTTTGGAGATTACTTTGGGTTCTTGTAAATGTACAGCAACAGGTTAATGAGAACTATAGGCAATTTCAAAGATCATCAGACAAAAGTAAAACTTCACACTTAGACCTTCTAATTCTGGGCAATGATCAAGCATTTCAGCGTCAGTCAGGGCAATTCTGAGGTGTTGTTTTCATGAGAGAACAACACTTATATACAAACCAAGGTTCCTCCATCCACCCTCTTCCCTAAATCGTTGCCTCCAATTCGTTCTTGCAACCATGGAGATATCCTGATCATTGATGTATCTTAGAATACCATCAGCAACAATAACATCCACCCTCAACACAGTCTCAAAGGACAGCAACCCTATTTAAGAATTGAAGGATGTCTTTTATCATTTTATGTGGTAACCGGAAGTTTAGACCGAGGTGGTAGTCACAATATCTACCAACTATCAGCAATAAGGAGGGGTCGCATCTCTGTGGGACGTTTCTTTAGTTTCCCTTGAATCAGCGTTGTTTCAAGCATGTGGTGAAGTAGCCTTGTTTCAACCCTGTGGTCAGGTCGCATCCTTCAAGGAGGAGGTTTTACGTTGCCAAGACAATTGGTAGATATGTCTTGAACCTAAATGGTCATACATTTCTTCAACTCGGTGCATTCCTAAGCTCCCAGACTTTCTCCACCTCAAAACACACTTGCTCATCATCCTCTACATTATCTGCAGCCGTAGAATGAAGTCTTTACCTCAGTCACCAACATTGGAGCAATTACAAACTACTCTGGGCAGCAGCATGAAGGCAACTTAAAGGGGCATTATACACTATTGTAGGCAATAACGTGAGAATGTAGTAGTGAGGAGTTACATATCGAGCATGAGGGAACTCTTCTTAATGCTAGCTACATCCTATTATTGGCAACATTAAAAAGGGCCTCACCTGTGGCTATGACATTCTTTCACGGGCACACTCCCCTTCCTATATTTCTCATCCTATTCTTGGAAGCATGAGGTGTGCTCTCCTTCTCGTCTCACTGATCAAGATCCTCCTTGGGCTAAGAGCCCCTCCTCCAATATGCTACACTTTGCGATAAGTTGTTAGTCCAATGCTCCCTCTTCCGCTCTATAAGTCTCCTCCCACAAGGATATCCTCTAGCTCTATGCAACATGTCCTCTCTATGCACAATACTACTTAGATGTTTGCCAAGACGGTCACAATACTTAAACGCTCCTCCACCACAAATGTGTTTAGGTCCATCACTAAGTCCATGAAGCATGCTCCTCATCCCAAGATTCCTCTAGTTACGTGTCTAAGATCGAAGTTATATATCACATGGACCTAATCTCCAAGGGCTAAGTGTCCTCATCCAAGTGCCCAAAACCCCCCGACTCTTAGCTAGTTACCTCACGTGACCGAGTATTCGAATAACCCTTATTGTGTCTTCATAGACACATACATGGCTTGGTTTGGGTGGATACTTGACCTCAGTTACAGAGGTAGCATGGCACTCTTAGCTAGAAGGATGTTACCTTGATCGGCATGATGACTCCCCCAATGTGTGCACCCAATGGGTCAATCATTATGTCGATCAGGGTAAATACCTCCTAGCTAAGAGTGTCGCGCTCCCTCTCTAACCAAGGTCGAGCATCCACCCAAACCGAGCCATCCATATTTCCACGAAGCATCTCCAGGGGGCTAGGACACACATTGCTCTCCTAGCAAGGTGAAAACACTTTTGGAGTAACCTAAAAAGCTAAGAACAAAACATTAGGATTACCAACAAAGCCATGATATTGTGATGGGAAATGCCATAAGTGAAGTGGTTTACACCAATTACAACAATAATGCAAGTTGTTGGTAGTGGTACAATGATTGTAAAGGAAAACGACAATGGAGCTACCAAAGGGGAACTAGTGTTAGAAGAAGGACCAAAGGGTAGGGCATAAAATGCTTTTTGTTCCAAAGCTAGTTGGGTTGGGGGCACACCAGGTACGATATGCAAGTTAAGAAGCTTGGTGTAAAAAGGGAAAAACCAAGAGCGACAACTAAAAAGTGGGGGAAATGAGTGGATGGACACATATTGATAAACTAAAGTTGGAGATGTTAGTCCTCAAGCCTTCTTCATTCAAAGGGTAAAGCATTGCATTGCAAGGAATGAAGAGACGACCTCCGCCCATGAGAGGAATGAGGATTCCATAGTATACATTAAATGCCATCGATCGCGTAGGCTCATGGTACTATCGGGCTGTGGCATTCTAACACCACAATCTACATCTCCGTAGGATATGCCAGTTGTGTCAATTGATGGAGATTGAGAAATAGGAGCACTTCATCTCCAAGTGTATGATATATTGTAAGAACATATGAATATATCATTGTTTATTGCATGATTAAGGTTGTCCCTTTCTCAAAGATTTTTTGCAGTCTACATCGGGAGGTAATTCCTCACACACCAAACTTATGAGGCTTATTCAAGCCCATCTCTACTAAGTTGATCACTAGTTTGGAGGCATCACATGTTATACAAATACACAACCCATCAATACAGAGGACACTAGGCTGCTAATAAACAAAAAATCCTCCAATTCTATCAAGAAACAACAACTTATGAAGCCACGAAAACATAGCCTCTCTACTTGATCTCAATGTCATAATTCCCACCCAACATTGATTGAGCAATAAGACGTCTATTACAATATTTTTCTCTTCGTCCTAGAAGGACAAGAAAACTTCAACATATTGTAAGAAGGTTTCCCCTAGGATTACCAACAAAGGAAAGATATCATGATGAACTGTTACACCCCATTTTGCATGGGTGTCCATATGTGATTTTGATCATTCTTGAGAGGCGTAACATCATCCATGATGATGTGTTGGTGCCTCAATGATGATCATGAGGATTTATATCGACTATTTAAGGCATGGTGACTTGGTTTTGAGCATAAAAAAAGGCAAGTCTATGATAATAAGTTGTTCTAGGTATGGTTTTATCATCTAATAGCACTGAAAAGGTATTATCTTTACTTCGAGGTGCATTCAGAACATAAAACAACAATCGAACATCCCAGAACTCAAATATGAGTCAATTTGAGGGCAAAAGGAAAAATTTATCAGCCATGTAACAACAAGATAAAGAATATAAACTATTATAGCAACCGGCCTTCTCTCATTTTAATGGAAGATTCAACCTTGGAGGCATGTGCAAAAGTCTAGCACTTGTCCCACTCATTGATTGTATGGATCAGGTTTGAGTTTGGAATCCTTATATAAGTTTTCACTGGCCTACGAGAGGTTTTGGAGATGATTACAAACGTGTAGTATTGAATAGTAGGCGCAACATCATTTTGAAACCTAAGATACATAATTCAATGGACCTTTTTGGAGATTACTTTGGGTTCTTGTAAATGTACAGCAACAAGTTAATGAGAATTATAGGCAATTTCAAAGATCATCAAACAAAAGTAAAACTTCACAATGAGCACTTCTAATTCTAGGCAATGATCAAGCATTTCAGTGTTAGTCTGGGCAGTTCCAAGGAGTTGTTACAAAGCAAGGTTGTTACACCTAAAATCCTACCATCATGTGATTCAGTGTATACATCCCTAAAGTTTCATTGACTAAGTTATTGGCCTGGAAGAGATATAACCCATTTTCACTAGGTTTTGAGAGGTCGTCACATGCTGCACTCATGCAACCTGCGACGATGTCAGTTAATGGACATATGCATGGCTTGGTTTGGGTGGATGCTTGACCTTGGTTAGAGAGGTAACATGGCACTCTTAGCTAGGAGGTTGTTACCCTGATCGACATGATGGCACTCCCATTGTGTGCACCCAATGAGTCGGTCATTATGTATCTCAACATATATTCGGCAACAATAACATCCACCTTCAACCCTCTCTCAAAGGACAGCAACCCTAGTTCAGAAGACGGTTGTTATCATTTTATGTGGTAACTCGAAGTTTAGAGGAAGGTCGCAGTCACAATATCTACCATCTATCCGCAATCTGGAGGGTGCGTAGCTCTGTGGGAGGTTTCTTATTGTGGCCTCAGATAAACCTTGTTTCAAGCCTGTGGTGAAGTTGGATCCTTTAAGGAGGATGTTCTTCGTTGCCAAGACACTTCGGAGATACGTCTTGAACCTAAATTGTCATACCTTTCCTCAGCTTAGTGCATTGCTTAGCTTCCAAACTTCTCCACAGCAAAACACACTTGTTCATCATCCTCCACATTATCCCCGTCCCTAGAATGAAGTTTTTTGCTCAGTCCCCAACATTGGAGCAGTTAGAAACTACTTTGGGCAGCAGCATGAAGGCTTCTTAAAGGGGAATTTATACACTATTGTAGGCAAAAACGTGAGGATAGAATAGGGAGCAATTACATATGGAGCATGAGGGAACTCTTCTTGATGGTAGTTACATCATATTCTTGGAAACATTAAAGAGGGCCTCACTTGTGGCTATGACATTCTATGAAGGGCACACTCCCTTTCCTATATTTCTAATCGTATTCTTGGAAGCATGAGGTGTGCTCTCCTTTCTCGTCCCACCAATCATGATCCTCCTTGGATTCAGAGCCCCTCCTATGAGATGTTGCACTCTCTGATAAGTTGATAGTCCAATGCTCCCTCTTCCGCTCTATAAGTATCCTCCAACAAGGATCTCCTCTAGCTTAATGCAAGATGTCCTCTCTATGCAAAATACTACTTTGATGTTTTCCAATATGGTCAGAAAGCTTGAATGATCCTCCTCCACAAATGTGTCTATGTCCATCGCTAAGTCCATGAAGCATTGTCCTCATCCCAAGCTTCCTCAAGTTAAGTGTCCAACATCCAAGGTATATATCACATGGACCTAATCTCCAACGGCTAAGTATCCTCATCCAAGTGCCCAAAACCCCAAGATATAGTGATGAGAAACGCTATAAGTGTATTGGTTTACACAAACTACCACAATAATGCAAGTTGTTGGTAGTGGTATAATGATTGCAATGGAAAAGGACAGTGGAGCCACCAAAGGGGACCTAGTGTTACAAAAAGGAACAAAAGTTGGGGCATAAAATGCTTTTAGTTCCAAAGCTAGTTGGGGTGGGAGCACACTAGGTAGGATATGCAAGTTAAGAAGCTTAGTGTAAGAACGGGACAACCAAGAGCAACAACTAAAAAGTGGGGAGAATCAATGGATGGACTCAAATTGATAAACAAAAGTTGGAGAGGTTCCTCCTATAAAACTTTCTTCATTGAAAGGGTAAACCATTGCAATAGTAAGAAATAGAGAGATGATCTCAAGCCCCATGAGAGAAATGAGGATTCCTTACTATACATTAAATGCTAAGTTGCCAGAAAAATTGGGGACGGGGACGCCACTTTTTGAAGCAGGGGACTTGGGTACGTCGAGGTACTGTAGATATATATCTATATATATAATCAAACCTTTTTAAAATTCAAATCATTTTCAGTAGTATTCATTGTTCAATAAGTAACATGCACATTCCTTCAAAGTTCATGAATCATTGATATTTACATATGAACCTCAAGTCTCAACATGATATAGACAATCATTAATTATTAATGACATAAACCAAGTGGAAATTCAAATTATTGTTTGCATATTGATATGATTCATATGAATCATGATACATCAATCATGATATATGTCCAATGTAATACAACATGCAGTATGACAATTCTGCTCTGTAGGCCGCCTTCCTTTCCCATTGCGGCCTCTTTCCAAGTGACAAATCCAATGTGAAATGAAAGTCAGAAATGCATTGGGAGGGAAGGGCATGGTGTTAAGAGAGTAGGGGAACCCACGCCCACCCCTTCCCTAGTCAAAGTGCTAAAAAAATTATAATTTTTTTTTAATTTTCTGTCAACGAAGTCTCCTTGGAGTCCCCAAAACGGGGGACGGGGTCCCCAAACCAAGCAAAGTTTCCAATTTTTTTGCCAAAGGTATTCGGTACTCGGGTACTTCGACGGGGACTTCAAAAAACGTTTGAGAGGTATCCAACTCGATTTCCAAGATGTGGGATGGTACCTAGCACGGGGACACGAATCCAGCCCCCGGGGTCGCGTACCCCTGCAACACAAATTAAATGCCATCGATTTCATAGGCTCATGGTAATGCCATAGTATATTACAAGAACATATGGAGATATCATTGTTTATTCCATGATTAAGTTTGTCCCTTTCTCAAAGGTCTTTCGGAGTCTATATCACGAGGTGATTCCTCACACACCAAACTTATGAGGCTTATTCAAGCCCATCTCTACTAAGTTGATCACTTGTTTGGAGGTATGACATGTTATACAAATACACCATCCATCAATACAAAGGATGCTAGGCTAATAATAAAGTGAAAATCCTCCAATTCTATGGAGAAATAACCTATGAAGCGACGAAAACAAAGCCACTCTACTTAATCTCAATCTAATAATTCCCTCCCAGCATTGATTAAGCAATGAGACGTCTATTACAATATTTTTCTCTTCGTCCTAGAATGACAAGAAAACTTCAACAAATTGTAATAAGGTTTCCCCTAGGATATGCTCTAGCTCTATGCAACATGTCCTCTCTGTGCACAATACTACTTTGATGTTTGTCAATATGGTCACAATGCTTGAATGCTCCTCCACCACAAATATGTCTAGGTACATCGCTAATTCCATGAAGCATGGTCCTCATCCCAAGCTTCCTCTAGTTAAGTGTCTAACATCCAAGTTATATATCACATGGACCTAATCTACAAGGGCTAACTGTCCTCATCCAAGTGCCGAAAACCGCTCCTTGTGCCCAAAACCCCCCTCCTCCTAGCTAGTTACCTCACGTGACCGAGAATTGGAATACCCCTTAGTGTGTCTTCATGGACGTATGCATGCCTTGGTTTGGGTGAATACTTGACCTCTGTTACAGAGGTAGCATGGCACTCTTAGCTAGAAAGATGTTACCTTGATAGCCATGATGACTCCCAAAATGTGTGCACCAACAAAGGAAAGATATCATCATGAACTGTTACCCATCATTTTGTATGAGTGTCCATGTGCGATTTTGATCACTCTTGAGAGGCATGACATCATCCATGATGATGTTTGGTGCCTCAATGATGATCATGAGCATTTATATGGAATATTTGAGGCATGGTGACTTGGTTTTGAGCATAAAGAAAGCGAAGGCTATGATAATCAGTTGTTCTATGTATGTTTTTATCATTGAATACAACTGAAAATGTGTTATCTTGACTTCTAGGTGCATTTTAGAACATAAAACAATACTCGAACACCCCAGACCTCAAATCTGAGTCAATTTGAGGCAAAAGGAAAAATTTCTCAGCCATGTAACAACAAGATAAAGACTGAACTATTATAGCAACCGACCTTCTCTCATTTTAGTGGAAGATTCAACTTTGGAGGCATGTGCACAAGTCTAGCACTTGTCCCCCTCATTGATTGTATGGATCAGGTTTGAGTTTGGAATCCTTATATAAGTTTTCACTGGCCTACGAGAGGTTTTGCAGATGATTTACAAACGTCTAGTATTGAATAGTAGTCACAACATCCTTTTGAAACCTAAGATACAGAATTCAATGGACCTTTTTGGAGATTACTTTGGGTTCTTGTAAATGTACAGCAACAGGTTAATGAGAATTATAGGCAATTTAAAAGATCATCAGACAAAACTAAAACTTCACACTGAGCACTTCTAATTCTGGGCAATGATCAAGCATTTCAAGGTAAGTCTGGGCAATTCCGAGGAGCTTTTTTCATGAGAGAACAACACTTATATACAGAGCAAGGTTCCTCCAGTCACCCTCTTCCCTAACTCACTACCTTGGATTCGTTCTCTACAAGCCACCAAAAAATATTTTGGGTGCAATCTAAACATGAAGAACATCAGTCCTGGGTTTGTTGCAACCATGGAAAAGGCCTGATCATTGATGTATCTCAGGATATATTCGGCAACAATAACATCCACCTTCAACCCTGTTTCAAAGGACAACAACCCTGGCTCAGAAGACGGTTTTTATCGTTTTATGTGGTAACTGGAAGTTTAGAGGGAGGTCGCAATCACAATATCTACCATTTATCCGCAATACAGAGGGTGTGTATCTCTGTGGGGTGTTTCTTATGTTGCCCACGGATCAACCTTGTTTCAAGCCTGTGGTGAAGTTGGATCCTTTAAGGAGGAGTTTCTTCGCTGTCAAGACACTTGGAAGATATGTCTTGAACCTAAATTGTCATATCTTTCTTCAGCTTAGTGCATTCCTTAGCTTCCAGATTTCTCCACCTGAAAACACACTTGTTCATCATCCTCTACATTATCCGCGTCCCTAGAATGAAGTCTTTAGCTCAGTCGCCAACATTGGAGCAGTTACAAAATACTCTGGGCAGTAGCATGAACGCACCTTAAAGCGGAATTTATACACTATTGTAGGCAAAAACGTGAAGATAGAGTAGTGAGCAGTTACATATGGAGCATCAGGGAACTCTTCTTGATGGTAGCTACATCCTATTCTTGGAAACATTAAAGAGGGCCTCACTTGTGGCTATGACATCCTATGAAGGGCACACTCCTTTTCATATATTTCTAATCCTATTCTTGGAAGCATGAGGTGTGCTCTCCTTTGTCGTCCCACAAATCATGATCCTCCTTCGACTCAGAGCCCCCCCTCCAAGACGTTGCACTCTCTGGTAAGTTGATAGTCCAATGCTCCCTCTTCCGCTCTATAAGTATGCTCCCACAAGGATCTCCTCTAGCTCTATGCAAAATGTCCTCTTTATGCAAAAAAATACTTTGATGTTTGCCAATATGGTCAGAAAGCTTGAATGATCCTCCTCCACAAATGTGTCTATGTCCATCGCTAAGTCCATGAAGCATTGTCCTCATCCCAAGCGTCCTCAAGTTAAGTGTCCAACATCCAAGCTACATATCACATGGAACTAATCTCCAAGGGCTAAGTATGCTCATCCAAATGCCCAAAACCCCTCCTCCTAGCTAGTTACCTCCCATGATTGAGAATTAGAATCCCCCTTTGTGTGCCTTTACGGACATATGCATGGCTTGGTTTGATTGGATGCTTGACCTTGGTTAGCGAGGTAACATGGCACTCTTGGCTTGGAGGTTGTTACCATGATCGGCATGATGGCACCCCCATTGTGTGCACCCAACGGGTCGGTCATTATGTCGATCAGGGTAACAACCTTCTTGCTAAGAGTGCCATGCTACCTCTCCAACCAAGGTCAAGAATCCACCCAAACCGACCCATCCATATGTCCATGAAGCATCTCCAAGGAGTTAGGACACACACTGCTTTCCTAGCAAGGTGAAAACATTTTTTCAGTAACCTAAAAAGCTAAGAAAAAAACATTACGATCACCAACAAAGCCAAGATATAGTGACGAGAAATACTATAAGTGCCGTGGTTTACACCAACTACAACAATAATGCAAGTTGTTGGTAGTGGTATAACGATTGCAATGGTGAAGTCGCATCCTTGAAGGACGAGGTTTTTCATTGCCAAGACAATTGGGAGATATGTCTTGAACCTAAATGGTCATACATTTCTTCAGCTCGGAGCATTCCTAACCTCCCAAACATTCTCCGCCTCAAAACACACTTGTTCATCATCCTCTACATTATCTGCAGCCGTAGAAAGAATTCTTTACCTCAGTGGCCAACATTGGAGCAATTACAAACTACTCTGGGCAGCAGCATGAAGGAAACTTAAACGGGCAGTTATACACTATTGTAGGCAATAACGTGAGGATGTAGTAGTGAGGAGTTACATATCGAGCATGAGGGAAGTCTTCTTAATGCTAGTTACATCCTATTATTAGCAACATTGAAAAGGACCTCACCTATCGCTATGACATTCTATGAAGGGCACACTACCTTTCCTATATTTCTCATCCTATTCTTGGAAGCATGAGCTGTGCTCTCCTTTCCCGTCTCACTGATCATGATCCTCCTTTGGCTAAGAGCCCCTCCTCCAATATGCTCCACTCTCTGATAAGTTGGCAGTCTAATGCCCCCTCTTCCGCTCTACAAGTCTCCTCCCACAAGGATATCCTCTAGCTCTATGCAACATGTCCTCTCTGTGCACAATACTACTTTGATGTTTTCCAATATGGTCACAAAGCTTGAACGCTCCTCCACCACAAATGCGTCTGGGTCCATCACTAAGTCCATGAAGCATGGTCCTCATCCCAACCTTCCTCCAGTTAAGTGTCTAACATCCAAGTTATATATCACATGGAAAGAATCTCCAAGGGCTAAGTGTCCTCATCCAAGTGCCCAAAACCGCTCCGTGTGCCCAAAACCCCCCTCCTCCTCGCTACCTACCTCACATGACCAAGAATTGCAATACCCCTTAGTGTGTCTTCATGGACATATGCATGGCTTGCTTTGGGTGGATACTTGACCTCTATTACAGAGGTAGCATGGCACTCTTAGCTAGAAGGATGTTACCTTGATCGGCATGATGACTCCCCCAATGTGTGCACCCAACGGGTCAATCATTATGCCGATCAGGGTAACAACCTCCTTGATAAGAGTGTCGTGCTCCCTCTCTAACCAAGGTCAAGCATCTACCCAAACTGAGCAATCCATATGTCCACGAAGCATCTCCAACAAGCTGGGACACACATTGCTCTCCTGGCAAGGTGAAAACACTTTTGGAGTAACCTAAAAATTTAAGAAAAAAACATTAGGATTACCAACAAAGCCATGATACTTGTTATCACCTAAGTTGTAGTTACCCCTATGGATATATCCAGTCATGGATGGCAATAGGGAAGGGCAACTTAAAAGGTGCAACCACGATCACCTCGACCTCCAATATATGGTTGTCACGCCAGTCGAGGCAACCTTCACTTTATGTTATCTAGCCCAGACAACAAAGAGGGAGACCCGATCTACTCCCGACAGGAGAGATCAAAACCAAGACACCAAATCAGAGTATTTCTAAGTGAAGTTAGGTGTATGGTTTATCCTAGACCATAGGATGGAGTCACAAGACAAGTGAGGGGTTCAAAGAGTGTAGCTTTGGTTCATAGGTTATGTGAGAGTGACTTACAATAATTAAAGATAAGGTCCAGGATGAGAGTACTAGTTCAATGTTGGAAAATCCACTGCCTTGGGAACCGTGTCCAATGCAGGGTAGTCTAGGGGTTGAATTGGGGCTAACTAGTACAAGTGACAAGCTTGACCATGATACATGATGGCTTCAAGGGTTTGGTTCACCATGCAAAGGTTTAAACCACAAGTTAATCCAACAATCTAGGAAGGTCGAATTGACTTGGAGAGAAACCAGTGCCTTGGGAATTGGGATTATGGAGTCAAAGTAGGGTTGACTTGTTGTTAAGGACTCCTATTGCATGAGACAAGTGGGCAATTAAGGTCTTGATGGATGAATAGGTCTAGATCTAGGTTTGACCAAAGTGGACCACAATCCCTTAAAATAAGGAATGCTATCCCCAAGGCAAGATTTGACAAGAAAACACACTAGACCTAGGTTTTGAATTATTCCCATTCCAAATCTCCAAAAATCTCAAGTACCCACGTCCTAGAAGTGAGTCAACTCACTTCTCCAAGGTGGTGCGACTTTACCCAAGGAGGCCTAAAAGTGGGGTTAAGTGGGTCAAGACAAGTCCGATGACATCCAAACTTTAGATCTGGGTAGGTTAGTCAAGTAGGAGTGTGGATCTATAATCTCACGGCAATCCGAGGCTAGATCTTACTAGATCTGAGTTTAAATATACCAAGTGGTCCAAAATGGGGATTAAATCCCTTAAAATGTGGAATGGGGCCCACAGGGTATAAATCAGAAAAGTGACAAACTGGGGGTAGGTTATTTGATGTGTAGATTATGAATCAAGCGGGATCTCAACTACCCACCACCTAGATCTAGGTTAACTCACACTCACCAACAAGTGCGCCCTTGCTTGGAGGAGCTAAGTTGGCTTGGGAAGGGGGTCAAATGGAGGCCAATCCTCACCAAACTGTAGATCCGGGGTGCCGTGGATGCTATAGAGGTGGGTTTTCAATATTATGCCCAACAACCCGCTAGATCTAAGTAGATCTGAGAAAATGTAAAATGGGGGTTTTGAAGTAATTAGGGTTTTATCAATTTAAGAGCTATGTCAATGGATTGGATCAAGGTAAGAGAAAAAAACCTGTGGATCTTACCTGGGTAACCTTGTAGATGCCTTGATGATGATGATCTATGCAAACCCGATCAATTTGAGAAGCTTTGAGGTAGTTTTCTATGCAATCGATTTGGTCCAAGAAGCCAATGCACCCTCTCTCCTACACAACAAACGTCAACAATATCAGATTTGATGTAATCAAGAGATAAGACTAATGCCACAACAGAAGTAACAGAAAGAAAGCATAGATCATAATGATGCTAATGATAACCCCCTGATACAAGCGAATGCCAAGAAAGTCGATTTGAAGAAGCCTTGCAAAATCGCCCTTGTTGAAGTCGCCCTCCTGTAGACAAGACAATGATTTCCAAAATAGATAGATCTTACCACAAATTCCAAATGCTAGGTTGCAATAGACTTTCCAATCACCATCTAAGAACACCAAATGCAAAGGAGACCACAAGAATTTCCACAAGAAAGTTTTTCTATACCAATAATCCAAGAGACAAAGACCCCTTACAATGAGAAGCTCTCTCCTTTAAATAGGAAGGAGAGGCACCAAAACCCTAACCACTTTTTGAATGAGTGGCTAGGATTAAAAGATACAAATGTCTAATCAATGGTTGAGATGAGCTCAACAATAAAATACATGGATCACTAATAAAATATTATGTGAGTGGACAAAATCGCCCTAGAAGAGGGGAATCCCACCAAATCATGATGACAAAATATAATAAGATGCTTATGGTGGGTCGAAGGGGTAATTTTATTTCTCCTTGGTCAATCCCCATAGCACAATAATCATAAAATAATCACCCATGTACCAAATCGTGCCTCCATAGTCAAATCGTAGGCCTCAAAAAGACCTCAGAAATCCTCAAAAAGTGCCATAAGTGATGGATGCGGGCCCCGATGAAGCTGAAACTGCTGGAGAAGGTGTGGAGGACCCCGATCTATCATCACTGATCATCCCATGCCATAACATTGCCTCAGTAGCCCAAATCGATTTCCTCAATAGCCATTTCTACCTATCCTTAAATGCCTCGGGAAGCGTGAAACTGCCCCAAACTGCCTCCTGGAGTGCCTGCGCTATCAAGTTGAGGGCACCAGTGTGTCCGAGAGGAGGGTAATATGGTAAAAACAAGTGGCTGGACCACCCCCTCCATCATCAGCTCCCTAGGTCAACCGGATAAAAATCACATCTGCTCTGACAGGGCCTCCGATAGGCCAAAACTGCACTAGGACAGCCTACTGAGGCAAAATCATCACTGTAAAGCCCGGAACTGAAAACAAACTGTCTCATTGGACTCAAAAGGTCCAAATCCATCCAAGATGTGTACTCATACACCATATGAGTCTCTGCATAATCAAAATATATATCCAATATACCGGAACAGGGCCAATAATAATAATCTGTAAATGACCAAACACTGCTGTAAACCAAGAATCATCATCATAACCCTGTAGCTGCTGCATAGAATCATCATGTATGTATACATAGACCATATATCATCTATCCATGTCATCATAAGGTCCAACCATCTCATGTCCTCTGGTTGACCATGGTCAGACTAGGCCTCACCAAGTCAACATGACCCAATATAACTCAGACCATCATCATAAGCTGCTGCAAAGTGTCCAAGGTTAATGCATGCTCTACAACTTATTCAAATAACAATTATAGCACAAAGTAATCATTACTGGCGATCTAAATCCAAATATATAATGTTATTAATTATTATTATTACTCAGACTAGACTTTCAATATCATACTCACTTCATAGATGTGATCAATTTGCTAGTGAAGGGTGAAGGCTAAAATAACTGGCTAGGCTAAGGGATGACTTGACTGACTTAACTTTGTGACACTTTGGCAAAGGGAAAGGGAATACACACCATAGTATATACTGAATGAGCAATAACACAGGGAAAGGCAGTCTCTCACAAATGGATGAGTTGTTCAAAGAGGGTTTATTCACCTTCACAGATGCGCACAATCCATAATACAAATAAGGCCAGCAATTGTTTAGATATAGCATTTAAGTTCCATTGCTTTTTGGGCCTGAAGTTTCCATAGCCTTGATCTATGTGTGTTTATAAACACATTGCATAGATTTACATTCATTTTAGGCTTTCTGCTGCAGGTGTGTTTTTAAGGCACTTGTTTACCTGAACACTTCTAGGTGTGTCATGGACAACTTGTTTACCTAGGTATTTATTTTCCAAAAGATATAACATTTCATTTTCATAGCCATTTTCATTTGGCGTGCCTTTCATTCATGTGTGTTTAGAAACACATTGCATGAATGGGCTTTTCATACAAGATATATGATTTCATTTTTCCAGATTTTGTATTCATGGCAGCACTAAAAGCTTCAGGTTTAGCCAACACAACTTTAGTGACTAGGGGGAATTCACAAGGAACTCCAACTCACCATAGGTAAGTTTTGTCACCAACTCAGAGCCGAGACACAATAAACAGGGAAGCTCATCCAATACAGAGGCTACAGTGGGGGAAAGATCCTCCATGTCACTAGTCAAGTAGTAAGTCAGGGTGATAAACTAAAAGGTAGGCCATGGATGGATGAAGACAATGAATCATGGAGCCAACACTAGCAAGCCAAGGTATGGTGGAATGATCACCTCTATTCTCCCTAAGGAGGGTAAAACCAATTAGTATGAATAGCGAACTTCGAAGTCTGAGTAGGGACAAATATAATATATATATATAATAAAATCAACCAGGTCCACATATCTATATGATCGCCAGATCATGACACTAAGTGCTAAGACATGCTATAAGAATAAGTATAAAAGCAATATAACCATAACACAATGATATACCTACTGAGTCATATACCTGAATGCTCATCAACCTGTACCATCATATGTCCTCTGAAACTGCCGCTGTAACTCTGGGCACTACTGACTGCTCTGTACCAACGGTATAATGGCTACATCGGTCATCTCTCTGAGTGTCCCGAGACTCAGTCATGACATGGGTAATACAACTGCTGTCCACAATCTGATAGTGATCCAATATAGATGCTCATCTCAGCATCTCAAATGTAAGGGAACTGGCTGAATAGTGTACTGGAATCAGAAAAATAGTGTATGGTAGCCCGGCTACTATATATGTGATAACAATACTGTGATGGGAAATGCCATAAGTGTAGTGGTTTACACCAATTACAACAATAATGCAAGTTGTTGGTAGTGGTACAATGATTGTAACGGAAAAGGACAGTGGAGCTACCAAAGGAGACCTAGTGTTAGAAAAATGACCAAAAGGTAGGGCATAAAATGCTTTTTGTTCCAAAGCTAGTTGGGGTGGGACACACCAGTAGGATATGCAAGTTAAGAAGCTTGGTGTAAAAACGGGAAAACCAAGAGCAACAACTAAAAAGTGGGGGAAATGAGTGGATGGACACATATTGATAAACTAAAGTTGGAGAGGTTAGTCCTCAAGCCTTCTTCATTGAAAGTGTAAAGAATTGCAATAGTAAGGAATGAAGAGACGACCTCAAGCCCCATCAGAGGAATGAGGATTCCATACTATACATTAAATGCCATCGATCGCGTAGGCTCATGGTACTGCTGCGATGTGGCATTCTAACACCACAATATACATCTCGGTAGGATATGCCAGTTGTGTCAATTGGTGGAGATTGAGACATAGGAGCACTTCATCTCCAAGTGTATGATATATTGTAAGAACATATGGAGATATCGTTGTTTATTCCATGATTAAGGTTGTCCCTTTCTCAAAGATTTTTGGCAGTATATATCGAGAGGTGATTCCTCACAACACCAAACTTATGAGACTTATTCAAGCCCATCTCTACGAAGATGATCACATGTTTGGAGGCATCAAATTTTATACAAATAAACAACCCATCAATACAGACGACACTAGGCTGATAATAAACAGAAAATCCCCCAATTCTATCAAGAAATGCAAGTCTATGATAATCAGTTATTCTAGGTATGGTTTTATCATTGAATAGGACTGAAAAGTTATTATCTTTACTTCTAGTTTCATTTAAGAACATAAAACAACAATCGAACACCCCAGACCTCAAATCTTCGTTAATTTGAGGGCAAAAGGAAAAATTTCTCAGCCATGTAACAAAAAGATAAAGACTCTGAACTATTATAGCAACCGACCTTCTCTAATTTTAATGGAAGATTCAACTTTGGAGGCATGTGCACAAGTCTAGCACTTGTCACCCTCATTGATTGTATGGATCAGGTTTGGTTTTGGAATCCTTATATGAGTTTTCACTGGCCTACGAGAGGTTTTGGAGATGATTTACAAGCGTGTAGTATTGAATAGTAGTCACAACATCCTTTTGAAACCTAAGATACAGAATTCAATGGACCTTTTCGGAGATTACTTTCGGTTCTTGTAAATGTACAGCAACAGGTTAATGAGAATTATAGGGAATTTAAAAGATCATCAGACAAAACTAAAACTTCACACTGAGCACTTCTAATTCTGGGCAATGATCAAGCATTTCAGGGTAAGTCTGGACAATTCAGAGGAGTGTTTTTCATGAGAGAACAACACTTATGTACAGAGCAAGGTTCCTCCAGTCACCCTGTTCCCTAACTCGCTACCTTGGATTCGTTCTCTACAAGCCACCGAAAATATTTTGGGTGCAATCTAAGCATGAAGAACATCAGTCCTGGGTTTGTTGCAACCATGGCAAAGGCCTGATCATTGATGTGTATCAGGATATATTCGGCAACAAAAACATCCACCTTCAACCCTGTCTCAAAGGGCAGAAACCCTGCTTTAGAAGACGGTTTTTATCGTTTTATGTGGTAACTGGAAGTTTAGAGAGAGGTCGCAGTCACAATATCTACCATCTATCCGCAATACGGAGGGTGCATAGCTCTGTGGGGTGTTTCTTATGTTGCCCTCGGATCGACCTTGTTTCAAGCCTGTGGTGAAGTTGCATCCTTTAAGGAGGAGTTTCTTCGTTGTCAAGAGACTTGGAAAATATGTCTTGAACCTAAATAGTCATATCTTTCTTCAGCTTAGTGCATTCCTTAGCTTCCAGATTTCTCCACTTGAAAACACACTTGTTCATCATCCTCTACATTATCCCCGTCCCTAGAATGAAGTCTTTAGCTCAGGCGCCAACATTGGAGGAGTTACAAACTACTCTGGGCAGTAGCATGAAGGCACCTTAAAGCGAAATTTATACACTATTGTAGGCAAAAACGTGAGGATAGAGTAGTGAGCAGTTACATATGGAGTATCAGGGAACTCTTCTTGATGGTAGCTACATCCTATTCTTGGCAACATTACAACGGGCCTCACTTGTGGCTATGACATTCTATGAAGGGCACACTCCCTTTCCTATATTTCTAATCCTATTCTTGGAAGAATGAGGTGTGCTCTCCTTTTTATTCCGCTCTATAAGTATGCTCCCACAAGGATCTCCTCTAGCTCTATGCAAAATGTCCTCTCTATGCAAAATACTACTTTGATGTATGCCAATATGGTCAGAAAGCTTGAATGATCCTCCTCCACAAATGTGTCTATGTCCATCGCTAAGTCCAAGAAGCATTGTCCTCATCCCAAGCTTCCTCGAGTTAAGTGTCCAACATCCAAGGTATATATCACATGGACCTAATCTCCAAGGGCTAAGTATGCTCATCCAAGTGCCCAAAACTCCTCCTCCTAGCTAGTTACCTCCCATGACTGAGAATTGGAATCCCCCTTTATGTGCCTTTACGGACATATGCATGGCTTGGTTTGGGTGGATGCTTGACCTTGGTTAGAGAGGTAACATGGCACTCTTGGCTTGGAGGTTGTTACCCTGATCGGCATGATGGCACCCCCATTGTGTGCACCCAATGGGTCGGTCATTATGTTGATCAGGGTAACAACCTTCTTGCTAAGAGTGCCACGCTACCTCTCCAACCAAGGTCAAGAATCCACCCAAACCGACCCATCCATATGTCCATGAAGCATCTCTAAGGAGTTAGGACACACACTGCTTTCCTAGTAAGGTGAAAACATTTTTTCAGTAACCTAAAAAGCTAAGAAAAAAACATTAGGTTCACCAACAACGCCAAGCTATAGTGACGAGAAATACTATAAGTGTAGTGGTTTACACCTACTACAACAATAATGCAAGTTGTTGGTAGTCGTATAACGATTGCAATGGAAAAGGAGAGTGGAGCTACAAACAAAGGAAAGCTACCTTGTTTAAATCCTGTGGTGAAGTCGCATCCTTGAAGGACAAGTTTTTTCGTTGCCAAGACAATTGGGAGATATGTCTTGAACCTAAATGGTCATACATTTCTTCAGCTCGGAGCATTCCTAAGCTCCCAGACTTTCTCCGCCTCAAAACCCACTTGTTCATCATCCTCTACATTATCTGCAGTCGTAGAATGAAGTCTTTACCTCAGTTGCCAACATTGGATCAATTACAAACTACTCTGGGCAGCAGCATGGAGGAAACTTAAAGGGGAATTTATACACTATTGTAGGAAATAACGTGAGGATGTAGTAGTGAGGAGTTACATATCGAGCATGAGGGAAGTCTTCTTAATGCTAGTTACATCCTATTATTGGAAACATTGAAAAGGACCTCACCTGTCGCTATGACATTCTATGAAGGGCACACTCCCTTTCCTATATTTCTCATCCTATTCATGGAAGCATGAGCTGTGCTCTCCTTTCCCGTCTCACTGATCATGATCCTCCTTGGGCTAAGAGCCCCTCCTCTAATATGCTCCACTATCCGATAAGTTGGCAGTCCAATGCCCCCTCTTCCGCTCTACAAGTCTCCTCCCACAAGGATATCCTCTATATCTCTATGCAACATGTCCTCTCTGTGCAGTCCTTTCCCGTCTCACTGATCATGATCCTCCTTGGGCTAAGAGCCCCTCCTCCAATATGCTCCACTCTCCGATAAGTTGGCAGTCCAATGCCCCCTCTTCCGCTCTACAAGTCTCCTCCCACAAGGATATCCTCTATAGCTCTACGCAACATGTCCTCTCTGAGAGGAATGAGGATTCGATACTATACATTAAATGCCATCGATCGCGTAGGCTCATGGTACTGCTGGGCTGTGGCATTCTAACACCACAATATACATCTCGGTAGGATATGCCAGTTGTGTCAATTGGTGGAGATTGAGACATAGGAGCACTTCATCTACAAGTGTATGATATATTGTAAGAACATACGGAGATATCATTGTTTATTCCATGATTAAGGTTGTCCCTTTCTCAAAGATTTTTGGCAGTCTATATCAGGAGGTGATTCCTCGCAACACCAAACTTATGAGACTTATTCAAGCCCATCTCTACTAAGTTGATCACATGTTTGGAGGCATCACATGTTATACAAATACACAACCCATCAATACAGAGGACACTAGGCTGATAATAAACAGAAAATCCTCCAATTCTATCAAGAAATGCAAGTCTATGATAATCAGTTATTCTAGGTATGGTTTTATAATTGAATAGCACTGAAAAGTTATTATCTTTACTTCTAGTTGCATTTCAGAACATAAAACAACAATCGAACACCCCAGACCTCAAATCTGAGTTAATTTGAGGGCAAAAGGAAAAATTTATCAGCCATGTAACAAAAAGATAAAGACTCTGAACTATTATAGCAACCAACCTTATCTCATTTTAATGGAAGATTCAACTTTGGAGGCATGTGCACAAGTCTAGCACTTGTCCCCCTCATTGATTGTATGGATCATGTTTCAGTTTAGAATCCTGATGTAAGTTTTCACTGGCCTACAAGAGGATTTGGAGATGATTTACAAGCGTGTAGTATTGAATAGTAGTCACAACATCCTTTTGAAACCTAAGATACATAATTCAATGGACCTTTTTGGAGATTACTTTGGGTTCTTGTAAATGTACAGCAACAGGTTAATGATAATTATAGGCAATTTAAAAGTTCATCAGACAAAACTAAAACTTCACACTGAGCACTTCTAATTATGGGCAATGATCAAGCATTTCAGGGTAAGTCTGGGCGATTCCGAGGAGTGTTTTTCATGAGAGAACAACACTTATATAAAGAGCGAGGTTCCTCCAGTCACCCTCTTCCCTAACTCGCTACCTTGGATTCGCTCTCTACAAGCCACCGAAAATATTTTGGGTGCAATCTAAGCATGAATAACATCAGTCCTGGGTTTGTTGCAACCATGGAAAAGGCCTGATCATTGATGTATCTCAGGATATATTCGGCAACAATAACATCCACCTTCAACCCTGTCTCAAAGGACAACAACCCTGGTTCAGAAGACGGTTTTTATCGTTTTATGTGGTAACTGGAACTTTAGACGTAGGTCGCAGTCACAATATCTACCATCTATCCGCAATACGGAGGGTGCGTAGCTCTGTGGGGTGTTTCTTATGTTGCCCTCAGATCGACCTTGTTTCAAGCCTGTGGTGAAGTTGGATCCTTTAAGGAGGAGTTTCTTCGCTGTCAACACACTTGGAAGATATGTCTTGAACCTAAATTGTCATATCTTTCTTCAGCTTAGTGCATTCCTTAGCTTCCAGATTTCTCCACCTGAAAACACACTTGTTCATCATCCTCTACATTATCCCCGTCCCTAGAATGAAGTCTTTAGCTCAGTCGCCAACATTGGAGCAGTTACAAACTACTTTGGGCAGCAGCATGAAGGCACCTTAAAGGGGAAGTTATACACTATTGTAGGCAAACACCTGAGGATAGAGTAGTGAGCAGTTACATATGGAGCATCAGGGAACTCTTCTTGATGGTAGCTACATCCTAGTCTTGGCAACATTAAAGAGGGCTTCACTTGTGGCTATGACATTCTATGAAGGGTACACTCCCTTTTCCTATATTTCTCATTCTATTCTTGGAAGCATGAGGTGTGCTCTCCTTTCCCGTCCCACCAATCATGATCCTTCTTGGGCTCAAAGCCCCTCCTCCAAGATGTTGCACTCTCCGATAATTTGATAGTCCAATGCTCCCTCTTCCGCTCTATAAGTATGCTCCCACAAGGATCTCGTCTATCTCCTAGCAAAATGTCCTCTCTATGCAAAATACTACTTTGATGTTTGCCAATATGGTCAGAAAGCTTGAATGATCCTCCTCCACAAATGTGTCTATGTCCATCGTTAAGTCCATGAAGCATTGTCCTCATCCCAAGCTTCCTCAAGTTAAGTGTCCAACATCCAAGGTATATATCACATGGACCTAATCTCCAAGTGCTAAGTATGCTCATCCAAGTGCCCAAAACTCCTCCTCCTAGCTAGTTACCTCCCATGACTGAGAATTGGAATCCCCCTTTGTGTGCCTTTACGGACATATGCATGGCTTGGTTTGGGGGGATGCTTGCCCTTCGTTAGAGAGGTAACATGACACTCTTGGCTTGGAGGTTGTTACCCTGATCGGCATGATGGCACCCCCATTGTGTGCACCAATTGGGTCGGTCATTATGTCGATCATGGTAACAACCTTCTTGCTAAGAGTGCCACACTTCCTCTCCAACCAAGGTCAAGAATCCACCCAAACCGACCCATCCATATGTCCATGAAGCATCTCCAAGGAGTTAGGACACACACTTCTTTCCTAGCAAGGTGAAAACATCTTTTCAGTAACCTAAAAAGCTAAGAAAAAAACATTAGGATCACCAACAAAGCCAAGATATAGTGACGAGAAGTACTATAAGTGTAGTGTTTTACACCTACTACAACAATAATGCAAGTTGTTGGTAGTGGTATAGCAATTGCAATGGAAAAGGAGAGCGGAGCTACCAACAAAGGAAAGCTACCTTCTTTCAAGCCTGTGATGAAGTCGCATCCTTGGAGGAAGAGGTTTTTCGTTGCCAAGACAATTGGGAGATATGTCTTGAACCTAAATGGTCATACATTTCTTCAGCTCGGAGCATTCCTAAGCTCCCAGACTTTCTCTGCCTCAAAACACACTTGTTTATCATCCTCTACATTATCTGCAGCCGTAGAATGAAGTCTTTACGTCAGTTGCCAACATTGGAGCAATTACAAACTAATCTGGGTAGCAGCATGAAGGAAACTTAAAGGGGCAGTTATACACTATTGTAGGCAATAACGTGAGGATGTAGTAGTGAGGAGTTACATATCAAGCATGAGGGAAGTCTTCTTAATGCTAGTTACATCCTATTATTGGCAACATTGAAAAGGACCTCAAGTGTCGCTGTGACATTATATGAAGGGCACACTCCCTTTCCTATATTTCTCATCCTATTCTTGGAAGCATGAGCTGTGCTCTCCTTTCCCGTCTCACTGATCATGATCCTCCTTGGGCTAAGAGCCCCTCCTCCAATATGCTCCACTCTCCGATAAGTTGGCAGTCCAATGCCCCCTCTTCCGCTCTACAAGTCTCCTCCCACAAGGATATCCTCTATAGCTCTATGCAACATGTCCTCTCTGTGCACAATACTACTTTGATGTTTTCCCATATGGTCACAAAGCTTGAACGCTCCTCCACCATAAATGCGTCTAGGTCCATCACTAAGTCCATGAAGCATGGTCCTCATCCCAACCTTCCTCTAGTTAAGTTTCTAACATCCAAGTTATATATCACATGGACAGAATCTCCAAGGGCTAAGTGTCCTCATCCAAGTGCCCAAAACCGCTCCGTGTGCCCAAAACCCCCCTCCTCCTACCTACCTACCTCACATGACCAAGAATTGGAATACCCCTTAGTGTGTCTTCGTGGACATATGCATGGCTTGCTTTGGGTGGATGCTTGACCTCTATTACAGAGGTAGCATGGCACTCTTAGCTAGAAGGATGTTACCTTGATCGGCATGATGACTCCCCCAATGTGTGCACCCAACGGGTCAATCATTATGCCGATTAGGGTAACAACCTTCTAGATAAGAGTGTCGCGCTCCCTCTCTAACCAAGGTCAAGCATCTACCCAAAACGAGCAATCCATATGTCCACGAAGCATCTCCAACAAGCTGGGACACACATTGCTCTCCTAGCAAGGTGAAAACACTTTTGGAGTAACCTAAAAAGCTAAGAAAAAAACATTAGGGTTACCAACAAAGCCATGATACTGTGATGGGAAATGCCATAAGTGTAGTGGTTTACACCAATTACAACAATAATGCAAGTTGTTGGTAGTGGTACAATGATTGTAACGAAAAAGGACAGTGGAGCTACCAAAGGAGACCTAGTGTTAGAAAAAGGACCAAAAGGTAGGGCATAAAATGCTTTTTGTTCCAAAGCTAGTTGGGGTGGGAGCACACCAGGTAGGATATGCAAGTTAAGAAGCTTGGTGTAAAAACGGGAAAACCAAGAGCAACAACTAAAAAGTGGGGGAAATGAGTGGATGGACACATATTGATAAACTAAAGTTGGAGAGCTTAGTCCTCAAGCCTTCTTCATTGAAAGTGTAAAGAATTGCAATAGTAAGGAATGAAGAAGCCCCGTGAGAGGAATGAGGATTCCATACTATACATTAAATGCCATCGATCGCGTAGGCTCATTGTACAGCTGGGCTGTGTCATTCTAACACCACAATATACATCTCGGTAGGATATGCCAGTTGTGTCAATTGGTGGAGATTGAGACATAGGAGCACTTCATCTCCAAGTGTACGATATATTGTAAGAACATACGGAGATATCATTGTTTATTCCATGATTAAGGTAGTCCCTTTCTCAAAGATTTTTGACAGTCTATATCGGGAGGTGATTCCTCGCAACACCAAACTTATGAGACTTATTCAAGCCCATCTCTACTAAGTTGATCACATGTTTGGAGGCATCACTTGTTATACAAATACACAACCCATCAATACCGAGGACACTAGGCTGATAATAAACAGAAAATCCTCCAATTCTATCAAGAAATGCAAGTCTATGATAATCAGTTATTCTAGGTATGGTTTTATAATTGAATAGCACTGAAAAGTTATTATCTTTACTTCTAGTTGCATTTCAGAACATAAAACAACAATCGAACACCCCACACCTCAAATCTGAGTTAATTTGAGGGCAAAAGGAAAAATTTATCAGCCATGTAACAAAAAGATAAAGACTCTGAACTATTATAGCAACCAACCTTCTCTCATTTTAATGGAAGATTCAACTTTGGAGGCATGTGCACAAGTCTAGCACTTGTCCCCCTCATTGATTGTATGGATCAGGTTTCAGTTTGGAATCCTTATGTAAGTTTTCACTAGCCTACGAGAGGCTTTGGAGATGATTTACAAGCGTGTAGTATTGAATAGTAGTCACAACATCCTTTTGAAACCTAAGATACAGAATTCAATGGACCTTTTTGGAGATTACTTTGGGTTCTTGTAAATGTACAGCAACAGGTTAATGAGAATTATAGGCAATTTAAAAGATCATCAGACAAAACTAAAACTTCACACTGAGCACTTCTAATTCCGGGCAATGATCAAGCATTTCAGGGTAAGTCTGGGCAATTCCAACGAGTGTTTTTCATGAGAGAACAACACTTATATACAGAGGGAGGTTCCTCCAGTCACCCTCTTCCCTAACTCGCTACCTTGGATTCGTTCTCTACAAGCCACCGAAAATATTTTTGGTGCAATCTAAGCATGAAGAACATCAGTCCTGGGTTTGTTGCAACCATGGAAAAGGCCTGATCATTGATGTATCTCAGGATATATTCGGAAACAATAACATCCACCTTAAACCCTGTCTCAAAGGACAGCAACCCTGGTTCAGAAGACAGTTTTTATCATTTTATGTGGTAACTGGAAGTTTAGAGGGAGGTCGCGGTCACAATATCTACCATCTATCCGCAATACGGAGGGTGCGTAGCTCTGTGGGGTGTTTCTTATGTTTCCCTCGGATCGACCTTGTTTCAAGCCTGTGGTGAAGTTGGATCCTCTAAGGAGGAATTTCTTCGCTGTCAAGACACTTGGAAGATATGTCTTGAACCTAAATTGTCATATCTTTCTTCAGCTTAGTGCATTCCTTAGCTTCCAGATTTCTCCACCTGAAAACACACTTGTTCATCATCCTCTACATTATCCCCGTCCCTAGAATTAAGTCTTTAGCTCAGTCGCCAACATTGGAGCAGTTACAAACTACTCTGGGTAGCTGCATGAAGGCACCTTAAAGGGGAAGTTATACACTATTGTAGGCAAACACGTGAGGATAGAGTAGTGACCAGTTACATATGGAGCATCAGGGAACTCTTCTTGATGGTAGCTACATCCTATTCTTGGCAACATTAAAGAGGGCTTCAATTGTGGCTATGACATTCTATGAAGGGCACACTCCCTTTTCCTATATTTCTCATCCTATTCTTGGAAGCATGAGGTGTGCTCTCCTTTCACGTCCCACCAATCATGATCCTTCCTGGGCTCAAAGCCCCTCCTCCAAGATGTTGCACTCTCCGATAATTTGATAGTCCAATGCTCCCTCTTCCGCTCTATAAGTATGCTCCCACAAGGATCTCGTCTATCTCTATGCAAAATACTACTTTGATGTTTGCCAATATGGTCAGAAAGCTTGAATGATCCTCCTCCACAAATGTGTCTATGTCCATCGCTAAGTCCATGAAGCATTGTCCTCATCCAAAGCTTCCTCGAGTTAAGTGTCCAACATCCAAGGTATATATCACATGGACCTAATCTCCAAGGGATAAGTATGCTCATCCAAGTGCCCAAAACTCCTCCTCCTAGCTAGTTACCTCCTATGACTGAGAATTGGAATCCCCCTTTGTGTGCCTTTACGGACATATGCATGGCTTGGTTTGGGTGGATGCTTGCCCTTCGTTAGAGAGGTAACATGACACTCTTGGCTTGTAGGTTGTTACCCTGATCGGCATGATGGCACCCCCATTGTTTGCACCCAATGGGTCGGTCATTATGTCGATCAGGGTAACAACCTTCTTGCTAAGAGTGCCACGCTACCTCTCCAACCAAGGTCAAGAATCCACCCAAACCGACCCATCCATATGTCCATGAAGCATCTCCAAGGAGTTAGGACACACACTGCTTTCCTAGCAAGGTGAAAACATTTTTTCAGTAACCTAAAAAGCTAAGAAAAAAACATTAGGATCACCAACAAAGCCAAGATATAGTGACGAGAAATACTATAAGTGTAGTGTTTTACACCTACTACAACAATAATGCAAGTTGTTGGTAGTGGTATAGCGATTGCAATGGAAAAGGAGAGCGGAGCTACCAACAAAGGAAAGCTACCTTGTTTCAAGCCTGTGGTGAAGTCGCATCCTTGGAGGACAAGGTTTTTCGTTGCAAAGACAATTGGGAGATATATCTTGAACCTAAATGGTCATACATTTCTTCAGCTCGGAGCATTCCTAAGCTCCCAGACTTTCTTCGCCTCAAAACACACTTGTTCATCATCCTCTACATTATCTGCAGCCGTAGAATGAAGTCTTTACCTCAGTCGCCAACATTGGAGCAATTACAAACTACTCTGGGCAGCAGCATGAAGGAAACTTAAAGGGGCAGTTATACACTATTGTAGGCAGTAACGTGAGGATGTAGTAGTGAGGAGTTAAATATCAAGCATGAGGGAAGTCTTCTTAATGCTAGTTACATCCTATTATTGGCAACATTGAAAAGGACCTCACCTGTCGCTATGACATTCTTCGAAGGGCACACTCCCTTTCCTATATTTCTCATCCTATTCTTGGAAGCATGAGCTGTGCTCTCCTTTCCCGTCTCACTGATCATGATCCTCCTTGGGCTAAGAGCCCCTCCTCCAATATGCTCCACTCTCTGATAAGTTGGCAGTCCAATGCCCCCTCTTCCGCTCTACAAGTCTCCTCCCACAAGGATATCCTCTATAGCTCTATGCAACATGTCCTCTCTGTGCACAATACTACTTTGATGTTTGCCAATATGGTCACAAAGCTTGAACGCTCCTCCACCACAAATGCGTCTAGGTCCATCACTAAGTCCATGAAGCATGGTCCTCATCCCAACCTTCCTCTAGTTAAGTGTCTAACATCCAAGATATATATCACATGGATAGAATCTCCAAGGGCTAAGTGTCCTCATCCAAGTGCCCAAAACCGCTCTGTGTGCCCAAAACCCCCCTCCTCCTACCTACCTACCTCACATGACCAAGAATTGGAATACCCCTTAGTGTGTCTTCATGGACATATGCATGGCTTTCTTTGGGTGGATACTTGACCTCTATTACAGAGGTAGCATGGCAATCTTAGCTAGATGGATGTTACCTTGATCGGCATGATGACTCCCCCAATGTGTGCACCCAACGGGTCAATTATTATGCCGATCAGGGTAGCAACCTCCTAGATAAGAGTGTCGCGCTCCCTCTCTAACCAAGGTCAAGCATCTACCCAAACCGAGCAATCCATATGTCCACGAAGCATCTCCAACAACCTGGGACACACATTGCTCTCCTGGCAAGGTTAAAACACTTTTGGAGTAACCTAAAGAGCTAAGAAAAAAACATTAGGATTACCAACAAAGCCATGATACTCTGATGGGAAATGCCATAAGTGTAGTGGTTTACACCAATTACAACAATAATGCAAGTTGTTGGTAGTGGAACAATGATTGTAACGGAAAAGGACAGTGGAGCTACCAAAGGAGACCTAGTGTTAGAAAAAGGACCAAAAGGTAGGGCATAAAATGCTTTTTGTTCCAAAGCTAGTTGGGGTGGGAGCACACCAGGTAGGATATGCAAGTTAAGAAGCTTGGTGTAAAAACGGGAAAACCAAGAGCAACAACTAAAAAGTGGGGGAAATGAGTGGATGGACACATATTGATAAACTAAAGTTGGAGAGGTTAGTCCTCAAGCCTTCTTCATTGAAAGTGTAAAGAATTGCAATAGTAAGGAATGAAGAAGCCCCATGAGAGGAATGAGGATTCCATACTATACATTAAGTGCCATCGATCGCGTAGGCTCATGGTACTGCTGGGCTGTGGCATTCTAACACCACAATATACATCTCGGTAGGATATTCCAGTTGTGTCAATTGCTGGAGATTGAGACATAGGAGCACTTCATCTCCAAGTGTACGATATCTTGTAAGAACATACGGAGATATCATTGTTTATTCCATGATTAAGGTTGTCCCTTTCTCAAAGATTTTTGGCAGTCTATATCGGGAGGTGATTCCTCGCAACACCAAACTTATGAGACTTATTCGAGCCCATCTCTACTAAGTTGATCACATGTTTGGAGGCATCATGTGTTATACAAATACACAACCCATCAATACAGGGGACACTAGGCTGATAATAAACAGAAAAGCCTCCAATTCTATCAAGAAATGCAAGTCTATGATACAAAGTTATTCTAGGTATGGTTTTATCATTGAATAGCACTGAAAAGTTATTATCTTTACTTCTAGTTGCATTTCAGAACATAAAACAACAATCGAACACCCCAGACCTCAAATCTGAGTTACTTTGAGGGCAAAAGGAAAAATTTATCAGCCATGTAACAAAAAGATAAAGACTCTGAACTATTATAGCAACCAACCTTCTCTCATTTTAATGGAAGATTCAACTTTGGAGGCATGTGCACAAGTCTAGCACTTGTCCCCCTCATTGATTGTATGGATGAGGTTTGAGTTTGGAATCCTTATGTAAGTTTTCACTGGCCTACGAGAGGCTTTGGAGATGATTTACAAGCGTGTAGTATTGAATAGTAGTCACAACATCCTTTTGAAACCTAAGATACAGAATTCAATGGACCTTTTTGGAGATTACTTTGGGTTCTTGTAAATGTACAGCAACAGGTTAACGAGAATTATAGGCAATTTAAAAGATCATCAGACAAAACTAAAACTTCACACTGAGCACTTCTAATTCTAGGCAATGATCAAGCATTTAAGGGTAAGTCTGGGCAATTCCGAGGTGTGTTTTTCATGAGAGAACAACACTTATATACAGAGCGAGGTTCCTCCAGTCACCCTCTTCCCTAACTCGCTACCTTGGATTCGTTCTCTACAAGCCACCGAAAATATTTTGGGTGCAATCTAAGCATGAAGAACATCAGTCCTGGGATTGTTGCAACCATGGCAAAGGCCTGATCATTGATGTATCTCAGGATATATTCGGCAACAATAACATCCACCTTCAACCCTGTCTCAAAGGACAGCAACCCTGCTTCAGAAGACGGTTTTTATCGTTTTATGTGGTAACTGGAAGTTTAGAGGGAGGTCGCAGTCACAATATCTACCATCTATCCGCAATACGGAGGGTGCGTAGCTCTGTGGGGTGTTTCTTATGTTGCCCTCGGATCAACCTTGTTTCAAGCCTCTGGTGAAGTTGGATCCTTTAAGGAGGAGTTTCTTCGCTGTCAAGACACTTGGAAGATATGTCTTGAACCTAAATTGTCATATCTTTCTTTAGCTTAGTGCATTCCTTAGCTTCCAGATTTCTCCACCTGAAAACACACTTGTTCATCATCCTCTACATTATCCCCGTCCCTAGAATGAAGTCTTTAGCTCAGTCGCCAACATTGGAGCAGTTACAAACTACTCTGGGCAGCAGCATGAATGCACCTTAAAGGGGAAGTTATACACTACTGTAGGCAAACACGTGAGGATAGAGTAGTGAGCAGTTACATATGGAGCATCAGGGAACTCTTCTTGATGGTAGCTACATCCTATTCTTGGAAACATTAAAGAGGGCTTCACTTGTGGCTATGACATTCTATGAAGGGCACACTCCCTTTTCCTATATTTCTCATCCTATTCTTGGAAGCATGAGGTGTGCTCTCCTTTCCCGTCCCACCAATCATGATCCTTCTTGGGCTTAAAGCCCCTCCTCCAAGATGCTGCACTCTCCGATAATTTGATAGTCCAATGCTCCCTCTTCCGCTCTATAAGTATGCTCCCACAAGAATCTCGTCTATCTCTATGCAAAATACTACTTTGATGTTTGCCAATATGGTCAGAAAGCTTGAATGATCCTCCTCCACAAATGTGTCTATGTCCATCGCTAAGTCCATGAAGCGTTGTCCTCATCCCAAGCTTCCTCAAGTTAAGTGTCCAACATCCAAGGTATATATCACGTGGACCTAATCTCCAAGGGCTAAGTATGCTCATCCAAGTGCCCAAAACTCCTCCTCCTAGCTAGTTACCTCCCATGACTGAGAATTGGAATCCCCCTTTGTGTGCCTTTACGGACATATGCATGGCTTGGTTTAGGTGGATTCTTGCCCTTCGTTAGAGAGGTAACATGACACTCTTGGCTTGTAGGTTGTTACCCTGATCGGCATGATGGCACCCCCATTGTGTGCACCCAATGGGTCGGTTATTATGTCGATCAGGGTAACAACCTTCTTGCTAAGAGTGCCACGCTACCTCTCCAACCAAGGTCAAGAATCCACCCAAACCGACCCATCCATATGTCCATGAAGCATCTCCAAGGACTTAGGACACACACTGCTTTCCTAGCAAGGTGAAAACATTTTTTCAGTAACCTAAAAAGCTAAGAAAAAAACATTAGGATCACCAACAAAGCCAAGATATAATGACGAGAAATACTATAAGTGTAGTGGTTTACACCTACTACAACAATAATGCAAGTTGTTGGTAGTGGTATAGCGATTGCAATGGAAAAGGAGAGCGGAGCTACCATCAAAGGAAAGCTACCTTGTTTCAAGCCTGTGGTGAAGTCGCATCCTTGGAGGACGATCTTTTTCGTTGCCAAGACATTTGGGAGATATGTCTTGAACCTAAATGGTCATACATTTCTTCAGCTCCGAGCATTCCTAAGCTCCCAGACTTTCTCTGCCTCAAAACACACTTGTTCATCATCCTCTACATTATCTGCAGCCGTATAATGAAGTCTTTACCTCAGTCGCCAACATTGGAGCAATTGCAAACTACTCTGGGCAGCAACATGCAGGAAACTTAAAGGGGCAGTTATACACTATTGTAGGCAATAACGTGAGGATGTAGTAGTGAGGATTCCATACTATACATTAAATGCCATCGATCGCATAGGCTCATGGTACAGCTGGGCTGTGGCATTCTAACACCACAATATACATCTCGGTAGGATATGCCAGTTGGGTCAATTGGTGGAGATTGAGACATAGGAGCACTTCATCTCCAAGTGTATGATATATTGTAAGAACATACGGAGATATCATTGTTTATTCCATGATTAAGGTTGTCCCTTTCTCAAAGAATTTTGGCAGTCTATATCGGGAGGTGATTCCTCGCAACACCAAAGTTATGAGACTTATTCAAGCCCATCTCTACTAAGTTGATCACATGTTTGGAGGCATCACATGTTATACAAATACACAACCCATCAATACAGAGGAGACTAGGCTGATAATAAATAGAAAATCCTCAAATTCTATCAAGAAATGCAAGTCTATGATAATCAGTTATTCTAGGTATGGTTTTATCATTGAATAGCACTGAAAAGTTATTATCTTTACTTCTAGTTGCATTTTAGAACATAAAACAACAATCGAACACCCCAAACCTCAAATCTGAGTTAATTTGAGGGCAAAAGGAAAAATTTATCAGCCATGTAACAAAAAGATAAAGACTCTGAACTATTATAGCAACCAACCTTCTCTCATTTTAATGGAAGATTCAACTTTCGAGGTATGTGCACAAGTCTAGCACTTGTCCCCCTCATTGATTGTATGGATCAGGTTTCAGTTTGGAATCCTTATATAAGTTTTCACTGGCCTACGAGAGGCTTTGGAGATGATTTACAAGCGTGTAGTATTGAATAGTAGTCACAACATCCTTTTGAAACCTAAGATACAGAATTCAATGGACCTTTTTGGAGATTACTTTGGCTTCTTGTAAATGTACAGCAACAGGTTAAGGAGAATTATAGGCAATTTAAAAGATCATCAGACAAAACTAAAACTTCACACTGAGCACTTCTAATTCTGGCTAATGATCAAGCATTTCAGGGTAAGTCTGGGCAATTCCGAGGAGTGTTTTTCATGAGAGAACAACACTTATATACAGAGCGAGGTTCCTCCAGTCACCCTCTTCCATAAATCACTACCTTGGATTCGTTCTCTACAAGCCACCGAAAATATTTTGGGTGCAATCTAAGCATGAAGAACATCAGTCCTGGGTTTGTTGCAACCATGGCAAAGGCCTGATCATTGATGTATCTCAGGATATATTCGGCAACAATAACATCCACCTTCAACCCTGTCTCAAAGGACAGCAACCCTGGTTCAGAAGGCAGTTTTTATCGTTTTATGTGGTAACAGGAAGTTTAGAGGGAGGTCGCAGTCACAATATCTACCATCTATCCGCAATACGGAGGGTGCGTAGCTCTGTGGGGTGTTTCCTATGTTTCCCTCGGATCGACCTTGTTTCAAGCCTTTGGTGAAGTTGGATCCTTTAAGGAGGAGTTTCTTCGCTGTCAAGACACTCGGAAGATATGTCTTGAACCTAAATTGTCATATCTTTCTTCAGCTTAGTGCATTCCTTAGCTTCCAGATTTCTCCACCTGAAAACACACTTGTTCATCATCCTCTACATTATCCCCGTCCCTAGAATGAAGTCTTTAGCTCAGTCGCCAACATTGGAGCAGTTACAAACTACTCTGGGCAGCAACATGAAGGCACCTTAAAGGGGAAGTTATACACTATTGTAGGCAAAAACGTGAGGATAGAGTAGTGAGCAGTTACATATGGAGCATCAGGGAACTCTTCTTGATGGCAGCTACATCCTATTCTTGGCAACATTAAAGAGGGCTTCACTTGTGGCTATGACATTCTATGAAGGGCACACTCCCTTTTCCTATATTTCTCATCCTATTATTGGAAGCATGAGGTGTGCTCTCCTTTCCGATCCCACCAATCATGATTCTTCTTGGGCTCAAAGCCCCTCCTCCAAGATGCTGCACTCTCCGATAATTTGATAGTCCAATGATCCCTCTTCCGCTCTATAAATATGCTCCCACAAGGAACTCGTCTATCTCTATGCAAAATACTACTTTGATGTTTGCCAATATGGTCAGAAAGCTTGAATGATCCTCCTCCACAAATGTGTCTATGTCCATCCCTAAGTCCATGAAGCATTGTCCTCATCCCAAGCTTCCTCCAGTTAAGTGTCCAACATCCAAGGTATATATCACATGGACCTAATCTCCAAGGGATAAGTATGCTCATCCAAGTGCCCAAAACTCCACCTCCTAGCTAGTTACCTCCCATGACTGAGAATTGGAATCCCCATTTGTGTGCCTTTATGGACATATGCATGGCTTGGTTTGGGTGGATGCTTGACCTTCGTTAGAGTGGTAACATGGCACTCTTGGCTTGGAGGTTGTTACCCTGATCGGCATGATGCCACCCCCATTGTGTGCACCCAATGGGTCGGTCATTATGTCGATCAGGGTAACAACCTTCTTGCTAAGAGTGCCACGCTACCTCTCCAACCAAGGTCAAGAATCCACCCAAACCGACCCATCCATATGTCCATGAAGTATCTCCAAGGACTTAGGACACACACTGCTTTCCTAGCAAGGTGAAAACATTTTTTCAGTAACCTAAAAAGCCAAGAAAAAAACATTAGGATCACCAACAAAGACAAGATATAGTGACGAGAAATACTATAAGTGTAGTGGTTTACACCTACTACAACAATAATGCAAGTTGTTGGTAGTGGTATAGCGATTGCAATGGAAAAGGAGAGCGGAGCTACCAACAAAGGAAAGCTAACTTGTTTCAACCCTGTGGTGAAGTCGCATCCTTGGAGGACGAGGTTTTCCATTGCCAAGACAATTGGGAGATATGTCTTGAACCTAAATGGTCATACCAAAGCAGCTGGGAATCGACCCCCCCCCCCTCGAATCGATCCCGAATCGCGCTCCAGACGGAATCGATGCGGGATCGATTTTGGAAGCGCGATTCGGGATCGATTCCTTCAGGAATCGATTTTCCAGTTCGCGAATTCAAGTAAAAAAAAACGATCCCTGGAAAATGGTAATTCGCTGGGGAATCGTCGCTCCCAGATCGATCCCGGGTCGATCCCGGATCGATTCCCAGTCGAACCCGTAGAAAAAAATTGATTCCTAAATCGATTCCCAGACCGATTCCGCGGACGGGCGGATTTTTGAAAAAAAAAATTGAGTTTTTGAAATTTTTTTTAGGGTTTTTTTTGTTGGGATAGGTCACTTTGGGCCATTAAAAGGTGAATGAGTCCATTTGGACTCATTCCATTGCTCATTTGTTTGATTGAGAAGAGTTTGAGAGCTTTGAGTTTTGAGAGCTTTGAGGCATTGAGTGGGAGATTGAAGGGGAGATTGAAGGGGAGAGAGCTTGCAAGGGAGATTGAAGCTTTCATAGAGACATTCAACCACCATTGAAGAGCTAAAAGGTAGGCTCTATAAATTCTTCTTTGTTTGTTTTTGCAATTTTTTTTTCACTATGTTAAAAAATGGAAAACTTGCAATGTTCTCTTCTCCTACTCTTTCCAATATATTCTTCTCCATCATTCTATTGCAGGGAACAAGTGACTCTCATCTTGAATCAAGAAACACGATGGGTATGTGGTTTTGGTTTTTCATTCCACTTCTTCTCATTATGATGGTGTTGGGAAGTAGATGTGGTGGTGGTAGTGATGAGGGGGAAGAGGTAGAGAGTGATGCATACCAAGGAGAAGAGGAGGAAGGGGAAGAGGATGATGATGAGGATGAGGGTGAGGGTGATGTGGGGAAAAAACTAAAAGACACAACACCTTTGTGGAAGTATGTGACAAGGCAAGGGGGAGGGATAGGGGGTGGAACCACAAAGTTTGGATGCCCCCATTGTGGGAAAACATACACAGGTTCATATACCCGGGTGAGAAAGCATTTGTGTGGGGTTATGCCATGCGATGTAGGTAAGTCTCATGGAGTAAAAAATTGTGACAAAGTGGGAGCTAAAGAGAGAAGCAAATACAGGATGGAAGAAGAGGCCGCTCAAAACAAGTCCAAGAGATCGAGGGTTGATTCTGAATCCCCGCAGAGAATGTTTGGTAGGGAGCTGCTGCTGGATCATCATCGGCTCGATCGGGAGCCTCATCTCCCCATGGAGTCTCGCCTATACGAGGAAGAACATTATCCGATTTCCTTGACCAAGGTTGTAGAGATGATGTGGATTCAAAAGTTTATAGGTTTCTCTATGCATGTGGTGTGCCATTCAATGTTCTTCGCTCACCCTATTGGCATGAAATGGTACAAGCCATCAATGGTGGCCCTCAAGGATACAGAATCCCTGGGTATGACAAAGCTAGAACCGTGGGACTTGACAAGGAAAAAGCCAAAATCAATAGTGCTCTTGGAAAGTTCACAAATGATTGGTCCAACTATGGGGTATCCATTGTATCTGATGGGTGGAAAAATGTTAAAGGCAGGCCGTTGATAAATATTCTTGGCGTTTCTGCTAGCGGTGCGGTCTTCCTTTCAGCCCATGACTACTCAGATCGCTACAAGACCGCTATTAATATTGCACAACCTTTACTTAAAACCATTCAGGAGATTGGGCCATACAATGTCATTCAAGTTATCACTGATAACGCTGCTAATTGTAAGGCAGCAGGAGCAATCATTATGGATAAGTATCACAACATATTTTGGTCAGGGTGTTTGGTTCACACATTGAACCTTTTGATGCGTGATATTGTTAAGATGAAGGACAATAATTACCGATGGATTGGAGCCTTGTACAAGAGAGGTAAGAAAATGATCAAATTTATTACCAATCATAGCATGGCCCAGCACATTTTTCGCAATCACTCTAAGTTGGAGCTATTGAAGATTGCAAAGACTAGATTTGCTAGCTACTACCTCACCTTCAGGAGGCTTTTGAAGGTAAGAGAGGCATTGGCTAGTATGGTATCAAGTGATCCATGGCAGGAATTGAAAGACAGAGTTGCAAGTGCATCGGATAGAAGTGACTTTCAGGAGGTGGAGGACACCGTTCTTGAAGGTCATTTTTTATCACAGGTTAGGTATGTTCTGCAGTTCACCAAGCCAATTTATAACATGATTCGTTTTGCAGATACAGATCAGTCGGTGATTGGGGAGGTATATGAGCAGATGGATAGCATGCTTGGTCAAATCAAAGACATTGTTGAGCAAAGAGATGCAGTCTTGTATGACCATATTCATAAACTTGTGGTCAAAAGGTGGGATAATCTAAATGTTCCACTCCATGCCCTTGCATATGTCCTCACCCCAAAATACTATTCTCCAATTTGGTTGGCCCAACCTGCACCTGGGGGTGGAGTTAGGAAAAAACCCCACACAGATCCAGAGGTTGCTGCTGGGTATATGCTTGCATTAGAAAAGTTGGTCCCTGATGAGGAAGAGTGTGCTCAAGTACGGAGTGAATTGAGCATATACATAAGTGAGCATGGACGCTTTGGTTCGCTGTTTGCAACCAAAGATCGAGACAGATTGGATCCTATCCATTGGTGGAACATGCATGGCTCTGGAGCCACATATTTGCATAAATTGGCACTGAGGGTGCTATCACAGGTTGTTAATAGCTCTTCTGCAGAGAGGTGTTGGAGCACCTACAACTTCATCCACAGTGTAAAGAGAAAGAGTCTGAATGTAGATCGCGCAGAAAGCTTGGTTTATGTGCACTACAACTTGAGGTTGTTGTCCCATTATTGTGAGGCGGCCAAGAATGATAGAACATTTTTGACTTGGGACAACAATCCAGAGGAGGCTAATGTGGAGGATGGAGCCATTGCATTAGAGCGCATGGAGGCTGAACTATTGGGTGATCATGATGATCCAATTCAGGCTACCCCTACAGAGATGCCACCCCCAAGCAGAAGCAGCTTTCCAGATGTAGGAGTTTTGCCTTTAGCTTCATAACGTCCAATTTCAGCCCGCGGGGGCCATTCATCTTCTATTCATGTTCCACGATCACTTCCACCAGCACCTATTCCACCTAGAACACGGGAAAAGAAATTGGAAGTTACTCGTGGCAAGCGGAAAGCTTAGTAGATTCATAGTACTTTGTAGTTTGTAGTTTGTAGTTTGTATTTCATTTTCATGTTTATTTTGGCGGTTGGCGGCTTGGCCTATTTTGTAAACATTATGGCCTAGTTTGATGGCAAATATTATATGTTGAAATTTGAAGGTTGATGTTGTTGATGATTGATGATTTGATGATGCTCATTTAATGAAAATATTATAAGTTATAGCTCCTAGAATCTAGAAGACGAGATGATTAATCATTAATGTTATATCAATGTGTACTAAATGGTTATATCAATATCTAGATTTTATGTTTTGATGTTTTCTATAGCTAATTTGGCATAATACATGTTTTTTTTAATTTATATGCATCAAAATATATTAAAATATATATTATATAAAAAACGCTCCCGAAACGGAAGCTTTTGAAAATTTCGCTTTTTGCTCCCGCTCCCGCTCCCCGCTCCCAACAGCATTGGGTCATACATTTCTTCAGCTCGGAGCATTCCTAAGCTCCCAGACTTTCTCCGCCTCAAAACACACTTGTTCATCATCCTCTACATTATCAGCAGCCGTAGAATGAAGTCTTTACCTCAGTCGCCAACATTGGAGCAATTACAAACTACTCTGCACAGCAGCATGAAGGAAACTTAAAGGGGCAGTTATACACTATTGTAGGCAATAACGTGAGGATGTAGTAGTGAGGAGTTACATATCGAGCATGAGGGAAGTCTTCTGAATGCTAGTTACATCCTATTATTGGCAACATTGAAAAGGACCTCACCTGTCGCTATGACATTCTGTGAAGGGCACACTCCCTTTCCTATATTTCTCATCCTATTCTTGGAAGCATGAGCTGTGCTCTCCTTTCCCGTCTCACTGATCATGATCCTCCTTGGGCTAAGAGCCCCCACTCCAATATGCTCCACTCTCCGATAATTTGGCAGTCCAATGCCCACTCTTCCGCTCTACAAGTCTCCTCCCACAAGGATATCCTCTATAGCTCTATGCAACATGTCCTCTCTGTGCCCAATACTACTTTGATGTTTGCCAATATGGTCACAAAGCTTGAACGCTCCTCCACCACAAATGCGTCTAGGACCATCACTAAGTCCATGAAGCATGGTCCTCATCCCAACCTTCCTCTAGTTAAGTGTCTAACATCCAAGTTATATATCACATGGACAGAATCTCCAAGGGCTACGTGTCCTCATCCAAGTGCCTAAAACCACTCTGTGTGCCCAAAACCCCCCTCCTCCTAGCTACCTACCTCACATGACCAAGAATCTGAATACCCCTTAGTGTGTCTTCATGCACATATGCATGGCTTGCTTTGGGTGGATACTTGACCTCTATTACAGGGGTAGCATGGCACTCTTAGCTACAAGGATGTTACCTTGATCGGCATGATGACTCCCACAATGTGTGCACCCAACGGGTCAATCATTATGCCGATCAGGGTAACAACCTCCTAGATAAGAGTGTCGCGCTCCCTCTCTAACCAAGGTCAAGCATCTACCCAAACCGAGCAATCCATATGTCCACGAAGCATCTCCAACAAGCTGCGACACACATTGCTCTCCTAGCAAGGTGAAAACACTTTTGGAGTAACCTAAAAAGGTAAGAAAAAAACATTAGGATTACCAACAAAGCCATGATACTGTGATGGGAAATGCCATAAGTGTAGTGGTTTACACCAATTACAACAATAATGCAAGTTGTTGGTAGTGGTACAATGATTGTAACGGAAAAGGACAGTGGAGCTACCAAAGGAGACCTAGTGTTAGAAAAAGGACCAAAAGGTAGGGCATAAAATGCTTTTTGTTCCAAAGCTAGTTGGCGTGGGAGCACACCAGGTAGGATATGCAAGTTAAGAAGCTTGGTGTAAAAACGGGAAAACCAAGAGCAACAACTAAAAAGTGTGGGAAATGACTGGATGGACACATATTGATAAACTAAAGTTGGAGAGGTTAGTCCTCAAGCCTTCTTCATTGAAAGTGTAAAGAATTGCAATAGTAAGGAATGAAGAAGCCCCATGAGAGGAATGAGGATTCCATACTATACATTAAATGCCATCGATCGCGTAGGCTCATGGTACTGTTGGGCTGTGGCATTCTAACACCACAATATACATCTCGGTAGGATATGCCAGTTGTGTCAATTGGTGGAGATTGAGACATAGGAGCACTTCATCTCCAAGTGTATGATATATTGTAAGAACATACGGAGATATCATTGTTTATTCCATGATTAAGGTTGTCCCTTTCTCAAAGATTTTTGGCAGTCTATATCGGGAGGTGATTCCTCGCAACCCCAAACTTATGAGACTTATTCAAGCCCATCTCTACTAAGTTGATCACATGTTTGGAGGCATTACATGTAATACAAATACACAACCCATCAATACAGAGGACACCAGGCTGATAATAAACAGAAAATCCTCCAATTCTATCAAGAAATGAAAGTCTATGATAATCACTTATTCTAGGTATGGTTTTATCATTGAATAGCACTGAAAAGTTATTATCTTTACTTCTAGTTGCATTTCAGAACATAAAACAACAATCGAACACCCCAGACCTCAAATATGAGTTAATTTGAGGGAAAAAGGAAAAATTTATCAGCCATGTAACAAAAAGATAAAGACTCTGAACTATTATAGCAACCAACCTTCTCTCATTTTAATGGAAGATTCAACTTTGGAGGCATGGGCACAAGTCTAGCACTTGTCACCTCATTGATTGTATTGATCAGGTTTCAGTTTGGAATCCTTATATAAGTTTTCACTGGCCTACGAGAGGCTTTGGAGATGATTTACAAGCGTGTAGTATTGAATAGTAGTCACAACATCCTTTTGAAACCTAAGATACAGAATTCAATGGAACTTTTTGGAGATTACTTTGGGTTCTTGTAAATGTACACTAACAGGTTAATGAGAATTATAGGCAATTTAAAAGATCATCAGACAAAACTAAAACTTCACACTGAGCACTTCTAATTCTAAGCAATGATCAAGCATTTCAGGGTAAGTCTGGGCAATTCCGAGGAGTGTTTTTCACGTGAGAACAACACTTATATACAGAGCGAGGTTCCTCCAGTCACCCTCTTCCCTAACTCGCTACCTTGGATTCGTTCTCTACAAGCCACTGAAAATATTTTGGGTGCAATCTAAGCATGAAGAACATCAGTCCTGGGTTTGTTGCAACCATGGCAAAGGCCTGATCATTGATGTATCTCAGGGTATATTCGGCAACAATAACATCCACCTTCAACCCTGTCTCAAAGGACAACAACCCTGGTTCAGAAGACGGTTTTTATCATTTTATGTGGTAACTGGAAGTTTAGAGGGAGGTCGCAGTCACAATATCTACCATCTATCCGCAATACAGAGGGTGCGTAGCTATGTGGGGTGTTTCTTATGTTTCCCTCGGATCGACCTTGTTTCAAGCCTGTGGTGAAGTTGGATCCTTTAAGGAGGAGTTTCTTCGCTGTCAAGACACTCGGAAGATATGTCTTGAACCTAAATTGTCATATCTTTCTTCAGCTTAGTGCATTCCTTAGCTTCTAGGTATCTCCACCTGAAAACACACTTGTTCATCATCCTGTACATTATCCCCGTCCCTAGAATGAAGTCTTTAGCTCAGTCGCCAACATTGGAGAAGTTACAAACTACTCTGGGCAGCAGCATGAAGGCACCTTAAAGGGGAAGTTATACACTATTGTAGGCAAAAACATGAGGATAGAGTAGTTAGCAGTTACGTATGGAGCATCAGGGAACTCTTCTTGATGGTAGCTACATCCTATTCTTGGCAACATTAAAGAGGGCTTCACTAGTGGCTATGACATTCTATGAAGGGCACACTCCCTTTTCCTATATTTCTCATCCTATTCTTGGAAGCATGAGGTGTGCTCTCCTTTCCCGTCCCACCAATCATGATCCTTCTTGGGCTCAAAGCCCATCCTCCAAGATGCTGCACTCTCCGATATTTTGATAGTCCAATGCTCCCTCTTCCGCTCTATAAGTATACTCCCACAAGGATCTCGTCTATCTCTATGCAAAATGTCCTCTCTATGCAAAATACTACTTTGATGTTTGCCAATATGGTCAGAAAGCTTGAATGATCCTCCTCCAAAAATGTGTCTATGTCCATCGTTAAGTCCATGAAGCATTGTCCTCATCCCAAGCTTCCTCCAGTTAAGTGTCCAACATCCAAGGTATATATCACATGGACCTAATCTCCAAGGGATAAGTATGCTCATCCAAGTGCACAAAACTCCTCCTCCTAGGTAGTTACCTCCCATGACTGAGAATTGGAATCCCCCTTTGTGTGCCTTTACGGACATATGCATGGCTTGGTTTGGGTGGATGCTTGACCTTCGTTAGAGAGTTAACATGGCACTCTTGGCTTGGAGGTTGTTACCCTGATCGGCATGATGCCACCCCCATTGTGTGCACCCAATGGGTCGTTCATTATGTCGATCAGGGTAACAACCTTCTTGCTAAGAGTGCCATGCTACCTCTCCAACCAAGGTCAAGAATCCACCCAAACCGACCCATCCATATGTCCATGAAGCATCTCCATGGAGTTAGGACACACACTCCTTTCCTAGCAAGGTGAAAACATTTTTTCAGTAACCTAAAAAGCTAAGAAAAAAACATTAGGATCACCAACAAAGCCAAGATATAGTGACGAGAAATACTATAAGTGTAGTGGTTTACACCTACTACAACAATAATGCAAGTTGTTGGTAGTGGTATAGCGATTGCAATGGAAAAGGAGAGTGGAGCTACCAACAAAGGAAAGCTACCTTGTTTCAAGCCTGTGGTGAAATCGCATCCTTGGAGGACGAGGTTTTCCGTTGCCAAGACAATTGGGAGATATGTCTTGAACCTAAATGGTCATACATTTCTTCAGCTCGGAGCATTCCTAAGCTCCCAGACTTTCTCCCCCTCAAAACACACTTGTTCATCATCCTCTACATTATCTGCAGCCGTAGAATGAAGTCTTTACCTCAGTCGCAAACATTGGAACAATTACAAACTACTCTGGGCAGCAGTATGAAGGAAACTTAAAGGGGCAGTTATACACTATTGTAGGCAATAACGTGAGGATGTAGTAGTGAGGAGTTACATATCGAGCATGAGGGAAGTCTTCTTAAAGCTAGTTACATCCTATTATTGGCAACATTGAAAAGGACCTCACCTGTCGCTATGACATTCTATGAAGGGCACACTCCCTTTCCTATATTTCTCATCCTATTCTTGGAAGCATGAGCTGTGCTCTCCTTTCCCATCTCACTGATCATGATCCTCCTTGGGCTAAGAGCCCCTCCTCCAATATGCTCCACTCTCCGATAAGTTGGCAGTCCAATGCCCCCTCTTCCGCTCTACAAGTCTCCTCCCACAAGGATATCCTCTATAGCTCTATGCAACATGTCCTCTCTGTGCACAATACTACTTTGATGTTTGCCAATATGGTCACAAAGCTTGAACGCTCCTCCACCACAAATGCGTCTAGGTCAATCACTAAGTCCATGAAGCATGGTCCTCATCCCAACCTTCCTCTAGTTAAGTGTCTAACATCCAAGTTATATATCACATGGACAGAATCTCCAAGGGCTAAGTGTCCTCATCCAAGTGCCCAAAACCCTCCTCCTCCTAGCTACCTACCTCACATGACCAAGAAATTGAATACCCCTTAGTGTGTCTTCATGGACATATGGATGGCTTGCTTTGGGTGGATACTTGACCTCTATTACAGAGGTACCATGGCACTCTTAGCTAGAAGGATGTTACCTTGATCGGCATGATGACTCCCCCAATGTGTGCACCCAACGGGTCAATCATTATACCGATCAGGATAACAACCTCCTAGATAAGAGTGTCGCGCTCCCTCTCTAACCAAGGTCAAGCATCTACCCAAACCGAGCAATCCATATGTCCACGAAGCATCTCCAACAACCTGGGACACACATTGCTCTCCTAGCAAGGTGAAAACACTTTTGGAGTAACCTTAAAAGCTAAGAAAAAAACATTAGGATTACCAACAAAGCCATGATACTGTGATGGGAAATGCCATAAGTGTAGTGGTTTACACCAATTACAACAATAATGTAAGTTGTTGGTAGTGGTACAATGATTGTAACGAAAAAGGACACTGGAGCTACCAAAGGAGACCTAGTGTTAGAAAAAGGACCAAAAGGTAGGGCATAAAATGCTTTTTGTTCCAAAGCTAGTTGGGGTGGGAGCACACCAGGTAGGATATGCAAGTTAAGAAGCTTGGTGTAAAAATGGGAAAACCAAGAGCAACAACTAAAAAGTGGGGGAAATGAGTGGATGGACAGATATTGATAAACTAAAGTTGGAGAGGTTAGTCCTCAAGCCTTCTTCATTGAAAGTGTAAAGAATTGCAATAGTAAGGAATGAAGAAGCCCCATGAGAGGAATGAGGATTCCATACTATACATTAAATGCCTTCGATCGCGTAGGCTCATGGTACTGCTGGGCTGTGGCATTCTAACACCACAATATACATCTCGGTAGGATATGGCAGTTGGGTCAATTGGTGGAGATTGAGACATAGGAGCACTTCATCTCCAAGTGTAGGATATATTGTAAGAACATACGGAGATATCATTGTTTATTCCATGATTAAGGTTGTCCCTTTCTCAAAGATTTTTGGCAGTCTATATCGGGAGGTGATTCCTCTCGAAACCAAACTTATGAGACTTATTCAAGCCCATCTCTACTAAGTTGATCACATGTTTGGAGGCATCACATGTTATACAAATACACAACCCATCAATACAGAGGACACTAGGCTGATAATAAACAGAAAATCCACCAATTCTATCAAGAAATGCAAGTCTATGATAATCAGTTATTCTAGGTATGGTTTTATCATTGAATAGCACTGAAAAGTTATTATCTTTACTTCTAGTTGCATTTCAGAACATAAAACAACAATCGAACACCCCAGACCTCAAATCTGAGTTAATTTGAGGGCAAAAGGAAAAATTTATCAGCCATGTAACAAAAAGATAAAGACTCTGAACTATTATAGCAACCAACCTTCTCTCATTTTAATGGAAGATTCAACTTTGGAGACATGTGCACAAGTCTAGCACTTGTCCCCCTCATTGATTGTATGGATCAGGTTTCAGTTTGGAATCCTTATATAAGTTTTCACTGGCCTACGAGAGGCTTTGGAGATGATTTACAAGCGTGTAGTATTGAATAGTAGTCAGAACATCCTTTTGAAACCTAAGATACAGAATTCAATGGACCTTTTTGGAGATTACTTTGGGTTCTTGTAAATGTACAGCAACAGGTTAATGAGAATTATAGGCAATTTAAAAGATCATCAGACAAAACTAAAACTTCACACTGAGCACTTCTAATTCTGGGCAATGATCAAGCATTTCAGGGTAAGTCTAGGCAATTCCGAGGAGTGTTTTGCATGAGAGAACAACACTTATATACAGAGCGAGGTTCCTCCAGTCACCCTCTTCCCTAACTCGGTACCTTGGAGTCGTTCTCTACAAGCCACCGAAAATATTTTGGGTGCAATCTAAGCATGAAGAACATCAGTCCTGGGTTTGTTGCAACCATGGAAAAGGCCTGATCATTGATGTATCTCAGGATATATTCGGCAACAATAACATCCACCTTCAACCCTGTCTCAAAGGACAGCAACCCTGATTCAAAAGACGGTTTTTATCGTTTTATGTGGTAACCGGAAGTTTAGAGGGAGGTCGCAGTCACAATATCTACCATCTATCCGCAATACGGAGGGTGCGTAGCTCTGTGGTGTGTTTCTTATGTTGCCCTCGGATCGACCTTGTTTCAAGCCTGTGGTGAAGTTGGATCCTTTAAGGAGGAGTTTCTTCGCTGTCAAGACCCTCGGAAGATATGTCTTGAACCTAAATTGTCATATATTTCTTCAGCTTAGTGCATTCCTTAGCTTCCAGATTTCTCCACCTGAAAACACACTTGTTCATCATCCTCTACATTATCCCCGTCCCTAGAATGAAGTCTTTAGCTCAGTCGCCAACATTGGAGCAGTTACAAACTACTCTGGGCAGCAGCATGGAGGCACCTTAAAGGGGAAGTTATACACTATTGTAGGCAAAAACGTGAGGATAGAGTAGTGAGCAGTTACGTATGGAGCATCAGGGAACTCTTCTTGATGGTAGCTACAACCTATTCTTGGCAACATTAAAGAGGGCTTCACTTGTGGCTATGACATTCTATTAAGGGCACACTCCCTTTTCCTATATTTCTCATCCTATTCTTGGAAGCATGAGGTGTGCTCTCCTTTCCCGTCCCACCAATCATGATCCTTCTTGGGCTCAAAGCCCCTCCTCCAAGATGCTGCACTCTCCGATATTTTGATAGTCCAATGCTCCCTCTTCCGCTCTATAAGTATGCTCCCACAAGGATCTCGTCTATCTCTATGCAAAATGTCCTCTCTATGCAAAATACTACTTTGATGTTTGCCAATATGGTCAGAAACCTTGAATGATCATCCTCCACAAATGTGTCTATGTCCATCGCTAAGTCCATGAAGCATTGTCCTCATCCCAAGCTTCCTCCAGTTAAGTGTCCAAAATCCAAGGTATATATCACATGGACCTAATCTCCAAGGGCTAAGTATGCTCATCCAAGTGCCCAAAACTCCTCCTCCTAGCTATTTACCTCCCATGACTGAGAATTGGAATCCCCCTTTGTGTGCCTTTACGGACATATGCATGGCTTGATTTGGGTGGATGCTTTAGGTTGTTACCCTGATCGGCATGATGCCACCCCCATTGTGTGCACCCAATGGGTCGGTCATTATGTCGATCAGGGTAACAACCTTCTTGCTAAGAGTGCCACGCTACCTCTCCAGCCAAGGTCAAGAATCCACCCAAACCGACCCATCCATATGTCCATGAAGCATCTCCAAGGAGTTAGGACACACACTGCTTTCCTAGCAAGGTGAAAACATTTTTTCAGTAACCTAAAAAGCTAAGAAAAAAACATTAGGATCACCAACAAAGCCAAGATATAGTGACGAGAAATACTATAAGTGTAGTGGTTTACACCTACTACAACAATAATGCAAGTTGTTGGTAGTGGTATAGCGATTGCAATGGAAAAGGAGAGCGGAGCTACCAACAAAGGAAAGCTACCTTGTTTCAAGCCTTTGGTGAAGTCGCATCCTTGGAGGACGAGGTTTTCCGTTGCCAAGACAATTGGGAGATATGTCTTGAACCTAAATGGTCATACATTTCTTCAGCTCGGAGCATTCCTAAGCTCCCAGACTTTCTCCGCCTCAAAACACACTTGTTCATCATCCTCTACATTATCTGCAGCCATAGAATGAAGTCTTTACCTCAGTCGCCAACATTGGAGCAATTACAAACTACTCTGGGCAGCAGCATGAAGGAAACTTAAAGGGGCAGTTATACACTATTGTAGGCAATAACGTGAGGATGTAGTAGTGAGGAGTTACATATCGAGCATGAGGGAAGTCTTCTTAATGCTAGTTACATCCTATTATTGGCAACATTGAAAAGGACCTCACCTGTCGCTATGACATTCTATGAAAGGCACACTCCCTTTCCTATATTTCTCATCCTATTCTTGGAAGCATGAGCTGTGCTCTGCCTTCCAGTCTCACTGATCATGATCCTCCTTGGGCTAAGAGCCCCTCCTCCAATATGCTCCACTCTCCGATAAGTTGGCAGTCCAATGCCCCCTCTTCCGCTCTACAAGTCTCCTCCCACAAGGATATCCTATATAGCTCTATGCAACATGTCCTCTCTGTGCGCAATACTACTTTGATGTTTGCCAATATGGTCACAAAGCTTGAACGCTCCTCCACCACAAATGCGTCTAGGTCCATCACTAAGTCCATGAAGCATGGTCCTCATCCCAACCTTCCTCTAGTTAAGTGTCTAACGTCCAAGTTATATATCACAAGGACAGAATCTCCAAGGGCTAAGTGTCCTCATCCAAGTGCCCAAAACCGCTCCGTGTGCCCAAAACCCCCCTCCTCCTAGCTACCTACCTCACATGACCAAGAATTGGAATACCCCTTAGTGTGTCTTCATGGACATCTACATGGCTTGCTTTGGGTGGATACTTGACCTCTATTACAGAGCTAGCATGGCACTCTTAGCTAGAAGGATGTTACCTTGATCGGCATGATGACTCCCCCAATGTGTGCACCCAACGGGTCAATCATTATCCCGATCAAGGTAACAACCTCCTAGATAAGAGTGTCGCGCTCCCTCTCTAACCAAGGTCAACCATCTACCCAAACCGAGCAATCCATATGTCCACGAAGCATCTCCAATAAGCTGGGACACACATTGCTCTCCTAGCAAGGTGAAAACACTTTTGGAGTAACCTTAAAAGCTAAGAAAAAAACATTAGGATTACCAACAAAGCCATGATACTGTGATGGGAAATGCCATAAGTGTAGTGGTTTACACCAATTACAACAATAATGTAACTTGTTGGTAGTGGTACAATGATTGTAACGAAAAAGGACAGTGGAGCTACCAAAGGAGACCTAGTGTTAGAAAAAGGACCAAAAGGTAGGGCATAAAATGCTTTTTGTTCCAAAGCTAGTTGGGGTGGGAGCACACCAGGTAGGATATGCAAGTTAAGAAGCTTGGTGTAAAAACGGGAAAACCAAGAGCAACAACTAAAAAGTGGGGGAAATGAGTGGATGGACACATATTGATAAACTAAAGTTGGAGAGGTTAGTCCTCAAGCCTTCTTCATTGAAAGTGTAAAGAATTGCAATAGTAAGGAATGAAGAAGCCCCATGAGAGGAATGAGGATTCCATAGTATACATTAAATGCCATTGTTCGCGTAGGCTCATGGTACTGCTGGGCTATGGCATTCTAACACCACAATATACATCTCGGTAGGATATGCCAATTGTGTCAATTGGTGGAGATTTAGACATAGGAGCACTTCATCTCCAAGTGTATGATATATTGTAAGAACATACGGAGATATCATTGTTTATTCCATGATTAAGGTTGTCCCTTTCTCAAAGATTTTTGGCAGTCTATATCGGGAGGTGATTCCTCACAACACCAAACTTATGAGACTTATTCAAGCCCATCTCTACTAAGTCGATCACATGTTTGGAGGCATCACATGTTATACAAATACACAACCCATCAATACAGAGGACACTAGGCTGATAATAAACAGAAAATCCTCCAATTCTATCAAGAAATGCAAGTCTATGATAATTAGTTATTCTAGGTATGGTTTTATCATTGAATAGCACTGAAAAGTTATTATCTTTACTTCTAGTTGCATTTCAGAACATAAAACAACAATCGAACACCCCAGACCTCAAATCTGAGTTAATTTGAGGGCAAAAGGAAAAATTTATCAGCCATGTAACAAAAAGATAAAGACTCTGAACTATTATAGCAACCAACCTTCTCTCATTTTAATGGAAGATTCAACTTTGGAGGCATGTGCACAAGTCTAGCACTTGTCCCCCTCATTGATTGTATGGATCAGGTTTCAGTTTGGAATCCTTATATAAGTTTTCACTGGCCTACGAGAGGCTTTGGAGATGACTTACAAGTGTGTAGTATTGAATAGTAGTCACAACATCCTTTTGAAACCTAAGATACAGAATTCAATGGACCTTTTTGGAGATTACTTTGGGTTCTTGTAAATGTACAGCAATAGGTTAATGAGAATTATAGGCAATTGAAAAGATCATCAGACAAAACTAAAACTTCACACTGAGCACTTCTAATTCTGGGCAATGATCAAGCATTTCAGGGTAAGTCTGGGCATTTCCGAGGAGTGTTTTTCATGAGAGAACAACACTTATATATAGAGCGAGGTTCCTGTTATCACATATATAGTAGTCGGGCTACCATACATTATTTTTCTCATTCCAGTACACTATTTAGCCAGTTCCCTTGCATTTGAGATGCTGAGATGAGCATCTATATTGGATCACTATCAGATTGTGGACAGCAGTTGTATTCCCCATGCCATGACTGAGTTTCAGGACACTCAGAGAGATGACCGATGTAGCCATTATACCATTGGTACAGAGCAGACAGTAGTGCCCAGAGTTACAGCAGCAGTCTCAGAGGACAGAGGATGGTACAGGTATATGACTCAGCAGGTATATCATGGTGTTATGGTTAGATTGCTTTTATACTTATTCTTATAGCATGTCTTAGCACTTAGTGTCATGATCTGGCGATCATATAGATATATGGACCTGGTTGATCTATTATATATATTATATTGTCCCTACTCAGACTTACAAGTTCACTATTCATACTCATTGGTATGTACCCTCCTTAGGGAGAATAGAGGTGATCATTACACCATACTTTGGCTTGCTAGTGTTGGCTACATCATTTCATTGTCTTCATCCATCCGTGGCCTACCTTTTAGATTATCACCCTGACTTACTACTTGACTAGTGGCATGGAGGACTTTTCCCCACTGTAGACTCTGTATTGGATGAGCTTCCCTGTTTATTGTGTCTCGGCTCTGAGTTGGTGACAAAACTTACCTATGGTGAGTTGGAGTTCCTTGGAATTCCCCCTAGTCACTAAAGTTGTGTTGGCTAAACCTGAAACTTTTAGTGCTGCCATGAATACAAAATCTGGAAAATGAAATGCTATATCTTGTATGAAAAGCCCATTCATGCAATGTGTTTTTTTTTAAACACACATGAATGAAAGGCGTGCCAAATGAAAATGGCCATAAAAATAAAATGTTATATCTTGTGGAAAACAAATACCTAGGTAAACAAGCTGTCCATGACACACCTAGAAGTGCTCAGGTAAACAAGTGCCTTAAAAACACACCTGCAGCAGAAAGCCTAAAAGAAAAAATGTAAATCTATGCAATGTGTTTGTAAACACACATAGATCAAGGCTATGGAAACTTCAGGCCCAAACAGCAATGGAACTTAAATGCTATATCTAAACAATTGCTGGCCTTATTTGTATTATGGATTGTGCGCATCTGTGAAGGTGAATAAACCCTCTTTAAACAACTCATCCATTTGTGAGACACCTCCATTCCCTGTGTTATTGCTCATTCAGTATATACTATGGTGTATTCCCTTTCCCTTGCCAAAGTGTCACAAAGTCAAGACAGTTAAGTCATCCCTTAGCCTAGCCAGTTAATTTAAGCCTTCACCCTTCACTAGCAAATTGATCACAACTATGAAGTGAGTATGATCCTGAAAGTCTAGTCTGAGTAATAATAATAATTAACGACACTATATATTTGGATTTAAATCGCCAGTCATGATTACTCTGTGTTATAATTGTTATTTGAATAAGTTGTAGAGCATATATTAACCTTGACACTTTACAGCAGCTATTGATGATGATCTGAGTTATATTTGGTCTTGGTTAGACCTAGTTTGACCATGGAGGACCATGGGACATGAGATGTTGGACCTTATGATGATATGGATAGATGATATATGGTCTATGTATACATACATGATGACTCTATGCAGCAGCTACAGGGTTATAATGATGATTCTGGGGTTACAGCAGTGTTTGTATATGTACAGCGCATTATTATTGGCCTTGATCCGGTATATTGGATATTTATTTTGATCATGCAGAGATTCATATGGTGTATGAGTACACATCTTGGATGGATTTGGACCTTCTGAGTCCAATGGGACAGTTTGTTTTCAGTTCCGGACACTTACAGTGATGATTTAGCCTCAGTAGGCTGTCCTAGTGCAGTTTTGGTCTGTCGGAGGCCCTGTCGGAGCAGATGTGATTTTTATCCAGTTGACCTAGGGCGCTGATGATGGAGGGGGTGGTCCAGCCACTTGTTTTTACCATATTACCCCCCTCCCGGACACATTGGTGCCCTCACCTTGACAGCGCCAGCACTCCAGGAGGCTGTTTGGGGCAGTTTCACGCTTCCCGAGTCATTTCAGGATTGGTAGAAATGGCTATTGAGGAAATCGATTTGGGCTACTGAGGCAAAGTTATGGCATGGGATGATCAGTGATGATAGATCGGGACCTTCCACACCTTCTCCAGCAGTTTCAGCTTCATCGGGGCCCGCATCCATCACTTATGGCACTTTCTGTGGATTTTTGAGGTCTTTTGAGGACCACGACTTCACTATGGAGGCACGATTTGGTACATTCATGATTATTTTTTGGTTATTGTGCTATGGGGATTGACCAAGGAGGGATAAAATTACCCCTTGGACCCACCATAAGCCTCTTATGATATTTTATCATCATGATTTGGTGGGATTCCCCTCTTATAGGGCGATTTTGTCCACTTATATTATATTTTATTAGTGATCCATGTATTTCATTGTTGAGCTCATCTCAACCATTGATTAGACATTTGTATCTTTTAATCTTAGCCACTCATTCAAAAAGTGGTTAGGGTTTTGGTGCCTCTCCTTCCTATTTAAAGGAGAGAGCCTCTCATTGTAAAGGGGACTTTTGGCTCTGGATTATTGGAATAGAAAATTATTATTGCATCTATCTCCAGTGTTGTGGTGAATGTTTTTGGTGTTCGTTCGTTGGTTCTTCCTTTGCACTGAGTTATTGGAGATTTTGTTTGCCATATATTTTGTACCACGATTTTGCATCTACAGGTGGAGGCCGATTTGCTTGGAGGAGGAGGTATTGGTAGGGGAAGACTCTCCCTACTTCTTCTTTGGAGCTCTTTGTTGGTAACAGGGAGTATTACTGTCCCAGGACCTTCTATTTCATGTTACTATTTGCATTTCTCTTGTATTTCTTCCATACTTGATCTTACTGATTGAATCTTTATTCCTTGGTTTGACAGGTAGAGGAAGGCGCACTTGTGGGCTAGGGCATCATTTCGGCAAGCAAAATCAACAATCTCTCATTTGATCTCTGCGGGAATCTTCCTCAACATCAAGGCATCTCATCCACATCACTCAGGTATGATCTCAAGGTAAGTTCTATCTCCATGATCTATCCAATTGTCTAAAATATTTAAAAACCCTAAATACTTCAAAACCCCATTTTACATTTTCTCAGATCTACTTAGATCTAGTGGGTTGTTGGGCATAATATTGAAAACCCACCTCTATAGCATCCACGGCATCCCGAATCTATAGTTTGGTGAGGATTGGCTTCTGTTTGACCCCTCTCCCATGCCAACTTAGCTTCTCCCAAGCAAGGCGCACTTCACTGATTGAGCAAGTTGACCTAGATCTAGGTGGTGGGTGTTTGAGATTCCACTTGATTCGTCATCTACACATCCAATAACATACACCCAGGTTGTCACTTTCCTGAAATTCACCTTGTGGGCCCCATTCCACATTTTAAGGGATTTAATCCCCATTTTGGACCACTTGGAACACTTAAACTCAGATCTACTAAGATATAACCGTTCGATTGCCACGAAATTACAGATCCATACTCCCACCTGACCGATCTACCCGAATCTAAAGTTTGGATGACATCCGACTTGTTTTGACCCACCTAACCCCATTTTTAAGCCTCCTTGGGAAAAGTCGCACCACCTTGGAGAAGTGAGTTGACTCACTTCCAGGAACTGGGTACTTGAGATTTTTGGAGATTTAGAACCGGAATAATTCAAAACCTAGGTCTAGACTGTCACTTTGTCAAATCTTGCCTTGGGGATCGCATTCCTTGTTTTAAGGGATTGTGGTCCACTTGGGTCAAACTTAGATCTAGACACATTCATCCATCAAGACCTCCATTGCCCACTTGTCCCAAGTACTAGGAGTCCTAAACCACAAGTCAAACCTACTTTGACTCCACTTCCCAATTCCCAAGGCACTGGTTTCTCTCCAAGTTAATTCAACTTTCTTAGATTGTTGGATTGACTTATGGTTTGACCTATGCATGGTGAACTAAACCCTTGAAGCTGTCATGTATCATGGTCAAGCTTGTCGTCTGTACTAGTTAGCCCCAATACAACCCTTAAACTACCCTGCATTGGACACGGTTCCCAAGGCAGTGGATCTTCTGACATTGAACTAGTACACTAGCCCTAGATCTCACTTTAAACATTATAAGTCACTCTTACATCAGCTATGAACCAAAGCTATACCTATTGAACCCCTCACTTGGCTTGTGACTTCATCCTTAGGTCTAGGATAAACCATACACCTAACTTCACTTAGAAATACCCTGATTTGGTGTCTTGCTTTTGATCTCTCCTGTCGGGAGTAGATCGGGTCTCCCCCTCTGTTGTCTGGGCTAGATAACATAAAGTGAAGGTTGCCTCGACTGGCGTGACAACCATATAATGGAGGTCGAGGTGATCGCGGTTGCACCTTTTGAGTTGCCCTTCCCTATTGCCATCCATGACTGGATACATCCATAGGGGTAACTACAGTTTAGGTGATAACAGTTCCTCTAGTCACCCTCTTCCCTAACTCGCTACCTTGGATTCGTTCTCTACAAGCCACCGAAAATATTTTGGGTGCAATCTAAGCATGAAGAACATCAGTCCTGGGTTTGTTGCAACCATGGCAAAGGCCTGATCATTGATGTATCTCAGGATATATTCGGCAACAATAACATCCTCCTTCAACCCTGTCTCAAAGGACAGCAACCCTGGTTCAGAAGACGGTTTTTATCGTTTTATGTGGTAACTGGAAGTTTAGAGGGAGGTCGCAGTCACAATATCTACCATCTATCCGCAATACGGAGGGTGCGTAGTTCTGTGGGGTGTTTCTTATGTTGCCCTCGGGTTGACCTTTTTTCAAGCCTGTGGTGAAGTTGGATCCTTTAAGGAGGAGTTTCTTCGCTGTCAAGACACTCGGAAGATATGTCTTGAACCGAAATTGTCATATCTTTCTTCAGCTTAGTGCATTCCTTAGCTTCCAAATTTCTCCACCTGAAAACACACTTGTTCATCATCCTCTACATTATCCCCGTCCCTAGAATGAAGTCTTTAGCTCAGTCGCCAACATTGGAGCAGTTACAAACTACTCTGGGCAGCAGCATGAAGGCACCTTAAAGGGGAAGTTATACACTATTGTAGGCAAACACGTGAGGATAGAGTAGTGAGCAGTTACATATGGAGCATCAGGGAACTCTTCTTGATGGTAGCTACATCCTATTCTTGGCAACATTAAAGAGGGCTTCACTTGTGGCTATGACATTCTATGAAGGGCACACTCCCTTTTCCTATATTTCGCATCCTATTCTTGGAAGCATGAGGTGTAATCTCCTTTCCCGTCCCACCAATCATGATCCTTCTTGGGCTCAAAGCCCCTCCTACAAGATGCTGCACTCTCCGATAATTTGATAGTCCAATGCTCCCTCTTCCGCTCTATAAGTATGCTCCCACAAGGATCTCGTCTATCTCTATGCAAAATACTACTTTGATGTTTGCCAATATGGTCAGAAAGCCTGAATGATCCTCCTCCACAAATGTGTCTATGTCCATCGCTAAGTCCATGAAGCATTGTCCTCATCCCAAGCTTCCTCCAGTTAAGTGTCCAACATCCAAGGTATATATCACATGGACCTAATCTCCAAGGGCTAAGTATGCTCATCCAAGTGCCCAAAACTCCTCCTCCTAGCTAGTTACCTCCCATGACTGAGAATTGGAATCCCCCTTTGTGTGCCTTTACGGACATATGCATGGCTTGGTTTGGGTGGATGCTTGACGTTCGTTAGAGCGGTAACATGGCACTCTTGGCTTGGAGGTTGTTACCTTGATCGGCATGATGCCACCCGCATTGTGTGCACCCAATGGGTCGGTCATTATGTCGATCAGGGTAACAACCTTCTTGCTAAGAGTGCCACGCTACCTCTCCAACCAAGGTCAAGAATCCACCCAAACCGACCCATCCATATGTCCATGAAGCATCTCCATGGAGTTAGGACACACACTGCTTTCCTAGCAAGGTGAAAACATTTTTTCAATAACCTAAAAAGCTAAGAAAAAAACATTAGGATCACCAACAAAGCCAAATATAGTGACGAGAAATACTATAACTGTAGTGGTTTACACCTACTACAACAATAATGCAAGTTGTTGGTAGTAGTATAGCGATTGCAATGGAAAAGGAGAGCGGAGCTACCAACAAAGGAAAGCTACCTTGTTTCAAGCCTGTGGTGAAGTCGCATCCTTGGAGGACGAGGTTTTCCGTTGCCAAGACAATTGGGAGATATGTCTTGAACCTAAATGGTCATACATTTCTTCAGCTCGGAGCATTCCTAAGCTCCCAGACTTTCTGCGCCTCAAAACACACTTGTTCATCATCCTCTACATTATCTGCAGCCGTAGAATGAAGTCTTTACCTCAGTCGCCAACATTGGAGCAATTACAAACTACTCTGGGAAGCATCATGGAGGAAACTTAAAGGGGTAGTTATACACTATTGTAGGCAATAACGTGAGGATGTAGTAGTGAGGAGTTACATATCGAGCATGAGGGAAGTCTTCTTAATGCTAGTTACATCCTATTATTGGCAACATTGAAAAGGACCTCACCTGTCGCTATGACATTCTAAGAAGGGCACACTCCCTTTCCTATATTTCTCATCCTATTCTTGGAAGCATGAGCTATGCTTTCCTTTCCCGTCTCACTGATCATGATCCTCCTTGGGCTAAGAGCCCCTCCTCCAATATGCTCCACTCTCCGATAAGTTGGCAGTCCAATGCCCCCTCTTCCGCTCTACAAGTCTCCTCCCACAAGGATATCCTCTATAGCTCTATGCAACATGTCCTCTCTGTGCACAATACTACTTTGATGTTTGCCAATACGGTCACAAAGCTTGAACGCTCCTCAACCACAAATGCATCTAGGTCCATCACTAAGTCCATCAAGCATGGTCCTCATCCCAACCTTCCTCTAGTTAAGTGTCTAACATCCAAGTTATATATCACATGGACAGAATCTCCAAGGGCTAAGTGTCCTCATCCAAGTGCCCAAAACCGCTCCGTGTGCCCAAAACCCCCCTCCTCCTAGCTACCTACCTCACATGACCAAGAATTGGAATACACCTTAGTGTGTCTTCATGGACATATGCATGGCTTGCTTTGGGTGGATACTTGACCTCTATTACAGAGGTAGCATGGCACTCTTAGCTAGAAGGATGTTACCTTGATCGGCATGATGACTCCCCCAATGTGTGCACCCAACGGGTCAATCATTATGCTGATCAGGGTAACAACCTCCTAGATAAGAGTGTCGCGCTCCCTCTCTAACCAAGGTCAAGCATCTACCCAAACCGAGCAATCCATATGTCCACGAAGCATCTCCAACAACCTGGGACACACATTGCTCTCCTCGCAAGGTGAAAACACTTTTGGAGTAACCTAAAAAGCTAAGAAAAAAACATTACGATTACCAACAAAGCCATGATACTGTGATGGGAAATGCCATAAGTGTACTGGTTTACACCAATTACAACAATAATGCAAGTTGTTGGTAGTGGTACAATGATTGTAACGGAATAGGACAGTGGAGCTACCAAAGGAGACCGAGTGTTAGAAAAAGGACCAAAAGGTAGGGCATAAAATGCTTTTTGTTCCAAAGCTAGTTGGGGTGGGAGCACACCAGGTAGGATATGCACGTTAAGAAGCTTGGTGTAAAAACGGGAAAACCAAGAGCAACAACTAAAAAGTGGGGGAAATGAGTGGATGGACACATATTGATAAACTAAAGTTGGAGAGGTTAGTCCTCAAGCCTTCTTCATTGAAAGTGTAAAGAATTGCAATTTTAAGGAATGAAGAAGCCCCATGAGAGGAATGAGGATTCTATACTATACATTAAATGCCATCGGTCGCGTAGGCTCATGGTACTGCTGGGCTGTGGCATTCTAACACCACAATATACATCTCGGTAGGATATGCCAGTTCTGTCAATTGGTGGAGATTGAGACATAGGAGCACTTCATCTCCAAGTGTATGATATATTGTAAGAACATACGGAGATATCATTGTTTATTCCATGATTAAGGTTGTCCCTTTCTCAAAGATTTTTGGCAGTCTATATCGGGAGGTGATTCCTCACAACACCAAACTTATGAGACTTATTCAAGCCCATCTGTGCTAAGTTGATCACATGTTTGGAGGCATCACATGTTATACAAATACACAACCCATCAATACAGAGGACACTAGGATGATAATAAACAGAAAATCCTCCAATTCTATCAAGAAATGCAAGTCTATGATAATCAGTTATTCTAGGTATGGTTTTATCATTGAATAGCACTGAAAAGTTATTATCTTTACTTCTAGTTGCATTTCAGAACATAAAACAACAATCGAACACCCCAGACCTCAAATCTGAGTTAATTTGAGGGCAAAAGGAAAATTTTATCAGCCATGTAACAAAAAGATAAAGACTCTGAACTATTATAGCAACCAACCTTCTCTCATTTTAATGGAAGATTCAACTTTGGAGGCATGTGCACAAGTCTAGCACTTGTCCCCCTCATTGATTGTATGGATCAGGTTTCAGTTTGGAATCCTTATATAAGTTTTCACTCTCCTACGAGAGGCTTTGGAGATGATTTACAAGCATGTAGTATTGAATAGTAGTCACAACATTGAAAAGGACCTCACCTGTCGCTATGACATTCTATGAAGGGCACACTCCCTTTCCTATATTTCTCATCCTATTCTTGGAAGCATGAGCTGTGCTCTCCTTTCCCGTCTCACTGATCATGATCCTCCTTGGGCTAAGAGCCCCTCCTCCAATATGCTCCACTCTCCGATAAGTTGGCAGTCCAATGCCCCCTCTTCCGCTCTACAAGTCTCCTCCCACAAGGATATCCTCTATAGCTCTATGCAACATGTCCTCTCTGTGCACAATACTACTTTGATGTTTGCCAATATGGTCACAAAGCTTGAACGCTCCTCCACCACAAATGCATCTAGGTCCATCACTAAGTCCATCAAGCATGGTCCTCATCCCAACCTTCCTCTAGTTAAGTGTCTAACATCCAAGTTATATATCACATGGACAGAATCTCCAAGGGCTGACTGTCCTCATCCAAGTGCCCAAAACCGCTCCGTGTGCCCAAAACCCCCCTCCTCCTAGCTACCTACCTCACATGACCAAGAATTGGAATACCCCTTACTGTGTCTTCATGGACATATGCATGGCTTGCTTTGGGTGGATACTTGACCTCTATTACAGAGGTAGCACGGCACTCTTAGCTAGAAGGATGTTACCTTGATCGACATGATGACTCCCCCAATGTGTGCACCCAACGGGTCAATCATTATGCCGATCAGGGTAACAACCTCCTAGATAAGAGTGTCGCGCTCCCTCTCTAACCAAGGTCAAGCATCTACCCAAACCGAGCAATCCATATGTCCACGAAGCATCTCCAACAAGCTGGGACACACATTGCTCTCCTAGCAAGGTGAAAACACTTTTGGAGTAACCTAAAAAGCTAAGAAAAAAACATTAGGATTACAAACAAAACCATGATACTGTGATGGGAAATAACATAAGTGTACTGGTTTACACCAATTACAACAATAATGCAAGTTGTTGGTAGTGGTACAATGATTGTAACGGAAAAGGAGAGTGGAGCTACCAAAGGAGACCTAGTGTTAGAAAAAGGACCAAAAGGTAGGGCATAAAATGCTTTTTGTTCCAAAGCTAGTTGGGGTGGGAGCACACCAGGTAGGATATGCAAGTTAAGAAGCTTGGTGTAAAAACGGGAAAACCAAGAGCAACAACTAAAAAGTGGGGGAAATGACTGGATGGACACATATTGATAAACTAAAGTTGGAGAGGTTAGTCCTCAAGCCTTCTTCATTGAAAGTGTAATGAATTGCAATAGTAAGGAATGAAGAAGCCCCATGAGAGGAATGAGGATTCCATACTATACATTAAATGCCATCGATCGCGTAGGCTCATGGTACTGCTGGGCTGTAGCATTCTAACACCACAATATACATCTCGGTAGGATATGCCAGTTGTGTCAATTGGTGGAGATTGAGACATAGGAGCACGTCATCTCCAAGTGTATGATATATTGTAATAACATACGGAGATATCATTGTTTATTCCATGATTAAGGTTGTCCCTTTCTCAAAGATTTTTGGCAGTCTATATCGGGAGGTGATTCCTCACAACACCAAAGTTATGAGACTTATTCAAGCCCATCTCTACTAAGTTGATCACATGTTTGGAGGCATCACATGTTATACAAATACACAACCCATCAATACAGAGGACACTAGGCTGATAATAAACATAAAATCCTCCAATTCTATCAAGAAATGAAAGTCTATGATAATCAGTTATTCTAGGTATCGTTTTATCATTGAATAGCACTGAAAATTTATTATCTTTACTTCTAGTTGCATTTCAGAACATAAAACAACAATCGAACACCCCAGACCTCAAATCTGAGTTAATTTGAGGGCAAAAGGAAAAATTTATCAGCCATCTAACAAAAAGATAAAGACTCTGAACTATTATAGCAACCAACCTTCTCTCATTTTAATGGAAGATTCAACTTTGGAGGCATGTGCTCAAGTCTAGCACTTGTCCCCCTCATTGATTGTATGGATCAGGTTTCAGTTTGGAATCCTTATATAAGTTTTCACTGGCCTACGAGAGTCTTTGGAGATGACTTACAAGCGTGTAGTATTGAATAGTAGTCACAACATCCTTTTGAAACCTAAGATACAGAATTCAATGGACCTTTTTGGAGATTACTTTGGGTTCTTGTAAATGTACAGCAACAGGTTAATGAGAATTATAGGCAATTTAAAAGATCATCAGACAAAACTAAAACTTCACACTGAGGACTTCTAATTCTGGGCAATGATCAAGCATTTAAGGGTAAGTCTGGGCAATTCCGAGGAGTGTTTTTCATGAGAGAACAACACTTATATACAGAGCGAGGTTCCTCCAGTCACCCTCTTCCCTAACTCGCTACGTTGGATTCGTTCTCTAGAAGCCACCGAAAATATTTTGGGTGCAATCTAAGCATGAAGAACATCAGTCCTGGGTTTGTTGCAACCATGGCAAAGGCCTGATCATTGATGTATCTCAGGATATATTCGGCAACAATAACATCCACCTTCAACCCTGTCTCAAAGGACAGCAACCCTGGTTCAGAAGACGGTTTTTATCGTTTTATGTGGTAACTGGAAGTTTAGAGGGAGGTCGCAGTCACAATATCTACCATCTATCCGCAATATGGAGGGTGCGTAGCTCTGTGGGGTGTTTCTTATGTTTCCCCCAGATCGACCTTGTTTCAAGCCTGTGGTGAAGTTGGATCCTTTAAGGAGGAGTTTCTTCGGTGTCAAGACACTCGGAAGATATGTCTTGAACCTAAATTGTCATATCTTTCTTCAGCTTAGTGCATTCCTTAGCTTCCAGATTTCTCCACTTGAAAACACACTTGTTCATCATCCTCTACATTATCCCCGTCCCTAGAATGAAGTCTTTAGCTGAGTCGCCAACATTGGAGCAGTTACAAACTACTCTGGGCAGCAGCATGAAGGCACCTTAAAGGGGAAGTTATACACTATTGTAGGAAAAAACGTGAGGATAGAGTAGTGAGCAGTTACATATGGAGCATCAGGGAACTCTTCTTGATGGTAGCTACATCCTATTCTTGGCAACATTAAAGAGGGCTTCACTTGTGGCTATGACATTCTATGAAGGGCACACTCCCTTTTCCTATATTTCTCATCCTATTCTTGGAAGCATGAGGTGTGATCTCCTTTCCCGTCCCAGCAACCATGATCCTTCTTGGGCTCAAAACCCCTCCTACAAGATGCTGCACTCTCCGATAATTTGATCGTCCAATGCTCCCTCTTCCGCTCTATAAGTATGCTCCCACAAGGATCTCTTCTATCTCTATGCAAAATACTACTTAGATGTTTGCAAATATGGTCAGAAAGCTTGAATGATCCTCCTCCACAAATGTGTCTATGTCCATCGCTAAGTCCATGAAGCATTGTCCTCAGCCCAAGCTTCCTCGAGTTAAGTGTCCAACATCCAAGGTATATATCACATGGACCTAATCTCCAAGGGCTAAGTATGCTCATCCAAGTGCCCAAAACTCCTCCTCCTAGCTAGTTACCTCCCATGAGTGAGAATTGGAATCCCCCTTTGTGTGCCTTTACGGACATATGCATGGCTTGGTTTGGGTGGATGCTTGACCTTCGTTAGAGAGGTAACATGGCACTCTTGGCTTGGAGGTTGTTACCCTGATCGGCATGATGCCACCCCCATTGTGTGCACCCAATGGGTCGGTCATTATGTCGATCAGGGTAACAACCTTCTTGCTAAGAGTGCCACGCTACCTCTCCAACCAAGGTCAAGAATCCACCCAAACCGACCCATCCATATGTCCATGAAGCATCTCCATGGAGTTAGGACACACACTGCTTTCCTAGCAAGGTGAAAACATTTTTTCAGTAACCTAAAAAGCTAAGAAAAAAACATTAGGACCACCAACAAAGACAAGATATAGTGACGAGAAATACTATAACTGTAGTGGTTTACACCTACTACAACAATAATGCAAGTTGTTGGTAGTGGTATAGCGATTGCAATGGAAAAGGAGAGCGGAGCTACCAACAAAGGAAAGCTACCTTGTTTCAAGCCTGTGGTGAAGTCGCATCCTTGGAGGACGAGGTTTTCCATTGCCAAGACAATTGGGAGATATGTCTTGAACCTGAATGGTCATACATTTCTTCAGCTCGGAGCATTCCTAAGCTCCCAGACTTTCTCCGCCTCAAAAAACACTTGTTCATCATCCTCTACATTATCTACAGCCATAGAATGAAGTCTTTACCTCAGTCACAAACATTGGAGCAATTACAAACTACTCTGGGCAGCAGTATGAAGGAAACTTAAAGTGGCAGTTATACACTATTGTAGGCAATAACGTGAGGATGTAGTAGTGAGGAGTTACATATCGAGCATGAGGGAAGCCTTCTTAATGCTAGTTACATCCTATTATTGGCAACATTGAAAAGGACCTCACCTGTCGCTATGACATTCTATGAAGGGCACACTTTCTTTCCTATATTTCTCATCCTATTCTTGGAAGCATGAGCTGTTATCTCCTTTCCCGTCTCACTGATCATGATCCTCCTTGGGCTAAGAGCCCCTCCTCCAATATGCTCCACTCTCCGATAAGTTGGCAGTCCAATGCCCCCTCTTCCGCTCTACAAGTCTCCTCCCACAAGGATATCCTCTATAGCTCTATGCAACATGTCCTCTCTGTGCGCAATACTACTTTGATATTTGCCAATATGGTCACAAAGCTTGAACGCTCCTCCACCACAAATGCGTCTAGGTCCATCACTAAGTCCATGAAGCATGGTCCTCATCCCAACCTTCCTCTAGTTAAGTGTCTAACGTCCAAGTTATATATCACATGGACAGAATCTCCAAGGGCTAAGTGTCCTCATCCAAGTGCCCAAAACCGCTCCGTGTGCCCAAAACCCCCCTCCTCCTAGCTACCTACCTCACATGACCAAGAATTGGAATACCCCTTAGTGTGTCTTCATGGACATATGCACGGCTTGCTTTGGGTGGATACTTGACCTCTATTACAGAGGTAGCATGGCACTCTTAGCTAGAAGGATGTTACTTTGATCGGCATGATGACTCCCCCAATGTGTGCACCCAACGGGTCAATCATTATGCCGATCAGGGTAACAACCTCCTAGATAAGAGTGTCGCGCTCCCTCTCTAACCAAGGTCAAGCATCTACCCAAACCGAGCAATCCATATGTCCACGAAGCATCTCCAACAACCTGGGACACACATTGCTCTCCTAGCAAGGTGAAAACACTTTTGGAGTAAGCTAAAAAGCTAAGAAAAAAACATTAGGATTACCAACAAAGCCATGATACTGTGATGGGAAATGCCATAAGTGTAGTGGTTTACACCAATTACAAAAATAATGCAAGTTGTTGGTAGTGGTACAATGATTGTAACGGAAAAGGACAGTGGACCTACCAAAGGAGACCTAGTGTTAGAAAAAGGACCAAAAGGTAGGGCATAAAATGCTTTTTGTTCCAAAGCTAGTTGGGGTGGGAGCACACCAGGTAGGATATGCAAGTTAAGAAGCTTGGTGTAAAAACGGGAAAACCAAGAGCAACAACTAAAAAGTGGGGGAAATGAGTGGATGGACACATATTGATAAACTAAAGTTGGAGAGGTTAGTCCTCAAGCCTTCTTCATTGAAAGTGTAAAGAATTGCAATAGTAAGGAATGAAGAAGCCCCATGAGAGGAATGAGGATTCCATACTATACATTAAATGCCATTGTTCGCGTAGGCTCATGGTACTGCTGGGCTGTGGCATTCTAACACCACAATATACATCTCGGTAGGATATGCCAGTTGTGTCAATTGGTGGAGATTGAGACATAGGAGCACTTCATCTCCAAGTGTATGATATATTGTAAGAACATACGGAGATATCATTGTTTATTCCATGATTAAGGTTGTCCCTTTCTCAAAGATTTTTGGCAGTCTATATCGGGAGGTGATTCCTCACAACACCAAACTTATGAGACTTATTCAAGCCCATCTCTACTAAGTCGATCACATGTTTGGAGGCATCACATGTTATACAAATACACAACCCATCAATACAGAGGACACTAGGCTGATAATAAACAGAAAATCCTCCAATTCTATCAAGAAATGCAAGTCTATGATAATCAGTTATTCTAGTTATGGTTATATCATTGAATAGCACTGAAAAGTTATTATCTTTACTTCTAGTTGCATTTCAGAACATAAAACAACAATCGAACACCCCAGACCTCAAATCTGAGTTAATTTGAGGGCAAAAGGAAAAATTTATCAGCCATGTAACAAAAAGATAAAGACTCTGAACTATTATAGCAACCAACCTTCTCTCATTTTAATGGAAGATTCAACTTTGGAGGCATGTGCACAAGTCTAGCACTTGTCCCCCTCATTGATTGTATGGATCAGGTTTCAGTCTGGAATCCTTATATAAGTTTTCACTGGCCTACGAGAGGCTTTGGAGATGACTTACAAGCGTGTACTATTGAATAGTAGTCAGAACATCCTTTTGAAACCTAAGATACAGAATTCAATGGACCTTTTTGGAGATTACTTTGGGTTCTTGTAAATGTACAGCAACAGGTTAATGAGAATTATAGGCAATTTAAAAGATCATCAGACAAAACTAAAACTTCACACTGAGCACTTCTAATTCTGGGCAATGATCAAGCATTTCAGGGTAAGTCTGGGCATTTCCGAGGAGTGTTTTTCACGAGAGAACAACACTTATATACAGAGCGAGGTTCCTCCAGTCACCCTCTTCCCTAACGCGCTACCTTGGATTCGTTCTCTACAAGCCACCGAAAATATTTTGGGTGCAATCTAAGCATGGAGAACATCAGTCCTGGGTTTGTTGCAACCATGGCAAAGGCCTGATCATTGATGTATCTCAGGATATATTCGGCAACAATAACATCCGCCTTCAACCCTGTCTCAACGGACAGCAACCCTGGTTCAGAAGACGGTTTTTATCGTTTTATGTGGTAACTGGATGTTTAGAGGGAGGTCGCAGTCACAATATGTACCATCTATCCGCAATACGGAGGGTGTGTAGTTCTGTGGGGTGTTTCTTATGTTGCCCTCGGATTGACCTTTTTTCAAGCCTGTGGTGAAGTTGGATCCTTTAAGGAGGAGTTTCCTCGTTGTCAAGACACTTGGAAGATATGTCTTGAACCTAAATTGTCATATCTTTCTTCAGCTTAGTGCATTCCTTAGCTTCCAGATTTATCCACCTGAAAACACACTTGTTCATCATCCTCTACATTATCCCCGTCCCTAGAATGAAGTCTTTAGCTCAGTCGCCAACATTGGAGCAGTTACAAACTACTCTGGGAAGCAGCATGAAGGCACCTTAAAGGGGAAGTTATACACTATTGTAGGCAAACACGTGAGGATAGAGTAGTGAGCAGTTACATATAGAGCATCAGGGAACTCTTCTTGATGGTAGCTACATCCTATTCTTGGAAACATTAAAGGGGGCTTCACTTGTTGCTATGACATTCTATGAAGGGCACACTCCCTTTTCCTATATTTCTCATCCTATTCTTGGAAGCATGAGGTGTGCTCTCCTTTCCCGTCCCACCAATCATGATCCTTCTTGGGCTCAAAGCCCCTCCTCCAAGATGTTGCACTCTCCGATAATTTGATAGTCCAATGCTCCCTCTTCCGCTCTATAAGTATGCTCCCACAAGGATCTCGTCTATCTCTATGCAAAATGTCCTCTCTATGCAAAATACTACTTTGATGTTTGCCAATATGGTCAGAAATCTTGAATGATCCTCCTCCACAAATGTGTCTATGTCCATCTCTAAGTCCATGAAGCATTGTCCACATCCCAAGCTTCCTCCAAGTGAGTGTCAACATCCAAGGTATATATCACATGGACCTAATCTCCAAGGGCTAAGTATGCTCATCCAAGTGCCCAAAACTCCTCCTCCTAGCCAGTTACCTCCCATGACTGAGAATTGGAATCCCCCTTTGTGTGCCTTTACGGACATATGCATGGCTTGGTTTGGGTGGATGCTTGACCTTCGTTAGAGAGCTAACATGGCACTCTTGGCTTGGAGGTTGTTACCCTGATCGGCATGATGGCACCCCCATTGTGTGCACCCAATGGGTCGGTCATTATGTCGATCAGGGTAACAACCATCTTGCTAAGAGTGCCACGCTACCTCTCCAACCAAGGTCAAGAATCCACCCAAACCGACCCATCCATATGTCCATGAAGCATCTCCAAGGAGTTAGGACACACACTGCTTTCCTAGCAAGGTGAAATTTTTTTTTCAGTAACCTAAAAAGCTAAGAAAAAAACATTAGGATCACCGACAAAGCCAAGATATAGTGACGAGAAATACTATAACTGTACTGGTTTACACCTACTACAACAATAATACAAGTTGTTGGTAGTGGTATAGCGATTGTAATGGAAAAGGAGAGCGGAGCTACCAACAAAGGAAAGCTACCTTGTTTCAAGCCTGTGGTGAAGTCGCATCCTTGGAGGACGAGGTTTTTCGTTGCCAAGACAATTGGGAGATATTTCTTGAACCTAAATGGTCATACATTTCTTCAGCTTGGAGCATTCCTAAGCTCCCAGACTTTCTCCGCCTCAAAACACACTTGTTCATCATCCTCTACATTAACTGCAGCCGTAGAATGAAGTCTTTACCTCAGTCGCCAACATTGGAGCAATTACAAACTACTCTGGGCAGCAGCATGAAGGAAACCTAAAGGGGCAGTTATACACTATTGTAGGCAATAACGTGAGGATGTAGTAGTGACCAGTTACATATCGAGCATGAGGGAAGTCTTCTTAATGCAAGTTACATCCTATTATTGTCAACATTGAAAAGGACCTCACCTGTCGCTATGACATTCTATGAAGGGCACACTCCCTTTCCTATATTTCTCATCCTATTCATGGAAGCATGAGCTGTGCTCTCCTTTCCCGTCTCACTGATCATGATCCTCCTTGGGCTAAGAGCCCCTCCTCCAATATGCTCCCCTCTCCGATAAGTTGGCAGTCCAATGCCCCCTCTTCCGCTCTACAAGTCTCCTCCCACAAGGATATCCTCTATAGCTCTATGCAACATGTCCTCTCTGTGCGCAATACTACTTTGATGTTTGCCAATATGGTCACAAAGCTTGAACGCTACTCCACCACAAATGCGTCTAGGTCCATCACTAAGTCCATGAAGCATGGTCCTCATCCCAACCTTCCTCTAGTTAAGTGTCTAACGTCCAAGTTATATATCACATGGACAGAATCTCCAAGGGCTAAGTGTCCTCATCCAAGTGCCCAAAACCGCTCCGTGTGCCCAAAACCCCCCTCCTTCTAGCTACCTACCTCACATGACCAAGAATTGGAATACCCCTTAGTGTGTCTTCATGGACATATGCATGGCTTGCTTTGGGTGTATACTTGACCTCTATTAAAGAGGTAGCATGGCACTCTTAGCTAGAAGGATGTTACCTTGATCGGCATGATGACTCCCCCAATGTGTGCACCCAACGGGTCAATCATTATGCCGATCAGGGTAACAACCTCCTAGATAAGAGTGTCGCGCTCCCTCTCTAACCAAGGTCAAGCATCTACCCAAACCGAGCAATCCATATGTCCACGAAGCATCTCCAACAACCTGGGACACACATTTCTCTCCTAGAAAGGTGAAAACACTTTTGGAGTAACCTAAAAAGCTAAGAAAAAAACATTAGGATTACCAACAAAGCCATGATACTGTGATGGGAAATGCCATAAGTTTACTGGTTTACACCAATTACAACAATAATGCAAGTTTTTGGTAGTGGTACAATGATTGTAACGGAAAAGGACAGTGGAGCTACCAAAGGAGACCTAGTGTTAGAAAAAGGACCAAAAGGTAGGGCATAAAATGCTTTTTGTTCCAAAGCTAGTTGGGGTGGGAACACACTAGGTAGGATATGCAAGTTAAGAAGCTTGGTGTAAAAACGGGAAAACCAAGAGCAACAACTAAAAAGTGGGGGAAATGAGTGGATGGACACATATTGATAAACTAAAGTTGGAGAGGTTAGTCCTCAAGCTTTCTTCATTGAAAGTGTAAAGAATTGCAATAGTAAGGAAGGAAGAAGCCCCATGAGAGGAATGAGGATTCCATACTATACATTAAATGCCATCGATCGCGTAGGCTCATGGTACTGCTGGGCTGTGGCATTCTAACACCACAATATACATCTCGGTAGGATATGCCAGTTGTGTCAATTGGTGGAGATTGAGACATAGGAGCACTTCATCTCCAAGTGTATGATATATTGTAAGAACATACGGAGATATCATTGTTTATTCCATGATTAAGGTTGTCCCTTTCTCAAAGATTTTTGGCAGTCTATATCGGGAGGTGATTCCTCACAACACCAAACTTATGATACTTATTCAAGCCCATCTCTACTAAGTTGATCACATGTTTGGAGGCATCACATGTTATACAAATACACAACCCATCAATACAGAGGACACTAGGCTGATAATAAACAGAAAATCCTCAAATTCTATCAAGAAATGCAAGTCTATGATAATCAGTTATTCTAGGTATGGTTTTATCATTGAATAGCACTGAAAAGTTATTATCTTTACTTCTAGTTGCACTTCAGAACATAAAACAACAATCGAACACCCCAGACCTCAAATCTGAGTTAATTTGAGGGCAAAAGGAAAAATTTATCAGCCATGTAACAAAAAGATAAAGACTCTGAACTATTATAGCAACCAACCTTCTCTCATTTTAATGGAAGATTCAACTTTGGAGGCATGTGCACAAGTCTAGCACTTGTCCCCCTCATTGATTGTATGGATCAGGTTTCAGTTTGGAATCCTTATATAAGTTTTCACTGGCCTAAGAGAGGCTTTGGAGATGATTTACAAGCGTGTAGTATTGAATAGTAGTCACAACATCCTTTTGAAACCTAAGATACAGAATTCAATGGACCTTTTTGGAGATTACTTTGGGTTCTTGTAAATGTACAACAACAGGTTAGTGAGAATTATAGGCAATTTAAAAGATCATCAGACAAAACTAAAACTTCACACTGAGCACTTCTAATTCTGGGCAATGATCAAGCATTTCAGGGTAAGCCTGGCCAATTCCGAGGATTGTTTTTCATGAGAGAACAACACTTATATACAGAGCGAGGTTGCTCCAGTCACCCTCTTCCCTAACTCGCTACCTTGGATTCGATTTCTACAAGCCACCGAAAATATTTTGGGTGCAATCTAAGCATGAAGAACATCAGTCCTGGGTTATTTGAAACCATGGCAAAGGCCTGATCATTGATGTATCTCAGGATATATTCGGCAACAATAACATCCACCTTCAACCCTGTCTCAAAGGACAGCAACCCTGGTTCAGAAGACGGTTTTTATCGTTTTATGTAGTAACTGGAAGTTTAGAGGGAGGTCGCAGTCACAATATCTACCATCTATCCGCAATACGGAGGGTGCGTAGCTCTGTGGGGTGTTTCTTATGTTTCCCTCGGATCGACCTTGTTTCAAGCCTGTGGTGAAGTTGGATCCTTTAAGGAGGAGTTTCTTCGCTATCAAGACACTCGGAAGATATGTCTTGAACCTAAATTGTCATATCTTTCTTCAGCTTAGTGCATTCCTTAGCTTCCAGATTTGTCCACCTGAAAACACACTTATTCATCATCCTCTACAATATCCCCATCCCTAGAATGAAATCTTTAGCTCAATCGCCAACATTGGAGCAGTTACAAACTACTCTGGGCAGCAGCATGAAGGCACCTTAAAGGGGAAGTTATACACTATTGTAGGCAAAAACGTGAGGATAGAGTAGTGAACAGTTACATATGGAGCATCAGGGAACTCTTCTTGATGGTAGCTACATCCTATTCTTGGAAACATTAAAGAGGGCTTCACTTGTGGCTATGACATTCTATGAAGGGCACACTCCCTTTTCCTATATTTCTCATCCTATTCTTGGAAGCATGAGGTGTGCTCTCCTTTCCCGTCCCACCAATCATGATCCTTCTTGGGCTCAAAGCCCCTCCTCCAAGATGCTGCACTCTCCATTAATTTGATAGTCCAATGCTCCCTCTTCCGCTCTATAAGTATGCTCCCACAAGGATCTCATCTATTTCTATGCAAAATGTCCTCTCTATGCAAAATACTACTTTGATGTTTGCCAATATGGTCAGAAAGCTTGAATGCTCCTCCTCCACAAATGTGTCTATGTCCATCGCTAAGTCCATGAAGCATTGTCCTCATCCCAAGCTTCCTCGAGTTCAATGTCCAACATCCAAGGTATATATCACATGGACCTAATCTCCAAGGGCTAAGTATGCTCATCCAAGTGCCCAAAACTCCTCCTCCTAGCTAGTTACCTCCCATGACTGAGAATTGGAATCCCCCTTTGTGTGCCTTTACGAAGATATGCATGGCTTGGTTTGGGTGGATGCTTGACCTTCGTTAGAGAGGTAACATGGCACTCTTGGCTTGGAGGTTGTTACCCTGATCGGCATGATGGCACCCCCATTGTGTGCACCCAATGGGTCGGCCATTATGTCGATCAGGGTAACAACCCTCTTGCTAAGAGTGCCATGCTACCTCTCCAACCAAGGTCAAGAATCCACCCAAACCGACCCATCCATATGTCCATGAAGCATCTCCAAGGAGTTAGGACACACACTGCTTTCCTAGCAAGGTGAAAACATTTTTTCAGTAACCTAAAAAGCTAAGAAAAAAACATTAGGATCACCAACAAAGCCAAGATATAGTGACGAGAAATACTATAAGTGTAGTGGTTTACACCTACTACAACAATAATGCAAGTTGTTGGTAGTGGTATAGCGATTGCAATGGAAAAGGAGAGCAGAGCTACCAACAAAGGAAAGCTACCTTGTTTCAAGCCTTTGGTGAAGTCGCATCCTTGGAGGACGAGGTTTTCCGTTGCCAAGACAATTGGGAGATATGGCTTGAACCTAAATGGTCATACATTTCTTCAGCTCGGAGCATTCCTAAGCTCCCAGACTTTCTCCGCCTCAAAACACACTTGTTCATCATCCTCTACATTATCTGCAGCCGTAGAATGAATTCTTTACCTCAGTCACCAACATTGGAGCAATTACAAACTAATCTGGGCAACAGCATGAAGGAAACCTAAAGGGGCAGTTATACACTATTGTAGGCAATAACGTGAGGATGTAGTAGTGAGGAGTTACATATCGAGCATGAGGGAAGTCTTCTTAATGCTAGTTACATCCTATTATTGGAAACATTGAAAAGGACCTGACCTGTCGCTATGACATTCTATGAAGGGCACACTCCCTTTCCTATATTTCTCATCCTATTCTTGGAAGCATGAGTTGTGCTCTCCTTTCCCGTCTCACTGATCATGATCCTCCTTGGGCTAAGAGCCCCTCCTCCAATATACTCCACTCTCCGATAAGTTGGCAGTCCAATGCACCCTCTTCCGCTCTACAAGTCTCCTCCCACGAGGATATCCTCTATAGCTCTATGCAACATGTCCTCTCTGTGCACAATACTACTTTGATGTTTGCCAATATGGTCAAAAAGCTTGAACTCTCCTCCACCACAAATGCGTCTAGGTCCATCACTAAGTCCATGAAGCATGGTCCTCATCCCAACCTTCCTCTAGTTAAGTGTTTAACATCCCAGTTATATATCACATGGACAGAATCTATCAGATATTTATTTTAGTTGGATGATGCCCTTGATTCCTTGATTTCACTCTACTAGTCCAAGTTCTTGCACAGGAGGCCAAGAAATGGGATGGTGATATCCTGAGGGACAAGTTAGGTGAAGGGAGTCAGATCCCATAGGTAGTGGAGATGGAAAAGAAAGTAGTAGTGGGAAGTATTGTGGTTTCTTGCAACTGAGTGAGCCTCTACTAGTGGATTTGTGACCTGTTCAAGTGAGATTCAACTTGTCTATGTCTATCACTGGGTGGAAAGTTGTCATGTTCGATCTACTTTCACTTTTTGAAGATAAGTATTTTCTCATATGTTTATCCATGTTATTTTATTATGCATATGTGCCCGTAGAGGCTGATTTGTACCATGTTTATGTCCATGGATTGTATTCCACGAATTGTATGCAGGATTGATGTCCTTCATACATTATAAATACAGAATGCTATGAACCTTCTCTTCCATCCTTTCTCTTCTTTCTTATAATTCTAATGGTTGTAGGTGGAAGCCATGAGAACCGATGTATTATGCATTTAGATGGGTGTAAATAAAAACCATAAAAATCGGTGGTATTATTGTTGGATGGTTGTAGTTAACGACCATAAATATGATTTGTATTAGTTATTGATGGATGGAGGGAGGGAAGCCACAAATTCTGATTTTTACTAGTAAAAGTTGGTTGTAGGGGATAGCCACGGGATCTAATTTTGAAGCTTGTAGATGGTAGCCCGTGTCTTTGTTTTTGGCATGGTTGTGTGGACTATAGATGGTAGCTTTTGGATGTGTCCTTAATGTTGTTATTACTTACTAGTAAACCAATCAACACACTCATAATAGAACTAATATCTTCATATTGATACACAAATGGATGCTAACAACAAAAATTAATTATTTCCAATCATGTTTTCGATAATATTACAATCCAATAATTACTATCAAGTGCATGGAATTATTGTATGTTTTTTATCATTATATGTTTACTGGAGATATCAATTATTGTGCCTTACTCATGTACAATCAATGTTTACAATTACAACATAATTGCATTGAATAGTATGCACACTTGGGAATGCTAGGCTTGAGTTTCATGCTTTTTGTTTTAAAAGGGGTAAAAGTTTTTAATTTATTGGTTGTATGGCTTGTTGGCCTAACCTTATATCACCTTAATCTGTTTTTCTATACTGGTCTTAGCCCTTTTCCCTAGGTTTCCTAGTGCCTCTAGGCTTAGTTGGGTCAAGGACATTACACCAATGGTGCTAGGGGATCCAAAAGGGGCAGTTGTAGTGGAGGTATCAGATCAAAGAGCGCGTTAAATTTGTGTACACAAGAGGTAAGAATCGATGTAAAAAGTAGAGAACTTGCAGTGGCTGGAGAGGAAATCTGTAATACCCCCATTTTGACCCTTAGGATATATTGGCTTTTAATGTAAATATTGTATACATGCGATGTATGTTTTCCTAGCTTGGAGGTATAGGCCAAGGCCCCACTAGTGGATGCTCATCTTTTATTTAAAAGACAAGTATTTGATATTATGTTAGTCATGTGCCATTAATCCATGGAATTAGTAAATATGATGTAAATAAATATCATGCAATAAAAATACCAAAAACTGGCTATGGAAATAACTAATAAGAGGGGGCCATGTGTATCCACTAGGGAGTGGTGAGGGGGTTGTGGGATTGAACCATATGCTTCTAAATTTCATCTTGAAAACTCATTTGACTTTCCTTGCTGACAATTAATTATGTTGTAAGGAAGTGGTTGAGAAAATCAGCTCATGGATTCAATGGAGCATGGGCAGCCCAGAAATTCATATGGAAGGGTATGGTATATGTTTACTTGACCCACAAGTCACTCTATGTCATGGGAGGACATTCTCCCTCATCCCCATTCCATTGTTTACCAACAAGCATCATTTTTCATCCATTACACATGCCCAGCAGTGAAGGAAAACCAAAAATCGTAACTCTAAAGGAAGCCACATTTTGAAGTGCCAAAAACGATCAGAAATTTGTGTGGATAGTGAAATCCAATGGGAAATTCATAGACCTAAACCTTAGGGACATTTTGAGAGTGTTAGATTCCCAGAAATCCCCAAGAAAACCCATATTTGGAATCTCAAAAGGATAGCGACGGGACATAGTCATTTGGACACAAAACTAAGAAAATCCAAGCTTAGATGACAAAGCGGAAGAAAGAACGGAGTTTGGAACCGCTTGATAAACCCAGTGAAGGCTAAAATCTCAAGAAATCAGCAGATTGGATGATTCTATTCCCACCCTGAAGAGAACTAGAGGGAAGGGGCGCCTGAGATACTGTGTAGCAGAGAAGGGGACCTTCCTTGTGTTGGGTGTGGTAGGTATTGTGGGTTCCAAGGATTTTTGAGTTTGGCTTGAGATTCTTGTAGATTTATGGTTGATCTCACTGGCTTAGCATCCTCCTCCTTTGTCTCTTTGCATGCTTGATAAACCCAACTGTGTGTTGGCTTAGCATGACTATTGGTGTGAAACCATGGATGTGAATGAGCCTGTTTAGTTTCTCCTTAGTGGATACATAGCCCAGCTCGGGTGTGGTTTCTCAGCTAAAAGAATATAGGTTGGACAAAGACCTATTGTAGGGTGGAATGTTGCTCTCACATAGCTAGTTGCTTGGACATCTTCATCTCAAAGATAAGTGTTCTCTATGTTTTAATTTATGTCCATTATGTACTCTAAATGTTAATTATTCATGTTAATTGATTGAAATGATTATCTTAAGTTAGTTAGCGTAAATATTGTGCATAGCATGAGAAGGGGGTTAGTTCTTTGTATGCTGTTTCATCATTCTGCCTGGGAGAAATATGTTGATGCATTCCATTCTGTGTGTGTGCTATTAGGTTTTAATTCCGCTGTGTATGTATTTTCATTATGCATTGCACACACATTTAGATGGTTTCATTATGTATTTTCTCATGAAATAGACACCCCCTCTTGTGTTCATGTTCCCTCCGTGGGTCGGGATGGTGGGAGGGGACTTGACAGAGTGGTATCAGACCTCTTTACAAAGTGGTGAAGAGGTATTGATGAAGTTTGGGGAAACATTTTGGTTGGAAGATGGAAAAAATCAAAGTTCTCAGGTGTGGCATAGGATCACACCATTGCATAAGGCTTTCCGATATATTTCCAACGATACCAAGTTTTCCAAAAATTGACTTAGGATGAGAAAGATATCAACCTGAGAAGTTGGCAGTAACATGAGTATATGGCCGACTTCTGACTTTCTGAACCTGCATTGCGGATTGCAGAAGTCGAAGGCATGATTTATTCAAAGTTGTGCATTTGGGATTCTGAATTTATGACTCCCGAATTGCAGATTGCATATTTCGGAAGTCGGAGGAGTAATTTCTCAGAGTTGTGCATTGGGATTCTGACTTTCCGACTCCCGCATTGCGCATTGCGGATTGCAGAAGTCAGAGGTATGATTTCTTCAAACTTGTGCATTTGGGGTTTTGACTTTTTGACTCCTACATTGCATATTGTGGAAGTCAAAGGCGTGATTTCTTCAAAGTTGTGCATTTGGTATTATGACTTTTCGACTCTCGCATTGTGGATTGCGGATTCCAGAGGTCGGGGTAAATTTGATGGAGTCCGCTCGACAACGCCGATTTCTGAACCCGCATTGCAGCTTGTAGATTGTGGAAGTCGTGAAGGGATCTAATACTTTGATTCAAGTTTATTGTTCTAGATCCTGCATTGCATCTTGCGGGTTGCGGGAGTCGGGAAGGGATCTAATACTTTGATTCAAGTTTACCGTTCCTGCTCCTGCATGGCAGCTTGCGGATTGTGGATTGAAGTTGGCTTTGCATAATATATTGAAGATGCGTAAAAGTGCAGAATGTTGGAAAAAAATTATCAAGTTGTTATTCTAAGGAGCTCCCCCATCACCTCCAAGGGCACCGATGTGATTGGGGACATTACAGAGTGGTATCAGAGCCCAAGGTTGCAGCACTAGGGCTGCTTGGGCCAAATTATGAACTTACAGGAAGATAATCAAAATATTTGAATGAGGTTTTCATGTATCATAGATATTCAGAGTTGAATAGCGCCAGTGGCTATTTTGAAAAAAAAAAAATTGTTGTCAATATGGGAAATTTCCATAATTGCATGAGGGGGAGAAAGAAAAGAAGGCATAATAGATCTGTGAATTATTCCATGAGTTTAATTATGTTAAATATTGATGTTTTATGTTTCTATATGCATTCCTAAGATGTCTAATAAATATCTTTATAATGCACAATGTTGTAGCTGATAAAATTTGAATAGTTGTAGCAGAGGCAAGATACAGGGAAAGGAATCTCCAAAGGAAAATGGTAACCATGAATGATGCTCAAGATCCTTATGACATTGATGAATATGTGCTAGGAGAAAATGTGCAAGAAGAACATGTTGAGATTGAATCCAATGGGAGAAGGGAGCAAATAACTCCTCATAATTTGTTGAAACCATGATAAGATTCAATGAAAGGTTGATGAAGGCTCAAGAAGAGCAGAACCAACTCAATACTACTATTTTGCAGAGCCTCACTGATATGCAGCAGAGGATAAACCTTGGGTCCAACCCAAGCAATGTAAAGGGAGAGATGCAGAGAGTCTCTCTAGAGGTCGTTATAGGAAGAGGACTCCAAGCCTAAGAAAGAGTTTTGTGAGAAAAAAACATAGAACACCCTCCTCAAGATCTTCTTCTAGTACGTCAAGTGACTCCATCGGTTCTTGAAGAAGTCCAAGGCATAATTCTAGTAGTTTTGAAGGAAGAAATAAATTCAAAGGAATTCCACGGGGAGAATCCAGGAAGGAAAGGCCTCCGACATTTGATGGAGAAGGTAATATTGTTCAAGAGGCAGAGGCATGGATTCTTGGGATGAAGAAATATTCCAGGATTCATGATTACTCGGGAAATGAAAAGGCTAGAATTTCCATTTACAATCTAAATGGAAGAGCTTCAATTTGGTGGGAGCACCTCATGCAAGTAAAAGGGATCAATGAAAGGAGGATCAACTGGGAGCGATTTAAGAAGTATTTCAAGGAAAAATACCTTTTTGCTAGGTATTATGACAGCAAGAGAAAAGAATTCAATGAACTCAAGTTGGGACATAAATATATGGAAGAACCTGTCCATAAATTTTTGGAATTGTTGAGGTATGTGGACTATATCAAATATGAGAGGGTAAAGATCCAATGCTTCCTTGGAAGTCTACCTCAAAGTTTCATAGAGAGGATTGAGTTTGTTAATCCACCAAGTCTTGATCAATCCATTAGGATGGAAATGCATTGCTATGAGAAGAGAAAAGGAAAATCAGAGGTTCACCCAGTATGGAAAGGAAATCCAAGAGAGAGGTTTGATCAAAGGAAAAGTGGATTCAAGCCACCATTCAAAAATCAGTCAAGAAATTTTCCACAGGGCCAACAAGCACAAAGTGGGAAAAAGCCAACAATTGTAGCAGAAAAAGTACCAAAAGGGCCACTTCAGAGTTGGGAATGTAGAGGAAACCACATGCTTAAAGATTGTCCACATCGGAGGGAGAATCTCCAGAGCTTGCACAACTTAAAAGGAGTAGCTACAATGGAGTATATGGCGAGGGAAGCACCTCAAATCTATGCAGCGTTGGATGATCATCAGGAAGACCATCAATCAGCAGTGGTGGAAGTTGAAGGTAAGATTGCTAAGCAATATATTTCTATTTTGATTGATCCAGGATCTACTCATAGTTATGTTTCTCCAAAATTCGATGAAGTTTTTTCTCTTCGAAAAATGAAGCACAGTAAGTCTTGGCTAGTTCAGTTAGCCACAGGACCAAAATAAAAGTGAGTGAAGTAGTGATGGAGTGCCCCATGGAGTTGAATGGATTCCTCACAAAATTAAATTTGAATGTCCTACCATTAGGAACTTATGATGCTCTAATTGGTATGGATTGGTTGGAAAGGAATAGAGCCAAGATAGATTGTTATGAAAAGGTACTTGAATGCATTGATGAAGAGGGGAGACCAACATTGGTAAGAGGAATTTCCAAGCAAGTCCCACTAAGATAGATTTCAACCTTACAGTTGAAAAAGTTTTATAAGAAGGGTTTTTAATTATATGTAGTTCATATATCAGATTCATCAGAGGACAAAGGACCAAGGATAGAAGACTTCCAGTGGTTGCAAGGTTTCAAAGATGTGTTTCTGGATGAAGTGTCGAGACTACCACCAAGAGAGATATTGATTTTACCATTGATCTTGTTCCAGGGGAAGCGCCAATTTCCAAAGCTCCTTATAGAATGAGCACGCCAGAATTGATAGAGTTAAAGATGCAGCTACAAGAATTAATGGAAAAGAAGTATATCAGTCCAAGTGTATCTCCTTGGGGAGCACCAGTGTTATTTGTCAATAAAAAGGATGGGATTTTATGGCTATGTATTGATTACAGGAAGCTAAATAAAGTGACAGTCAAGAATAATTACCCATTTCCAAGAATTTATGATTTGTTTGATCAAATGAAGGAAGCTAAAGTGTTTTCAAAGATTGACTTGAGGTCTGGCTATCATCAAGTGAGGATAAAATAAGAAGACATTCACAAGACAACCTTCTAGATAAGATATGGCCATTATGAGTTCACAGTGGTGCCATTTGGTCTTACCAATACACCTACTACATTCATGTGTCTCATGAATAGTGTCTTCAACAAGTATTTGGATAAGTTTGTGATAGTGTTCTTGGATGACATTCTTGTTTATTCAAAGAATGAAGAAGAGCATGATGAACATATAAGAATGGTGTTGCAAGTTCTTAGAGAACACCAATTGTATGAAAAGATGAGCAAGTGTGATTTCTATCAAAGGAAGGTACAGTATTTGGGTCATGTCATCTCAGAAGAAGGAATTGCAGTGGACCCAAAAAATATTGAAGCCATAATGGATTGGCCTACTCCAAAGAATGTTATAGATGTTAGATCTTTTATGGGTCTTATAGGATATTATAGAAGGTTCATTGAAGGATTCTCCAAGATAGATCACCAAATTACATCATTGCAGAGGAAGAATGTGAAGTTTGTATGGTCTGAAAAATGTGAGAAAAGCTTTCAACAACTAAAGAAGTTACTCACTAACGCTCTTGTTTTGAATATTGCAAAGCCAAGGAAGGATTTTGTAGAGTGAACAAATGCTTGCATTGAAGGGCTAGGTGGAGTGCTCATGCGAGAAGGATTTGTGATTTTCTATGAGTTAAGGAAATGAAAAGAGCATGAAAATAATTATGCCACGCATGATTTAGAATTAGCATCCATAGTACATGCTCTCAATATTTGGAGACAGTATTTGTTGGGAAGAAGATTCGAGCTTAGGACAAACGACATGAGCTTGAAGTATTTGTTTGACCAGCCAAACTTGAATGCCAGGAAAGCTAGGTGGATGGAATTTCTTTGTGAATTTGATTTTGAAATTAAGCATGTAAAAGAGAAAGAGAATAAAGTTGCAGATGCTCTTAGTAGAAAATTTCATGTTGCAACATTAAGCATGTGCCAATCAGATTTGAAGACAAGAGTTCTTGAATCCTAAACCAGTGATGAAAATTACCTTCAAATTAAAGAAAAAATGCTTTAGGGAAATATAGATGAAAAATGTGCAGGATATCAACTTGGTGAAGATGATATTCTCCTTTATAAAGGTAGAGTGTATATTCCAAATTGTATAGATTGAAAGAAGCTAGTGATGGATGAAATACATCAAATGACATACTCTGGACATCCAGGATATCAAAAGACAATAAAAACAACAAGAAATCAACACTTTTGGCATGGGATGAAGAAGGACACAACATAATACATTTCTAGGTGTCAAAAATGTCAACAAGTTAAGGTAGAACATCAACATCTAGCAGGATTATTGCATCCTTTTCCCATTCCGGAATGGAGGTGGGAAGTAATTTCTATGGATTTTATAACAAGGTTTCCAATGGCAGTGAGGAAGCATGATTCAATTATGGTAGTGGTGGACAATCTATCAAAGGTAGTTCAATTTATTCCAGTCAAGTCCACTCATAAGACAAGTGACATAGCAAATATTTTCATGAAGGAGATATTTTGATTGCATGGATTTCCCAAGGCAATAATTTCAGATCGAGATGTAAAGTACACATCCCATTTTTGGAAGGGACTATTTCAGGAATTGGGAACTCAGCTAAATTTTAGTACAACATATCATCCTCAAACTGATGGCCAAACCAAGAGGGTGACTCAGGTTCTTGAAGACATGCTGAGAATGTATGTGATGGATAAACCATCCAAGTGGGAGGATTACCTACACTTGGTAGAATTTGCATACAATAATGGACATCAAGCATCATTGGGAATGAGTCCATTTGAGGTATTGTATGGCAAAGGATGTAGGACTCCAATGAATTGGGATAGTCCGGTGAACATGGTAGTGCTTGGCCAGAGATGATCAAGGAAATGGAACAAGAAATTGTTAATATTAGGAAAAATTTAAAGGCAACTCAGGACAGAAAAAAGAGATATGCATATTTGAAAAGAGTGCATAAGGAATTTAATATTGGGGATCATGTTTATTTAAGAGTGAAACCAAGGAAAAGTTCCCTAAAGTTGGGGAGTTGTGCCAAGTTGGCACCAAGATATTGTGGGCCATTTGATGTCCTTGATAGGATAGGACCAGTTGAATATAGAATTGCATTTCCTGCTAACATGAGAGATCATAATGTTTTCCATGTTTCTTTGCTTAAGAAGTATGTACATGATCCTAATCATGTGATTGATACGGGTGGAACCAGAGGGAGAGTTCTAAGTGCATCCTATGCGCATCCTTGACAAGAAGGTCACATTGCTCCAGAACCAAGCCATCAGACAGGTAAAGGTGCCATGGAAGCACCTTAGTCCCGATGAGACTACATGGGAGTTGGAGGATGCCATGAGAGAGGCATTCCCATTTTTTTTAAGTTTTGAGAACACCAAGGATGGTGTTGTTCTAAGGGGGAGGGGAATGTAATACCCTCATTTTGACCCTTAGGATATATTGCATTTTAATGTAAATATTGTATACATGCGATGTATGTTTTCCTGGCGTGGATCTCAAGGCCAAGGCCCTGCTAGTGGATGCTCATATTTTATTTAAAAGGAAAGTATTTGATATTATGTTATCCATGTGCCATTAAGCCATGGAAATTGTAAAAATGATGTAAATAAATATCATGCAATAAAAATACCAATACCGGGCTATGGAAGCAACTAATAAGAGGGAGCTATGTGTATCCACTAGGGAGTGGTGAGGGGTTTGGGGGTTGAACCATATGCTTCCAAATGTCATCTTGAAAACTCGTTTGACTTTCCTTGTTGACAATTAATTCTATTGTAAGGAAGTGGTTGAGAAAATCAGCTCATGGATTCAATGGAGCATGGGCAGCCCATAAATTCGTATGGGAGGGTATGGACTCTGTTTACTTGACCCAAAAATCACTATACATCATGGGAGGATGTTTTCCCTCATCCCTATTCCATTTTTTACCATCAAGCATCAGTTTTCATCCATTACACATGCCCAATAGTGAAGGAAAACCATAAATCACAACTTTGAAGGAAGCCATGGTTTGAAGTGCCAAAAACGATCAGAAATTTTTGTGGACAGTGAAATCCAATGGGGAATTCATAGACCTGAACATTAGGGAAATTTTGAGAGTGTTAGATGCCCATAAATTCCCAGGAAAACCCAGATATGGAATCCCAAAAGGCCAGCGACGGGATAGAGTCATTTGGCCACAAAACTGAGAAAATCCAAGCTTGGATGACAGAGTGGAAGAAAGAATAGCGGTTGGAACCGCTTGATAAACCCAGTGAAGGATAAAATATCAAGGAATCAGTAGCTTGGACCTTTATATCCCCACCCTGAAGAGGACTGGAGGGAAGGGGCACCTGAGGGACTATGTAGCAGAGAAAGGGACCTTCCTTGTGTTGGGTGTGGTAGGTATTGTGGGTGACAAGGTTGTTTGAGTTTGGTTTGAGATGCTTGTAGCTATGTGGTTGAGCTCACTCGATTAGCATCCTCCTCATTTGTCTCTTTGCATGATTGATAAACCCAACTGTGTGTTGGATTAGCATGATTGCTGGTGTGAAACCATGGCTATGAGTGAGCATGTTTAGTTCCTCTGTAGTGGATACATAGTCCAGCTCGCGGGTGGTATCTCAGCTAAAATAATATAGGCTGGATAGAGACCTATGGTTGGGTGGAACATTTTTCTCACATAGCCAGTTGCTTGGACAACTTCAGCTCAAAGATGAGTGTTTTCTGTGGTTTAATTTATGTCCATTCTATGCTCTCAATGTTAATTACTCATGTTAATTGATTGAAATAATTGTCTTAAGTTAGTTAGCATAAAGCATGTTCATAGCATGAGAAGGGGGTTAATTCTCTGTATGTTGTTTCATCATTCTTCCTAGGAGAAATATGTTGATGCATTCTATTATGTGTGTGTTATTAGGTTTTAATTCCGTTGTGTATTCATTTTCATTATGCATTGCACACACATTTAGATGGTGTCTATTTTGTTTTCATGTTCCCTCTGTGGGTCGGGATGACGGGAGGGGACTTGACAGAGTGGTATCATACCTATTTACAAAGTGGTGAAGAGGTATTGATGAAGTTTGGGGCAACATTTTTGTTGGAAGAACGAAAAAATCAGAGTTCTCAAGTGTGGTAGAGGATCACACCGTGGCATAAGGCTCACCGAGAGCTTTCCAATGATACCAAGTTTGCCAAAAATGGACTTGGGATGAGAAATATATCAGCTTGAGAATTTGGCAGTAACAGGAGTATATGGTCAACTTCCAACTTTCCAAACCCGCATTGCGGATTGTGGATTGAAAAAGTCAGAGGCATGATTTCTTCGAAGTTGTGAATTTGGGATTCTGACTTTCTAACTCCCGCATTGTGGATTGCGGATTGTTGAATTTGGAGGAGTAATTTCTCGGAGTTGTGAGTTGGGTATCTGAATTTTCGACTCATGCATTGCGGATTGCAGATTGCGGAAGTTGGAGGTATGATTTCTTTGAAGTTGTGCATTTGGGGTTTCGACTTTCCGACTCCCACATTGCGGAAGTCGGAGGCGTGATTTATTTGAATTTTTGCAATTGGGATTCCGACTTTTCGAATTCCTAATTGTGGATTGTGGATTTCAGAAGTCGGGGTAAATTTGATGGAGTGTGCTTGGCAGTGCTGATTTCCGAACCCGCATCGTGGCTTGCAGATTGCAGAAGACGAGAAGGAATCGAATACTTTGATTCAAGTTTGTCGTTCTGACTCCTGCATTGCGGCTTGCGGATTGCGGAAGTCAGGAAGAGATCTAATACTTTGATTTAAGTTTACCATTCTGACTCCTAGATTGCGGCTTGCGAATTGCGGATTGTGGACTGAATTTGGCTTTGCAGAATAAATTGAAGCTGCGTAAAAGTTCAGAATGTTGGAAAAAACAAATTATTAGGTTTTTATTCTAAGGAGATCCCCCATCACCTCCAAAATGCTTCGAGGTGATTGGGGACATTACAAAATCATTATAGGAAATAGTGAGGTGGTAATGATAGTTGAATCAACTGGTGTCGGCATGGGTATTGATGCAAAAAGAGGGAATGAGTGAGGTGTAGGTAGAGGAAGAGGTACACTCAAAGTGATGGTTGAGGATATTCTTGTTCTCAAAGGAGTAGACATAGGTAGTCATGAGGCATGTGGTTGCATTACATATTTTATAGAGGGTAATTTTACTTTGCTTGGGTTTTGGAATTTTCTGATTGATGGTTCCAATGGTTGTGCTAACTGAGGTGTGCTAGCTAGTTTGCTAGAAGGACTTGTGGAAATTTGGTGGATATATTGTGGTACAAAGTTACGAAATTCAGGTGTATTTGTAAAGTATTCATAGTAAGGAGTGGATACTTCTTGATAGTTTTCTTCTTCTACTAGGCCTAGTAAGGGAAGTGGTGATTTGTCTGATAGGTCGATTAGATACTTTGAATATCTAGAATTCCAAGTTTTATTTTGAGGTGGGGTTGGCATGGAAATGGGAATTGTTGTGGTAGTTGGTAACAATGGATTCTTTAGTTGGAAATCCTTCTAAATTTGTTGATCGTCAGTCACATTATCCCTTATAGCTTTGACCATGACATCCTGAGCTTGCTCTCTAAGCTCTTTGTGAAGAACCTGCAACAATTAATTAATGAAAATACACGAGATAGCAAAAATAACAGAACTCAGAATCACTTTTATTGATCGTGGGCCACTTCGAGGGGGAAACCTCCTTTGAGCAAGCTCAATACAAATAACTTCACGGTACCTTCATTGGTCTCAACACAAACTTATATACTAAGTCTAGGTGCCAATACCATGGGTCAATACCATGTGTCAATACAAACCATGGGCCAATACAAACTATGGATCAACAATTACTACGGGATGAGTTGCAAAGCATATGCGTCCAATAACAATAAGACAAACTATGGATCAACAAATACTACGGGAGGAATTACAAAGCATATGCATACAACAATAATATACTAACAAAGTAAATAGAAGGTTTGGCATGGGTTCCTAACATCCCCTATCCATTAGAAAAATCTTTGCCCTCAAATCTTTAGATGTGGAAATTGATGCAGAATCTAAAGGAGTGGTTACCCTGTAGCATCCTCGAGTTGCATTCCGGGCCACTGACGCCTTTTGAGTTGTAGGGAGGGTTGCTTGGAAAGCTGTAGATGAAGAAGAACCATATCAACTGCGTGAAAAGTGCGCTCAGAACGGTGTTGATCGGCTTGTTGTTTTAGTCGAATTCTTTCCATGTGAAGATTGTCCTGCAGAATGAGAAGAATCTGATCGTGGTGTCGAAGAACCGAGTCAATTTCCTGAACTGGGGAGCTGCTGAGGGTGGATGGAAGAAGAACTGGCAGTGCATGTCCATCGATTGCTTCATATGGTGTCCTTTTAGATGTGGTATTGTACCACTGGAGCACTTCTAGGAAATCCATAAAAATAGTTGTCCAAATCTCTGTAGGGATGGGCAAGGGTTCGAGCAATCCCAAAAGGAGTGTCGTTTCACCCTTGTTGACCTGGAAAGTATCACAGTCAGCCACCAAATGTTGACTTGTCATGTTTAGTCCCTGCCAAATGAAGTTACATTGTTCCCGTTCATACATTTTTAGGAACCCAAAGTGCCCTGCAGATGAAGAAGCATGGAGTTCATAGAAGAGATAGCCCTATTGAACAAATTGCAACCAATTTGGAACAAGCAGAGAAATAGCTATAAGAGAAACTGGGTCAGCAAATGTGCGAGAAGGAGCATCTGCCACCACATTGTCCTTACCCTTCTTGTAAGTGATCACATAGGCATAACCCATAAGTTGGATAACCCATTTCAGGTGTGTTGGGGAGGAGACCCATTGTTCCAGGAAATTTTCTAGACTCTGGAGATCAGTCTTGATGCAGAAATAATTCCCTAATAGGTATGGCTACCACTTCTATACTGCATGCAAAATAGCCATCATTTTCTGCCGAGATGTAGATGTGGCTAAATTCTTACCAGAAAGGTCTCTTGAAGGCGACAAGCCCACTGGTTCAGCAAGGACACCTGCATATCTATCCAAGGAAGTAGGGGAGACCATTGATGGGTGCATCTAAATGGAATGGAGTTGAACGATGACACCATGTGAGTTCTTCTTAAGGATCTTTTCCATGCGATGTGAACTGATGATGCGGAGAGTTTTCCCATTGATTGAAAACTGCATCCAAAGTTCATCAAAATCCCATAAGATGGGGCCAAGTGTGTGTAACCATTGAACGCCCAAAACCACATCACATCCGCCTAGGGACAAGGAAAACATGTCAGAGCACAGGTTATAACCTTCCAGAGAGATACGCACATTGTGACACTTCCCCTTGCAAGGTAAGGTGCCCCATTGGAAACCATGACTTCAAACTTGGAGCAAGGATGGACAAAAAAATCAGCATGTTTGGCGATCCGAGGGTCAATGAAGTTATGAGTGCTACCAGAATCAATGAGTATTGTAAGAGGAAGCTTCTTGAAGTAACCCCTGACCCACATTGTTTGGGGGGTGGTGACGCTGAATAAAACATAGAGAGATATCTCTTGTTGTTCATCCTAATATGGGGGGTCAATAGGCGGGTCCTGAATGTCGACCCGATCATCCATTGTATCTAGAGCTTCTTAACCAAGTTTAGAGGTAGGCAGAGAATCCATATCCAAGAGATAGAATTTTTGTTGAACACATCTATGTCCCCGAGTGAATTTCTCATCACAATTATAACAAAGCCATTTTTCTCTGCGTACCTACATCTCTGTTTCAGACAAATGCTTGATAGGAGTTGGTCGAGCAGCTGGCGGGATGGGAGGTCGTTGAGAACCCATATTTCAGAAGGGAGCAAAAGAGGGTTTGAAGCGTTGTTGAGCTGCAATATTGTCTTCTTCCAACTTAGCCAACCCTATGACTTCCATCATTGTGTTGGGACAGAACATTTTAACCTCTGAGCGGATTTCATCCTTAAGACCACTGATAAAAAACTTCTGTAGAATTCATCAGATAATCCTTCGATGTGATTGACTAGTTTCTCAAATTCTGTCCGATACTCTCTCACAGTGCCACTTTGACGAAGTTTTGTGAGTGCTCCGGTGAAGTCATGAAAAGCACTAGGACCAAATCGTTGCAAAAGGAGTTAGCAAAAATCTGTCGATTTTGGCTCGTCATGAGCCTTGATGTACCAACAGTACCATTGAAGGGCTTCCTGTTCCAAATGAAAGGATGCAAGTGGAACTTTTTGGACATCAAAAGTATTATGCAAACTAAAATATTGTTCTGCACAATAGATCCATCCAGTCAGATCAGTACCATTGAAGTAAGGAAATTCAAGCTTCAGACCACGAAAATTGCTGGAAGAAGAGAACCCATTGGCTACAGAATATTCTTGCTGTCGGTTATTGTTCATGGCTGAATGCTGAAGATGGAGGCTGAGAAATTTTTCATCCAGATCTTAGAGTTTGGTTTGGATGGCTGCAAGTACTTCCTCCATGGTTTTTGCTCCTGCGCGGGTGACAACCATAACCAGGATTTTTTTTTTTTTGGGGGGGGATGGATAGAAAAACACAAACAAAAGCTTATTTAGTAAAGGAAAATTTGGATTTGGGAAAAACTCAGATGGGTAATTGGGGTTTGACTAGGTTTTGGACACTTTCTGATGGACAGGGAGCAAAAAATGCGGATTTCAGAAGCAGGGTGAAAGAATGAGAAAATTGGTCAAAGAGGGACAAAGAAGTAGAAATAGGGAATGAACACGGTGGCAAAATTTGGAGGCGAGTGTGTGAAAATTGAAGAAGTTATGGAAAACCATAAAAATAGACAAATGTGAGATTTTTGGCTTTGGGAAGTAGAATTTGGGATCGGGTCCTCAAGAATGAAATATGTAGAATGGGATTGCAGGGGTGTCCGGGAAGTTTCAAGGGAAACAAAGTTAAAACAAGGGAGATATAGTGAAAAAATAGGGTTTTTTTTCCAGAATGGATCTGCTATGGCATAGAAGGGAGCAAAAACAGATGGATCTGCAACGACGTAGAAGTGATCGAAAACAAATGGATCTAAAATGACGCCGAATGGATCGAAAATGCCTGGATCTGAAACGAATTTCAGAATGGATCTGAAACGGCTTTCAGTAAAGATCTGAAATGGATGGATCTGGAATGGATTTCAGAATGGATCTGGAACGGCTGGATTTGAAACGACGCGAAAGTGATTGAGAAAAATTCAGTTGAAAATAGATATGGAGCCCATGTATGTGCGGCTTCCTAATAGTTCAGGGGTTTCACTCAGCCACCAATGTTGTCTGACGACTTGCGTATTGGGGCAGTACCCCTCACTCCATGGCTTAGGTAAAAATGATAACCGCTTTGCCACAAATGACATCTCTTGGTTTACCTCACGGGTGGGAACTAGTCAATCAGGTAGGGGGTTGTTGCCCTTTTCACTGGAAGGTCCTCTCAATGGGCCATCTACTTCGGGGTTCTTGTGGTACTCCTCACAATGAGTTTTAGAGCTTATGCCCAAGTACTTCCCACAGTTAAGCAGATAGGGATTATTCCTAGATCCGAAGCTGTAATAGATGCGAAAAAAAAATTGGCAGAAATTTCACCCAACATGCCCAAGAAAGTGCTCTGATACCAGATGTGAAGAACCTGCAACAATTGATTAATGAAAATACACGAGATAGCAGAAATAACAGAACTCATAATCACTTCTATTGATCGCATGCCACTTCGAGGGGGCAACCTCCTTTGAGCAAGCTCAATACAAATAACTTCACGGTACCTTCATTGGTCTCAACACAAACTTATATACTAATTCTAGGCGCCAATACCATGGGTCAATACCATGTGTCAATACAAACCATGGGCCAATACAAACTATGGATCAACAATTACTACGAGATGAATTACAAAGCATATGCGTCCAACAACAATAAGACAAACTATGGATCAACAAATAATACGGGATGACTTACAAAGAATATGTGTCCAACAACAATATACTAACAAAGTAAATAGAAGGGTTGGCATGGGTTCCTAACACTCTTCAATATCATCTTTTGTGGGCTCAAGCAATAGATTTATTTTCTTGGAAGTTTTCCTGGTTTCTTTTCCTTTGAAGTCATGTTAATACACAAAGATCTTGTGAGCAAATTTGGGAGCCTTTCATTTGAGTCATGGTTCCTCAAATTTGGGCTCTTCTCCATCTTTGATGAGTGGTTCTTCCTCCTATGTTTTATTCATATCGTCTACAGAATCAATTACTTGTTCTTTCCTTGAGGTGATGACTAGTATAAGTGATAGAGAGTTAACTGGTTCTTCTGCTACATAGAATGTTGTAAGGTATAATGCCACTTCTCTTTATTCTTCTAGTTCAGATTCTAATGAGGGATCAATAAGATTCATATGTTGTACTATGGCCAGGTTTGGTATGGGGTATACAATGTTTGACCTCTTTTCTAAATCAATGAATAACTCAAGAATATTAGGACAAAAATCCAATTCTTGTGCATCTCCTCATGTGCACTGATTGTACCATATTTTTTTGCAATCAAGGTAGAGTTCAATCTGTGCTTTGGGGGGATAGGAAATGATGAACATGTTGTGGTACTCTCCATCTTCTGCATCTATTTTTAATATCTTGGAACCATTTTTCCAACTAATTATTTTCTCTTTTTAATTTAAATGAAGACTGTTTTCCTACAAATGCCTGAAAATTTCACATAACGGGTTGGTAAGTACTAGAAAACTTTGTTTCATGGATTGGGGTAATTTTCTCCATTACTATCTAGATTAGTAATGATGGAAACCTGATGGCATGGACATAATACTGGCATTTCACATAGTCTTATTTCACTAATTGAGCTAAGTGGTTGGCCCAATTGAAAATTCTTGCATTAGTCACAACTTGTTTTACCACTTCCAACATTTCTGTTGGGCCTGGACCAAGTGGGGCATTTTTGTGCAAGTCAAGTTTCAACACTGCGAAGCTAAGCACAGTTCAGATGAAGACGTTTTGGTACAAGTCATTTTTTGGGGAGCTGCGATGTGAGCGCAGCATCGTATCGGCAATATGGAAACCGCGCAAATGAGGACCGGTTCCGCAAAGTAGTAGTGCTGCGATGTGCCAACAGGGAACCCGTTTTGGGTAAAGAATGAAGGTAAGTTAGGCTATGCGAAAGCGACCTATTTTTGGTTAAGATACTCCATGATTACCAAGCAGGCGGGTAAGGAGTAAGGAGGAAGGAAAACGACCAGTCACACACGCGGAGGAAGCACGATGTGAACCGACTGCATAAGGTCATTAGAGAAGGAACGACCGGGAGAAAGCGATAGTCGGCATGCAGTCAGCATGGCAGGTTTAAAGCGACGTGACCACGCGCAAAGGATGGCCATGATGGAATATTCGCTACCAGAAGCTAGCAAGTTCAGTTAAGGGAAAACTGTGACAATTTTGGGAAACCTTAGGGTTTTTGCCTGTGTATTGTAAAGACATGACCTACAGGCATGGTCTATACGAAGGAAAACATTTGTAATGAAAAGGGTTAAGATTGGGTTTGAATCTCATTGTATAATCTGAGCAATACCAAAGGCTCTGCAAGCTGTGTGCGCAGAGGCCTATTGAGAGAGAAGAGAGTCTGCAGCTGAGTGCACAGACTGGAACTGTTGTACCCTTCCCAAATACTAATACAACAACAATCCCTGTGAACGTAGCTCCCATCCTAGGGTGAACCACATTAAATTCCCATTTTATGTGATTGTTTACACGCTTGCATCTATTTATTTGCTTACAATCAATGCTTGAGATCTTGCTTATCAGTTTATGTGTTTACTTTTATATGTGTTCGCCATAAGGAATGAGATGGGAGTAATATGTTAAGTTTCGCATATGTGGATGAATGCTAGATGCATAATTATTTCTAAGTTTGAATGAATGCATAAGCCAGTCGAATGAACACTTAAGTCAATTGAGTTCACGCAGTGCGACTCCCTCGAAGTACAACACCGGATGTGCACAGTGTGTTGTGTTCCGTCATATTGCATAAATAAGATAATTAACCTAAGGGAGTTGATGAATGGGTAAAACACTAAGTATAACTTGTTGAAGCTGGTTAAGTCTGAAGAGGAAGCGCAATTATCCATTGCACTGTCCCATTATTGAGTAATATCCAAACTACACAGTCCTTGGATACGTGAGTTACGCAAGCGTCTGGACTTGTGGAAGTGTTGACCACGAAGAAGGCGATCTTCACGCACTCCTCAGCACACAACACGAGCCTCGTAGCGCGCTGCTCATCAGATTTGTTTAAGCACTTATCATGTGGTTGTGGAAACCAGATTCCACAACTTCCCCATTACTTCACCTTGGGTGAGACCTCAGTCTACTCGCAGATTGTTGCCGAAAGGGCCGGTGAAAAGGGGTTTTGTTGGTTCCTTGAACTACGAAGAACCTGAGTCTTTATAGAAAACCTCAAGACAGTTATGTAAGCCAACAAATGGTCCTGTTGCCGAGACAAGAATATGTGATGAGTTGCCACGCTTTAAAGAAGTGATGTGCTCAAAAGAAAAGGTTCCATTGATTGTAGAAATTTGGCATCCGGACAAGAACGAAATCTAGGCTTGTTTGATAAGACAGAAAGAGACTTCACAAGAAAGGAAAATAGAAATCACATCTCTCTGACATAGATTGGTTGAACAAATACCTGTGGAAAGACATTCACGAAATTTTTTGGGCATCTTTTGGAAACGAGTTGCACGAGTGGTTATCCAGGCTCGCAGAGCGCAATAATTGTTTCACGCCAGAAGTACCGACCGAGTGGACTCCAGAGCTCATTGTGAGGCTCAAAGCAATAGATATTCTATTCTCGAGAGCAGTCAAATTTTGGGTTGACAGTATACTAAAAGGATTCATGACAGAGTTCATTGTGGACACCCTGAAGTCCTACAGTGCAGCCGAAGCATATTTTTTCAAAGGTTTCAGAGGTAAGTACCTGGACAATTTGATTTTATGCATTAAAATGCTTTTAGTTGAGAAAGGTGTTTTAAAAATGCAGCAAAGATTCCTAGCAGTTTTGAATCTGTAATGGTCAATAGCATTTATAGTGATTCTGATGAAGAAACGCATAATTTGAGAAGTGGAAAAAGATATAAGTATACCACTAAGAAGACTGGACTCCACGTATATATTGATTTACAAACCGCGCCTGATATCCAAACCGCACCCCTATCCGCTACCTATCATCCTATTACATTGCAGAACCCGCCGATTGCAAGTACGGTGCCTCCTATTTCTCAGACGCAATTAGTTCAGACCCCTCCTATTGTTAATATTCTTGATCCTCAGAACGTCAATACCAGTAACATCATGGGAGTGAGTACTCAGAACATCCTGACTCAGACCATTCTGAATCCGACTATCTCGACTCAGAATATACTACTTCAGAAAATTTCGCGCAGTACCAATTTTATTTTTTCCACTCAGAGCCCTATGCATAACACTATACCACCTAGTAGAAGGATGACTGATGATATTAAGCCGTTGATATTCAAAGGAACGGGTCTAGAAGACCTTGAGCAACATTGGTTTCTATGTGAAGCCGTATCGAGTGCTAAGCAAGTTCAGGATGATGCTGTGAAGCAAGCGCAGCTCATCACCACATTTAGAGATAGAGCATTGAACTGGTTCATGAAGTATTCTGTTGAACATCAGAGAACCTTAGCAGAGATTAAGGTTGCATTATTGAGTGAGTTCAAGAAACCAAAGTCAGAATCCCAATGTATAACAGAACTAAAGGTGTAAAATTAGTCACATCAGATCTATTGAACAAGAATATCAATCACAAAGATGTAAAACAATTTGGAGTAAAAACTGTGCGAGAGAGATGCATCAGTGCTCTATAATCCAGAATGGTAGAATTACAATACAATACTGTCACAATGAGTGAGCCAAGCCAAGCAATTCGAATTTAATAAGGAGGTCAATCAAATAGCCTGTATGGTGTAGCTTGTCTTCACTAGGAGTCCTCATCATAATCAGTGGAGTGTCATCAATACACAAGTAACTGTCAACAGGTGTCAAACCGAGTCTAACTAAGTGTATGTAGGTGTAACACATGCAAGGAGTGAAAGGAGGCTCAAGTGAGGAACATGGGGAGTTGACTGGAGTTAGAATAGGCTGTCTAGGCTAACTGGAGGTCAATCGGAGTGTCAGAGATAGTCAACTAGTCAATCTGTCCTCAAATCAAGGAGCAAATCCACAAATCACTCACTAACTGAAGTGTAACTGAGTGGTAGGTGAGGGAGGGGACTTTTCTCAAGTGGTAGGTGAAAGAAGGGTGCCACACTGGCTAGGAGGGATGTAAATGAGCAGAAAGAAGCTCCTAGGTGCTGGAAGAGTAGGGACTAGGTGCTGGAGGCATCATACTGGTGACTGGGAAGCATGCGGGTGCATGCAATGCATGCATGCATGCAAAGTACAAAAGTGAATGATGAGATATATCCTAAAACCCCCCCTCAAGCTATACTATGATGTAAAAAATAAAATGTAAGGCCCTGGTTACTGAGACCAAAGGTCAACCCAATACAATAATAATCCAAATAAAGAACAATCCATGAACCGAGGAAATGGAGAAAACCTCATGGGAAACCCCCCCCCAAAAAAAATGGACTATAACACACCAAAAGATTTAACTGCTCCAAACTCAAGTAAATATGTCTGGAGGTATCTTATTCTTGGGAGTAAATGGATCATGCTCCAAAAACATGTGCTTGAATTCTTCATCAGTGGATGCAAGCGAATGTGGAGAGTTTATGAACTTGCTCTTCATACCGAAAATAGTGAGAACAAATCTGAAAATATGAGGATGATCCTAGAACCTGTGATCCGAACCAAGTGAGGTAGGAATAGCTCCAATCAGATCAAATAGATCTTGAAACTTGAACTTCTTATCAGTGGAAATTAAATCAGCTCCGAGATTTGACAAATGGTTTCTTGAGATCTCCTTTGAACCAACAGGGGTGAGATCAAAACCAAAATCAGCAAAAATTGCATGAGAATTGAACTCAAGCGAATGGTAGTGCTCTTCATCTTTAGTAAAACTCTGAGAAACTATGCAAATGATAGAACAAACGTTTATAGGAGGCATGCAATCAAGGAGGACGAATGGTTCACCTCCAAAATCATATTTTACCTCCAAAACATCAAGTAGATCATTATTCTGCATGCCGGCAAACTCATGTGAAAGAGAGGATTCAAGAACCTCTTCGGAATCTAGAGTATGAGCTGGTTTATCTTGCTCAGAATTTGAAATAGAAGACTTTGAGAGAATGAGTGTTGAATCTACATTTTCTTCTTCATCTTGAACAATGGATGAGGCCAAGACATAATCAGAGAGAGCACATAAGGAGATATCACTGGGCTTGTTCTCCAAAAGGCTAGCATGATCCTCTTCTTCCTGCTTTCCAAGTTCTCTATTGAGTTGGTCCCATAGATCTCTTGGATTTTCAGCAGTAGTACTGAGGTAGCGCATACAACGATACATAGCAAGACATATTGTCCCAAAATCTCTGTCATAATCATTGAGCCAATCATTCTCCTCTTCATCGGAATCAAAATCTCTTGTATTACCAATGCACATATCAAAAAGACATTGTCTCTTTAAGAATGCAATCATCTTTGGTTTCCATTCATCATAGTTTAATGGAGTAAGAATATTTTGTGAAGAAGAAGTCTCCATCTCTGCATTAGCGAATGCAAATGGAGGAAGTAAGAAACCCGCAAATCACACAAAAACAATAACCGTAAGGTCAAACAATCCACCCTTTTAGAGTTGCATCACCCCTAGGATTGGAGATCAAGCAAGCTTGAATGGATCCAATGTATCAAATCCAGGAATTGTGTGGAAAAATCAAGCTTCTGGAGTGGATTGGAGTGTATTTTTCTGCTTTGCATGCACATGAGTGAATGCACATGAGATTTTGCATGCCAAAAATTCAATAATTTTGAGCAAATTCACTCAATTCTTCATGTAGAATACTTGTAGGAGAGAGATATTGTCCCTGCAATGGCTTTGATACCATGTAAAATTAGTCATAGCAGATCTATTGAACAAGAATATCAATCACAAAGATGTAAAACAATTTGGAGTAAAAACCGTGCAAGAGAGATGCATCAGTGCTCTATAATCCAGAATGGTAGAATTACAATACAATACTATCACAATGAGTGAGCCAAGCCAAGCAATTCGAATTGACTAACGAGTTCAATCAAATAGCCTGCATGGTTAGCTTGTATTCACTAGGAGTCCTCATCATCATCAGTGGAGTGTCATCAATACACAAGTAACTTTCAACAGGTGTCAAACTGAGTCTAACTGGGTGTATGTAGGTGTAACACATGCAAAGGAGTGAAAGGAGGCTCAAGTGAGGCGCATGGGGAGCTGACTGGAGTCAAAACAGGATGTCTAGGCTAAATGGAGGTCAATCAGAGTGTCATAGACAGTCAACTAATCAATCTGTCCTCAAATCAAAGAGAAAATCCACAAATCACTCACTAACTGAAGTGTAACTGAGTGGTAGGTGAGGGAGGGCACCTTTCTCAAGTGGTAGGTGAAAGAAGGGCGCCACACTGGCTAGGAGGGCTGTAAATGAGCAGAAAGAATCTCCCAGGTGCTGGAAGACTAGGGACTAGGTGATGGAGGAATCATACTAGTGACTGGGTAGCATGCAGGTGCATGCAATGCATGCATGCAAAGTACAAAAGTGAATGATGAGCTATCCTAAAAAAAGGAAATTAAGTAAAAACCTAATGAGACAGTTTGGGAATTTGACCAGAAATTTAAGACACTGTTGGACCAAGTAAGTTTCGTTATAGCACCACAACATCACCAAAAATGGTTTATAGCCGCACTGTTGCCTCATATCAAACTGTCGTTGATGCAGCAGAAAGTGGCTTCATAGGAAAAAGTCTTGGAGATTGGGATGAAGTTGGAAGCTTCACCAATTTGAGAAACTAGCACTGGGATGTCTCAGATTCAGACCTAGTTAGCTAGCCTAACATTACAGATACAGGATATGAAGAAGGGAAAGCAAGAGAGACAAGAAGTCTGGTGTACAGGATGCAAAGGAGAAGGGCACACTAGAGAGCATTGTCCTTTGTTTCAGGAGTACCTTAATAGTGGAGCACCGAATCTGCTGAATTAGAATCAAGCACCGTGGTGTGAAATATGTAAAACGTGAGGCCACAAGCCTGAAGACTGCTATCTAATACAGAAGTATGTCCACACCCCTAAGAACCTATATTGCAATTTATGTTAGTCAGTGGGCCATGACGAATCCAATTGTAGTGCATATGATCTTATGCAGGAAAGAAAGTGAGACATGGAGCATATGTGTGATAGTGGAGTATACAGAGTCCAAGAACAAACCCAACCAAATCAAGATAATGCGTAGCACGACCAAGGCGCATATAGAGGCCATGGAGGATTCCACGGAAGAGGAAGAAATACTGACCCAGGACAACTAAGGGGAAGAGGCCAGATGATATGTTACAACCATGGCCAGGAAGGTCACTTATCTAGAGATTCTACCAATGAATGTACTACTTGTAATTACTGCAAATCTTTTGATCATGTCATTGAGGTCTGCCCAGTGCTAGCGGCAGAAATGTAGAAAAGAAAACAAGATGTGGCTAACCCAAACATTCAGTTGATCGCAGCAGAGAGAAGGCCTGCAAATCCAATTATCAATGTAGTGATGCGAAGTGGCGCTACGAAAGGGAGAGATAGAGGAGCAGAAGCCTCGACTTCTGGAGACTTTGAAAGTAAGAAGACTCCTCTTGAAACAATCTGGTCTAGAAAAGCTAGTGGGAAGAAACCTGCTTTTAATCTCGAAAAAAATAAAGAAGTGTTTGAAGAAGCGCGGGATATTTTCAAAGAACAAGCACCTAGATCACCAAGAATCCCATTGGGAAGTGAAATGCCGCATATAGAGGATATGCCGGCGGCTTATGACAAAACGTGCCACATAGAAGAAATAGGCACCTCTGTTGTGCAGTTTCTGCGAAGCTGCATGAAGTTATTGAAGAGTGCAGACGCTATAGCAGAATTGAAAAAATGGTTAAACCCATATGAACCACACATCGAGATGGAAACTGCCAATAGTGCAATTCGTCACATCAAGAAACACAAAAGAACCGGAAGAGAAATGAGACTCAGTGCACAGATAAGAGACTATGAGATGGATGAGATCATCCTTGATCTGGGATCTGAAGTAAATGTCTTAACTAAACGGACATGGTAGCAGATGGGGAGACCAAAGCTGTTATGTTCACCTATACAATTGAGAATGGACAACCAAGAGAAAGTCATACCTTTTGGAAGGTTAGCTAATGTTATTGTTGACATTGATGGAGTGCGAAGTCATGTAGACTTTGAGGTTATTGAGATTGTGGATGATAGTCAGCCTTATCCAACACTATTGGGTATAGAATGGGAAATGGATAATCTCGCCATCATAAACTTGAAGGAAAAGAAGATGATCTTTGAAGGAAAGCATCTCAAGTTCATCGCACCATTGGACCCTTCAGAGAGAGAAAGATACAATGAGCCGATTCAAGAAGAATCCAGAGCTCAAGACCTGGACTGCCTTTACAAGATGACTACATTAATCCCACAACAGATGGAACACTAAGTTGGCGATGTGATAGTTCTTGCATCTCAGACTCCGACGCAGGATTGGAGAACTGGCAAGGCCGTATGCATGAAGTATCTGCAAGGAGATGCATGTAGATTACAAAGTCACTACGCTGGATTGGAAAGGAGGTAAGTCCAATCCCCGCCTATGATGGTTCATCTAATGTTTATTCATTTATCCAAGAATATACTGTATCAGTTGCAGATGAACATTGCATACCAGCACTAGATGTGGAATTGCGCGAGACACCTGCCAGATGGTGGGCTGCGCATAAGGAACGATTGACCACATGGGATCAGTGCAGAATCAAGATGCATATCAGGTTCGCTGAGAAGGTTGCACTGCCCTTTGAAAAATACAACGGACAAATGGATCCAAATGATCATATTGAAATCTGTTCACAAGCATGGGAGGAAAGACCAGAGACAGAATGGGTTCATCTGTTTGTGCACACATTGGAGGAACATGCTCCAAAGAACTGGAACCTAGACATGGAGTTGTGCAGAGAAACTATAGATTGTCCTACCCTCACTACGAACTTCCAAAAAATTTTCAGCTTCAAAGATGAAAGTCCCAGTATAAATGGAGCTTTGCAGATCATTAAGGAGAGAATATTCAGACCAAAATGCCCAAGTACAAACGAGGCATTGGAATAATTCAACGAAAGAGTGTTTGAAGATATAAAGTACCTGTGAACCTATAGCCAGAATGGAAGAAATAGATACAACATTCCCTTGGATGCTACAATCTATCTGAAGAGTTTGAAGATAAAGAAGAAAGCGATGAGGAGGATCCGTGCAATATCAATATTCCTGAGTCCGAAGGTGCGCGCGATGTAGAGGGACCTCCCCTAGAAATCCTAGACATGAGTGGACCTATGAAAACAAGGAAAGTGAACATTGGCATAAGTGAAGAGCCAAATTTCGCATCTATTGGAGACTACTGGGATGATCAGACGATCGCGGAGATCACAAATATGCTACATGAATATCAAGATTTATTTCCGACAAAGTTTACAGAAATGAAAGGTATTATGGGTGACTTAGGGGTTATGAAAATACCTCTCAAGCCAGGCGCGAAGCCTGTTAAGAAAAGGCCATATAGACTGAATCCTCGATATAAAGAAAGAGTCAAGGAGAAACTTGATAAGATGCTCGATGCGGGGATCATTGAGCCGGTTGAAGAATCAGAGTGGATAAGCCTGATGGTTATCCAGGACAAAAAAACTAAGGGTGGGATTAGGATCTGCGTGGATATGAGGAAGCTGAATGATGCTTCGCTACATGGCCCATTTCCCACCCCTTTTACAGATGAAGTCTTAGATAATGTTGGAGGAAATGAGGCATACTCTTTCACTAATGGATTTTATGGATACCATCAGATAAGAATTGATCCAGTAGATAGATACAAGACAACTTTTCTACTGAATGGGGTTCGTTCCAGTATACAGTCATGCCCTTTGGACTGAAGAATGCACCTGCCATATTTTCTAGAGTTGTTGTTGTAGCATTTAAATATTTCATGCATAAATTTTTAGAAGCATATTTTGATGATTGGACTGTCTTTGGTTTACTAAAGAACAGTTGTGAAAACCTGAGAATGATATAGCATCAGATATCCTTGAATTTGAAGAAGTGTGTTTTCTGTGTACCCCATGGTATTCTGTTGGGACACATAGTATGCCGACAAGGCTTGGTGGTTGATCCTGCGAAGATTGCAGTTATAGTGAACTTGCCAGCACCAAATTTAGTAAAGCAGCTATGCACTATGTTGGGGCATACGGGTTACTATGGGAAGTTCATCAAAGGTTATGCGCAGATAACCGCACCAATGGAGAAATTGTTAAAGAAAGACGCGCTGTTCATATGGAACGTTGAATGTGAGTAAGGCTTCGACACATTGAAAGAAAAAATGGTAACTATGCCGATCCTAGTTTTTCCAAAATGGGAGAAGTCGTTTCATGTCCATGTTGATGCTTCATGTATAGCATTGGGTGTTGTACTAGCACAACCAGGAGAGGGAGGTATTGACCATCACATTACATTTTCAAGCAGGAATCTCTCATCTATAGAAAATAATTATATGAAACTTGAGAGAGAGGGTCTAGCTATGTTCTACGCACTGCAAAAATTCAGGCACTATGTGCTCGGTGCGCACTTCTCTATGTATACTGACCATTCATCTTTGAAGTATTTGGTCAATAAGCCATTGTTAGGGGAGAATATGCAGATGGTTGTTACTCTTTCGGGAGTATGACTGTGAAATTGTAGTTAAGCCAGGCAGATTGAACTTAGGACCTGACCATCTCTCAAGGATTGAGTCAGGAGAAGAACCTGCCAATCTTGAAGACAGTCTTCCTGACACACAGTTATTTGCTATACATATCGCAGATGACTACTACAAAGACATTGTTGATTTCTTGACTACTGGTTTAGAACCAACAGAGTTTAGTACACAGCAGAAGAAGCATCTGGTAGTAAGAGCAGCTAACTTCACCATAATCGCGGGACAGCTATACAAGTTGGGACCGAATGAAGTGCTATGCAGATGTGTACTAGAACACAAGAAGCCATTCATTTTGGTTGAGGCACATTCAGGTATATCGGGAGGCCACTACACAGGAAGAGCCACTGCGCAGAAGATATTGCGAGCAGGGCTATGGTGGTCTACTATCCACAAAGATGCGAAGGAACATTGCCAGAACTGTGATGTCTGTCAAAGGACAGGGAAGTTGTTGCGTAGAGATGAAATAAATTTGAATCCACAGTTGACACTTCAGGAATTTGAGAAATGGGTCATTGATTTTGTGGGACCTATCAACCCACCGGGGAAAAGGACAGGTGTGAGATATATCATCACTGCTTCTGATTATCTCACCAGATGGGCAAAAACAAAGCCAGTGAAGGACCATAGCGCAGTCATTGCCGCACTGTTCATTTATGAAAAAATCCTTACTAGGTTTGGATGCCCGAAGATTTTGATGGGTGATCAAGGAACTAATTTTTTGAACGGAACTATTGAGGCACTGACAGGAGAGTTCACATTTACCACCAGCGAAGTACACCATATCATCCACAAGCAAATTGAACTGTGGAAGCTTTCAATAAGGTACTGGAGAATGCGCTAACTAAGGTATGCAATGTGAATAGCGATGACTGGGATCTGCGCATTCCAGCTGTATTGTGGGCATACAGAACTACGTGCAATAAATTGACTGGCCATACACCTTTTAGGTTGGCCTATGGATAGGAAGCAGTAATACCTATGGAGTACATTGTTCCCATCTTGAGAATAGCTGCATTTACAGGCATGGAAGATCAAGAGGCATTAGAAGAAAGGCTTCTACACTTGGTTGGGCTGGAGGAAGATCGTTTCATTGCATGCTTTCTCCAGCAAGTGCAGAAAGATAGAGAAAAAGCATGGCATGATTGCCATATCAAGAACAAGTCCTTTCAAGTAGGTGATCTAGTCCTCTTGTATGATAGAAAATTTATGAAATTTCCTGGGAAATTTAAGCTGCATTGGCTTGGTCCATATACTGTTGTACATGTTACTAACGGTGGCGTAGTTTAGTTAGCCACGTTAGCTGGAGATGACCTACCTAGATTAGTCAATGGAATTAGGCTAAAACCCTATCGGGATAGCCCTACTTTGTAGAACCCTTTGTAGAGTGAAGCCGCGAAGTATAAAAAAAAAGGCAAGAGAAAAAGAAAAAGAAAAAGAAAAGAAGAACCGCGCAGCTCAAAGCTCAAAAAGGTAGCTGCACAAATCCAATGAAGCAGAGAAGGTTCAAATTCAGAATCGAGAAGCTCAAAACGCTGAAGTAACTGCGCTGGAGTAGTGACGACCCTCCGCGCAGTTCCAGGCGACAATCTAGAAAACTAGCCGTTAGAATGTCGGTCGCAAATATAGTTGTTATACAATACTTGGGCTGACGACCACTTGCGCATTTAATGCTGAAATAGCCACTCTGAACGAGTTAATGAAGGAAAAGACCCAAATACGCGGAGGATTTGGCCAATGGACATGCCTTATTCAGAAGGTTGATCCAAGCCTTCTCCTTCCTTGCTCTTCAATGCCATTTAGTGTCGCAATGCCCACACCTGCAAAACCACTTCATACCTTTCTCAAATACATTTGACTACACATATAAGACTGATATCCATGACATAATAAGACATCAAACCATAATAAAACTGTAATCAAATCTGAGACACACATGAATAGGTCATATTTGGAAAGGGAAAAACGTCTAATCTTTATTAATGAATGAAGCAAGTACATAAAATTATACCTTCCTTCAAGCTTGGCACTTCACGAAACCTATATTCAAGGTCTCATGCTTCTCTTCTCCAAGGATCCCAACCTCTAATCAACTGTGCTAGGGTTTATCAGAAACTGAGGCACAAGAGAGGGGGATGAAGGTCTCCATTCCTCCAACATAACATTGTTATAGGCTTGGTCCCCTCACATGGCCCTTCTACCTTCCTTATATAGTCAATGAAGGAGAGGAAAAGTAGTTATAACCGATCAGGAGGTTGCCAAACCAACTCATCTTACACAAAATTCGAGATTTTGACTAGTAAAGGAAAGTTCCCTACTCTGCATTAGACAAACTAGCGCATTTCTGAAGGTGTGCGCTACTTTAATGAAGCAGAGTTGCATATCAAACGCTACTATCATGCTTGGATACGAGCGCACATGTGGAAAAATGGCCAAAAACAGGGTTTTCTGATGATTTTCAGGAGATGGTTTGGTCTGGAAAAATGTTCCTAAGGGTTATAACCATCAAATGGGCCAAGAGTGAGGTAATTTCAACCATTTTTAGTGTCCCCAAATGACCCCTCAATCCACAAGTGTCCTTTTGTGTGACTAAACGTGATCTCAAGAAGTGTCGTCATGTGACCAAGGGATGCAAGTGTCGTCACAGATGGAGAAGTGTCATTTTAAGCTATAACAACATGTCATTTAATGATTTTCTATCCGTTGAAGGGAGCACCTGGGCCTCGCCGTGCTTATAAATACCACTGTATTTGGACTTGTGGGCATTATCGTAACTCTGAAATTTTCTTGAGAGCCACACTTTGAAACTGTTTATAGTAAGCCAGTAGTGATCTTGTAACTCTGTAACGGGCATCCAGTGAATGTCCGAAATCTCATCCATAGAAGAAGAATTCACAGTCAAGGAGACTATGAAGGTGTTTAAATACGGAGGGATTGAAGCGTTGATGAGAACTCCTGCCAAGAAAGTGGTTACAAAGCAAGGTCAGGGATCCTGAAGATCGCCAAGACACACTACAATTATGCAAGATAAAGGCAAAGGACCAGCAGCGAAGAAGATGAAGCCAAAGGTTGTGAGCTCCATAGTACCAGAAATTTTGTTGAGCGACAAAGAAATTCCCCTGAAGTTAACGCCCCAATATATCTCTCCGTGTGCAGCAGATGCACCATCCATTAAACTGCTCAAGAATGCTAAGTATGAGCTTCTGATTCCACGTATGTTGAAGCATGTACAAGTAGAAGGAAATTTGTTGGGAAAAATTCCATAATGCAAATTTGAGGACTTTGACCTGCTTCAGATGCAGAAAGACCGAGTCGAACCAAAGTTCCCAAAGTTTCATCCAGACCAGTACATGTGCTGGAAGAAGGACGTAAAAGGTAACTTTGTGCTAGTCACGTAGAACTGGATAACCGGAGTAGTCAAGTTGGGGTTGCTCAACTTGTTGAGACTCCCGCACTTCGATCGAATGCCAGAGTTGAATGCGGTGGTGCATACTCTTATGTCGCGCATGCACCAAGGATATATTTGGCTTGATTGCAATGTTGACCTAAATATTGATTTGATCCATCGGATTACTTGGCTAAGCAAGAGAGGCGAGGACCCCAAGCATTTTTTCCTAGGCAAGAGCCGGGATAAGGAGGTCGCCGCGAAGATGAAGAATACATAGGCCATCATCAAAGGAAAAATATGATTTGTCATGGATGACATAGATGATGAAGCTATGCACTTTGTCACACAACTGCTAGCAGGAAAAATTATGAGAAAAGCAAGACCATTGGAAGTACCCGCGGGCGCAATGCTCCTTGGGGAAAAGGCCGCGACGGGAGGGCAGTTTAACTGGTGTTAGTACCTACTAAATGAGTTTCTGGAAGAGCTCAATGACACATAGACACATGGTAGTAAATTCCACTATATATGGTTGACAGTGATGATTTCCTTCGTACGGTGGAAGGACCCAAAACATTACATTGGTTGAAACATTGATAGCAATGATTGCAGAGGATCCCGTTATGCAAACCTTTGGGCGAATGTAATATCAGAAAGACAACACACAATAGTTGAAGTCTTCTATACTTACTATGAGCAGCTGCGTGAAGTCATCATCGCCACACCATGGATATCAAAAGAGGTAACGGCTAAGTATATTCGCACCGTCAATTTTAAAGCTGATATGCATTCTGTCTTTATTTTAGCAAAGGCTCAGTTGAAGAACCCTGAATGGTTCCATGGAAGCTACCACATGAACGAAGAGGATATTTCCACAATTATGAAGGAATGGATCCCTAAGTTCAAATTCAAAGGAATTGTGGACATTGAGAGTGACCCTGACGAGATTAATCCCATTCCTACACTTATTGTCGAAGAGATGAGGACAAGAAAAAGGAAGGAAGATGATAGCCCTGTACAACAAAAGGTACATAAGAAGAAGCAGAAAGCAGTTAAGGGCCCATCAGAAGCAAATCTCCATGATGACGATTACGAGATGATCACATCTATGGTCATAGTGCATATGGAAGACCTGCTGACCGCCAAAGATAAAAAGAATGAGGTAATTCAAAAGATCCTACAGAAGAATCTGACCAAGATGCAAGGTATCACAAAAAGGATTGAACAAGTAAAACACCACTTACCCTTGCTGCGAGACTCATAATAAGAAGGAAAGTCAGGGGGCACTTCGCAGTTGAAGACAATGCCTCTAGCCCTGACTTTCCCGTCGAAGCCGCGCATAGTCAAACTCGATCCATTGAGTGTAAGATTACCACCGCGTGAACAGTTAACTTTGGGTGAGTAGGATATCCAGCATGTGGAAGTTGACATATCAGTACCGCCAATGGAGCGTCTACATAATCTGCACATGCAGGTTGTGGAGGAGATCCATGAGAGAGATGTATTTGCTTGGAACCAGCACCATGAGTTAGTTGCAAACTATAAACAATTGCAGGAATCAAGCTCGCAGAGGGCCATGCAACTTCAATATGAGCACGACCGACGAATGAGATTAAAGTCTACAATCACTGCGGTAGTCGCGGAGATACCAGAATGCGACAAGTAGCAAGAACCTGCAGACACTGTCATTAAGATCGGCGAGGTGGTCAGTGATCTTAAGGCTGAAATGAAAGATATGGAGATTAGCTATGAAGAAAATATTGTTTTCTTGGAAGCGCAGAATCATCCGAAGATGCCACCTGATCAAAAACAACTGAGAGCAGCAGAAGTGCAAGCTGCCGCAGAGAGAATAGCCAGTGAAGTCGCTAAGTGCCAATATTTGTTGGATGAGGCAACAAGAGCGTTACTGCACTTGAAGAGGACCCAGAGCTGCTAGAAATTAAGAATACTGTGAGGCACAAACAGGCTACGTACGAACTCCTCGACATGGAGCTGAAGGTACTTCTGCCAAGAGATAGGCTAAAACGATATTAGGAAGTTAGACAACTGAATAAAGACTCCAAACATGGAGAGACAAGGAGGTTGAAGTCGGAGATAAATCACAATCCCTGAAGGAGGAAGCACATGAGATAACACAAACAATAGAAGGGAAGCTGACAGAGCTCTGCGGCATGCATGATTCAGTCAAAGAGAAAACTATGGAAGAAATAGAACCGGAGGAGTTAGAAACAATCAAACTTATTGAGCAGGATTCCAGGGATAGGGTTGCAAAGTTGACTGCAACATATCAAGAATTCGCTGCTAAGTTGGCTCCGCAGCTAGAAGAGGCAAAGGTTGAAAGTGGATCGGGGATGAGCCACATGTAATTGTTAGGGGCCTGTTGGGCTTGGCCCAAGTGGGGAATTTTTGTGCAAGTCAAGTTTTGGAACTGCGAAGCTAATCGCAGTTCAGATGAAGAATTTTTGGTGCAAGTTAGTTTTTGGGGAGCTACGATGTGAGTGCAGCGCCGTATCGGCAAGATGGGAACCGCGCAGCTGAGGACCGGTTCCGCGAAGTAGTAGCGCTGCGATGTGCCAGGAGGGAACCCATTTTGGGTAAATAATGAAGGTAAGGCCGGCTGGGCGAAAGCGACCTATTTTTGGTTAAGATACTCCATGATTACCAAGCAGGCGGGTAAGGAGCAAGGAGGAAGGAAAGCGACCGGTCAAATGCACGGAGGAAGCACGACGTGAACCGATCGCATAAGGTCGTCAGAGAAGGAACGACCGAGAGAAAGCGACAGTCAACATGCGGTCGACAGGGAAGGTTTAAAGTGATGTGACCATGTGCAGAGGATGGCTACGATGGAAGTTTTGCTACTAGAAGCCAGCCAGTCCGGTTAAGGAAAAACCGTGACAGTTTTGGGAAACCTTAGGGTTTTTTCCTATGTATTGTAAATACATGACCTATGGGCATGATCTATAAGAAGGAATAATTTTGTAAGGGAAAGGGTTAAGATTGGGTTTGAATCTCATTGTATAATCTTAGCAAGACCTATTTTGAGTCTACCATTGTAAAGGATCTGCAAGCTGTGTGCGCAAAGGCCTATTGAGAGAGAAGAGAGTATGCAGATGAGTGCGCAGACTGGAACTGTTGTACCCTTCCCAAATACTAATACAACAACAGTTCCTGTGGACGTAGCTCCCATCCTGGGGGTGAACCACGTTAAATTCCTGTGTGATGTGATTGTTTACACATTTGCATTTGTTTATTTGCTTACAATGAATGCTTGAGATATTGCTTATCAATGTATGTGTTTACTTTTATATGTATTCACCATAAGGAATGAGATGGGAGTACTATGTTTAATTTCGTATATGTGGATGAATGCTAGATGCATAAGTATTTCTAATTTTGAATGAATGCAAAAGCCAGTCGAATGAACACTTAAGTCAATTGAGTTCACACCGTACGAATCCCTCGAAGCGCAGTGCCAGATGTGTGCAGTGTGTTGTGTTCCGTCATATTGCATAAATCAGATAATTAACCTAAGGCAGTTGTTGGGCCCAGGTTGAGACAGTTTTGGAAACACTTTTGTGATAAGCAAGGAAAGCTGAGCTGAGTGCAGCTCAGAAATATAATTTTTCCTAAGTGTTGAGGGTGCTGCGGAGCTGTGCGCAGCATCCAAAGTTTTGATCAGGCTACGAAGCTATGCGCAGCAACTGAATTTTGGAAGCACCGCGAAGACCAGTGCAGCGAAGAAGTCAGGACATGCGGATCCAACAAAGTAGAGTGCTGGACATGGATCAGGTGCAGGTATCGGATGGACCGATAATGGTCTAATTTTGGAAATATGCTCCAGAAGTGCTGAGCGACGGGCATGAGCAAATCAGGCAGGCGGCCAATGCACGAGATTGTTGAGGAAAGCAACATCTTGGCACGCCTGGTGGGCGAAACCGTTAGAGGTGAATGGTTTAGAGGAAGAATCATGTTGGCACGCGTGCAACAGGAAGGCCGATAACGACAGATTGAAGATGTGGAGAACCACCACGATGAAGCAGACGCTACCAGATGCCAGCAAGTCATTTTAGGGAAACCAACGCAGTTTGTAAACCCTAAGGGTTTTTGGGTTTAGGTCTTCGACTTTGTAAGGACATGACCTTCGGGCATGATCTATTTAAGAAGACAATTTTTTATGGGAAGGGGTTACATTTTGGAGTTACACTCTTAGTTTTTGATGTTACAATTGTAAAATCTCTCTGAGCTAAGAATATTGTAAAGGATCTGCAGCTGAGTGCGCAGAGACCTATCTGAGAGGAAGGAGAGTCTGCAGCTAAGTGCGCAGATTAAGAACGGTTGTCCCCATCCCTTTTGAAAGAAATATATTACCAACCGTTCTTGTGGACGTAGTTTCCCACCCGGGGAAGTGAACCACGTTAAATCTCGTGTTGTGTGATTGTGCTTATGAATGAATGTTTACTTGTGTGTGTTTTATGTCAATGAATGTCTAAATGTTTCCTTGCATACTGTTATGAGGGAGATTTTATATGCATTTTCCATTAAGAGAAGTATGGAAATGATATGTTAAGTTTCGCATGAATAGTTGAATGGTGAACGTTTATTCTTGTGTATGAAGGCAGTAAATCAGTCAATTCATTAAGTATTTTCTTATGTGCAGTAAAGGAATGTATAACAATGGATTAGATCAATCGGCTATGTTCGAATCATGATAGCCTGAGTTAATGAATGAATGTTAAAAGGATAGACAGTTAAGCGTCTGAATGAATGGATGAGTGATATTCATTTCAGTACCTTAAGCGCTTTCAAGATAATCCAAGTACAGAATAGAGTTGGATTGTTCACAGCTTCAGTAGAAGTCCTATGGTAGAAGAACATAATGGTGCGGACCGCAGCGTTTCCCATCGCTGCGTAGTCTCACCTCGCAGCACATACCCTCTGTTGTACTGCGCAATACGTCCGTCCAATCAGCTCATCACTTACTGTGGAAATCGGATTCTGTAGTACCCCATAGATACACCTTGGGTGAGACCTCAGCCTGCTTGCAAGTTGTTTCCAAAAGGGAAAGTGCGAAGGGGTTTTGTTGGTCAAAGGGAAAATGCAAAGAACCTAGGTCTTATAGAAAACCTATGGGCCAGTTATAGCCAACAAATGGTTCCATTTCCGCGCTAGAATCTGTGGTGAGTTGCAATCGTGATGTGTGACGAAGAATACCAGTTCCCGGAAGGCTCTGACAACTGGCATCCTGAAAAGACAGAAATCCAAGATTGGTGGGACAAGACCATAAGAGACTTTAAAAGACAAGAGAATAGACATCTGCGTCTAAGTGACACACAGTTGTCAGATAGATATCTGTTTAATGATATTCACGAGATTTTCTGGGCATCATTTCCCAACGAGCTGCATTCGTGGATCTCGCGGCTCGCAAAGAAGAAAACTTGTTTTCAAGGAGGAGTTCCTACAGAGTGGACTCCCGAGCTTACAACGCAGCTCAAAGAAATAAACAACCCATTGGCACATGCAGTTGATTTTTGGGTCGATCATATGCTACAAGGCTTCGTAACAGAATTTGCTATAGACACACTCAAATCCTACAGCCAAGCCGAAGCATACTTTTTTGAAGGATTTCAAGGTAAGTTCTTGAACAATCTCAGTCTATACATTAATATGCTGTTAGATGAGAAAGGTGTTTTAAGAATGCAGTAATATTCTTAAGTTTGTCATGGTAAACAGTATATTTAGTGATTCGGACGAAGAAACACATAATCTTAGAAGTGGTAAGAGATATAAATTTAATAAGAATCGTGGAGGCCCTGGACTCCATATTAATACTGAGATCCTATGTAACATTGACAACGAAGCCGCACCACCATTCACCCTTGAGAACCTACCGGCTGCAGAGAGCGCACCACCTTTATCTCAAAACCCACCCGCTACGCAACCCGCCCCGCAGAATACGCAGCCCGCCCCACAGAATACTCAGCCCGCCCCGTAGAATAATCAGCCCAGTCCATCTATCCCGGTAAGCCAATTTGTATTCACTGCACAAAGTCCTTCACAGCAACCGCGCACTAATTCGGGCGCTCCACCACCTAGTAGCACAATGGCACATACATATATGAAGCTACCGATATTCAGAGGAAATGGCTTAGAAGACCCTGATCAGCATTGGTTTCTTTGTGAAGTCGTATGGAGTGTAAGATAAATCCAGGATGAAGCAGTGAAGAGAGCACAGCTCATCACCACTTTCAGGGACAAAGCGTTACATTGGTTCATGAAATACTCTACCATACAGTCGAGAACCCTCGCAGTAATTAAAGTTGTGCTCGTGGTTGAGTTTAAGAAACCTAAATCTGAGTCTCAGTGTATAACTGAGTTGAAAGAAATAAAGCAGAAACCGACTGAAATGGTTTGGGAGTTTGATCAGAAGTTCAAGACCCTATTAGAACAAGTGAGCTTTGTTATAGCTCCAGAACAGCACAAGGAATAGTTCATTGCTGCGCTGTTGCCCCATATTAGGTTACCATTGATGCAGCAGAGGGTCACGTCCTAGGCAAAGGCCTTGGAGATCACAATGAAGCTAGAGGCTTCGCTGATTGGTGAGACTAGTTCTGGGATGTATCAGATCCAGAACCAGCTGACAACCCTAACACTAGAGTTGCAAAGCATGAAGAATGGAAAAGAACACAGGTACGAACCTAGACATGAGGTCTGGTGTACAATTTGTAAAGGAGAAGGCCATGACTGGGAGCACTGCCCGTTATTCCGTGAATATCTTAACAGTGGTGCGCCCAACCCATTGAATCAGAATCAGGCCCCATGGTGTGAAATCTGTAGAACCATAGGACACAGACCTGAAGATTGCTATCTTATACAAAAATATGTGAAAACACCTAAAAATTTATACTGCAATTTCTGTAAGTCAGTTGGACATGATGAATCCAACTGCCACACATATGAATTAATGAATGAAAGAAAATGGGATATGGACTCAATGAGAGGCACTGGCTTGTACCGCGTACAAGAAGATACCCAACCGAAACAAGAGAATGCACAATATGACCAAGGAGGATACAGAGGTCGTGGTGGTGGATATCGCGGCAAAGGAAGAAATGCTGGCCCGATGCAGGGAAGAGGCCGCGGCCAGGTCATTTTTTATAATTGTGGCCAGCCAGGTCACGTATCCAGATATTGTGTTAACCCATGCACTACATGTAATTATTGTAAACCATTTGACCATGTTATTGAAGATTGTCCAGTGCTAGAAGTGGAAATGCATAAAAGAAGACGAACGGCTGCGCCGAACATGAACGTCCAATGGATCGCAGTAGAGAAAAGACAAGCAGACCCGAGCATCAATGTGGTCAGGCAAAGTGGCACTCAGACAGGCCGCGATAGGGGAGCAGAAGCTTCCACATCAGGGGAGGCTCACACAAAGCAGTCTCCTCTTGAGACAATATGGATAAGGAAAGCTCCGGGAAAAATACCTGCTCTCGACCTACAAAAGAACAAGGAAGTCTTTATCGACACGCAGGATAGCTTCAGAGAGCCAGCAACAAAAACACAGAGGATCCCATTGCGCAGTCAAGCACCGCATGTTGAAGACATGCCAGCAGCCTATGAAAAAAAAAGCACTGTGACGGATGTCAGCACCTCCGTTGCGCAGTTCCTGCGAAGCTGCATGAAGTTACTAAAAAGTGAAAATGCTATAGTTGAATTGCAGAAGCTCATAAACCAGTATGAGCCACAGACCGAAATAGAGGCTTCTGACAGTGTAGTTCATCACATAAGGAAGCATAAAAGAATGGGCCGAGAAATGAGACTTACCGTGCAGATCAGAGATTTTGAAATTGATGAAGTCATCCTTGATCTGGGCTCTGAAGTAAATGTCTTAACTAAGCAGACATGGCAGCAGATGGGTCGACCAAAGTTTTCATGGTCACCTATCCAGTTAAGAATGACTAACCAAGAAAAAGTCATACCTTTTGGCTAGTTAGATGACGTGATAGTCGACATCGATGGAGTCCAAAGTCATACAGACTTTGAAGTTATCGAGATTGTGGATGATAGTCAGCCTTTTCCTGCACTGCTAGGAATTGACTGGGCTATGTATAACTTGGCTATCATAGACTTAAAATCAAAGAAGATGATATTTGAAGGAAAGCATCTTAGGGTCATCGCACCGTTGGATCCTGCAGATGGTGACAGATACAGCGAGCCGATTCAGGAGGAATCCAAGGCTCAAGACTTGGACAGACTATACCAGCTCACAGCAAACCAGGAAGACTACATTAATCCTACCGCAGATGGCACACTCAGTTGGAGATGTGACAGCTCCCGTGTCTCTGATTCAGAGGCAGGGATGGAAAATTGGCAAAGCCGGATGCATGAAGTATCAGCAAGAAGGTGCGCGCAGGCTACGAAATCACTGCGCTGGATCGGGAAGGAGGTAAGTCCTATTCCCACATAGGATGGTTCTGCTAATGTTTATACTTTCATCCAAGAATACATTGCAACTATTGCAGATGAGCACAGACTACTAGCATTAGATATGGCACTGCGCGACACACCCGCCAGATGGTCGAATGCGCACAAGCAGACATTGACCACTTGGGATCAATGCAGAATTAAGATGCAGATTCGGTTTGCTGAAAAGGTTACCTTACCTTTTGAAAAGTTCAATGGACAGACAGACCCTAGTCAACACATTAAAGTATGTTCACAGGAATGGGAAGAAAGGCCACACACATAATGGGTGCATCTCTTTGTACATACACTGTTTGATGACATTCCAAAGAAATGGTACCTAGACCTGGAATTGTGCAGAGAGACCACTGATTGGGAGATGTTGACTGCCAACTTCTAGAAGGACTTCAGCTTTAAGGACGAGGATCCGTTGATCCATGAGGCATTGCAAATAATTAAAGAACACATATTCAGGGACGACTGTCCTCACAAAAATATGACATTGCAGGAATTTTTCGGGGAAGATCATGTTCCCGCGCACCTACACTCAGAATGGAAGGAACATGAAGAACACCTTATCAAGTGCTACAACCTAGCTGAAGACATTGAGGATGGAAATGAAGATGATGATGACGATCCATGCAATATAAACATACCAGAGTCAGAGGGTGCACGTGACGTAGAAGGACCTCCGTTAGAAATCCCAGATATGAGCGGACCAGTAAAAACACAGAAAGTGAATATTGGCACAAAAGAAGAACCAAAGTTCGAGCAATTGGAGACTATGGGGACGATCATACTGTTTCAGAGATAGCAGACACCCTGCGTGAGTATCAGGAGTTGTTTCCCACAAAATTTATAGAAATGAAGGGAATTTTGGGAGATCTAGGAGTTATGAAAATACCTTTGAAGCCAGGTGCAAAACCTGTAAAGCAGAGACCGTACAAACTAAACCCGCACTACAAAGAAAGAGTACACGTAGAGCTGGATAAAATGCTTGAAGCAAAAATCATTGAACCTGTTGAGGAATCAGAATGGATTAGTCCCATGGTCATTCAAGATAAGAAAGCGAAGGGTGAGATTAGGATTTGTGTTGATCTCATAAAACTGAATGATGCTTCCATGCACGACCCATTCCCTACTCCTTTTATAGATGAAGTACTTGATAATGTTGGAGGGAATGAGGCCTATTCTTTTACTGATGGTTTTTCCAAATATCATCAGATCAGGATTGATCCCACAGATAGGCATAAGACGACATTTGCTACAGAATGGGGGTTGTTCCAATACACAGTAATTCCTTTTTGCCTGAAGAACGCACCTGCCATATTCTCCAAAGTGGTCGTCGCAACATTCAAAGAATTTATGCATAAGTTTCTGGAAGCCTACTTTGATGATTGGACTGTCTTTGGCTTATTGAAGAACAATTGTGTGAACCTTAGAATGATGCTTGAGAAGTGTCGACGGCATCAGATCTCTTTGAATCTGAAGAAGTGCATTTTTCGTGTCCCTTATGGAATTCTACTGGGGCATATTGTTTGTAAGAAAGGATTGATGGTGGATCCTGCAAAGATCACAATAATTGTGAATTTTCCAACACCAACTTCAGTCAAGATGTTGCACTCTACCTTAGGTCATACTTGATACTACAGGAAATTCATAAAGGGTTATGCGTAGATAACCGCACCAATGGAAAAGCTGCTAAAGAAAGACGCACCGTTCATCTAGAACGCGGAATGTGAACATGGGTTTGATACATTAAAAGAAAAGATGGTGATTGCGTCGATTCTAGTTTTTCCAGATTGGACAAAGCCATTTCATGTCCATGTCGATGCATCATGCATTGCATTGGGAATTGTATTATCTCAACTGGGGGAAGGAGGTATTGACCACCCCATTGCATTTTCGAGCAGGAAGCTCTCAATAGCAGAGAAGAACTATACCACTACTGAGAGGGAAGGCCTTGCAATGGTATATGCTCTACAGAAATTTAGGCATTACTTGCTTGGTGTGCACTTCCTTATGTTCACTGACCATTCTGCATTGAAGTACCTGGTCAATAAGCCAGTGTTAGGGGGGTGCATATGCAGATGCCTGTTGCTATTCCACGAGTATGATTTTGAGATTGTTGTTAAGCTAGGTAGACTGAACTTGGGACCTCATCATCTGTCAATGATTGAGTCGGGAGAAGAGCCGATGAACATTGAAGAGAGTCTGCCCGATGCACAGTTATTTAGTATACAGGTTGCTAATGACTACTATAAGGATATCATTATGTTTTAACAACAAGGTTGGCATCGCAGGAACTATCTATCCAGCAGAAGAAGCAACTAGTGGTGCGTGCCGTGGACTTCACTATAATTGCAGGCTAGTTATACAAACTCGGGATGGATGAAGTCTTGCGCAGATGCATACTAGATCATGAGAAACCATTGATTCTAGCCGATGCGCATTCAGGGGCTGCGGGAAGTCACTATGCAGGAAGAGCCACTGCGCAGAAGATATTGCATGCAGGGCTATGGTGGCCCACGATCCACAGAGATTCCAAAGAATATTGCAGGAACTTTGATGTATGTCAAAGGACAGGGAGACCTTCATGAAGAGATGAGATGCCATTAAATCCAGAGTTGACATTGCAGGCATTTGAGAAATGGGCAATTGATTTTGTGGGTCCTATAAACCCACCAGGGAAGAGAACTGGTGCAAGGTATATTATCACTGCTACTGATTACCTCACTAGATGGGAAGAAGCAAAACCAGTCAAGGACTAGAGCGCCAGTACTGCTACACAGTTCATTTTTGAAGAAATATTGTCAAGATTTGGCTGTCCGAAGATTTTGATGAGTGACCAAGGTACTCATTTTTTGAACAAGATTATTGAGGCGCTTACAGAGGAATTCCATATTTGTCATCCATAGGTGAATGGCACTGTAGAGGCTTTCAATAAAATTATGGAGAATGCACTGACTAAGGTCTGCAATGTAAATAGAGATGATTGAGATATGCGCGTTTCTTCGGTGTTATGGGCATACAGGACGACCTGCAAGAAATTGACAGGACATACACCTTTTCAGTTGGCTTATGGGCAGGAAGCTATAATTCCAATGGAGTACATTATTCCTAGTTTGAGGATCGCTGTGTTCACAGGGATGGCAGACCGCGTATCATTAGAAGAAAGGTTGCTACACCTTGTTGGGTTGGAGGAAGATCGTTTCAATGCCGGCTTTCACCAGCAAGCTCATAAAGACCGAGAGAAAGTTTGGCATGATTGCCATATAAAGAACAAGTACTTTCAGGTAGGTGACCTAGTCCTCCTATATGACAACAAATTCATGAAATTTCCTCGTAAATTTAAGATGCATTGGCTTGGTCCATATACTTTAATACATGTTACTAATACTGGTGCAGTCCAGTTAGCCAACTTAGCTGGCGATACTTTACCCACTTTGATAAATGGAAGCAGGCTAAAGCTATATCGTGACAGCCTTGCTTCACAGCATCCTGAATGATAAGAAGAAAAAGAGATTTCCAAGCGTCAGGTACAGTTGAAATTGGACACTGGAAATGGAAAAGAGTCTGTACATGTATGTTAAATAGAGCAGTGTGTGTACCGCACAGCACTGCTGAAGCTGCGCGGAAGGGAAAAAAAGAAAAAGAGAAGTAAGAAAATAAAAAGGAAACCGTGTAGTTGAAAATTTTTGGCACTGCGAAGTAACTGCACAGGATCACAGATGGCTTGCCGTGCAGCTCGGCGCAGCACTCAAAAAAATAGCCGTTACACTACTGTTGGAAAAAAATAGTCATTATGTGACCATTGCAACAAACCGCTCGAGCATTTAAATGAAAGATAATCGTTCTGAACACGTTGGCGATGGAAGAGACAGAGGTATTTGCTCAAATTGGCCACCGGACAACTCAGTAAATTCTCATATAACCGTTGGGAGGCGCGAGGAGGACCCAGCTACGCCTATAAATAACACCGCTATAGGACTCGCGGGCGTTACTCAGCACTTAGAATTTTCCTGCGATCACTCCCTGAGCTAATATCCCTCTATCATGTGAGTATCATAGCCATTAGCTAACCAGTGAATGTCCAAACCCTCCTATAGAGAAGAAGAGCTGACCATTGAAGAATCACTTGGAGTCTTTCAGTACGGGGGAATTGCAGAGTTAATGAAAACCCCTGCCAAGAAGGTTGTAATCGAGCTAGGTCAAGCATCCAGAAGATCACCTCGTCATACTCTAGTCATGTAGGACAAAGGAAAAGATAAAGGGAAATATGTAACTGGACCACGAAGCAAGATCCTAAAGATGGGCTAGTCCGCACAAAAATCACCAGTATTTCAAAAAGAACCATTGAAGTTGACACCAGAGTATATATCACCACGGGCATTGGACGCCCCAGTCTTCAAATTGGTCAAGAGAGATAAATATGAGATCCCATTGTCACCGATCTCAAATCATGTAGAGGTTGCCAAGAACCTGCTCAAAAATATTCCAGACAGCAAGTGAGAATATTTTGACCTCCTAGGCATGCAAAAAGAAGAGCCCCACGAGCCTAAGTACCCACAGTTCTAGCCTGACCAGTATATGTGTTGGAAGAAGGATGCCAAGGGATCACTTAACTTGGTTGCCGAAAGCTGGATGACACCGGTAGTTCATTCAGGATTGTTGAACCTCCTCAGATTGCCACATTTTGATCGCTCACCGGAAGTTAATGCCGTGGTTCGCACGCTGATGGCGCGAATCCACCAGGGATACCTGTGGATAGATAAGAACATTGATGTCAACATTGCCTTGATCCACCGCATAACAGGCCTCAGCAAGCGCGATAAGGATCCCAAGCAGTTCTTCCAAGGGAAGAGCAAGGAAAAAGAAGCTGTCGAGAAAATGAAGAAAATCCATGCATTGGTGAAGGGGAAAAGAGGTTTTCCCATAGAAGAAATTAAGGACAGAGAAACAAAATTTGTCACGTAGTTACTCGCAGCAAAAGTCCTCGGAATGACTAGGCCTACGGAGGTGCCTGCGGGCACAGTATTACTTGGTGTCGCAGCGGCTGAAGGCACCGAGTTCAATTGGTGTCAATATCTTCTGAACGAGTTCTTGGATGAGCTCAACGATACCCAGTAAAATGGTGGACAGTTCCACTTCACATGGCTGATCATCCTCATCGCCTTTTGCGGATGGAAGGAGCCAAGAGACTATGTGGGTGTCAATATAGAAACCAATGATCCCAGAGGATTCCGGTATGCCAACCTCTGGGAAAATGTCATCGCAGAGCGACAACTGAGGTTTTCTATCAATATTACACTCAACTATGCGATGCGATTACCCGTACACCCCGCATCACAAAGCAGATAACGTTGAAGTACATTCGCGTTCTTGACTTCAGTGCAGACATGCGATGTATCTTCATTTCACCTAAAGCAAGAATGAAGAAGCGAGAATGGTACCCAGGTAGCTACCATATGTATGAGGAGGACATCGAAGCCCTCATGAAGGATTGGCCCACCGACTTCCGTGTGGAAGTCATGGATGTTGAGACAGACTCTGACGAAGATGAACCAATCCCACTCGCATGCCCGATTATTGAAGAAATAGGAAAACAAAAAGAGTCGGAGACTCCGCAGAAGCCGAAGGCGAGGAAGAAGATGAAGGCCACAAAGACTCAATCTAAGGCAGTCCTGAATGAAGATGATTACAAGATGATAGCAGAAATAGTGTCAGAACAGATGAAGGAGCTCATGGTGGATTAAGAAAAAAAGGATAAGGTCATCTAGGATGACTTGCAGAAGACTCGGCTCGCACTACAAGGCCTTATGAAGAAAATGGACGATGTCCAGAAAATCCTAACCTTGTCATGCGACACAGGAGCTGAAGGGAGGTAGGTTAGAACCTTGCAGCAAGAACCCCCGCAGCTAGCTATAACGCTTCCGTCTAAGACTAGGATTGTCCATGTGGACCCATTGGCTATTGCATTGCCAATGACAGCTCTTGGACACAAAGGGTGTCAAGCGGGTAGAGCTCGACTTGGCTAAAATTCCATTGCTGATATTACACTTCATCCACACGCAGATCGTTGAGGAGATGGATGAACGGACGATGGAGTCGATGAAGTCACAAGCGAAGCTCACCGCAGTAAATAGGTAGCTCAAGGTGCGCGCAGACATGCAGCTGCATGATGAACATGACTGCTAGAAAAGTTTGGAGAATACCATATCTACTGTCGCCATGGATATTGAAGGTATAGAACTCCAGGATGATCCTTCAGACACGGTTCTGGGGATCGGTGACAAGTTTAGATATTTGAAGGTGGAGATGCAGGATAAGGATATCCTTCATGCGGTTGATCTCGCTGCACTGCAAAAGAAACTGAATGAGCAAACGCCATTAACTGAGTAGCAGTTAAGAGAGAAAGCCATGAGTGTCGCTGCGCAGAACATAATGAGTGGCATGGCTTAGTGCCAAGATCTGTTGGAACAAGTTTCCAAGGAATTCACTGCACTTGAAGAGGATCAAGGGCTACTACAAGTAAAGACCGCGGTAAAAGAAAAACAAACCGCGCTAGATAAGTTGGACGCAGAGCTCAAGGCTCTGCCACCCAGGGTGTTAAGATTTAATATGCTAAGACAGAAAATAGCAGCATTACATTCCATTTCACAATAATAGCATATACAAGATCACTGAATAAACAACAAGCATAGCATAAACACAAGAGACCGAGATTTATCCTGGGAAACCCTCATGGGGTAGAAAACCCAGCAAAGCTTCCTCAATATAGATGACCAGCAATATACAAAGATGCAAACCAAAGACATGATCTCCTCCTCTACCATAGAAGACCTCTCCTCCACAAGTGCGCCTCTCTCAAGTGTGTGAGTGTGTGGAATGAGGAATACACCTCCTCTATTTATACACAACTCTGACTTAACTTTTACACGGAACATGTAGGCTCGTATTTAACCAATGGGTTAAATACCCCACTACAACTGACTGGGCCGACCCCTCTAGGGTGGTCTAATAACCCTTTGACCCACATAACACATACAGGGCCGACCCCCACTAGGGAAGTCTAATAACCCAAGTTACCACATTCCAACGGAGGGAATAAACATCTCCGGATATACAATAATATCTTCACGGAGGAATGAAACATCTCCGGAATAATAAAGTACAAATATAATATTCTTTGAAGTTACAATATCTCAACACTCCCCCTTAACGAGAAGGATATTATAACAACATCTGCACGAGCAAGGAGTCATCAACATCATACATGATACATCTATAAATCATTGGAAGCTTTCTCAACATCATTAGTAACTCAAGCAGTTACTGGAACATCTTCAATACTGGAACATCAACATCTTCAGTACTGAGTCCTTATCTTCTGCAGCACTCAAACAGCTACAACAACATCAACATCTGAATCCTCACAATCGTCAGCATTGTCATCACACGATCATCAGTATCGTCATCACACGATCATCAACATCGTCATCACATGATCATCAGCATCTTCATCACATGATCATCAGCATCAGGATCATCTCGATCTACAGCATCTGGATCATCACGATCTACAGCATCTGGATCATCTCGATCTATAGCATCTGGATCATCTCGATCTACAACATCTGGATCATCTTGATCTACATCATCTCGATCATCTCGATCTACAGCATCTGGATCATCACGATCTACAGCATCTGGATCATCTCGATCTACAGCATCTGGATCATCAGTATTAGTATCCACACCAATACACATATACATACAAGTATCCTCATTAATACAAGTATCATCAAAAGTATGTATTCTCACCAATACATCTATCAAAACATGTATTCTTACTAATACATATATCATCAAATACATCTATCATGAAAAGCATGTATTCTCACTAATACATCTATCATCAAAAGCATGTATCCTCACTAATACATCTATCATCAAAAGCATGTATTCTCACTAATACATCTATCATCAAAAGCATGTATTCTCACTAATACATCTATCATCAATAGCATGTATTCTCACTAATACATCTATCATCAATAGCATGTATTCTCACTAATACATAGCAGCATACCCTGCAACACACACGATCATATTACAGGATGATCAATCCTGCTCTCTTTAGGACATAGGTCCATGGATGATACAATCCAGATCAAGTTCCAGGATGATCAATCCTTATCACTTTAAGACAAGTCTCATGTCTAGGGACGATGCAATCCCATCACGTACATTTTGAACCAAGGTCCAGGGACGATGCAGTCCTATCTTCAATTCTCGGAGACATCAGTCTACGGATCAATTCTGGGACCTCAGTCCGGGGAAGATACAATCCCCTACCTGTTCATTCAGGACTTCATTATCGGAGACCCAGTCTACGGCTCTATTCTGGGACCTCAGTCCGGGGACGATGCAATCCCCTACCTGTTAATTCAGGATTTCATTATCAGAGACATCATGTCTACGGCTCAAATCTGGGACCTCAGTCCGGGGACGATGCAATCCCCTACCCGTTCATTCAGGACTTCATTATCGGAGACCCAGTCTACGGCTCTATTCTGGGACCTCAGTCCGGGGATGATGCAATCCCCTACCTGTTAATTCAGGATTTCATTATCGGAGACATCATGTCTACGGCTCTATTCTGGGACCTCAGTCCGGGGACGATGCAATCCCCTACCTGTTAATTCAGGATTTCATTATCGAAGACATCATGTCTACGGCTCTATTCTGGGACCTCAGTCCGGGGACGATGCAATCCCCTACCTGTTAATTCAGGATTTCATTATCGAAGACATCATGTCTACGGCTCTATTCTGGGACCTCAATCCGGGGACGATGCAATCCCCTACCTGTTAATTCAAGATTTCATTATCGAAGACATACATATACGGCTCTCTTTAGAACAGATGTTCAAGGATGATACAATCCCTCTTCTTTCTCGGAGACCTCTGTCTACGGCTCATTTTAGAACAAGTGTTCAAGGATGATACAATCCTCACATGTCCACCAAGGACTTCATTCTCGAAGACATACGTCTACGGCTCTCTTGAGGATGATGCAATCCTATCATGTCCACTAAGGACTTCATTCTCGAATACATACGTCTACGGCTCTCTTGAGGATGATGCAATCCTATCATGTCCACCAAGGACTTCATTCTCGAAGACATACGTCTACGGCTCTCTTGAGGATGATGCAATCCTATCATGTCCACCAAGGACTTCATTCTTGAAGACATATGTCTACGGCTCTCTTTAGGATGATGCAATCCTGTCATGTCCACCTTAGACCTTGTCTAAGGATCATCCACCAACCTCTCTGTCGGCATCACCAATATAGGTATTCACATTGTTAAGTCAGTAAATTGTTTCTTCAATTTTGGTTTGACTTCTCCAATTTTGGTTTGATTTTCATTTCATTTGAATTAGATTTTTGTTTTAAGTCTCATTATTTGCTTCCTTCAGGAAAATTTTGGTTGTTAGGTAATTTTTTTGAACTTGGTTTTTATATTTTTGTTTTAATTTTTTATCCTTTGCATTTTAATGGGGTTAAAGAAAAAGTCATTTTATCAAAGAATTAATTCACAAATGTTTATTATGAACATACCAAGGCATGATCACCCCTCAAGCAACTTTTAATTTTCCTACAAAATGTCAAAAAGCTGAAAAGTACCGAAAAAATAGCACTAAAGATATTCTTGTAGCACTGGAGCGAAAAATTACAAAGGGTGCGCTACAAGAATATCGTGGCCTTCACTTCTTCCGATTTTTAAGCAAAAATTCGTCATTTTCTTAAATGTTGAATGAATAATCATTTATTGTGAAGTGTTTACTGTGTGTTGGTTAAAGAATTATCATAAAAACAGGTGCTTCTACATTGTGAGGGAATCGTGGTCATCATGAACACAATCAAGTGTTGGTCTCCCTATGTTACAGAAACAGAGCTTCTGAAACAGTTTGAGGACATTGGTCCTCATAGAACAAAAGTTATTGTTTACAACTTTTGGCTTAATGATGATGGCATCCTGGAGCTGGATTTTGACACAGATAAGGAGGATATAAGATTGTGAGGTGGACTTAAGCCAGGCAGATCCACGATTTCACAAAATGAATTGATTCAGTCACATATTTCTTACCGTCATTTATATTCATTATATGCATATGCATCTATTCTTTATCTAGAGTAGCTGCAATTTTCAGATCATTCTAAGGGGAAAGAGTTTCAAGTTTATGGTTCTTTGTGATGGCTGTCAACGATGAGAAACGACTGCAGGAGAAGTCTGATATGGCAATAAAGGAATGCTACAGTGTGAGAGACATGGATGAAGCTGCTCTGTGTATGGATGAGCTCAATGCCCCATAATCCAAGTCCATCAAAATTGCTACTATTTTACCATGGGAGATTGAACTTAAAGGCTCATACTACAGACTTTGGAATTGCTTCTGCTGTTTTATCCAGGAATGTTATTATGAGAATTTCAGCAGCCCTAGGGCAGCAGAGATCTCTGGCACGTGGATTTGATAAAATAATTGATAGATTACTGGCATGCTTGCAAGTCACCAGAATTGCAAAGATACAGCTTACACAGCACTTCATCAGCTGATACTTGGAGAAAGAGAAAAATGCTTTTCAACAGGGTATTTGGCACAGAATTCTGCTCTATTTTTTCCTGTTTTGAGTGATTGAAGTCAAATGCATACCACAAGCTGATGGAGAGGAATTTTTGAAAACCAAAGGAGTTTTTTGTTCCTAATATACCCATCTACAAAAACCTCTCTCAGTTTTGCAACAGCTATCAAGGATTGAAAGATTCAGTTTAATCTTTGCAGCCTATTTTCCAGGGATTTTAAATATTTAATATTTTCCTGTTTTAGTGTTCATTTTGCGGGGCCGATTCTGATTGATTGGAGATGAATTTTGAAAAACCAAGAGAGGTTTTTGTCCATCACGGACCCATTAACAAAAACCTCTCTCCGTTTTTACACAGGTGTCACCAATTGAGAGATATGGAAGCTTCTTTGACACCTATTTTCCAGAAATTCGCCACATTTGCCAGGAATCCGATTTGCTATTTTTAGTCAATTAGTTGAGTTAGTTAGTTAATGTAACTGCTGGGTAGTTTCAATTTCGACCTAATGAAGGGGAGATGGAACTACTTCTTTGTAATTATAAAAAAGGGACAAAGGGACTGAAGAAGGGTTCTAATTTTTGGGAGCATCAGGAGGTCTGCAGACTGTGTTGTATCTTCAGACTTGTTCAGAGATAAGTACTGTGACTCTTATAAGCATTTGCTGATGAAATAATGAGATATATGACTTTTTCCCCTTCAGTTTGTCTGTGTTGGATTTGTTATTGAGCTTGTTTAGCTTCTTAAATGATAAATTCATTGCTAGTTAATGTGTATTTTCTGGTAATGCTTATCCTTTATGTATGAACCTCAGCATAGTCTTTCAGTTGGATCTTATGTGATATGTTATGCATCTTTATCAATTTCTGTTTATGATTTAGTTATTACTTTTCTTTTGAATGTATTCCCTGACTGTGCCCAAAGCTTACAACCATTTAAATCATACCAAAAAACCCTAAACTTTGTTTTATTTATTGAGTTTTACTCTTGAGATTGTGTTGGCTTGTTTCTCTGGCCTTAGAAACAATTTATGGCACAAACACACATCATCGACCTCACTGTCGATGCAGGCAATCTCATCATAAGTGATCACATCACTCCCCCTTTCGAGGAGGGTCCTTCTGAACTATATTAAGTTTGTCTCGGAAAATATTTACTTGAGGTAGAGGTTTGGTTAGTACATCGGATCAGTAGAGGTTTGGTTAGTACATTGGTAACTTGTTACAAATTCGAACTTTAATTCCTTTCTGCACCATATCTCGTATATAGAAATGCCAAATCTCTATGTGCTTTTGACTTATCATGGAACACTGGATTCTCTGCCATTTTGGTACAACTCTGTTTGTCACATAGGATCATAGTTGGGTCCATCTCTAAGTCAAACAATTCTGAAGCCATGCTGTTTCACAATTACCAGAGCAAGCAGCCATATATTCCGCTTGTGCTGAGAGCCACACTAGACTGATTCCTGCTAAACCACAAGATCATGGCTGATCCCAGACAATAACATCTTCTCGATGTGCTCTTCCTGTCTGATACACTTTCTGCTCAATCAATATCTGTGTATCCATTTGAATTCATGATCTCCATAGATCAAAGTCTATTGTATCCTTTAGGTACCTCATCACATGCTTTGCAACTAACAGGTGAACACTTCTAGTTTCCACTAGATACTGACTCAAGGTGTTTACAGCAAAGCATATATCTGACCTAGTATTCGTTAGACACATCAATGACTCAGTAATTTGTCTGTACAGAGTTATATCCACTAACTCTAATGAGTCATCTGCTAAGAATTTCAAGTTGGAATTCATGAGAGTGGCCATTCCAACACATCAATTCCTTTTAATATTTCTCAGCATACTTTCCCTGGTTGAGAAAGATTCCTTCTGAGCCTTGCCATACTTCCAGATTGAGATCTTTCATTTTTCATTTCTGCAGCCATCTTCTTCTTTCTTTTCATGATCTGTTTCTCATTCCCTATAAGAAAGATATCATAATAATAGTATGATCCATAACCTTAAGGTAAAGGTTAGGAACAACTTTACTTTTGGTAAAGCCCAAGCTTATCAAGAAACTGTCAATTCTCCCTTTGTGACTGAACATCATTCACACTCTGCATTGAATGATTTTCTGCATATCTATCTGTGCCATCTCTCGTTAGATGGGTCTACTGATATGAGCCTCAATATTATTCGAACTCTGTGGTGAGTTCCTTCTTGCATCCATGTCATCTGTGTATAGAAACCATATTCAACCTTGTAGCAAAGGTTGAGATCCACATCGCCCATGGTGATCATTAAGCTCATCAATTGATTATTGATCCTGGGTACCCATACAGAACCTGAATCACACTTCTTCTTTAATTACACCATTAAGAGAATGGTTTTATCTATCCACTTGGAACAAACATCTCATCATGATTCTCTTCCTCTTTTCTAAGAGAATCTTCTAGCCACAAGCCTTCTATAGTGTGTTTGATTTGTAAATCCTTTTGTTGAACATCCATCGCTTGTTCAGTGTTCATCATTCATCATGATTTTTCCTACAAATCAAAATTAGGTACATGATTAGTAATACTTCATAATCATCAAATCATATTGACAAGATAACCTATTATGCATACAGATATGATTTACATAGTTATGCAACTATTTTGACCAATACTTTGGCACAACACTTTTCCATATCCTGTATGCATACAGTGGCTATCTAGATGCCTTCCATCTCTACCAGAACATACTATCGAGAGTGTGCACAACTCTCAGCATGTCAGCAAAGAGGTTTCATTCTAGACAAGCAACAATGGAATGTTTGTCCAACTTACCAATCATATGCATATTAGTAGTATACTGTTCAATGTTCTATGAATATTTACACTCAGCATGATATATTATAGGAATACAAATATGCATACAACCTATTACAGGCAATATCATTTACTATTTCAAATAACAACTCAAATACTTATCTTTTATGTTTGTGTGGTTGCCTCCCGCTTGATCTTCTGTATGTCTTTTGAACTTATATTCATTCTGTACCACTGTGCATGTTCAAGTGTCATCCTCATGATCTCATGCACAAACATACACCCATTAGTATGTTCTAAATGTTATCAAAACATTATAGTTCTAAATAATCTTGAAAATGTATAGTCATGATTATAGTTAATAAACATTAGTATTCAAGATTTCAGGAAGTCTTCTTTTACTCATGCATATCATCAATCAAGATAAAAGACATAATATGCATAATCCCTTGATTACTAATTTTATGAATAAGCATAACCAATCATACCAAGTATACTTATATAAGGGATCCTAACACAAGGTAAGATTCATGGGAAACATACCTAGATTAGTATACCTACTTAGTTATGTACAACATACCTAAACAATCTCTTCAATGATTTAGAGATCCTGAGCTAGAACCTGTATGTCTCATAGGTTAAGCATAATATAACAAAATCATACATACCTCGTAAGTAGAACAAAGATTATGGATGAGTCTTTGTCTTCATGTTTTCATGGTCATGGAACCTGATTTGACTTTTGTGATGTACCTGTATCTTGTTAGCAGACAACATCAACCTCACACAACATCATAATGCATTAGTACAATCATATAGCCCTAATCAATGAATGTCTTTGATCATTCACATGCATTCATTAATCAATATTGTACTAATAAATAATATGAAGACAAACACATCATGAACTTAATCAAGAATTAGATTTCAAGACATACCTGAGCCTCCTTAAGTCATACCTGTCGAGACTTCTTGTATTCTTCTTATGTAAGGCCTTAGCCTCAACTCCCCCTGAAACTTGATCTAGAGCTTGATTAGGGTTTGCTAGAGAAACCCTAAAAATTCAATCTTTGACTTTCACACTTCTGAATGGATGAAAGAATATGTCTTGCTGAGCTGATCAAACTAGCATACTTCAATTTTGGAATTTCCAAAATTTGACCCCTCAAAATTGTCTTTGAAACTTCTGGATCTTCTGGACAGGATCCCAAACTAGGGTTTGATGAAGCCCACCCTTCTGCCCAAACAAAAGGTTCGATCCAAGGCTCTAAACTCTTATTTTTCTGAGGAGCTTCCAGCCGTGGTTACAGACTTCAAAAATTTCAACTTTTGTTGAAGCCCTAATTTTCCATCTTTCCGATCAAAATCCCGAACTGGGGTTTGATCAAGCCCGGTCTTCCACCCAACCAAAAAATTCGATCTTGGTCTCTAAATTTCTATTTTCCTGAGTATCATTCAGCCGTGGATTCCGATTCCAAAAATTCTAACTTTCTCCGAAACCCTAAATTCTGGAAGCCATGAATGAAAGTGCTCCAAAAATAATTATGTTTTGACAGAAATATGTACCTGATTGTTTCTGCTGTAAATCCAAACTTTTCGCTCCACAGGGTCTGAAATTTTTTTTTGAAGTAGCCTGACCTGTAATCTTTCCATCCTGACAGGTCTGACCTTAATTGGATTCTCTGAGAGAGAGTTATGCCAAATGTCACAACGTGACCTGTTTTGGGATAATACAGGAGAGCGAACTTGTACGACGTGCCACGTGTCACTATTTGAACTTTGGCCTCTGAAAACGTTTCCTGAGATATCCTGTCCTTTTATATTTCCATATTGACATGTCTGACCTCAATTGGACTCTCTCTGAGAGATTTATGCCAAGTGTCGCAACGTGACCTGTTTATGGGATAAAACAGGAGATCGAACGTCTACGGAATTCCACGTGTCACTGGTTGAACTTCGGCCTCTGAAAAAGATTCCTGAGATAGTACAGTCTGTGTACTACCTGTCACTTTTTACGAAATTTCATTTGGAGATTCCTATCCCAAGTTATGACCTTTTTCCCTAGGTCACCTGATTTTGACTGAGATCTGGAAGAGTCAGAAACCCTAACTTGTACTGATCATAACTCACAAAGTACAACGAATATGAGGGTGCCCTTTGGACACAAGGCACCTGGGGATGTTATCTTAGACCTGTACGCTTTTCAGACCATGAACCTTCTCAAAAATGGATTTATAGCGAAAGTTCCACGATGACTGGTTTTTGCTATGTAAAACCCTAACCTTCAAATTGTCGTAAGTAAAGCAAGTGTCGTAAGTGCCATACCTTGTCTTCCTTCAGGTTAGCTCTGATACCATGTTAAGATTTAATATGCTAAGACAGAAAATAGCAGCATTACATTCCATTTCACAATAATATCATATACAGGATCACTGAAGAAACAACAAGCATAGCATAAACACAAGAGACAGAGATTTATCCTGGGAAACCCTCATGGGGTAGAAAACCCAGCAAAGCTTCCTCAATATAGATGACCAGCAATATACAAAGATGCAAACCAAAGACATGATCTCCTCCTCCACCATAGCAGACCTCTCCTCCACAAGTGCACCTCTCTCAAGTGTGTGAGTGTGTGGAATGAGGAATACACCTCCTCTATTTATACACAACTTTGACTTAACTTTTACACGGAACATGTAGGCTCGTATTTAACCAATGGGTTAAATACCCCACTACAACTGACTGGGCCGACCCCTCTAGGGTGTTCTAATAACCCTTTGACCCACATAACACATACAGGGCCGACCCCCACTAGGGAAGTCTAATAACCCAAGTTACCACATTCCGACGGAGGAATAAACATCTCCGGATATACAATAATATCTTCACGGAGGAATGAAACATCTCCGGAATAATCAAGTACAAATATAATATTCTTTGAAGTTACAATATCTCAACACAGGGAGAGGTTGTCCAGGTATAAGGAAGTATTAGGCTTGAAGAAGCAAATACAAGCATTAAGAGAGAAAGAGACCGAGATGGATAATCAGTCACAGCAACTCCTGGAGGATTCTACAGCAGTGTCGCAGAAAATAGAAGACAAGCTAAAGGAACTGCGCAACAACCATGAGCAAGTACAGGGACAGATTGGAGAAGAAATAACTCCAGCGCTTCTTGAAACAGTACAGCAAGTTGAGCAGGATACCAAAGAAGCAGTGGAGCAGTTGCTCGGTGTATATAATGAGTTCGCGGCCAAACTAGTTCCACCGGTCGCGGAGCAGAGTGAGACAATTGAAGCAGCAAGTGGCTCGGGGACGAGCCACATGTAAGTGTTAGGGGCATGTTGGGCCCAAGTTGAGACAAAGTTTTGGAAACACCTTTTTGTGATAAGTAGGGAAAGCTGAGCTGAGTGCAGCTCAGAAATATATTTTTTCCTAAGTGTTGAGGGTGTTGCGGAGCTGTGCGCAGCATCCAAAGTTTTGATCATGCTGCGAAGCTATGCACAGCACCTGAATTTTGGAAGCACTGCGAAGACCAATGCTGCGAGGAAGCAGTGCTGTGAAGCAGTCAAAACACGTGGAGCCAGGAAAGCAGAGTGCTGGACATGGATCAGGTGCAGGTATCGGATGGACCGGTAATGGTCTAATTTTGGAAAGATGCTCCAGAAGTGTCGAGTGGCGGGCATGAGCAAATCAGGCAAGCGGCCAATGCACGACATTGTTGAGGAAAGCAACATCTTGGCACGCTTCGTGGGTGAAACCGTTAGAGGTGAACAGTTTAGAGGAAGCAGCCTGTTGGCACGCGTGCGACAGGAAGGCCGATAGTGACAGATTGAAGACGTGGAGAACCACCACGATGAAGCAGACGCTACCAGATGCCAGCAAGTCGGTTTAGGGAAACCGATGCAGTTTGTAAACCCTAAGGGTTTTTGGGTTTAGGTCTTCGACTTTGTAAAGACATGACCTTCAGTCATGATCTATTTAAGAAGACAATTTTGTATGGGAAGGGGTTACATTTTGGAGTTACACTCTTAGTTTTTACTGTTACAATTGTAAAATCTCTTTGAGCTAAGAATATTGTAAAGGCTCTGCAGCTGAGTGCACAAAGACCTATCTGAGAAGAAGGAGAGTCTGCAGCTGAGTGTGCAGATTAAGAACGGTTATTCCCATCCCTTTTAAAAGAAATATATTACCAACCGTTCTTGTGGACGTAGCTTCCCACCCGGGGAAGTGAACCACGTTAAATCTCGTATTGTGTGATTGTGCTTATGAATGAATTCTTACTTGTGTGTGTTTTCTGTCAATGAATGTCTAAATGTTTCCTTGCATACTATTATGAGGGAGCTTTTATATGCATTTGCCATTAAGATAAGTATGGAAATGATATGTTAAGTTTCGCATGAATAGTTGAATGGTGAATGTTTATTCTTGTGTATGAAGGTAGTAAATGAGTCAATTCGTTAAGTATTTTCTTATGCACAGTAAAGGAATGTATAACAGTGGATTAGATCAATCGGCTATGTTCGAATCATGATAGCCTGAGTTAATGAATGAATGTTAAAAGGATAGATAGTTAAGCATATGAATGAATGGACGAGTGATATTCATTTCAGTACCTTAAGCGCTTTCAAGATAATCCAAGTACAGAATAGAGTTGGATTGTTCGCAGCTTAAGTAGAAGTCCTGCGGTAGAATAACATAGTGGTGCGGACCGCAGCATTGCCCATCGCTGCGTAGTCTCACCTCGCAGCACATACCCTCTGTTGTGCTGCGCAGTACGTCCGTCCAAGCAGCTCATCACTTACTGTGGAAATCTGATTCCGCAGTACCCCATAGATACACCTCGGGTGAGACCTTAGCCTGCTTGCAAGTTGTTGCCGAAAGGGCCGGTGCAAAGGGGTTTTGTTGGTCAAAGGGAAACCGCAAAGAACCTGGGTCTTATAGAAAACCTCTGGGTCAGTTATAGCCAACAGCAATTGATGAATTGGTAAAACACTAAGTATAACTTGTTGAAGTTGGTTAAGTCTGAAGAGGAAGCGCAGTTATCTGTTGCGATGTCCCATTATTGAGTAATATTTGAACCGCGCTGTCCTTGGATACGCGAGTTATGCAAGCATCTGGACTTGTGGAAGTGTTGACCGTGAAGAAGGCGATCTTCGCGTAGTCCTTAGCACACAACGCGAGCCCGGCAGTGCACTGCTCATCAGATCTATTTAAGCACTCATCACGTGGTTGTGGAAACCTGATTCCACAGCTTCCCCATTACTTCACCTCAGGTGAGAGCTCAGTCTGCTCGCAGATTGTTGTCGAAAGGGCCGGTGAAAAGGGGTTTTGTTGGTTCCATGAACCGCAAAGAACCTGGGTCTTTATAGAAAACCTCAAGACAGCTATGTAAGCCAACAATTTCCATCCTCAAGTCAAATGGTTGAATCGAACTTGTTAAGCACAATGAGATGCTAATGATAGTCCATTTGTAATTTTGATATTGAAATTTGCTGATGATTAACCCCTTTGAATTCTTTTTGGCAGATAACCCTGTGAAATCCTCCACTAAATATTGTGTGTTGTTGGTCAATGGGAATTCTAGTCCTTTGCTTGAGAGGCCTTTAATTGCACCAATGAGAGAATATATGATAGGGATGGACTCCTCTATCCATATTTTCCCATCATGGTATCTGTTAACAAAGAATTTTTCAATTATTTCCTTTAACTTGTCAAATGGTGCTAACAAGGGGGCATTGAAGTATTGTCGAATTGTTGTTGTTTTGAGCAGGTTCTATCCATTTCTTGTCTCTCATTCCCCATTCCCTATATTGTACGTAGTGCTTTCCCCAATTTGGTTCCTCAATCTGAATTTTTGAATTCTATGTATTTTGGCTTCTAGGGGCATCATGGTGGCTTATTATTGCAATATTTTGGCTAGCAGCTCGACGGCTTTAGACCTTGTCCTTGCGGGGGCTTTCTTTAGTGCCATGGTTGGTTCTTCAATAGGGAGGGTTAGAAAAGAGTCTTGGTGAATTGATTTCTTTTGTTTTCACTATGTTGTGAAGTATGAGCATGAGTCTTTAAGTGAATTTATAGGCACAACAATTTGTATTCCTTTGGAGTCGGCGGGTGAGTGCATTAAATTCAAATTTTGTGGGGTACAACTCACTTGCACGCATGGTGAAACTTCTAAAACAATTTTTCTCCATACATTGGGTGGCGTGCAAGGTATTCGTTGTGTTTCTTAGTAATCCCATCGATCTTTTACTCTATATCTTCTGTCATCTGTCATTAGTTGTTTAGGTGATGCTTTGGTCGATCACTTCCATGAGCACTTCCTTGTATCTTTGTTCTTTTAGGCATCACTATAAGCAAGTCAGATACTTTGAGAGTGATGTCCTTTTTTGTTCCCACGCTCTGCCTCTTTTGTCCAGATAGCTCCCATGTTTTTATACCTTACACCCACTATGCCAAAGCAAGTCATGTCTTAGTGCTTTTTATATTGTTTTTCTAGGTTAGTTATGTAACTGATTTTGTATTATAACTTAAAATTAATTAACTTTTCCTAACTCTAACAAACCCGAGACATGACGTCCGACTAGTGAGGATACTGTCACTAGTTGGAGTCATGCATTTTTCAAACTCGGTAGCATTTTAGTCATGCCCCATTCACAACCTTGTATGGGTTTTAATCTAACGGACCCATTGTTGTTGATTTCTTCAACTATGTATGGCCCTATCCATCCAGTCTCAAGATTTTTTTGTTTTCCTTTTATCTGACTATTATATAATAGTACTAAGTCCAATGGAGATGTCTTTATTTTTGATATTTCGGTCATGCCAATCTTTCTATTGCATCTTCTGAACTTCTTGATGATATATGGCAATCATTTTGTCCTCTTCCAACTTTTGTAAGCCAAATATTTTGTACTAATTTGCTTGAAGGATGTTGAGATGCAATACTCGAGCAATAGCTATCACTTGTTGTTTAAAATCTAAAGGGATGATTACTTATTGACCATATACTAGCTCAAATGGTGTTTGACCCATCGATCTTTTGTATTTTATTCTATATGCCCATCATATCACGAGGATGTTGTCATCCCAGTCATTTTTGTCAATGTTGCAACTCTTTGTTAACCCTTTGGTTAGTGTTTTATTAAATGAATCGACTGCTCCATTCGATTTTGGATGGTAGGCTACACTTTTATGAGAGTCCATCACAAATTATTTCGTGAAGACATTGATAGTTTTATTAACAAAATGCTTTCCTTTATCACTGGTGAGTGTTAGTGGGCACCCAAATATTGTGATTATATTTTCATATATAAATTGAGTTGTGAGTTCACTAGTGCAAGCTTCAACTGGTTCTGCTTCTTCACAATGTGTTACATACTCTATTGCAGTAATAATGTATAATGTGTCGGTCTGATAACGACGTTTTGGAATTGGCCCAACAAAATCAACTACCCAGATTTTAAATGTAAGGCTGGGATTAAGAGATATTAATGGCATTTCGTGTCATCTAAGTTGTCGGCCCATTCTTTGACATTTTTCGCAATTATTTACATATGCTTGACAGTCCCTATTAAGTGATGGCCACCATAATCTAGATTGTAATATTTTTCTGGCAGTGGTGTTGGCATGAAAATGGCCTCCTTCGAGCCCTAAGTGTGGTTCTTCTATGATATCTTGTCGTTCATGCTTAAGTGTACATCGACAAATTATGTCATCGGGCCCAAGCTTGTATAAGTACCCATTGATTAGTGTGTATGGTGTTTCTTTCATTGCTAAGATATTTTTCTTTTTCTCTGATGTTCCTTGAGGCACCTATCCTTCTTATAGAAATTTTGTGAAATCTACTCATTCTTTTGGTACAACTTCTATGCTAAAAAGGCGTGCATCATGTAGTTTGTCTTTGATTTTGACTTAATCTTATTCGGTTTCAATGAGTGATAGGTGTTTGGGGGTGACATTCAACTTTAATGGTTCAACTATGATTTCAAATTCGAATTCTTGAAATAAAAAGAGCCAATGACCATGGTGGAGCGGTCTATTCACCAGATATTTAAGAGATTGATGGTCTATATAAAATACAAATGGATTAGCCAATAAATAACGTCGGTATTTTTGTAGTGCAAATATCATTCCCAATCCTTCATGTTCAGTTGTTGAATAGTTTCTTTAAGCTTTATTGAACTTCTGAAGAACGTATGCATTGAGGTAATCTGTTGGCACACTTTCACTTCAACCAGGGTTCAACACTTAACATCCACCAACAAACCCAACAATCCACAGACACCGGCCCAAAATGGAGTAAATCCCTTTCGGAAACACCTGCAGAGCATATGAAGTCTCACCCAAAGTATCTATGGGGACTGTAGGAACAAGACTTCATGCAGCACATAGGAGGAACACTCAACAACCAATACATTCATCATTATGTTTTTTTACAGAACATCGATAGAACATACCTTCAACAAGTTCATAACATCGACAAATTCCCTTACTTATCCAGATTAATATGTTTGCATCCAGTTTTCATACAACTAAACCCATCATGTATTTTCTTATTTATTCAATAGAATTAAGAACACATATCACATCACAAAACATTAACACACATAAAGACACCATGTTTTAACGTGGAAACCCATCTAAGAAAAACCATGGAAGCACCTGTATTTTATTAAGAGTCGCAGCCAAGTAAGCAATTTAGGTAAGACTTACAGATTTCTTCATGCATTACAAGGGATCTACGCACACATCTTTCATATCAGTGACTTGGCTTCTCCAACATCTCTCTGACAGACACAGTGGATATATTCATTATAGAGTACAAAGACTCGACTATATCTACTACTCGCATCTAACCACAAAACATCCTTCTTAATATATATTTATAGGGTGCACTAAGATTTCCCCGTTTTGTAATACCCCTATTTTCCCCTTAGTGTTCATTGGCTTCAATGTAAATATTTTGTAAATACAAGTGTGTTTACCCTAGTGTGGAGATCAAGGCTAAGGCCCCACTAGTGGATGCTTAAGGTTTAATTGCATAGGCAAGTATTTGACAGTTTGACTATTCATGTTCTATTAAGCCATGAAATATTGTAAATGATGTAAACATTTAAAAATTGTAATGAATTACCAAGAAGTTGTCTAAGGGACGAAACTAATGAGAAGGGGCCAAGTGTATCCACTAGGGGGAGCTGAGGGGGTTATGGGATTGGTACCCATGCTTCCACTTGTTCATTTATGAACCCATTTGAATCCCCATGCTGACATTTATTGATATTACAGAAGGTGGTTGAGAAATCGGCTCATGAATTTGATGGAATGTGGGTGACCCTGCAAATCCGTATGGCAGGGTATGGCTCTGTTTTGCTTGATCCTTGGGACACTCTACCACCTGGGAATTTGGTTGTCCTGTTTGCTAACCCATTGTTGACCATGAAACCCCATTCATTCATTCATTCATGCATATTGCAGAGCACAACCGAAAAGCAGAGAAGAAAAAAACATGATTTCTGTGTAAGCGGAATCTATGGAGTCGAATTGCATAGAAACCCTGCATCCAAGCCTCATATGTTTGGAGATCCATGAAATCAATCCCTGGGATGATTTACAGAGAATCAGAAGCTCGGTGAACCCATGGAAGACTTGGATTTTATTTGCAGAAAGTCAAGTTGCGGGACAAAGCTTAGCCCACAACCCTGTGAAGAGCCCAACTTGTTTAAAAATGGTAGAAGGTCAACTTAGGGTTGTATCTGCTTGAGAAAATAATGAAGGCTGGGAATCTCATAGAACTAGAAGTTGGACCTTTCTATGCCCACCTTGAATAGCACTGGAAGGGAAGGGGCCTTGAGGGACTGTGCAACAGAGAAGAGGACCTTCCTTGTGTTGGGTGAGGTAGGTAATGTGGGTGCCATGTCTGTTGAGTGTTGAGATGCTTGTATCCTTGTGGTTGAGTTCACTGGCTTAGCAATATCCTCCATGTTTCCCTTGTATGCTTGATAAAACCAACTGCAGGTTGGATTATCATGGGTAGGTTTCCCTTGTATGCTTGATAAACCCAATTGTAGGTTGGCTTATCATGGTTATGTTTCCAAGGTATGCTTAATAAACCAACTGTAGGTTGACTTAGCATCCTTATTCCCTGAAATTATTGATAAACCCAACTGTAGGTTGGCTTAGCATTGGGATGAGACCTTGACTGTGAGAGAGCCATTAGCCCTCCTTAGTGGATACATATCCCAGCTCGGGGGTTATCTCTCAGCTAAAAGAGTATAGACTGGAAAGATATCTAAGGTTAGGTGGAACGTTGCTCTCACTTAGCCAGTTGCTTGGGGCAGCTTTAGATCTAAAGATAAGTGTTTATGTGGTGTAAATTGTGATGATATTCATGTGTTATGTCTATCTGTTTATGTTCAAGTTATTAAATAAATATTTATATGAATTTGATTGATAAGTATGCCATGTGTAATCCTGAGTAGAAGGTTGAGTTCATAATGGATGCTTCCTTTAGTGCATGAGTTTAATGCCTTGATAATTTTACATGTGTTAGATGTATGAATTGACCTTATTTTTATTCACCTTATATGTTCCTTTATGCATTGCATACATGATTTTAAGGACTGCTTCGACCCACCTAGATAGGGGAAAGGAGTGGTATGGCCCCTGTGGTATTCATAGATTCTGTGTGGGTCATAGGAAGGATGAAGTTAGGCAAGAGGCAACTAGAGTTCTTGTTAAAGGTTAAAGGCACATGGAAGGGAATTATAACCATAACTTCAGTTGGAAAATGGACAGGGTTAGGAACCTCAGTTAGGGTAGAGGATTGTACCAATGGATAGAGCTCTCCAAGAGCTTTCCAACGTTACCAAACTTGACCGATTTGGCTCAGGAATGAGGGAGTTATTGACCCTGGAAGTTTGTTGTTGTAGGGGGTGTGGTTCTGGATTTCTGCATCCACAATGCAGATTGCGGATTGTGAGACCAGCAATCAACGTTGGATTTGCGTTTGGGACTTTCTCATTTTCGAGTTCTACAATGTGGAATTGCGGATTGCGAGAGGGGAAAGGCTCTGAAGAAGTGGGGATTGGACTTCCGCATTACCGCAACCCATAATGCTGATTTCGGAATGCAAAAGGAGGAATTTTCAGAAATTGGTTTGGACTTCCACAGTTTCGAGTTCCACAATGCGGATTGCGGATTGCGGAAAGGTGTTTTCAACAGAGTATGGATTTTTTACTCCGCATTTATGAATCCCGCAATGCATATTGCGGATTGCAGAAAGAGGAATGGATATTTGGCGAAGTTGTGATGATGGACATCCGCAGTCGGAATCCCGCAATGCAAATTGCGGATTGTGGATTGTGGAAGGTTGGATTGAGGATCGAAAGCCATTACAATTGTGTGGAAAATGGATGTATTTTGGAGAAAAAAAAGAGTGTGATAGAGAGTTTTCCCCCTCTGCCTATGAAGGGCACCGAGGAGACCAGGGAAGTCAACACGTCTACTAACCTACTAACTTCCTAATAAACTCATTATTACAATGTGGACCAATTCTAACTAACTGAATCAACTTCGAACTTTGACATGATCAACATGACCATTTTCCCCATTTCCTGATTACTTCGTCGGAGTTGACCACATCCCTGAATTGGTTCCACTTTTTCTTCGTTCATACCAAAACTGTTACTTCAAAAATGGTACTACCAAAACACTAGGCCCAACAGGTCCCCAACACTCAGATGTGGCTTGCCCCTAGCCACTTCATAGCTGTGAGTCAGGTTCTTGTAGCTTCGACAAAAACTCTTCATAGCGGCTCTTGCTCACTTTGACCAACTGATGGACTTCAACCTTTTTATGGCCAACAGCTTCCACTACTTCCGCAGTAAGATGCACCTGGATCATTTCAACATCTTGAGTGACTGTTGATTGGATGGAATTATTCCGACTTCCAATGTCTTTTGATATGCACTGTTCCTCAGATTGAATTTTTTGGAATCTCTCTGTGTGTTTCATATGCTGCAATCTAATTTGATTAACTTCCTGCTATAATTGTTTGCTTTTGGAAGCTCTGCTCATTCTATGTACTGGAGGTAGATTCTTCAACTGCTCCCGTAGGGCACTCATCTTTCCTTCAGCATACCCAAGCTGTGTTTGAATTTCCAGCGGCTCAGCATCCTCAAACAAGGCATCCAAGGACTGTGACACAGTGTCATACATCTGCATGGATTTGGCTTTCGTGGCCTGAAGGGTCTGAACAACCTCTTGAATCCTTGCTTGTTGTTACTCAAGGAATTCAGGTGGAGTGCTAGGTACCAACTTTTCTTCTAACTCTTGTGCCTTAAGATGGTATCCAAAGATGACCATCTCAAGTCACTGTACCTTCTCTTCTATTGTCATATCATCAATAACTTTGGCCTCTGGCACTACTTGGCATACAATTGTGACAACTTGCCACACTTTGTCCTTCTCTTGTCGCATCAGGTCCTTGTCCTGCTAGAGTTCTGCATTTAATTCCTTAAGTGTTGTTGCCTGATTCTTATATCCTCTCATATACTCCAGAAGAGAATTTTCCCTTGATTTAATTTATTGTGTAACACTTTCTTGTAGTCGGTGCAACATGTAAAGGGCTAATGCAGGTAACTTATGGTCTGCATACCCCGACATGGGAAGCTCAATACTAGTGCATGGTTCATCGAAAGTGATTTCTCGAGGAAAAATATTCACTACCCCTTATACATAGGGGAGGGTTTCTCCTTGGCCTGGTAGTTGATGTCCTTGCTCAGTCTCGACCCACGCGGATGTGCTCTGCAACAAAGTCAATATTTGAATCTTCTTCACCTCCTGACACAAGGTATCCAGGACATTAGTGATGCCACTAAATAGTTGTATCGCCTTGTCTTCTATTTTTCTTTGATTCTCCTTCGCTACTTCAGACATCCTTTTGAAAAGAATGTTGATTTCAATGTCCGTCAAATCCTAGGAAGTATCATGGCGCTGGGATTTTTTTTTTTCCTTGTGCCTTGCCTAGAGGTTTCACCTTTTTGTTTCTCACCTAATTATGAATCAGTACAGGTATGGCTAGACTACTGATCTTCTATGTCATCACCTCACCCTTTTGTTTATTGTGTGTTCTTACTAGTTTGTTGTTGTTGGCCGGAGGCACTGTTGAGATATCGTAACTTCAAAGAATATTATATTTGTACTTTATTATTCTAGATATGTTTCATTCCTCCTTGAAGATCTTATTGTATATCTGGAGATGTTTATTCCTCCGTCGGAATGTGGTAACTTGGGTTATTAGAATTCCCTAGTGGGGTTCGGCCCTGTATGTGTTATGTGGGTCAAAGGGTTATTAGACCACCCTAGAGGGGTCGGACCAGTCAGTTGTAGTGGGGTATTTAACCCACTGGTTAAATACGAGCCTACATGATTTGTGTAAAAGACAAGTCGGAGTAGTGTATAAATAGAGGAGGTGTATTCCTCATTTGACACACACTCACTCACTTGAGAGTGGCGCACTTGTGGAGGAGAGGTATTCTATGGAGAAGGAGGAGCTTATGCTCAGGGTTACATCTTTGTATATTGCTGGTCATCTATATTGAGGAAGCTTTACTGGGTTTTCTACCCCATGAGGGTTTCCCAGGATAAATTTGTGTCTCTTGTGTTTATGATGTGCTTGTTGTTTCTTCAGTGATATTGTATATGCTATTCTTGTGAAATGGAATGAAATCCTGCTATTTTCTGTCTTATCATACTAAATCTTAACATGGTATCAGAGCTAACCTGAAGGAAGGCAATGTATGGCACTTACGACACTTGCTTTACTTACGACAATTTGAAGGTTAGGGTTTTATATAGCAAACACCCGTCATCGTGGAAATTTTGCCATAAATCCATTTTGGAGAAGGTTCAAGATCTAAAACCTTTACAAGTCGTAGATAACATCTCCAGGTATCTTTTATCCAAAGGGCACTCTCAGATTTGTTGTACTTTGTAAGTTATGATCAGTACAAGTTAGGGTTTCTGCCTCTTCCAGATCTCAGTCAAAATCAGGTGACCTAGGAAAAAAGGTCATAACTTGGGATAGGAAGCTCCAAATGAAATTTCATAAAAAGTGACAGGTAGTACACAGACTTTACTATCGCAGGAAACGTTTTCAGAGGCTGAAGTTGAACCAGTGACACGTGGCACGTTGTACAAGTTCGCTCTCTTGTTTTATCCCATAAACAGGTCACATTGCGACACGTGGAATAACTTGGGCTAGGAAGCTCCAAATGAAATTTTGTAAAACGTGACAGGTAGTAAACAGACTGTACTATCTCAGGAAACGTTTTCAGAGGCCGAAATTGAACCAGTGACACGTGGCACACCGTACAAGTTCGCTCTCCTATTTTATCCCATAAACAGGTCACGTTGCAAGACTTGGCATAACTCTCTCTCAGAAAATCCAATTGAGGTCAGACCTATCGGGATGGAAAGATGACAGGTCAGGCTGCCAAAAAAAAAGTTTTCAGACCCTGTGGAGCAAAAAGTTCGGATTTACAGTAGAAACAATCAGGTACATATTTCTGTCAAAACAGAATTATTTTTGGAGCACCTTCATTCATGGCTTCCGGAATTTAGGGTTTCGGAGAAAGTTAGAATTTTTGGAATCGGAATCCACGGCTGAATGCTACTCAGGAAAATTGAAATTTAGAGACCAAGATCGAATTTTTCGGTTGGGTAGAAGACCGGGCTTGATCAAACCCCAGTTCGGGATTTTGATCGGAAAGATGGAAAATTAGGGCTTCAGCAAAAGTTGGAATTTTTGAAGTCTGTAACCACGGCTGGAAGCTCCTCAGAAAAATAAGAGTTTAGAGCCTTGGATCGAACCTTTTGATTGGACAAAAGGGTGGGCTTCATCAAACCCTAGTTCGGGTTCCTATCCAGAAGATCCAGAAGTTTCGAAGGCAATTTTGAGGAGTCAAATTTTGAAGATTTCAAAATTGAAGTATGCTAGCAAAACACATCCTTCCATCCATTCAGAAGTGTGAAAGTCAAAGATTGAATTTTTAGGGTTTCTCTAGCAAACTCTAATCAAGCTACAGATCAAGTTTCAAGGGGAGTTGAGGCTAAGGCCTTACATAAGAAGACTACAAGAAGTCTCGACAGGTATGACTTAAGGAGGTTCAGGTATGTCTTGAAATCTGATTCTTGATTAAGTTCATGATGTGTTTGTCTTCATATTATTTATTAGTACAATCTTGATTAATATTAGAATTGTCTTATCACCCTAGTAACAGTAGGAATGCATGTGAATGATCGAAGACATTCATTGATTAGGGCTATATGATTGTACTAATGCATTATGGTGTTGTGTGATGTTGATGTTGTCTGCTAACAAGATACAGGTACATCACAAAAGACAAATCAAGTTCCATGACCATGACAACATGAAGACAAAGACTCATCCATAATCTTTGTTCTACTTACGAGGTATGTATGACTTTGTTATATTATGCTTAACCTATGAGACATGCAGGTTCTAGCTCAGGATCTCTAAATCATTGAAGAGATTGTTTAGGTATGTTGTACATAACTAAGCAAGTATACTAATCCAGGTATGTTTTCTTATGTCAAGTTAGAATCTTACCTTGTGTTAGGATCCCTTATATAAGTATACTTGGTATGATTGGTTATGCTTATTCATAAAGTTAGTAATCAAGGATTTATGCATATTATGTCTCCTGTCTTGATGATTTAATTAACCAGAAGAGTACTATGATCAAACAAGAATATGCATGAGTAAAAGAAGACTTCCTTGAAACCCTGAATACTAATGATCATGACTGTACATATTCAAGATTATTTAGAATTAGAATTTTTTGAGAATATACTAATGAATGTATGTTTGTGTATGAGATCATGAGGATGACACTAGTGCACACTTGAGCATGCACAGTGGTACAGAATGAATAAAAGTTCAAAAGACATATAGAAGATCAAGCGGGAGGCAACCACACAAACATAAAAGATAAGTATTTGAGTTGTTATTTGAAATAGTAAATGATATTGCTTGTATGCATATTTGTATTCCTAGAATATATCATGCTGAGTGTAAACATTCATAGAGCATTGAACAGTATACTACTAATATGCATATGATTGGTAAGTTGGACAAACATGCCATTGTTGCTTGTCTAGAATGAAACCTCTTTGCTGACATGCTGAGAGCTGTGCACACTCTCGATAGTATGTTTTGGTAGAGATGGAAGGCATCTAGATAGCCACTGTAGGCATACAGGATATGGGAAAGTGTTGTGCCAAAGTATTGGCCAAAATAGTTGCATAACTATGTAAATGATATCTGTATGCATAATAGGTTATCATGTCAATATGATTTGATGATTATGAAGTATTACTAATCATGTACTTAATTTTGAATTGTAGGAAAGATCATGATGAATGATGAACACTGAACAAGCGATGGATGTTCAACAAAAGATTTACAAATCAAACACACTATAGAAGGCTTGGCTAGAAGATTCTCTTCGAAAGAGGAAGAGAATCATGATGAGATGTTTGCTCCAAGTGGCTAGATAAGACCATTCTCTTAATGGTGTAATTAGAGAAGAAGTGTGAATCAGGTTCTGTATGGGTTCCCAGGATCGATAATCAATTGATGAGCTTAATGATCACCATGGGTGATGTGTATCTCAACCTTTGCTACAAGGTTGAATATGGTTTCTCTACACAGATGTTGATTGGTCATAAATTGTATCAGACAGGAAGAGCACATCGAGAGGATGTTAGTGTCTGGGATCAGCCATGATCTCATGGTTTAGAAGGAAGCAATCTAGTGTGGCTCTCAGCTCAAGCAGAATATATGGCTGCTTGCTCTGCTAGTTGTGAAGCGGTATGGCTTTAGAATGGACCCAACTGTGATCCTATGTGACAAACAGAGTTGTACCAAAATGGCAGAGAATCCAGTATTCCATGATAAGTCAAAGCACATAGAGATCTGACATTTCTATATACAAGATATGGTGTAGAAAAGAATTAAAGTTCGAATTTGTAACAAGTTACCGATGTACTAACCAAGCCCCTACCTCAAGTAAAGTTTTCCGAGACAAACTTAAAATAGTTCAGAAGGACCCTCCTCGAAAGGGGGAACGATGTGATCACTTATGATGAGATTGCCCGCATCGACAGTGAGGTCGATGATGTGGATACATATATTGGTGATGCCGACAGAGAGGTTGGTGGATGGTCCTTAGACAGGGTCTAAGGTGACAAGGGGATTGCATCATCCTTGAACACATGTTCTAAAAGAGAGCCGTAGACATATGTCTTCGAGAATGAAGTCCTTGGTGGACATGAGGGGATTGGATCATCCCTGGACTTCAGTCCTAAAGAGAGCCGTAGACGTATTTCTTTGAGAATGAAGTCCTTGGTGGACATGAGGGGATTGGATCATCCCTGGACTTCAATCCTAAAGAGAGCCATAGAAGTATGTCTTCGAGAATTAAGTCCTTGGTGGACATGAGGGGATTGGATCATCCCTGTACTTTAGTCCTAAAGAGATCCGTAGACGTATGTCTTCGAGAATGAATTCCTTGGTGGACATGAGGGGATTGGATCATCCCTGGACTTCAATCCTAAAGAGAGTTGTAGACGTATGTCTTCGATAATGAAGTCCTTGGTGGACATGTGAGGGTTGAATCATCCTTGGATTTCAGTCCTAAAGTGAGCCGTAGACTGGGTCTCCGAGAATGTAGTCCTGAATGAACAGGTAGGGGATTGTATCTTCCCCGGACTTTGGTCCCAGAATTGATCCGTAGACTGATGTCTCCGAGAATTGAATATAGGACTGCATCGTCCCTGGACCTCGGTTCGAAATGTACGTGATGGGATTGCATCGTCCCTAGACATGAGACTTGTCTTAAAGTGATAAGGACTAATCATCCTATAAGTAGATTGGGATTGCATCGTCCCTAGACATGGTGAGGTGTCTTAAAGTGATAAGGACTAATCATCCTATAAGTAGATTGGGATTGCATCGTCCCTAGACATGGTGAGGTGTCTTAAAGTGATAACGACTAATCATCCTGTAGGTAGATTGGGATTGCATCGTCCCTAGACATGGTGAGGTGTCTTAAAGTGATAAGGACTAATCATCCTGTAAGTAGATTGGGATTGGATCGTCCCTAGACATGGTGAGGTGTCTTAAAGTGATAAGGACTAATCATCCTGTAAGTAGATTGGGATTGCATCGTCCCTAGACATGGTGAGGTGTCTTAAAGTGATAAGGACTAATCATCTTGTAAGTAGATTGGGATTGCATCGTCCCTAGACATGGTGAGGTGTCTTAAAGTGATAAGGACTAATCATCCTGTAAGTAGACTGGGATTGCATCGTCCCTAGACATGGTGAGGTGTCTTAAAGTGATAAGGACTAATCACCCTGTAAGTTGATTCGGGATTGCATCATCCCTAGACATGGTGAGGTGTCTTAAAAGGATAAGGATTGATCATCCTATAAGTTGATCTGGATTGCATCATGCATAGACATGAGAGATGTCTTAAACTGAGAGGGACTGATCATCCCGTAAGCGGATCAGGATTGTATCATCCTTGGACCTATGTCCTAAAGTGAGAGGGATTGATCATCCCGTAATAGGATCTTGTGTGTTGCGGAGTATGCTTCTATGTATTGATGATAGATGTATTAGTGAGAATACATGCTTTTGATGATAGATGTATTAGTGAGAATACATGCTTTTGATGATAGATGTATTAGTGAGAATACATGCTTTTGATGATAGATGTATTAGTGAGAATACATGTTTTTTTGATGATATATGTATTAGTAAGAATACATGTTTTGATGATAGATGTATTGGTGTGGATACTAATACAGATGATCCAGATGCTATAGATTGAGATGATCCAAATGCTGTAGATAGAGATGATCCAGATGCTGTAGATCGTGATGATCCAGATGCTGTAGATCGTGATGATCCAGATGTTGTAGATCGAGATGATCCAGATGCTGTAGATCGAGATGATCCAGATGCTGAAGATCGAGATGATCCAGATGCTATAGATCGAGATGATCCAGATGCTATAGATCGAGATGATCCAGATGCTGTAGATCGAGATGATCCAGATGTTGTAGATCGTGATGATCCAAATGCTGTCGATCGAGATGATCTAGATGTTGTAGATCGAGATGATCCCGATGTTGATGATCGTATGATGACGATGCTGATGATCGTGAGGATCCAGATGTTGATGTTGTTGTAGTTGTTCAAGTGCTACAGAAGATAAATACTCAGTACTGAAGATGTTGATATTCCAGTATTGAATATGTTCCAGTAACTGCTTGAGTTACTGATGATGTTGAGAAAGCTTCCAATGATTTATAGATGTATCATGTATGATGTTGATGACTCCTTGCTCGTGCAGATGCTATTATAATATCCTTCTCATTAAGGGGGAGTGTTGAGATATTGTAACTTCAAAGAATATTATATTTGTACTTTATTATTCTGGAGATGTTTCATTCCTCGAATATCTTATTGTATATATGGAGATGTTTATTCCTCCGTCGGAATGTGGTAACTTGGGTTATTAGACTTCCCTGGTGGGGGTCGGCCCTGTATGTGTTATGTGGGTCAAAGGGTTATTAGACCACCCTAGAGGGGTCGGCCTAGTCAGTTGTAGTGGGGTATTTAACCCACTGGTTAAATACGATCCTACATGATTTGTGTAAAAGACAAGTCGGAGTAGTGTATAAATAGAGGAGGTGTATTCCTCATTTGACACACACTCACTCACTTGAGAGTGGTTCACTTGTGGAGGAGAGGTATGCTATGGATAAGGAGGAGCTTATGCTCAGGGTTACATCTTTGTATATTGCTGGTCATCTATATTGAGGAATCTTTACTGGGTTTTCTACCCCATGAGGGTTTCCCAGGATAAATTTGTGTCTCTTGTGTTTATGCTGTGCTTGTTGTTTCTTCAGTGATCCTGTATATGCTATTATTGTGAAATGGAATGCAATGCTGCTATTTTTTGTCTTAGCATATTAAATCTTAACAGGCACCATCCTTCTACTAAACCTGTTGTGATGGGTCTGGTGATATGGTTTCATGTTCGATAGGTTCTTTCCATTCCGGTGGTAAGCCGTGAATCGTTGTAATATTCCAGCCAAGAATAGGCCAGAATATCTACTCAAACTCCTAACCACAAAAGAATTTTAATTAATAAATTTTAACTATTTTTTTATAGTGTGCAGTGCAAATGTACTGATGTTGGTTCATAGGTCAAGGATGGTAGGAGTAAATTTAGATTCTGGTTTTTTGTATGAAGAAGTTACAACAGCAAGGTATAATAGTTCTGAACAGTGAGTCCTATGCACAAAGCACTAGTGCCTTTTACTTTTCAACAATCAGACAAGTCCAATGTCTACTTCGAAGCTTCCTGGGCCTTCCAGCATATGCATACTAGACTAGGGAGTTTCACAGGGATGGTGACAGAGGTATAAAATTCAAAAAACTCCATAGAATGCACTGGAATGCACTACTAGGGATTGTTGAGCTAGTAGGTTTACATATTCCTTCAAACAGGGTTAAAAGGTTCCAAAAACTCAGGGGAAGTATTGGGATGGATTTTATACTGTCTTAATTATCTCATACAACTTACAAAATATAAAATTGATGCACAGACAGTAAATTGTAGCAAATATGGAAAAACTAGTTATTTAAAATTGCTCATTGAGCTAGTCTTGCATTCCTTATTCCCAAACTTCCTTAAAGGCTTACTAAAATCTGTTCTGAAACATTAAATGGTTCTTATATATATTCATTTACAGCAACAGGTCAAAATTTGAAGTCCAGAATACATCCTTAATATTTTATTTCATTCAGAATTACAAAGAGCCTCCAAAGCTAGGAAAATCTTAACCACAGAGAGAGAAGGAGTGTAAGAGGAAGAGAATAAGATGTGGATATGTTCTAAATCTGATATCTAGATGATATCAGGTCTGATATATGAAGATGGAAGGTGCACTGATATTCTTGAGCTTCACTAGGTGCATACACTGAACTGAAACTTCACATGTGCGCTCCTTAACACATGAAACCTTGGCTCTAGTGAGAATGGTTGTATCTTGGTCATCCAGACACCTTTTTCAATGAGAAAAAAAGTGTTTCCTACTGTAAATGGCCCTCCAGACGCAATGGAAGATGTCTCACAACCCATAAATTATCATAAATTCTAAAACCAAAACCTCCATTTCGTCCCTTCAATGTTGTTTCCGTTGAATGTACCCTGTATGATGGTAACTCCTTGTAAGCTTGGGTTCTTCTTAGTATTGGAGTATATGGACCTGAAAATAAAATCTCCATGGCTACAAATGCTGAGAGAATATTAGATAAGAGAAGTAGAATAGAAGGAATGGGGCTCATCTCCCATTGAGTGGCTAGGGCGCATCACCTTGCCCTGAGAAGCATAGAATGCTCCCATATAAAATCAATTTGACAAAAGATGTGAATAGGAGTTGCTTGGATTATTTTATAGAAGTCATGGTGACATGCTGAGCAAGTTGACCTGCTTGGTGACCTGTGAGAACCCTTCCACATGGGCCACCCATGAATGAGTAGACTTGCCTTGCTTTTTCCATACAAGATTTCTCTCCTTTAGAAACTGCACCCTCCTTGTCTCAAGTTGTTTCCTGCTTTGTAAAAATTTCCTACTTTGTAAACTTGGTTCCATTTTGTAAATTGCACCCTCCTAGCTTTTTCTAGTTGTTTCCACTTTTTTTCTTTTGGCATGTTCTTACACCTTCTATGCTTTTCTTCTTTGGCTAATTTTTTGCTTCTAGTTCTAATTTGGCAACCTTATCCTCATGAGGGCACCCTATTTCCCCTCTTGCACACATATTATCAATTCTAATTACCAAAATTAATTAAAATTAATAAAATTCATTACTTCACTTGAATTAGGATAAAATTTATTCTATGCATGCTTAATAAAATGAAATTATTTTCCTTAGGGGTTATTTTGTCCCCTTTTACCCATGGTCACTGAATTAGCCAAAATTGGGGACATGACAATCATATCTTCTACTTCATCATTGGATAACTTGAATCCCATCACCAACCACTGCTGGTGTGGGTCCCTTCTTGCTTGTACATGCATATGGTGGGGCCCAGCTTTGAACTTTGCCACCCTGCAATACTTAGACATGACTACTTCTTCGATCCATGGTATTTGAAATACATAGTACCTTAACGCCTCCAATTGCATGTACATCGACACATTGCTCTCTTGTTGTTGGCTCTGTATGTCTGAATATAAGAGATTCATATAGCGCGACCCATAACATGGGCCAATAGGGTGCATCCCTTGATAGTTCACCTGCTCCGCCCAACCCAGGAAAGAGATGAGTAATAATAACCATGAGTATGTAAAGGGGGCACCATTATCCTGAGCATCTGCAACATCTGCGAGGAACTCATTTAAAAGGAAAGTATACCAATTCATTTGGACACCCATCGCATAGTTCTCTGCCGCAAAAATGATAGAGGTAGTAACTTGGTTTGGTTTATTCTTCCGCACCAACTTAGTGGCTAAAAATTTGGCAGTGAATCGAACACCCTGGTCATTGATAGAGGCTACGTTGAAGCCCCTATTTCTCTTTGACAAATTATATTTTTCATTCATCCTTGTCGCCAGGTCACGGTCCCACTCTTTTCCAACAAATAACTGCGACGGATTTACCCCAGCCTTGGGTAAACTTGTAATTCGAGCAATAAGGTCCTTATCAATGGATACCTTGGTTTCCAATCAAAGGAACCCTCCATTCAAGCATACTAAAAGCTGATTCACGCATGCATTGGCCTCCGCAATGAGATCAAAGTGCGGTAGATGTAACAACAATAGCAAACCAGCTTGGGCCACACCGAGAGCCCACTGCTATAGTTCTAACTCAGTCAGATGGCCCTCTTCTCCAATAATGGGCTTCATGTAATTGGTATAGTTGAATTTTGTGAACTTACTGGTGTCATGATCAGCGTAAGATAACTTTTGAATGTTCCTCAAGATGTCTCCTTGCACTATAACCCCCTTTGGCACCAAAATAATATCAATTTGGTATCGTGCATTCTTTTGCATCCTCACTAGTTTTGCTCTGGAATTATTGGGTGAAACATACTCTAGAAATAACGTCGCAGAGCTCGTCATATATGTGCCCACATCATGGTGTGCCTTCGTTCATGGTTCAGGGTTTGGTCAGTTGGATTTCCTTGTCTTTTGAGGCACATTTACAGGCACCTATGAAGAAAGCACCTCAGGATGATCTGGATTCATAGAAGTGGAGCCCGACATTCAGACTTCTTCAAAATATCCCTGATACTCACTTCCAACGGACAATTCAACCTGCATTTTGATATCACACAACTTCAAAATCTCTCAGCCCAAAATTCGACCCTAGCTTAATCTCAGTCGTGACTGTAATAGCTCAAATTCACAATGAAGAATGAACAAGGTAGAAGAGGGCTTTTAAATTTATCCCCAAATGTGATCGGTTTGTCATTCCCAAGATGAATTAATTATGTTAGATCCTCCAATGATGAAATTGGCAGTGGTGAATCTCTTCACACATGCCAATCATTTCATCATTTAATTTGAAAATCCCACTAACACCGCCGCGAAACGCATCATAAAAGATGCAATAAATGCGTAAGGTCACTCCGGAAATTCAAAAAATAGAACCGCAACAAACAACTCACTCATCAAAATATATAACTTCGACGGGTCTAGCATGTTAGGGTTTCCAAGTGCCAGAAATAACACTTTGACAAGCTACCTTCGACAGACTGGGAAGTTGGGATTTTCAATTGACAGAGATAATAATTCGATAGGGAAACCCTCGACGGAGCATCTATGACAAAACATTAAATTTTGGTTTCTGTAAAGCTCCGACAGAACTGTACATCGACACAACTAATCTACAACAAAACAGCTTCAACAGAAATAAAACTTGGGGTTTCCATTTTTTTTAATTTTATTATGTACAAACTTGCAATCAATTATTTTCACTTTGACACTCCACGGTTGTCCATGTAGGGATTCATTCATCTCCCATTCACCAATCATCGAAGGATTTGACCATCTAGTGTTTGTAACTGTACTACACCACCTTCTGTAACAAATTTTATAACATATGGCCCTAGCCAATGCATTTGTAACTTACCAAGATGTTTGAAGAATTTTCTATCATAGAGAAGAAATCAATCTCCTCGCTGGAAATGTTTCTTAGTGATTTGGCAATCATGCCACACCTTTTCTCGGTCTTTCTGCACCTGCTAATGAAAACCGGCAACAAAGCGGTCTTCCTCCAATTGAAGTAACTGCACCAATATTTCTTTAATGGCCCTAGTACCAGACATACCCGTAAAAGCTGCAATACTTAATCTGGAGACGATGTATTTGTTAGAACATTATTACACCTTAGTACCTTAGTCATAAGTCATTTTATTGATTTATTGGTCCAAAACAGGTTAATAATTACCATCCAAGGTTGTTAGAAGGTTGTTAGAAGTTAGTTAGGGAAAATGATGACTTATCCACCAAAGTATGGGCCAAAATTGGTCAAATATAGTTGTTGGAGCCCTAATTATGACCACCACCAGCATTTATTACCACTATTTGATCTAAGGCACCCTGTTTCCCTATTTTAAGGAAACTATATTTTACTTAAGGCGCCCATGCATTGAACCTAGTCATTTTGACCCTTTCTTACTTGTTTGGGACTATCCTTGGATACCTAACTCCACCCAATATTATCCACCACATGTGTGAGACTCATTAATGTCTTCTCATTCCCATCCAACATTCACATGGACAATTCGTACCTGTTTGGTTAGATTTGGGAGCCTATTGGTCAACCTAGGGGGGATTGAGGTCTAATGTAAGCTAGCCACTTATACAGCCTCCAAAGGAAAACTAATTCTTCCTATTGTTATATAAGGAGGATCACAACTCATTGTTGGGTTGGACAGTTAATAAAATATGATATTTGATCATTTTTTTTTTGGATTTTGATCATTTATATTATTGGTTTTTTATCATTTGTGACTGGTTTTTTATCATTTATATTCCAGAATTCTTTTTGCACTAATGTATTGCATACTTAGCTATTTATTTCAAATGTGAGGTAATATATAGATTCTTGATCCTACTATGATATAGATTTCAGATGGTATCAAAGCTCTTGGAGCTTCTATTCGAACCAAGATTGTTTTAGAAGTGCACCATAAGCAGTGGAGAAACCACAGAAGTCCCCAAGGCCATTTCCTTGAAACCATTGGATAAATTCTTTGGAGTCTACCCAGGGTGTGATGCTCTCTCGAATGTGCCTTCTATCAAGCAAGGTTCGAATCTGTTAGTGTAGATCCCCTCCTGCGTGTTGAGAGTTTTATTGTAGGTACAAAAGTGCACCCTTGTCACCAAGTGCGTAAGTAGCAAAAGATGGAGCAAACTCATGTAAATTTTCTCACTCCATTCAACTATTTTGAGTGTAAGTCTGAAATGGTTATCCAACTAATATCCAAGGGTCTCTTCATAATCATAATGGGTACTGAGGTTGAACCAAACTCTGCAGTAGAGAAGTCTGATTTCTTCAACAGAATGGATGAAGCATTTGGCATGCTTTGTCTTAGTATTTCAAGAGACCTCCTGTTTCATGTAGATATTATTGCTACCCCAGATGAATTTTGGCTCAAGATTGAGTCTTTGTTTGGAAAGACTGATGAGATGAGGGGCCATCAACTTGAGAATGATTTGATCTCACTCAATCCAAGCAACTTCGAATCCATCCAGGATTTCTTCACCAAGTTCAAGAGCTTGGTCTTGCAAATCAAATAGTGTGGCATTGACAAGAAATAAGAATAGTTGGTCTTGTCCATAATTTCGAAATTGGGTCCTGAGTATTCAGTCTTTGTCTCTACATTTTACTCCACCAAACCTACAATTTGCAATTGGAAGATGCCATCTTTGGATGATTTCATGGAGATGCTAAATCAAGAGAAAGATAAGTTGGTCTTGATGGGTTCCATTAAGAAAAAATACCAAGTTCTTGCTGCTGACGATTCAAAGCAAGCTAGAGGCAAGCAAAATCCCCAGGGTTCAAAACCACAAGAGAAGAAGAAAGACAAGGAGAAACCCAAATATTCTGATGGGGGTTCGAATCTTGTCAAAGACAACGGAAAGAAGAAGGAGAATACAAAATGCACCTACTGTCCAAAGGGTTTCCACCTTGAGAGTGCATGCATGAAGAAAACTATTGATATGATGACCCATCTCCTATAGAAGAATAAAATTCCTCTTCCAGAAATCTCAAAGAAGAAAGAGGGTATTTCTGAAGACAAGGAGAGTTGCCATGCATTGATGGATAGTACCTTAGAGTCCTCTTCTTTCATCATTGATTTAGGTGCCTCAAGGCACATGTCTTCTTCAAAATATTCATTCTCTACTCTTGCTCCATACAGTGGTTCTTCCATTCTCATGGGAGATGAATAAAAAATCACAGCTAGAGGCATTGGGAAAATCTCACTAGAAAATGGGTACTTCAGTAATGTACTGTATGTGCCAGATCTTGAAGAAAACTTACTCTCTATGTACCAAATGAACCATACTACTTCGTCCAAGAGATTGATATCCACTCAGGATGATGTGGATATCTTAGAAGTTTCGATTGGTAAAGTTGTAGCAATGGGTGTTGCAGATCATGATTCGAGAATGTACAAGTTCTCTCATTTTCTTGAGTAGTATTCTCCAAATGCACTTATGTCACATGGTAATGAAGTCAGCAATCTATGGCATAAGAGTTTTGGACACCTCAACTACAAATATCTTCAAGCTTTGAGCAAAGAAGAGATGGTTGAAGGTTTTCCAACAATCAGATTTTCCAATGGCACTTGCAAAGGGTGCATTGTTGGGAAGCATGATGAGTGAAAGTATGAGAAGGGGAAGGCAAGAAGAGCTGCTAAACCTCTTGATTTAGTGCATTCAGATCTGATTGGTACTCTTCCCACACCCTCCTATGGTAACTAAAATTATGTCCTTACTTTCATTGATGATTTCTCAAGATATTGTTGGTTGTATTTTCTCAAGCAAAAATATGAAGTGTTCCAATCTTCCAAATTTTTCAAATCTTGTGTGGAAAACTTCAATGGGAGAAATATGAAGGTATTAAGGACTGATAATGGAATGGAATATGTGAATAAGGATCTGCATAAGCTCTATGAAGAGAATGGAATCCAAATGCAACATTTTGTGCCTTACACACCTTAGCAAAACAGTGTCGCAGAGCGTAAGAATAGATCATTGAATGAGATGGCCACATGCATGATGGAGGCTAAGTCTTTGCCTCCTAAACTATGGGATGAATCCATGAATTGTGCTTCATATTTTCAGAATAGATCACCACACAAATCCTTCAGAGGCTTGAATCCATTTGAGGCTTGGATGGGTCACAAGCCCAATGTTTCTCATTTCAGGGTGTTTGGCTCAAAAGCTTGGGCTAGAATTCCTCCAAAGAGGAGAAAGGCCTTGTAGCCCCAAATCAAGGAGTCTATCATGGTTGTATATGAAGAAGATGGAAAAGGATACAAGCTCTTTGATCCCTCATCTCACAAACCTTCATTGAAAGAAGTGTACAGTTCAAAGAAGAAGATCCCATGCATGCTACAGAACAAGATGATGGGGAATGCTCAAACCCCCTGCTTAGAGATGATGTAAGTGATGGTTCTTTTTCTTATATTTATGATTCTAATATGGAGGATGTAGGTGATTATATTTCTACATATCATTACCCTCTCTCGAGGCCCAAGTGGGCTGAGAAAACCATACAAGTTGCTGGTGAGCTTGTTGGAGATCCTCAAGATCTTAGGAAGACTAGATCACAGTTTCACAATTCTTTTGCTTCTTGTGATACATATATTCATGGTAGATGTTTCCTTGTGGTTGGATCTGATCCTAAACCATATTAATAATAATAAAAAGACCCAATATGGAAAACAACCATGCAAGAAGAGATGAACTCTCTCCATGACAATGAAACATGGGATTTGGTCCCTCTTCCTCCGAAGAGGAAACTAGTGCAATCTAAATAGCGGTATAGGACCAAAATGGTCTATGATGGTTCTGATATGAATTATTAGGCTAGGTTGGTGGCTAATGGATTCTCTCAAGTCCATGGAGTGGACTATACAGAGACATTTGCAACGGTGGCAAAGATGGATTCAATCAAGCTAGTTTTGGCCATTGTTGCTTCCAAGCAATGGGAGGTTCATCACATGGATGTGAAGAGTGGATTTCTTCATGGGGATATTGATGAGGAGATATATATGCAGCATCCTGAAGGTTTCATTGCATATTATACATGTTAGAGCAATATTGTACCTTAGTACCTTAATCATTAATCAAATAATGATTATTAGGTGCTAAACTGGTTAATACTACATCCCTAGGTGTGAAAATGGTTATTGTGACATGGTTAGAACTTGTATAGACAAGTGTGAACAAGATAACAATGTATGGGCCAAAGTATGGGACAAATTATGGGCCAAGGGTGGTCAAACTAGCTGTTAGGTTCCCTTATCCAAGCATTTATTTCCTATAGCATGCCTAAGGTGCCCTTATCCCCAGTTTTAAGGACTTGCTTTGACCTAGGGTACACATGCATTGAACTTGGCCATTTGTCCTTCTTTTGGCTATTTTTGGCCTAACCTAACCTACCTAACTTCCACCCAACCTTATCCTCCACATGTGTGAACCTCATTATGACTTGCTATGCTCACCCAATGTTCACATGGTCATTTTGTACATGTTTGGGATATTTTGGAGCTATTTGGTCAACCTAGGGGGGATTGTGGCTCAATCTAAGCTAGCTAAGCGTGGACACTCCAAGTGAATCCTATTTCTTTCTATTTCTATATACGGATGATCCAAACTCATTGTAACATTGGACAGCTAATAAACTCTGATATTTGATCATTTGTGTTTATTGATTTTTTATCATTTGTGTTGATATTTGATCATTTGTTTTCCAAAAATGTATATGCACTTGTTTCTTGCATAATAAGTTAAATATTTCAATTGTGAGGTATCTATAGTAGCTAGATCCTACTGTGATAGATATTTTACATGGTAGCAAAGCTCTTGGAGCTATTATTCGAACTAGAGATTGTTTTAGTGGTATGGCAGAAGCAATAGAGAAACCACAGAAGTCCCTGGAACTATTGCATTGAAGCCATTGGAGAAATCCATTGGAGTCTATCTAGGGTGTGATGCTCTCCTGAATGCACCTACTATCAAACAAGGTTTGAATATATTAGTGTAGATTCCCTCCTAAGTGATTGAGATTTTTCTATTGCATGTACAATAGCTTCTACATGGATTCGAAAGTTCCTCTTCTTACTCCATTCAGTTATGAAGAATGGAAGCCTAAAATGTGTGCATATCTCAAGAGACAAGGTCTCTATGATTTTTACATTGGTGCTGATAGTGAACCAGAGACTTATGAAGAGAAAAAAGATTGGCTAAATGATTGTGACAGAGTATTCGGAGCTATTTGTCTAGCCATGTCTCCATGCATGCACTACTTGATTGGTTCTGCAGACTATCCATTTGAGCTATGGTCCAACTTGGAAAAGGATCTTGATAAGCAGAATAATGGTTCATTGAGTGAGCCTATGGACACCTCTACATGTGCTCTCCCTCCTTATGGTTCGGCATCTACTCTCTTTGATGAAGTTGTGCATGAAGATCGAATGGAAAAATCTTCAACACAAGTTCCTATTGTTATAGATCTCTTTGATTTGAATGATTCCTCTATACGCTATGAAGTAGAATGTGAAGAGATGTCATCTATTGCACAAGATGTTGCTGTAAATGATGAATATACAGCAAATGGAGCATCCATTGTTGAAGAAGTACTGTCACTACATTCATCATTGTTCTCCAATAATTCTTCAAATGTTGATTTTGAGGATGTTAAGCTAGTTGTTGAAGATCCTTTGCATACTTCACTAGATTATGGCACAAAATTTTCTTATATTTTGGATTATTTGAAGGCTGCATCAAACTGTGATATGTCTGCAAATTCACTCACCAATTCTGATCCAAAGCCTTCTACCTATTCCTCTATGGTGACTAGCACATTTTCTCACAATTTTATTGGAGAAGGAGACGTTACCATTGTATTGGCATGCATTGAACCTTTGTTCCTCTTACTTGGACCTGATCATACCTATTTTGGATCTAATTTTATTTCAGATTTCAAGTCCAAAGATCATTTGAAACTATTTTTCATTATTCTTGGAGTTGCCATAAGAGTTTTTGGTTCAAAGTTTCAAGAAATTTCAGTTTTGCTTGATGTTGATTTCTCCACTTTTGGTTCAAATTTTTTGGCACAAGGATCTCAAGACTCATTTGGATCTGATTTCAGTATGAAGTTCAAGTCTAATGAGCAGCCACTTCTACTCTCACATTAGTTTATTGGAGCTATTCTACATGGCTACATTCTCCATCATACAGTTGTTCGTGTTTCTGATCTAGTTGAGCAACAATATCTTCTTCCAAAGAAGAAGGTTACTCCAGACATATAATCAAGTTCACACCTACTTGAGTTTTGGAGAAGTTTAAATTTGGAGTGCTTCATGTCCATTTTAGAGGGGAGGTTTAATTTCCCATGTGGTTTTCCTTCTTTCCTTGGTTATATGGACAAATAAATTTTTATGTTGTAAAAGGTGACTTGAGCCTTAGTTGCCAAGGACTTATTTTTTATATTCCACTAAGTATAGATTATGGGGGGGGTTTAGATCAATATTGTACCTTAGTACCTTAATCATTAATCAAATAATGATTATTAGGTGCTAAACTCGTTAATACTACATCCCTAGGTGTGAAAATGGTTATTGTGAAGTCGTTAGAACTTGTATGGACAAGTGTGAACAAGATAACAATGTATGGGCCAAATGTGAGCCAAAGTATGGGCCAAGGGTGGTCAAACTAGCTATTAGGATCCCTTATCCAAGCATTTATTTTCTCCAGCATGCCTAAGACTCCCTTATCCCATGTTTTAAGGATCTGCTTTGACCTAGGTCGCACATGCATTGAACTTGGCCATTTGTCCCTATGTTGGCTATTTTTGGCCTAACCTAGCCTACCTAACTTCCACCCAACCTTATCCTCCACATGTGTGAACCTCATTATGACTTCCCATGCTCACCCAATGTTCACATGGTCATTTTTTACATGTTTGGGATATTTTGGAGCTATTTGGTAAACCTAGGGGGGATTGTGCTTCAATCTAATCTTGCTAAGTGTGGACACTCCAAGTGCATCCTATTTCTTCCTATTTCTATATAAGGATGATCCAAACTCATTGTAACATTGGACAGTTAATAAACTCTGATATTTGATTGTAGTGTCCCCTTCTCTCATGAAATGCAGGGAAGGAAACATTAACAACACACCGGGCTTTTGGCAGACTTAGCCCCAAAATTTATACTCCAAAAATATGTGAGAATTAAAACTTCTGTGTGCAGATTTGAAATTCAATAAAACACAGCGGAATTTAACATAACAATACACATAAGCACAAACAGAAGATGATTCCATATGCAGGGATTCAATCCCATTCTTATGCTATGCACATACTTCATTTCAATTTCAACCTCATGAATAAATAACATTCATATTTAACACATCGCAGAGCACAGAATATATATATAAATTAAAATCACAGAGAGCACTTATCTTGCAACGCAAATGTCCAACGACTGGCTACGTGAGAGCAGCGTTCCACCCAACCGTAGATCTCTGTCCAGCCTGTATTCTTTCAGCTGAGAGATCACCCCCGAGCTGGGATGTGTATCCACTAAGGAGGAACTAGATGGCTCACTCATAGTCAGGGTTTCACTCAAACAGCCATGCTAAGCCAACACACAGTTGGGTTTTTCAAGCATGCAATAGGAGATGGAGGAGGATGCTAGTCCACTGAGCTCAATCCCAGAGCCACATACACTTCAAGCTGGACTCAGCAATCCCATCCTCTGTTCATACCTCCACTCTTGGATTTCTCACAACTCTGTCACAAATAACCCCAAATCCGTCACTGATTTTCTGGGCAGTTAGAACTGGGTTTTCCCATGGATTTTGGGGTAGCTATTGCTCCCAAATTCACCCCAGGGTTCATACCAATGGATCCCCCATTGGATTTCATTGTCCAATACCCAATCTGGGCGTTTTCGGCTTCCCAAAACGTGGGTTCTCTCACAGTCGCGATTTCTGGTTTTCTCCCTGCTGGGAACTCGTTTTGAATGGAAAATGATGTTGGGTTCTTTCACCATGGAATGGGGATGAGGAAGAAGCAACTTCCAAGAGGTAGAGTGACTTGTGGCACAAGTAAACAGAACCCATACCTACCCATACGAATTTCAAGGCTGCCCATGCTCCATTGAAGCCATGGGCTGACATCTCAACCACTTCCTTACAATGGCATAAATGTCATCTAGGAAAGTCAATGGGTTCTCATCATGACATATGGCAGCCTAGGGTTTAGTCCCATAGCCCCCTCACCACTCCCTAGTGGATACACGTGGCCCCTTCTCATTCGTTGCCTCCGTAGCCAGTTTTGGAATTTTATATTGCATGATGTTTATTTACATCCTTTTACAATGTTCCATGGCTTCAGAGCACATGATATCAAAATATCAAATACTTGCCCTTTAAATAAAATTCGAGCTTTCACTAGCGGGGCCTTGGCCTTGAGCTCCATGCTAGGAAAACATACATCACATGTACACATTATTTACATTAAAGGCTAATACATCCTAAGAGTCAGAATGGGGGTATTACATTGATCATTTGTGTTTCCTGGTTTTTGATCATTTGTGTTGATATTTGATCATTTGTTTTCCAGAAATGTATATACACTTGTTTCTTGCATAATAAGTTAAATCTTTCAATTGTGAGGTATCTATTGTAGCTATATCCTACTGTGATATAGATTTTACATGGTATCAGAGCTCTTGGAACTATTATTCGAACTAGATACTATTTTAGTGGTATGCCAGAAGCAGTGGAGAAACCACAAAAGTCCCTAGAACTATTGCATTGAAGCCATTGTAGAAATCCATTGGAGGCTATCCAGGGTGTGATGCTCTTCCGAATGCACCTACTATCAAACAGGGTTCTAATATGATCCCCTCCTGAGTGATTGAGAGTTTTCTATTGTAGGTACAACAACTTCTACATGGATTCGAAAGTTCTTCTTATTACTCCATTCAGTTATGCAGAATGGTGTGAAATTGAAGCACAACAGATATATGGAACAAGAGAAACAATTACAAGATATGCATAAAGAATAATATGCGAAAACTGTGCAAAAGACTTGCAGCAGTGCTCTATTGATTTACTCAAAATTAGAATACAATATAATGTTTTCACAATGACTGAATAGTTTGAATTAACCAAGGAGCTCATTCAAATAGCCTGCATGGTGTAGTTGGTCTGCACTAGTAGTCCTCATCATCATATCAGTGGTAGGGTCATCAATGCACAAGTAGCGATCAACCAAGTTTCAAATTGAGTCTAACTAAATGTAGGTAGGTGTAACCGATGCATGCAGTACTAATGTAGTGAAGGAGAATCCAAGGAGGGCGCATGAGGAGCTGTCAGTAGTCAAAACATCCAAACTAGTCTCTTTGGGTGTCCATCGAAGTGTTTTAGTCAGTTAACTAGTCAATCTGTCCTCAAATCAAGGAACAGATCCACAAATCATGCAACTAACTGAGTGTGTCACTGGTGGTAGGTAAGAGAGGGCGTACTTTGTATCAGGAGATTAAAACAAGGCACATCATGGACTAGGAGGGCTGGAACTAAGCAGAAACGAGCTCTTGGGGCTAGTAAACTAGGGACTAGGTGCTGGGATACTACCATACTAATGACTAGATGCATGCAAATGCATGCAAAATGCATGAAAACATAAAGATGATGGTTAGAATATCCTAACACCCCCAACAAGCTATGCTATGAGGTAAAAACTAAAATATAGGGCCTTGGTATCTGAGACCAAAGGTCACCCCAATACAGAAAATAATCCAAAAATGCTAGAAAAATCTAAGTGAGGAAAGAGGGAAAACGCAGTGGGAAGAAATCCCCCCCTCAAGCTAAACACTGAAGGATCTAAGCTATCTCCACTGTAGTAGAACTCACCCCTAATAACGAACAAAGGTAATAGAACTTCTTCTCAGTGAAGCTCTTGGTGAAAATGTCTGCAATTTGTTCTTCTGTAGGGCAATATTGCAGTACAATGGTTTTGTCATGCACAAGCTCTCGGATGTAGTGCATGTGGATCTCAATATCCTTGGTCCTTTGAATCTGAACTGGATTTGTTGAGATCTTGATATCACTCTGATTGTCACAAAAAATGACAGTAGAAGTGGTGCTACCAATATCAAACTCTGCAAGAATACCCTGCAACCAAACTGCATGAATGCAAGCATTGATCGCTCCTCGATATTCTACCTCTGCTAAAGATAAGGAAATGGAAGCCTGCTTTTTGCTTGACCAGCAAATAGGCCCTGTTCCAATCATGAAAACATATCCTGAATTGGACTTCCGATCAATGTTATCACCCTCCCAATCTGAATCAGTGAATCCCACTAAATCTAGATCAGAGTTTGCAGCATATTGTATGCCAAAGTGTCTAGTACCCTGCACATAGTGCAAGATTCTCTTGGCTTCCCTCCAATGAATCTCATGGGAATTCTGCATATATATTTACATGGCACTCACGGCATAAGAGATATTAGTCCTAGAATGTGTCAAGTATAGAAGACTTCCAATCAACTGTCGATAAAGTGTCGAATCCACCAATGGTGTGGAATCACCATCCTCGAGTCTTATTCCTGAGACGAATGGGAATGGTGATGCCTTACAATATGACATATTAAACTTGTTTAGCAGGTCTGAAGCATATTTTTGTTGATATATGGTGATCCCATCAAAATGTTGAGCAATCTCTAACCCAAGGAATTGCTTCAACAAGCCCAAATCACTCATGTCAAAAACTACCGATCGAAGCAAGATTGCTTTCAGTTATCAAAAGGTCATCAAAATAAAGGACAATGATCAGAAAATTACCTTCATGCTCCTATTGGTACACATTTGGATCTGATTCACACCTTGCAAAATTCTGTGACAGAAGGAAGGAATCCATCTTTGCATACCAAGCTCTTGGGGCCTGTTTTAAACCATACAATGATTTGTTCAGTCTGCACACTAATGTCAGATCTGATATGTAGCATTCAGTATGTTTCATGTATATCTCTTCTTTCATATCTCCATGGAGTAATGTACTCTTCACATCCATATGGTGCACTTCCCAGTGCTTAGATCCGGAAATTGCCAAAACTAGGCGGATAGAATCCATCTTTGCAGTCGGTGCAAAGGTCTTGGTGTAGTCCACTCCTTGGACTTGGGAGAAGACTTTTGAAACCAACCTAGATTTTCATTTGTATTTTTAGCCATCTGCAGCAACCTTATTTCGGTAGACCCATTTTCATTGGACTAATTTCCTCCCAGGTGGAAGAGAAACTAGCTCCCATGTAGCATTTTTCTGAAGGGAACTTTACTCTTCATCCATGTCGGTTTTCCATCTCGGTGGGATTGATAGTATGATTTAGGATCAGAACCTATCATCAAAAAAAAAAAATCAGACAGTGAAGTATCATAATATGAAAGAGCCATACCCTCTCTTTGAAATTCTACTCTAGTTCTTCTTGGATCGGTAGGATTTCCAATGTTTGAACCAGCAGATTGGAGAGTATTTTGGGTGCACTTTGGAAATTGTTAGGGATCATATGGATCTGCATATAAACCTAATATTTCATGTTCATTGACATCTGATAAAATATCATAAATATCATAACAAAAACTATCACCATCTTCTTTCGATTCTTCTTCTTGTGGAGGAGGCAAATCAGCAGTTTCTTCCTCGACTAGCTTTAGATCTTGAAGCGGTTCTTCAAATCTTACACTTCACTCGATGAATATATTTTTGGATTTGATATCCATGAGTTTGTAGCATTTATATTATTCACCATATCCAATGAGGATGCACTCAGTACTTTGCGGATCCAAATATTTTCTCTTCTCAATCGGAATTTTAGCCCATGCAGTGGAGCCAAAAACCCTGAGATTGGACACATCAGGCTTGTGACCAGTATAGGCTTCGAAAGGAGTAGTATCTTTCACATATGAGTGTAGAACTCTATTTCGAATGTATGCAACAACATTCATGGCCTCAACCCAAATATTTGCATCCAAACCCTTTGACTCAAGCATACAAGTTGCCATCTCTTTTAGTGGTCGGTTATTCCTTTTCCGCTACACCATTCTACTGAGGTGTGTAGGGAACATTGTGTTGGTTCTGAAATCCATTTTATGCACAAATTTGCAGCAGCTTTGATTTTATATATTCACCTCCATTATCATATCTAATAGCTTTGATATTTCTCTCGGTGGCAGTCTCAACAGAAGCCTTGAAAATCTTGAATTTTTCTAGCACTTTCGACTTGTTTTTTAGAAAGAAGACCCAAGTAAATCTGGAGAAGTCATCACTAAATGTAAGAACATACCTCGATCCATTCATGGAGGTATTTGGAAGTGGACCACTGATATCAAAATGGATCATCCCTAAAATGCAAGTAGCTCTGCTAGATTTTCCTCGATCAAACTTGTGCTCGAGGTGCTTCCCAATGATGCAACCCTTGCATATCCCTTTCGAGGATTTGATTTTTGGAAGGCCATCAACCATGTGTTTGTTTTGTAGCAACTGCAAATACTTATCATTTAGGTGACCAAATATCTCATGCCAAAGCTGACTAGCCTCATTTCCATGAGTGAGAAGGGCACTTGGCTTTTCATGTGGCAAGAAGTGAGAAAACTCATATGCTTTTGCAACATGATTGGATTTTCCTACCGCAATGAGTTTTTCACTTGAAATATCAGAAATTTCAACTTTGTTAGGTTTGAATACAACTTTCTTTGGTGAACCAGTGTGTGTCATTTGATACACTGAAAGTATATTCGAAGCTAAGGAGGGAACATAGAGAACATTCTAGAAACTGCCATGCTCTAAATGAATAGTACCTTTGCCCTTTGAAGAAATTTGAGAGTCATCTCCCATGTGGATGGAGATGCAGCTATCGGAATCCAATGATAAGAAGGAGACTTTTGTAGAAACCATGTGGTTTGAAGCTCCTGAATCTATGAGAAGAGTTGCAGAGTTCGAAACACTAGCTATGAGAGCATGACCTCTTTCTGTATGATCATTGTTATCCTTCTTCCTTTTGCCATCAGGAAGAGTAATGTTGTTTTTCTCTAAGAGAAGGGCCATCTAATCTATGGTCTTCTTTATGCATGAGCTTTCAGGATGAAAGCCCCTACTACAATAAGAACATTTAGTCTTCTCTTTTCCCTTTTATTTGTCTTTCTTTGAACTGGATGGCTCATGTGACTGATCTGTCTTCTCATTTTTCTTTGGATAATCAAGATTTGGCTTCTCTTTATTTTGCTTCCCTTTTCCACTCTTAGCTTTGGATCCTCCAGCAAAAAGGGCTTGATATTTAGAGGTTTTGATGGTCCCCATTTGAACAAGCTTATCATGCTCTTTTGTCAAGGATTCAATGAAGGCATTCAAGGTAGGCATCTTCCAATTAGGAACTGTGAGCTTTCCCATATTGAAAGTGGAAACTAAAATTGAATAAACTTTTCCTAGCTTCGTAAGGATGGATATAATCAATTTATTATCTTCCTTTTCCACTCGACATTGCTTCAATAGCATTACCAAGTTCTTAAACTTAGTGAAGAAGTCATTGATGGTCTCGAAATTCTCAGGATTGAGTGGAATCAACTGATTCTCATGCTGATAGGATCTCATTTCATCCTGCTTGCCAAAGAGAGTGGCAAGTTGTTCCCACACCTCTTTCGGAGTAGTAAATCCACTAAAATGGAAAATAATATCCTTAGAAATGTTGAGACAAAGGAAACCATAGGATTCATCAAGCTTATTGAAGTATTTTCCCTTCTCCACTGCAGATGTAGCTTCAAATTCTAGGCCCATGGTGACTCTATAGAAGCCCTTAGAGCGCAATACAATCTCCATATCAGCCTTCCACTGATAATAGTTGAAGGGAGTGAGGAGATTAGATGAAGAAGTGTCCATATCAAGAAGAGCGAATGCAATAGGAGGAGGAGAGAACCTGCAAATAAAAAACAAACAAGAACCATTTAGGTCGACAACCTGCACTTTTCAAGTTGCATCACACCCGGCATAGGAGATTCAAGCAAGCTTGAAGATCCAATGAGCAATATCTAGGAATTATGTGGAAAACTTTCAGCTTCTGGTGCAGAGTTGGAATTTTGGAGCAATAGCTGGAACTACAGAAAGTGGTGCAACTGCAGAAAATTGCTGCAATGTGAAAAACCTTGCTCAATATTCATGAATAATCCCTGCAAAAAAGTATTCTTGTCCTTGTCGTGGCTCTGATAACATGTGAAATTGAAGCACAACAGATCTATGGAACAAGAGAAACAGTTACAAGAGATGCATAAAGAATAATATGTGAAAACTATGCAAAAGACTTGCAGCAGTGCTCTATTGATTTACTCAGAAGTAGAATACAATACAATGTTGTCACAATGACAGAATATTTCGAATTAACCAAGGAGTTCATTCAGATATCCTGCATGGTGTAGCTGGTCTGCACTTGTTAAGATTTAATATGCTAAGACAGAAAATATCAGCATTATATTCCATTTCACAATAATAGCATATACAGGATCACTGAAAGAACAACAAGCACAACATAAACACAAGAGACATAGATTTATCTTGGGAAACCCTCATGGGGAAGAAAACCCAGCAAAGCTTCCTCAATATAAATGACCAGCAAATACAAAGATGTAATCCACAACCATGAGATCCTTCTCCTCCACAGCAGATCTCTCTCTTAATTATGCGCTATTCACAAGTGAGTGCAATGTGTATTAAATGAGGAACACAACTCCTCTATTTATACACAACTCCGACTTGTATTTTATATTAACTAGGTCGGCCCCAACTTAACCACTGGGTTAAACACCCCATTACAACTGACTAGGCCGACCCCTCTAGGGTGGTCTAATAACCCTTTGACCCACCTAACACATACAGGGCCGACCCCCACTAGGGAAGTCTAATAACCCAAGTTACCACATTCCGACGGAGGAATAAACATCTCCGGATATACAATAAGGTCTTCACGGAGGAATGAAACAACTCCGGAATAATAAAGTACAAATATAATATTCTTAGAAGTTACAATATTTCAACGCTCCCCCTTAACGAGAAGGATATTATAACAACATCTGCAGAAGCAAGGAGTCATCAAAATCATACATGATACATTTGAAAATTATTGGAAGCTTTCTCAACATCATCAATAACTCAAGCAGTTATTGGAACATCTTCAATACTGGAACATCAACATCTTCAATACTGAGTCTTCATATTCTGCAGCACTCGAACAGCTACAACAACATCAACATCATCATATGGATCCTCACGATCATCAGCATCATCATCACACGATCATCAGCATCGTCATCACACGATCATCATCATCGTCATCTAGATCATCATGATCAGTATCATCGTCATGTAGATCATCACGATCAGCAGCATCGTCATCTAGACCATCACGATCAGCAGCATCGTCATCTAGATCATCACGATCAGCAGCATCATCATCTAGCTCATCACGATCAACATCATCGTCATCTAGATCATCACGATCAACAACATCGTCATCTCACGATCATCAGCATCGTCATCAACTGGATCCTCTCGATCAACAACACAATAGCAGCATACCCTGCAACACACATGATCTATTTAAGACACCATATCATGTTTAGGGACGATGCAGTCCACTCATCAACTTAGACAAAGTCTGAGGACCACTTCTCGAATACATACATCTATAGATCAATTCAGGGACCGAAGTCCAGGGATGATACAATCCCCTCACTCTTGGAGACATCTGTCTGCGGATCAGTTTAGGACTGAAGTCCAAGGATGATACAATCCCCACTCTCGGTGACAACTGTCTGCGGCTCAGTTTAGGACTGAAGTTGTAGCTAGGGTTTTCACCCCAGCTTGTGCAAATGAGCACCTACTAAGGAGAATGGACTCCTTAGTAGCAGTTCCATAAACAGTAAATGAAAACAGTATTAAACTTAAACTAGCATGAGCATTAACATAAATAACTAAAACATGAAAATATGGTAAAGATCTTTCTTTTTTATATTAAAAATTACCTCAGGTGTAGAGGTTGGTGAAGTTCTTGCAGTAGTCCAGGAGGGTTGCTTCCAAGCTTTTAGCTTTGTTCCTTTCTCTTTCTCCAAAGGGTGGAAATGGGCCAAAGGGGCACTCAAGGGTGAAAGTAGCTCAAGGGTGAGCTAGGGTTTCGAGAGTGATTTTGGCAAAGTAAGGGTGTGTTTGACTGTGGATATGAAATGAGGGGCCTCCATCACCTATTTATAGGTTTTTAGTGGTGGAGAGCTGGCCCATGGTTTTGGGCACCATATGGTTTAGGTCAACTGTATAGGGTTTTTGCTTCCTTTTTCCCTCTTTTTCCTCTTTTTTGTATTTTTTATTCCCTTTTTAGAGGGTTTTTGCTATTTTGGAGGAATTTTGGATTATTTTGGGGGAAAAGGGGGTTTTTTGGCCTTTTGGAGGCTTTTTTTAATTGTTTTTTGGACTTTTGGAGGCTTTTTAATGGGATTTTAAGGTTTTGGAGGCAAATATGGTAGGAAATATGGACAAATGAGTCATGTAATGGGGTAGATGAGGTAGTGAGCACTTTTTGGGTGTTAACAGATTGCCCCCTGATGTGTGAGGGCAGGAGCTCCTCGTATGGCCGATAGACATCATAAGTCGTTTATGGTTTTCCTGGGGTGTGGAGAAGAGAAGAAACGAACTAGAGCCCGGAACAACGGTCCCGAACAAACTGCAAAAACTGAAAGTACATGACCTCAATAATGAATGAGGAATAATCTGAACATATGGACGAGGCAAGCATTCCCATGCTTGTATCAAGATATAGAACAACAATAACAATGGGGTCCAAAATATGGGGACCTGAAATATACATGGCCTCAAACAATGAATGAGGAAGAATCTCAATATATGGACGAGGAGGGCATACCCATGCTCATATCAAGATACATAAATAACTGTGACGCTCGAAAAAGGGGGACCTGTAAGATACATAGAGAACCACTGTGTACATCATAAGGGTCTAGAGGGGACACCAATCTGGGATATACTGCTGGGCTGACCATGTTTGAGCTGAAGAAATGATGCACTGGAATAACTATAGTGCTGCTGAGTGGGGTACCAGAGGAACTGATGAGCTGCTGGATCATAGTGACGGGGAGTCATATCCTCAATGGTACACTGAAATGGGTACTCAAGGAAGCATATAACTGGATGGATTCCGAATACAATCACCAACACAACCCGGACATCCACGAGAACATATAACTGGGCATTTCGAAGTGACTCACCAATGTGCTAGAGTTGGGGGAAATCTGGGGTCTTTGACCAATAACGGAAGGGATATAAACCCTGCGCGATTCTCAACGATGTGATCAAGGTGTTGAATTCGAGCATGTGAGAAACAACCACTCGGAGAGGCAATGATGACTCCTCTCAAAATGGTCCATAGGCACTCACCACAAATGGTGATGGGTCCAAGGCGCAGGTACCTCTGGGTCAATCCTCTGGAATAGAGGGGCTGTCGTCGACAGAGGGAGACTTGCAACTAGCAAGGCAATGGTGTTTCCTTGATAGGAGCGCGAGGTGGAGAACCGAAGTGTGATAGTACTGAAGGTAGGACTGTCATACTATGGGGGATAACTGGGCAAGTAGAGTGGGTGGACTCAAACTTCCTTTGTTCAGAGTATGATGGCGGGGATGATCGGGAAGCATATGAAACTGACTGGTGGGAAAGGGATCATAGCTGTAATGGATCAAGGATAGGGACTGGGGTGAGTGATACTCAAGTTGGTGTAAAATGGTAGGAGACTGTAGAATACTCTGAACAAAGGCGACCTGATTGGGGGTGCTGCCGAGATGATCGATCCTAGTGCCAAGAGGCACGGGGAGACTTCTTCATGGGTTAAGGAACTAGAATAAGTGTGTTTAAAATGGCACTGTCGTGTGGATTTATACGAGCCCAGGAGAGTTCATGCTCGTGATTGCTTTCAATTTTGAGGAGTCTGAAAGCGATAAGAAGACTCTGAAATAATGGAATGGTACTGTCGTGTGGATTTGTACGAGCCCAGGACAGTTCATGCTCGTGGTTGCTTTCAATTTTAGAGAGTCTGAAAGCGATAAGAAGACTCCAGGGGGTTGCTTTTTCGTGTGTTAGTCTCCAAGGCCCGGAGAAGCATAAAAGGATGCAATGAAGAACTCTTCTAGCCGGTGTGACTAGAGTATTCCTTTTTCGTAAGTAGTCTACCAGGTCCGGAAAAGGGTTAAACTTATACCACATAGACTCCCTTTCAGGTACTTTAACGAGCATGAAAGGAAGCAATATTGCTCGGTGATCTTTTCATTGTTTTAGGAGTCAGAAAAGAGCTTAACAGAAACTCCCTAAGTGCCTTTTTCGTAAAGGACTTGTCCGCGTGAAAAAGGGATAAAATTATATTGAACAAAAGGAATGGCCAGGCAAGGAGGAATTGCTTAATCGAGGAACATTGATGATGACCAAGAACGAGGGAGGGGGGGAACACTGGTGGGCCTCCTTGCGGGATAATGAATGGTGGAAAAATAACGAAATAATTGCAGTATGACAGGAGTGAATGGCTCATGTAAAAAGGTGGAATAATCCGATGGGGGCCGATGTGGTGCGCAAATCGAGGCATCAAGGTGTCGGGACACAATGTTGAAACTATACCTGGTGAGAGCAAGAAATGATCTCAAGCATCATCACGAGCTCGAAAAAATGAATCCGGTGATATAAAAAGTGTCAAAAAATGGATAACGACTGATGTGGCACGCAAACCAAGGCAACGGGGGGCGTTTTGGAAAAAATACCCAAAAAATATGGGGATGAGAGCGAGAAATGATCTCAAGCATCATCATGGGCTCGGAAAAATGAATCCGATGATATAAAATATATCAAAAATGGAGAGCAGCCGAAGTGGCACACAAACCGAGGTGACTAATGGTGTCTAAAAAATGATGTGGAAAAAATAAGAAAACAAGTTGACCATCATGAGGGTCTCGTCGTGCTGATTCCAGTGGTGGAAATAGTTCGAAAAATGGACTCCGTATGGGTTCAGAATGGCCAAAACAAGTAAAAGTCAACGGATTATAAATAGTAAGTGTGTCCAACATGACAAGTGTCATTTGGACTTGTTGACTTTGACTAGTAATCAGAGTGGACCAGAGCTGAGTTGGTGTTTTTGGACGATCCAACCGACCGTTTTCAAATCCGGGAGTTACAGGTATTCCGATAAACTCATACCTGCATTTTCATTGGGTTCGGGGTGGGGGTAGTGGGTTTTAGGGGAATTTTTGTACGGTCCACGTGGGGTGGACCGCGAGTTTGTAGGGTGGAACCACGGTCGGTGACCGCGGGTTCTAGGACGGATCACGCGGACGGGGACCGCGAGGTTCAGGTCGGAATACGCGGTCTGGTACCACGCGTTTCGAGGCTGGACACGCGGTGCGGGACCGCGAGTTCGGTTCCTACAGGCGCGGTTCCGGACCGCGGCTGTAGCCCTGACAGCTGCGGTCAGAAACCGCGGCAAGGGGCCCTAAAGCCACGATTGGGATCGAGCTTTTAGGGTTTCCCCAGGGGGGTAGGGTTACTTCTTTGACATGAGTCTGATGAGTTTGCCTTATGTGATTGACAGGATGCCGTTGGTGCTTTGGAGAGAGCGGGATGTCCCGGATGAGATAGTGGATGTCATCCGGAGGGATCGGCACGTGCAGTTGACCTTGGGGTTGTGCGGACTGCTGAAGTTCGCACAGGTGCCTATGATGCGTTCAGCAGCGCTGTTGCTGAACTGATTAGTGAGCTTTTGGGAGTCGGACATCCAGGCATTCAGGGTGCAGGGAGCGAGGGTGGATCTCACCCTCGCATATGTATACTTCTTGACGGGGTTGCCCTGTCTGGGTAGGGTGGCTGATACGTAGCCACGAGTATCCGCAGATGTGGATATGGAGGATATGTTGGAGCGGTACTGTGTTCCGGAGGCTAGGGTACAGAGGAATGCACTCCGTGTGGTGGACCTGCAGGAGCCAGCAGTACAGGCGATTGCAACGTGCGTGGTTTGGGTTTTGGGGTCCCAATCAGCTAAGAAGGTGTCCGGGGGCCAGATGCAGCTGGTGGAGCGGGTATTGGATGGTGTTTATTATGCTTGGGGCCAGATGTTCCTCACTTGTGTTCAGCAGCAGCTGACATTGGTGAAGGAATCTGGCAAGGGATTATGTTATGGATCCTTTCTATGTGTCGTCTTCATGGAGCGGATACCTACATTGCGGCCGCGGGTGCCAGTCAGGGCAGGAGGACTGAGGGAGCCACGCATGGTGCGGTGGGGAGAGATGATGCGCCGCCAGGTTGGTGGTGAGGTTGCGAGATACTTCACCCAGGAGCTCTACCTTTAGTGGTTGCAGATGTCGCTGACACTGGATGATTATCCATACAGAGATATGGACTATACTGGGGATCCAAAGGCACCACGGCCGCCAGGGCAGGCGTGGGGACCAGATGGTACGTATTGATTTGCTTGATTATTGTTGATGTCAAGATTTGTGTATGTTAGGTTTTTGATATACTATTACTGACTGATGTGTGATCTACAGATGTTGGCCCGAGACCACCACCAGGACATGTAGCTTGCAGGGGGCATGTGGCGGTACCATCCCTGCCAGGCCGAGGGGAGGTACGTCGACACGACGTCGAGGGGACTCTGGAGTCCGTACGGATGCTTCTGGATCGGTTGCTGGTGGGAGTGACTGATGAGGGACATGGATCCAGAGGTGATTCAGGACTGTCTGAGGGCGCCATGGGAGTTCCGATCGATCACGATCCGGGTGGCTATTTTGGCGGATAGGGGTCGGGCACAGGAGCCCGTAGGGGATGAGGAGCTGCCGGAGGAGGAGCGGGGTGAGGACGCGGAGGAAGATGATGCAGGTAGTGATGGAGGGTATGACTCTCATTAGGGATTGCAGGGGACTCACCCCCGATATTGTAGCTAAGGCATGTATTCTATGAGGCATATGGATGTATAGATATTTTTTGTATAGCTGAGTACGGGGGTACTCAGGACATGTGTAGCATATTGACGTTTATTTTTTGATACATATATATGCACATGGATGCACCTTTTTGTGATGATGATGTAGTGTACGCATGTGGATGCGCTTATGGTTTGTTATATGTTTGTACTGCACGTGGATGCAAGTAGTGTAGGATGTTGGGCACGTGGATGCCCCTTGTGTATTTGATGTTATGTATTGCACATGGATGCAACGTTATGTATGTAGGATAGGCACATGGATGCCCTTGTATAGTAATGTGTTTTTATTTTATTGCACATGGATGCAAATGGTTATGTGATGATAGGCACGTGGATGCCCCTTGGCAATCTTTTTGGATTTTTATATATTTTTGATGAGATGTTATGGGATGATGATGCATGATGGATGTTTTACATGGTGTGATTGATGTGCCAATCTAGGATGTTGTTAGCCATTTGATCTGCGACACTATTTTGAGCTCTTGGGACATGGGTGAATGTTATGGATTCAAATTGTCAGCTGGGTTGTTTTGTACGCAGGAATTTTCTAAAGAGGCAGGGATCACGCACCTGGTAGCAGTTGTTGAGCTGGGAGACGAGTAGCTAGGAGTCAAGGAACACATGAAGGTGGCATATGCCCATCTGGAGGGCAGCAGTTAGGAGACCGGTCACAGCATCATACTCCGCCTGGTTATTGGTAGCAGTGCCTATACATATTCTGTCAAGGTGAATCAATTCATGTGAAGGGGAATATAAGACCCATGCTGCAGAAGCCAGGTTTGGAGACCAGCGGCTTGCTCCATCGGCGAAGCCAATGTAATGAGGTGGAAGATGGTCCATCTGTGATCATGCAAAAATGATGAATGTAAGATTGCGGTAAAAAAGGTGAAAAACAAAAAGAGAGCAAACTGTACAAGATGGACCAATGGGGTCGTGGGTTTATTTAGGGATAAAAGCATTTAAGATACAACCCATTACGGGGGTCGCGCAAAGGGTGACCTTCTGAGTTAGTTAAAATGTATGCCCCATTGTCGAGGAAGGTCTGCACGATGTAAGGGCCTTGCCACATGGATTCAAACTTTCCTTTACCAGTTTTGTCGTGGGCTTGGTCATAGGCGAGAACGAGGTCCCCTTCATGGAAAGTTCGAGGGTGTACATGTTTGTCGTAACCAGCTTTGGAGCGGTTCTTGGCGGCTTCAATGGTCTGGTGAGTGGCACGACGGTCTTCATCAGCTTGTTCTAGTGATAGCAGACGTTGCTCGAGTGGGGGGGTGTCTGGGAGAAGCTCGACGGCGATGTGTAAGGCAGGTATCTGACACTAGATGGGGAGGATAGACTCTACACCGTGAACTAAATGAAACGGGGTAAAATCGGTGGCAGTTTTGGTGGATGTTTAGTAAGCCCATAATGCAGGGATCAGCATGTGGTGCCATTTGGACTTATGACTGTCGACAGTGCGTTGGAGGATGGTTTTTAAAATTTTGTTAATGGCCTCTACTTGGCCATTCCCTTGGGGGTAGTAAGCAGAGGAATACTGATGTTCGAACCTCAGTAGGGTGGATAACTCGCGCCAAAGGGAATCTTTGAAGTGTGACCCATGGTTTGACACCAACTGTTTGGGGACCCCAAATCGAGTGATAACATGGTTAAAAAAGAAACGGGCAGCGGTGTCAGCTTTGCAATTGAAGGTGGGCATGGCTTCGGCCCATTTGGTGAAGTAATCGACGGCGACAATGATGTACTTATGGTCGTTGGCGGATGAGGGTTTACATTCCATGAAGTTGATGGCCCACTTATAAAAGGGGCCAACGATGACGACTGGGTGTAGCGGAGCGGGTGGTGTCCGGGCCTTGGGGGCAAAAAGTTGGCAATTATGGCAATGTTTGACCGCTATGATGCAATCGGTAAAGAGTGTGGGCCAGAAGTATCCGGCGCGGATGACCTTTTGGGTGGTGGCCATTCCAGAGAAATGTCCTCCATAGGCACCGCTATGACAGTCATTGAGGACGTGTTCAGCCTCTGTGTAAGGAAACAACAGAGAATCGTGTCAACCCCTCGCCGGTAAAGGACATCGCCTAAGAGGAGATATCGAGAGGCCTGGTGACGGATACGATGGCGTCCATCACGACTGATGTTGGGTCGGAACTTCTGCGTGCGAAGGTATAACAAAATATCACCGTACCATGGGTCATCAGACGAGATGGTGAACAAGTGATTGTCGGGTAACTCATCGGAGATTTGTGGGGACGACAGAAGGGAGGGGAGATCGGTGATGAGCTGGGCAAGTGCGAGGGCTTTAATGCTATTAGGCGTTCTAAAAGTGAGGTCATATTCTTGGAGGATAATTACCCATTTAGCAATGCAACCTTGTAGGAGCCTCCTGTTTAAGAGATAGACCATGGGGTTGGAGTCGGTGACAACTGTGGTATGACTGAGTAAAATGTAGTGTCACGATTTTTGGATGGAAAAGACCATAGCAAGGGATAGTCTTTCCTCATATGGGTAACGTAGGGGTGGTCCATACAAGGTCTGGCTGACGTAATAAATGACATGCTCCTGGCGAGCGGCGTCTTCTTGAACAAGGAATCTGGACACGGCATAATCGGATGCCGAGACGTAAAGGATGAAGTCCTGAGAGAAATCCGAAGGGGAGATCAAAGGGGCTTGTGTGAGAGCTTTCTTGAGGGCTTCGAATGCAGCTTCTGCTTGCTCATCCCAAACAAAGGGTATGTGGGTATGAAGCAGGCGTAAGAAACCATGAATGGTGGTGGCATAATCAAGAACGAAGCGACGGAGGAAATTAGATCGCCCCTGCATAATCTGGAGCTGCCGAAGCATACAAGGAGAGGGAAGGTCTATGATGGCTTGGACTTTCAGGGGATCAACAACAATTCCTTTTTGGGAAACAATGAAACCCAACAACTGGCCTGCCGGAACGCAAAAGACACACTTGTGTGGGTTCAAGCGAATTTGATATTTGCGACAACGCAGGAAAACTTGTCGGAGGTCGTTAAGGTGGTCTGATCGTTTCCGGGAACGAGTTGTAAGGTCGTCAAGATAGACTAGCAGGATATGGACCAAGTCATGAAAACAATAGGTCATGGCCCGCTAGGAGGTGGCACCAACATTTTTGAGGCCGAAAGGCATGACGCGATAGGAAAAGGTGCCCCATGGGGTGGTAAAGGCAGTCTCGTACTGATCCTCCTTACGGATCTGAATCTGGTTGTATCCGGAAAAACCGTCCATGAAAGATAGGACTTCATGCCCTGCACACGCATCAATGAGTTGGTCAATAAATGGCGTGGGGAAGTTTTCTTTGGGACAGGCTCGGTTTAAATCGTGGAAGTCAGTACACACTCTGATGGTGCCTTGTTTTTTGTTAACAGGGACGGGGTTTGAAACCCAGGTGGTATATGCAATAGGATAAATGAATCCTGCTTTGCGAAGTTTCTCAATCTCTGCTTTAACAACGGGGAGCTTTGAGGGATGAATGGGGCGCTGTTTCCAGTTAACGGGGTACATCTGGCCATGTGTCAATGTGGTGCTCTATAATAGCGGGGTCGAGACCAGGAATTTCGGTATAGGACCAGGCAAAGACATCACGGAACTCTTGGAAAAGTTTTTTGTACTCTCCAATCTCATGCTCACTGCAGGAGGCTCCTAATGTAATGATTTCAAGAGCACCAGGTGGGTCATAGATATCTATGTGGATGATAGGTAAGATGTCGGCCATGTTACCCTCCTCAAAGGAATCAGGAGCAGGGATGGGATCCGTAAACCAGTCGACTTTGGCGGGAAGGAAATCTTTGGATTCAACCACAAATTGGGTAGCTGTGGTAGAGGAGGAGTCTTCTGGGAGGAAATAGGAATGATGGTGCATGTTGTCCCAGGGATAATCCGAGGTAGTGAGAGCCTCTAGAATCTCCTCATCATTGTGGAAACTTTGAGTTGTCAAATCGGTTGACAAGGGAGTGGTAGTTGAAGAGATCATATAAATGGTGTTAATCTCTCCGGATGTGGGTGATACTGGGGGGTGGATCTCCTCAATTGTGGGGGGTGCCGTCTCAAGGTCCAAATTATTCATCTCATAGAGAGCTGCTCTATAATCTGGGAGATCAGGACAGTGATGTGAGTAATGGCCGTAAATACCGCATATTGCACAAGGGTGGTTGGTACGCAGTGATTTATCACGAGGCTTAGGGGTTGGATCGAGTTCGACAACCGGGATGTTGGGGTCGTCGTCAAGCATTTGCATGTGTTCCTGTAATGCAGGTAATTGTGGACATTGATGAGTCAGATGGCCTAAATCATCACAAAATGAGCATTTGGGGGGAGCCCGAAACACGGGGGGTGTTTAACATTTTTGGGTGGGGGTACAGCAGTGTATGGTTGTGGGCCTCTGCCCCCAGTGTGCTTGATAAGAGGGGGGGATTCGTAGATGATGAAGGGGTAGTGACATCGGGAGGTAGTTGACTAGTAGTGGAAAACGGTTGCACCGGTTGTAGGACGACATTTGGTGTCGGAGGAGGAACGGGAGGTGAAATATACCACATGGGTAATCCCAAGGTTAACCCGGGGAGGCTAAGAGTAGCCATAACCGGGACGCTTACTACGCCCGAGGGAGGGAATAGGAAGGGGATTGTGTGGATGGGTGTAACACCAATGTGACTAGGTACCAATGATGGTTTGGGTAACAAGGGCGGTTGATTGTTGGGTGTTGGCGTATTATGGGAAAGGTTACATAGGTCAGATACTTCGGTAGCGGGTGACGGGGGTGGAATGGATTGGAATGTGGAGTTCATCGGCGTATCTGAGTAAACCCCTGGTCCTACGGAGGAAACAAACGAGGTAGTTGCACCACAAACAGGTTGTTCAACCATGGGGAGAACATTTTCAGGTGCAGCGGGGGCATTCAGATCGTAATAGGTGAGTTGGTCGACCTTGACCATGCGTCCGTCGTGGGGGAACATCATGGTATGAAAAATGGATGAGGCAACCGCCTGCATGGCATACATGTAGCTGCAGGCAAGTAAGAGGTTATAATCAAGTTGGGCATTGATGACCTCTATGTCAATGAGCACTATTTTACCATCCAACTGGACGGGGACATTAGCTAAGAGACCTTGGGGTTGAGCCGAACGGTCGTCGTAGGCTCGCAACGCAGTGGTGGACTGCTAGAGAGTAGGGGATCCCAACTTCTGCCAAACGAATGTGGACATAACGCATGTAGAGGCACCTTCATCGATAATGCACCGATGGATGACAAAATTCCAAACGGAAATAGAAACTTGGAACGCTAAAGTGGAAGGCAGGCGTGGTTCGTACTGGTCCAAATCGAAGGCCATCAGTCATGAATCATTTGGGTCAATAGCACCAATGGTGGAGAGCAAAGTCTTGCGCTGTGAAGGACAGTTTTTTAAGACTTCTAACGCCAACATGGTTGCGGGAGATTGGGCTAAGTCATCTACAATGTTGTAATTTGACGCAGCGCGAGCATTGGGATTATTGTTGATGCGACGAAGTGGGAAGCGAGGTGCTTTGGAGGCGCCATCGAGGGGAGCCGGAGGTATACGTAACGTCTGATCAATGGGATGAGCGTTAGTGTTTTTGTCGGCGGGAGAGGCTTCAGGGGTGGAGCCATATTGGTTCCGACGGGTTTGGAGGTTGACATCGCCGGATGACATCATTAACAAGTGATGGGTACCTGATTCTAACATGGGTTGATCAGGAGCGGAATAAGTAATCTGATGTTGTGGTGGCGCGTTGCCTTGAGGGGGAGTCAACGGCTGAGTGTTTACTACACCTTGGGTTGGTAAGGGGTTTTGCAGCACCAAAGGTTTATGCTGAGGTGGTGGGGGGTTGGGTGGCGCCTGAGGAGCCGCGTGCCCTTGATGATGGGCATCATCAGTCCAGAGTTGCCGAGCTCACTCCAAATGTGGGAAAGCATGTGTGTAGTGGCCATAGACACCGCAAATAGAACAAGGATGGTTTGTTCACAAATTAGGATTTTTGGCCTGCTTGGGCGGTCGATCAGGGTTCTGGTTGGCAGGTGCCGCATTATTGTTGTTGGGGGGATTGGGAGGTTGACCGCCTTTTTCTGGAGGGGGGTTGTTCCCACGGTTACGGCCTTTTCCACGGTTTTTCTGGCCCTATTGGCGCTGGTTATTTTGGTTCTACTGTGGATTCTGTTGGGCGTATACTTTCCCTTGGGCAGCAGGTGGGTTCTAAGGTTGTGCAGGTGCGGGAGCAGGCTGCGGTGGATAATAAGCAGGTGGAGGCTGCGCAGGTGCTGAACCCTGTGGGGGTTGCTGATATGTCTGCGGAATGGGTTGTGGGTTTGTCGTAGGGGCTGCCTGTGGCAGGTAATAAGTGGGTTGGGCCTGAGAGGACACAAGAGCTGGTGCAGCCTGTGGGTGGTAATATGGCTGAGGTGTGACCGGGGGGGCGTAAGTGGGGGATGCATGACCAAAGCACTGAGGTGGACAGGAGGGTCCGTGGGAATGGTGGTGATGTGCCATGGGAGCATACGAATTGGTTGCTCCGGATTGAGATGTAGCCTGCGAAAGGTCAGGGCCATGGCTAGGACGTGCTATGGAAAAGGGTTGAGGATGCGAGGCAACACGACCAATGATGCCATCTGCGGCATGGGATGCCCTCAATGCATCGTGTTGAGAGGAATCACCACGAGGGGCGTCAGGTATGATGGAATATAGATAACCCGACTGGGCATAAATGAGGTCAAATTGCTGGGCTTTGAGGATGGCCTCTTCTTCGTACTGGGGTCGTTCGGATGCCACATCCTTGGCAATGACAGGAAGGAGGGATTTTAGAAACCAATCTAAGAAGATACGGTCGTCTAACTTGATTTTGCAGAGGCTGCGACGTCGACGCCACTCATGAATGTAGTCAGTGATGTGGGTAGTTGTGTTCTTTATGCAAGATAGTAGGATCTCAACTCTCGCGTCATAGCAGACAGGTAACTGAAAGAACTACAGGAAAGTTGAGGCAAGGGAAGTAAAGGTGGCATGGGTCCCATGGGGCTGCTCGATGTACCACTTAGCTGCAGAGCCAGTGAGGGTGCGCTGTAACAGACGGAGGTGGACATAGTTGTCCACTATGGAGTTGGAGGAACACCATAGATGGAAGGACATAATATGGTTCTGGGGGTCCTCACCTGCCTTGCCCTAAAACTTAGGGATGTCGGAGGGGAGCTTGGTGGGCATGTGAGGCCACGTAGGGTCATGTCTAATGGGATCATTAGTCAGTCTAGCTAGGTCAGGAAGGTTGAGACTAGCCATGAATGGAAAACTAGTAGAAGGATGTGACATACTAGCGGTTGTGACCATGTTGGGGCCAATGCCCCCAAGTGGAGGGGATGGGTTTGGGATGTTGCCCCCAAGTGGAGGAACGAAAGTGGTATGGGACGGTCCTGAACTGCCAAGGGTAGTGTGAGTCACTGATGGAGTGGCTATAGGTATGCTAGCGACTGGAATGGGTACAATGATCGGAATGGTAGGTGTGGGCCCCATCGAGGGCATACCCAAAGCAGGTGTGGTAGCTGGTGTGGTGGTGGATGCTCCACCAATGGTCCCTACAAAGAAAGGGGTGGAAGTCACACCAGCCATGGGGCTGGTTGGTGCAGTGTAAGTGGGGTTCTCGAACTTTGCCTCAGAATCAGAGGTAAAATAAGGGGCGTCTAGATCGGGTGATGGAGTTCTATGCCGTTGACGAGTGGAGTCAACTGACAAAGCTCGAGATCTAGGATGAGTGATATCAAGTGATGAAGATCTATGTCTATGACGGGTGATTACAAGTGAACCGTGCTATGGGGGTTCACCCCGGAGGCACCGAGAATGTCTCAAGGACTCAATGGTGACAGATGGTGTCAAGTATCTGGGGGTTGTGGTGAGTGAAAAATAACTCAAAAACCCTAATGCAATCGAGTGTGCAGAAGGAGAGCTCAAAAAATATGGCACTTAGGCTAACAACCAACTCAAAACACTTACTGTAACAGCTGTGCTACAATAAGTGGAGTATCAACAGAAATGGTCAGAATACCAACAAGCAGCAGGTTTCCTAAAAAATAAAAATAGTAGACTCGCTAGACAAAAAGGAGGTAAGGGAGCATGCAAACACCTAGCTAAATAGTATTTTGACTCAACTAGACATATCCTCTACAAGGTGATGAAATCCAAGTCAAACAATATGGATAGTAGAGCTAAGTGGCTAAAGATATCCCCCTACCAGGAGGGACACCGAGTAGTCAATCCTAGACGAAAAGCAACTAAGATACCCCGTTCATGACACGTTCGGTTGGGTGAATCTGCCGTTTGGTTCTATCGTCGTTGTATCCCGATACGGGTGATACATAGAGAACTATGAAAGGTATCTTTCGGTTACTGAATGGATTGCGGTATTCCACTCAAGCTTCCAGAACCAGTCTGACGACTTCAACCCTCCTAGGGGAGAGGCCTTCCCGATAAATTGGTTTTAAACCGTGCCAAAAAATACTAGGGGATTTTGGTTCCCTAATGGACAACAACTATGTCTCAAGTGTAAGCAACCGAGGGTGTTATTTGGATGCCTATCCCCCCGATCCTACCTAACTACAAAAATTCTTATGTGTTCCCCAAGTGGGGTTAGAATGTTGGTTGTTTTAAGTAGTATTTTAGGGCTCACTTGAATTAGGTGACAGAGTGTGTGCGTATGAGATGATGAACCCAAGTAAAAGTGCCACAGGGTGGGCAACTTTCTAACTAAAAATAACAATACATAATTTAAACTTTGAAATGCAAAATTTTCTCTTTTCAATTAAAATGCTGAAATTTTAAAAAATATTCTGTAAATGGAACAGAAATAATACTACAGAAAAAAGTTGTAGGGAATTATGGCTGCAGATAGGATAGATGGCTGTGCAGGTGCAGAAAATATTGCAGCAAAGTGTTGGGTTCAAAATAGCGAAAAAAGTGCAGAAAACAGACCGCGGGTCTGTGGCAAATCTGGGCGGTCGGACCACGAGAAATAGCTCAACAGTCGCGGACGGGTTGCGGGATTTTGGCTGAAAGACGCAGTCGGACCGCGGGAAAAAAGGTTGAAAGTCGCAGGCGGGTTGCAGGAAAATGGCTGAAAGCCGTAAGCGGGACGCGGGAAAGAGGTCAAAAGACGCAGGCGGGTTGCCGGAAAATGGCTGAAAGCCGCAGGCGGGATGCGGGAAAAAGGCCGAAAGACACAGGCGGGTTGCAGGAAAATGGCTGAAAGCCGCAAGCGGGACACAGGAAAGAGGCCGAAAGACGCTGGCGGGTTGCAGGAAAATGGTTGAAAGCCGCAAGCGGGACGTGGGAAAGAGGCCGAAAGAAGCAGGCGGGTCGCGGGAAAGAGGCCGCAAGACGCAGGAGGGTTGCAAGAAAATGGCTGAAAGCCGCAAGCGAGACGCGGGAAAAAGGATGAAAGATGTAGGCGGGTTGCAGAAAAATGGCTGAAAGCCGCAGACGGCCCACGGAAAAATGGGTTAACAGCCGCAGTTGGATCGCACGAAACAAGCTGATAGTCGCGGTCAGATCGCAGGTAACAGACTGGAAACCGCCGGTAGGTCACTGGAAACAGTCTGAGAGCCGCGGTTGGATCGCAGGTAAATGCCTGAAAGACGTGGTCGGAACGCAACTGCGGGGGGCAAAAGACGTGGTTTACAGCATCCGAAAGGGACAGCCGAAAGGAAAAAACAGAAAACTATTGCAGAAAATTGAAAACGTTTAAAACTTTAAAACGATAACCAGAAATTCTAAGGAACACAAGGGGAGTCGCTTAAACTGTAGCTAGGGTTTTCACCCCAGCTTGTGCAAATGAGCACCTACTAAGGAGAATGGACTCCTTAGTAGCAGTTCAATAAACAGTAAATGAAAACAGTAAAACAGTATTAAACTTAAACTAGCATGAGCATTAACATAAATAACTAAAACATGAAAATATGGTAAAGATCTTTCTTTTTTATATTAAAAATTACCTCAGGTGTAGAGGTTGGTGAAGTTCTTGCAGCAGTCCAGGAGGGTTGCTTCCAAGCTTTCAGCTTTGCTCCTTTCTCTTTCTCCAAAGGGTGGAAATGGACAAAAGGGGCACTCAAGGGTGAAAGTAGCTCAAGGGTGAGCTAGGGTTTCGAGAGTGATTTTGGCAGAGTAAGGGTGTGTTTGACTATGGATATGAAATGAGGGGCCTCCATCACCTATTTATAGGTTTTTAGTGGTGGAGAGCTGGCCCATGGTTTTGGGCACTATATGGTTTAGGTCAGCTGTATAGGTTTTTTGCTTCCTTTTTCCCTCTTTTTCCTCTTTTTTGTATTTTTTATTCCCTTTTTAGAGGGTTTTTGCTATTTTGGAGGAATTTTGGATTATTTTGGGGGAAAAAGGGGTTTTTTGGCCTTTTGGAGGCTTTTTAATGGGATTTTAAGGTTTTGGAGGCAAATATGGTAGGAAATATGGACAAATGAGTCATGTAATGGGGTAGATGAGGTAGTGAGCACTTTTTGGGTGTTAACAGAAGTCCAAGGATGAGACAATCCCCACTCTCAGTGACAACTGTCTGCGGCTCATTTTAGGACTAAAGTCCAAGGATGATACAATCCCCACTCTTGGTGACATCTGTCTGTAGCTCAGTTTAGGACTAAAGTCCAAGGATGATACAATCCCCACTCTCGATGACATCTGTTTGCGACTCAGTTTAGGACTAAAGTCCAAGGATGATACAATCCCCACTCTTGGTGACATATGTCTACGGCTCAGTTTAGGACTAAAGTCCAAGGATGAAACAATCCCCACTCTCGGTGACAACTGTATGCGGCTCAGTTTAGGATTGAAGTCCAAGGATGATACAATATTCTTACTCTTGGAGACATCTGTCTGCGGATCACTTTAGGACTGAAGTCCACGGATGATACAATCCTCTTACTCTCGGAAACATTTGTCTACAGATCACTTTAGGACTGAATTCCACAGATGATACAATCCTCTTACTCTCGGAGACATCTGTCTGCGGATCAATTCAGGGACCGAAGTCTGGGGACGATACAATCCCCTCTCATACATTTTGAACTAGTGGTTCTGAGATGATGCAATCCCCATCACGTACATTTTGAACTAGTGGTTCCGGGATGATGCAATCCCCATCAAGTACATTTTGAACTAGTGGTTCCAGGATGATGCAATCCCCATCACGTACATTTTGAACTAGCGGTTCCGGGATGATGTAATCCCCATCACATACATTTTGAACTAGGAGTTCAGGGATGATACAGTCCTATCATATCAACTAGGTACCATATACTGACCTCATCGTCAGAACAAGTAGACTCATCATCGATACAAGTATCCCCATCATCGATACAGTATCCAAATCAATAATACAAGTATCCACACCAATACGAGTATCAAAATCATCAATACAAGTATACACACCAATACAAGTATCCACATCATCAATACAAGTATCCAAAGATATCTTTATCGACCATATCACTCCCCCTTTCGAGGAGGGTCCTTTTGAACTACACCAAGCTTATCTCGGAAATACTCAAACTTTACTCGAGACAGAGGTTTGTTCAACACATCAGCAACTTGTTCATCAATGCCTACATACTCGATCTTGATAGCTCCTTTCTGCACCATATCCTGTAGATAGAAATATCGGATCTCTATGTGTTTTGACTTATCATGGAACACTTTATTCTTTGTCATCTTGATACAACTCTGGTTGTCACACAAGATCACAGTGGATTCCATCTCTAAGTCAAACAATCCTGATAACAACTTCTGAAGCCATACCGCTTCACAACTAGCAGAGAAAGCAACTATATATATTCTGCTTCAGCTATGCTGAGAGCCACACTAGACTGCTTCCTGCTAGACCACGAGATCATGGCAGATCCCGGACAATAACATCCACCCAATGTGCTCTTCCTGTCTAATACACTTTCTGCCCAATCAGCATCTTGTGTATCCATACAATCTGAAGTCATTATCTCCAGGACAACATAGACCAAAGTATATCGTACCCTTTAGGTACCTCATCACATGCTTTGCAACTATCAGGTGAACACATCTAGTTTCCACTAGATATTGACTCAAGGTGTTCACAGCAAAGCATATATCTGACCTGGTATTCGTCAGATACATCAGTGACGCAATAATCTGTCTATACAGAGTCATATCCACTAACTCTGATGATTCATCAGATAACAGATTCAAGTTGGAACCCATGAGAGTGGCCATTCCAACACATCAAATCTTTTCAAGATTTCTCAGCATACTTTCCCTGGTTGAGAAAGATTCCTTCTAGGCCTTGCCATACTTCAAGACCTGCATCAATCCGAGATCTTTCATGTCAAGTTATGTAGCTAGCTTCTTCTTGCTTTCCATGATTTGTTTCTCATTCCCTGTCAGAAAGAGATCATCCAAATAATAATAGTATCATCCATAACCTTAAGGTAAAGGTTAGGATCAAATTTCCTTCTGGTAAAGCCCAATCTTGTCAAGAAACTATCAATTCTCCCTCTGTGACAGAACATCATTCACACTCTGCATTTAGTGATCTTCTGCATATCTATCTGTGCCATCTCTCGTCAGATGGGTCTACTGATATGCACCTCAAGATCATTCAAACTCTGTGGTGAGTTCCTTCTTTATATAGATACCATCTTCAGCCTTGTAGCAAAGGTTGAAATATGCATCACCCATGGTGATCATTAAGCTCATCAATATGACTGACGATCCTAGGTACCCGTACAGGGATTTCTTTAATTGAATCCTGGGAGTTTTCTTGATTCGCACTTCTTCTTCAATCACACCATTGAGAGAACAGTATTTATCTACTTGGAGCAAACATCTCGTCATGATCCTCTTCCTCTTGCTAAGAGAATCTTCTAGACACGAGCCTTCTATAGTATGTTTGATTTGTAAATCTTCTTATTGAACATCCATCACTTGTTTAGTGTTCATCATTCTTCATGATCTTTCCTACAAATAAAAATTAAGTACATGATTAGTAATGCTTCATAATCATCAAATCATGTTGACATGATAACCTATTATGCATACATATATGATTTACATAGTTATGCTACTATCTTGACCAATACTTTGGCACAACACTTTTCCATATCCTATATGCATACAGTGGCTATCTAGATGCCTTCCATCTCTACCAGAACATACTATCGAGAGCGTGCACAGCTCTCAGAATGTCAGCAAAGAGGTTTCATTCTAGACAATCAACAATGGAATGTTTGTCCAACTTACCAATCATATGCATATTAGTAGTATACTGTTCAATGCTATATGAATGCTTACACTTAGCATGATATATTCTAGGAATACAAATATGCATACAAGTATTATGAACAATATCATAGACTATTCAATAATTCAAATAACAATTCAAGTACTTGTCTTTTTATGTCTTGTGAGGTTGCATCCTTCTTGGTCTCGACTTCTCTTCCATGTCATGAGCTTCTATCCATCCTTTACCACTATGCATGCTTAAGTGTGCACTAGTGTCATCATCATGATCTCATACATAATCATACATTCATTAGTATAAACTCAATATTATCACAACATTATGATTCTAAGTAATCTTGAGGATGTATGGTCATGATCATTCAATACATGGGTATACTAAGATCCTAACACAAAGTAGGATTCTAACTTGACATAGGCAAACATACCTGGATTAGTATACATGCTTAGTTATGTCCAACATACCCAAACAATATCTTTATTCTCTTCAATGATTTAGAGACCTTGTGCTAGTAACCTGCATGCCTCATAAGTTAAGCATAGTAGAAATAAATCATACATACCTCGTAAGTAGAGCTTCTAAAGACTATGGATAAGTCTTTTGTCTCTATGTCATCATGGTCATAGAACTTGATTTGTCTTTCTTGATGTACATGTCTTTTGTTAGCAGAAAACATCATCCTCATACAACACCATAGGTGCATTAGTACAATCATATAACCTTGATCAAAGAATGTCTTCTATCATTCACATGCATTCATACTTTTACTAGGGTGATAAGACAATTCTAAGATTAATCAAGATTGTACTAACCTCAATAATATGAAGACAAGCATATTATAAACTTAATCATGAACAGATTTCAACACATACCTATATCTCCTCAACTCATACCTGTGAGGGAATTCTTGTAGTCTTCTTATGTAAGGCCTTAGCCTCATCTCCCCCTGAAACTGGATCTAGAGCTCGATTAAGGTTTGTTAGAGAAACCCTAAAAATTCAAACTTTGACTTTCACACTTCTGAATGGATGGAAAGATGTGCCTTGTTGAGCTGATCAAACTAGCATACTTCAATTTTGAAATCTCCAAAATTTGACCCCTCAAAATTGCCTTTGAAACTTCTGGATCTTCTGGAAAGGATCCCGAACTAGGGTTTGATGAATCCCACCCTTTTTCCAAATCAAAAGGTTCAATCCAAAGCTCTAAACTCTTATTTTTCTAAGGAGCTTCCAGCCGTGGTCACAGACTTCAAAAATTCCAACTTTTGCAGAAGCCCTAATTTTCAACCTTTCTGATCAAAATCCCAAACTGGGGTTTGATCATGCCCGGTCTTCTACCCAACCACAAAATTCAATATTGGTCTCTAAATTTTGATTTTGATGAGTAGCATTCAGCCATGGAATCCGCTTCCAAAAATTCCAACTTTCTCCGAAACCCTAATTTTCAACAGCAGTGATGATTCAAGAATGAAGGTGCTCAAAATCCAAATCTATTTTGACTGAAATATGCACCTGATTGTTTCTGGTGTAACTCATAAATTATGAATCCACGGGGTCTGAAACTTATTCCTGTGATATCCCAACCTGTCCTCTTTCCAACCCCATAGGTATGACCTCATTTGTATTCTCTAAGAGAGAGTTATGCCAAGTGTCGCAACGTGACTTGTTTATGGGATAAAACAAGAGAGCGAACTTGTACGGTGTGCCACGTGTCACTGGTTCAACGTTGGCCTCTGAAAACGTTACCTGAGATAGTACATTCTGTGCACTACCTATCACATTTTATGAAATTTCATTTGGAGATTCCTAGCCCAAGTTATAAACTTTTTTCCTAGGTCACCTGATTATGACTGAGATCTGGAAGAGGTATAAACCCTAACTTGTACTGATCATAACTCACAAATAACAACAAATATGAGGGTGTCCTTTGGACACAAGGTACATGGAAATGTTATCTATGACTGATAAATTTTTTATATCCAGAACATTTTCCAAAATGTATTTATAGCAAAAGTTTCACGATGACTGGTTTTTTCTATACAAAACCCTAACCTTCAAATTGTCGCAAGTGAAGTAAGTGTCGTAAGTGCCATACATTGCCTTCCTTCAGGTTAGCTCTGATACCATGTTAATATTTAATATTATAATACAGAAAATATCAGCATTATATTCCATTTCACAATAATAGCATATACAGTATCACTGAAAGAACAACAAGCACAGCATAAACACAAAAGACACAGATTTATCCTGGGAAACCCTCATGGGGAAGAAAACCCAGCAAAGCTTCCTCAATATAGATGACCAAAAAATACAAAGATATAATCCACAACCATGAGCTCCTTCTCCTCTACTACATATCTCTCTCTCACTTATGTGCTATTCACAAGTGAGTGCAATGTGTATTAAATGAGGAATGCACCTCCTCTATTTATACACAACTCCGACTTGTATTTTATATTAACTAGGTCGGCCCCAACCTAACCACTGGGTTAAAAACCCCATTACAACTGACTGGGCCGACCCCTCTAAGGTGGTCTAATAACCCTTTGACCCACATAACACATACAAGGCCGACCCCCACTAGGGAAGTCTAATAACCCAAGTTACCACATTCCAACGGAGGAATAAACATCTCCGGATATACAATAAGGTCTTCACAGAGGAATGAAACATCTCCGGAATAATAAAGTACAAATATAATATTCTTAGAAGTTACAATATTTCAACAGCTCTAGGAGTCCTCATCATCAGATCAGTGGTAGTGTCATCAATGCACAAGTAACGGTCAATCAGGTGTCAAACTCAGTCTAACTAAATGTAGGTAGGTGTAACTGATGCACGGAGCACTAATGTAATGAAGGAGAATCCAAGGAGGACGCATGAGGATCTCTCAGTAGTTAGAACAGTCAAACTAGTCTCTCTGAGTGTCCATCGGAGTGTTTCAGTCAGTTAACTAGTCAATATGTCCTCAAATCAAGGAACATATCCACAAATCATGCAACTAACTAAGTGTGTCACTGGTGGTAGGTAAGAGAGGGTGCACTTTGTCTCGGGAGATGAAAACAAGGCGCATCATGGACTAGGAGGGTTGGAACTAAGAAGAAACAAGCTCCTGGGGCTAGTAAACTAGGGACTGCTGGGAGACTACCATACTGATGACTGGATGCATGCAAATGCATGCAAACATAAAGATGATGGTGAGAATATCCTAACAAATGGAAGCCTAAAATGTGTGCATATCTCAAGAGACAAAGTCTCTATGATTTTTCCATTGGTGCTGAGAGTGAACCAGAGTCTTAAGAAGAGAAAAATGATTGGCTAAATGATTGTGACAGAGCATTCGGAGCTATATGTCTATCCATGTCTCCATGCATGCACTACTTGATTGGTTATGCAGACTATCCATTTGAGCTATGGTCCAACTTGGAAAGGCTCTTGATAAGAAGAAGAATGGTGCATTGAGTGAGCCTATGGACACCTTTACATGTGCTCTCCCTCCTTATGGTTCGGCCTCTACTCTCTTTGATGAAGTTGTGCATGAAGATCGAATGGAAAAATATTCAACACAAGTTCCTATTGTTGTAGATATCTTTGATTCGAATGCTTCCTCTACATGCTATGAAGTAGAATGTGAAGAGACATCATCTATTGCACAAGATGTTGCTGCAAATGATGAATATACAACAAATAGAGCAGCCATTGTTGAAGAAGAACTGTCACTACATTCATCATTGTTCTCCAATAATTCTTCAAATGCTGATTTTGAGGATCATAAGCTAGTTGTTGAAGATCCTTTGCATACTTCACTAGCTGATAGTGCAAAATTTTCTTATATTTTGGATTATTTGAAGGCTGCATCAAAGTGTGATATGTCTGCAAATTCACTCACCAATTCTAATCCAAATCCTTCTACATATTCCTCTATGGTGACTAGCACATTTTCTCACAATTTTATTGAAGAAGCAGACATTGCCATTGTATTGGCATGCATTGAACTTTTTTCCTCTCACTTCGACTTCATCATACCTGTTTTGGATCTGATTTTATTTCATGTTTCAAGTCCAAAGATTATTTGGAACTATTTTTCATTATTCTTGGGGTTTCCATAAGATTTTTTGGTTCAAAGTTTCAAGAAATTTCAGCTTTGCTTGATGTTGATTTCAACACTTTTGGTTCAAATTTTTTGGCACAAGAATCTCAAGACTCATTTAGATCTGATTTTAGTCTGAAATTCAAGTCTAATTAGCAGCCACTTCTTCTCTCACATCAGTTTATTGGAGCTATTCTACATGGCTACATTCTCCATCATACAGTTGTTCATGTTTATGATCTAGTTGAGCAACAATCTCTTCTTCCAAAGAAGTAGTTTCCTCCAGACATATAATCAAGTTCACACCTACTTGAGTTTTAGAGAAGTTTAATTTTGGTGTGCTTCATGTCCATTTTAGAGGGGAGGTTTTATTTCCCATGTGGTTTTCCTTCTTTCCTTGGTTATATGGACAAATAAATTTTTATGTTGTAAAAGGTGACTTGAGCCTTAGTTGCCAAGGCCTTATTTTTTATATTCCACTAATTCTAGCTTATGGGGGGTGTTAGAGAAATATTGTACCTTAGTACCTTAATCATTAATCAAATAACGATTATTAGGTGCTAAACTGGTTAATACTACATCCCTAGGTGTGAAAATGGTTATTTTGAAGTGGTTAGAACTTGTATGGACAAGTGTGAACAAGATAACAATGTATGGGCCAAATGTGGGCCAAAGTATGGGCCAAGGGTGGTCAAACTAGCTGTTAGGAGCCCTTATCCAAGCATTTATTTCCTCCAGCATGCTTAAGGTTCCCTTATCCCCTGTTTTAAGGATTTTCTTTGACCTAGGGCGCATATGCATTGAACTTGGCCATTTGTCCCTCTTTTGGCTATTTTTGGCCTAGCCTAGCCTACCTAACTTCCACCCAGCCTTATCCTCCACATGTGTGAACCTCATTATGACTTCACATGCTCACTCAATGTTCGCATCGTCATTTTGTAAATGTTTGGGATATTTTGGAGCTATTTGGTCAACCTAGGGGGGATTGTGGCTCAATCTAAGCTAGCTAAGTGTGGACACTCCAAGTACATACTATTTCTTCCTATTTATATATAAGGATGATCCAAACTCATTGTAACATTGAACAATTAATAAACTCTGATATTTTATCATTTTTGTTTCCTGGTTTTTTATCATTTGTGTTGATATTTGATCATTTGTTTTCGAGAAATGTATATGCACTTGTTTCTTGCATAATAAGTTAAATATTTAAATTGTGAGGTATCTATAGCAGCTATATCCTACTGTGATAGATATTTTACATGGTATCAAAGCTCTTGGAGCTATTATTCGAACTAGGAACTGTTTTAGTGGTATGCCAGAAGCAGTGGAGAAACCACAGAAGTCCCTGGAACTATTGCATTCAATCCATTGGAGAAATCCATTGGAGTCGATCCAGGGTGTGATGCTCTCCCGAATGCACATACTATCAAACAGGGTTCAAAATGTTAGTGTAGATCCCCTCCTGAGTGATTGAGAGTTTTTTATTGCAGGTACAACAGCTTCTACATGGATTCGAAAGTTCTTCTTCTTAGTCCATTCAGTTAGGCAGAATGGAAGCCTAAAATGTGTCCATATCTTAAGAGACAAGGTCTCTATGATTTGTCTATTGGTGCAAAATTTTCTTATGGTTTGTATTATTTGAAGGTTGCATCAAAGTGTAATATGTTTACAAATTCACTCACCAATTCTGATCCAAATCCTTCTACCTATTCCTCTATGGTGACTAGCACATTTTCTCACAATTTTATTGAAGAAGGAGACATTGCCATTGTATTGGCATGCATTGAACCTTTATTCCTCTCACTTGGACCTGATCATACTTGTTTTAGATCTAATTTTATTTCAGAGTTCAAATCCAAATATCATTTGGAACTATTTTTCATTATTCTTGGATTTGCCATAAGAGTTTTGGGTTCAAAGTTTCAAGAAATTTCAGTTTTGCTTGATGTTGATTTCTCCACTTTTGGTTCAAAGTCTTTGGCACAAGAATATCAAAACTCATTTGGATCTGATTTCAGTATGAATTTCAAGTCTAATGAGCAGCCACTTCTGCTCTCACATCAGTTTATTGGAGCTGTTCTACATGGCTACATTCTCCATCATACAGTTGTTCATGTTTCTGATCTAGTTGAGCAATAATCTCTTCTTCCAAAGAAGAAGGTTCCTCCAGACATATAATCAAGTTCACACCTACTTGAGTTTTGGAGAAGTTTAATTTTGGTATGCTTCATGTCTATTTTAGAGGGGAGGTTTTATTTCCCATGTGGTTTTCCTTCTTTCCTTGGTTATATGGACAAATAAATTTTGATGTTGTAAAAGGTGACTTGAGCCTTAGTTGCCAAGGCCTTATTTTTTATATTCCACTAACTATATCTTATGGGGGGGTTTTAAAGCAATATTGTACCTTAGTACCTTAATCATTAATCAAATAATGATTATTAGGTGCTAAACTAGTTAATACTACATTCCTAGGTGTGAAAATGGTTATTGTGAAGTGGTTAGAACTTGTATGGACAAGTGTGAACAAGATAACAATGTATGGGCCAAAGTATGGGCCAAGGGTGGTCAAACTAGATGTTAGGTGCCCTTATGCAAGCATTTATTGCCTCCAGCATGCCTAAGGCACCCTTATCGCCTATTTTAAGCATCTGCTTTGACCTAGGGTGCACATGAATTGAACTTGGCCATTTGTCCCTCTTTTGGCTATTTTTGGCGTAACCTAGCCTACCTAACTTCCACCCAACCTTATCCTCCACATGTGTGAACCTCATTATGACTTCCCATGTTCACCCAATGTTCACATGGTCATTTTGTACATGTTTGGGATATTTTGGAGCTATTTGGTCAACCTAGGGGGGATTATGGCTCAATCTAAGCTAGCTAAGTGTTGACACTCCAAGTGCATCCTATTTATTCCTATTTCTATATAAGGATGATCCAAACTCATTGTAACATTGGAAAGTTAATAAACTCTGATATTTGATCATTTGTGTTTATATTTGATCATTTGTTTTCCAGAAATTTATATGGACTTGTTTCTAGCATAATAAGTTAAATCGTTCAATTGTGAGGTATATATAGTAGCTAGATCCTACTATGATAGATATTTTATATGGTATCAGAGCTATTAGAGCTATTATTCGAACTAGAGACTGTTTTAGTGGTATGCCAAAAGCAGTGGAGAAACCACAAAAATCCCTAGAACTATTGCATTGAAGCCTTTGGAGAAATCCATTGGAGTCTATCTAGGGTGTGATGCTCTCCTGAATGCACCTACTATCAAACAAGGTTTGAATATATTAGTGTAGATTCTCTCCTAAGTGATTGAGATTTTTCTATTGCATGTACAACAGCTTCTACATGGATTCGAAAGTTCCTCTTCTTACTCCATTCAGTTATGCAGAATGGAAGCCTAAAATGTGTGCATATCTCAAGAGACAAGGTCTCTATGATTTTTACATTGGTGCTGATAGTGAACCAGAGACTTATGAAGAGAAAAAAGATTGGCTAAATGATTGTGACAGAGTATTCGGAGCTATTTGTCTAGCCATAGCTTCGGGGTGTGATGTTAGTGTTGAGTATTTGGGAGAGCATCACAACCCGAATGCACCTACTATCAAACAGGGTTTTAATATGTTAGTGTAGATCCCCTCCTGAGTGATTGAGAGTTTGATATTGCAGGTACAATAGCTTCTACATGGATTCGAAAGTTCTTCTTCTTACTCCATCCAGTTATGCAGAATGGAAGCCTAAAATGTGTGCATATCTCAAGAGACAATGTCTCTATGAGTTTTCCATTGGTGCTGAGAGTGAACCAGAGTCTTATGAAGAGAAAAATAATTGGATAAATTATTGTGATAGAGCATTTGGAGCTATTTGTCTATCCATGCCTCCATGCATGCACTACTTGATTGGTTCTGCAGACTATTCATTTGAGTTATGGTCCACTTGGAAAAGGCTCTTGATAAGCAGAAGAACGGTGCATTGAGTGAGCCTATGGAAACCTCTACATGTGTTCTCCCTCCTTATGGTTTTGCCTCTACTCTCTGTGATGACGTTGTGCATGAAGATCGAATGAAAAAATCTTCAACACAACTTTGTATTGTTATAGATATCTTTGATTCGAATGATTCCTCTACATGCTATGAAGTAGAATGTGAAGAGACATCATCTATTGCACAAGATGTTGCTGCAAATGATGAATATACAACAAATGGAGCAGCCATTGTTGAAGAATAACTGTCACCACATTCATCATTGTTCTCCAATAATTCTTCAAATGCTGATTTTGAGGATGATAGGCTAGTTGTCGAAGATCCTTTGCATACATCACTAGATGATGGTGCAAAATTTTCGTATATTTTGGAGTATTTGAAGGCTGCATCAAAGTGTGATATGTTTGCAAATTCACTCACCAATTCTGATCCAAATCCTTCTACCTATTCCTCTATGGTGACTAGCACATTTTCTCACAATTTTATTGAAGAAGGAGACATTGCCATTGTATTGGCATGCATTGAACCTTTGTTCCTCTCACTTGGACCTCATCATACCTTTTTTTGTTGAATATTGTAACTTCTAAGAATATTATATTTGTACATTATTATTCCGGAGATGTTTCATCCCTCCGAGGTAACCCTATTATGTATCCGGAGATGTTTATTCCTCCGAGGGTTTGTGGTATCTAGGGTTATTAGACCCACCATGTGGGGGTCGGCCCTGATCTTATATTTTGGGGGTTATTAGACTTCTCCAAGAGAGGTCGGCCCCATTAGGTATTTTAGTCAGTGGGGAGTTAGTATAAATAGAGGAGGTGAACTCCTCATTAGATCACTCACTCACTTGTGGAAGATAGCACACTAGTCTGGGAGATATGCTAAGGAGACAAAGAAGGAGGGAGCACATCTTGTATTTTGGTTGATCATCTTATTGAGGAAAGCTTTGCTGGGTTTTCTACCCCATGAGGGTTTCCCAGGGTATATTCTGTGTCTATCTTGTGATTATGTTTCTTTCACTGATCTTGCTAGTCTATTTGGTTTAAACTTAACATGGTATCAGAGCTAGACTGAATAGGACATCTTTCACAAGGTAAGAATCTCTCTCTCTCTTTTCGGTGAAGTTTAGGGTTTCAGCAGAAAGTTGGTATTATTGAAATCTGATTACATGGCTGGATAGCCCTTCTCAAGACCTTTCTTTTGAGCCCTAGATCGAACTTTTTGGTTGGGTAGAACTCCAGGAATGTCAAACCCTAATTCTACCAAAAGTGCGATAAGTGAGAAATTGGTTTCAGTAGAAAGTTGGTATTTTTGGAATCTGATTACATGGCTGGATAGCCCTTCTCAAGACCTTTCTTTTCAGCCCTAGATCGAACTTTTTGGTTGGGTAGAACTCCGGGAAAGTCAAACCCTAATTCTACCAAAAATGCGATAAGTGAGAAATTGGTTTCAGCAGAAAGCTGGTATTTTTGAAAACTGATTACATGACTGGATAGCCCTTATCAAGACCATTTTTTGAACCCTATATCGAACTTTTTGGTTGGGTAGAACTTCGGAAAAGTCAAACCCTAATTCTACCAAAAGTGCGATAAAACCGGAAATTCTGTCCCAGGATCCGGAAAAGCAAAAAAGGTAATATTTCCAGGTAAGTACTACTCTGTCTCTTGGACTCCCCCAAGAGAAGATGGCTCCAAATACTAAGCTTGAAGGCAAGCTAGAAGGTATAGAGAATTTTCGGGCATGGAAATACAGAATTGGTCTCATACTTGAAGAGAATGATCTTGCTCATTATATCAAGGATGAAGTTGCAGAACCGGAAGGAGATGAAGCCAAAGAGAAGCATAGGAAGGATCTGATTAGGGAAAAGAGAATCATAGCTGATTCTATTAAAGACCACTTGATTCCCCAAGTGGCCTCCAAGAAGACTCCAAAGGAAATGTATAATGCCCTAGGAAGGATGTATGAAGGAAAGAACATCAATAGGAAGATGAATCTAAGGACTCAATTGAAGAACACCAAGATGCACAAAGGAGAGTCCATTCAAGATTACTTCTCAAGGGTCTATCTAATCAAGGAGCAACTAGATGCCATTGGTGATACTCTTGATGAAGATCAACTTGTGATGACTGCTCTAAATGGTCTCACTAGACCTTGGGAATCATTTATACAAACTATGTGTGCCAGAAAAGAAAGCATGAAGTTTGATATAGTATGGGAGGACTGTGTTCAAGAAGAAGCTAGGGTAGCCAACAGAGAAGCTCTTCTCAAAGAAGATGACCAAGCTTTGGCCACCCACACCAAAAGAGGAAAAAGGGGTCACTTCAGGAAAGTGAACCACAAGAGGCCTCAACCCTCTCATAGATTCAAAAGGAGAGGAGGATCAAATTCAGAAAGAGACATCTCCACGGTCCAATGTTTTAATTGTCTTAAGCTAGGACACGATGCTAGAGAATGTACCCTACCAGAAAAGAAGAAGAAAATGTTTGTTCACAAAAGGTATCATGCACATGTGGCAGAAGATTAGTGAAGAAGAAGAAGAAGAAGAAGAAGAAGTGGAGGAAAAGCCTCAAAAGAAAAGATCTAAAGTAAAGAAAGAAGATCCAGAAGAATATGTCTTATTTTCTGCACTCTCTGTAACTGTGTCTCCTAGTGAAGGCACATGGCTCATTGACAGTGGTGCTTCAAAGCACATGACAGGTCATAAGGAAACTCTCTCCAGGATCGAAGAAAAGTCTTCACCCCAAAAGGTATCTCTAGGAGATGATTATCAATATCCCATCAAGGGGATTGGTGAAGCAAGCTACAAGCTTGATTCTGGAACACCCTTGAAAATGAAAGAAATTTTATATGTACCAGGTTTAAAGAAGAACCTACTCTCTATCTCAGCACTAGATAAGAAAGGTTTTAGAGTGGCTTTCATAGATGGACAAGTACTCATGTGGTCCAAAGGAAAATCAATTAAAGATGCAGTTATCATTGGTGAAGAAGAAGGAGGTCTCTATAAACTCAAGGGTCATCCAGAAGCTGCCCTTGCTCATGAAGTTTCTAGTCCCAGTGAGCTATGGCATAGAATATTAGCTCACATTAACTATAAATCCTTACCCTATGTAAGCAAGGTGGTCATAGGCTTACCAGATTTGAAAGTTGATCATGATGGCTCATGTAAAGGATGCAAGAAAGGGAAGAATGTCAAGAATCCCTTTCCAAAGAGTGAAACAAAGACTAAGAACACTCTGGAGCTAATACACTCAGATGTATGTGGACCTATGCCCACCACTTCTCTAAGTGGGTTTGAGTACTATCTTTCATTCATTGATGACTATTCAAGGAAAACTTGGATATACTTCCTAAAAGGTAAGAATGAAGTCTTTGGAAAATTCAAAGAGTTCAAGGCTCTAATAGAAAATCTCTCAGACAAGAGAATCAAGATTCTCAGAACAGATAATGGCGGAGAATATACTTCAAAGGAATTTGAATACTTTTGTAAAGAAGCTGGAATTAAGAGGGAACTAACCACTCCCTACAATCCCCAACAAAATGGGGTGGCTGAGAGGAAAAATAGAACTATCATGGAAGCTGTAAAGACTATGTTACATGACCAAGATCTTCCCATGTATCTATGGGTTGAAGCAGCCAAGACAGCAGTATATGTGCAAAATAGACTATCTCATAGTGTTCTTGATTTCAAAACTCCAGAAGAGGTGTTTACAGGAAAGAAGCCTGAGGTAAGTCATCTTAAAATATTTGGGTGTCCTGTGTACATCCACATTCCAAAAGAAAAGAGAACCAAGTTGGATCCCTCTGGTAAGAGGGGAATGTTTGTTGGTTATTGTGAATCATCCAAAGCCTTCAGAATCTACATACCAGGTTTTCATCATATAGAAATAAGTAGAGATGTAACTTTTGATGAAGAAGCAGCTCTCAAGAAATCCAAGAAGTGTCAAATTGAAGAAGTTTATGAAGAAGATACATCTCCCAGAATCACAGAGACTGTACACATCCCTGAAGATGATACACCGGAGGATCATGACATGTTGGAACCACAAGAACCCCCTGTTACAGACTTATCTAGGAAAAGAAGGCCAGCATGGGCTAGAGATATTATTCAAGGAGCTGAAAGATATGGAGCTCCTGAAGGCTCCACCAGAGAAAGAAAGAAACCAAAACTAGTGTCAAACTATATGGCCTTGTTGTGTGATCTTGTGGATCAACAACCTACTATCTATGAAGAAGCAGCTCAAAAGAAAGAATGGGTAGAAGCAATGACTGAAGAATATCAGTCAATAATGAAAATTGATGTTTGGGATATAGTTCCCAAACCAAAAGATAAAAGTGTGGTTTCCTCAAAATGGATCTTCAAGATAAAACATGCTGCAGATGGAAGCATTGAAAAATATAAAGCAAGATTTGTTGCCAGAGGATTCTCTCAGAAGGAGGGAATTGATTATGAAGAAACCTTTGCACCAGTTGCTAGGTATACCTCAATAAGAACTATCATGGCACTTGCATCTATGATGAAGTGGAAATTACACCAAATGGATGTTAAAACAGCTTTTCTAAATGGTGTAATTGAAGAAGAAGTATACATTGAACAACCACAAGGGTTTGAGGTTAAAGATGGAAGAACTCATGTATGCAAACTGAAAAAGGCATTATATGGGTTGAAGCAAGCCCCCAGGGCTTGGTATGGAAGGATTGACAAATTCTTAACTAGCATGGGTTTTACCAAGAGTAAAGCTGATCCAAATCTTTATCTCAAAGTAATGGATGATGAACCAGTTATACTGTTATTATATGTAGACGATCTATTTCTAACTGGAAATGAGAAACAGATCCTTGAAAGCAAGAAGAAGCTTTCTTCAGAATTTGAGATGAAAGATCTTGGATTAATGCACTACTTCTTAGGTCTAGAAGTATGGAAAGAACCAAAAGGAATCTTTTTAAATCAAGGAAAGTATGCTGTGGAAATTCTAAAGAGGTTTGATATGTTGGAGTGTAAATCCATGGCCACTCCCATGGAATCCAACTTAAAGTTATTGGTTAATGATACATCGGAACTAGTGGACCTAACTCTATATAGACAAATCATTGGGTCATTAATGTATTTGACAAATACTAGGCCAGATATATGCTTTGCTGTAAATACCCTAAGTCAGTATCTTGTAGAACCCAGAAAGGTTCATTTAATAGCTGCAAAGCATGTAATGAGGTACCTAAAAGGTACATTAGATTTTGGTCTATATTATCTTGGAGGTCATGAACTCAGATTACATGGTTACTCAGATTCTGATTGGGCAGGAAGTGTCTCAGACAGAAAGAGTACTTCAGGTGGATGTTATGGTCTTGGATCTGCCATGATCTCATGGTTCAGCAAGAAACAAACCAGTGTGGCTCTCAGTACTGCTGAAGCAGAATATATAGCTGCCTGCTCTGCCAGCTGTGAAGCAGTATGGCTCCGAAAACTACTATCTGAAGTGTTTGACTTAGAAATGGATCCCACTGTGATTATGTGTGATAATCAAAGCTGCATCAAGATGACAAAAAATCCTGCGTTCCATGATAAGTCAAAACACATAGAGATCCGCTACTTTTATATACGAGATATGGTGCAGAGAGGAGCTATCAAGCTCGAGTATGTGAGAACTGAAGATCAAATTGCTGATATCTTGACCAAACCTCTGTCTCGAGTGAAGTTTGAACACTTCCGAGACAAGCTTGGTGTAGTTCAAAAGGACCCTCCTCGAAAGGGGGAGTAGTATGATCTCTGATGACAAGCTTGTCTCATCAATGATGAGGCTACCCAGTCACTACACCTAGTTACTTAGAAATATTTAAATTTAGGACTACTATATTTAGAATACTTAGTTTTACTTATATACATGCTTTTGATGATAGATGTATACATGCTGTTGATGTTAGATGTATTAGTGAGAATACATGCTAGATGTATACATGCTGTTGATGTTATATGTATTAGTAAGAATACATGATTTTGATGATAGATGTATACATACTGTTGATGTTAGATGTATTAGTGAGAATACATGCTAGATGTATACATGCTGTTGATGTTATATGAATTAGTACATGCTAAATGTATACATGCTGTTTATGTTTGATGTATTTGTGAGAATACATGCTTTTGAAGATACATGTATACATGCTTTTGATGTTAGATGTATTGGTGAGAATACATGTTTTTGACAATAGATGTATACATGCTTTTGATGTTAGATGTATTCATGAGAATACATGTTTTTTGACGATAGATGTATACATTCTTTTGATGTTAGATGTATTGATGAGAATACATGTGAGGATTGTATCATCCTTGAACATTTGTTCTAAAGTGAGCTGTAGACAGGGGTCTCCGAGAAAGAAGAGGGATTGTATCATCCTTGAACACTTGTTCTAAAGTGAGCCGTAGACAGGGGTCTCCGAGAAAGAAGAGGGATTGTATCATCCTTGAACACTTGTTCTAAAGTGAGCCGTAGACAGGGGTCTCTGAGAAAGAAGAGGGATTGTATCATCCTTGAACACTTGTTCTAAAAGAGAGCCGTAGACATGATGTCTCCGATAATAAAGTCCTGAATGAACAGGTAGGGGATTGTATCGTCCCCGGACTGAGGTCCCAGAATTGAACCGTAGACTGGGTCTCCGATAATAAAGTCCTGAATGAACAGGTAGGGGATTGTATCGTCCCCGGACTGAGGTCCCAGAATTGAACCGTAGACTGGGTCTCCGATAATAAAGTCCTGAATGAACAGGTAGGGGATTGTATCGTCCCCGGACTGAGGTCCCAGAATTGAACCGTAGACTGGGTCTCCGATAATGAAGTCCTGAATGAACAGGTAGGGGATTGTATCGTCCCCGGACTGAGGTCCCAGAATTGAACCGTAGACTAGGTCTCCGATAATGAAGTCCTGAATGAACAGGTAGGGGATTGTATCGTCCCCGGACTGAGGTCCCAAAATTGAACCATAGACTGGGTCTCCGATAATGAAGTCCTGAATAAACAGGTAGGGGATTGCATCGTCCCCGGACTTAGGTCCCAGAATTGATCCATAGACTGATGTCTCCGAGGACTATAGATCGGATTGTATCATCCATGGACCTATGTCCTAAAGAGAGCGGGATTGATCATCCTGGAACATGATCGTGTGATGACGATGCTGATGATCGTATGATGACGATGCTGATGATCGTGTGGCAACGATGCTGATGATCGTGTGGTGACGATGCTGATGATTGTATGATGATGATGCTGATGATCATGTGGTGACGATGTTGATGATCGTGTGGTGACAATGCTGATGATCCTGTGACGATGCTGATGATCGTGTGATGACGATGCTGATGATCGTATGATGACGATGCTGATGATCGTGTGATGACGATGCTGATGATCGTGTGACGATGTTGATGATCATGCGATGGCGATGATGATGATCGTATGATGACGATGCTGATGATCGTGTGACGATGCTGATGATTGTGCGATGACGATGATGATGATCGTATGATGATGATGATGATGATCGTGTGATGACGATGTTGATGATCGTATGATGACAATGTTGATGATCGTGTGATAACGATGCTGATGACGATGCTGATGATCGTGACAACAATACTAATAATGTTAGTGTTCCAGTAACTGGTTGAGTTACTGATGATGATGAATTGAAGAAAGCTTCCGATGATTTATAGATGTATCATGTATGATGTAGTCGATGGCTCCTTGCTCCTGCAGATGTTGTTATAATATCCTTCTCGTTAAGGGGGAGTGTTGAATATTGTAACTTCTAAGAATATTATATTTGTACATTATTATTCCGGAGATGTTTCATCCCTCCGAGGTAACCCTATTATGTATCCGGAGATGTTTATTCCTCCGAGGGTTTGTGGTATCTAGGGTTATTAGACCCACCATGTGGGGGTCGGCCCTGATCTTATATTTTGGGGGTTATGAGACTTCTCCAGGAGAGGTCGGCCCCATTAGGTATTTTAGTCAGTGAGGAGTTAGTATAAATAGAGGAGGTGAACTCCTCATTAGATCACTCACTCACTTGTGGAAGATAGCGCACTAGTCTGGGAGCTCTGCTAAGGAGACAAAGAAGGAGGGAGCACATCTTGTATTTTGGTTGATCATCTTATTGAGGAAAGCTTTGTTGGGTTTTCTACCCCATGAGGGTTTCCCAGGGTATATTCTGTGTCTATCTTGTGATTATGTTTCTTTCAATGATCTTGCTAGTCTATTTGGTTTAAACTTAACATTTTTGGATCTGATTTTATTTCAGATTTCAATTCCAATGATCATTTGGAACTATTTTTTCATTATTCTTGGAGTTTCCATAAGAGTTTTTGGTTCAAAGTTTCAAGAAATTTCAGTTTTGCTTGATGTTGATTTCTCCACTTTTGGTTCAAAGTTTTTGGCACAAGAATATCAAGACTCATTTGGATCTTATTTAAGTATGAAGTTCAAGTCTAATGAGCAGCCACTTATGCTCTCACATCATTTTGTTGGAGTTGTTCTACATGGCTACATTCTCCATCATACAGTTGTTCATGTTTCTGATCTAGTTGAGCAACAATCTCTTCTTCCAAAGAAGAAGGTTCCTCCATACATATAATCAAGTTCACACCTACTTGAGTTTTGGAGAAGTTTAATTTTGGTGTGCTTCATGTCCATTTTAGAGGGGAGGTTTTATTTCCCATTTGGTTTTCCTTCTTTCCTTGGTTATATGGACAAATAAATTTTTATGTTGTAAGAGGTGACTTGAGCCTTAGTTTCCAAGGCCTTATTTTTGATATTCCACTAAGTCTAGTGTATGGGGGGGTGTTAGATCAATATTGTACCTTAGTACCTTAATCATTAATCAAATAATATTTTTTATTTGGTAAAGTGGTTAATACTACATCCCTAGGTGTGAAAATGGTTATTGTGAAGTGGTTAGAACTTGTATGGACAAGTGTGAACAAGATAACAATGTATGGGCCAAAGTATGGACAAAATTATGGGACAAGGGTGGTCAAACTAGCTGTTAGGCACCCTTATCCAAGCATTTATTGCCTCCAGCATACCTAATGCGCCCTTATCCCCTATTTTAAGGATCTCCTTTGACCTAGGGTGCACATGCATTGAACTTGGCCATTTGTCCCTCTTTTGGCTATTTTTTGGCTAACCTAGCCTACCTAACTTCCACCCAACCTTATCCTCCACATGTTTAAACCTCATTATGACTTTCCATGCTGACCCAATGTTTACATGGTCATTTTGTACATGTTTGGGATATGTTGGATCTATTTGGTCAACCTAGGGGGGATTGTGGCTCAATCTAAGCTAGCTAAGTGTGGACACTCCAAGTGAATCCTATTTATTCCTATTTCTATATAAGGATGATCCAAACTCATTGTAACATTGGACATTTAATAAACTCTGATATTTGATCATTTGTGTTTCCTGGTTTTTGATCATTTGTGTTGATATTTGATCATTTGTTTTCCAGAAATGTATATGCACTTGTTTCTTGCATAAAAAGTTCAATCTTTCAATTGTGAGGTATGTATAGTATCTATATCCTACTGTGATATAGATTATATAATACACTTGTTTGTGGGTTTAAGAAGTCTTTCTATGGTCTCAAGCAAGCTCCTAGAGCTTGGTATGCCAAGATGGGCAATTTTCTGTTGTCACAAAGCTTTTAGAGATGTAAGTATGATCCTAATGTCTATATGCAGAATGTTGGTGACCTGATATTGATTATTGTATTGTATGTTGATGATATATTTATCACTGGTAACTGCACCAAATAATTGGGCTCAGTTAAGGTTGCATGGCACAGTGCATTTGCCATGACCGATCTAGGATTGTTGAAACAATTTCTGTGTTTGTAGATTGATCAAACTGTGGATGGGATCTCTTTTTCTCAATCACTATATGCTTTATATATACTGCAAAAGTTCAAAATTTCTAAATGTAAGTCTGTAAATTTCCCATTCCTTTCTGGATTTAAGCTCACTGATTGGGGTTCTTCACCATTGGTTGATAGTTCATTATATAGGAAACTAGTTGGGAACTTGTTGTATCTCACTCACTCTGGACCATATTTGTCTTATGTTGTTGGGTTTGTTTCAAGTCACATGAAAGAGCATCATGAGGTCCATTGGAAGGAATCCAAGGGGATCCTACATTATGTATAGGGTACCAAACATTTTGGCATTCACTATGCAGCTGGTTCATCTCTTGAACTAGTTGGCTTTACTGATTCTGATTGGGCTGGTGATATTTCTGATCGGAAGTCTACTTCTGGTTATGTGTTTATGCTTAAACATGGTCCCATTTGCTGGTCAAGAAAGAAGCAACACACCATCTCCTTATATTTAGTTGAGGCCGAATACAGGGGAGCAGTGAATGAACCTACACAATGTGTGTGGTTGCAAGGAATTTTTGGAGAATTTGGATTTGTGTTTGATTCACCCACAGTAATTGGGTGTGATAATCAAATCACAATAAATATATCCACTTCTCTAGTATAGAGGTAGAGGACCAAGAACATAGATATTCACATGCCCTACATTCAAGGCTTGGTGCATGACCAGATCATTGCATTGCAGTATTGCCCTTCTACTTTGCAAACTGCTGACATATTCACCAAGAGTTTCACTGAGAAGACCTTCACTTACCTTAGATCACTCCTTGGGGTGAGTGATGCATGGTGAAGACTGGTATATTTTTCATATATGACACATGTCCATTTTTAGGGGAGGTTTTATTTCCCATGTGGTTTTCCTCCTTACCTTGGTTACATGGACAAATAAAAAATGTTGTTGTAAAAGGTGAATTGAGCCTTAGTTTCCAAGGCCTTATTTTTTATTATCTACACAAGTCTAGCTTATGGGGGGGGTTTTAGAACATTATTACACCTTAGGACCTTAGTCATAAGTCATTTTATTGATTAATTGGTCCAAAACAGGTTAATAATTACAATCCAAGGTTGTTAGAAGTTAGTTAGGGAAAATGATGACTTGTCCACCAAAGTATGGGCCAAAATTGGTCAAATATAGCGGTTGGAGCCCTAAATATGAGCACCACCAGCATTTATTACCACTATTTGAGCTAAGGAGCCATGTTTCCCTATTTTAAGGAAACATTTTAATACTTAAGGCGACCATGCATTGAACCTAGGCATTTTGACCCTTTCTTAGATGTTTGGGATTATCCTTGGATACCTAACTCCACCCAATATTATCCACCACATGTGTGAGCCTCATTAATGTCTTCTCATGCCTATCAAGCATTCACATGGACAATTAGTACCTGTTTGGTTATATTTGGGAGCCTATTGGTCAACCTAGTGGGGAATGAGGTCCAATGTAAGCTAGCCACTTGTACATCCTCCAAAGGAAAATGAATTCTTCCTATTTTTATATAAGGAGGATCAAAACTCATTTTTGATCATTTATATTACTAGTTTTTTATCATTTGTGACTGGTTTTTGATCATTTATATTCCAGAATTCGTTTTGCTCTAATATATTGCATACTTAGCTATTTATTTCAACTGTGAGGTAATATATAGATTCTAGGTCCTACTGTGATATACATTTCACAGTATTCCATGGGCATCGCAACCTCTTATCTGTACACCAATTTGAAAAGAGTCTGGCATGTCAACCGTTTACATGTCATTCTATAGGCCCACAATACTGCAGGGATTCTTAAATCCCATTCGTCGCAGCTCATTACAAACCTTATTAAGTGCATGTTCCAGAATTTTATTGAATGCTTCTATAGTTCCATTTTCCTACGGATGATATGGACTACTTTTCTGATGATAAACTTGAAATTATTCAGTAAGGGATTCTATAGTTTTATTAAAAAAATGGGTGCCTTGATCACGTAACAAAATACTTGAGCATCCAAACCTAGTAATGGCATTCTCCAATAAAAACTTTGCAGCAGTCGTAACAGTACAATCTCAAACTAGCATTGCTTCAGCCCATCGTGTTAGATAGTCTATCGCAGTGATAATATATGTTGATCTGATCCCTCTTCCTGGTGGATTTATAGGTCCCACAAAGTCAACAACCCATTTTTCAAATGCTTGCAGTGTAATCTAAGGTACTAAAGTAATTATGTCTCTTCTTAAGGGCTTCCCTATTCTCTGACATACGTCGCAACTCTGACAATAGTCCTTAGAATCTTTATGAATATTTGGCCACCATAATCATGCTTTTAATATCTTATGCATTGTAGCTTTCGCTACATAGTGGCCTCCCGTGACCCCATCATGAGCCTCAACCAATATGATTGGTTGCTCATGCTCCAAAACATAGCAACGCAATACTTCATCCGGTCCTAGCTTATACAACTGACCAACGATCAATTGATAATCCATGGACGTGACTAATAAGTGCTTCTTCTGAGCGGTCGTGTATCCTTCTAGTGGCATACCTATTGACAAAAATGTCACAATATCCTAAAAGTAATCATAAACCATTTTTACTAAAAGAGTTGTGCATCTGGAAGATTATCCTCTAAGCTAGTTGGTTCTTCTTCAATTTCCAACCTCGACAAATGGTTGGGGCCTGCATTCAACCTCCCTGGTTAACTATAATTTTGAAATCATATTCTTGAAACAATAACAACCACCGACAAATATTCCCCCCCAACACTAGCTTATTGACCAGGTACTTCAATGCATAGTGGTCAGTAAACATCTTAAAATTTCTTCCCAGGAAATAATCTCTAAATTTTTGTAATGCATAAACCCTATCAATTCCCTCTCTTTCAGTCGTAGTGTAATTTCATTCTGCAGTGGACAATTTTCTACTGGAAAATGCAATAGGGTGCTCAATGAACCCCTCACCTGGTTGAGCAAAGACTTCCCCTAAAGAGATAGATTATGCGCCTGCATGGACATGAAATTCTTTCTTCCAGTCATGAAATACCTGAATAGGTGTTGTAACCATTTTTTCCTTCAGTGTATCCAGACTCTACTGGCATTCTTCATTCCACTGAAATTTTGCATCCTTTTTTAGCAGCTTCTCCATCGACACTATTATATAGGCCTAGCCTTTAATAAAATTCCTATATATCCTGTATGACCCAGGGCTTTTCTCAAGTGTCCAACTGTAGTAGGTGGAGGAAAATCAACTATGATATCAATCTTTGTAGGGTCTACTAGCATGCCTTGCTTACAAATGACATGTCATAACAGTATGCCAAATGGAGCACAGAATATGCATTTCTTCAAGTTCAAAGAAATTTGATATTGTCGACAATGTTCTAACATCAACCTTAAATTTTCAATATGATTCTTTAGTAAGCCATAAATTGTCCAACCATCAAAGTACACTTATATAAACTTATGAATAAACTCCTTAAAGGCAACAACAACTACCCATGAAAAAATAGCAGGGACATACTTTAGGTCGAAAGGCATCACCGTGTATTGAAAACAACCCCATTCTGTCGCAAATGTTGTTTTATGTCAATCCTCCTTAGCAATATTGATATGATGATAGCCAGAGAATCCATCTATGAAGGAATAAGCTTCATGTTCTCCGACAGTCTCAAGAACTTCGTCTGTAAAAGGAGTGGGAAAAGGATCATGTAAACATGCGTCGTTCAGCTTCCGCAGGTTGACACAAATCATGATCTCTCCATTCTTCTTGCCTTCCATAGTTTCAATAATTCTGATTCATTCTAATTCTTCCATAGGTTAAATAATTCATGCATCAAGCGTTCTGTCGAGATCTACTCTAACCTTCTCTTTATACCACGGATTTAGTCTGTATGGTCATTGCTTCACGGGTTTAGCACATAGTTTTAGGGGAATCTTCATTTCACCTAGATCACTAGCTATATCTTTCATCTTTGATAATTGAGTAGTAAATAGATCTTGGAACTCATGCAATAAGTCAGTAATTTTTTCCATAGTTTCATCATCCCAGTAATCACCTATGTTTGCAAACTTTGGATTTTTAGTAGAGCCAATATCTCTTTCCCTACCTCTGATATTTTTTGACATTCTTCCCACAAAAAGTATAGTGATGATTATAAAAAAATCCACTTTTTGATTGACAATAAGATCTTATATCCTTTCTGAACCGTCGTTCATACAGAAAATTTGTCGAAAGCACTATAAATGGAAGTGTATATATAAATTTTAAACCGTCGGTATTCCTACGGACGTTGACCAAGCCAACGTTGGCTTCCTTAAACCGTGGAAAACTGTTTGGAAAGTGAACAGCTACTTTTGTGTTTGTCGTTATTGCGATGGAATGGGTTATGAAGTCGCAACAATGATGAACTCTTATGTCGTCGCTATTGCGACAGTATGATATTCACAGTTGCAACACCGATGACTAAGGATAATCTGTCGCAATACCAACGATATCAAGGAGGTAAAAAAAAGAAAAAAATTTCGTTTTCTCTTGAAGTTTCTGACATCCGTCGAAACCCTATAGTCATAATTTGGTCCTAATGTATTAGTACGAGGATGAATTTTATTTTGGCTAGGTCTAATTTTATGCCATCCTTTCATATGACATGGGCGAAGAGTATTCCTATTTGTGTGGAAAATATGCATTTCTTTGTATTTAAGGATAGTTGTATTTGTCTGGGCCTTTCTATAATTAGGAGAAGAAATTGTAAATGGTCTTTAAGCATTGAATATATGGTCCAATAGTCGAATTAGACAACCATTGTTTTATATAAAAATTCTTGGAAGGATTTTATAATTATTCTGGAAGATATAGAAGGAGCATTCTTTAAGCCAAACATAATTACTCTATAGGAAAATGATCCAAATTCATAGATAAATGTGGTCTTATGTTGGTATTCCTTTGTAATGGGAACCTAATTACATCTGGAGAATTTGTCGATGAATGAATAGCACCATGCCCAGTGACTTCAATGATGATTTCATTGGCAAAGGGTGTCGAGAAAGGGTCTGTGAGGGTTAATTTATTGAGGCCGCTGAAGTTGACGCAGATGCAGAGTCTTTTTGGGTCGTGCTTCTTTGGTTAGACGACCATGGGATTGGCCCACTCAGATTGTTCCATTGGGTATATTATTCTTTCATTTAAGATATTTTCAATTTCTTTCTTGACTATATCGTTATACTTGTGGGCTAATTTGTATGGTTGTTTCTTAACAAGTTTAGCTTTAGGAATTATCTCAACTTTCATTTCTCCATTTCTTTAATATTTGTAGTCTCGAGCGAAGACATCTTGGTATTCTTTAAGCAAATTAGTTATTTATGCAGTATGTTTCTCTGACCAATAGTCACCTACCTTTTCCATTTTTGGTCATTCGTTACTAGATATTTCAACTTCTTTTGTCTTAACTTCGGCATCCATCCATTATGGTACTCTTGATTCATTGATCAGTTGTTCGCCTTCTTTAAATTATGTAAAAATTGAGGGAAACTCCTTGTTGTTTTCTTCATTCTCCTTTTCTTTGGTGGAAATTTTAAAAATCATTTTTACTGGTTGGCTTACTCATGGGCGATCTTTTTCCATCAAAATATTTTTCCATAAGTATGCTCGTTCTCCATTTCCATGATTCGAGTCATCACTTGGTCTAATTGTTGGTCCTCTTCTTTCTCTTAGACAGACCCGGGCGTGCGGTAATCTTTTAGACCAACAGAACCCTTAGCTCACTGGCCCTTTCGGCAACAGGTCGCAGAAGCGACCTGAGGTCTCACCCGAAGTGATTCTAATGGGAGGCAGGAGACTCAAGTGTCCCCAGCCAAGTTCCGAGGCATCCAGGGTGCTCAAACCCACCTTAACCCCTTTCTCAGAAGCTGTCTATCTCATTCCATTACTCCGGCTACGCCTCTGTCTTATCGCAGTACGCAGGGAATGCGATAAGTCTTCCCCTAGGTGAAACCGTCTAGCGATACCCAAGATATCGTAGGTGCAATATCTTGCTCTTCTAGCTCCTGCGGCAAGCGAACTATGGCCGCCTCCTGGGTTAACAGGTGGTCTTAGCTATCCTTATCCTGGTACTGCAGTAGCAACAGCATTCAGCCTACAGCCTAACCCTCACTACTGAAGTCGGCCCTTGATATCTCGCCACACGTAACTGAGTAGAACATTACTTTGCGCAACATCTAATTAAACCATTCATGTCTCATATTCAGTTCTTACTCGCACATTCACCTCTGTTTAACAAGTATCTAGTTCGCAAAGAGGTTAGCTACGATTATCGCACTTGTTATACATCATTCAGAAGTTAACTGACGACCATGTACATTACTTATAACAGATTGAGCATTCATATATATCATGAACACGTGAAATGAGAATAATGGCTACACAATTACAATAGCGCTACTTAGGTGAGCACATTGACACTCCCAGGGCCAAGACTACGCCCAGGGGAACTGCGGTTCTTGGTTACAACTCTGGGGAATAAACACAGCTCCGTTCCACTCTTTACAATAGGGGTCTTCTGGGAAACTCCACCTCAGTGGGAGCCCTTCTCTATAGACCTCTTTTCTCTTCTTACCTTTACAGTGCACTCTCTTCCTCTCGCAATCCCTGCGGATTGCACTATCTCTCAACAGGTCGGCCCTTGTATTCTCAGGGATGTTCAGACTTGCAACAACAGAAGACTTGACTAGCATCTACCTGATGTCTCTATCGCTATGTGGCCAACCCCTTATCCTATAAAAAGACTACTATATATAGATGGCCCGAAGGTCTCATCGCAGTTACAAAACTGTGGGCCTTATCCCAACAGTGACTCAACCCTAACCACTTACAGTCAACTGGCTGTACTTCCATGGCCGCCTTCTGTCTTGTCGCCGCTTCCTGCAGTCCTTAGTCTTTAATGCATCGGCCCGTCGCTTCTTCTTGGTTCAAGCAACGCTGACTGTAGTCCTTCGTCTTTATGAGGGTAGCTGAACCCTCTCTTCATCTTCGGCGCCTTCATTGCGGTGGTTGAGCTCTCCCTTCGGCCTCTTCTTTGTACCATCTTCTTAACTTTTCTGTACCTATCGCCGTGATTCCCGCCGGAATTTGCGCTACGGCGATATCTTTGTCTTACCGCCAAAATTGGTGCTTTCCTTCCAAAATTAGTTATCCTTCCCAAAATTAGCAGCTTCCTAAATGCTGCGGAAGTTCTCTCCAACACTAATTGTTTCTGTGTAATAGAAATTGCTTTAGGGTCTGAGGTTGGTTGGACACTCTACTCATCTTCTTGTTTTTTCAGTTTAATGAATTGGTGTATTTCTTTCACTGCTTCTTAAAGGCATTCTTCTGCAATTGAAAATGAGAAATATTTAATAAAAAAATTCTTGAGAGTCTTCGAATTAAATGTTTCCCCTCTTACTTCTTCCATTTTATACAATTTGTTAGGTAAATCGTCTAATGTATTTGGAAACATGTATGGACAGATTCTTTCATCTATGTATCTAGCTCATTTCCATTCTTTTTCACAATTTTCAATATGTGCAATGGGGTCTAGACCTTTTACAAATTTATGAATTTCCACTTGAGCCATTAATTTTATTCCTCCAAACCTTTCAATGAAGTGTGTTGATGTAGTTTTCCATGTATGTAGCTATGACTGATGGGTGTCCCACCATCGAGTTGGTTTCCCCATGAATGTTTCTACTAAACTTTGCAATCGTCCTTGCTCACCGATGGTTTTAGATACTTATTTTATATGAAGTACTGGAAACTCGCATTCCTTGAACCTCAAAGAGGCCAAAGTCATCGGTTCACTCTTCGTTGGTATAATATTTCAATATTCTTTTGTTCTTTTTATGAAGATATTTGGAATTATAGTTATCATGAAGTATTTTATGTTGGTTAGGGAGGGGTAAATTCGACCATCCAACATCCTCTTGTGTTGTTTTGATAATTTTCAATATTCCAGTCGTACCATTCTGAGTCGAAATTTTGTCTGATGTACATAGGAGAAAATACGTGAATTTCACCATATTCATTTGGTTCTACTGAATCTTCATTATCTTGCATGACCTTGGTATAATTTCCTTATATCTCCATCATTATCATCTGGTCCTACCCAAGGTTTTTTGTGAGATGGATTGATAGGTACTACGACCCTTTTTCCTTCTCCTTTCAATTGTATTATGTCTTTTTATCAAAAAATGGAATATTTCATTTTCCAGCACCATGGGCGACAGGCTAATGTTGGGAAGGATTTGGATTCTTCTCTCGGGTTAATGATTTCAAAATCAACATTTGTGATAATACCCAATAATTGTGGTATTATCATTTTTCCATACACCAATGGGTTTGATCAACCTTTTGTCGAAAATTTTAAGATAGATGCCTGACTCTACTAGTCATGCTTGACCAAAGCTTTCCCATGTCAACCTCGTCATTGTGTTGAATTGTGACCCAAAGTCAAGGACGACTTGTGAAATGTAGAACCCTTCAACTTCGAGGTCAACAAGGGAGTCAATATCATTTTTTTCTTTTTGATTTAAACTGCAGAGTTTTTTGGTGATCCTTTCATTCACTGAGTTGTTTCTGATAAGATACATTATATCGATTAGTCATGAAACAACTTATTCCTTTGTTAAAATTTGCAATAACTCATTAAGTGTTTTGTTTCTGGCTTTTGCAATATTTTCTTCAGACATGATTTATGCAAATATTTTTGTAGCATTGTTAAATATTTATTTTTGCTTCAATGAGTTAGGATAGTCATCTTCCATTCTTTGTATTCTTGTGACGTGGGGGTTATCCCTTCTAATATTTGTACCTTGTCTGTTGATTACTGACAAATTTTTAGTATTCAATGCAACCTATTTATGAACACTAGACAAGATATTCACATTCTTTTTATTATGAAGTGATTCTAACATGATGGGGCACTCTTCTAAATTGTGCTCCCCTACACCACCTTTTGTATAAAATTTGAGGTTCATCCTATCTTTCCATGGATAGTTGGGAGTCAAATGTTATTCACTGTAGTACATGAAGCAATGTGGATTTCCTCAACCTAGTGGGCATTATCCTTGATTGTTGTATTTGTTACCGTTATTGCATTTTTCATTGTTGCGGGAATCTCAACCTTTCTGCTCGACAGTCTATGTATGGTACATTGTATTATAATTTGTTGTAGTCTTTAAGTTCTTGATATATTTTGTATTCAAATGTTGCATCGTCTGACATATTCCGCACCATTTTGGTTTTACGTTGCCAAAATTATAGGGTCAATCTATCCTTGAATGAGGTTTGAACCTTTTGCAAAAGTCATAAAAGTAACTTGTTTGCATTGTCGAGAGATTCTCTGGTTTCCACTCTTTTGGAAATATTCTCATATTTTCTTCGAGTTGTTTCATTTCTCTTTGGTATGCATTTAGGTTGTCATGATACCTTCTTCACTTGTTGTAACACAATTTTCTTGGGTATGTATTTCCCCTGAGCACGTGGTACACCACAAGTCATTATGTTTCATGGTGAGGTGTTGCAGTGATCTTTGTATTGTTTCAATATTTTCTTGTAGTCGTCTTTCAACAGGTCCGGTTGATTAGTTTGCATTTGATTCAACTCTTAAATATTTATTTAAGATGTCATTGTATGTCATATATTCATGTAATAAAAATGGTGTTTTGATTCACGATTAGAGTCCTGCAAAAAAAAATTGGATCATGAAATCGTGTTCCATTTTGAATGGCATCTAACTGAGGAGGCATTTAAATATTCACTCATATTATCATAATATTTCTCCTATTCTTTGCTTGATTTATTTTAATTTTTGTCCTACTAGATGCTTGGTATAATCGACTTTAAAAAAATCTAGGAAAGTATCTTTTATTTCTTGTTTCAACTTGGGACCTTCTTCAAGGAAATTCATGTACCACGTGAGTGCTCTATTTTTTATGCCTCCTACGAACTTCACAATTTGTTCATTCTCATCATCGATGAGGTTAGATTTCCAAAGGGATTCATATACAGACAATTTTTTCTTGGGGTCGTCATCCCCTTCAAAAATCGAAGTATTTATTGGGATCCGATAAGCCATATTGATAGAAGTGAAATTTTTACTACTTACAAGAGCAGAATGACCAACTGAATGACTTACTATTTGACGTTCACTATTGTATTCTTGTGGACGTGACTTGTACCATTACATATGTACTTATTTTGTGGAATCTTTGTCACTAGGTCGGATCTCTTACGGGCTGGTCATTTCGATCAGTAATGTTATAGCAAGGGGGTACCTCCATGTGGTCTGAATAGAATAAATTAAAAGAGTGTCTTTCGAATTTGAGTCTGAAGGTAATCCAGTTACCATGTGGTGGTCTCTTAATCATCAATCTATCCACCATCCATCCACATCGATCTAGTCGACACCATATGTTATTGTCACCTACTCTCAGTCTCATGTCAAGCTTGAAGATTTCTTTAATAGTCAGCCTAGACCAAGGATGATTTTAAGGGCGAAATTAAAAGGGTTTAGAATTTTTTATGGATGAATTTTTCTATATTAAATGGTTTTTTTTATAAAATATTAAAATCATCCACAAATTATTAATAAAATAATGTCTAAAAACGAAATAGACCTATTATATTTATGAAAGAAACCCAAAAAAATAAAATCCGTCCTCCAAAATTCCCCTAAAATTCTTAGCTCGCCCCTGATTTCTACCAAAATTCGAGTGGGATCCTTGTCTCGCCCCCCATATCCATTAAATTTTACCTAAATTCCTCCAATCTCCCTCGATTTGTAACCAATTTGACTGGGATCTTTGGATCGCCCTTGATTTCCAACACAATTTGACTTGGATCCTTGGATCACCGCAATTTCCAGCATTGTCGATCACATATACTTTGTCCCTATAAAATACCTTTCTTACTCAGGGAACCACCAACTCAAAGAATCAATATGCACTGGCATAGATAGTAGAGAACTTAGGTTCAACATTCAGGTTTAAGATTAATATTTTTTTGGTTGAAGTTCAAGTTCATCGTTCTTGAATCCTGGGCTTTTATTGGGTACAGACAATCAAGATTTCAGACTTCAAATTGTAGGTATGGTCACACTTACATGCCCAAATTTTATTTCAATTTTTGTTTCTCTTGGAAATAGATTCCCTGAGAGTAAAAGACAGGATAGCTTCTCAGTTTCAAAGCTTAGATGGTTCCTGATGAGCCTAGAATTAGGTACTCTATAGCCCCTTTTATGCCACACAAGCACAAGAAAGAATAAGGAAAATACCTCCGTTTGTGGGGGAGAATGCATTTGTTTTGCTTATTTAATAAAGTAGTTTAGATATTATTCTTCTTATGCTTAAAGGCATTTTTATGTGCTAATTATATGAAAATAGGCATGTATGAGCAGGGCGCAGGTGATCTAGAAGACAACAAGTAAATCAAGCTCAAAGACTGAAAGATCACGAGTGGCTTAGTGCTCACATTTTCCTGATTTATAGAAAAACTCATGTTTACCAGGATAGGCATTTACAATGTAGAGTTAGGTTAAGAATTAGGAATAAATAGGGACCTCTAAATAGCAGGAGGTCCTATTGATATTTTAGAGAAACAATCTTTAGAACATTTTATATTCGAGACAGTTCTATTTAAGTTTTTCCTGGAACATGAAGTTATGATTTTGATAATGGAAGACCGGTGTTATTTCAAATCCTTGAGTTTATAAGTCTTCTTCACTCCTGAAATACGTATTGGGGAGGGCCCCCTCAGTACGTAGATCAGGAGCTTCGTATTTGATCACAGGTATTTTTCATGCATTTTGTTAACTGGCTTAATCATTATGATGTGTGAAAGTACTTTGATAATTGTGTACCTAGCAGATTTTGATTTCATATTCAACGATTTTCTCTGTAGTTCGATAAGACTAATTCCGTAGTTCCGTAACACGCTGTCATTAGTCCTGTGTGTGCGTTCTGTGCAGGCATATTTTACATCTATTTTCCATCATTTTTATATTAATTCCAGATAATGGTTCAAATCTGCAAATTCATGCATACTTTCCTTATTTAAGTTTGATCACTTAGAAGTTAAATATTTCAGCATTTTGATTTGAATAGAATAATGTTTATCACTTTCAGTACTTGATTTGAATAGATAGAATTTGATTGTTTTCCAGCATTAATATTCCTAGATTAAATTTACCATCTTTCAGTATTTAATTCCTAGATTAGATTTACCAACTTTCAGTATTTAATTCCTAGATTAGATTTGCCAAGCTTTCAACATTTCATTCCTACACTAAATTTCCAGTTTTCCAATATGCAATTGCTATCAAGTCTTCAGCATATTTAGCTTATAGATTTGCAACCTTTTCTTATTTCTAGCTTCTTAATTTTAGAGCAATATTTCCATTTGACTCAAAGAAACCCTTTGGATACATTCAAACACCCTGAACGACAGAGATCACTCTATAGTGCACATGCAGTGCTTAGCACCTCTTAAGTTTGTACGCACCCTAGTTGATAATTAAAGTATACTCCTGGTATAGCTACCCTAATTAGGTACCCATTCCTGGAGTCCACCACTTTTTGGCGTCGTTGTCGGGGAGGTGCTTAATCTATAGAAGACATCTTAAAAAATTAAAAATTTTACCATGACTGCCTCGACGACAGAGGGATTGATTTGGCGCTTTCTGCCTAACCGCCCTATGAGTAACAGCAGTTCTGATCATTCTCAATTTGAATTCCTTAACTCTGAAGATGAAGTTGATTCTATCTACGATCCAAACCGAGATAACTTCTTTGCTAGCTCTATCTCAAACACTACTATGGCAGAAGAAGAGGATGAACCTAGAGAATTATTCACTTTTCCCATTAGTGTACCTGTTTGGGATGCCAAGATGAAGAATATAAACCCTAATAACCTGCCAAACTTCCAAGGATTAACCTCAAAAGATCCTGAAATATTTTTATTTGAATTTGAGGTAGTTTGTAGGTCATTCGGTTACACTACTGATGCACAAAAACTAAGACTCTTTCCTTCTACATTGAAAGATCTATCACTTAGATGGTTTATGAGCCTAGATGGAAACATCATTTTCACCTGGGACCAACTGAAACAATCCTTCCTAGAAAAATATAGGGACTAATGTAAGCCAAAAGATACAAGAGATGAAATCTTCAGAGTGCAACAAGGAGAAAGAGAATCCCTGGAAGACTACGCACAACGCTTTAAACTCAGTTACAAACGAGCTAGTCACTGTACCTTAGATCAAGAATCACTGAAACTTGTCCTTCTTAGAGGAATCAAAGAAGAAAACCTAGAAGTATTGAACCTTCTAGGAGATGGGGATATATTCTAGAAAACCTATGACAAAATCCTACAAATCTTCAAGAACTATTCTAGATCCAGAAAAGGTAAAAGTGGGACAAGGGATTCACATCCATTTACTGGAGGATCATCATCTTCAGGACCAAACCTCACAAAGTATGATTTAGGGAACCTTCTTGATGATATGAAAACTAATATCCTTCAATCCCTAGAAATGCAACTTGATGCACTCCAAATAAACAAGAAACGGGATGAGATAAACCAAGCACTGGCAGTGTTTTTCCCACGCTGCAGAAAGAAACATGAAAAATGACAGTGCACATTGAACACCATAGAAATATGTGGCCTCTGCACTGGTGATCAGTCCACTGATAAATGCCCTCTGTTGCCATCATGTAAATTTTCTATTCAGGATCCCACAACTGAAGGTACAATAGAGCAACTCTGTTTTGTTAATCAAAGAAGAAACAATTTTGTTAGGCCCTTCCAACCCAACAACCAAGCATACTTTAATCAGGCAAGTAATCAACAAAATTGTAACCCCTCAACACCAACCTCATGGCCATCTCATCCAACTCCAAACCAATGGCAGCAAAACCAAGCACCATATCAACAGTCATATTACACACAGTCTTACTCTCCATATCCCCCACCTTTTTCTCAACCACCAACAAACTATGGAAATCCATATCCATATTCAGCAAATTGGAGAGCACCATTTCAGATGCCACTCATCATGTCACCCCCACAGAACCAACCACCGCCTAGACCGCCCCCAATTCCTTCCCAACCAATTCTGAACCCAAACAACAACAGAGCAGGAAAACAACAAACCTATAACATTGAAATAATGCAATTCCCTACTTATGTCGTGGATACACTGGAAATAAACGAAATCAATCTCAGGTCTGGGAAAACATTACAAAACACACACACGCAGAATAATCAAGGAGATGTCGATTACGAACAAATAACACAACCCGAAATTCAGCAGCCAGCCGAGACAAACCCTCGGGAAGAAGAAATTTGGCCCCACATACCAAATAGAAACCCGTTGTTCCCTGAATAACTCATTCGAAACACCAAAGAGGAGGAGGAGAACGCTATCCTTAATGAATTGAAGCATTTGAACATTTAAATTCCCATTTTGAAATCCATAAGAGATGTACCAATCTGTAATAAGTTTATTAAAGAAAATTGCTTAAAAAGACCTAGCAGAAAAAGACGTGACCCACCAACTATAAACGTAGTAGGCCAATTAGTAGATTTAATGTTGGGTGTCATTGTCAACCCCAAATACCTTGACCCAGGCAGTCCAGTAGTCAACGTAACCATTAACAACAGACATATTGCAAGCATCCTAATTGATTTAGGGGTTGCAATCAACGTGATGACAAAGGACACAATGATATCCCTAGGACTCCAATCGATGATCAGACCAACAAGTACCATACTGTAGCTTGCTGACACATCAACTGTAAAACCTAAAGGAATGCTCGAACACATCATTATCAACATAGAATCCTGGGAGTACCCAGCTGACTTCATAGTTATAGAAGTAAAAAGTAAACTCAGTGGGTACCCAATAATACTAGGGAGGCCTTGGCTAGTAACAACAGACGCCTATATAGGCATCAGATCTGGCAACGTGACAATCACTAGTGGGAAAGCTAGAAAGAAAATCACGATTTATCCTCCAGCGAGAAAGTATACAGACATGGAATATCAGAACTGGACAGATGATTATAATGATATAACCGACCAAAACATACAACTTGTTCTTACCATCGAAGCTGCCTTATCACAAAAATCCATTGATGAAGACAGTCATTTAAATAGATTTATTCAAAATGCATCTTCTAATCATGATATTCTTGAAATAGGTCAGCAACAGGAAGAGAAAACATCACCCCACAACATAAACAAAATGTGGGCAGAAGTGCTCACACTTGAACAACATTCAATACAGATCAAAATAGTTGAGATCATGCATGGAAAGATAGTTAATATTAACTCCAATTTGGAGCCAGGAACAAGAACAACAATTAATGAAGGTACTCTCAGTAAACAACAAAGCTTTTGCATGGACATACACCGACATGAAGGGTATCCACCCAGAAATTTCAAAGCATTACATATATATCAAAGAAGGTGTTGTTCCTATCAGACAACCACAAAGAAGGATGAACCCGGGATTAAAAGACATAGTTAAGTCGGAGTTACAAAAGTTGTTAGATGCAGGGTTCATATACCCAATCTCAAATAGTGAATGGGTCTCACCATTGGTTATAAATCCTAAGAAAGAACGGAAGTGGAGGATCTGTGTGGATTATAGAGAGCTCAATAAGGAAACTAAGAGAGATCACTTCCCTCTACCATTCATCGACCAAGTATTGGACACATTGCCTGGAAACAATTTTTTCTCATTTTTGGATGGATTCAGTGGATACAACTAGATCCTAATCCACCCAGCTGATCAGGATAAAACAACATTTACATGCCCATGGGGTACTTATGCTTACAGAGTACTACCCTTCGGACTTTTTAATGCCCTAGCAACATTTCAAAGGGCCATTTTAAGCGTATTCTCTGATTTTATCAATGATCATATGTAAGTCTACATGGATGACTTCACACCCTATGGCCAGAATTTTGACTAGGCATTAAAGCATCTAGAATTAGTCTAGAAAAAATGCATCGAAATGAGCTTATGTCTGAGCAATGATAAATGTTGAATGTTGATGGAAGAAGGCATCGTGCTTGGACACCATATCTCACGGAGAGGAATTGAATTTGATCAAGCAAAAGTCACAGTCATTAGGGCACTGCCACCACCTGTCAAACAAAGAGATGTGCGAAGTTTTCTTGGGAAAATAGGCTACTACAGAATATTTAAAGAAAGTTATAGAAAAATTGTTGCACCGATGTTTGCTCTTCTCACAAAAGATACATAATTCATCTGGATGAAGCATTGTATGTCATCATTTGAAAACCTCAAAGAGAAGACAATCACAGCTCCAATACTCCAAGGACCCAATTGGACACTACCTTTCCACATACATTCTAATGCTTCAGACAAGTCCATTGGATCAATCCTTGGGCAAGAAGAAGAAAAGAGGTTGTATTCCATATACTACATTAGCAAAAACTTGTCAGGAGCAGAACTCAATTATACAGTCACAGAAAAGGATTTTTTGGCTGTCATACATGCCATAAACAAATTCAGGCACTACATAACTGGATACCAAGTTTTTGTCCACATCGACCATTCAGCAATCAGGTATCTTATGAATAAACCTAATACAAGTGCTCGAATAATTAGATGGCTACTCCTCTTGCAAGAATTTGACATAACATTCCTGGATAAGCTAGGCAAACACAATGTAGTAGTTGATTTTTTGTCTAGACTCACCCATGGACCAAACAATGAATTGGTAAATGATAACTTCTCTGTTGAGCACCTTTTTGCAATCTCAACAAAAATCCCATGGTTTGCTGACATAGCAAACTACTTAGTGTCTGGTAAATTTCCACAACATTACATCCACCAAGAGAAGTGCAGAGTCATAAGGCAAAGTGCCACTTACACATGGATAGAAGGAATGCTTTTCAAAAAAGGGCCAAACCAAATATTGAGAAGATGCATCAGAGAAGATGAAGTCCATGACATACTGCACGCCACTCACAATGAGCCATGTGGAGGACATTATGCAGCAAAAAGAACAACCTATAAAATATTGCAAACTGGATATTATTGGCCAACACTCCACAAAGACTCCTATGAATATGTGACATTGTGATGACTGTCAACGAATGGGGAATCCTACACAAAGAGAAGAAATGCCTCTACATCCCCAAATCTCTTTGGAAGCATTTCAGAAATGGGGATTTGAGTTTGCCGGTCCATTCAACCCCCAATCAAATCAGAAAAGCTATATTCTTGTATGCATTGACTACCTTACAAAGTGGGCAGACGTGGCAGTACTTGCAGTAGCAAATGAAACAAATGTGGCAAAACAATTTACAGAACAAATCTTCCACAGATTTGGAGTCCCAAGAGATTTTGTTTCTGACCAAGGCACACATTTTACATTCAACCTCATAGAGGACCTGCTTCGAAGAAACAATGCTAAACACTGAAAGTCCTCCTCCTACCACCCTCAAGCTAATGGTCAAGTTGAGGTGACAAACAGAGAACTAGAAATAATTTTGACAAAGACAGTACAACTACACAAAAGAGATTGGACAGACAGATTAAGTAAAGCAGTTTGGGCTTATAACACAACAAGGAAGACAACAACAGGCCTTACCCCATATGAGCTGGTTTATGGAAAGAAAATAATGCTACCCATTGAATTTTAAATCAAAACACTGAGAATTGCAGCCAAGTTAAATATGGAACTTTCAGACATCCAAGAGGAACACGTGCTACAACTGAATCATCTAGATGAACAACGCCAAAAAGCACTTAGCCACACTCAAATCATCCAGCAACAAAGGAATAAATGGCATGACAAAAACATCAAGCAGAATAAATTCAAAGAAGGTGATGGGGCACTACTATATGACTCCAGGTTTCACACTTTAAAGGCAAACTCACAACCAGATGGCTTGGACCCTACATCATTGAAAAAATCCATGACAATGGAGCTATCATAATTACAACAATCGATGAAGAAGAATTCCCCATAGTGGTGAATGGACACAGACTCAAACTTTATAAGAAACCACAGTCCAAAGAGGAATTCACAAAAACACTCTATACGCAAAATCTAATGATGATAGAGAACATAGATAATCATTGATTCCAGTTACAAAATAAATAAATAAATACTATAAAATAAAAATTAAAATAATAAAAAGAGAAGAGAAAAAAAAGAAAATAAAAACAGAGAAAAAAAAGAAAAAAGAAAATAAAAAAATCCACTCAGGATTATATCAAAACAAAAATTGATGGACTCGATCCATACCTATGAAGAACCAGCAAGCAAATTTAGAGTGAGCTAGCAAATTTCAGCAGCAAAGAAATCAAGAGAGCCAGCAAAAGAATAACAAGCAAATTTCAAGCGAGCCAGCAAAATTCGATCAAGAGAGCCAGCAAGAAAATATCAGCAAAATTCAAACAACAGAGCTAGCAAGCAAATTTCAGCGACTTCAATCAAGCGAGCCAGCAAACAATTTCAAGCGAGAAAGAACAGCAGAAAAAAAATATAGCACTACAGAAATCAAATCAACCAAGTTCGGAGAACTAGTACAACGCAACGTTGAATACAATCAAAAGTCAAATTAACCAAACTTGCACAAAAATTCAAGCAAGCGAATGAAACAAATTTCCATAGAACTGACAGAAAGAAATCATAAAAGGCGTAACTACTGACATGACAAAAATAACTACATACACATATGAAATATACTACAGAATCCCGCGTCCATACAATCAATCCCACGTCATACACTTAGGTACGCTAGCATAACAGGTAATCGCTAAACTCTTTGTTTCATTTTTGAATCAAATCATTCTCCCCACAAAACGGTTATTTTTCAAAGCTGGGGATGACTTTTAAGATATTTCAGCTGCACGGTTCAGAGTAACCTCATTGAATCATGATTACCTACCATAGACATGTCAGAGAATGACAACCTCCGCATATAGCTACTATATCCCCTGATGATCAAAGCAACAACGCAATGTACAATGATGGAAAGGAATGCAGTGTGCAATAATGAAAAGGAATGCATAAGTCAGCAAATATGATGCACAATGATCAGGATGAGTGCGTAAAAATAGCTAAATAAGGTAGAAAAATATACAATAGGACCCAATTTCGCAATGTAAGTTGCTCAGGAAGCAAGAAAACTAGAAGTTTGTATCGCCACTCAGCCAGCAAGCTTCCCACAAGCCTGTGATCAATCCCAACCAGATGGGTAAGTCGTCCACCACTCAGAGCTTTGTGGTTTGAGTGATTATTTTTCAAATTCAAAAATGACGAAGGGGTTCAAGAAGAGCGATCCGGAGGACCACACGCCTATCTATGAAAACCCACAAGTGTTGTCCATCCTCCGCGCAGCGGGACATATTCCCTTTATCTCGGGACTGAGATGATCCAATACTAAAGTAGCCTTAGAATTTGCCCGGAACCTGAAACACATAAAGGATGAACAGTATCTCACCCGGATAAGGGGACTACGCATCAGGCTCGATGAGGAAGCAATTGCGAAGTATATAGGATTTCCCATGGGGCTACATTGGGGCGGAGATGACAGGGAAGCTAACCAGAGGGCGAAATCAGCTTTCTTTGAACAGGGGGAAGGCTGTGAGGAAGACAATAACGGATTCAAAAGAATCATCATGGCTGCACGCTAGGAAGAGATAGCTTCCGTTGTTCTGAGATATATAACATGCACAGGCATACTTAGCTATATCCCGATATTCCACTTCAGAATTTTGGAGCTTCTAATACATAGGGGCCATATTACACCAAATAATAATATCAGCATTCCCTACTACCTTCTTCAGTCTCTCGAAGAAATGAGAAAGAAGGTAGTGCAAGGGAAGGAAGATGCATTGGCTCACCATGGACTGATCAAGTTAATATTTTTTGAAGAATTGGTGGTGCGAATTCCAGATCTCTCATGGGAGGAATTTGTGTTGGTCTCAGCCGAAGATGTGCAAAGAATGAGAGGCACACCTAATCCATCCATACCCCTAGCCTCTGGATCAAAAGAAAAATCCACCTCTGCATCAGGAGCTAAGTGCAAAATTGACCTGGATAGCGACAATGAGGTCATGGCCGACACCCTGATCAGAATAAAGCATTCCAAGGATGCCTCTCACCCAAAAGACTCAGGGATTTCTTCCAACAGGAAAGGGTCAAAATGGCAGAGTAAAAGGTTGCACAGCAGCCCAAAAACAAGCATACAAAGAAGGAAGAAAAAGAGCCCAACCCCATAATTCAAGAATTATCTGATGATGACGATTTCGGGGTAGAATAGGATTACCCTTCTACACTTGTAGAAGAGGATTCCTTCCAGTAGAACCCTGTTGGTGAAAATGTAAACCCTGGAAGCAACGACTAGCTGACTGAGGCATTGGCCAAACTAGTAAAAGTTAGGGAGGAGCTGGCTGCCTTAAAAATTGAAGCAAGGATCCAAAGAAACCAGCCAGCTTCACCAGCATCCCCACCATTTGTACATGAAAAGACCCAAATTTTAAAGATGCAGCATGCAGGCGAATTAAAGCTAGTGGAGCAACAAAATTTAGTGTTAAAAGAGAAATTGGGCCAAGCCCAGGAAGAGTTGGCTCAGAGAGACCAGAGAATACGACAATTGGAAGATACCTTGACCACCACTACCAAAATCTATGATGATATATTGGGACTCAAACCACCATCCAAGATCTACACGGTTTACTTAAGGGAGAAGTGGGGAAAGTTCCAGTTACAGAGGCTAAAGCAAGGCCTACCTCTAGAATTAAAAACTCCAAAGGAGTTCGTAGACACTTCTCTGAGCTGCATAGAATTGGAGAAAGATCAATTATGCAAATTTTTCTTGCATAACTTCGTGGTACTGAGCTCACCCAACTGGTCGTTGAATCCCTACATGGGCGACTTCCAGTTAATAGCACTATGCTCCTGGATGAACCATGAGATAGAGAGAGCAAAAGATGCTCATCTCTACCTTACAGAGGAGTGGCAAAACCCACTATGGATCAGGGCTGAGGCATGTTGGGCATGGCCCAAGTAAGTGTACAATTTTGCGGAAGTATGGTTTTTAGTTGCGCAATAGAGAAACATAACATCAGTACGTGCGCAACGAGCATAACAGTTTTTGTTGCGCAGCTAAGCTGATGCAAAAGACACACGCAACAGTACCCTTTGGTAGGGAGATATAAGCAAAGGCCAGATGAGGAAGCGGCCTGATTTTGGTAAAGAACTAAGAAGGAGGATGAAGGAAGGACCTATCAGAGAGAGTGGCGACGAGCAGCTGAGAAGCTAGGCCACGATGTCAACGGAGATGGGCAGGTGAGAGCAGCGGAAAGGGACAGTCCATGATGCAGTATAACAGTTTTGATGACTGCAGTTGTCAGAGAAGTGTGTGAGTCATGAGTGGGATAGATGGACGGCCTGAATCAGGAGGAATAAGCTGTCGATGGCGACAGTCAGGCTGGCAGTTAGACACGCCGATTTTGCAAACCTAATGGTTTTTGCTACAGAATTGTAAAGATATGCCTCCAGGCATAATCTATAAATAGGCATCATTTTGTAAGGGAAGGGTTTTTCTTCATTCTGTTAAGTGTTGATTATTGAAGAATCTTAAGCTTGAAAGCCATTGTAAAGGCTCTGTAGCTGAGTGCACAGAGACCTATCTAAGAGAGAAGAGAGTCTGCAGCTGAGTGCGCAGACTAAGAGCGGTTGTACCCTTCCCATAAAGATCAATACTAACAACCGTTCTTGTGGACGTAGCCTCCATCCGAGGGGTGAACCACATTTAATCTCGTGTTATGTGATTGTTGTGTGTTTTATGACTGTTCATTTGCTTAGTATGAAGATTAATACTGCAATGTCTGTTATGTGATTGCTTTTGTATGTATTCGCCGCAGAGAATGGGAATAATATGTTAAGTGATACATGTATGGGTGAATGTTAAGTATTCAACAAGTATAAGTCTATGAATGCATGAATATGATGAATAATCACACAGTAGAACACTGAGTTTAAGCATAGCGTTGGAGCACGCAGTATTGTATGTTTGCGCACTTGCTCACAATATAACTATAAGAACCTGACTGAGTAGAATGGGTAAGGTTGCTCAATAGATTGGTTAGAGATAACCATGTTAGGAGGATGTGCGGTCTAGTTGACGAGCCGAGCCATTGAGATTCGATGCAAGATAAGCTACCCATATTCTATCGTCATAACGTGAAGAGTACCCTAGACCATGCGATACCAGATTGCACGGGGTGCGTGGGCCTTATACCTTATCGTGGCACCACGCGACGAGAATCATCGCGGTGCAAAACTCGACCTGCGGCATAAGCTAGTAGTGCGTTGCACCATACGTACTTCCGCCATCAACTCATCACTTATGGTGTGGAAACTTGATTCTGCAGCACCCCCATAGCTTCGCCTCAGGTGAGACCTCAACCTGCGCGCAGGTTGTTGCCAAAAGTGTCGGTGAAAAGGGATTTTGTTGGTTAAGACTAAAACCGCAAAGAACCTGGGTCTACATTGGAAAACCTCTAGATTTGTTACCTACGCCAACAAATGGTTCCGTTACCGCGCTAAGAATCCGTGATGAGTTGACGAAGTAATGTCTGATAATGTACTCGACGAGTTGGAGGTCCCATTCGGATCAGATAACTGGCATCCAAAAAGGAAAGAGATCTGAGCCCGGTGTGATAAAATAGAAAGATATTTTGCAAAGAAAGAAAACAGATCACGTCTATCATATGTGCAGTGGTTGAACAGATACTTGTGGAGAGATATTCACGAGGTCTTTTGGGATACGTTCCCCAACGAGATACATGCGTGGATATCACGACTCGCAGAGAAGAAGACTTGTTTTCAAGGGGGAGTACCTACAGAGTGGACTCCAAAGCTCACAGCGCAACTCAAAGCAATAGACATCCCACTGGCACGCGCAGTCGACTTTTGGTTTAGTAGCATACTTGAAGGATTTGTCACCGAACTCACTGTCGACACACTAAAGTCCTAAAGTCAAGCAGAAGCATACTTTTTTGAGGGATTCAGAGGTAAGTTCCTGAACAATCTCAGTCTGTATATTAAAATTCTTTTAGCTGAGCAAGGTGTATTAATAATACAGTAATATTTTGATTATGTCATGGTCGATAGTATTTTTAGTGATTCTGACAAAGAGACACATAATCTGAGAAGTGGAAAGAGAAATAATTTTAATAAAGAAGAGAATCCCAGAGGACCTCGACTCCACGTCGATACCGAAATCCCATGTGACCTTAACGACCAAATCGCACCACCATCAGCCACCATCCACCCTATTACACCTCAGAACCCGCCGGTTGTAGATACCATGCCACCCATACTTTAGAACCCACCCGCTGCGAGTGTAGCGCATCCCACCCCGCAAACCGGTCTGAATCAGAATATTCCAGTTCCGAATACCCAGTCTCAGAATATTCCGTAGGGAACTACATTTATTTTTTCCACACAGATAATCAGCACTACTCAGAGCGCTGCACAACCAGGAAGGAGAATGATAGATAATGATATAAAACTGTCGATATTCAAAGGGACGGGTCTAGAAGACCCTGATAAGCACTGGTTCCTATGCGAAGCCGTATGGAGTTTGAAGCATATCCGGGATTATGCTGTGAAGAGAGCGCAGCTCATCACCACTTTCAGAGACCGCGCATTGCATTGGTTTATGAAATATTCTCAGGCACAGCCGAGAACCCTAACAGAAATCCAAACTGCACTTGTATAAGAATTTAAGAAGCCGAAATCAGAATCGCAGTGCATAACAGAGCTAAAAGAAATTAAGAAGAAACCTACTGAAACGGTTTGGGAATTTGACCAAAAATTTAAGACATTGTTAGACCAAGTGAGCTTTGTTATAGCTCCGAAATGACATAAGGAATTGTTCATTGCTGCGCTGCTTCCCCACATCAGACAACCATTGATGCAGCAGAAGGTTGCGGCACAGGAAGAGGCCTTAGAGATCGCAATGAAGCTGGAGGCTTCACCAATCGGAGAAAGTAGTTATGGGATGTCACAGATCCAGAACCAGCTAACCACCTTGACATTAGAATTGCAAGGTATGAAGAATGGAAAAGAACATAGATACGAACAAAGGCGTGAGGTTTGGTGCACATCATGCAAAGGAGAAGGTCATGACAGAGAACATTGTCCTCTATTTCGGGATTATCTTAACAGTGGTGCGCCGAACCCCATAAATATGAATCAAAATCAGGTGCCATGGTGTGAAATTTGTAGAACCAGAGGACACCGGCCTGAAGACTGTTATCTAATACAGAAATATGTAAACACCCCTAAAATCCTATATTGCAATTTCTAAAAATCAGTTGGACATGATGAATCCAATTGCCGTGCATACGAGATCATGAATGAAAGAAAGCAAGATATGGAAATGATGCGAGGTGTTGGTATGTACCGCGTCCAAGAGGAAAATCAACCAAAGCAAGAAAACACCCACTGTGATCAAGGAGGATATAGAGGCCGTGGTGGTGGATACCGTGGGAGAGGAAGAAATGCTGGCCCGACGCAAGGCCGAGGCCGTGATCAGGTAATTTTCTATAACATTGGCTATCCAGGTCACGTATCTAGAGATGTACCAACCCATGCACTACGTGCATTTATTGTAAATCATTTGAGCATGTTATCAAAGACTGTCTTGTGCTTGAGGTAGAAATGTAGAAAAGAAGAAGGACATAACCACCAACTCCCAAGATTCAGTTGATCGCAGCCAAGAGAAGACCTACGGATCCAAGTGTAAACGTGGTAACACGTATTGGCATTGATACAGGCAGGGACGGAGGTGCAGAAGCCTCCACTTCAGGACAGAGCGATTCTAAGCAAAATCCAGGTGAGCCGGTATGGATTAGAAAAGCTCCTGGGAAAGCACCGGGTCTGGACCTGTAGAAGAACAAGGGAGAATTTACAGAAGCACGGGATATTTTTAGAGAGTCAGAACCTCAGTCGATGAGAATCCCTTTGCGCATCCAAGCACCACACATAGAGGATATTCCATCGGCATGTGATCAAATGGACATTCCAACAGATACCGGGACCTCTGTTGCACAGTTCCTACGACGCTGCATGAAGTTGTTAAAGAGCACAGATGTGTTCACAGAATTTGAAAAGATACTGAGGCAGTATGAGACAAACAGCGAAAGAGGAGTTTCCCATGGTGCAGTCCATAATATTAGGAGTCCAAAAAGAACAGGAAGGGAAATGAGACTCACTGCGCAAATTGGAGACTACGAGATGGATGAGATCATTCTTGATCTTGGATCCAAAGTGAATGTCTTGACCAAGGAGACATGGCATCAGATGGGAAAACCAAAGTTACAGTGGTCACCTTTACAGTTAAGAATGGCTAACCAAGGAATAGTTATACCTTTGGGGAGATTACCAGACACAATAGTTGACATTGATGGAGTGTGCAGCTATACCGATTTTGAAGTAATTGAAATCGTGGATGAAATCCATCCTTATCCAGCACTGCTGGGTATCGATTGGGAAATGACAAACTCTGCCATTATTGATTTAAAAACTATGAAAATGATATTTGAAGGCAATGATATCAGGGTCATCGCACCATTGGACCCTTCGCAGGGTGAACGATATGTTGAACCGATTCAAGAGGAATCAAGAGCCTAATACTTGGACCGTATTTACAAAATGACCACTAATGATGTTGACTATGTTAATCCCACTGCGGATGGCATACTCAGTTGGTGATGTGATAGTTCTTGCATTTCGGACTCTGATGCAGGACTAGAGAATTGGAAAAGCAGACTGCATGAAGTATTTGTCAGGAAATGCGCACGCATCACAAAGTCCGTGCGCTGGATAGGAAAGTAGGTAAACCCAATCCCTGGCTATGATGGTTTTTCTAATGTTTATTCTTTTATCAATGAATATACTACAGCAATTGCAGCAAAACACCGCTTGCAGGCATTAGATATAGCATTGCGCGATACACCCGCTAGATGGTGGGTTGTGCATAAGAAGACAATAACGACATGGGATCACTGTAGAATTAGGATGCAAAACAGGTTTGTTGATAAGGTTACCCTATCATTCGAAAAATACAATGGACAGACGAATCCAAGGGAGCATATTCGCGTATGTTCAGAAGCATGGAGGGAAAGACCACAAACAGAATGGGTGCATCTGTTTGTGCACATGTTAGAAGAACCGATTCTGAAGAAGTGGTATCTAGACCTGGAGTTACGCAGAGGCACAGTGGACTGGTCTAGCCTAACTGCGACCTTTCAGCAGGATTTCAGTTTCGAGGATGAGCATCCAAGTATCAACGACGCGTTGCAGGCCATTAAAGAAAAAATATTCAGATCACACTGCACAGAGAGAAACATGACACTCGAAGAATTCTTTGGAGCAGACAGTGTACCTGCGCGCCTACATCCAGAATGGGAAGAACAGCTCGAGCATGATCTGGAATGTTACCACATCGTTGAACAAGACAAAGCAGCAGAAAGTGATGAGGACAACCCGCATAATATACAGATACCTAAGTCAGAAGGGTCACGTGAGGTAGAAGGACCTCCACTAGAAATTCCGGATATGAGTGGACCTGTGAAAAAGAAGAAAGTAAACATTGGCACCAGCAAAGAGCCAAATTTTGCAGCTATTGGAGATTATTGGGACAAAAATACAGTTAAGGAGGTCATGGGTATATTACAGGAATATCAAGAACTATTCCTGACCAAGTTCACAGAGATGAAAGGTATCTTGGGAGACTTAGGAATGATGAAAATCCGTCTTAAGCCTGGCGCGAAGCCTGTCAAACAAAGACCATATAGATTGAACCCGTGCTACAAAGAACGAGTTAAGGCAGAACTCGATAAAATGCTTGATGCAGGGATCATTGAGTCAGTCAAAGAATCCGAGTGGATAAGTACGATGGTTATCCAAGATAAGAAAACGAAGGGTGAGATCATAATCTGTGTGGATCTCAGGAAACTGAATGATGCCTCGATGCATGACCCATTCCCTACACCCTTTACAGATGAAGTCCTAGATAATGTTGGAGGGAATGAGACTTATTCTTTTACTGATGGATTTTCTGGTTACCATCAGATTAGGATTGATTGCGCAGATAGGCACAAGATGACTTTTGCTACATAATGGGGGTCATTCCAATACACAGTGATGCCCTTTGGTCTGAAGAATGCACCTGCCATATTCTCTAGAGTGGTCGTCACAGCATTTAAGGACTTTATACATAAGTTTTTAGAGGTTTACTTTGATGATTGGACCATTTTCGGTTTATTGAAGAACCATGCCGCGAACCTCAGAATGATGCTCGAAAAATGTAGACAGCATCAAATTTCATTAAACTTGAAGAAGTGTATTTTCTGTGTTCCCTATGGAGTCTTGTTGGGACACATTGTGTGAAAACAAGGCTTGATGGTAGACCCTGCTAAAATCACAGTCATTGTAAACTTGCCTACACCCAATTTAGTCAAGCAACTGCGCACCACACTAGGGCATACTAGCTATTATAAGAATTTCATAAAAGGGTACGTGCAGATAACCGCAACTATGGAAAAGCTGTTGAAGAAAGATGTACCATTCATTTGGAATGCGTATTGTGAGAAAGGCTTCGACACATTAAAAGAGAAAATGGTCACTGCACCAATCCTAGTCTTCCTAGACTGGAAGAATCCATTTCACGTCCATGTGCACGCCTCATGCATAGCATTGGGCATTGTTCTTGCGCAACCAGGAGAGGGAGGTATTGATCATCCCATCGCCTTTTCCAGTAGAAAGTTATCATCCCCTGAGAAGAACTATACCACTACTAAAAGAGAAGGACTCGCTATGGTCTACGCACTGCAGAAATTCAGACACTACTTGCTTGGGGCGCACTTCTCCATGTTCACTGACCATTCTTCCTTAAAATACCTTGTTAATAAGCCAGTGTTAGGGGGGCGCATATGCAGGTGGTTACTACTCTTCCAAGAGTACGACTTTGAGATTGTTGTGAAACCAGGACGATTGAATTTGGGACCTGATCATCTATCAAGAATCGAGTCAGGAGAGGAACCTACGAATATGGAGGACAATCTACCTAATGCGCAGTTGTTCACCATATAGGTTACTGACGATTATTATCAGGACATTATTATTTTTTTGACCACTGGATTCACACCCACAGAGTTCACTACACAGCAGAGGAAATAGCTGGTAGTGCATGTTGTAAACTTCACCATCATTGAAGGCCATCTATACAAGTTGGGACTAGATGAAGTATTGCGCAGATGTGTACTAGAGCATGAAAAACCACTCATATTGGTTGATGCACACTCAGGAGTTGCATGAGGCCACTACGCAGGCAGAGCTACTGCGCAGAAGATACTACGCGCAGGGCTATGGTGGCCTACAATTCATAAAGACTCCAAGGAACACTGCCAGACCTGCGATGCCTGTCAGAGGACAGGGAAGCCATCACACAGGGACAAAATGCCTTTAAACCCGCAGTTAGCTTTGCATGCATTTGAGAAATGGGATATTGATTTTGTCGGTCCTATCAACCCACCAGGGAAAATAACTGGTGCGAGGTACATTATTACTATGACGGATTACCTCACCAGATGGGCAGAAGCAAAGCCAGTAAAGGACTATAGCTCAGCCACAGCTGCTGAGTTTATATATGAAAATATCCTCATAAGGTTTGGATGCCCGAAGATATTGATGAGTGACCAAGGCACTCACTTTCTGAATAAGACCATTGAGGCTTTGACCGAAGAGTTCCACGTTCATCATCAGCGTATCACGCCATATCATCCGCAGGCGAATGGAACTGTTGAAGCATTTAACAAAGTGCTGGAGAATGCGCTAACTAAGATATGCAACGTCAATCGCGACGATTCGGACCTACGCATTGCATCTGTACTATGGTCATACAGAACTACCTGCAAGAAACTGACTGGCCATACACCTTTCAGGTTGGCCTATGGGAAAGAAGAAATAATGCCGATGGAGTACATCAATCCCAGTTTGCGCATTGTAGCGTTTACAAGCATGGCAAATCGCGCAGCACTCGAAGAGAGGATCCTACACTTGGTTGGGCTAGAGGAATATTTTTTTATTGCAGGCTTCCACCAACGAGTACAGAAAGAATGTGAAAAAGCATGGCATGATCGCCACATCCAGAATAAGAGCATCCAGGTAGGTGACCTAGTCCTCCTGTATGATAGAAAATTCATGAAATTTCCTGGAAAATTTAAGATGCACTGGCTTGGCCCATATACTGTTATAAATGTTACTAGCAGTGGTGCAGTCTATCTAGCCACATTAGCCAGAGACATTCTACCCACTTGGATAAATGGAAGCAGACTAAAGCTTTACTGTGATAGTCCCATTGCACAACACCCTATCTGATCAAGACGAGAAAACTTCTAAGTGTCAAGTACAATTGGAATTGGAATTGGGCACTAGAAGTCATAAAGAGTCTGTACACACTATCTATAAAAGAAAGATGTCAGATGTTGCGCAGCATCTTACAATAGAGAAGTTGCGCGCTACCAGGATAGCTGCACCATGAAAAGACTAAAGAAGTGACCGGAGATACGAGGTACAACTTTAAGTGCATATCTCAGACACATGCCATAATGACAGCACTGCTGGTAGACCCTCATAAGGCCAGGTGGCTGCGACAACTGTCAACCAGATATTAGACCATTACTTAAAGATTGATGGCGACAGTTAAGCCACGCAATGAAAGCATATCCTATATAATCAAAGCATCATAAAAGAATGAAGTGACCAGGATCCAAGTAAGATTACCTGAAAGATGTGGCATTAAAAACTATGATCGGTTGGAAGACTGCCTGGAAGTACCGTCGGCCCTTGGTCATTAAAGAAACTTACCTCGACATGACATAAAGCACGGCGGGAACGGATCAATAATATTGCTGGATCTAATCCCACGGGGCTAGAAGTTAATGCTTAAGTTAGCCGTTACGGCACCTTCAATGACATGATCAACGGAGATCCATAAAGTATTTGCCAAGTAAAGCCACATTTAAGTCCCCGTCCATTCGGTAAATGGCCCCATCATCAGGTAGAAACCTTATAAATACTCACACCCTCATATTTGTGTATTTTACCGTGAGTGTGAAAATTTCAAAAACATTACCAACCTAAGAGCCGAAGCAGCATAGAAGTATTCGTAGCTGGTGCGTTTATGTCCGAAGACCAGGAGCTAGAAGATATTCTGGGCGCATTCAAACATTCTGGGTTAAGTGGAATCCTGACATCTACACCAAAGAAACCTTCACCAGAGAAAGCAAGCCCATCTAAGGGCCCGAAGCCGAGCAGGCCGGCACAACAACAGCAAAAAGATAAGCACCTTGAAGTAATTCCGGAAAAGCAACAGGCACCAATTGCCTCGAGGCCAATTCTACAAGCGGAACGACCTGTACCAGTCTGGGTCATACCCGATTATATTATCCCATGGAAATATGATGCACCAGAATTAATTCTACAGAAGAAACCGCAGTATGACATTCCCATGCCGCCAATGGATAAACGCGTGAGGAAAAGAGCTGATCTTTTGGATAAGCTCCCATAATGCAAAATGAATGACTCCAATTTGGCGGATGCTGAGAAATTCCCACACCTTCAACTTGACAAGTACATGGTCATTGTCAACAATCCCGATACGCATAAGCCAGAAGTCACACCTGTGGATTGGGAAGTGTCGCTGGCATAAGCAGGCCTGCTCAACCTATTGTGAATCCCACATTTTGGTCAAGGAATACAAAGCTGTGGTGAATACTCTTCTTTCTTTCACACACCAGGGATACATCTGGTTAGATTTCAAGGTTAACATAACTGTGGATCTCATAGCAAGGATCACAGGCTTAAGCAAACAAGGTGATGATCCATCTACCTTCTTTATGGGCAAGAAGGATGACCAAGAGTCAGCCGTGGAAATCAAGCAACAATTCAACTTAACAAGAGGAACTAGGGGATATGAGACTGATGGAATTCCAAACATACCCCTGCACTTTGCTATTCAATTGTTGGCAGGAAGAATGCTGTTAAAATCTAGACCAGCGCAGGTACCGGCCGCGGTCGTAGCTTTAGCTGCCTAGACTATGGATGGCCACGAATACAATTGGGAAAATTTTCTATTGAACGAACTACTGCTGGACATCGAGGATACTAAGGACAGAGGATATCAATTTTATTTCAACCGGCTCCTGTTCCTCGTCGCTTTTGTCAGTTGGAAAGAACCGAGCCATCAGATCGTCCTGCCCGTCGCGCAGGATGACTGTCGTGGAGTTCGCTTTGCGAACATGTGGTTATCTTCCAACCCAGAAAAGTAGCGCGCTAACAATATGCGGTTCCTAAATTTCTATCAGCAGCTGTGCACAGTAATAGGAAGTAGTTCGCGCATCACAAGAGAGGTAACCACACAGTACAAACCCTTTATGCTCTTCGAGGCCGGCATGCACTCTATCTTCATACAGCCGCGCCTGAATCCAGAGAAATGGTATGAAGGCCAGTATCAACTCAGAATCCCAATGATTGAGCTAATCATTGAGGATTGGCCATACGAATAGAAGCAACACGCACCTGAGATAGTTTTCACTTCATCTGAGGAAGAAGTTGAAGGGGAAGAAGAGCAGCAAAATTTGAAAACTCAAAGCCCTTCAACTTCAGCACCTGCACAGCCAGCTGGAGAATCAAGTAAAGGGCCACAGGTGGGTGACAAGAGAAAACATCCGGCCACTACGAGCCCCGTCAAGAAGCAGAGGAAGAATTCCAAGGCAAAAAAGGACCCACTAGACCGAATCTTGCATGAGGATGACTACGAGATGATAGCCGTGCAAACAGCTGCACACCTCGAGGACGACTAGGCGCAAGTCCGCAAAGATATAAACAAGCTGAGTAGCTTGGTAATAAGGATGGAACAAGTCCAGCGGGACATGGCTAGAGGTCCATCCCAAACTATTGACCCAGGGGAGCCAAGCGAGTAGACGCGAAGGCCACCGGCCTCCACTCCCAGAATGCGATTGGTGAAAATTACACCACTGTCAATTTTGTATCCAACAGACGAGATGGTAGAAAGTGCGACGCGACTCGAACACTTGTACCTTAATGTAGCGGTGCTACCAGCTGAAGGGCTACACCAGCTACACACCGAGATATCCCATGAATTACATGAGCGAGACATTGTCTCGCATAATCGACGCCTTCAGCTCGAAGAAAGCTACCAGAAGTTACAGGTAAAATGCCAGCAGAAGGACAAGGACCTTCAGCACATGCAGGCAAGGGATTGCAGGATACTAGGAGCCGTGTCGACTGTTTGCACAAAATTTCCCATAGTCGATGCAGATCCTGACACCGCAGCAGCGGTTTTACAGATTGGAGCTACTGTCAGCAGCCTACAGGAACAAATGCATATTTTACAAGTCTCCCATCATGAGAAAATTGCAGAGATGGTAGCTTCCCATCAAGCAGAGATAGTTGAAATGGAAGCTAGGAAACCAGTTGACACAGCGAAGCAGGAAGAGGAAGCACGAACGAAATCGATAAGAATTTTAATAGAAGGCATCAGTGCAGAAGTAGCGCAATGCCAAGAATTAGCAACTGACGCCTCCACCATATGGAGTATACTGCAGGAAATTCCAGCGATTAAAAGTATTCATAAGGAAAGCAGAAAGAAACAGAAAGAGTTGGATGCAACAGATGCATCCATGAAAGACTTGCCGGTAAGACAAAAGAGGATGGCTTTTGACAAAACTAAGGTATTGAGGAAAGAACTTGAAGCTCTAAGGATAAACGAAGCTTAAACATCCGCTAGGATGCAACCACTCATGGAAGAAACCCTTACCTTGAACGATGATATTGAGGTCAAATTGCAAGAGCTTTGTGAAGCGAAAGACCACATCAAAGGAGAAACACTGGAACCTGCATCGCCAGAGGTATTCAACAAAGTTAAAGACTGTGAACAGGAAGTGAAAGAGGTTGTTACAAGGTTGAGTACAGCAGTGCAAGAACTCAGTGCGCGGGTAGGCATTTCCAAAAAGGGGCATATGGATCAGTTGGATTGAAGTGGCTCGGGACCAGCCATAGGTAAGTGTTAGGGGCATGTTGGGAATGGCCCAAGTAAGTGTACAATTTTGCGGAAGTATGGTTTTTAGCTGCGCAGTAGAGAAACATAACATCAGTATGTGCACAGCTAAGCTGATGCAAAAGACCCACGTAGAAGTACCCTTTGGTAGGGAGATAAAAGCAAAGGCCAGATGAGGAAGCAGCCTGATTTTGTGTCACGTCCCCACCCATCATACCGGTGCAATGGAGGGGATCGTGATACTAAAACTGGGCAATTAGCCCTATAATCACTAATTAAAAATGTCCTCATAACATAAAAGACAGGCATGCAAATGTGGAAATCTAAGGTAACGCTGCGGAAGTAAAACATGTGCAGAATTAACACACACCCAGCATTTTCATGAAAGAATAAACATTCATATGGAGTGAAGATGGACATATGGGATAGCATAGATATTTGCAACACACAGCAGGGTTAGAAATCTATCACATGTCCATCATGCATTCAAGACATTCAAGTTGTTCATGTCATAGGCATATTGTAATTAATCATAGCAGAATTAAAGTCATGTTACTATCTAGCATACACTTAGCATTTCATGATAGCCATTAAGGATAGACATTGCAGAAATAGCAAATGAGAGTACTTATCTTAAAACAAAGTAGTCCCAAGCAACTGGCTATGCAACTGCAATGTTCCACCCAACCATAGGCTAGTTGTGCTTATCAACCTCTTGATACAACTGCCACCCCCCGAGCTGGGCATGATCTCTACAAGGAACCAGGGAACAGCAGACCCACACATAGCCAAGCATACATCAAGATGAGCCAAGCCAATCTACAATTGGGTTTATCAGGTTGCTAGGAAATGGAAAGGAAGAATTGCTAAGCTAGTGTGCTCAACCACAGAGCTAAGGATACCCCTCCCAGATCTATTCAGCTTGGCACTCACAATGCCTACACACCCAACACAAGGAAGTATTATCTTCACTGCCACACAGTCCCTCAAGCCATACCTTCCTTTCTAGTGCTCTCAGGGTGTGCATAGAAAAGTAGCCAAAGCCCTCTTGATCTTCTTGAGAGGTCACTCCCTCCACTAGGTTTATCAAGCCAATTCTGTCCACTACCAGTCCAAGTTTCTTACTCACATGTTCAAATCCAAAACTGGATGCACTTAACAACAAAACCACAATTTTTGGGCATGAGGAAAACGTTTTCCACAGTGGAATGCATGAGATGGGGTTTCAACTAACTCAGAAAAACGTGGGAACACACACAAACGAAATGGGAAGATGGGGAACAACCAGGGAAGCCAAATCCATTTTTAGAAAAACGTCCTTGGACATTCGGGGGCAAAAACGACCTCCATACAGTCCCCAAATCGTGGCCCTTCTCTCCCAAGCTACTGTATATGCAAAAACGAACTCCCAGGCATGGGAAAAATGCAGGATTTGGATGAAAAACGTGTAGGGAAAGACCCAGCTAGCTCCAACTACGTGAGTGAGAGAAGACTCCCTGTTCATAATGGCTTTGGGCACCATTTCGTGGGTGTTTTCTTGCCCAACAAGCAAAAACACGAATTTCCAGGTTGATGGCTTTCCCATGCACGAAATTGGCTGCCATACTTCTTCATTCCCAAGGCATTAACTGCCTCAACCAATTTCTTGGAAGAATTAAATGATTGGGTCCATAACCCAAAATGGGTAGTTGGTGGTTTATGTGTTTCCTCATTGACACATGGATTAACACCATTGGCTCAAGGGTTTGGATAATTTCCCTCCCTATTTCTTGTAGAACCATGCCCCATCTCTTTGTTGCATTGCATAGCTAGTTGTGGGTATTTTTATTAAAATTCGTATTTACATGATGTCTTATTTACATCGTGCCCTTCTAGCACAAGAACCATAGGCATCTATTTCTTTAATCGCCGATACATAAAACGCTAAATCAATGGTGGGGCCTTGGCCTTGAGCTCCTCACCATGATCAAATTACGATATTTACATCATTTTCAATTTAATACAAAGGGGGTCAAAATGGGGACGTCACATTTTGGTAAAGAACTAGGACGAAGGACAAAGAAAGGACCTATCAGAGAGAGTGGCGGAAAGTAGCTGAGAAGCAAGGGGGTACCTCCAGTCATTGACCTCAACATATGTACTTATTCTGTGGAATCTTTGTCACTAGGTCGGATCTCTTACGGGCTGGTCATTTCGATCAGTAATTTTCTAGCAAGGGGGTACCTCCATGTGGTCTAAACAGAATAAATTAAAAGAGTGTCTTTCGAATTTGGGTCTGAAGGTAATCCAGTTACCATGTGGTGGTCTCTTAATCATCAATCTATCCCCAATCCATCCACATCGATCTAGTCGACACCATATGTTATTGTCACCTACTCTCAGTCTCATATCATGCTCGAAGATTTCTTTAATAGTCGGCCTAGACCAAGGATGATTTTAAGGGCGAAATTAAAAGGGTTTAGAATTTTTTATCGATGAATTTTTCTATATTAAATGGTTTTTTATAAAATATTAAAATCATCCACAAATTATTAATAAAATAATGTCTAAAAACGAAATAGACCTATTATATTTATGAAAGAAACCCAAAAAAATAAAATCTGTCCTCCAAAATTCCCCTAAAATCCTTTGCTCACCCCTGATTTCTACCAAAATTCAAGTGGGATCTTTGTCTCGCCACCCATATCCATTAAATTTTCCCTAAATTCCTGCAATCGCCCTCAATTTGTAATCAAATTTGACTGGGATCTTTGGATCGCCCTTAATTTCCAACACAATTTGAGTTGGATCCTTGGATCACCGCAATTTCCAGCATTGTCAATCACATATACAATTATATTCATCCCTATAAAATACCTTTCTTGCTCAGGGAACCACCCACTCAAAGAATCAATACGCACTGGCATAGATAGTAGAGAACTGAGGTTCAACATTCAGGTTTAAGATTAATATTTTTTTGGTCGGAGTTCAAGTTCAACGTTCTTGAATCCTGGGCTTTTATAGGGTACAGAGAATCAAATTTTCAGTCTTCAAATTGTAGGTATGGTCACACATACATGCCCAAATTTTATTTCAATTTTTGTTTCTCTTGGAAATAGATTCCCTGAGAATAAAAGACAGGATAGCTTCCTAGTTTCAAAGCTTAGATGGTTCCTGATGTGCCCAGAATTAGGTACTCCATAGCCCCTTTTATGCCACACAAGCACAAGAAAGAATAAGGAAAATACCTCTGTTTGTGGGGGAGAATGCATTTGTTTTGCTTATTTAATAAAGTATTTTAGATATTATTCTTCTTATGCTTAAAGGTATTTTTATGTGGTAATTATATGAAAATAGGCATGTATGAGCAGGGCGCAGGTGATCTAGAAGACAACAAGTAAATCAAGCTCAAAGACTGAAAGATCACGAGTGGCTCAGTGCTCACATTTTACTGATTTATAGAGAAACTCATGTTTACCAAGATAGGCATTTACAATGTAGAGGTAGGTTAAGAATTAGGAATAAATAAGGGACCTCTGAATAGTAGGGGGTCCTGTTGAGATTTTAGAGAAACAATCTTCAGAACATTTTATATTCGAGACCGTTCTGTTTAAGTTTTTCCTGGAACATGAAGTTATGATTTTGATAATGGAAGACCGGTGTTATTTCAAATCCTTGAGTTTATAAGTCTTCTTCACTTTTGAAATACGTATTGGGGAGGGCCCCCTCAGTACGTAGATCAGGAGCCTCGTATTTGATCACATGTATTTTTCATGCATTTTGTTGACTGGCTTAATCATTATGATGTGTGAAAGTACTTTGATAATTGTTTACCTAGCAGATTCTGATTTCATATTCAATGATTTTCTCTGTAGTTCGATAATACTGATTCCGTAGTTCCGTAACACGCTATCAGTAGTCTTGTGTGTGCGTTCTGCATAGGCATATTTTACATATGTTTTCCAACATTTTCATATTAATTCCAGATAATGATTCAGATCTGCAAATTCATGCATACTTTCCTTATTTAAGTTTGATCACATAGAAGTTAAATATTTCAGCATTTTGATTTGAATAGAATCATGTTTATCACTTTCAGTACTTAATTTGAATAGATAGAATTTGATTGTTTTCTAGCATTTATATTCCTAGATTAAATTTACCATATTTCAGTATTTAATTCCTAGATTATATTTACCAACTTTCAGTATTTAATTCCTACATTAGATTTGCCAAGCTTTCAGCATTTCATTCCTACACTAAATTTCAATTTTTCCAATATGCAATTGCTATCAAGTCTTCAACAGATTTAGGTTATAGATTTGCAACCTTTTCTTATTTCCAGCTTCTTAATTTTAGAGCAATATTTCCATTTCCCTCAAAGAAACCCTTTGGATACATTCAAACACCCTGAACAACAGAGATCACTCTATAGTGCACATGCAGTGCTTAGCACCTCTTAAGTTTGTACGCTCCCTAGTTGATAATTAAAGTATACTCCCAGTATAGCTACCCTAATTAGGTACCCATTCCTGGAGTCCACCACTTTTTGGCGTTGTTGTCAGGGAGGTGCTTAATCTATAGAAGACATCTTTAAAAAAATTAAAATTAAAAATTTTATTATGAATGCCTCTACGACAGAGGGATTGATTTGGACGCTTTCTGCCTAATCGCCCTATGAGTAACAGCACTTCTGATCATTCTGAATTTGAATTCCTTAACTCTGAAGATGAAGTTGATTCTATCTACGATCCAAACCGAGATAACTTATTTGTTAGCTCTAGCTCAAACACTACTATGGCAGAAGAAGAGGATGAACCTAGAGAATTGTTCACTTTTCCCATTAGTGTACCTCTTGGGGATGCCAAGATGAAGAATATAAACCCTAATAACCTACCAAACTTCCAAGGATTAACCTCAGAAGATCCTGACACATTTTTATTTGAATTTGAGGTAGTTTGTAGGTCATTCGGTTACACTACTGATGCACAAAAACTGAGACTCTTTCCTTCTACATTGAAAGATCTATCACTTAGATGGTTTATGAGCCTAGAAGGAAATAGTATTTTCACCTGGGACCAAATGAAACAATCCTTCCTAGAAAAATATAGGGACTACTATAAGGCAAAGGATACAAGAGATGAAATCTTCAGAATGCAACAAGGAGAAAGAGAATCCCTGGAAGACTACGCACAACGCTTTCAACTCAGTTACAAATGAGCTAGTCACTGTACCTTAGATCAAGAATCACTGAAACTTGTCCTTCTTAGAGGATTCAAAGAATAAAATCTAGAAGTCTTGAACCTTCTAGGAGATTGGGATATTTTCCAGAAAACCTATGACCAAATACTACAAATCTTCAAGAACTATTCTAGATCCAGAAAAGGTAAAAGTGGGACAAGGGATTCACATCCATTTACTGGAGGATCATCATCTTCAGGACCAAACCTCACAAAGTATGATTTAGGGAACCTTCTTGATGATATGAAAACTAATATCCTTCAATCCCTAGAAATGCAACTTGATGCGCTCCAAATAAACAAGAAACAGGATGAGATAAACCAAGCACTGGCAGTGTTTTTCCAACGCTGCAGAAAGAAACATGAAAAATGACAGTGCACATTGAACACCATAGAAATATGTCGCCTCTGCACTGGTGATCACTCAACTGATAAATGCCCTCTGTTGCCATCATGTAAAGTTTCCATTCAGGATTCCACAACTGAAGGTACAATAGAGCAACTCTGTTTTGTTAATCAAAGAAGAAACAATTTTGTTAGGCCCTTCCAACCCAACAACCAAGCATACTTTAATCAGGCAAGTAATCAACAAAATTGGAACCCCTCAGCACCAACCTCATGGACCTCTCAGCCAACTCCAAACTAATGGCAGCAAAACCAAGCACCATATCAACAGCCATATTACACACAGTCTTACTCTCCATATCCCCCACCTTTTTCTCAACCACCAACAAACTATGGAATTCCATATCCATATTCAACAAATTGGAGAGCACCATTACAGAAGCCACTCATCATGTCGACCCCACAGAACCAACCACTGCCTAGACCACTCCCAATTCCTTCCCAACCAATTCTGAACCCAAACAACAACAGAGGAGGACAACAACAAACCTATAACACTGAAATAATGCAATTCCCTACTTATGTCGTGCATACACTGGAAATAAACGAAATCAATCTCAGGTCTGGGAAAACATTACAAAACACACACACACAGAATAATCAAGGAGATGTCGATCACGAACAAATAACACAACCCGAAATTCAACAGTTAGCCGAGAAAAACCCTCGAGAAGAAGAAATTCGGCCCCACATACCAAATAGAAACCCTCCATTCCCTGAATAACTCATTCGAAACACGAAAGAGAAGGAGGAGAATGCTACCTCAACGAATTGAAGCATTTGAACATTCAAATTCCCATTTTCAAAGCCATAAGAGATGTACTAATTTGTAATAAGTTTATTAAAGAAAATTGCTTGAAAAGACCTGGCAGAAAAAGATGTGACCCACCAACTATAAACGTAGTAGGCCAATTAGTAGATTTAATGTTGGGTGTCATTGTCTACCCCAAACACCTTGACCCAGGCAGTCCAGTAGTCAACTTAACCATTAACAAAAGACATATTGCAAGCATCCTAATTGATTTAGGGGTTGCAATCAATGTGATGACAAAGGACACAATGATATCCCTAGAACTCCAATCGATGATCAGACCAACAAGTACCATACTGTAGCTTGCTCACACATCAACTGTAAAACCTGAAGGAATGCTCGAAGACATCATTATCAACATAGAATCCTGGGAGTACCCAGCTGACTTCATAGTTATAGAAGTAAAAAGTAAACTCAGTGGGTACCCAATAATACTTGGGAGGCCTTGGCAAGCAACAGCAGACGCCTATATAGGCATCAGATTTGGCAACATGACAATCACTAGTGGGAAAGCTAGAAATAAAATCACGATTTATCCTCTAGCGAGAAAGTATACAGACATGGAATATCAGAACTGGACAGGTGATTATAATGATATAACCGACAAAAACATACAACCTGTTCTTATCATCGAAGCTGCCTTATCACAAAAATCCATTGATGAAGACAGTCATTTAAATATATTTATTCAAAATGCATCTTCTAATCATGATATTCTTGAAGATATTCTTGAAATAGATCAGCAACAGGAAGAGAAAACATCACCCCACAACATTGACAGAATGTGGGCAGAAGTGCTCACACTTGAACAGCATTCAATACAGATCAAAACAGTTCAAATCATGCATGGAAAGACAATTAATATTAACTCCAATTTGGAGCCAGAACAAGAACAACAATTAATGAAGGTACTCTCAGAAAACAACAAAGCTTTTGCATGGACATACACCGACATGAATGGTATCCACCCAGACATTTGAAAGCATTACATATATATCAAAGAAGGTGTTGTTCCTATTAGACAACCGCAAAGAAGGATGAACCCAGGATTAAAAGACATAGTTAAGCTGGAGTTACAAAAGCTGTTAGATGCAGGGTTCATATACCCAATCTCAGATAGTGAATGGGTCTCACCATTGGTTATAGTTCCTAATAAAGGAGGGAAGTGGAGGATCTGTTTGGATTACAGAGAGCTCAATAAGAAAAATAAGAGATATCACTTCCCTCTACCATTCATCGACCAAGTATTGGACACATTGGCTGGAAACAAATTTTTCTCATTTTTGGATGGATTCAGTGGATACAACCAGATCCCAATCCACCCAGCTAATCAGGATAAAACAACATTTACATGCCCATGGGGTACTTATGCATACAGAGTACTACCCTTTGGACTCTGTAATTCCCTAGCAACATTTCAAAGGGCCATTTTAAACATATTCTTTGATTTTATCAATGATCATATGGAAGTCTACATGGATGACTTCACACCCTATGGCCAGAATTTTGACTAGGCATTAAAGAATCTAGAATTAGTCTGGAAAAAATGCATTGAAATGAGCTTATGTCTGAGCAATGATAAATGCAGAATGTTGATGGAAGAAGACATCGTGCTTGGACACCATATCTCACAGAGAGGAATTGAAGTTGATCAAGCAAAAGTCACTGTCATTAGGACACTGCCACCACCTGTCAAACAAAGAGATGTGCGAAGTTTTCTTGGGAAAACAGGCTACTACAGAAGATTTATAGAAAGTTATAGCAAAATTGTTGCACCGATGTTTGCTCTTCTCACAAAAGATACAAAATTCATCTGGCCGAAGCATTGTATGTCAGCATTTGAAAACCTCAAAGAGAAGACAATCACAGCTCTAGTACTCCAAGGACCCAATTGGACACTACCATTCCACATACATTCTAATGCTTCATACAAGGCCATTGGATCAGTCCTTGGGAAAGAAGAAGAAAAGATACCGTATGCCATATACTACATTAGCAAAAACTTGGAAGGAGCAGAATTCAATTATACAGTCACAGAAAAGGAGTTTTTGGCTGTCATACATGCCATAAACAAATTCAGGCACTACATAACTGGATACCAAGTTTTTGTCCACACCGACCATTCAGTAATCAGGTATCTTATCAATAAACCTAATACATGTGCTCAAATAATTAGATGGCTACTCCTCTTGCAAGAATTTGACATAACAATCCTGGATAAGCCAGGAAAACACAATGTAGTAGTTGATTTTCTGTCTAGACTCACCCATGGACAAGACAATAAATTGGTAAATGATAACTTCTCTGTTGAGCACCTTTTTTCAATCTCAACAAAAATCCCATGGTTTGCTGACATAGCGAACTACTTAGTGTCTGGTAAATTTCCACAACATTACAGCCACCAAGAGAAGTGCAGAGTCATAAGGCAAAGTGCCACTTACACGTGGATAGAAGGAATTGTTTTCAAAAAAGGGCCAAACCAAATATTGAGAAGATGCATCAGAGAAGATGAATTCCATGACATACTGCACGCCACTCACAATGAGCCATGTGGAGGACATTATGCTGCAAAAAGAACAGCCTATAAAATATTGCAAACTGGATATTATTGGCCAACACTCCACAAGGAATCCTATGAATATGTGTCACATTGTGATGACTGTCAACGAATGGGGAATCCTACACAAAGAGAAGAAATGCCTCTACATCCCCAAATCTCTTTGGAAGCATTTCAGAAATGGGGATTTGAGTTTGTCGGTCCATTCAACCCCCAATCAAATCAGAAAATCTATATTCTTGTATGCATTGACTACCTTACAAAGTGGGCAGAAGTAGCAGCACTTGCAGCAGCAAATGAAACAAATGTGGCAAAAAAATTTACAGAACAAATCTTCCACAAATTTGGAGTCCCAAGAGAGTTAGTTTCTGACCAAGGCACACAGTTTACATTCAACCTCATAGAGGACCTGCTTCGAAGAAACAATGTTAAACACCGAAAGTCCTCCTCCTGCCACCCTCAAGCTAATGGTCAAGCTGAGGTGACAAACAGAGAACTAGAAAGAATTTTGACAAAGACAGTACAACTACACAAAAGAGATTGGGCAGATAGATTAAGTAAAGCAGTTTGGGCTTATAACACAACATGGAAGACAACAACAGGCCTTACCACATATGAGTTGGTTTATGGAAAGAAAATAATGCTACTCATTGAAATTTAAATCAAAACACTGAGAATTTCAGGCAAGTTAAATATGGAACTTTCATACATCCAAGAGGAACACATGCTACAACTGAATCATCTAGATGAACAATGCCAACAAGCACTTAGCCACACTGAAATCATCCAGCAACAAAGGAATAAATGGCATGACAAAAAAATCAAGCAGAAGAAATTCAAAGAAGGTGATGTGGCACTACTGTATGACTCTAGGTTTCACACTTTAAAGGAAAACTCACAACCAGACGGCTCGGACCCTACATCATTGAAAAAATCCTTGACAATGGAGCTAACAGAATTACAACAATCGATGAAGAAGAGTTCCCCATGGTGGTGAATGGACACAGACTCAAAATTTATAACAAACCACAGTCCAGAGAGGAATTCACACAAACACTCTTTCAGCAAAATCTAATGCTGATAGAGAACATAGATAATCATTGATTCCAGTTACAAAATAAATAAATAAATAAATACTATAAAATAAAAATGAAAAAATAATAATAATAATAATAATAATAAAAGAGAAGACAAAAAAAAAAGAGGAAAAGGAAAATAAAGAAAATCCACTCAGGATTATATCAAAACAAAAATTGATGGACTCGATCCATACCTATGAAGAACCAACAAGCAAATTTCAAGCAAGCCAGCAAAATTCGATCAAGAGAGCCAGCAAGCAAATATCAGCAAAATTCAAACAACAGAGCCAACAAGCAAATTTCAGTGACTTCAATCAAGTGAGTTATCAAACAATTTCAAGCGAGCGAGAACAGTAGAAAAAATATAGCACTACAAAAATCAAATCAACCAAGTTCGGAGAACCAATACAACGCAATGCGGAATACAATCAAAAGTCAGATCAACCAAACTTGCACAAAAATTCAAGCAAGCGAATGAAAAAAATTTCAAGAGAACCGACAGAAAGAAATCATAAAAGGCATAACTACTGACATGACCAAAATAACTACAGACGCAGATGAAATCTAATACAGAATCCCACGTCCATACAATCAAGCCCACATCATACACTCAGGTACGCTAGCATAACAGGTAATCGTTGAACTCTTTGTTTTATTTTCGAATCAAATCATTCTCCCCACAAAACGGTTATTTTTCAAAGCTGACGATGACTTTTAAGATATTTCGGCGGCACGGTTCAGAGTAACCTCACTGAATCATGATTACCTACCTTAGACATGTCATAGAATGACAAGCTCCGCATCTAGCTACTATATCCCCTTATGATCAAAGCAGCAACGCAATGTACAATGATGGAAAGGAATGCAGTGTGCAATAATGAAAAGGAATGCATAAGTCAACAAATATGATGCACAATGATCAGGATGAGTGCGTAAAAATATCTAAATAAGGCAACAGAATATACAATAGGACCCAATTTCGAAATGCAAGTTGCTCAGGAAGCAAGAAAAATGGAAGTTCGTATCGCCACTCAGCCAGCAAGCTGCCCACAAGCCTGTGATCAATCCCAACTAGACGGGTAAGTCGTCCAACACTCAGAGCTTTGTGGTTTGAGTGATTATTTTGCAAATTCAAAAATGACAAATGGGTTCAAGAAGAGCGAGCCGGAGGACCACACGCCTATCTATGAAAACCCACAAGTGTTTTCCATCCTCCGCGCAGCGGGACAGATGCCCCTTATCTCAGGACTGAGAGGATCCAATACTGAAGTAGCCTTAGAATTTGCCCGGAACCTGAAACACATAAAGGATGAACAGTATATCACCCGGATAAGGGGACTACGCATCAGGCTCGACAAGGAAGCAATTGCAAAGTATACAGGACTGCCCATGGGGCTACATTGGGGAAAATATGACAGGGAAGCTAACTAGAGGGCGAAATCATCTTTCTTCAAACAAGGGGAAGGCTATGAGGAAGACAATAACGGAGTCAAAGAATCACCATGCCTGCGCCCTGGGATGAGATAGCTTCCGTTGTCCTAAGATATATAACATGCACAAGGATACTTAGCTATATCCCGATATTCCACTTCAGAATTTTGGAGCTTCTAAGACATAGGGGCCATATTACACCAAATAATAATATCAGCATTCCCTACTACCTTCTTCAGTCTCTCAAAGAAATGAGAAAGAAGGTAGTGCAAGGGAAGGAAGATGCACTGGCTCACCATGGACTGATCAAGTTAATAATTTTTTAAGAATTGATGGTGCAAATTCCAAAGCTCTCGTGGGAGGAATTCATGCTGGTCTCAGCTGAAGATGTGTAAAGAATGAGAGGCACGCCTAATCCAGTCATACCCCTAGCCTCTGGATCAAAAGAAAAATCCACCTATGCATCGGGAGCTAAGCGCAAAATTGACCTGGATAGCGACAATGAGGTCATGACCGACACCCTGATCAGAATAAAGCATTCCAAGGATGCCTCTCGCACAAAAGACTCAGGTATTCTTCTAGCAGTAAAGGGTCAAAACGGCAGAGTAGAAGGTTGGCATAGCAGCCCAAAAACAAGCATACAAAGAAGGAAGAAAAAGAGCCCAGCCCCATAATTTAAGACTTATCTGACGATGATGATTTCAGGGTAGAACAGGATGACCCTTCTACACCTATAGAAGAGGATGCCTTCCAGTGGAACCCTGTTGATGAAAATGTAAACCCTGGAAGCAACGACTAGCTGACTGAGGCATTGGCCGAACTAGTAAAAGTTAGGGAGGATCTGGCTACCTTAAAAATTGAAGCAAGGATCCAAAAAAGCCATCCATCTTCACCAGCCTCCCCACCATTTGTACATGAAAAGACCCAAATTTTAAAGATGCAGCACGCAGGAGAATTAAAGCTAGTGGAGCAACAAAATTTAGCATTAAAAGAGAAATTGGGCCAAGCCCATGAAGAGTTGGATCAGAGAGACCAGAGAATCCGATAATTGGAAGATACCTTGACCACCACTGCCAAAATCTATGATGATATATTGGGACTCAAACCACCATCCAAGATCTACACGGTTTACTTAAGGGAGAAGTGGGGAAAGTTCCAGTTACAGAGGCTAAAGCAAGGCCTACCTCTAGAATTAAAAACTCCAAAGGAGTTCGTAGACACTTCTCTGAGCTGCACAGAATTGGAGAAAGATCAATTATGTGAATTTTTCTTGCATAACTTCGTGGTACCGAGCTCACCCAACTAGTCATTGAATCCCTACATGGGTGACTTCCAGTTAATAGCACTATGCTCCTGGATGAACCATGAGATAGAGAGAGCAAAAGATGCTCATCTCTACCTTGCAGAGGAGTGGCAAAAACCTGTATGGATCAGGGCTGAGGCATGTTGGGTATGGCCCAAGTAAGTGTACAATTTTGTAGAAGTATGGTTTTTAGCTGCGCGGTAGAGAAACATAACATGAGTACGTGCACGGCGGGCATAACAGTTTTTGTTGCGCAGCTAAGCTAATGTAAAAGACCCAAGCAGCAGTACCCTTTGGTAGGGAGATATAAACAAAGGCCAGATGAGGAAGCAGCCTGATTTTGGTAAAGAACTAGGATGAAGGACGAAGGAAGGACCTGTCAGAGAGAGTGGCGGCAAACAGCTGAGAAGCTAGGCCATGACGTCGACGGAGACGGGCAGGTGAGAGTAGTGGAAAGGGACAGGCCATGATGCAATATAACCATTTTGAGGACTGCGGTTGTCAGAGAAGGTGCGAGTCATGAGTGGGCTAGCTGGACGGCCTAAATCAGGAGGAATAAGCTTTCGACAACGATAGTCAGGCTGGCAGTTATCCACGCCGGTTTTGTAAACCTAAGGGTTTTTGCTACAGAATTGTAAAGATATGCCTCCAGGCATAATCTATAAATAGGCATCATTTTGTAAGGGAAGGGTTACTCTTCATTCTGTTAAGTGTTGATTATTGAATAATATTAAGCTTGAAAGCCATTGTAAAGGCTTTGCAGCTAAGTGCGCAGAGACCTATCTGAGAGATAAGAGAGTCTGTAGATGAGTGCACAGACTAAGAGCAGTTGTACCCTTCCCATAAAGATCAATATTAACAACCGTTCTTGTGGACGTAGCCTCCATCCGGGGGGTGAACCACGTTAAATCCCGTGTTATTTCATTGTTGTGTGTTTTATGACTGTTCATTTGCTTAGTATGAAGATTAATACTACAATGTCTGTTATGTGATTGCTTTTGTATGTATTCGCCGTAGAGAATGGGAATAATATGTTAAGTGATACATGTATGGGTGAATGTTAAGTATTCAACAAGTATAAGTCTATGAATGCATGAATATGATGAATAATCACACAATAGAACACTGATTTTAAGCGTAGCATTGGAGCGCGCAGTATTGTATGTTTGCGCACTTGCTCGCAATATAACGATAAGAACCTGACTGAGTAGAATGGGTAAGGTTGCTCAATAGATTGGTTAGAGATAACCATCTTAGGCGGATGCCCGATCTAGCTGACGCATCGAACCGTTGAGAGTCACTGCGAGATAAGCTGCCCATAGCCTATCGTCGTAACGCAAGGAGTACCCTAGACCACGCGATCCCATATTGCACGGGGTGTGTGGGCCTTATACCCTATTGTGGCACCGCACGACGAGAACTGTCGCGGCGCAAAACTTGACCTGCGGCGCAAGCTGGTAGTGCGCTGCGCCATACGTACTTCTGCCATCAACTCATTACTTATACTATGGAAACTTGATTCTGCTGCACCCCCATAGCTTCACCTCGGGTGAGACCTCAACCTGCACACAGGTTGTTGTTGAAAGGGCCAGTGAAAAGGGGTTTTGTTGGTTAAGACTAAAACCGCAAAGAACCTGGGTCTACATTGGAAAACCTCTAGATCAGTTACCTACGCCAACAAGCATGCAGGAGAATTAAAGCTAGTGGAGCAACAAAATTTAGCATTAAAAGAGAAATTGGGCCAAGCCCAGGAAGAGTTGGCTCAGAGAGACCAGAGAATCCAACAAGTGGAAGATACCTTGACCACCATTGCCAAAATCTATGATGATATATTGGGACTCAAACCACCATCCAAGATCTACACGGTTTACTTAAGGGAGAAGTGGGGAAAGTTCCAGTTACAGAGGCTAAAGCAAGGCCTACCTCTAGAATTACAAACTCCAAAGGAGTTCGTAGACACTTCTCTGAGCTACACAGAATTGGAGAAAGATCAATTATGTGAATTTTTCTTGCATAACTTTGTGGTACCGAGCTCACCCAACTGGTCATTGAATCCCTACATGGGTGACTTCCAGTTAAGAGCACTATGCTCCTAGATGAACCATGAGATAGAGAGAGCAAAAGATGCTCATCTCTACCTTGCAGAGGAGTGGCAAAACCCGCTATGGATCAGGGCTGAGGCAACTCATCCTGAAAAAGTAGTTCAGGACCACCGTTCTATCACCACAGATGAGGATTTAATTCCTATCCTTCTTGAAAAAAAACAGGAGGCAATAGCACATTTCGACCTCACCACTCAATGCACTTGTAGAGAAGTTTAGGAAGCCATCGGTGAGAGGTGGATAGGAATCTCAGAAGATTTCAAGAAGAGGGAGCCTCACTCCCCCCTCAGTCTATAAAATGCACTCACCAAGTCTAAGGTATACAGAGAATATTTAATAAAGTACAAGCTTAGATGGATAGGCATGAAACTAAGTCCACCATTCTTTCTCCCTCTAACTATCAAAGAACAGATCGATGAAGAGGAGGAGAAAAGGGCATGGGCCAAAGATGACCAGACCCAGGGCTATTATAGACAGGCAGGGACTCCTAGGGTTGTTTCCTAGAATATCATAGAGGTTTTCCAAGAACAGGATGTGTCACCCAAGGATGGGTGACTTCTTCAAGTCTGGGGGAGATGATGAGCCCAGAATTAGGTACTCTATATCCCCTTTTATGCCACACAAGCACAAGAAAGAATAAGGAAAATACCTCTGTTTGTGGGGAAGAATGCATTTGTTTTGATTATTTAATAAAGTAGTTTAGAGATTATTCTTCTTATGCTTAAAGGCGTGTTTATGTGCTAATTATATGAAAATAGACATGTATGAGCAGGGCGCAGGTGATCTAGAAGACAACAAGTAAATCAAGCTCAAAGATTGAAAGATCACGAGTGGCTCAGCACTCACATTTTCCTAATTTATAGAAAAAATCCCGTTTACCAGGATCGGCATTTACAATGTAGAGTTAGGTTAAGAATTAGGAATAAATAGGGACCTCTGAATAGCAGGGGATCCTGTTGACATTTTAGAGAAACAATCTTCAGTACATTTTATATTCGAGACAGTTTTGTTTAAGTTTTTCCTGGAACATGAAGTTACGATTTTGATAATGGAAGACCGGTGTTATTTCAAATCCTTGAGTTTATAAGTCTTCTTCACTCTTGAAATATGTATTGGGGAGGGCCTCCTCAGTACGTAGATCAGGAGCCTCGTATTTGATCACAGGTATTTTTCATGCGTTTTGTTAACTGGCTTAATCATTATGATGTGTGAAAGTACTTTGATAATTTAATATTCAATGATTTTCTCTGTAGTTCGATAATACTGTTTCTGTAGTTCCGTAACACGCTGTCAGTAGTCCTATGTGTGCGTTCTGCGTAGGCTTATTTTACATCTGTTTTCCATCATTTTTATATTAATTGCAGATAATGATTCAAATCTGCAAATTCATGCATACTTTCCTTATAAATTAAGTTTGATCACATAGAAGTTAAATATTTCAGCATTTTGATTTGAATAGAATAATGTTTATCACTTTCAGTACTTGATTTGAATAGATAGAATTTGATTGTTTTCCAGCATTAAGATTCCTAGATTAAATTTACCAGCTTTCAGTATTTAATTCCTAGATTAGATTTACCAGCTTTCAGTATTTAATTCCTAGATTAGATTTTCCAAGCTTTCATCATTTCATTCCTAGACTAAATTTCCATTTTTCCAATATGCAATTGCTATCAAGTCTTCAGCAGATTTAGGTTATAGATTTGCAACCTTTTCTTATTTCCAGCTTCTTAATTTTAGAGCAATATTTCCATTTCCCTCAAAGAAACCCTTTGGATACATTCAAACACCCTGAATGACAGAGATCACTCTATAGTGCACATACAGTGCTAATCACCTCTTAAGTTTGTACACTCCCTGGTTGATAATTAAAGTATACTGTCAATATAGCTACCCTAATTAGGTACCCATTCTTGGAGTCCACCAATTCCACTCATCACTTTTTTCTATGCTCAAACAGCTGACACTGTAATGTGGTATTAGTATTTTTTGAAAGCTCCAAAATATTTTGGTATATCATTGTAACGTGAGGTCAAAGCCCTCAGATGACCTCCTTGATTTACTTGTTCTCATCAAAACATCTTGACTACTTCCTTGTCTACTCACTCTAATTGCACATTGTATTTTTCCTTGAGTTATTTACCGCTAGTGGAAAATATTTGGTTTTGGAGATTTCTAATCCCTTGTTGTAGTGCTCCCACTACTTCCTCTCCAACCCTCATGATCCAAATACACCAATAGAGAGTTTAAAAAATGGTATTTGACTATTTTGTAACTTCTCATAGTTTTTTTTTTCTTCTTCTACCTACTCACTAATAACAAACACTTGTTCCCATAGTGCTTAGGTTTGCACATCCTTTTGCTCCCATGCAAAAAATTGTAGGAGCATATGCTCTTGCAATGGTCACATTTTTTATGAATAATCGGATTTGTTCGATGACCATGACCATCACAATAAATAGATAAAATAAATATGTTAGATATGGTTTCTTGGCTCCATACCCCACCCATCCTACATAGTTTCATTATGTTTCAGATTGATTTGTTTTGTAGTGTTTCCTCCCACCTTGATCTAGGTTGACACCTCCATTGTATACATCTTTGCTTCACTCCAAAATTGAAGTGGAAGTCTTGGTATGAGAAGAGGTCATCAACATATCCAGTTTCTTTAGCCTTGTCATCAACAATGGATGATAGTAGGTCTGCTGATTTACGTTAACCCTTATGCAAAGTTACGCTCAAATATGGCCTTTTATGCTAATAAATTCTTGAAGTTGAGAGACCGACTCATTTTTCGACCTAAATATACCATCTCTCACTGGATTCATTCTCTTTGCATTCCCCTAGGCCAGTTTAGAGTAGATCACATAGAATTTGGGTAAAGGAAAACCACTAGATTGAATGATCTAATAGGATATGCCAATTGTGTAATCTCTAGGGATTGAGACTAAGGATCACTTCATCTTCTATTGTCCCATATACTATGATATTATATGGAGGCTCCATTGTCTATTCAGAGATCCCAAGACTCTCTCCAATTTCTTCAAATATCTTGACTAGAGATGGTTGGATGCTTTATGCATGTAGGAGGCCATTAGACATTGCTCTCATATCATCCGACCACCTTTGAGATCAACTTCCACTTAGACGATGACTTTCTTTTTTACGGTGATCCCTTTTGCTATGGGAACCAAGAGACAAACCGATCTCACCTCAGCTTCAAACTCCATATTAGTGCATATCCAGAGGACCACTTACACTTCATAGAGAAATTAGAGGCATTTCCAACCAAAATCCCATATGAGCAGTCGGAGAAATCGTCCTGTAATGTCCCCATCAAAATAAATTATCATGGAGGAAAGATTCCACTAACCTACTAGTTCCCTAGGTTGGGGTGGAAGCATTAAAACTTGGAATAAGGGGTCTACAAGACCCAAATTGACCATAGACTTACAAATTCACATTAAATGGGACAAATAAACTATAATAAACAAAACAAAAAAAGGTGGCATTAGATCATGAGGGTGCATAAGAGGGTGTGGGACCCACATGTGGCAATATTCCCCACTACACTTGGCATCATTCTCACAAAAATTCAAGTTCAATGTGGAGGGTAACGTACTTGGGGAATATGAAGAGGAAATATTCATGGAAAGACTCAAGGAGGCTCCACTTGGAGTGGAAGAGTAACTCCAATGAAGAGGAAGAGGCATCATAGAGAAATTGCAACACTTGTAACAAGATTCCATGGCATCTATGACAATAATGATGAAGGAATCTATGACAAATATGACAAATTCAAACTTGATTGCAGACCTATCACAAATCTGACATATCAGGGATAAAAATATCCATTAAGAGGGTGCATATAGGGAGTTATGGTCAACCACGATTCCCAATTCGAATTGGGGAAGGAGGAGTGAAAGAAACAAATGGACAAGTGTCTCATGAAGGAATCTATCACTAACTCAAGTTTGGTGAGTATCTTGGAGGGAATTCGATCTCATGAGTCCACATGAGGTTAATAAAATAGGATGAGGAGGAAGGAGAGAATATTTTGGATCATTTTTGTTTTGCACTCTTGGATAGATTAGCTTGTCCATGCACGGTGGGTGTTTACCTTCCCTTCTATTGAACCAATTTCGAAGGTGAAAGATCCCTATCCAATTTGGTTGGAGGAAATTCCATTCATACCTCTGATCAGATCTTAAATCAAGTGTTTTTTTGCAGGTTTGAGTCCTTCTTCATTTCGAGCTCATCTCACATGTCTTCTTCTACTATCTCTTCTTTCCTTCTCTTCTCAATGTCTATGCTCTAGTGTTAATGGCACACTCATGGCAGCATAGAATTTGATGAGATTGTATTTGTGACTCCATGGATGTAATATCAGTTGTATGGAATTGTATTGAACTGCATATATGGGCCATATCTCAAAATATCAATTGTTTCATGTAAAAATACCAATGCAAATCACTCATTAGAGCTAGTTTTCCTCTATCTTTACTTGTGGTCTTTTGTAGTAATTATGCATATGTTTTGTATCATAATTCCTATGATTTTTTGCATATGCTTGAGAATCCTATGATGTACTGTAGATAACCAAGTTACTTTATGTAGGCCCCTTGGGCATCTGATTAAATTTTATGAAACAATTTCCATGTTCCTTGTTGATCATTTCCAAGCAATATCTACATGTCACAACTTCCTATTTTATGAGTGTAATAGAATATTATAGAACAAGATAAATGTTTCAATTTGGTTTCACTTAAGTTCCTTTACCCAATACAAGACTATGTTCAGAAATTAGGGAAGTTTGTACAGTGTTTGGGAACCCAAAAAGTCAAAGGCTAGAGGGGGGTTTCAACATCGAATTCACTAGTATTTTTCCCTTTCATTCCTCCTTGATTAATGCAAGTCATAAATTCCTTTATCAAGTGTCTAAGTGTCCAGTAGATGCATTAGGATGTCCTAAGACCCCTCAATCCCTTTTAGATAGAATTTTAAATCATCTGGGATCATTTGGGATAGCTTGGGTTTCACTAGTTCAAGGTTTGAAATTAGCCAAAATTGAACAAATTTACATGGTAGGGATGTTACACATCCAGACTCCAACGGTGAGCCACCCCCTAGGTAGAGGCACCATACATAGTGCAACTTATCCTCTATTTCCTTCTATGCATAGTCCTTTATCTTGAGCTTCGTCCATTCATCCTCATATGTTAGGAGAGATAGATCCAATGGATCATGACATCCCTATTCTATGACTTGTGTTACCACCCTTATTTCAAAAGTGTTCACCTAAAATTTTCATGAGGATTCCTGAGCTTTTTGAGAAGATTCTTTGGGCAGAGGTAGACAAATATCAACAAGAAGCAAGTTGTTTTAGTGATTCTAGGCCTATTTCAAGTACTTATGGGCATGATGGAGTAATTATGGGCTCTTTTCCCACCTCCAAACAGCCTTATATAGCATTCTGGGTGGTAAACCAACAGTAAAAAAGCAACAATCTTAAGCCTGGGAAGATTTTTTGTAAAGACAGATATAAAAAATGGAGTTCTGAGCATTTTTCTCTTGTAGTAGCATGGCTCTTGCTGCAGTTTTATGAGGTCTGGGCAATTTCGTGTAGGCCTGGGCATGTAAGAAACCAAATCTAAGCATAATCTCGGGATATAACATTCTTCAAACAACATTAAATATCCATTTCTAAGGCACATTTTGGAAATCATCGGTCATGACAGTCCTCATTATCAGACCTGTAGCAATATGTGGGTAAAACATAGTGGTAAAAACCTTATTCATGTACCTTAAAACAACAATAGGCCTAGATTTGGGTGTATTCTGGGGTAAGAAACAACCTCCTCTTTCAAATATGGGCATGAATATCCCAAGTTTGACAGTCAAATACTCAACAATAACAATCAAGGCATCATTCTCAACGAATGTTGGAAGTTGTGGGCATATTGCAACCCTAAAAATGTGACGAACAACAACCTTTTCCAATTGTGGGCACACCTCAGTCCCCAAGCAACCCTTAAAAATTAGTTATGGGCACATAAATAGTGGTAGATAAGATTATTTCTCAAGTAATATGTATATACTGTATGATTTCCTTTACAATGTGCATGTTTCCTGTGATGATGAGTGATGTAGGATCACTTGAAACAAATATTACACTATGCTTTTGCACTCCCACATTGTACACTTATTGGATGCATCCTCTAGTCCCCTTGACCTACTTTTCTGGTCATTAATACAATTATCTTATCTAAACACTGTATAATATTTTTTTTTGTAAAATCAATATTTCTCCTCTTGGGGAGATCTTGCCTTTCTATCCTAATCTGTGTAAAAAATGTCCAAAAGACAATGCCATTCTTGGTTTGGTGGCTATTTGTATTGAAATTCCAAAATGTGCTTGGTGTCTTGGAGCAAAATATATAATACAAGATACAATTGAATAGAGTTCAACTATATCCAGTACCACAGACTCTTGTAGATATCATGTGCAAAATTCAAAAGCATGTTCTCACATATAATGACAAATTACTAAGTAGAGAGGTTATGTTAGAAGACAATTCCAAGTTCACACAATATTACACTCTGCCTTGGATTTTAGATCAAACATATTACTACTTAAAACATCTTTGATAAGTGATGTACAATTTTGTTTGTTGATGTCTTAGTTTTAACTAAATGTTGGATTCCAAGTTTTTTCTCTACAAGATCGTACACACACCCTTTATATTATAGATCATGTAGACTCTCATTGGTAGTGTTTTGCAAGTATGTTATGTTAAAGTCTTGTTGTGTGTATATACGTGTGAAAGGATGTGATGGTTCTGTTGCCCATTGCTTTAAGGATGGAAATATGTTACACTCTTTTCCACAGTGACAAAAGCTTGGAAATATTATGGATATTTGAGTGCCCAATAAGATGGATTATAGTTCTTTATTTCTCTAATAGTTATAGCCAAGCTTCTAAATCTATATATATATATATATATATTAGTTTTTTTCGACTGCCTCCTTGATTGCTTTGTTGTGTCTGGTATTTTTGGTGGTGCTTGCTTGTAAAAGCTAGCATCAAATTTAAAATTTAACCAATTCTTCTCCATTTTCTTTTCATCTGTATTAAGATGTTGAATTTTTTTATAGATAACTTGGAAACAAACATATTCATTTTTCTAACTCAATTGTTGTTGTTCTATATGATTGAACTAGATGCAGAACAATAATTCAGGAAAAAAATATGTTTTTGGTTTGAAGAGGGATTTTCTATACCTCAATTCTTTTATCATTTATGCAGTCTTGGCTAAGAAAATAGTTCACTCTTCAATATCCAAGCCTTCTTGTCTTCGTGTTCAATTGTCTAAACTTGTAGCAGTAGTTTGATAGCTTGATACATTAACAAGGTATTGATTATTCATTGTCATCTACATCCCCTCTGGTCCCTTGGGACATACTTGTCTTGATTTATACTAAAACTATGCAATAGCATATTTGATTAGTGAAATCAAGTTTGTTTAATTTGTGAAGTTGTTTGTTGTTGAGAATTCCACATTGGATGTCTTTGCTTATGATCCCATTCTAGCAAATATAGAAAAAATATTACAGATATTTTTGAAGGCCATAAAAAAAAATGGCTCTTATGGCGAGGTCAGGCAAGGACTGTCTGAACATAGTGTGCACTGTAGATGAGATATTTATACAAAAAATCTTGGAAAAGCTGTAAAACAAATTGGAATGAGCAGATAGAACCAGTCTTCCAAGCAGTCTTCCGAGCGGACATGAGGCGAATTATTCAGGAGGGAATTCCTCCAGGATTGGGAAACCACCCTAAAATTATTCATCTAGCTCAGACAGCTTTACAGGAAGTGGTTCTGATTTACGAGTAGCCAGGAGGTCAGGGTATGCTGGGCTGCAGAATTTCTTGTTGGGAGGAGAGCCGATGGTAGACGGAACCGGGAACGGAGCATGAAGAGTCGCAAGCTGAGCAGGGGTAGCCACTACAGGATTTGAAGGAGCTGGGAATGGAGTTGGAGGAGCCGTAGGCCCTTCCAAGGGTGCACTGATACTCTAGACGTCGGAGGCACTGCCGCTAGCAGCTTAGGCACTCGATGCACCACCACTTCCCGTGTATGCCATAACCAGACCGCGACCTCCGAAGGGGTGTTGGTTCCAGGAGAAAGTGGAATCCAAATTTTCCATGCGTTCATCCATATCGATGAGTTTGTATTTGGTAGCCAACACCAGATTTCACGTCGAGCCCCAGTTGTTAAGCATGTCGTCCATGATCATTCCTAGCATTTTATTCATAATCCAGTAATGGTTGATGTTGCCACCATTATTCCCAGAGGCCAAGTGGTCTGAAACCAGTTGTACTTCCCACACATCTATCATATTGCGGACCGTGAAGGAGATGCCAGTGTCATACCCATCCCTAGTGGAAGGGGGGCACTGGGTTTTACCCTGGCTTCCACTTCCCCGGCGAGGAGTGTCGCCCGGCCTGGTCATGACCGATAGCACAGAGTGAAGCGACACCCAAATCCACAGGTGAGAGTGAAAATTCGTTGAGCAGAACTAGCACTGAGGATAAATGGTGAGAGTTTTGTCATTGTTGTTTGTTAGCACGTTTAAGGGGTGGTAATCTCAGCTCGCATGAGCCATATCAATGTACAGAGAGCATACGTGAATGTGCAGAGGGTCAACATAAATGCGCAATGTACCAGGAGCGCATCCAGCTAGTAGGTGAGGGGACATCCAGGTGAAACTTCGCAAAGGTTTCATTAATCATCGGGAGGGGGAGGCGACCAGGTGGTTAAGTGAATGGGATGCGTGGTGCCACGTCTCGAGATCCCATGCCGATGATCCTCCAGCACATGCCTCCCATGTGTCGTGGTGTTTCCCACATCCGAGGAAGGATTTATTTTTTGTTACCTTGCTAATTTTCTTGTATTTACTTATTCCCATCAGCCACTTAATTTGGAATTCAACAATCTTAAAAAATAGGAATTTGAAGTTCTAAGTTTTTCATAAGGATAATCCCCTCATTTCCTTTAATTCATGGAAGTGAAAGGAAATAAAAACATCTTTCCTCAAACGATAGCATGATGATGTCAAGAGGTTAAAGGTTGTCTATTAAGGCTAGCTCAATTAATATTCACCTATTAGTTCTTATTGAATTGTGTTGATCTCAATTAATCTCCACTCCTCAATTCTTGACTTTAATAAACATGGACTTGGGTTGACTTCTGACTCATGGTATGTAACTTTTTTTTCTTAATAGTTGGTCTCCAACAATTGCCCGGATAGATGTGGAAACTTATTTTGCATTTACTCTAAGGTGTATCACTTGTGGTTCGTGGCCACTGCGTTTTTACGCTGAAGATGCAAGGTTCACCATCTCATTGTCCACTCTTTTCTCTGTAGTACAATCTTGTTTCAAGTTCATACTAGCTTCAACAAGAATATTTTCATGAATCAACACGAGACTCTTCTTCATCATTCTACAACATCAATGGCTCATAGAGCTTTAAGCAATCCACATTGACAACTAGATGATTGCACAACAGTGGTTAATTTGAACACATTCTCTCCAATCTGCTAGATGATGATCTACAGGCAATATCTTAATGTTTTACATTTTTTGCACTTCTTGAAGCATTTTTTATGAAGATAAACCAATACTTTTTCCCCTGCGTCAAATTGAGGCTCTATGCAATGTTGATAATGCTGGACCTTATGCTTCTATTGACTCTTTTGAAAATCTTGTTGAATTTCATGATTCTTTTGGATGTGTTCAATGAACCTGACTACTTTCCCATGTTTTGTGACTTCCTTAATTGCTATTGTATTGTGTATGGGACCAGGGTAGCTAATGGATGCTTCAACGAGAATACATGGAACACTTAAAACTATGAAGTGTTTGTTGAGCTATGCATTGCACGATTGTAGTTGCAATGCACATTTATGGGATATTGATATCCCATGCCTTTGAATGGTGATGATTGAAAATCAATCACTAGACTATGAATTAGTTTACTACCTTTCTCATTCAATTTGTGTATGGATGGATTATAGTGCTCAACTCTAGCTTGGGGTCCATTAATACCCCTAGTGCTTTGCTAAAAATAACTAAAAAATCTAATGTCATAGTTGGAGATGAAATATCATGGGAGAACATAGTGCAACCAAACTATAAGAACAATTACACAACCAAGAGTGTTGAAATACTCTTCTTTAAGGTATTAGAATGACCATTCACTATATCAATCCATGACTACCATGAGGTGGTCGTTGCTTCTATTAGTAGTTAGTGAGCCTGCAGGGAAGTCCATTGTAACTAACCCTATGATCTATAAAGCACTGGAAGTGGGATGTATTTACCCAATGTATGATTCTGTTGGAATTGATATGCTATATATAGAGGGTACCATTGGATACAAACCTTGCCACCATCTACACCATTCTTTGTCAGTCAAAGTGCCTCTACTGGTAAGTGATCGTCGTCCTGGTGTAAAATGTCTGAATATCTTGGATTGGTGTCTTATACAACAGAGTCTATGAGTATGATCTCCCTAAGGAAGATGCACACTAACACGTTTGCATAGAATCATGTCCTTTAGGTGGTACTTGCAGAACCCTTCATCTCATGAGATCGTCACAGCGTTCTGTAAAGATGCATAAATATGGTTGAACCCTAGATATTGTTCAAACGTTTCTGGGCTAAATTTGCACTACTCAAATTGCACAACACTTCCATCTATTTGTTTGAAGTTGTAAAAGGAAAGATACAATCTTGTTTGTTGATCCTTTTTGGTATATCACAATATCAAATTATTGCTAATAGGTGATCCACTTCAGGTGGCATGCATTCTCAATCTTGGTCTATGTCTAGAGGCATTGGAGAGGCTTATGGTTGTTTTGCATGACTTTTTCAAAGCAAATAACCATGTAAGAACTTGCAGCAATTTGTACATCTTGTGATCAAGAATTGCTTTATTCCAAACAATCCTTGAAAAAGTCTTGGTTATATGTAATATTGATTTGATGATTTTAATAAATATATCCATTGCATGTCCAATAGTATCCACTTCGATCTCAAAATTTTTTCAAATGTTAGGGAATGCAAGGACGAGAATATTCACTACTAGATGCTTGATCTCTTTGAATGCTACTCAATGGTTGTTCCTACCTTTTTTCTCTTCCTAGACATACACAATTATTCTCGCTTGTTGATTGTTCATAATTGACTTGTTATTCACATTCCCATGTGAATGGGGGGAATATGCTAGAAACCATATGAAAATGAAAAGAGGTAGTGAAAGAGGGATGAATGGAGGAGTAGCAGAAACTATAGAAACCTAACTCCATGGTGGTGATAATGTTTGTGATGATCATTTTTTGCATATTATATTTTTCCCTTTTAAAGATGTTAATCTAGTGGTTCCAAAAGAAAGTATTCCTCCTATGCAAGTGTAAGACTCAAGTGTAGTTGTAGTATTTACCCTTGAGGCACTTTATTTGAAAAGTGAATTTGCTTTCTAATGTCTCGTCTCACTTTATTACTCTATCATTTTATGATATTTTATTAAAAATGGAAATTTATAACTACCTAAATAACTTATGTAATAAGAAGGAAGCTACATGCAAGGGGTTCCGACTTTTCTAAGACTCAAGAGAGGTATGCGAGAATCCAAAAATTAGTTTAATTCATTTTCTTTAAACTTCCATTAAATATTTCCTTAATGACTAAACAATCTTATGTTGATAAGACAGTGTCTTTCAAGAGTGTCAGATATGTAAGGAAGAGTGTTAGATATGTAAGGGTTGGAAACCTTTACTTTTGTTCTTCAGATATGCATTGTCTTCATGTGGTTCATTATTGTGATTGGTCATTTGTATTTAAACCAAATACTAACTCGATTATGATTATGATATCAGAATAGGTTAATTATGACCAATATGTGCTATTGTACTAATTTTATATCATTTTTCTAATGCAGTCTTCACTTCTGGTTTCTATATTGATTTGGAATTTCAATTGTGGAATATTAAGTAAGACGTCAAACATGGATCATGGAAATAAAAATAAAACATCAAAACAAAAGGATGTAATACCATATTTTCAAAATCCTCAATCCAATAATCCACATCCTGTTCATGCTTCAAGCTCTCTTGAGCAAGGTATTAGTGAGAGAGATGTCAACACTTTTGAGAATACATCTGCAACCCATACAATGCATGCAGGTAGAAAAAATTTCTCTAGTGATCAAAGTGAGACAAATGCAATTTCATCAGAAATTGGTAGTTCAAATCTTGAATATTTCCTTGCAAGCTGACACGGTCCATTCACGGAAAAGGAAAAAGGCCAATGGGACATAGGGAGAAAATTCCAATTTGATTGGGTCTCAAAATTCCCATTTATTGAACCAATACCTCCAACAAATGAGAATGAGACCTCACAAGAAGTTAAATGCATTTCATGTAGTTGGAAACTTGGAAAGGAAGTGAAATTACAGATGAAGTTAGACACAATAGAGAAGCATGTTGGAAAGGCATATGATAAGGAAACTGCAAAGGGTGAGAAGAAATCCATGGCTAGATGGAAATTTGTTAGCCAATGTAGACATCTCCAATATGAAGAGGAATATAGTAAATTCTTAATAAATAAGAGAAAACTCAAGGAAAGCGGGGGAACCATCACATCTCAATTTGGAAAGATGTTGGAAACAAATTTATTATCGAAGATGATACAATTAAGAATTATATTTCACATCCTATCCAATGGTCATCCTGTTATCTCCCAAATTGACCACCGTCATTTTGGTTGATAGAATGGGTAAAAAAAATTATTTCTGTGAGTCTTGGCCTTCAATATCAAAAACAAGATCTGAGTGATTGATAGCACCTGTCTGTAAATGAGTTGTGACCTTTCCAGGTCATATTGGGGTTTACTCCATGTATTAAAACAAATCAGATAGCAGCGATCAAGGCGGGTTGTGTATGATTGCTACTGCAACCTTCAAGGTATTATTTAGCACAGGTGCTCGTTTGAAAGCATCTTGAAATAGCAATGGATGATCTTAGTTCCAAGGATTTGTTAACCATTGGAAGGATTACAACGGTGTCCCTCTATTGTCCGCTACAGAATGTTTTCTTATGACACGATTGGCTGAGTCTCTCTCTCACAGCTAGAGTTCACTCGAGTTATTGGTATGTTAACAGTTTCCTCCTATTTTAAATCCTATCCGAGTGCTTAAAAAACGGCCTGTTAGCATCCCTGATTTTTTAGCTGAAGGAAATCACCTATTAGTCTGGAAACTCATTACAAGTCCCAGTTCCTAAGTGTTATACCTGTGATATCAGACTGTTTCCTGTCACGACTAGTAATTCGAGTCTGTGGTTAAGTGCTTTCGATTCCATTCCTAAATTTTAGCCACGAAGTCAGTTTGAACTAGAACGCTTCATCCCTACAATCTCAGGCTAAATCTCCAGTCATTATGTCATCTGTCTGTTGTAACATGCTCTGTTATTAAATAAATCCCGAATTCTCAGCTATGATTTGTCACTTGGCTGCCCTGTGAGGTATTTTCATTGTTGAACCATAACTCAAGAGGAATTTTCTGCTGAAATCGCGGGATCTTGCGGGGAAATTTTTACGGCCTTCCCGAACTCCAAATTCAGATCTGCAAGCACCAGTGGATAGCTTATGATCTGTAGATCAAAATCGACTATTCGAACATGCAAAACGGACATCGGACGGTTGAGAAAATTGATTTTTTCCAAAGGAAGTTTTTTCAGGAATTCTACAGGTTTCGGCAGCTTAGACGAGCCTCCAAGAGCTCGTTAGCTGCCGAAAAGGCTGACTTTCGGCGGCTAAGACACGAAATCAACAGAAGAGTTAACTGCCGAAAGCCTGTTTTTGCCAATTTTCTCTAATTTCACCCAGATCTCAGTTTTGTTCGCTGAACTAGCAGAAAGCCGATCAGAATGAATGGATTACAAATTATTTTATCAATATCTCAAGGGTTTTGAGCGAGTTTTGAATCAGTTGGGCATTAGCTTTTGAAAGGAGATCTTCATATCAGCATTTCCTTGATTTTAGGGATCAGTCCCTATCTTTTTGCATTTAGTGTCAGTTAATGTTTTAGTTAAACTCAACAAATCCATGCTTTTAGGATCTGGGAACTACTTTGTAAAGGCTATAAAGCCTGAAAACTAAGACGATTCAAGGGTTCGAGCTTGGAGAGACTTTGCCATATGTTTTGGTTGCTTGTTATAATAAAAAATCACAGTTTCCTCTTGTTGTTGTGATCAGATATTTTCATCCACCATTGTTCTGCACTCTTTTCAAATTAGCTTAGCCTGTCCTCATGGTTTGGATTGAGGAACTTCCTATTGCTGTGTGTGACCCGATGTTATGCATGTATTTGGTTGCATAAACCCTGCATGTTAATATACTTGGTTGTCTCAGCAATATTCTACATACCATTTCTGTTATTTATCATCTGATTTACAGTTTCTAAGAGCACTGGCTCATTTAACTATTTGATAAGCAACCTTTCCATCGAGCTATTGTGGTATCCCATCGATCCATTTACTGAAAAGGGTATTGAATTCTTAAGTTACCAAGCATACTTAGCCATAACCACTAAGTAGTTTCTTGGAGAGCTAACACATCCTATGACAGATTATAAAAAAATGATGAAATGTCTATCTTTTATTCAAGTGCAAAATTTTCCATCTTCTCATTGGTATTTAACAAGTTGTTGGGAATGGGGAAAATATCTAGCTCAAGTAGAAAATGACAATATGAAAGAGAAGATTGAAAACGCTACATTTTTGTCACTGTCGTTGGATGAGGTTACAGCTATTGATAATACTTCATGGATTTACATGATCATTTATATGGTCATTGACCATATCAGTCATTCCTATCTACTTGGAATTCATAAAATGAGCAAAAGTTATACATCATAAAATATTTATGAACCTGTTATTAATAGTTTGAAGGAAATTGGTGGTATAGATCATTCAATGATCGCAAAAAAGATAATATGCGTTGGATTAGATGGAGCATCGGTAATGTAGGGACAAAGGAATGGCCTTTGTGCCGGACTACAACTCTCAGCTTCACCGTATATGCTTAGTATTCATTGTATGGCTCACATGATGAATCTTTCATTTAAAATAGTTATCAACTTTCCATTGGTTTCAAAAGTTGAATATCTTGTACGTGAGGTTCATGCATACTTTTGTCGAAGTCCCAAACGATTTTTAGAGTTTAAAAAATTTGTCAACGGTGTTACAGATGGAAAAAAATATTAAAAGATGTTGATACAAGATGGATCTCATTGAAGGGACCAGCTGAAAGACTATTCGATGAATATGCATCCTTGGTAGGGGTGATGTATGAACATCGCTTTAGTGTAGAAAAAGCTCAAACTCTTCTCTTTCTACTAATTGATATAGAGACATTATTAACATTGATTGGAATTCTTCCTATGATTTATGAAATGAATAACCTCATGAAGATGTATCAGAGTCGCACGATGTATATTGTTGAATACACAAATGCAAGAAAATTAACATCCTTTGCATTGGATAATTTGTATATGAGGGCAGAGTCTTTTACAGGTCTAGCATTTAAAAATTGGACTAAGACAATCAATATAGAAAAGGATGATTTTTTTAAAGTTTGATGAAAAGGGGATGCTATATATGGTAGTGCCTGCGCATATGGTTCCCTTTTATTATAATTATAAGATATGAAGATCAACCAAAGAGTGTGGGTCGTGTCAAGAGAATGATTTGAGAATGTTGTGATTTCAATGAGGCGCAACTTGATAGAAATTGCAAAATCACTATCATCGTAGATAAGAGAACGATTTCCTCGAGATGAATTGTTGGAGGCCATTTCTATGGTATACCATCAATATTGGAACCATTGTCAATGTTCAGACACTTTAAAGGTTGACTTTATAGAGAAATGCAAGATCTTGCATAGCCATTTTTGTCGAGAGGTCGAGATACAAGGAGAACATATTCAAGGTATTTTAGATCGAAAAATATTGTCAGATCAAGATCGATGCTTTGCTACAACAATGTGGGAGAAATTTTCCTTATTGGATAATCCTATAGAATATGGTGCAAATACAAGATTATGGACTAAACTCAATGATAGTGAAATCCTACGGGAAAGAATGTCATAATATTTCAAATTAGCATATTTATGTCAAACCATGATTTTGGGATCAGTGGAGGATGAGAGAATGTTGAGTGCACTGTCATTCTTGAAGTCAAAGTTGAGGAACAAGCTTGATAAAAACGTGGATACATGCTTACGATTATATGTAACAAAGTATGAGTTGACAATTTTTCATATGAAAGAGCACTAGCTCTTTGGTGATCAGACCCTGAAAGAAGGGGAGAAAACAATATAACAAATTTCTCTAATGAACTTGATATGGAACATAATGTTTTTGAGGATCATAATGATGGTTCATCTAGAGAATATCATGTTCATAATGTTGAAAATAAGGACCAAGTTCAGAATGTGAATTGGGAAATTGATTTCACTGATGATTTATGATCCAATTTAGATGAGGGACTTGAGTCTTATTTTGGTCTAGGTATTCCATGGACCCTTGCTGGTGATCACTACATGTGAATTTGAGGCCACGTTTAAGGTAAAAATAGATTCTACATTGTACTTTTTTGTTGTAACATTGATTGTTTGAGGTACATTTCCTTGATGCAATTTATTTTAAGATTGATGTTTTGATGTTTATCTCTTACATTGTCCCTTTCTTGTATGTGACAGGAATTGACGTTGGAATTTGACAAAGTTAGGCCTAGGAGCTATCTCTTCACATAGATAGTTTCCTAGCATTAAAGAATAAATAACTAATTTGAAAACACTTTCGCTAAGCAATAATGGGATCATTCAAGTACATGAAACCATTTTGGCGTTTAGCTCTAATACCTTGACAAATTTTTATGGTTTGTTTATTGCTTTGGTTTGAAGCATTTTGTCGATTTTTGAAGTTTGTGTGTATTTTGGTTAAATATTGTGTTAGTCCCTTGAATGCTTCTAGTTCTCATTTGATGCTTGATTGAACCCTTTGGTGTAGCTTGAATCAAGATTGGTTTTAGTTGATTTCCATTGATTCACAGTTCGAGAAAATATGTTTTTATTACCTTTTAGTTGCATGAATTAATTGTCTTCACTTTTTCGATTCTATTATGTTGATTGTATATTTTCTTTGTAAATACTTATTGTTATTCATAAAAATAAATGAGATCTACATAGTTAAGTGAAGATAAAAATGGTCTGTGCACTAGTTTCCTATGCATTTAACGTAGGAGACCTATTGGCACAACACCAAAATTCCTCTAATGCAATTGGCATAATTACAATGCATAATTGTCTTTGCCTCCATGGGCATAATTGGCTAGTGGAGGCCAAGATCGGGCATAATGTATAATTCTATCAGTTTATTAGTTTTTAAAGGTTCATATCCCCACATGTCCGTTGGACCATTAAGGGATGAGATAACTAGTGGAGTCCCCACTTGCCCTGAATCTAGTCAATGCAATTTTTTTTCATTGACACCTTCCAGTTGTGAGTCTACGTGTTCTGTTATTGAGGATGTGATTCATGTTATTTGACTAATGTTGTCGTTCCTCTATTTTTGAAGTAGGTTGGAAAGTCTTTATGGTAGCAAGATCGCTATATATCGATTTGAGGCTACATTTCAGGAAAAAATAGATTCTATATTTTGTGTTTTTCGTTGTAACATTGATGATTGGGACTACATTTCCTTGATGTAAGTTATTTAAGATTGATGTTTTAATATTTAACTATTGCATTCTCTTTCTTATTTGTGACAAGAAATGAAGTTGGAATTTGATGAAGTTGGGGCCTATCTCTTCACATAGATAGTATCCTAGTATTAAAGGATAAATAAATAATTTAACAAGACTTCCGCTAAGCAAGAATGGTTTCATTCTAGTACATGAAACTATGTTAATGTCTAGCTTTGTATCTTGGAAAATTTCTATGGTTTGTTTACGGCTTGTTTGTAGTATTATGTCAATTGTGGAATTTTGGGTTTATTTTGGTTAAAGATTGTGTTAGTCCCTTGAATGCTTCTAGTTCTTATTTGATGCTTGACTGAACCCTTTGTTGTAGCTTCATTGGTTTCCTTTGATTTCCTTTGATTCAACGGTTGGAGGGAAAATGTTTTATTTCATTTCACTTGCATGAATTAAGAATCTTCACTTTTTAGAATGTATTTACTTATTTCATATTTTCTTTTAAAATACTTATCATTATTCAAAAATAGAAATGAGCTCTGCATAGCTAAGTGAAGAGAAAAATGGTCTATGTATTAGTTTCCTACGCATTCATCGTAGGGGACCTATTGGCACGAGACCAAAATTTCTCTAATGTTAACATTGTTCCTGCTAACTTGGGATAGATTGTTATTACATAAGTTCATAAAGTGTGCCCTAAGTATCCAATTAGAATTGTTGATTTGCATTCATGTTATGCTTTGGTTCTTTTTACTCACAATTAGAAGAATTAGTAGAAAGTGAGAATTGCATTAGCTATGGTTTTTGTGTCCTTGAAGAGTTGCACCTTTAGTCGTGCTTATGTTTCAATATAAGCACTTGGATGTAGCTGCCATACAAAATCGATGCAAATATTTCTGAAGTTTCCTGTCTTGCTATCTGACCAAATATCAGAGTGGAATCGAACATCCGAATGACCATATGAAGCTCCAGATTTTGCATGTAAGTAAGTCGATGATGGGAAGTTGTAACAAATTGGGTGTTTATATTTGTACTACTGAAACTATGTGTGCTTACGTATGACTCAGTTCATGCAGGAGGAGATCATCTATTATTGTCGATGTTCTAGCTCATAAAACAAATCCAATTTGCCCCTTTAGGTGAGCGAAAACCCTAGCATTTTGAGAGTCATTTTTTGCTGTAGCTTGGGCAGCCAGGGCTTGGCCCAGCCGCCCCTCCTTCCCTGTACATAGCTGTTGGTTTTTCTTGTAGGCTTCCTGAAGGAAGGCGATCGGTGAGGCATCGCAGGGATTCTGGCTTCAGGGACTCTCGGCAGGTGCTAATGGCGGTCTGCTCCAAAACTTCTATGCGGGCTTGTTTCAAAGGTTCTGAGCTGTTGCTGGTCACAGGCGGAGCCGTTTTGCTGAGCTGATGCGTAGGGTTCTTGGTGGTCGGTGTCGGTGGTGGCGTCTGGGGCTCTTGGTTACAGGGAAGCTCATTTGCTACGGCGGTGCTCTTTCGGGGGTTTTTTGTCTGACCATTTTCTTCATCAGGGGTTGCTGGCTGATTGTTCGCCGGTTTGGGAGATCCATTGAGTTTGCTGCTGGTCCACAGAAAAGGATCTACTGTTTCTTCTGTTGAAGGTTTCGGTTATGACGGAAGCTGAAGCCGTCTTGCTAAGTTTACTATTGTCAAGGGTTCTTGGAGGCCGGCGGGGGTTTTGTGGCACCTTGCTCAGGGTTCGTGAAGGCTGGTGGGTGCTCTCGGTGGAGGCGTCTGAGTTTTTTGGTTCCTGGGAATCTCGGCATTCTTTGGCGGTCTGCTCCTGGATTTCTTTGGGATCTTGTATGGTTGTGTTTTCATCCGGGGTTTGTTGGGCGCTGCTGCTTCCCCTGATGAGGGTTTCAGCTTTGATGGATCCATTCTTTCAATGGAGACATACATTTTTCTTTGCTGAGGATCCTGTTGCCTAGGGATCTTGGAGGATGAAATGTGTGGGGCTCCCATTCTCTGGAGCTTGTGGTTTGCCGTCTTGATGGAAGTTTTTTCTGTTTTTTCTTCTGCTATCTTTCTTTTTTTCTGGGCAATGAGGGTTTGTTCCCGAGCTCTATTACTGTATCCTCTTATATGTGACAATGTATGGAGCAATTTACACTCTCCATATATCTGCAGAATGTAATTTTGTATCTTCTGATAATAAAATTACGAATTTTTCCGAGGACCATCCGAGGAAAAAAAAAAATCCAATTTGTGAGATCACATAAATAAGAAGTCTATTGGAACCTTGGTTTGCATTTCAGTGGTGGTTTTGGATGTTATGGCTGGGATTTTGGGCATACAAGGCGAAATGGCTCAGAATAAGGTGGCATTGCTTGTTTTAAAAATCACTATCTTCTTTGAAATTTATGATATTCAAGTGGGGAAAATCATAGCACACTATTGAGTTCACAATGTACATGGTATTCCTCTATGGATAATAGGTTTATTATATCTTCATGTCATGCATTCGATGTTAATATAGTCCTACGAATTACAATAGTTGTGAATTGTTGTAAAAATGAACGTCACATAAAAACCACCTTATATATGAGTGAATTATTGATTTCCACAGTAGAAGAGGGTCCCTCACTGGGATGTTATTCTTAGGCTTGCTTTAAATATATGCATTCATAATGGGAGGAGGGATCACCATGTCCAAGAGCTATTATTAGGATTTGATTTAGACATTTATTATGGAATCATGAGGGTGCTCCTCATTGGGTCTATTTCAAATATACTTTCATGATGGACATTACTATGAAGGCACATTTGTGGGGGGTTACTCTCTCTATTCCTAGCAGCAACATGGAGCACTCATTGAGGAGTTACTCCTAGCTATTGGGCGTTCCCTTTATTGCAATTTTTGTCATGAATGATAACATTTATACTAGAATGCAAACCAACATGAGGGTGAGATATTCTTATACCTATCTCAAAATTTATACCAGAAAAGGGGTGCAACCAGAAGGACTATTTTCAGACTTCATTTCATGTTGATTATAGTGAATGGACAATTGTTTTAGGGCCCCCTGTTTGAGCCTATTTTGGGAAGGAGTTACCCATTTTTTCTAGGGATGCACAAGGGTGTTATTTGTAGGGAGTCATGCAACTATTTTTTACAACAGTTAAAGCACATTACCTAGGGAGCTACATTATATATTTGGCACATGAAGAGGCAACCCATAGGAGGAAACCTATATAATGGGTTCTCAGAGGTGAACAAACGGTCGGGTCCTATTATGGAAAAAATTGCATAATTAAACTCTTCCACTTGGTGAGGGGCTAAGAGATTGTTAGTGTAGTTCACATTCAAAAATGAAAATATTAATTAAAAAAATGAAAGAGATGCGGGGAGAATGCGAACTTCAACAACAACCAAAGATATGCTAAACCACTCTTGTATTTCCCAATGGAATAGTTGTACAACACCTAGGAGGTGAAGGCTTCAAGGGAAGCCAACAATCTCCCTTAGGGAGGCCTTTCTTGTCCAAGATAAATGCTAAGTAGGTGGAAGAACAATGGAGAGAAACACTTGCCCCTTGATGGTAGGTGGCAAGAAATCTTGGGATGCTCACAATGGTAGGAACTGGTGGGCTATGAGGAAGCTCCAACTCAAATCCAATAGCATAACCTTGATCTAATTTCTCTCTTCCAAATGCATGCCAATGGATTCCTTTTATAGGACAAGAGGTGGCCATCAAACAACTAGATCCAAATGTGAACTCTCCCCTAGGGTATTTTTTAAGGATTATGATATTATACTTAATTATAGTATCATAGGCGATTATTTTGGATTGAAAAAGACATGTATATAGGTAGGTAGGCGAATATTAAACATGAAACATGCAATTTACTACTGAAACGTATAAATTTTAGCGAATATTATTATAAAAAAATAGATTTTTTGTAAATATAGGTGATATTGGAGACAAAAAATGACCAAATAATGAATTTATTTTTTGAAAAAAAACCCAAAAATATCCAATCGGCGAAACTTCGCCCCTAAAAATTACCCTGCTCTCCTCCTTCATGAACTAGTTCCAAGGTACACAAGGAGGGCTGATTAATTCCCCCCAAGTGTGTGAGGAGATGGATTTTGATCCTTGGGGAGGATTGAGTCTTTAATGCATTGTTGGGCATGAGTGATCCCATCGTTTTGATAGTAGCGTGGCTATCGAAGGAAAAGTTGCACAGGTGTAGCGTGAGCATTGTTCAGGTAACCTGTGTTGTATCATGGGTCAACTGCATAATACCCGCACTCCCCTTTGTTTTGAAAAAATAAGGTTCTACCATGGGGGAAGAGTGTTGGTGATGACTGTTGGAGCTGTAATAAAGAATAGTTTTTATACAAACGAGGGGGGCATACCCATGCTCGTGAAATGTTGTCAAAGTCATTTACAATGAGAGAGGACAAAGGTATCGACTCTACTATACTGTTGGGACATGGATGAAGAAGGATTCAATCCATGTTAAAGTAAATGCCCTCGGAGCTGTTGTGAAATATTGAAGAAGTAGAACTACTAGTGACCATGATGAACCCACTGTGGTGGGGGACTAAACTTGGTATGCAAATCTTCTGGAGGGATTCAACGTACCGAATAGACTGCTATCATGATTTCCAAATGTGAACACCGCTACCTTCAAAAGTACGTTTCCCCCTTATGCGATGATGTGTTAACGTCAAGCATAGGGGAAACCACTTAGTTAGGGAGCACTAATGAATCTCCCTACTAAGTTCAAGGTGATCCCTTACATTGATTGAAAGGGATCCCAAGGTACAACTGCAACTACTGCAAATCTCGGAATATAGTGTTTTGATGTCGACGAGAGATGAATTACATGATAGGACAAGAGTCCTATCCTAAGAACTGGGATCATATTGTAACCAACTAGTGGAAGGACAGGCCTGACATAAAAATGGTTGATAAGAGTGGGGATCATAACTTCCTTTGATAGATGTAAACATGGAGAGCGAGGATGACATCTTTTCTTTCAAGATGGAACAGGTTGAAACGGATGGAGACAAACTGCAAATGAAAGGGGTTTTGATGGAGACGCAAAACGAAGGGTATTGGTGACCAGAAAAACAAATATTTTTGAACATATGGAGACTCAATACACATCAATCAAAGGAAACCATGGGTTGCTACAAAAATAATATGGTGTTCACTCAATGTGAAGTGACAAGGGAACTTGTTTGTACATAAAGAATAATCGATGGGGTCCCCACTGTTCTGGGTGTATATGGGGACCAATTTGATGATGGGCGGAACTCCCACGATTTTGAGTGGATCGGGGGACACCTTTCAATGGTGAAGTGAGGGTTAATTTGCAGACGCAAAGATGGGTGCCTCATGAAAAAATGCCATGTAGTGTATTTCTGTGGGGTAACTGAATGGAACTGATTACTTCAATAGGGGGGTCATGAGCGTCTTTGCGGGGGTGATGATACGAGGAAGACTGCAGAAGGTAAAGTGCTCATGGGGGTATAAGGGTGGCTTCGTGAATCGTTCCCGTAACCTGTGATGAGGAGTCAGGTGTGTTGGTGGAGTAAATGTGCAATTATGAAATGATACTCTAAGGGAGATTTGTTTCAAGTTTGGTCAGAGTCCTCAGACTTGTGGGGCGTTGACATCATGGGTGCCAATTAATGATGGGGATGGAAGTGGTGTGCACACACATGGGGGAACATGGTATTCACGGAAATTATGTTGATGGAACATCAAGGCCATGAAAGGGGAACCTATGGTTATCAGCGGGAATACTGGGATATGCATTATAAACGGAGGGTAAATGGAGTCTATATGCCAGTTTTAGAATGATACCTGCGGCAGGGTGTGTGCCCCTTGGTATTAGAACTTTGGAGTCTTATCCATATAGTGGAAAAACAAGAGGCTCCATATTGGCCTGATCACGGTCCTGCACATGCGGCGCACATACCCAAGTGTAGTGTATTGACAATGCAAAAATCATATAATCATAATAGTGCATACCTGTGGCGTACTTGGTAGTCAAGGATAGAAATTTTTGAGGTACAACCCATTGACCAGGTTATTGAGGGTAATACCTTCATGGCTGGTTAAGATATAGGATCCTTTTGGGAGACAATGCTTAATGACATAAGGGCATGTCCATTTAGATAAAAACTTCTTGGGTCATGTTTTACCGTTTTTCTTGGCATTAAACAAAATAACAAAGTCACCTTGTCACACTTGTCGATTGTAGTGTGCCTTGGAGTGGACCTTCATGGATTCATTTTGTTGAAGAGATTCATGCCTTTCCTCATCAAGGTGTTCCAAAGTGAATAAGCGTTGTTCCATAGTAGGGGTATCTGGTAGCGACTCAACGACGGATTGGAGGGTAGGTAATTGACACTTGATTGGGAGGACGGCTTCAACTCCATGTACAAGGTGAAATGGGGTAAAAACTATGGCAGTCTTGACAGACGTGCGGTAATCCAACAAGGCCGAAAAGAGCATGTGGTGTTAGTTGGTTTTGTTTTCATCCACTGCGCATTGGAGCATAGTTTTGAGGATTTTGTGAACGACTTCAACCCGACTGTTTTCCTGAGGGTAGTAAGCGGTTGAAAATTCATTTTTAAATCCTAATAGCCTTGATAGTTCCTCAAATGTTTCATCGCAGAAGTGTCTTCTGTTGTCAGAGATAACTTGCTAGGGAATGCCAAAGTGGGAGATGACATGGTTGAAGAAGAACCGTGCAGTGGTTATTGCTTTACAATCTAATGTGGGCATCGCTTCGACCCATTTGGTGAAGTAGTCCACGGTGACAACGATATGGTGGTGACCTTGGGCTGACGCCAGACAACATTCCATAAAATCAATTATACATTTGTAGAATGGGATCTCAGTGATGACCGGACAGAGGGGTTTAGGGGGGAGATTTTGTTTTGCAAGAAAAGACCTAACAATTGGTGCACCTTTTGACAGCATGAACACAATCTTTGAATATGGAGGACTAAAAATACCTTGCTCGTAATATTTTATGGGAGGTGGCTAACCCAGAGAGGTGGCCACCACACGCGCTGCTATGGCAATCATTGAGAAATTTGTCGGCTTCTTCATGCGTTAGACATCATCGAAGAATAGTGTCGATGCCACGAGGATATAGGACGTATCCGATGAGGAGCTATTGCAGTGCCTAGTGGCGGATTTTGCAGCGATCGTCGCAGCATAAGTGGGGAGTGAATTTCTAGGTATAGAATTAAAGGAGGATATCATCGTATCGGAGATCTTCAGTCGTAATGAGAATGAGGTGCTCATCGGGTAGTTGGTCCTGGATGGATTTGCTGGTGGTGGTGGAGGGAAGATCTGTAATGAGTCTGGCTAAGGCAATGGCTTTCTGTCTTTTAGGAATCACAAACTTGAGGTCGAATTCTTGTAAAATAATGATCCACCATGCAAACCTACTATTGATAATCCTATAGCTAAGTATGTATTGCATAGGGTTGGAATCATTGACGACGGTTGTTTTTCGGAGCAAAATATAGTGGCGGAGTTTCTGTACAGAAATGATGACTACAAGGGAAAGATTCTCTTCATGGGTGTAGTTGAGTGTAGGTCCAGTGAGGGCTTTTCTAACATAATATATGACATGTTCTTGATGGTTTGCTGCAGGTTGGACTAGTACGTTGGCTATGGCAAAATCTGATGTAGAAATATACAAGATGAAATCTTTGTCAAATTCTGGAGGAGAGATGAGGGGGGATGATGATAATGCTTGTTTAAGGGAATCAAAGTTAGTTTGGGCATAGTCATCCCACTTAAATGGCAGATATTTTCCGAGAAGGCGTAAAAATCCATGGGACTGAGTGGCATAGTTGGGAACAAAATGACAAAGAAAGTTGGCCTTACCTCGGACAGTCTGCAACTGGCGTCGTGTTCGTGGTGCTGGTAATTCCAAGATGGCTTGAACCTTGGAGGGGTCAATGGTGATACCATATTTGGAAACAATGAATCCTAAGAGGCAACCAATGGTGATGCAAAATATACACTTGAGGGGTTTTAAGCATATATTATACTTGCGACATCTTGTGAAGATGGTACGAAGGTACTGAAGGTGATCGCATAATTTTTTGTACTTGGATGTGACGTCATCTAAAAAGGCGAGGATGATGTGAGCCAAGTCATTAAAAACATATGCCATTGCTCGCTGGAAAGTGGCACCAACGTTTTTTCAGACTGAAGGGCGTGACTTTGTAAGCAAAGGTGCCCCATGGTGTGGTGAATGCAATTTTATACTGATCCTAGGGGAGGATGTGTATCTGGTTATATCTGGAGAACCCATCCATGAAGGACAACATTTCACTACCGGCACATGAGTCGATGATTTGGTCGATGAATGGCGTGATAAAATTATCCTTGGGGTAGGCTAAATTGAGGTCTCAAAAATCGATACAGACATTAATAGTTCCCTGCTTTTTGTTAACTAGGACGGGGTTAGACACCCATGATGTGTAAGCGATGGGAAAAATAAATCCATCTTGAAAGAGTTTTTTGACCTCGGCTTTGATCGCAAGGGCCATAGAAGGGTGGGTCGGGCATTGTTTCTATCAGAAGGGAATGGCATCGGACCAAGTGTCAATGTGATGTTTGACAATTGGTGGGTCAAGACCCGGAATTTCTTCATAGGACCATGCAAAGACGTCGTGACACTCTTTAAATAGAGCGGTGAAATCAGTAATTTCCTGCAATGAGGAGGAAGCCCCAAAAGAGATGTTTTCGAGGACTCCTAGTGTGACAGAGATATCAACTTGTATGGTAGGAGATATATTGCAAATATTACCGTATTCGAACGCATTTGGGGTGGGGATAGGATTTTTAAACCAATCGATGTGACTGGGGGGTAAAAATTCTTTTGACTCGATGGTGTATTGTTGTTCAATGGGGAGTGCATGTGGTTCTTGCGTGCTTGTTGCTAAGGACCTATGATGGAAAGAGTACCATGGGGGTTCAGTAGTGTTCGTGGTCTCTATTATCTCCTCATCTATGGTGAATATGTATTCTTCTAGTATATCCTTATCTAAAAACCCAGGGTCTTCAGTATGGGAAGAAAGATAAATTGAATAAAGATGCAAGATGTCAAGATACTTTGGGATGGCTGCGGTGGGTGCTAGGATTTAATCTTGAGGGAATATTAAGGGGTCTAACACCTCACGGGAAATTGGTGATGGGGGATCAAGGTCTATTGCGGTATCCAACGAATGTGACATGTTGTTGTCCCCATTGTGCTATGTTGGTTCGGTATCCTCTTCGATTACTGTAGGGAGGGTGGTTCCAAATGGAGTAAGGTTATCATTGTTAGGAACCCATGTCTTTACTTTGTTAGTATATTGTTGTTGGACGCATATGCTTTGTAAGTCATCCCGTAGTATTTGTTGATCCATAGTTTATATTAGCCCATAGTATTGGACGCATATGCTTTGTAAGTCGTCCCATAGTATTATATGTCCCATGGTTTTGACTCATATTATTGGCGCCTAGACTTAGCCCATGGTTTGTATTGACACATAGTATTGACCCATGGTATTGGTGCCTAGACTTAGTATATAAGTGTGTGTTGAGGCCTATGAAGGCACCGTGAAGTTAATTGTATTGAGCTTGCTCAAAGGAGGTTGCCCCCTCGAAGTGGCCCATGATCAATATAAAAGTGATTTTGAGTTCCATTATTTCTGATATATTGTGTATTTGCATTAATTAATTATTGCAGGTTCATCACATCTGGTATCAGAGCACTTTCTTGGGCTCGTTGGGTGGAATTTATGCCAAAACTTTTTTTCGCATCTGTTGCAGCTTCGGATTCGGGAATAATCCCTATACGCTTAACTGTGGGAAGTAATTGGGCATAAGCCCTAAAACTCATTGTGAGGAGTACCACAGGATCCCCAAAGTAGCTGGCCCATTGAGAGGACCTGCCAGCGAAAAGGGCAACGACCCCTACCTGATTGACTAGTTCCCACCCGTGAGGTAAACCAAGAGCTATCGTTTGTGGCAAAGCGGTTATCAGTTTTACCTGAGCCGTGGAGTGAGGGGTACTGCCCCAATACGCAAGCCGTCAGAAAGCATTGGTGGCCGAGTGAATCCCCTAAACTGATAGGAAGCCGCACATACCTGGGGTCCATATCTATTTTCAGCTGAACTGTTGTTGATCACTTCCGCTCCAGATCCAGTCGTTTCAGATCTATTTTGAAGTCGTTCCAGATCCAGTCGTCGTTTCAGATCCACCTGTTTTCGATCCCTTCTACGTCGTTGCAGATTTATCTGTTCTAGATCCCTTCCGAGCCATAGCCGCTCCAGCCTGAAATGAAAAAAAAAAAAAACAGTTTTTTCTCCATATCTCCCTTGTTTTCACTCTGTTTCCCTTGAAATTTTCGGGGAACCCCTGTCATCCCATTCTGCATATTTCATTCCTGAGGACCCTATCCCCAATTCCCCTTCCCAAAGCTGAAATCCCACATTTATCTATTTTTAGGGTTTGCCATAACTTCCTCAGATTTCACCCAATCACCTTCAAATTTTACCACAGAGTTCCTTTCTGAATTCTGCTTCTTTGTCCCCCTCTGCCAAATTTTCCCATTCTTTCTCCCCGCTTCTGAAATCCTCATTTTTGCTTCTCTGTCTATTCAACAGTGTCCAAAACCTCGTCAAACCCCAATTACCCTTCAGATTTTTTCCAAGTCGAGATTTTCCTTTACTGAAGCAGTTTCTGTTTTTGTTTTCCTACCCAGTCAACCAAAAAAAAAAAAACTCCTGGTTATGGTTATCACCCGCGTAGGAGCAAAAACCATGGAGGACGCACTTGCAGCCATCCAAACCAAACTCCAAGATCTGGATGAAAAAATTCTCAAGCTCCATCTTCAGCATTCAGCCATGAACAATACCCGACAGCCAGAATCTTTTGCAACCACCAGGTTCTCTTCTTCCAGCAATTTTCATGGGCCAAAGCTTGATTTTCCTCGCTTCAATGGTACTGATCCGACTGGATGGATTTACCGAGCAGAACAATATTTTAGTCTGCATAATACTTTTGATGTTCTTAAAGTTCCACTTGCATCCTTTCATTTGGAACAGGAAGCCCTTCAATGGTACCGTTGGTACATCCAAGCTCATCCCGAGCCAAACTGGACAGATTTTTGCCAACTCCTTTTGTCACGATTTGGTCCTAGTTCTTTTGACGACTTCACAGGCGCACTCACTAAACTTCACCAAACTGGCACAGTGAGAGAGTATCAGATGGAATTTGAGAAACTAGCCAATCACACAGAAGGCTTGTCCGATGAATTCTCCAGGAGTTGTTTTATCAGTGGTCTCAAGGATGAAATATGCTCAGAGGTCAAAATGTTTTGTCCCAACACAATGATGGAAGTCCTAGGGTTGGCTAAGCTGGCTGAGGACAAGATCGCAGCTCAACAACTCTCCAACCCCACCTTTGTTCCCTTCAGAAATATGGGCTCCCAACGACCTCCCATCACGCATGCTCCTCAACCAACTCCTATCCAGCAATTGTCTGAAACAGATATGCAGGCACGCCGAGAAAAAGGGCTTTGTTATAATTGTGATGAGAACTTCACTCGAGGACATAGATGTGTTCAACAAAAGCTCTATCTCTTGGATGTGGATTATCCGCCTGCCTCAAAACTTGATGAAGAAGCTCCAGATACAGTAGATGATCAGGTCGACATTCAACACCCGCCTGTTGACACCCCATCTCAAGACGACCCACCCGAGATCTCTCTCCATGCTGTAACCGGCGTCACCACCCCACAAACAATGCGAGTCAGGGGATACTTCAAGAAGCTCCCTCTTACCATACTCATTGATTCTGGTAGCACTCATAACTTCATTGATCCTCGGATTGCCAAACAGGCTGATTTTTTTGTCCATCCTTGCTCCAACTTTGAAGTCATGGTTGCCAATGGGGGCACCTTACCTTGCAAGGGGAAGTGTCACAATGTGTGTATCTCTATGGAAGATTATAACCTGCGCTCTCACATGTTTTCCTTGTCCTTAGGCGGATGTGATGTGGTTTTGGGCTTTCAATGGTTACACACACTTGGCCCCATCTTATGGGATTTTGCTGAACTTTGGATGCAGTTTTCAGTCAATGGGGCACAACACAAATTTATGGGCTTACAACCAGGGTCTCTCTGCATCATCAGTTCACATCGCCTGGAAAAAATACTTAAGAATAATTCACATGGTGTCATCGCTCAGCTCCATTCCATTCAGATGCACCCATCAACAGTCTCCACTACTTCCTTGGATAGATATGCAGGTGTCTTTGCTGAACCAATGAGCTTGTTGCCTTCAAGAGACCTTTCCGGTAAGAATTTAGCCGCATCTACCTCTCAGCAGGAAATGATGACTATTTTGCATACAGTCAAGAAGTGGCAGCCATCCCTATTGGGGAATTATTTTTGCATCAAGACTGATCTCCAGAGTCTGGAAACCTTCCTGGAACAACGGGTCTCCTCCCCAACACGCCTGAAATGGGTTATCCAACTCATGGGTTATGACTATGCGACCACTTACCAGAAGGGTAAGGACAATATGGTAGAAGATGCTCCTCCTCACACATTTGATGACCTAGTTTCTCTTACAGCTATTTCTCTGCTTGTTCCAAATTGGTTGCAATTTGTTCAACGGGGCTATCTCTTCTATGAACTCCATGCTTCTTCATCAATAGGGAACTCTGGGTTCCTCAAAACGTATGACCAGGAACAATGTAACTTCTTTTGGCAGGGACTCAAAAGGACAATTCAACGGATGGTGGTTGACTGTGATACTTTCCAGGTCAACAAGGGTGAAACAACCCTCCTTTTAGGACTGCTCAAACCCTTACCCATCCCTCCACAGATTTGGACAACTATTTCTCTGGATTTTCTAGAAGCGCTCCAGTTGTATAGTACCACATCTCAAAGGACACCATATGAAGCAGTCTTTGTACATGCACCACCAGTTCTTCTTCCATACACCTTCAGCAGCTCCCCAGTTCAGGCAATTGACTCAATTCTTCGAAACCGTGATCAACTTCTTCTCATTCTGCAGGACAATTTTCACATGGCAAGAATTCGACTGAAACAACAAGCCGATCATCACCGTTCTGAGCGCACTTTTCACATCTCTGATATGGTTCTTCTTCGTCTACAGCCTTCCATGCAATCCTCCCTGAAACTCCAAAGGCGCCAGTGGCTCGGAATGCAACCCGAGGATGCTACAGGGGACCCACTCCTTCAGATTCTGCATCAATTTCCACATGTAAAGCTTTGAGGACAAAGCTTTTTCTGAGGGAGAGGGGATGTTAGGAACCCATGTCTTTACTTTGTTAGTATATTGTTGTTGGACGCATATGCTTTGTAAGTCGTCCTGTAGTATTTGTTGATCCATAGTTTATATTAGCCCATAGTATTGGACGCATATGCTTTGTAAGTCGTCCCATAGTATTATATGTCCCATGGTTTTGACTCATAGTATTGGCACCTAGACTTAGCCCATGGTTTGTATTGACACATAGTATTGACCCACGGTATTGGTGCCTAGACTTAGTATATAAGTGTGTGTTGAGGCCTATGAAGGCACCGTGAAGTTAATTGTATTGAGCTTTCTCAAAGGAGGTTTCCCCCTCGAAGTGGCCCGTGATCAATATAAAAGTGATTTTGAGTTCTATTATTTCTGATATATTGTGTATTTGCATTAATTAATTATTGCAGGTTCATCACAATCATCTAATCAGCTTTGGGTTGTCCACAAAGTGCGAAATGCGGCAACAAGAGGGCATTGGAACGAGTGGTGAGACATTAAGTTGCATGAGAGACATTGTTGGGTGGTGTTCATATGATTTAAAACAATGGCCAGGCTTTTTGGACGTCATGGCGACTATTGGTCAGGTATGGAATCAGCCCACTGTGTGGAGGGATTAGTCAAGATCACTATAGTACCCATGTTGATAGGAGCCTCTTTTGGAGATGAGGGAGGTGAGGTATCTTCCAAGGGTTCTATGAGTCGAATAGTTTCCAAGGACTCTCGATAGCGAGGGAGGTCAGGGAAATGATGTGTATAGTTCCCATATTGAGAGCATATGGAACATGCGTGATTCGTACGCAATGTTTTGGACTTAGTTGTGGGTGAGGAAGGTGTTCCCCCATTTACCGTTGATGGAGCGTGGTTGATTCTAATGGGGGTTTTAAGAAAATTCCTTAGCTCTGGTAGAGTGGGACATAAGTTTCTTACGTGGCCTTGCTGCCTACAAAGAGAACACAGTGGTATTACCCTTTGATTGGGAGTATTGATCCTTACTGGGGATTTCAACTCTTGATGGTTTATGCCCCCTGCTTTAGGCTTCATAGTTTCTACTGAATTAGATGTAGAGGTTGGTAATAGGGGACCTTTCAACTTGGGTTGTTTAGTGCCCCCATTGACGGTCTTAGTGACGACCTATTGTGGGGTAGTTGCGGATGTCATAGGTTGGGTTATCGTAACTGGACGTGTTATGGGATTTGTAGACGTACTAGCCAAAACAGGGACAAACTCATAATGGGTGAATGTTTTGGAAGCCATCTCTAGGAAGGGTGGTGTAAGGTACAATACTGGGATCCCTAAAGTCAGCCCAGGTAGAGTTAACTGAGCCATAACTGGAGTCCCTTGTACACCTGTGGGAGGATACAAGAATGGGATTTGAAAAATCAGTGGTACTGATGGACTCAACATTTCTTCAATGCCATGACTCAAAGGTGGTGTTGATGACGATGTTGAGGTGGAGGTGACTCCATTTTCAGTGGTTAAAATTATGCACATTAGGCCATCGGTATATGTAGGGATCTTTGGTGGTGGTCCTAAATATGCTCCTAACAAATTGGATTCCTTGTACATACCGGGGGCAATGTCAACATATGGTTGATCATCTCCTAATATAGTGGGTAGGACGTTGTCTGGATTGCTTGTAGTATTAGGGTCATAGTAGTTAAGATGGTTGAGGGTAACTATACTCCCATTTAAGGGAAACATCATGATACAAAATACTGAGGAGGATATCGCCTTCATGGTGTATATGTAACTACGCCCCAAGAGGATGTTGTAGTCGAGCTCAACATCGATTACTTCAATATCGATCATAACCATCTTCCCCCCCCCAGCTCTATGGGGACATTTCGGTACAATCCTATTGGTTGGGATGGTCTCCCATCATATGCGTGAAGAGAGATCGATGAGGGGACCAACTCGTGGAATCCTAATCATTTCTATACTTTTACGGACATAACGCAAGTGGATGCGCCTTCGTCGATGATACAACGATGGATCATGGCGTTTTTAAACATGAATGGAATTTGAAATGCGACTGATGATTGTAGTCACGGATCACTTTTGTCAACATCAAAGGTTGTGCGGTGCGATTCAGAAGGGTTGACAACACTAAGTGCATTGAGTAATGCCTTTATCTATGTTGGGGAAGACTGTAGCACTTCTAATGTGGACATAGCTGCGGGGACTGAGCCAAGTCATCCACAATGCTGTAATTGTAGCATTAGAGGAAATTTGAGGTCTAAAATGGGCCTCCTAAGGAAAATAATAAAATAATAGTTGAAATAATGAAATAATAGTTAAAATAATAAAATAATATTTATTAAATTTTGAGGAAGAAAGAAAAAAACTACTTTTTTGTTCGTATTTTCAACATATCTACGTGTGTTTTTACTCAAATGTTGAGTGGGAGCACTCGTTGGATGCGGAATTAAATTCCGCATCCAACAAGTACACACACTGTATACTTTTGACAGACCTTGCTTCCCCAAAAACAAGAAATACCTGAAAAAATGTGATGATGCCATCATCATCACTTTTTTCAGGTATTTCTTGTTTTTGGGGTTGCAGGGTCCGTCAAAAGTATGCAATGTGGATACTCGTTCGATGCGAAATTTAATTATGCATCCAACAAGTGCCCCCTCTAAAAATTTGAGTAAAAACAAAAGGAGATATGTTGAAAATACGAACAAAAAAAGTAGTTTTTTATGACAAATATCTCAAGCCAAGCATTATGCTTGACTCATTTTAATGAAATTCTATTGGTTCCTTAATTCCAACTCATCAAGGAATTATGGTTGGCTCATTTTTTTATGTGATTCCTCGTTTTCTTATAAGGCCCATTTTAGACCTCAAATTTCATCTAATGGCAGTTTCATGTGGGGGCTACTAGGGGTATGCTTGAGTGGATCTTTCGGAATCCATGGGATTTGTTCCATATTCAGGCAGGGTATTTGTAGAGGCCCCCTTGAGGGGATAGAAACGCCTTCCACTTGGGGGGTGGAAGGCCCATCATAACCCTTGGATCATGTCTGAAGGTTTATATCCAGCGTATAGATATTTTGGAAAGAACCATCACCGAGTGGGAGAGGATCTTGTTCTTATGTAACTTCCCCTTGATTGGAAAAGTGTTGTTGTAACACTATTGTTTGTGGTTGGGGAGGATTCGGTGGCTAAGGAGGGTTCGTTACCTTATTATTTTTAGCTTCCACTAACGACTGGCAATCAGGGATAAGAGGACAATGATGTGTGTAATGACCATAATCGTTGCAAATGGAGTAGCAATAATTGGTTCTCAGGGGAAGATTCTTCCTTTGTTTGGGAGGATTGTTAGTCCCTACATTTGGATCACCTGTGTCTCATTTTTCTTGGGGGGGGGGGGATTTCCCCCTTGCCCCGACTGCTGATTTTGTTTGTTCTTACCTTTCCTCTTCCCCTAGGTCAGTGGATTATGAGGGTTTGAGGCATTCAATTCCTCAAATTGTTGAGCTTGATGAACATAAGTAGGTTGAACTAGGTTAACCCCCATGTGGGGGGAAGGTTGTTGACTAGTTGGGAATGGGAAAGTGTAATATGGATTATATCTCAGTGGTGGGATAAATGCCATTTGCACTCCATAAGAGGTATATGTAGGAGCAACTTGTGCCATTGGCGGTGTAGGAACCGTCATTGTTTGGATGACGTTTGGGTATGCAGGACTGTATGGTCCATACTATAATTGACCAACTAATGGTTTTGGTACCGGTGTAGGGGGTACCGACGCAAGTGGCATGGATGGGTAATACGGAACCATGTTGAATGGCGTCAATGAGGTGGGAGGAACCTTTCCTAAATGGGAAATTGACCCAATAAGCCCAACCACTGAATGTGACAAGCCCGAAGGTGTAGGATCCAACAATCGATGCCAAGAGGCGTTAGGGAGGATTGTGTAAAGGTATCCAGACTGTGCATATATGAGTTTGAAATGTTGTGCTTTCAGAATAGCCTCTTCCTTTCTTTGTGGCATGGAGGTGATGACATCTTTAGCTATGGAAGGTTTGAGATATTTGATAAACAAATCCAACGAAAAGGGAGGTTGTATTTCGATCTTTCATAGTGTGCAGTGTCTATGCCACTCATGGATGTGGTCTGCGATGTGGGTGGAATTATTTTGACAAAATTCAGTGAGAATTTTTAGGTCTAGATCTTGTTGGATTGGCAGTTGAAAGTACGTAAGAAATGTGGTGGCCAATGTCAGAAATGTGGAATGGGTGCCACTTTCTAGGTTTATGTACCATTTTGATGTTGTTCTGGTGAGGGTACACTGCAAAAGGTGAAGCCTCATAAGTTCCTCCACTATGTTTTTAGAAGAACACCATAAGTGGAAAGACATAACATGGTTGGTGGGATCATCTCCATGTTTTCCTTTGAAATTGGGAATATCGGAAGGAAGCTTGTCTGGCATAGTCGTCCATGTCGCATCATGAGAAATGGGGTCATTTGTCAGTTTGGACAAATAAGGTAGATTTAAACTAGCTGTAAATGGTAAGGTAGGAGCGACGGGTCTTGTCATTTTGTTTGGGATGTGATTTCCACGAGGGGGAGACCTAGGTGGTGTTGTAAATAACAGATGACCTCCTATGAGAGAGGATGGGTCAAAGGGATCCGAGGGATCTCCTTGGGGAGAATCCAACGGGGTACTACTTCCGATGGGGGAAGAAGTTGTGTAATTAATAGATTCTCCGAGGGGAGAAAATGTACCTAGCAAGGCATCGCCTTGACCATATGATCCTATTAATGATTCCTGAGAATGACACCGGCTTGAATTCCCTCCGCGTGTAATACAAGGGGGAGGTGTAATAATACCCCTCGGGAGAGGGGATAGGCCTTGTAGTCTATGAGACTATCTTAGGATGTTGTTTTTTTCCTCAATGGTGAAGGATTTGTGTCAAATGAGAGTGATAGTGGAATAAACATAATTGAACAAATGCAAAAATATGACAACCACAACAACTGCAAAATGGTGCGATAAGTGAGTGATATGTGAAATGTTGGTTTTAGTGCATGAGTCCCCAAATGTAGGTTATTTTTATTACGAGTTAGTGAACTTGTAGTTAAAAATAAAAATAAATGTAAATTCCCTAGAAGACCTAACGTCCTTCCTCTCAAAATGTAACTGGGCCTCCCAAAAGCACAATTGATGGTGATAATGGTATCCACTCACTAATCGATTAGTGGGGGTAAAAAAGAGCTAGTTCTACCATCGATGGGGCCAATGATCCAATCAAGAAGACTTGGAAACACCTCCCAACGGAAATAGCTAACTTCAGGAGTCAATTTCACTCACAAATGATCCTTGGTGATATCCTAAGTTGGGACACTAAGATACCTTGCGTCAAGTGTGGATCAGTGGTTCGGCCTGCACGGTATAGTGTTGTCTCCCTACAACAAGATGAGTGGCTTGTAGGGCAGAGTAGGGAAGCTATGCCTCGGCATTCACCTCCTTGGTCGCGACGCACTTCTAATCCGAGTTTTCTTTTAACACTTGCATATAGTAGGATTTTGTAAGTACCCTATGAGACAAGAATGCTATGTTTCAAAATATTACTAATGAAACTAGATTGGTGGGAATTAATGGATGTCTAACCCAATCAATCCTATCTAACTAAAATATTGTTTTGTGACCTCCTGTGGAGGATTTTAGTTTGTTCATACAATTAATATGTTGATTTTAAGGGGTTTGAATGTTTCACTTATGGAGTGTAAGAGGGGTATTTCACAATCCCTAACTTTCTGATTCACCAAGCTCACATGAAGTGCAAAGTGAAGAGCATACTAGGATTGGAAGAGTGTTTATGCCTCTTATTGTGTGTTAGTGGTGCAAACACATGTGATGAAATCAAAAATGATTTTATTGGAAAATCAACTAAAATAGTATATCAATTAATGTGTACTTCTAACTCTGAGAGATGCTCATGGCACTTTGCAAAATCAAAATATTCTAACTAATAGACAATTGTGCAATGGAGGTATTTCACACTTCTCACCCTTTTTCTGATTCACCAAGCTCACATGAACTGCGAGGTGAAGAGCATACTTCGGGAGACAAGTGTCTTTAGGTCCTTGCTTGTGTGCAAAAAGTGTTTTCTACACTAGCAATACTACTAAAAACAACATGTCGATTTGATGCATAAACAAGAGATGGTCTTGAATACTAGTGACAACAATGGGGCCCGTTGAAAGCCTCAAAGTTGGTTACCTAGGTAAGTTTCAAGAGAGATGTACTCTTTACTTCCTAATATTGGTCTAGGTGCACTAATTACTAAGAAATTAAGTAATTGGGTGAATTAGCCTTAATTTAAGTTCACTAGTAAGCAGCAATTGGGATACCAAACTAAGCTATGCAAATAAAAAGAAAATAAACAACAGTAGCGTGGCTAAATGTTGGCTGCTTTCTGGACAGACCCGGGTTTTCAGGATGCGCAGCAACAAACACCCCTTTGGTGCACTGGCCCTTTCGGCAACGAGCTACGCAGCAGCCCGAAGTCTCACCCGAAGTGGCTATGGGGGGCTAAGGAATCAGGTTTCCTTAACCTAGGTGGTGTGGAGTCTACAGTCTTCTCTCTGCCCTTCTTGGAGGTAACCCCTGAACAGAGCGTCTCACTCCTTTACAGGTCTCCCAGCGCTGGAACTCACTCTTCTCAGCCGAGTTGCGCAGTAGCTCCGCACCTGCGCGTGATTCTTTTACCCGCTACCTCCGATACACTATGTATCATCTCTGCCCTTGCGCCACAGCGTAGTAACACACTCCTTTAGCGCTGCGGCGACAGTGTTCTTATAGACTCCTTCGACAATGCACAAGTACAACTTATAAGGGAGCTACCAGGATTTACTTTACATAATCATTCATAAAGATAGCGAAACATTCATAGAAACATAGACAGTAAAGCAGAGAAGTGCAATCACATAAATCATCACCACAACAACAAGAATTATGTGGTTCACTTCCAGGAGGGAAGCTACGTCCACAGGAAATGTGTTTTATATTATCTTGAGACGGGGATAACACAGTTCCGCTGTGCACACAGCTGCAGCCTTAGATCTTTCTGGGAAACTCCACGCACACAGCTGGGAGCTCTTCTCTTAGATCTATTCTCTTCTTCTACAGATATTACCATGACAAAGACATACATTTACATTCCCCTCTCAGTCCTCTTGCGACTGGTCGATACATGCAATGGCCCTTACGCCAAGCGGTCTTCCTGCGAGATCACGGCCTTCTTACATGCACAACATGATCATTAACAACTTAAAAGATACAGCAATACAAAATGACTCAGACATCAACTTAGACTGTCTGTGTAACTCAGTAACTATCTAACCTTTTTCCCCTTTTCAATTACACATATATATATAGGTGGCCCTGAGGGTCGCATCTTTACAAAACTGTTGGCCTTTCCCAACAGTGATCCCCAAAAACCCTAACCGCGGACACGGTTAGGTGTACTGTAGCTACCTTTTCAAGGCCCACAGTACACCTAGAGGGCTCAGCTTCCTTTTATAGGCCAAGAGGTGGCCATCAAACAACTAGATCCAAATGTGAACTCTCCTCCTTCATGGACTAGTTCCAAGGTACACAAGGGGGGCTAATTAATGCCCCTCAAGTGTGTGAGGAGCTGAATTTTTATCCTTCGGGAGGATTGAGTCTTTAATGCACCACTGGGAAGGAGTGGTCCCACCGTTTTGACAGTAGCGCGACTAACGAAAGAAAATATGCATGGGTGTAGCATGAGCATTGTTCAAGTAACCTGCGCTATAGCGCGGGTCAACTGTGTAATACTTGCCCTACCCTTTGTTTTGATTGTTTATTGGTGCTTGTAGACTCATGGTGTGTTTTAGATCTGTTGAGGATTCTTGTGGTGAGAAGCATTATTTTAGTGTTGATGACGCTTTACTGGATGAATCGTTGAAATGTTGCATGTGTGCGACTTTTAGGCATTAACAGGTCCCTAGGGTTTGATCCTTCATTTACCATATATGTTCTTTGGAGTTATTTGATGATACAGAATGAGCAACAATGTCCTCATTGTTTTCTCTCATTTTTCTACATGTTGATTCTATCTTAATAACATTGCAATCATTTTTCTTGATTGAGTTAATCTATTTCAAATTTTATGTGGATGCATGTTCCCCTAGTTGTATGCAAATTTATGAACTGAAGTTATGATTAAAATCTATGGAAGTCCATTCTATCATATGTTAGACTGAGTTGACTTTATTTTTTGATTAATCAAATCGTGCTAGATCTGCATATTTGAATTATTGTAGTTCTCAGTATGCCATTTTACTTGATTTGATTACAACAACTAGAAATTTGTGTGTGTAGAGATTTTCCCCTTGATGTCAAGATTCATTTTCCTAACATTTATATGAAGATTGTTATGTCTAATCTTTTGGGATCATTTGAAATGAGCGTCCCACTTAGATTTCTCCAACATCAGTTGAAACCTTGTTATTTGTTTATTACATAACCCAAAGGGAAGGCACCAGTGTTGTTCAAATTATCCTATTTTCCTTTACCTATCTTCAACCTTTCTTTGCTACCTGATTTTTAATACAACTTCTGAGCTCAAATGGTATATTCAAAACAACATTTAGGGAATCCCCCCTACAACTGGGAAATTTTTGGTACAATAGTAGAGGAAGACATGTGGGAAGCTAAATTCAAAGAGGAAACGGAGAAATTTGGGAATCTTTTGAAGCAGTTCCCTTCCCTAAGGAGGTAAATTCCACGTGCCTATAAATGTGTTTAAGATGAAAGATCAGCATAAATCCTTACATCAGTGGCAATTTAAAAAGGGAAATTATCTAGCCCATGAAATTTATCATCCTCCATTGCCATCAGTGCTTTCATCAACTCCAACAGAGTCAGTTCCTAATTGTCAAATTTTTCCATCCCAAGGGAAATATTTCAAGGCACAAAGGTAATGCATGTTAGCCATGCCCACCCTTTGTGCATTTTATGTCTTGAGATTGGAATACAATATGATATGACTTGTGGAAAAATAAGTACAGTCTGGTTCCCATGTAGTCTAAGGTTGGGTTTTTCCCTTTCAAGTGGTTTTTCCATTGATACTAGTTGTGACAGAAGGCCCATTATTCTCTCTAGTCCTAGAGTCGGGATTTCCCCATCCAACACACTACTCCTCTATTTCATTTGAGCAACTAGGTTTCCATCTGGAGTTTCTTCCCCGTGACCTTGGATGTTAGTAGAGATGGAATCTTTTTCTCGTGTTCTCCCCTTCATGATTATGTAATCTATCCCTCTCAACTTCAGCCACTCTCTAAAGGATATTAGTTGCTAGTGCATTGGTCGTTTTATCCATTGCTATCCCAATTTGAGTTTTTATAACCCTACAACTTCACTTTAACATCTCCAAGATATCTTAAATCATAATCAAATGCTATAGAAGCACCATGGGTTACACAAACAGCTTTTGTGTTCCACATTGCAATCCCATGGACCTACTTGTGGTAATTTGTTGTATGTTAATAAAATGATCTTATCTTATTATCTTATACTTCATGGATTTAAGGTCTAAGGTGCGACATACCTATTTTGGTTTTTAGGGTGCACCAATTACCTTCCTAGGGTAATTAGTGTGCATCCCACCTCTTTAGAAGTCTATGCAATTTCTTAATTATTTAAGATACATTATTCTTCTAAATGGTGTCGCCATATTATGGCTATTTCATGACATTACAATTACCTTGGGCATATTATGTTGTGTGCAATTTTGGAGCACAACATTTGAATCCACCACAATTACTTTTGAGTCTTTGACCAATTGTAAAGCCATATTTTCTAGTCAGATAGATGGACAAAATAGTTTGGAGGTGGTTAAGATGAGTGGCTTTGTGGAAAAATTTGAAGGCAAAATCCAACAACAGACACAATCTAGAGGCAAAATAATTATGAAAATGCAACTAACATAGGTTATATTAGCATCGGTTCCAAAAGTAATTTGATTTATACTATTGTGGCAAGTCGAAACAAAGCAAGAATATTTGAAAAAGACTTTATGAGATCTTCTTCAAAACTAGACAAATAATAAATTTCAAAAAATAACAATAAGAACCGGCCAAATAAAATTGCGTAGAGCATGAAGTGAATGAAGGTAAAGAAGAATTTGTGCATCTCATGGAAGTTGTAAGTCATTGGATCACATTTTTTATTTGAGTGCATCGAAGCATATGAAAAATAGGAAGCATTGGTTCATTTCATTTGTATAAGATAATTTCAAATTAGATACTATGATTTTCAGTGATGGTAAGACTCATTTAGTTGAAGGTGTTGGTGATGTTCAGGGGAAGTTATCATATGGTAAGAAATCCAAGTTTTGATATGTCCTTGACATGCCAGGTATGAATATAGATCTCTGATAAGTTAGATAACAAAAGAAAATCCACATATCAAAGTATTTCTTATAACACACATATGCTTAAAGAAAGACAAAAGGAATGGAAGGATAATCACATCAGGGAGTTAAAGATAATGGTTTGTAAAGGTTTGTTAAAGTGAAAATGCTAAAAGCAAAGACGTTTCATTACTTATTGAAGATTGTGGGGAGTTGGAATTGTAAGAATGGATTTTTTTCCTTGAAAAATCTTTTATAGTTGAGGTTGCTCTAGCCTATTGAGTTTTAGCAGGATAGAGCTACTTTATCCACTATTGCAGTTATTATTTTGACTCTATAATCTGACTGTCTCTTTGCAGAAAAATTAGATGTTGATTATTGCACTACTTGTCATAGATGATTATATTTATTTTGTTTCTACGATACACGGTGTAAATGTAGCATGTAACCATCATGGATCCATCTTAAACCTGGATCTATTAAGCACCAAGAGGGATCCAATTGATTGAGGTGTAAATATTTTTATTTTATTTGTTTGTGCTAGAAATTGTACCTAGACTACAAAGGTACAAGCTAGGACTATCTCAAGAAAAACTAAAAAGAAACCAATTTGTTTTTGTAAATTTTGTTTGAAGGTATCATTCATAAGAAGGGTAACATTATTTTCAACACATACAATCACTAAATCAACAAGAAATTTCAAATATTTGAAATTATAACATGAAATATAGACATAAACCATAAGTATACATTCAACAGAAAATCAAGCCATGTGCACAGATTTATAAGCACTTACAAGATAAAAACTTTCATCAAGAAATGAATTCATAAACCAGGTGATCAAACTGATCAGAAACATAAACCAGAACAAAACATAACAGATGGCTTATATAATATATTCCATATTAAACTTCAGTATAAAAAACAACTTACAGGAGTGTATCATATGTGTGGCAGCAAAAACGATTATGCATCCTAACCCCCTTCTCCCGAACAAAAACCAACCCCTACACTGTATCTTTATTTTTCTTTTATAATTACAAAGAAGTTAAAATGAAGTGGTTCCAAATCCACTTTTTCATGTCTCGAAACTGTTTAGCAATTACATAAACAAAAAGTTTTAAAAGACTAAAAACTAATTGACCAAAAATAGCTTTTCACACCTATTAATGAGATGAAATCTAGGAGTTGTTGGACAACTGTAAAAATAGGTGGCAATTAGAATTGTTTAGTAGCTTCTGCTAACATAGTTATTCCTTCCAACGCTTGTGATCTTTTCACATGACGAGCTTGCTCCATTTCCATGTCTCAGATCTTGTTTGATAATGCCTCGTTCTGCTTGCTCAACTCTTGAATTTGATTAGTTAACTCTTCAAGCTGTGTCTCTGCATTTCTTTTTCTTTTGAGGGCTTCTTTTTCTACTGAAATTAACTCCTGGTAATGGCCATTCACATCTTCAAGATCTTCTCTCAGTATATTGTTTGTAATCACAAGTCTTTCATTTGATTCATTTAGGAAACTAACTTGTGTCTTATGTTGTTGCAATGACTTTTTAAGATTGTCTACTTCTGAATCCATCTGAGCGCCTCCATGTAGTGTTGAATCTTGATCTGATGTCAATGGAATGTCTAATTTTCTGAAAATAAGGTCTTCTTCATATTTATCCTTTGTTGCTGCGTCTGAAAATGAAGCTTTCGAACTCATCCCTTGTTCAAAACTGGGAACGATTTCTTCCTCTGTAACACCATCACATTCCTTGATTGGCTTTGATATCATTGCAGGCTCTTCCTCTGTGCTTTTTTGAAGCTGTTGTAATCTTAATTCTTCTTTTTTATCCCCATCTTCCTCACCTGAAGAATCTTGAATAACGGTAATTTTCTCTTTCTCTAACTTAGGATTTAAAATCCTTCTCATGTTCAACCTTAGTTTGTTTGTAGCTCTAGTTTTAGGTCTCCACTTAGGTTTTTCAAGCTCTACCAAATACTTGAAATCTGGAACATGGAAAATGTTTTCTTTTGTATTAACAGCAAGAATATTGAGAGTTGAGTTCTCTTCTTCAGAAATATGACCCTGTTTTCCCTCCATTGAAATAACACCTTCTTCCTTATTCGAAGCGGCAATATTTTCTACTGTATCATCCTTAGGGATGTGTTTATGCTCCTCTTCAGATATGTGTTCCTATTCTGCACCATCGGGCTCTATAACTCTTCCTGTAGATTACCTTCTACTGTATCTTCAACTATACTTTTTTTTAACCTTTTAACAAAGCCATATTGCTTGCTAGTTAGGGGTTTATTTCCATGCTCATCTTCGTATATTTTAAACCCTGACCAAAACAAAAAGTGCTGCCACTTTCGATTCTTCTTTTCCAGCTCTGCTAAAACAATTAGTTTAACCAATCCATGATGAAATAGAGATCGGTCTGTGCGATCAATGTGACTCTTAACCCTATTTGACATATTTTGGAGATTTCTAAGCAGGAAAAATGGTAGATTCATTTTGGATTGCTGGTTCAAATGCAAAAGAAACTTGATATGGTATTTGTAAACAGTTGCAAACCTTCCTTCATAGGTAAGGTATATTTGCACGATTCCGATGACTTCTTTCCATTCGGGTTTGAAATTATTTAAATGAACACCCTTGTTCCAATCGAGGGATTCGTAACCTGGTAGCAAAAACATGCTTGGATCAAACTCAAAAGGGATTTTCTTGAACCAACATTCTCCCTCTATGGTCACACTAGTAGCTTCAACTATTACACCCTCTGTCAACTCAAATTTCAAAGTATCAAAGTGTAACATCCCGATTTTTCATAAAAATTTAAAACTTTTAAAATAGCATTAAATATGATAATTATAGTTGCGGAAAATAATAATTGTTTGATTAAGACGAAATTGATTAAGAAGTCGTCTCGTTCTAAACATAATTTAATTACTGAATTAGATAACAACGACACATCATACTTCTAACAACATGCTTACTATAATAATTGCACAAATTTACTGAAAGGTTTTAAAAATATGATGCAATACTTTTCTTTTGACAAGACACTGATGGGTTGTTTTCTTGATGTCCAAGGGTGTCCTACGAGGTACCCTAGATTTTACTTAGCTGCAAAGCTAAGGCATAAAATGTTATGAACTCCTTTGCGAAACAAGTTACTTGCAGGTATGAAGTACTTAAGTCTGATACTGGTTCAAAAAGATGTCTTATAAACTCATCAATGTTTTAAGAAAAGTGTCATCTATTTAATCTTTATGTTGCGAAGTTTATTATTGTGACTATCGTCATTATTATTGAATGGATTTTGCCATCGTCTTAAGATAATTCATACTTGTATAGTATCGATGTAGTATTTGTACTACTAATTCATTAGATACCTTGCGCTAAGAACTATTATGTGACGTACATAGTATGATCATGGTTTTTATGCAAAATATATAACATTAAAATAGCTTGAAAACGAAATGCAAATCCTATACTTTTCAATTATTTGCAATATAAAGAAATATGAAGGATACAAGGGATATAGTGTTAGCATTAAACTTTTTATAAAATATCTAACCCTATCAACCTACAATTACCATAAATCGACAAAGTTTAACTATATACAACGTTTATGAGCCTTATCTATATGGCTTATACACAATCTAACGACTACTATGTGAACATTGCATATTATCAAAGCATAACATTTATAGCATGATATGTGAAGGTAAACTTTGAAACTATATCGAATGATATATATATAAAATGCTAACTTTGTATTGAATTTCGAAATGACAGGGTTCTAAGGTTTAATGCTTGGCATGCAAATCGATCTGGCGTTGATAATGGACCAACTCTGCATTAATGGTTCCGACCTAATCTACATAGTGGGAGAACTATTGGCACTCTACGTAATACCGTTCCATTGAATGTGGTGACTGTGAAATAAACTGTGAGTGGTTTCCACGATTAAACTCATCCACGCTGGATACGAAACGATCCTTAGTGAGTAGAGTTTGCATTACCGTGCTTGTGGTAATTATGAAACAATAAATGATTAGGTTGCTCGACCTCCAAGGAGATTCGTTGGCACTCTTTTGATCGTTGATAGTGTTAGATTTGGACCGTTGGTTGTTAACCCTAGCATCTCGTCGTAATTGTTTGTCGGAGAGCTAATGACTTTCATTGTTACACTAGTGTTTCAAGCGGTGAGGCTGATAGTTTTGCAGTAAAATAGGGTTTTGACGAAGTAACAAGGAGGTTCGACCTTGAGACCTATAGGTGTGATCTTCGACAGTTTGCAGGTTCACCCCACTGCCATGGTGAAATGATAACAATGGTGTCTGCTATGTTTTGGTTTTACTGCTGTCGAGTTTAAGAAATGTAGTTCTAAATCTTAAGTTTAGTGGGATGAAAACTTCTGTAAAAAGGTTCATAGCCTTGGTCCAGGCCATCGAGCTCGTCAATTCGGCGGTGTAATGTACCAGACTCAGTCGTTGTTACGATAAGTAAGCATTCACTCTCAGAAGTGTTGATATGTTTTACTTGTAACTTACATTATCTTGTCTTCTAACTCTTGACTACGATGTTGGCAGGTATAAGTTTCGAAAGAAATTCTTTGGCAAGGGTTTGGAAATGGAAAGCATGCCTCCATCCCTGGTAAGCTCCGGTGGTCCTCAAACCCTCGTAGGTGCCAATTGGACTTGGTTGATGATGATTTAGTCTCAGAGAGTCAAAAATTGTTTCCACAATGTTTCGGCATTGTCCAACTGTCGATTTTTCTTTGAAGATATTGAGTTGATATAAAATTTGTACAGGGAATGACCCTCGAATGTTTTAATGATACTTGGTCGTTTTGATTCCTAGCTCGTCGTTGATAAGAGTTTTTAACAATCGTTTTGAATGCTAGATGATGAGGATAAACCCTGTGTAGTTTTCTTTTGATAATGTAAACTCGTTCTGGTGAATGTTGGTGTTTCTTCATACTGTTGGAACCTTTAATAGGTCCGAAATGTGAACTCTGTTAAGTTTTGGTTGCTTCTGATGGGTAAAGAATTCAGAGCCGAGGGCTCGTTTATCTCTGTAAACTAGGGTTTGTTTCTTGCAATGGAAGTTTTGTTTAAACAATTCGTTTAGATTACTATGTAAAAATAAATTGTTTAACGTTTTCCAAGCCATGTTAAAGTATTTAGCCAACGGTTTTATGGTTTGTAGAAAGTATGTCTGTACTTATTTTCTTGTTGTGATAAACTCAAATTTTGGAAAACGTTGAAGTATTTTTCGATTGTTAAACAAATTCGAAAAGCGCTATGCCAAAGCTCTAGTTTTTCGATTTTTACCAAAGATGTTTTACTTGTAAACTCCAGAAAGCTTTCAGGCAAAATACTAGGGTTTAAAACTTTGGTTTGAACATGAATATGTAAATCGTATCTTTGGCTAGCTGTTAAAATGATAATATGGTTCTGGAGGTACTATCTAGGGTTTGAAAAAGTCATAAGTTCTCATACTTTGAATGATGTCCATAGTTTGAAATGGAAAATATGATGATTGAAAACAAAGTTAGGGTTTACATTGGTTTTGGTTTTTGATACTAAATAAATAAATAAATGATACATGAAATCAAACAGGAAAATAGTAAAGAATTACAGTATATGCAAAGATAAGAAAACTAATTATTGTTCAGTTCTAGCAGCTGTAAAAATCATTGGAAACACTATTACTTGAAAAACATGATAAGTATGATTTCAATTGCATTTGTTTTCTATCTTGATTGAATAGAAATAAGAGAAAATCATGATGACTGTGCAAAAATTTAAAATATATTTATATTTCACGAAATAACAAAAGAATCATGTAACACTGTCTATGCTTATACAGTAAATTCTTACTCTGTTTAGATATAGGTCAGAATGGAAAACAAATCACTTACTATAATTATTTATCCAATCAAATGCCAATTTGCCTATCTCTCATCTATTATTTAATTTGCTTCTCTATACTAGAGTACGATGCAAATAACAGCATGTGGAAAAATATAGAGATGGTTTTGAATCAATAATTCATATACTTCATCATGCAGTTATGGAACATAAATCAGAAATAAAATAAATTCTTTTATAAAACAGACTTTAATAAATCCTACTAGACAGAACGTTGAGCTGTAAACAAAATAGGAAACAGCAAAACCTGGTTAATCTGTACGGAAACAAACAGCCCAAGGAGCCTATTCCACCCAACCAATTCTTGAAGACAGCCAAGTACTTGCCTTAGGACCCCCGAGCCTGTTCATTGAACCACCAGGAGGAAGAAACTTAGAAGATTAGGATCTCAATCTTGCAGTAGTAATAGTTATCCAGTATTAAAGACTTAGCAGTCAAAGGGACCTGCACCAGCACCTCTGGTTCTCCTTCTTAGAATAATTTGCAGACTTATAATGCACTCACATAGCCTCCCTATTTGAATCTCTCAGTCATCACCTGATGCACATGAGGAATATTTCTGCAGAAAATATTGTGTAAGAGTTTCCTGCTCAATTCGAATTTGCCTTATGTAGGCTGCCTAGGCCTTTTCAGTTGTTAACTGGTCATTAAATGAGCTTCCTACTCACTCCCTCCACCTAGGGGATAATGCCACATTTGTAGGGGTAGTTTTCCCATAACCAACAGCTAGTGGTGAAGTGCAATTGCTGCCATCTGTCCCATGCCTTCTAACAGCTTCCATTCCTCCTAGTGGGTCAGTGAACACTCATTTAACAGTTCCCTTGGGTGTTTGTCTCCTACTTTAATTTATTAAATAATAATAATTCAGTAATTACATTCATCCTTGACCAAACTTGGTCATAATTACAAAACTTTGTAATTAAAATTTAACATAAAGTATTTTGCCAATAAAATAATAATTTCAGAAATTGAGTAGGTGACACAAAGCTAACACTGAAGTTGGAGAGATTCTGGGCAAAGGCATGAGTGACATCTACATTAAAACCTGAAATTTTCTCAAAGAAAGTAAACCACCCAACTGTTTTGAATAACTGTGTGCATTCATGAAAATCTTCATCCCAACTAGTGTTTGTTGGCTCAAATCGGCACACCTTACCACTCTTTCCCATGGTTCCTGCACTTAATCACAGATTATCTTCTTGGAGGCGAACAGAATAAGAATATGACAAATCTCAGATATACGTGGCTTCCCTTGTCTTCAGTTGATCGGTGGTGAATTCATGAGCTTGACAGATGTTATGATATAATGAACAGGTTCCTCGATCTCTTCAATCATAAAACATAATGTGCCAATACTAAATATGAGTTAGCCACGACCTTCAATCATTTTGGATTCCCATAGCGCTTGTATATATGCAATCTGGTAATTATGTTGCGGGAATGTTACCATATGAACACTTTGCAAAATCTCAACATAGGAGTTAGGCCAAATATTTATATGTGTTTGAAGACTTTAAAAAAAATGAAATAATTAATAATCCAACACCTAGAACATGAAATAAAAGTGAAATAAAGTAATAAAACAACGCTCATGTAATAAGAAATGAGAAACCAAAATATAATTCAAAATAACTTAAAATAAAGAAAAATAAAAAGCAATAAGAAATGAGAAACTAAGAAAAAACTAAAAGGGACTAGGTACAATTCTAGTCCTAACATTATTGATGTGTAAAAATTTAAGATGAACAAAAAAGTAAACATCAAGAAATTAGATCCCTCTTGGTGCTTAATAGATTCGGATTTAAGATGCATCTATGCTAGTTTTAGATCAAGGAGACTGAAGATGCCTTGGAATAGAAAAGTCTCCTTGCCACCCTTTGAAATGTTGCCAATACAAAGAGCTCTTCTCTCACCCAAAACAATGAGTTGGGGGAAGAACTGCTAAAACTAATGGATAAGGATTAACCCATCCTCATTAATGAGTGTTTATGGAGTGGGAAGGGGAAGGGGAAGGTTCATCCCTGCCTAATTCCTTAGAGAGTTTGACCTTCCACTCATCTTCCTCCCTCATCATTCATGGAGGGGGATTCTAAGGACTTTGAAAGTTTGGAAGGTCAAGGTTGCTAGAGATAGCTTGATTGGATAACTAGTTTGCTACCTGGATAGTGGAGCTTGAACCTTCTTCCATGTTCAACCTTAACAGCACAACCTTCTCTATCCAATTTATTTTTCTAATACTAAATAGCTAAATCCAAGTCCCAAAAAGTGTTGTGACTCTTCTCATTGATATGATATATAACTAAATCCAAGTCCCCTTTCAAAGTTCTTAAATCCCAGCGGGAGGGCATCTAGATTTCCAAGGTTAGGGATTCAATCTCTACTTGGTTATTGATTTTTTAATCCAATAAAGTGACAGACACAAGCAATAAATTTCCTTTGTGATCTCTGACAAGGCCTCCTTCCCCTGAAAAACCTGGATTTCCTTAAGATTCTCAATCAAAATAAAGCTTAATTCATCCAATGCATAGTTGGCACCATCTTTACTCACGGGTCTTAGTGCCTAACCATTATCATGGGCAAGTTTTGAAACATTGAAAAATGCACTTACTTCACATTTTATGTGGTTGCTTCATCCCCATATTATTCGGATAGAACATATACTGCCCCTTTCAACATATGTCAATCTACTCTTTGTGTGTTTTCATCCTTTGCAGGTGGCTTCACCCTTTTTTGGTGGAAACACTTTATATATCAACATTTTCTATAATGTAGGATCCAACACTTTATTTCTTCCACTCATTTTGTCAACTTCTTTTGTTGATAAGCCACTTCACACTGGAAGTTGCAAGTTTGATTTACAATATTATTGTCCTTGGCCCAACTACTGCATTTGACAATATGAAGAATACTCAAGTGTTATGGACATCAGTGTTGTAAATATCATGTTAGTGAATATATCGTTGTGGATCCAAAAAGAAACTTATTTGAAAACATTGGGGAAAATACAATAAAATATTGGCAAACTTAAAAAAAATCATTTTTCCAAAATATCTAAAGCAACAACAACATCATATAGACACATTGTGACATAAGCATGAAAAAAACTGATATATAAGATGCATAAGATTATTGTCAAGTGATACACCTCGCATTGATACTAATCCTCTCCTAAGCCATGAATCCAGACTTACCAAACTACATCAAAAAATATAATAAATTAAACTCTTTTCTTAAGTGAATTTGTCTCCCAAGATGAACTCCACAACTCATGTACATTAAGTTTATGTTAGTTTACAACTTTTATAATTTATCTTCTTAACTCTTCATTGATTTGAGTTTGCATTCTATAACCAAAACAAATTATGATTTTATCCACCCCATTTGAATGTTATTGATTCAAGATGATACTTTGGGGGGTTTTTTACTTCCTGGAGCTATTGCAGGGGTCAAGGGGGTGGTAGCTCCCTTGTGGCCTACCATTGTAGGGCAGGTTGATGGTAGAGCCCTTGTTTTATTTTTAAGAGTTTAAGCCCATTTTGCACAATTTTCACTGATTATCGATGGTATCAGTGAATCAATCCCCACTCCACGATAAATTTTCTAATGGCATTGAAAGCACTCGATTTCCCCTCCTCAATTCAGTGAAGACTATGAGCGTTTCCTTTGCTCTCAATCTCGTGCTTCTTCTTTTCAAAAAAACTCAAAAGATTGGATTTTATAGGCAGCATATTGTGGATCCATTTTGATACTAGAAAGCATGGTTGGATCATCATGATCTCTATCATGGACCATGGTTGTACTAGATGGATAACTCGTGACTCCAACCATGATTTCTAGTACCAGATGGACTTCTGACGGAAAACACTTGTCATATGCTTCAATAGATATGGCCTTCTTCAGCACTCTTGTCTTTGCATCATTTTCTGTCAATCATTTGTCATCCCACTATATATGGCATGTAGTTTGTCCTCTTTCATGTATTTCTTCACTTGAACAATTCATTACTCTTTCACTTGTTTCTTGTTCAATATTTCCTTTGCAAGGGGAAGAGGGGAGTGCAGAAGTCATCTCCCTCTAGGTCAATGGGGTCTATCCTAGGTGGTTAAAGCAGGGTGTTTTGATCCTCTCGACCCAATTCTGATCCCCATTTGTAACATGCTTTCCGCTTGTGGGTCAATTTGCCTCCACAATATGTTATTTCATGTGGATGGGGCAAGGTACTAATCTTGGGCAAGTTTGGTGGAATAGATCCCCCTAGTCATGACTGCTTAGCCAAGATTTTCCATCACAAATATGTGGGTGCAATTCCTTTGTTGATCTAAGCAATTCAAAAAGTTAATCTCCCAAGACTATTAAACAAGAACAAGAAGAAAACTCTACTAATTGTAGGGAGAAAACTACAAATAGAAACTCAAGTAGTAGAGGAAAAAATTGTAAGTAAGAAGAAGAGGAAATTGCTATCGTCATCAGCGCTACGAATGGAAATCTCCACCCCAAGAACCCCTATGAGAATGTTCCTCCCTCCCATGTCCATGTTTAGAATATACTAAAAGCATTGCATTCCAGGAGACCATATTTCACTCTGGCACTTGGTCAAACACTTTACGTGCATCCTCCAAACACCCACATTTAGAATACATGTCTACAAGATCCACTCGGCTTTGCTTGGATATGAAGGAATCATTAAGGCCACAACCATTTGGTATTGAGAACAAAACTTGAAATAGAGCAATTGAAATCTACATTTGAATAAGCCTTGAACTCAGAATTAACAACTAGAGTGGCAGTCAATGTGTTTTATAAATCAGTGAAAGATTCGCGAAATTTTTACAATATTTTATAATTTCGTGAAATATTCACCAAGTTTTTACAATATTTTATAAATCAGTGAAATATTCACCAAGATTTTACAAATCTTATAATTTAGTGAAAGATTCGCCAAGATTTTACAACATCATATAATAAAATTAAAGATTCGCCAAAAAATTATGTATACATATTATATTATTGATAAAATCGCCTTCAAATTTTCTTATATATCGGCGAGATTCGCCCATTTTTTATACATATAAATTTGGGGGGGTTCTTAAAATCATCCCTGGCCCAGAAATCATTTATCATTGGTACAAACTCAACAAGAGTCGAGGAATCTAGAATTGCAATATGCAAGGATTGTGGGGTCAGCACCAACACATGCGACCAATCTACCAATGTCAACACCTCACCTTCTCTCTCATCTTGTCCACTTTCCCTCAACTCAGACAGGAATTTTGGTTGCTCGACCATCTCAGTAGGTTTATTTATACTTATGTTTTCACATAATGGACTCACAATATATCCCTTAGCTTCTCTCATCACTTGTACCTTTTTCCTCTTTCTATTTTATGGATGTCTATTATTTATTTTTGAGCGGCTGGGAACTTATTTCTTCATGGTGGACTTGACTTCTTACAGGCCTTCATTATTTTCTTTTTATGTCTAATAGAATCATTCTTCTATTAATATCACATGGTCAGCGACCCTCCCATTGTTGACCTGACTCTTATTGTTCGACGGATGTGGGCTAAGCAATGGACTTCACTTATTCAAAAAGTATTCCCACTCACGCTCATTGGCGAAGCATTCCCAATCTTTCAACTTTTGCTCCCAATTTGATGTGTCAAGCATGTCCGACGAAGGTCATGGCTCGACTATGTGACCAAATCCATTTTCAATTAAGAATTTATATAGCAGGGTCGGTATTGAACAGAGAAATCATTCATGAATGTTAGTGTAAAATCTGTGTCAGACTTGGTTGACTGATTGTAATTCCTCATCTTGACTTTACAATTTGAACTACCATTGCCTATTCGCATTTCTTACTATTTGTGGAACTCCATTGGTATGATGACATTGTGTTCGTATGGACCTATTACTTGTGGAAATTATGTATATGTGAGTAGTGTTAGTTTTATTAATGATGGTAGTGCTTTAATTTTAGTCTAGCATGCAAATTTAAATCAGATGCTTTGGTACATGGATACTAGTTAAGATAAACATTTAATGGATGGATATGATACCAGGTGCATGGTACATAGAGATGATTTGCATTATTGTTCATTGGTAATGAAATGCATATACATGTCAATGATTGCAGGATATTCTTGATCATGTGTGTGGAGACTAACCTACAAGTTAAAAGAGTTAAGTGGTATCTGGATTTTAAGAGGTGGGAGTACCTCTAGGACATGAATTATGAAAGATAAATGGTATGCAAGTGATGAATTATTGTTTAAAATGAGTATTGTATTATTGTCATGATGTATGGGCAGGTGTGGGGTTTCAGGAAACTCAACCGCCCAAATTGGTTATTCGATGACAAAACCTGAGTACAACAGTCGCAACACAGTCACTATGCCGATGTATACATAGTCCCTTGTTCCATAGGAGGGGTGGAGGCATTACCCACCGTTTATCCTCTAAAATCCAGATTCATGGGAGGGTCGCGCTACAGCACACTCCCCAAGGTGTGTGATGATGACTAGTGGGTGCGTGTTGGGGAATCTTGGTTGATGTAGTCGACATTTCCACTTACGGGTTATAACTGAAGCCAGTCATGGCGTGACACTTCAGGGTAGTCTAGCAGAGGAAGGATAGGATGTAGAAGTTAGTTGTGAATTACGTAGAAGGAGGTAGGTAGATAGGAATGTCATGGAACTTTAAAGGGAAACACAATTTACTGTGTGGGTACTAAAAAACCTTTGCTTGATTCTTGTGTCATAATTCAGTATGTTATGTTTGTTTCATAGGTTATTATGATTGAGTCAGTAAAAGTGGCTAGACATTTCAAATTCATATCTTAGTATGCGTCGACATATAGTAACTTATGTGATTATGTGGTATGTGTGTGTTTGAGACTATTGGTGTACCTACACGATGTATGTAAGCATTAGCTACGCTTACATAACTCATCTACATAGGTTGTATGAATTATCTATTATATTATTAAATATGCCTTGGATGCATTATGGTTATTAATGATCACGTTATAATTACTATTACCTATTTAGTTATGAAATGATACTATTACATCAAGTTATTAATGAATGGTTAATTAATGGTGATTAGGGTTAATTATTAATTATGGTCAAAAGGTGAAATAATGTTAATGATGTTAATAAGATTGTTATTAACTTAATTGTTGAATGAAGCACTTGGTCACTGAATGTTAAATAAGTGTTAATGATATTAATTAGTTCAGTTGCCTTGTCTATAAGGGATAATGGTGTTAATAATATTCTATTATCTTGATTCATTAAAAATTAAGTGTGTTAATAACGTGAATTAATGTTAATGAGATTATTATTATCTTGAGTAATAATTGTTAATTAGTTTTAATTATAAACTAAGGTGTAATTAATATGGTACTAGGTGAATGAGTTATGTTTTAGTCTTAAATAATATTATTTAATTAATATAAATATATATTGATCAATTTTAATTATAATCATTTATGATTGTGTCGAAAATAAAGGGCAGTTGAATTGTAAATATCTATTGATGAACTTTTATATTATTTTTACTTATAAATTGTGTGGAAAAATGAATTTCGGTGGAATTGTAAAGGATGATGGTTATGTAAGAAATAAATGTTGAACATATATATATGGTTTGGATGGGATGGGACTAACATAGTAGGTGGAAAAACATTTAAGAAGTGGATAAGGCATTTATGAGGGAGGGCGGTGATACGAAGGATATAGAGAGGAGGAAAGGGATTTGAGAAGGGGGGAGGATCACATGGGAAAACAACAGAGGAGGTTTTGTTTTTCAAGATTTTGAGGGAAACACATTGCACTGGTTGGGTTGGGTGTACTCAGGTTTTGGGCTTAGGGGTCCAAGGAACTGTGTTTCTTGGAGCTAGGAAGCTGGTGAGGCTTTCCTAGTTGGAAAGGTGGCAAAACCTGTTTGAGGCGGTTGAGTTTCTGGTTGCAGAGAACATGGAGCTAGCATGGAAAAACTACTAACCTACATGTATTTTTCTATATTAGTTACTTCAAATTTAAAATATTTTTAACCATATGTATATGTTGAAGGAAATCCATAGAAAATAAACTAGTTTATACCTGTCAATAGATTAATCCTCTATAGAATATATAATGAATTGTATTTGGTTATACCTGTAAATAGAACAGTCAATTTATACGTGCACAATAACATGCAAAAGAAAAACTATAAACAGAATAGAAACCTTACCTCATTGAATCAAAGATATAAAAACATACAAACAAAAGATTCATGCAAACTGTGTAAAATGTTTTAATGCGAAAATTAAAGACCTGGATAGGTCTCTACACTGATGATCTTTCTTCCACGGCTTGTTCTTCATAGAAATATTCACATATTTTTTCGAGCCACTCATATAGATTCGTTCTTCCTCCATTATATATCATGTGCATTAAGATTCTTTCATTATGGGTGTCCAACTTGGTCATGAACAACGTCAAGGAATTTCTTTATCTCATGGGGAACAACTTCTATAAATCGTTCGTGGGATTCAATGAAGAACTTTTCTCCGATCTACACAAGCGTCGGTTTGTTCCTTTTCACATAGTTCTGTATGTAATTTGCAATCTTCTGGTTCCACCAGACTCTAATTTTATTCCCACTCACCGTAAGTACGAATGCTTCATGTCCTAGGTCAGTACTATTGGCAATGGAACCAATGTTATAATTTGTGGGATTACATGGAGTCACCAGTAGTGCAACAATCAAAAGTATAAGCATACATTGCATACACAATCATACATGCATAAGAGAGTAAAGAAATTGGGACCCAAGGAACAAGTATATTTATTTATCATAATAGACCAATCGTGTATAAAAGCATCTCCCATTCGTTGGCTCACCAACCTATTATATATTTGATACATATAGTTATTCAATTACAATTTCCTAATTGTTCAGTTGATTGTACTAAGTGACATGATTTATCGAGCTGACCACATGCTAGTAGGTCGGAAGGACCTAGTCGACTGACCGACTAGGCTCCTCCAACACCACCACTTGGTTTCAAACATTTATTAATTGGCTTAAACCATGAATTAGGCCTAAACATACATTGAAAACTTGTCCCTCTAACACATTGGATAAAGATTGCAGATATGTGCATTAATTTAGCAAACAAATCTTGTCTTTACAACATCATATTGGTTACTTGAAAAAAGAAAGAAAACCTTATAAATAAATATCTTCTACTTAAAATGAAGTCTAACTATTTTAATATTGTATATGTGGCAGTTACATAACATATCGGAGGTATAAATATCGAAAACAATATTGTAGTCGAGGAATCCTATCAACAAAATTCTAGAGAGGCATTAATAAGACCCCAAAAATCAAAGTTTGATGACATAACCCCGATAAGTCGTTAATGAACTGAATTCAGACAAATTTTTTAGAATCCCTGATGAGTTTGTCCGAAAAATAAATGGAGTTAAATTTTCAAAAAAATCCCGATGAAAACTCCAATTGAATGTGTGTTCCTGAAAGTCTGAATAAAAATGCTCATAGCCAATCAAATCTACGTTCAAGATATGTTTTTATTTGAATATAAAATGGTATCCTTGTAGCTTCAAATCTACATATAATAGTTTAGAGTAAGTTGTTATTGATGTTCTCTAAACATTGAGTTATACACCTTTGTGTGTAAAATTGTTGGCATAGGAAACGCTTCTAAGAGATTTATAAAGGAAATGAACAAAAATGTTGTATGTTCTTCATATGAAGAATTTCGAACATTTTCTCCATACGCGATATGCATTTTTGTGTGTCAGTGTAGGGCAGTTGTAATACAATGAAGGGAATGACAATTAATGCCATTCGAAGTGAAAAGACGTGTAGGATTAGTGGTCCAGAACTAAAATAGATGTGAAAATAGATGTGACCTTTGTTGGAGAAATCTCACGTGAAAGTATGAGCCAAGTAATGCACAAATTTATTATCATTTTCATGAATTAAAAGTAGGGTAGTTGAAATTGATGATTTAAATGCTAACAATAGCTCTCACGAGATTTCTTTTGATTGTGGACTTTTGGCGTTGTTAGAATGGCTCTCATTGATCATATGGCTAGGAGAGCAGAAGAAATGATTACAATGGATCTGTCATTCTAGCCTCCAAATCCAGAGGACATAAAAATAAAACACTAATAAATTATTTGGTGACACGAAATATGACATGGACGAGAAGCAAAAACGCTAAAATACATACACAGAAATATAATAGCATAATTACATGTCGGTGGTCCTTAAATGACATGCAAATCGAAAGATCTATTATCACTATAAGTGGCCTACTACAACGATGTTTATTTATTTATTTTTATAGGTGCCATTCAAGTTTTCCAGATTATTTTCTTTTATGTTACAAGAATATATATGTAGATTACAACAATTTTACAATTTTATTGTTGAATGTTAAAAAATGTTTTGATATTGAATTTACAGACAATAGGAATTAGTTCGGTCAATGTGAATTCGGTAGTAAACCCTGTAACTTTCCATCTTCCACATTATAGCATGGACAACTTTCCATCTTCCACATTTGAACGCATGGACATCTTTCCATCTTCCTCGTTATAATTTGAACGCATGGACAATATTAGTGAATAATACAAAGGTAATTTTAGACATTCTAATGCGCTGTTGAAACTTAGGAATTGATTTATCAGTATTGGCGGTGATATATTTCATTCTATGCATAAAGGTAATTCTTTTTCTTTTTTGTATTTCATGGTACTGATATTCTAATGCGCTCTTGAAACTTAGGAATTTATTTATGAGTATTGGCGGTGATATATTTCATTCTATGCATTCCGTTAGTTTATAAGTTTTCTCTCGATTGGGATAGTTGTATCCTTTTTCATTTATTGATACTTCTAGGATAGATTTCGTATAAAAGATAAAAATATATGAAATCAAAAAACTTATAAATCATAGTGGAAACTAGGCCCTTACCCAGTTGGAGGCATCATCTCAAACTTGACTGCATCTAACTTGGGACCTATAAGTGAGTGTTTTCTCTCATTGTTGACATGGTTGATCCAACACATAGCAAGACATTTTCTTTTGATCATTGTCTCTCTACAAGGGATCACCATTAATCCATTGAAAGTTTAATGCATTCTCAAACACCCCCACCTTAAAGACACGACATCAATTGTAGAGAATCCAAGGTAAATCCAACTTTCTTCATCACTTTGTCCTTGCTTACACTACCCAAGCTCAAGGATTCTTACATCTCCAATGAAAGAAAATTTGTTTTATGATATGACGACTAAGTAGAAATATCCTTCAAGGAATTAAAGAAGGAACTCACTTGTTACCATTTAATTTATCCACCTAACTTATATAAGGATTGTATCCTTTACATTTCAATATCCCCCTTCTCAATTGTTAGAGCTTAGTTCAAATAGGTGAGGATCACTATGAGTATGTAATTCAATACACTAAAAATACATTTTTTTAACACCACTCAATTATGTCCATGACAAGAATTTGGCCTTGGCTATGATCCTTTCAATTTAGAAAATTCACCACTGCATCTTGCTATGCAAGATGGTAGTTGTCTAACAATCCAACCCCATGTAGTACATACTAAGCCAACTTATCAATGATAAGTTCAATTGATGGATCATTATTCTTTAGGAATTCGACTTTGATTTTTTGACCCCCAAAAGAAATAAATGCTTGGACCTCACCAATTTCATTACTGATCTTTGCACTATCTCAATACGACCCCCTTATAAATGATCAATTTCCTGATGAACATTTGTTCACACTTTCCGCCAAAGACCCCTAGTACGATGATATCCTCACATATCTCCACACATAGAAATTCGCCTCCCATCTCTCACATTATGATTATCATCGCATTCATCATTAATACCCTCATTACCTTCTCATCAACGGAATTCTCTATTGACGAGGTTCTGACACCATCCTCCAATGGTGTTTATCTCATGACAAGGTTGAGCAAGTCCACAAGATTGCCACAACAATACATGTGGTGTCCACTTACTAGGATTGTCCACCACCCAAAAAATTATGTGTGTCACTACTTTGGCCTTCGCTCTTCCATGACTTTATTCACACCATCAAATGATGTGAAAACTGTCAAATTTTCTCTATCAAAACTAGAGCTTCTATGGCTCCTTTTCACCCCATCATTACCGATGGGCCATTCTGCAAATTGCAGATTGACCTGATAAAATGTCGGCCTACATATTTCAATGGAAACAAGTATATCATTTTCACTATTTATTACTTTACCAAGTGGTCCTAGGTAATTCCCAACTTCAACAATATTATTGCCACCACCGTTAGGTTCTTTTTCATTCACGCCATTACATGCTTTGGCATACCCAAGTAGCTAGTCTTTGATAATGGAACTCATCTCCAAAATAATGTTTTCTAGTAGTTGTATTTATTGTTGGGATTCACCCGCGAATTTGTCACCCCTACTATCCACAAGAAAACAGGAAGGTTGAGATTTTCAAAAAATCCTAAATACCATACTTTACCGGACTATCAACAAGAACAAAACAAATTAGAATCACATTTTGTTTTATACACTTTGGAGATATAGAAATCCGTCAAAACTACCATAGGATTCACTCCTTTTCATCTCGTTTATGGAATTGAAGCAATTTTACCCATCAAATGTGAGATACCCAGTCTTCAAAATATCATCGAAATACTACCTAACACTCCCACACTTGAGCAATGCCTACATATTTTTGAACATCTCGACAAATAAAATCATGTCTTGCTACAACAAAACAAGGCCATGAAAAAAAAATCAAATCCCACTATGACCACCATGTTCATCCTCGGATATTTTGAAAAGGTGATATTGTCCTCATTTTTTATGTCAAGAAGGATACCAAACCAGGTCTTGGTAAGTTTGATCCCCTTTGGAAAGGCTTATACATCGTCAAATGGTGCCTCGCCAAAAAGTGCATATGTGCTAGGTTTCCTAGAAGGAGGTCTTTTTGGCAGCCTCATCAGTGGGTTGTACTTGATTAAATTATATCCCTAACCCACATAGTTATTTACCAAACATTGTATATACATCATTTATTTTTCTTTGTTTTCTCTTTTTTATCAAAACAACCTTTCTTGGCTTGTAATTTATAAAACATGTTTTCGTTTTCTTTGCAAATGTTTGAAACTACAAAATTCTATGTTAGCTTCACTAACAATGCAAGTCGTTGCTCAAGTAAGCTTGCACCCACTACTTGGGCTATTTATACCTTGATACATGTGCTCTTCCACACTAGTGGCACATGTCTTGGTCCAACCACTAACAATTGAGCAAAGTATAATATCATCATTGGATTATTGATCAATACAAATCACTTCCACATTTTCCATCTTCATGTCCATATGGATTCTCAACTCTTTCTCAAACAATACAATAAAGTATTTGGCTTTCATGATTTACGCCTCTTCCAAAAGTTCGTATGGGTGTAAATTTTGGCTCAACAGTTTGCACCCATCTTGTTCATCCATGTCCCTAGAAGTACTAATACATTTCTAGAACACATTGCAAATGAAGTTTTGGATTAGTATTTATTACATTGACTAGTGTACTGCTCATTAAGGAAATATTGTTTATATTTTACCATTTATTTTTGTTATGATCATTACACATGCATAAATTAAAATACATAAACACACCATCAAACATATATTTGAACACAAGTCTATAAAACCCAAAATGCATGTGTGTGTGTGTGTCTATATATATACATCAATCATATATTTGAACGCAAGTCTAAAAAACCCAAAAATTCATGAGTATGTGTTTGTGTGTTTATATATATATAATATATATATATATATATATGAAGAAAATAATTTTGTTCAGTTGACCATAACATGCCTATGTAATGAAAAGAAAAATTGCTGGAGGGAAAATGGCTCCAAGAACTTGGAATCTTGAATTGCTCCAAGAACTGTTTCAGAACTGTGGTGAGGATCTTGAATTGTGCAGGCTTTTTCTGAGCTCGTGAAGAGCTCCCTCTCCTTGGATCGGGCTCGGAGGGCCTTTGCGCGCGCGGGAGGATGTGTGGGGGATCTCTTTGAAGTGCTGAGAGAGTACTGGCATTGGTTGTTAATGGCTGCGAGCTCCATTTTACCTGCTAGTTGAAGTTAGATGACAGACTTCCTGTAGATTTGGGATACGGTGGAGAGGAAACGCAGTCAATATTCTATCAAATTATTACACCCATTTCATATTGAAGGATACGGGTATTGAGATACCCTTGCTTGGATCTAGATGCCAATTTCTACTGGATTCGATACAGGAAGCAACGGACCATGTTGAAACTGTTTTGAAGGTGCCACCATGCTGTCAATTGGACATTTGATTTGAAGCTGTGCGATACAGTTTATTGGATTTTGGGGCTGTGTGGAGTTATAGCTGGGGCATGCTGGTGGTCGATCTTGTATCTTTCTTGGAGGCGTTTGTGGTGAAGCTTGTTGATGGAGTGATTTGTGGCATGGGGGCCGATCCACTGTTGATCTTGGTTTTTTATTCTGAGATACTGCTCTGTTCATGATGTGGATGCTTGTCTGGGGCCAGGGAAAGGTGATCTGGCTGTTTTTGGTTCCTGGGATTGGTGAACTGGCTGTACTGTGGGCACGTCTGGGGTGGAATGGAGGAGGAGGTGGCTTACACATCTGACAGGGCACATGCCAGTGGGAATGTTGCTGCTGGAGTTGACATTGTGGAGGTGGATGGGTCAGGGGCTTTTTCTGGGCCCGAGGTAGCGAGGGTCAGGGATGGGCTTTTTTTTGAATTACCTACCTCTGTCGGGGAGACTATACATCGATCCGGGGTTTCTGCGAATCATATATCTTCTGCGAAACGGGTTAAAGATCGGAAGAGACCGGATAAGTTGGTGCTGGGGGTGGATGTTACGATGGAAGAGGCGGAGGATTTCACACACATCGCTGTGGTTGGACATGTTCGGGGCAGACGATTTGGTCGCGGTTTCCTTCAGCGTTGGGCGGCTGAGCAGTGGAAGGATTTAGTGTCTTCTGCCCCTGAGATACGGGTGATGACGAAGGGTTGGTTTTCTTTTATTCTACCGAACAAAGGGGAGGTTGATAAAGTCTTAAGATGACATTGGTCGATGATGGGCGTCCCTATCATTCTGAAAAGATGGACTCCCTTTTTTTACTCAAAATCAGAAAAAATAGATGCAGAACTGTTGTGGGTGAAGCTTCCTGGATTCCCCATGCATCTTTGGAATGAAACCCGGTTTGCTGAGATTGGAAACTTTCTTGGGGATTATGTGTGTTCGGATCAATCCCACCATGAGACTGGAAAATACACGGTGGCAATGATCTTGGTCAAAATCGACCTTCGGTAGGGGCTCTCTGCTGAGATTAACGTACAATCCAAGGATGGGGACTTTGTTCAACTTCTGGATTATGTGGGGGTGCCGTTTAGGTGCCACCCTTGCCACGATCATGGACATTTGGTAGCCAACTGCCCCTTATCGTTTCGGGCTTGTAAGCCATTTGTCGGGGAAGGAGCTGCAGATCGTGCTGATCCATTGTTGAAGGTGAATCCTCAGATGGTGAGGGGTGAAGGTCGTGGGCCTGCTATTGCCCGTGGAGAGCACTCTGATACTGGGGTATCATCTGATCGCGGGATTCATGGTGCTGGGGAAACTCTACCTCCATCGGTGAACATTGACTCGGAGACTTTTGGATATGCAGATTCGGTTGATGTGGGGGCCTCTATCTCAGCGACTTCTATGACGCGGGCCTACACCAGCGAGATAAGGGAGCTGCCCATTATACGAGGGGGATCTTCTGCGAATCCCCAGGGTATGTCTCACTACATTTCACTTGTTGATTCCTTTTTAGTTGTCTCTGCTGATTTGGGGGGGGGTAGTCATGGGCCTCCTCCACTAGCAAGTACCGATATATAGTGTACTGTTGCAAATTGTTTGATGTCTGATGAGGATTGTGTATCCACGCCGCCCATAGTATCCACCAAACACTCCAGCTGTTCTGAGGGACGTAGTATCCGCTACGCTCTTAGAAATAGGGAGATAGCTGCTGACGGATCGAGGGGGAAGGGACTTCCCGATTTGGCTCTTAGCATTGGGGGTAGGGCTCGGGGACGAAAATCCCTCTTGTCAAAGGCACAGGATCGGGCTAAGGTTGACTTAGTGATGGGCACACAATCTTCCATAGAGTGGGCACTTAGAGCTGAGAAAGCCTTGGATGGGGGTCTCTAATGAGAATCATGTCCTTTAACTGTCACGGGTTGGCGAGTCCCATTAAAAAATCGTCTCTTAGGAGGTTGGTGGACTTAAATCAACCAGATGTATTACTGTTGCAGGAAACTTTGGGTGGCAGTTTGGATGTTGTTCGAACTTTAGAAACTTTGCTTCCAGGATGGAAGTTTGTAGGAGTGGATGCTCGGGGGCGTTCTGGAGGGATGGCCTCGGGGTGGAAGGTGAAGAGCTGTAGATATGACTGTTCTTGGGGAATCTCTTCTGGTATTGGTTTGGAAGTTTGGGATGCTGAGATAGGTAGGTTGATCACGGTTCTCAATATCTACGGGCCTTATTCTAATAGGGTTGGATTCTGGGATTCCTTGTTAAGTATGAATATATTTGAAGGCAGAGATGTGATTCTGGGAGGGGATTTAAATCTCTCTCTGGGGTCTTCTGAAGTGTGGGGGCCTCGGGCTGCACCGGATACTTTGGCAAATTTTTTCATTCAAGCCTTCGCTAGGAAGGATCTACTAGACATACTACCTACAAAGTTAACTCCAACTTGGTGTAATAAGCGAGATGGGGACCAAAGGGTGGCTAAAAGACTGGATAGGTTTTTGGTGGCTGATGTATTGGTACTGGGGGTTGATGTCGTCAGGCAGTGGGTAGGGTCAGGTGGGGTATCTGATCACTGCCCCATATTTATGGAGTTAAGAGGCAGAAGTAAAAAACCCCCAAGTCCTTTCAAATTCAATCCTAGCTGGCTGAAGGAGGAGGATTTTCATAACATGGTTCAGAAACTGTGGGTTCATCAACCTTTAGATTCATCAGAGTATGCGGGTGAACACTTTCAGCATAATCTTCAGCGAATTAAAGCGGCCACTATCCTATGGGCACATGAAAAACGGGTTCGTGATGAACAGAATCTGCAGGCTGCTGAGTTGAATATAGATAAACTGCTTCATTGTCCGGGAATGGGCTATTTGGATGATCAGCAGAAAGGTGAGTTGATGGAATGGGAAAGACGCAGGAATGTGCTTCTGTGTGAGCGAGAAGAGATGTGGAGAATGAAAAGTAGGGCGATATGGCTACAGAGCAGTGATGAGAACACAAATTTTTTCAAGCATATGCAAAAGGGAGAAAATCCACTAACTCTATCTGGGAACTATCTTCTGCTGAAGGGGAACGGGTCTCCAGTTTTGATGGATTGGCGGAGTTGGGTGTTAGACACTTTGGAGATTTATTCACTGCACAACGTGGGGCCTCTATTGCTGAGGTATTACGGGTGACTCAGCTTTTCCCTCGTTTTGTGGGGGAGGAAGAAAATAGACTGTTGATGGAGGAAGTATTGCCGAATGAGCTCTTGCAGGTAATGCATTCATTTCAGAAAGATAAAAGCCCTGGGCCAGATGGCTGGCCTATTGAATTCTTCTTGGGATTCTATGATTTCTTCGGGGAAGAATTATTGAATTTGGTGGAAGAATCGTGAAAGGCTGGGTTTGTACATGGTCCATTTAACTCGACCTTTATTGCTCTTATTCCAAAAGCGGACAAGCCTGAATACTTTGATGAATTCAGACCTATCTCTCTCTGCAACTGTATCTATAAGACCATCTCTAAATTTATGGCGAGGAGACTCAAGAATATTTTGTCTCAGCATATCTCTTATGAGCAATTTGGCTTCTTGGAAGGTCGACAAATACATGAGGCCGTCGGTGTTGCCCAGGAAGGATTACACACTCTGAAAGTGCAGAAACAGAAGGGTGATGTGATAAAGATTGATCTCTCAAAAGCATTTGACAGAGTTAGTTGGCTCTATCTCCGGATGCTTCTAACTCACCTGGGTTTCTGCTACGAATTTATCAGATGGATTATGGCTTGTATCACTACGGTGAGCTTTGTTGTACTGATCAATGGCTCTGCTAGTCCATTCTTCCATGCAGGAAGGGGTCTACGACAGGGATGTCCCCTTTCTCCGCTGCTGTTTCTCCTTGTTGCTGAAGGACTCAGTCGTTTTATACTGAAAGCAAAAGCTGATGGTTCCTTTCGTGGCATATCCATTTCTCAGGTACTGTATATCTCACATCTCCTATTTGTTGATGACATTCTGATATTTTGTGATGGCACCAGACAAGATATTGATAAAGTGGTTGAAGGTCTCAATTTAGTGCAAGTAGCTGCGGGTATGTTAGTGAATGTTGACAAGTCATCAATCACTTGTTCGCATTTAACCGAGCAGGAGATTCACTGTTTGGCACGCAGACTACCTTACAGGACTTTGGATATTGATGACGGATTAAAGTACCTTGGCTTTCACTTGAAACCAAATGCTTATCTGAAGGCTGATTGGTACTGGTTATTAGCTAAATTAGAACAGCGACTACATGGTTGGAGTCACAAATGGCTCTCACGGGCTGGGAGGCTGGTTCTGATTAAATCAGTTTTGGAAGCAATCCCGGTGTATTGGCTGTCTCTAGCTTGGATTCCCAAAGGAGTATTGGAACGAATACGTCGGTTGTGTTTTGCTTTTCTATGGAAGGGTAAGTGTCACAAACGAGCGTTGGTGTGGGTCAGATGGGAAAAAATTGCGGTTCCAAAAGCCCTGGGAGGATGGGGGTTAAAGAATATATTTCTGTTCGCTAAAGCCTTGGGGGCCAAGGTGGCATGGCGACTTATACACACACAGAGCCTCTGGACACGAGTGGTATATCATAAATATATTGCCCCTCTTACACTACTTGATTGGATCAGGCTGGGCAATAAGACGAGGGCAAATTGCTCTGTGGTTTGGAAAGCGGTGGTGCAGCATTTCCATTTGGTAGGATCTGGATTAGTGTGGAGGATTGGAAATGGGAGACTTATTCGTATAGGACTGGACCCATGGGTTAGCTGTAGGGGAGGACATGTCCTTGTGGAATTGAGGAATATTTTGGCAGCAAGGGGTTATCATTTCTTGGCTGATATTGCGGATCCGAGAACATCTACACTTTGGCATCAGGGCTGGAACACTGCACATCGACTTGAGATCCCTGGTGATATGCATGGGGCTTGGGCGTATTATCTTCGGCACTTAAGACTATCGAATATTCGACTAACCGATAGGGCGGATGAACTTATTTGGGATCATCATCCCTCTGGAATATATACCCCAAAGAATGGATATATCCAGTTGAATGTGGTAGAACATAACAGGGGATTGGTATGGTGGTGGAAATATCTGTGGAAGCTAAAGTGTCCAGGTAAAACAAAACTACTCTTCTGGGCTATTCTGGAACAAAGGGCCCCTACCTGGGACATTCTACAAAAACGATTCATACAGGGTCCGGGGTTCTGTCCACTATGTAGTGAAGCGGAAGAGACTAGTTCTCATCTTTTTGTACATTGTCAATATTCACAGGCAGTTTGGGCTGAAGCCTGCTTATTACTGGATCTCAATGTGGGGTGGCAGGGTGCGAGTGTTCTTTAGGCGTTCCAATTGTGGTGGACATCAAATCAAACATCAACCATCCGGGATTTCCCTTGTATTTATGCCTGGGGCATCTGGATTACCAGGAATAAGATTATCTTTCAAGATTGCAGGGTTCCATTGGAGAGTGTAGTGGCACAAATCGTGGCTATAACCCTACACTACAAGGCACTTGCCCCTGTGATTAGAACGCGACCTGTGTGTGTGGAATTGATTGACAAAACAATGCCATGGGCTTTTTTTTATGGTGCTTCAATTGACCATCAAACGGAATGTGGAGGGGGGGGTGTTCTATTCAAAACAGAGTCTCATTACTTTCATCTGGTGGCTGGATTGGGGAGGGGATCCAATAACTATGCTGAACTAATGTCTCTTAGGCTGCTGATGTTATTCGCACTTGAACAAGGATGTCTATCACTACAGATTTTTGGTGACTCCATGTTAGTTATAGATTGGGCAAAGGAGATCACACATTGCAATGTGATGATACTCTTACCTATCCTGGAGGAGGTAATCCGGATAAAGCAGTCATTTTATCAAATAACATTTACACATGTCTACAGGGAGAGGAATGGGATTGCCGATCTGCTGTCCAAGGAAGCGACGCAGCAGCACTTACCATTTGGCACTTGGAGGATCACTATAAACTCACCTGAGGGCATCTACATCTATTATCACAGTCCATTTCACGAAGATCTTGAGGCACAGAATAGAGCAATAGCTCAGTCATAGGTGACAAGCGACGGTTCTATTTCTCTCTGCATTTGTTGACCGGCGATGGACATTCTCTAATCGAGGGAAAGCAACCGCAGTTGATTGAACCAGCGATAGATAGCTATCGGATTATATGATAATTTGGAATTTGTTGGCTATAGGGACAGTCGTATACACATTAACGAATTATGAGACCAGCGTTCACTGTTTATGTTTTTCTGAATTGGGATAAAAGTGGCTTGTATGGACAGCTTTATGCTTGTATGATATATGGGACATCAGATATGATGTTGATATGGGAAAATAATCTGTGAAAATCTAGGGATCTTAGTGATCCTATTACATGTGCAGAATGTAATTTTGTTCATTTCATGAAATAAAATTACTGACTTTTTCCAAGGGAAAAAAAAAATTAAAAAAAATAAAAAATATATATATATATATATATATATATATATATCCTAGTATTTCTATTGGTCCTAATTCATTTTCTCTTACTTCCTTCATCACATCCCTCAACCGCTCAGTATGACTTGCCACTACTGCTTGCCTAAGTAATGCACGCAGCCTTATACCTAATCCATCTAATATATGGATAAATGTGGCCACTAGTCAATCATCTATATCAACAAACCACCAGTCATCGAAATCCTCCAAAAAAACTACAAAGCGCCTCTCAAGCTATGCAAAACCTGCATTGGGGTCATTCCTTACAGGAGCATCCCCACTAGCTACACCTCCCCTCTCAAATTCCTCCCTCTAGCATGATTTTCATTGGTGGCCTTCTCGTGCCTATGTCCCTCAATCGAATTTGTAGTAGCTAGTGGTGGTGGTGGTCCCATATCTACACCCAAAAAAAAAACATGCCCCCCATCATTATATCACATATATCATAGCCGAAGAATGCATATAAACCAAACAATTGTAACATGAACAAGGTATGATAAGATACTTACCCATGATACCCCACCTAGCACCAGGATTTTGAGGAAGATTGAGTTTATCCCTGAAATCCATCCCTCACTAGGGATGTCTCTCTATGGAACCCATGTTCTAGCACCACATCGCTAGGTAGTGAAGCATAAACACATGCCATGCCCCTGTTTATAGCCAATTGGTCAAAACTTCCATTGGTTCATTCATGAGTTTTATAGTTTCATTCGACACACCATCAACATCATCATGATCAAGATCATGAGCTCTTCCTTATGGTTCCATCCATTTTGTTCCCCTTGTAAATTCATATGGACGGCATTTTTTTTATCATCTCCCCAAGTATGGTCACTCATTGTTGATATTGTTTGCATTGTTGAATTTATTTTCATGCCCATTATTACATTGTGGTACCTATTTCATGAGTGTGGGATTTTGGTATAACAACTTCTACCTTTCATTTATCGTCTCACAACTACCTTAACATGTATATCTTATGAACCCTACGTATAGACTTCATATCCCTTGTGTATACATTTCACATATCCAGTTATTTCATCGATATCCTTAAGGTTTTCATCTCCTGACAATTCACATCATAACGTCCATGTCACCATGCCTTTGACAAGTTGTAGCACTATACCACCATGGGTGTACACACCATTACAACTAGGATTGTATAAGGGAGCCCATGCTAAATCACCCTCAAACCTAGGAATCTTATCATTCACCATTCATGAAGAAATCCACATATTTCTCTCTTGATGCATTTATGGTTACAATTCATGAAATGGCCTCTTATCCCCAACATGATTAGTAGACCATTTGTTTTCATTGCCATCTCATCGACCTCTGAGAAGACTCACAATGGAGCCCTACCCTCAAATTATAACACTATCATTACTTGATCATCCTTGCATAGATGCTTTGCATGGTATTTACTCATTGGGCACCCATCTTCTGATCTATAACATTTCCCCGTGTATTATTGTATTTATTTGTAAAAATGGGTTCCCCAACACACCAAAAACATGGCAATAATGTCAATCCCATTATTATTTTTGGAAATAGTACCCTTGGTCTCCCTTGATTGACTTATTTGCACCATGCCACTGACCTACTAGAACATTCAATATTTTTATTGTCACCCTACTGCATGAGCCTCCCACTCCTCTCAGTTTTACAATACCATCTAATTCCTAGTTAACATTTTGTTCAATCCATCAAACCCTCCCATACTAGGTTAACCTTGTAACACTAGATGAAGATTGTTTCCAAGTGTCATACACCCATTTTACTTCAACTAAGGGAATTCATGAGTCTCATGATTACCATATTTTATTGTCTTAGTTAGTTACCATCACGGTCAATTATAGTATTTTCTTTTTCCTCATCAATGATATCATTGTCTTAGCAATAGCCTTAAATCTCATCAACTTTAGTGCAATACATTCTAAGAGTTACTATGGTAGCAGTGATAGTACCTTGGTCACCCTTACCCTAAGTAAAGGTTTAACCTCAGATTGAGAAAAGAGAGTGACATTAGTTCTCTCTACCTCAAATAGTCTCCCCTATGCCTGACACCAACAATTGTATCACATCAAGAGAAATCATACATTCCATTTATTGTAGTGTTCCTTGTTTTGATTGAAGAATTCCAAATATGGTTTATAGGTTTCCCTTTCAACACCTTCATAATTATTCAAGTCCACCCATCCCCATGGGTTGTTAGAAATCATTAGCATTTGCCCACCCCTTGGGCCACACTACAGTCACATTAGTGCACCAACTATATATATACTCAAGCAAGGACCAAAGCCAACTTTGACCCTACCCCAATAATTCATATATTTGACCCCGTAGTCTTATATTATTGTAATTTCCTTTGACAAAATTTAATGAGCATACGTATACATGTCTCATTTGTTTAAAATCATTTTTTATGTGTCACTTATCAATTTATCACTTCACTGGTTATCACCAACACTCCCCTATGGGATAAGATATCGAAGTGCACAAGAAGGAGAAAGACAAAGTGGAGAGTAGTAGGGATCGGGGGGCACGACGGAGTTGATATCGGCAAGGGTATTGTGCACAGGGTTCTTCCGACCCAACATTATTTGAGTATAGGGGCTCGACCCTCTGTGATTAACTGTTGTTAACAGCCATGGGCTTGCACAGAGGGGGCTCTCCCCCTCCCCTTCAGCAACACTTAATAGGACAAAGAAGTGGATCGCCAAAGACAAAGTTGGATGAACATAGGGAAGAGGATAGTGAGGGATCTGGATCCAAAGATCTATCCGGGCATAAACACGGGCCTGGGGGATGCATTCCCAGATCTCCTGAGATCCCATCCCTCCAAATCCGATCTGACAAATTGCAAGAATGAGTATAATTGTGGAAGGAGAAGGCCCTAATCAGCAAGTTTATTGGGATTTGGCCAAAAGAGAAAGATCTCCTCAAATGGATCAAATCAACCTTAAACCCTAAAGGCCACTATGATCTGCAATTGGGATCTAAAGGTTTCTTCACGATCATCTTCTTCAATCAAGAAGATAGGGATCGGGTTTTGGAAGGAGGGCCATACTTTTTTTTTGTCAAGATTTACCTAATACCCTAGAAAGAGAGATTTAACCTAGAAAAAGAGGACATGAGCATAGCACAAGTCTGGATCCAAATTTACTCACTTCCCTGCGAATACTGGGATCTGGAAATACTGAGAGATATAGGAAATACTCTTGGGGAATTCATGAAGGTAGCAGAACAAACCAAACAGCAACGATACACTTCTTTTTCCCATACCTGCATCTATATGAACCTATCCCGTGAGATCCCGGAAGCTATCAATCTCTATTGGGAGGATGAGGAATGGATCCAGCCTCTAGACTATGAGAACGTTCCTTTTAGGTGCAGACAATGCCATGAACACGGCCACTTCAATAGAAACTTCCCTCAGAACGTCACTGCTCCTACCCCTAAATCTCCATCTGATGGTGGTCGCAACAGCGAGGGTTTCACCCAAGTCAAAGGTAGAAGAAAGCAGGGTCTTACAGCCTCCAACAAGTTCAAAACCCTAGAATCAATGGAAGAGGACCAGGAGGATATGGAGAAAAGCATCAGGAAAGAGACATCTCCAAAGGAAATTGTGCCCCTGGATAAGCCTAAAATTCTAGAAGACCAAACTGAACAGACTGACATCATGGAGGAAGATAAATTGGATGAGGCCAAAGACATCGACCTTGGGGAATTAAAACTAGACGAAATTGAGAAAGAGTGTAGCAAAAAAGGGAAGGGTTATGTGTCGACGAGACAACTCGATATCCTGAAGGAATCCATCCTGAAAAAAAGAGCCACACCCCAACTGGGAGTTTCCAAGGAACCCTAGAGGAGCAGCAAAATGAAGCAGCCGGAAGAAGGGGAAAGGAGAGGAAGAAAAAAAAACAAGCAAAGAATAGCAGAGGTTGGAAGTAAACTGATAGAATCGAGTCAATATCCGAATATTCAGGCGGCCTTCTCTGAAGTAAATAAGAACCCCCAATAAGGTGATAACCTGGAATATCTGTGGGGAGAATAATTGCCGCAAAATCTAGACCCTGAAAAATAAGTTGAGAAAGGAAAAGCCTTGGATAATCTTTTTACAGGAAACCAAGTGTGGATCTGAAATGATGAAGGCGATCGGGAAATTTTTTTGGAAGGGATGTGATACGATAAATATTGATGCACATGGAATGGCGAGAGGTATAACCTTTTGTTGAGATATTGTAACTTCAAATAATATTATATTTGTACTTTATTATTCTGGAGATGATTCATTCCTCCGTGAAGATCTTATTGTATATCCGGAGATGTTTATTCCTCCGTCGGAATGTGGTAACTTGGGTTATTAGACTTCCCTAGTGGGGGTCGGCCCTGTATGTGTTATGTGGGTCAAAGGGTTATTAGACCACTCTAGAAGGGTCGGCCCAGTCAGTTGTAGTGGGGTATTTAACCCATTGATTAAATACGAGCCTACATGATTTGTGTAAAAGAGAAGTCGGAGTAGTGTATAAATAGAGGAGGTGTATTCCTCATTTAACACACACTCACTCACTTGAGAGTAGCGCACTTATGGAGGAGAGGTCTGCTATGGTGGAGGAGGAGATCATGTCTTTGGTTTGCATCTTTGTATATTGCTGGTAATCTATATTGAGGAAGCTTTGCTGGGTTTTCTACCCCATGAGGGTTTCCCAGGATAAATTTGTGTCTCTTGTGTTTATGTTGTGCTTGTTGTTTCTTCAGTGATCCTGTATATGCTATTATTGTGAAATGGAATGTAATGCTGCTATTTTCTGTCTTAGCATATTAAATCTTAACATGGTATCAGAGCTAACCTGAAGGAAGGCAATGTATGGCACTTACGACACTTGCTTTACTTATGACAATTTGAAGGTTGGGTTTTATATAGCAAAAACCAGTCATTGTGGAACTTTCGCCATAAATACATTTTGGAAAAGGTTCAAGATCTGAAACATTTACAGGTCGTAGATAACATCTCCAGGTATCTTGTGTCCAAAAGGAACCCTCAGATTCGTTGTACTTTGTAAGTTATGATCAGTACAAGTTAGGGTTTTTGCCTCTTCCAGATCTCAGTCAAAATCAGGTGACCTAGGAAAAAAGGTCATAACTTGGGCTAGGAAGCTCCAAATGAAATTTCGTAAAAAGTGACAGGTAGCAAACAGATTGTAATATCTTAGGAAACCTTTTTCAGAGGCCTAAATTGAACCAGGGACACGTGGCACTCCGTACAAGTTCACTCTCCTATTTTATCCCATAAACAGGTCACATTGCGACACTTGGCATAACTTGGGCTAGGAAGCTCCAAATGAAATTTAGTAAAAAATGACAGGTATTATACAGAATGTACTATCTCAGGAAATGTTTTCAGATGCCGAAGTTGAACCAGTGACACGTGGCACGCCGTACAAGTTCGCTCTCCTGTTTTATCCCATAAACAGGTCACGTTGCGACACTTGGCATAACTCTCTCTCAGAAAATCCAATTGAGGTCAGACCTGTTGCAATGGAAAGATGACAGGTCAGGCTACCACACAAAAAGTTGTCAAACCCTGTGGAGCAAAAAGTTTGGAGTTACAGCAGAAACAATCAGGTACATATTTCTGTCAAAACAGAATTATTTTTGGAGCACCTTCATTCATGGCTTCCGGAATTTAGGGTTTCGGAGAAAGTTAGAATTTTTGGAATCGGAATCCACGGCTGAATGCTACTCAGGAAAATCGAAATTTAGATTCCAAGATCAAATTTTTTGTTTGGGTAGAAGACCGGGCTTAATCAAACCCCAGTTCGGGATTTTGATCGGAAAGATGGAAAATTAGGGCTTCAACAAAAGTTGGAATTTTTGAAGTCTGTAACCATGGCTGGAAGCTCCTCAGAAAAATAAGAGTTTAGAGCCTTGGATCAAACCTTTTGATTGGACAGAAGGGTGGGATTCATCAAACCCTAGTTCGGGTTCCTGTCCAGAAGATCCAGAAGTTTCGAAGGCAATTTTAAGGGGTCAAATTTTGGAGATTTCAAAATTGAAGTATGCTAGCAAGACACATCCTTCCATCCATTCAGAAGTGTGAAAGTCAAAGATTGAATTTTTAGGGTTTATCTCACAAACCCTAATCAAGCTCCAGATCAAGTTTCAGGGGGAGTTGAGGCTAAGGCCTTACATAAGAAGACCACAAGAAGTCTCGACAGGTATGACTTAAGGAGGTTCAGGTATGTCTTGAAATCTGATTCTTGATTAAGTTCATAATGTGTTTGTCTTCATATTATTTATTAGTACAATCTTGATTAATGTTAGAATTGTCTTATCACCCTAGTAACAGTATGAATACATGTGAATGATCGAAGACATTCATTGATTAGGGCTATATGATTGTACTAATGCATTATGGTGTTGTGTGAGGTTGATGTTGTCTGCTAACAAGATACAGGTACATCACAAAAGACAAATCAAGTTCCATGACCATGACAACATGAAGACAAAGACTCATCCATAATCTTTGTTCTACTTACAAGGTATGTATGACTTTGTTATATTATGCTTAACCTATGAGACATGCAGGTTCTAGCTCAGGATCTCTAAATCATTGAAGAGATTGTTTAGGTATGTTGTACATAACTAAGCAGGTTTACTAATCTAGGTATGTTTTCCTATGTCAAGTTAGAATCTTACCTTGTATTAGGATCCCTTATATAAGTATACTTGGTATGATTAGATATGCTTATTCATAAAGTTAGTAATCAAGGGATTATGCATATTATGTCTTTTATCTTGATTGATGATATGCATGAGTAAAAGAAGACTTCCTTGAAACCCTGAATACTAATGATCATGACTAAACATATTCAAGATTATTTAGAACTATAATGTTTTGATAACATTGAGAATATGCTAATGAATGTATGTTTGTGTATGAGATCATGAGGATGACACTTGAGCATATGTTTGTGTATGAGATCATGAGGATGACACTTGAGCATGCACAATGGTACAGAATGAATAGAAGTTCAAAAGACATACAGAAGATCAAGCGGGAGGCAACCACACAAACATAAAAGATAAGTATTTGAGTTGTTATTTATGATCTTGCCTGTAATAGGTTGTATGCATATTTGTATTCCTAGAATATATGATGCTGAGTGTAAAACATTCATAGAGCATTGAACAGTATACTACTAATATGCATATGATTGGTAAGTTGGACAAACATTCCATTGTTGCTTGTCTAGAATGAAACCTCTTTGCTGACATACTGAGAGCTGTGCACACTCTCAATAGTATGTTCTGGTAGAGATGGAAGGCATCTAGATAGCCACTGTATGCATACATGATATGGAAAAGTGTTGTGCCAAAGTATTGGTCAAGATAGTTGCATAACTATGTAAATGATATCTGTATGCATAATAGGTTATCATGTCAACATGATTTCATGATTATGAAGTATTACTGATCATGTACTTAACTTTGATTTGTAGGAAAGATCATGAAGAATGATGAACACTGAACAGGTGATGGATGTTCAACAAAAAGATTTACAAATCAAACACACTATAGAAGGCTTGTGGCTAGAAGATTCTCTTAGAAATAGGAAGAGAATCATGATGAGATGTTTGCTCCAAGTGGCTAGATAAGACCATTCTCTTAATGGTGTAATTAAAGAAGAAGTGTGAATCAGGTTCTGTATGGGTTCCCAGGATCGATAATCAATTGATGAACTTAATGATCACCATGGGTGATGTGGATCTCAACCTTTGCTACAAGATTGAATATGGCTTCTATACACATATGACATGGATGCAAGAAGGAACTCACCACAGAGTTCGAATGATTTTGAGGCTCATATCAGTAGACCCATCTGATGAGAGATGGCATAGATAGATATGCAGAAGATCACTCAATGCAGAGTGTGAATGATGAACAATTGACAGCTTCTTGACAAAACTTGAGCTTTACCAGAAGTAAAGCTGATCCTAACCTTTACCTTAAGGTTGTGGATGATGAACCTATCATACCATTATTGTATGACGATGATCTCTTTCTGACAAGGAATGAGAAACAGATCATGAAAAGAAAGAAGAAGATGGCTGCAGAAATGAAAATGAAAGATCTCAGATTGATGCATTACTTCCTAGGTCTGGAAGTATGGCAAGGCTCAGAAGGAATCTTTCTCAATCAGGGAAAGTATGCTGAGAAATATTAAAAGGACTTGATGTGTTGGAATGGCCACTCTCATGGATTCCAACTTGAATTTGTTAGCGGATGACTCATCAGAAAAATTATTGGGTCATTGATGTATCTAACGAATACTAGGTCAGATATATGCTTTGCTGTGAACACCTTGAGTCAGTATCTAGTGGAAACTAGATGTGTTCACCTGATAATTTGCAAAACATGTGATGCGGTACCTAAAGGATACAATAGACTTTGATCTATGTTATCTTGGAGATCATGACTTCAGATAGCTACACAAATGTTGATTAGGCAGGAACTGTATCAGACAGGAAGAGCACATCGAGAGGATGTTATTGTCTGGGATCAGCCATGATCTTGTGGTTTAGCAGGAAACAATCTAGTGTGGCTCTTAGCACAAGCAGAATATATGGCTGCTTGCTCTGCTAAGTTATGAAGCAGTATGGCTTCAAGATTGCTTGACTTAGATATAGACCCAACTGTGATCCTATGTGACAAACAGAGTTGTACCAAAATGGCAGGGAATCCAGTATTCCATGATAAGTCAAAGCACATAGAGATCTGACATTTCTATATACAAGATATGGTGCAGAAAAGAATTAAAGTTCGAAATTGTAGCAAGTTACCAATGTACTAACCAAACCTCTACCTCAAGTAAAGTTTTTCGAGACAAACTTTTCAGAAGGACCCTCCTCGAAAGGGGGAGCGATGTGATCACTTATGATGAGATTTCCCGCATCGACAGTAAGGTCGATGATGTGGATACCTATATTGGTGATGCCGACAGAGAGGTTGGTGGATGGTCCTTAGACAGGGTCTAAGGTGACAAGGGGATTGGATCATCCCTGGACTTCAGTTCTAAAGAGAGCCGTAGACATATGTCTTCGAGAATGAAGTCCTTGGTGGACATGAGGGGATTGGATCATCCCTGGACTTCAGTCCTAAAGAGAGCCGTAGACGTATGTCTTCGAGAATGAAGTCCTTGGTGGACATGAGGGGATTGGATCATCCCTGGACTTCAGTCCTAAAAGGAGCTGTAGACAGATGTCTTCGAGAATGAAGTCCTTGGTGGACATGAGGAGATTGGATCATCCCTGGACTTCAGTCTTAAAGAGAGCCGTAGACGTATGTCTTCGAGAATGAAGTCCTTGGTGGACATGAGGGGATTGGATCATCCCTGGACTTCAGTCCTAAAAGGAGTCGTAGACAGATTTCTTCGAGAATGAAGTCCTTCGTGGACATGTGAGGATTGAATCATCCTTGGATTTCAGTCCTAAAGTGAGCCGTAGACAAATGTCTCCGAGAAAGAAGAGGGATTGTATCATCCTTGAACACATGTTCTAAAGAGAGCCGTAGACATGATGTCTCCAAAAATAAAGTCCTGAATGAACAGGTGGGGGATTGTATCGTCCCCGGACTCTGGTCCCAGAATTGAGTCGTAGACTGGGTCTCCGATAATGAAGTCCTGAATGAACAGGTAGGGGATTGTATCTTCCCCAGACTTAGGTCCCAGAATTGATCCGTAGACTGATGTCTCCGAGAATTGAAGATAGGACTGCATCGTCCCTGGACCTCGGTTCAAAATGTACGTGAGGACTGCATCGTCCATGAACTGGGTTCAAAATGTATGTGAGGACTGCATCGTCCATGAACTGGGTTCAAAATGTACGTGAGGACTGCATCGTCCATGAACTGGGTTCAAAATGTACGTGAGGACTGCATCGTCCACGAACTGGGTTCAAAATGTACGTGAGGACTGCATCGTCCATGAACTGGGTTCAAAATGTACGTGAGGACTGCATCGTCCATGAACTGGGTTCAAAATGTACGTGAGGACTGCATCGTCCATGAACTGGGTTCAAAATGTACGTGAGGACTGCATCGTCCATGAACTGGGTTCAAAATGTACGTGAGAGGAATGCATCGTCCATGAACTGGGTTCAAAATGTATGTGATGGGATTGCATCATCCCTAGACATGAGACTTGTATTAAAAAGATAAGGATTGATCATCCTGGAACTTGATCTGGATTGTATCATCCATGGACCTATGTCCTAAAGAGAGCGGGATTGATCATCCTGTAATATGATCGTGTGTGTTGCAAGGTATGCTGCTATGTATTGATGATAGATGTATTAGTAAGAATACATGCTTTTGATAATAGATGTATTAGTGAGAATACATGCTATTGATGATAGATGTATTAGTGAGAATACATGCTTTTGATAATAGATGTATTAGTGAGAATACATGCTATTGATGATAGTTGTATTAGTGAGAATACATGCTAGATGTATTAGTGAGAATACATGCTTTTGATGATAGATGTATTAAGTGAGAATACATGCTTTTGATGATAGATGTATTAGTGAGAATACATGCTTTTGATGTATTAGTGAGAATACATGCTTTTGATGTATTAGTGAGAATACATTCTATTGATGATAGATGTATTAGTGAGAATACATGCTTTTGATGATAGATGTATTAGTGATAATATATGTATTAGTAAGAATACATGTTTTGATGATAGATGATCCAGTTGTTGTAGATCGAGATGATCCAGATGCTGTAGATCGAGATGATCCAGATGATGTAGATCGTGATGATCCAGATGTTGTAGATCGTGATGATCCAGATGCTGTAGATCGAGATGATCCAGATGCTGTAGATCGTGATGTTCCAGATACTGTAGATCGAGATGATCCCGATGCTGATGATCGTATGATGACGATGCTGATGATCGTGAGGATCCAGATGTTGATGTTATTGTAGCTGTTCGAGTGCTGCAGAAGATAAAGACTCAGTACTGAAGATGTTGATGTTCCAGTATTGAAGATGTTCCAGTAACTGCTTGAGTTACTGATGATGTTGAGAAAGCTTCCAATGATTTATAGATGTATCATGTATGATGTTGATGACTCCTTGCTTGTGCAGATGCTGTTATAATATCCTTCTCGTTAAGGGGGAGTGTTGAGATATTGTAACTTCAAAGAATATTATATTTGTACTTTATTATTCTGGAGATGATTCATTCCTCCGTGAAGATCTTATTGTATATCCGAAGATGTTTATTCCTCCGTCGGAATGTGGTAACTTGGGTTATTAGACTTCCCTAGTGGGGGTTGGCCCTGTATGTGTTATGTGGGTCAAAGGGTTATTAGACCACTCTAGAAGGGTCGGCCCAGTCACTTGTAGTGGGGTATTTAACCCATTGGTTAAATACGAGCCTACATGATTTGTGTAAAAGAGAAGTCGGAGTAGTGTTTAAATAGAGGAGGTGTATTCCTCATTTAACACACACTCACTCACTTGAGAGTAGCGCACTTATGGAGGAGAGGTCTGCTATGTTGGAGGAGGAGATCATGTCTTTGGTTTGCATCTTTGTATATTGCTGGTCATCTATATTGAGGAAGCTTTGCTGGGTTTTCTACCCCATGAGGGTTTCCCAGGATAAATTTGTGTCTCTTGTGTTTATGTTGTGCTTGTTGTTTCTTCAGTGATCCTGTATATGCTATTATTGTGAAATGGAATGTAATGCTGCTATTTTCTGTCTTAGCATATTAAATCTTAACACCTTTCTTTGGAACCCGGAAGAAGTGACTCTTTCAAACTTCTCGGCTACGAAAGGATTACTCATAGCTGATTTCCAAATTCGCAATACCCAGATAAAAGGTGCTATTACCAATGTTTATGGCCCCAACATTTACCCTCACAAACATGTTTTCCTGGAATCCCTATCATGTGTTGCTCGATGGGTTGGGAATAAGCCATGGATCATTGGGGGTGATTTCAACCTGATCACATCACTCGAAGAAAAAAAGGGGGGAAGGCGAAGCTTAGGAACAACAAATGAGGCTTTCAAACATTTCATTGAGAACAATAATCTGATCGATGTAGAAACTGGAAATGGTTGGTTTACTTGGAACAACAAACAAGGGGGGGATCACCACATTGCCTCACATCTAGGAATATTCTTGGTCACAAAAGGGACTGTCAATAGTGGAGGAGAATTGACTTCATTGGTTCTCCCCTCTGCTGGATCTGACCATTGGCCAGCTAGCCTGCAATGGGACGGAGTGGGGCCTCCAATCAAGTGACCTTTTCGCTTTGAACAATTTTGGATGGAGCACAAGGACTTCAAATCATTAGTTACCCAATGGTGGAAACACTCCCCACCCTCGAAGGGAACAAGGATGTACCAATTTCAACAGAAATTGAAAAGTCTTAAAGCCAATATCCGTACTTGGAACAAAGAAGAATTTGGCAACATATTCGAAGACAAAAAGAAGCTAACATAACAACTGGATAAAATCCAACGCAAAGGAATGAACATTGGCTATGATGGTGTGTTAAGATAATTAGAATACTCCACCCTTCAACGCCTCCATGCTCATGAGCGTCGGGAAGAAATATACTGGAAGCAAAAATATAGAAATCAATGGCTTAAGAAAGGCGAGCGCAATACCAAATTCTTTCACCAATCAGTCATCCAAAACAGACAAAAGAACAGAATCCATTACTTGAAATCACAACATGGATCCTATATCGAAAAAAGGGAGGATATGGAAGAAGAATTGGTGGGATTTTTTGAGTCCATCATGATAGAGGATAGGGCTGATAGATCATCGGACATTGCTAAAATCATCCAGAACATACCCTCTCTCTTTACCTCTGATCAAAACACGCCCTTAACCAAACTGGTTGAGATGATAGAAGTCGAAGAGGCAGCCCATCAAATGGATGGTGGAAAAGCTCCAGGCCCTGATGGGTTTACTACCAACTTCTTTCACCACTTCTGGGACCTCATAAAGAATGAAGTCTGGTTGATTGTGGAGGACTCCAGACAAACCAGAAGAGTGCTTAAGGCATTTAATGCTACTTTCTTAACCCTCATTCCTAAAAATGACGGTGCGGACTCTCCAGGTAAGTTTAGACCTATAGCTTTCTGCAATGTTATCTACAAGATCATCACAAAGGTCATGGCTAACAGATTGAAACTGATTCTCCCATGTCTGATTTCCCCGGAGCAGTCTGGTTTTATGGAGGGGAGACAAATCTTAGATGGAGTGATTTTGGTCCATGAGGTAATTCACTCATTAAAAACCACCAAGAAGCCAGGCATGCTCCTAAAATTAGATATCTCAACAGCTTATGGCAAATTAAGTTGGAAATTCATGCATGAAATGCTCAAAGCCTTTGGTTTCTGCAAAGACTAGATATAGTGGATAATGAATCTCACCTCGACCATGTTCTTCTCTATTCTCCTAAATGGGACCCCTACCAACACTTTCATCCCATCTAGGTGTATTCGTAAAGGGGATCCTTTATCTCCCTTCATTTTTATCCTAATGGTTGAAGGGTTAGGGAGGACGATCAAAGCTATGACTGAGCAAGGGGAGATCAAAGGGCTAATTCTCCATCTGGAGGCCGATACGCAAACTCACTAGCAATTTGTCAATGACACAATGTTAATGGGCCACCCTTCGGTTCAAGAAGCAAGAGCTCTACAAAAAATTCTATCTGCCTTTGCGAGAGCTTTGGGCCTGGAGGTAAACAAAGAGAAATCTCAAATATTCTTCTTCAACACCTCCAATATCACTCAAAGAAATAGTAATTGCATCATGGGCTTCCAAGGGAGCTCCCTTCCCTCCAAATATCTCGGGGTGCCTCTTGCTACTAGATGTTAGAGTTTGCACTTTAATTCAATATTATCTAGGATCTTAACTGGAATAATAACAAGCACAACAAAACATAATAGACACAATAATTTTCCTCGGGGAAACCATAAAGGAGAAAATCCCCCAACTTACTCAAAGATAGATTTGTCACTAATACAATATCAAGCCAAAAATGGAAAACCCAAAATATGTCTTCTGCAACTCTCTCTCTTTCTCCTCCAACGAACTTGTCTTCTCTCCCTTGTTATGTGAACTTGTGTGAGTGAGTAGTGTGTCCAAATGAGAGAGCAAGGCTCTTTATTTATACTTTACTTTTGACTTGACCTTTTACCTAACTAGGTCGGCCTCACTAAAACTGACTGGGCTGACTTCTCTAGGGAAACTCAATAAACCATTTTACATTTGACTCTAGGGGATCTATTGCCCCGACTTACAATGGAGGTTTTACCTCAATGACTTTGCATGACCAAACACAATAATGACATTCCCGACCGGAGTAAAAACATCTCCGTCAGAAGTACAAATAAAATACAATAATAATATCAATATAAAATACAAGTGAATGTCCTTTGAAGTTACATTTACAACACTCCCTCTTAACTGGGAAGGTATTCTCTTGTCACAGTCATCATCATTCTCGACACAGATTCTGGACAACGTCATCATCACTTGACCATATTCAATGTTGGAACATCATCATCAACATTGGATCATCATCATCATTGTTGCAGTAAACCTCATCCCGTTGATCATTATTTAGTGACATCTCTCAAATCTATCTGTCATAGGAAGTTCTACAGAGCCAGCCCTTTTTCATGTTGGATGTAGGCCTAGCTCTCATGTAGGTATTTGTCATCTCCATGAGAAATCCATCAGGTGGGTACAGGCCAGGACCACACATTACATTGCCACAGCAATCACCTGTGTCTCCTACTATCATCTCATTGTATCCAGATCATCTCATCATCACACGGAGGATATCCCAGATGCACATCTCATGTCCAACAGACCACCTACGTCTCCCACCCAGTGGGTACATCCCAGGAGAACCCCAGGTGCATTACGTCTCTCAACGGTCATCTTGCGTCTACCAACATGGGAGAACAATTAGGAGCACCCCAGGTGCTTTACGTCTGAAGGACCACCTACGCCTTCCACCATGCGACATCCTTCCTAGGCGCACACAAAGTGTCTTATGACCGGTGGACCTCTCAACGTCTCCAGCATGTGAGGACAATTAGGAGCATCCCATATGCATTACGTCCCAAGGACCACCTACGCCTACCACCATACGAGAACCAACCCTTACATCTACCAACATGGGAGAACAGTCAGGAGCATCCTAGATGCATTACGTCCCAAGGACCACCAATGTCTACCACCATGCGAGAATGGCTCTAGTGCATCTGCGTCTTCCGGTATCATCACTCCCTCTTAGGAGGAACCTCGATCTGAAGAACACCAAGCTTCTCTCTGAAGTACTCGAACTTCACTCTGGCTAACGGCTTGGTCAACACGTTGGCTATATGGTCGTCTGTCGCTACATACTAGAGCTTCACTGCTCCTCTCTGCACCATATCCCTGATATAGTGGTACTTGATCTCAATGTGCTTTGACTTGTCATGGAACACTGGGTTCTCGGACAACTTCACACATCTATGGTTGTCACAGAAGATACAAGTCGCCTCTAACTCGAGATCAAACAAATATGACAGTAGCTTCCTAATCCATACTACCTCACAACTAGCCGAACAAGCTGCAACATACTCTACTTCAGTTGTACTCAGTGCCACGCATGACTGCTTCCTACAAAACCAGGAGATCATACCGGATCCCATACTGAAGCAACATCCTAAAGTGCTCTTCTTATCTGCGGCACTACCTGCCCAATCCGAATCAACATAAACCTATAGGTTTATCTTCTGATTCACCTCATACTTGAGCCCATAATCAATTGTACCCTTCAGGTACCTCGATATATGTTTTGCAGCAATCAGGTGAACTTGTCTCGGATCCGTCGGGAACTGGCTCAGGGTGTTCACAACAAAGCATATGTCAGGTCTTCTGTTCGTCGGGTACATCAATGAACCAATCATCTGATGATACATCATGGCATTAGTTGTCTCTGATGAAGCATCACATAGTAGCTTCAAGTTTGATGCCATTGGTGTGGCCATTTCCTTGCAATCCATCATTCTGAATCTCTTCAGAATCTCCACTTCATACTTTCCTTGACCAAGGAAGATCCCATCTGTATTCTTCCACACCTCCATGCCTAAGAAATAATGCATCATCCCCAGGTCCTTCATTTCGAACTCTGCTGCAAGCCTCCTCTTCACATCTGTAATGAGCTTATCCTCACCTATCAGAAATAGGTCATCTACATATAACAAAAGTATCATTGGACTTCCAACTTCAACCTTTAAGTAACGGTTGGAATCTGCTTTACTCTTGGTAAAACCTAAAATCATCAGGAAGTTGTCCATCTTGTCGTACCATGTCTTGGGTGCTTGCTTCAATCCATACAAGGATTTCTTCAATTTGCACACATGATTATGTCTGTCATGTGTCTCAAATCCCAGTGGCTACTCCACGTACACTTCCTCTTCTACTACACCATTAAAGAAAGTTGTCTTGATGTCCATCCGGTGTACCTTCCATTTCATTATTGCAGCCAATTGAAGTATATATCTGATGGAAGCGTATCTTGCTACAGGTGCAAATGTCTCCTCGTAGTCTATGCCTTCCTTCTGGTAGAAGCCACGTGCCACAAACCTTGCCTTGTGTTTTTCAATGCTACCATATGCAGCATGCTTGATCTTGTAGATCCACTTCGAAGTCACAACACTTCCCTTCTGGTCTCGGAACTATATCCCAGGCATCATTCTTCATAATCGACTGGTACTCCTCGATCATGGCATCGTTCCATCCTTTCTTCTCTATTGCCTCCTCATAGTTGGAAGGCTCTTTATCAATTATGTTACATAGAAGGACCACATAGCTGGAGTATGGTCTAGGTCTCTTGCTTTCTCTGTGCATCCCATCTGGAGCGCCATACTTCTTTGCATCTTGTAGTGCCTCTCATACCCATGTTAGTATCCTTTTGTGGGAGTTCTTCTCAAGTGGTGGATCTATAGGTTCTTATGGTTCTGCTATGTCGCAATCTTCATGATCTTTTGGAACTGCTTCTTCCATCGTTGAATCTCTAATCCTGGGAACTTTAGGTTCTTCAATCTCTTCAATAGGTAGTTTTATTGATTTGTTGTACGCTGAGTCTTCGTCACTTGTTCAAATGTTGTCGTCCTTCTCTTGTAGGTGATTGTACACGATCTTTCCTACAATTCAAATTCAATTACATGATTAGAAACATCTCATAGTTTCAGAACAATTTTTTTTTACGCATAAAGACATAGGTTAGACAATCATGCACTCATCTTAGCCAATGCTTCAATACAACATTCATCCATATCCCATATTCATACGGTAACTTTCTAGATGCCTTCCATCTCTACCGGAACATTGTTAAGAGTGTGCACTACTCCCAACATGTCAGCAAAGAGGTTTCATTCTAGATAAGTAGCATTGGAATGTTGTACAGTACCATAGGCCACCTATCCATTACTTGTATATTAGTGGTATTTTGTTCATTAAATCAACTTCTAAGACATGCATAATACACATCCTAAATCTAGGAACATAAGTATGTACACAACTAAACAATATCATTTAAGTAATTAGATATGCAAGAAATGAAAATTCAAATACTTATCTTTGTTTGGTTGTTGAATGGACTCCCTCTTGATCTTTGCTTCCTTGCAGGAACTACTGGAGTCTCTGACAATGTGTTCTTCTTTCTTCTTCATCATCTGGTTCTGAGATCCTGTTCCTTTCTTGCTTATGATCGGAGATGTTGAGCAAGTATTCTACACTTGTTCTTTGTGCTAGAGTAGACTTTGTGTGTCCTTTCTTCTGCATCCTTTATTCATCATAATACATATTCTTCATCATTTGAAGAATCATCCCTTTCTTCTTTGGTTCTTTTCTTTGTAGGTTCATCGTCTTCAGCAATGTGAGCATGATGTCTCTTCTGGTTAGTCTTGTTGTTGGAGAAACCTTTGTTTCTGGGACAATATCTGGAGTAGTGTCCCTTCTCATCACATGTATAAAATCTAATATTGGATAGACCTCTTATGGGTCTCCTTTGGCGTTCGTAGTTCTTCCTCTTATTTTGATGGTGGTTCTCCTTCTTGTTGTGATGGTGGTGCTCCCTCTTGTTGTGATTTCTTCTAGCATGAACTGTGAGAGCTTGATCATCATTTGCTCCCATTTGCTCCCATATTGATCTGCGAGACCCTTATGAAATATGATTGCATGGTCTCAGAGTTCAGGATCTTAATGTTCTTGAGCTGGTTCCTTAATGTCATCCTTCAATTGATGTTCTTCCCTTCGAATAACCTTGTCAATGCATCGAACATCTCCTTGGGTGTCTTCAAGGATGAAACATGTGGGATGAGATGATCTTTAATGGAGTCTGCAATAATTCTCTTGTCCTTAACCAATTTGTTCTTGTGGATATCCGTAGCCTCATCTCCCTCTGCTGCTGGAACCTCTTCACTAACATACTTTTCCAAATCATTTTCTTCAAGGACAAGAGCAATCATATACTTCCATGCTTGGAAATTATCAGCTCCCTCAAGCGTATCCTAAAGCTTAGTATGGTGAGACATATTTAATGAGAACCTCAAATGGAAATAGCAAATATTTAGGTCTTACCAATTTGAGATGACCAACCTGGTTCTGGAGCTAGTTGGCCTAGGGTTTGTTACAACGTAATTTTCCACCTTGTGAGTATCAGCCTTCTTTGGCCTGCAGGATCCATTTCATTGACTCAGATCCACTTTATATCCTTCAGACACTATTTTTCCCTATTTTTTCCCCTGTACGCTAGTTGCATCATTACAGTGGGCGTACCCACGAGTTGCATCACTATAGCCTGTGGGTAGCATGTAAAATGGTAAAAATCACTAGTTTATTACTTTTTACTTCCAAAAAGCAGTTATTGGGTGACCTTTGACCCTCCATTTTCCCAAGAAATGCCTCGATGTGTCCTTTCACTTACCTTCGAGAGGACTATATATTGAGCACATATGGCTTATGGAAGGGGGGAGAAAGAAGAGCAATAAAACTCTAGTGGATTTTTTCCCTATCTTGAGTCTACACTCATTGATCCTTGTAGTTGTGAACCCCTTATGTTCACCTTCCAAACTCCTACCATAGTTTGAGTTTGCCATTCATGGAGGATTGAAGTGGTGGAGGAGCAAGTGGATTGATCCGGATCTTGGTTCAGATTGGTTGCTGGCAAGAGGTCGTATCACATTGTACTTCTTCTTGTTTATTAATAGAAATACTCATATTCTCGTCCATTAATGTTGTGAATGTTGTTTATTCTACATTGGGTTGCATTTACTTATAATATCATGGACCATTGCTATTGATGATGTTAATATTGTTTATACGTTATATGTACTTGTTGTATATTGTCTATCAAGACTAATTTGCAGATTCAAGTGCACGGATTGAAAGCTCCAACGGGGATCTACATCAAACGTTTGGATCGAGGTTGGTTATATTCTCCATTATCTTAGCATTGTCATTTATATAGCATAGCATTGAGAATTGAGTTAATTTCTGGTAGTCAGCTATCTGCTGTGGTCTGTCCCAAGCTATAGTGAGTTTTCTCCAATATAGAGATGGCGACTCCACTGGGGAAAACATCCATGTTTGGGAATTTTTTAGCATTAGTCCTTAATTAGAGTTGTTGTTTGTCGGAGCTCTGTGTCACTGATTGACCGTTGAGATACACTATAGAAAACTTGATTTTTCTGAGCCATTGGACTCTCTGTTTTCCCATTTGCCTTTCCTTACCCGTGGGCTAGCTTAGCTCTGCCCGCGTACACCCGCCTCTGTTTACTCTACTGCTCGTGGGTACCCGTAGGTTTTCCTTCGACAGTAGCGTACAACTACGGCTTTGGTTGATTTATGACTCTTGGTTGTTGCTGGGTTGGCTTTGGATGATCCTAAGTCTTTGTTGTCCTGTTTCTTAACTGTTCCATGCCTTGGTTGTGACCATAACTCTTATTTTCTCTTGGTTGAGCCTTGTTGGTTTTTTACCCATCTTTGGATTTAGCCTTATTGGTTTCTTCCTTTTGAGCTCATTCCTTTGGCTGAGTCGTACTGTTTGGTGTTTGTTGAGTTGTCTTAGTGATCTCCTTGGCATATCAGTGACTAGATAGTAGGATTTTGCTTGCATTTTTCATTTCCTTATATTGAAAAATGCAAAAATAAATACATATAGTTTTGCATTTTCCTTTTGCTTATAAGAGAAAATACAAAAAAAAATTGCTTTCATGTACTGCATCTTGCATTGAGTGCTTGCTGCTTTCATATAGGTTCTGCTTGTGCATCGAAAATATAAAAGGATTGCATTTTTATTTCGAAATCGTTGGGTTGATTTTGCATACTAGTGACATTGTTTTTATTGAATAAATGAGTCTAGGATTTGACGATTTTGCATACTATTGAGTCATACACATCATTAGTTTCACAACCATATCCCTTGAGTAACCACAGCCACTAAAATTAACGCTTAATCTTAAAATTGATTAGACCGATTTTATTTATAGGGTACACCAACTAGCATAGGTTTAGAGTCTTTGAATAGCTCATTGTGAGTTAACACTCCAAGACTACTAGACAAAACATTAGGTGTCTGACCAGGGAGTGGAGGAATCCATGGTATACATCGATGTTCTTAGGAAGCTCTACTCAAACCAGAGTTAAGCACGAGGTCATGGGAGGTTGGTTGAGGAGATATCCCTCTGATATCGGCTGAACGTGGGAGATATTTCTAGGATTTGTTCATATCTGGGGACTCTTGGGGGATTTGACCCTCATTGAGTTTCAGGCTCAGCTACCCTACCCATACAACGGATCCCACCTGCGACTATCCCCCTGAGCATTGGTTATATTGCGGTGACCATAGTTTCCTTACCTAGGTATCGCATAGGGTACTTCCAGTGGTTATGCTGTTTGTGTCCTGAGTCAGATAGGGATTAGACAACACAATTGTTTGTTGCCGAGGGTTACGGCCCTTTGCACGCAGTGAAGCCTGGGTGTCTCTATATCTGATTCGGTTACCTCCGGCTATAGTTTGGGAGTCTCAAGCCTCTCCTAGGCGAGACATACCAGCTCTAGTGTCGGGAGCTCATTTAGCCACTCTGTTTATCTACTCTTGGTTGTAGTTTCTCTAGGTGTGTGCTTTTGATTTACTGTTTTTGATCGATAGGTGGCCTTTAGGGGATGTTTTGATTTTATATTCTCTTCGGAGATATCGTGGCGCGGATTCCTACTCTCCGTCGATCCCGTCGGTTGGCTGGATTGCAGCCTGCCGAACTTTCACATCGCGTTGCTAAGGGACACTAGTGGGATCCCTCCGAGTCTCCGGATTCTTACGAGACTTACGTCCTAGACGTCATGACCGTTGCACACTCTGACATGGGAGAAATCCCTACGATTCCATCGGGTAGAGTTGAGCACACTTCAGACACCCCTGCTCCTCGTGAGGCGTGGGGGGGTGATCCACTTGAGACCCAACCTAGTTTGTTTGGTTTGGATCCACCCGAGACCCGACCTAGTTTGTTTGGTCTGGATCCACCCGAGGATGACCCGTTCGATCCTTCATATCCACATGGTTATCTACACGGGATACCAGAGTTTCATGATGATACAGGCCCTACGGTCAACCCTACCGCGTTCTCATATGGTATGCCGGATTACACCACAGTTGATCCTTTGGTAGCCATGATGGCGCCATTCATGGTGTTAGCAACACTGCACCCACTAGGGGCAATACCCTCCCCGGGGGCACCACGTTGTCCACTCACACACATAGTATGGGGACCAGTCGCGTTCCTCCTAACAATGCTAATGTTGGAAGAAAACTGCCTCCTAGGGCTGCCCAACCTAATAGGAACACTGTTCGAAACACATCTCTCCATCCACCACCTAACACGCATATCGCTACTCGTCAACCCAGGGCCACTTTCATGAATGTTAATGCTCCTCCTAACCACGAGGGTGGACATATACCGCACACTTTTGCGTCCACCGCTGCTACTAGTAATACTAATGTAGGAGGTGGGAATATATCTTATCCTCATGGTCATAATGCCACCATTCCTACTACTAGTAACACCAACATTGGGGTTGTGAATACTTCTCATGCGTTAGGTCACCACACGACTGCTCATGCTAATGCTGGGGGTGGGAACATACCTCACCATTACGGTCATTACAACTTGGTTCCCGCTACGAATAGTACATATATGCCCCATACTTATGGTGGCAACCCTTACTACAACACAGTCGGTGCTGGCCATCAGTAAAACCCACCTCAATATGGTGCCCAAAACACTTATATACCTGCTTACTCTCATATGGGTCAGGTCGGAGGAGGTTATCAACCTTATGGCCATGGTCAAGCTTATGGTCCGTCAGGTCCTCATTATCAGCAGTTTAATGCTCATGGTCAAGCTTTTGGTCCACCTTATAATTCGGTTCCGTTAAACCAACCTTTTATGGGAGCTTATAATCAAGCTTTCCAGCCGCAGCTCCCGTTCCTTGCACGCTTGAATCTTATGGATCTTTCGAAGCTCACGAATGATCCGGTGTGTCATGACCCTAATTGGCCTCCAGTCCTACCAAGCTCCCTTCGGACATTCCTAAGTTTGAGGGGAAAGGTGGTGAGGGCCCGGGTGATCATGTCACAACGTTTCACCTTTGGTGCTCCTCCAACTCGTTGAATCACGATTCCGTTAGATTATGACTATTTCAACGCACCCTCATGGGGAAAGCTGCAAAGTGGTATGTTGAGTTGCCCGGGAACACCTATAGGGGATTCAATGAGATCGCTTTGGTTTTATTAGACCATTTCCAATTGCCAGTTCGCTATGATACTGACACTGAACTTTTGTCTACCTTCCGTCAGAATAAGGCCACACATATTTCTGACCACGTTCAAGAGTGGCATCGGCGGAAGAGGTTAGTGAAAGCCAACATTCCTCCAGAGTTTCTGTTGGAATGGTTCCTCAAGTCTCTACTCCCATACATTGCGAAGGATGTTTCGATGTCCGGCATTGCGACTGAGGAACAAGCCATCTTGAAATTCCAGCAGTTAGACTTACTATACTCTCAGTCTGGCATTTTGTATGACATTATTCCTGACACACCACAAACACACCATGAGCCCAAGTCAATTCCTGGACCACATGTCAATGGCATCGTGGGATCCGCAAGTACTCACCCTGTAGATTTGGTGGCTAATCAAATCCAAAAAATTTCGCTAAACCAGTCTACTCTCAGACAGGTTCACACCTTGTCCACTTCCACCCCGTCGTCTGATGTACACAATGTGAAATCAACAAAACCGTCAGGTAACCAACAACCCGGCGGTAAGAAAAAGGGGAGAAACAACTGTAGGGGTGGAAACAATGGGAATAACAATAATAGCAATTGCAATACCCCTTGTAAAGAGAATTCCAACCCTCCTCGGGAAGGCGGAAATGCTGGTGAGGACCGTAAACCTAGGTGTAAGGTGAAGTTTCCTTGCAAGCTCTGTGGGGAAGATCATCTTACTCACTTATGTCCTCGAATCGAAGAAGCATCGAAGCATTTGGCACAGAGCCCAACTGTGTTAAAGGATCCCCTTCCTCATCATCAAAACATGACTTCGCATGCTCCCACCACCAGTTATGGACCTACTGAGACGACAACGTCTTTTTCAGATACTAGTGGTTGTGGATGTGTGAATATGGTTCAATCGGAGGTTAGTGTTGCCACTCATCAACGAGATTATGGTGCACCACAACCTAATATGGGGAGTGAGCCTCCCCCTCCTCCTGATAATTCCTTGCATATCAAGAAGCCCTCTAATATGCCGTGGATATCGAAATTTGTTCTTAAGCGCTCTACGCATAATCCTAATGCTCGAGCCGCCCATAACTACTCAATTAAGGAAGATTTGGGCCAAACTCCGTGTGTCATGTCGGCTCTTGAGGTCTTGCAGGCCTATCCTTCTCAAAAGCATGCCCTTTTGAGTGCGTTAGGAGTTCAAGATGGGGGAAGTCCCAGTGTTATCAAGTTCGACACTACTGATGTTCAACCTCGCTTACCTTACCACGTGGCTTTTCAAATCCAGGTGGCGTTCCTTCAAAATTTTGTCAAACGTACTATGGTTGACGAAGGTGCCTCCGCGTCAGTAATGTCGTTAACTTGTTGGAAAGCTCTAGGCTCTCCTCCTCTACTCGCATCTAGAACCACGCTCACTGCATTCGATGGTCGATCTTTTAAGCCGCATGGAATTATCCCTTCCCTTGTTGTCTTCCTGGGAGGTAAATCTGTGCCTATTGAAGTCGAGGTGGTTGATGCGCCCATCGACTACAGCCTTTTACTGGGTCGGAATTGGATGTACGTTATGAAGTTTGTCGTGTCTACTGTATTCAAAGTTATTTGCTTTCCTCATGAAGGCAAGATTGTGACCATCGATCAGCTGGATTTTGTTAACACTCCTTCCACAGCATCCACGGGATCCATAGTCCTGCAGGTTATTGATTCTCAGCCGGCAACTAGGAACATAGGTGTTGGTATATACCCTTCATTGATGCGAACTTATAGTTTTCCTGCACCTGTGAATTTTATCGGAACCATTTCTAATGATGCATCTCCTCCTTTGCATAATATGCCATTTCGGACTTCCTATTGTAATGATCCGTGGACTTTACCGTCCACGAGTTCTACGTCTGGAGACATTGCGCACATCGAGATGTCTGTGCCACTATCTGTAGCTGAGCTTGCTTACCAGCATATTCAACAAGCCACTACAGAGCCGGATCTCTCTTCTTCTCAGACAGTCGAGGAAGATCCCGTTACGCTGTCGGTTTGGGCAGCCAACTCATCTTGTTCACACGACTACCTTGATGACACTTTGCCTTCAGATGAAGCTATTATCGAGGCTATGTGTGGTAGTGAGAGACCTTGGGAAGATATGCACCATCGCTCTTATTTCCTTCCCAATCTCAAGCTCGCCAAACAGGAAGAGTTTAGGATGACTCTAGCAGAGATGGTTGGTCACCCTGTGACTCTTTTAGGGTCGCATGATATTTTTGTGGAGGGGAATATGGCTAATATTTCCCCGACTACGTCGATCAACATCTCTCATACTCCTGGAAAGATTGAGAATGTCTACATCGGTGACGATTGCACTCCTAAGGAGATTGCTATCTACACTAAATTGTTTACAGAACTCTGGGAAGCTTTCGCTTGTTCATATGAGGAGATGCCAGGAATAGACCCCCGCATTGTTGAACATGAGATTAGAACGTATCCCAATGCTAAACTGGTTCGACAACGCTTACGTGCTGTGAACCCTAAGAAAGCAGCCGCTATCAAGGAAGAGGTGGAGAAACTGCTCAAAGCTGGTTTCATCTACCCCGTTCCCCTTACCGAATGGGTGTTAAACCCCGTTCCTGTGGATAAGAAGCAGGGAACGACCCACGTATGCACCGATTTTAGAGATTTGAACCGTGCATGTCCGAAAGACAACTTCCCCACGCCATTCATCGATCAGATCTTGGATGATTGTGCGGGAAGTGAAATTTTTTCATTCATGGATGGCTTTTCAGGCTATAACCAGATTCAAATCAAACCCAAGGACCAGCATAAGACAACTTTCATTTGTCCTAGGGGAATGTTTGCATATCGGAAAATTCCCTTCGGCCTTAAAAATGTCGGAGCTACGTTTCAGCGTGCCATGACCTACGCCTTTCACGATCTTAAAAAGATTATGGAGGTTTTCTTAGATGATCTCGCCGGCCATTCTCGCAAAAGAGTGGACCACCCCAAGCACCTCTGCCTGATTCTCGAACGATGTATACGTTACAAGATTCGATTGAATCCTAACAAGTGCATCTTTGCTGTAAGGACTGGTCGCCTTCTGGGCTTCATAGTTTCGAAAGAGGGTATTAGAGTCGATCCTCTTAAAGTTGAGGCAATACTTTGGTTGCCTCCTCCGCACAACTTGTTACAACTTCAGAGCCTCCAAGGGAGAGCTACTTTTATGCGTCGATTTGTAGTCAATTATGCTAATCTTACCAAAGGTTTCGCGCGCTTATTGAAGAAAGACACACCTTTTATCTGGGATGAGCAAGCTCAGCAGTCTTTCGACGCCCTTAAAAAATATTTGGTATCGGCCCCTGTGCTTCGTCCACCAGACTTCGCACGAGATTTTATCCTTTATGTGGTTGCGTCTCAAGAGACGATTGGCATGGTCTTAGTTCAGATTGATGACGCGCTCGTCGAGCATGTTATCTATTACCTTAGTCAAAATCTAGTAGACGCTGAGCTAAGATATACTCATGTGGAAAAGCTGGCGCTTGCGACTGTCCATGCAGTCGAGCAGTTACGACATTAGATCTTGCTTAGAACAACCACAGTTGTAGCACATATCAATCTGTTTCAGTTCGTGCTATCATGACGTCTTATAGGGGGGAAGTACAATAAATGGATTGTGATCCTTCAGGATTTCGATCTCGATTTTGCTTCGGTGAAATCGTTGGTGTTTGCTGAGCTTATGTCGGACCTTCCAAGACTTGATGAGGATGTCATTCATGAAGATTCCTTTGTGGATGAGCACTTATTTCTTATCTTGTCTGAGGACCCTTGGTATCGGGATGTCATTGTATATCTACAAACTTTGAAGTTTCCTTCGCATTATTCACGAGACGAGCGATGGCATGTGAAACATCATGCTAAAGATTATACTATCGTCGGTGACACTTTGTATCGCCGAGGAAAGGATTCCATTCTCCGTCGTTGCTTAACTCACGAAGAAGTGGAAGAGATGCCACCCATTCTCCGCCATTGCGTGTGGCAGTCAAGAGACTGCCATTCTCCGTCGTTGCGTGTGGCAGTCACTTATCCAGGCTTGCTACAGCCCAACGTATTATGCGAACTGGTTACTTTTGGCCTTCAATATTAACGTTGTGAAGAGATGCCACCCTTGCCAGGTGTTCTCCCAGAATATACACTCGCATCCAACGCCCCTTCATCCGGTTGTCACCGTCGGCCCCTTCACCAAGTGGGGGGTGGATTTCATGGATTGCAAACCATCTTCAGCTGGGGGGCATCACCATATTATAGTGGTCATGGACTACTTTTCCAAATGGGCTGAGGCCATGCCTACCGTAAAATCCGATGGTGCTACAGCAGCCCATTTCGTGTTCAATCAAATTATCACTCGGTTCAGTATCTCGAAAGAGATTGTCACTGACCATGGCAGTCACTTTCAGAACAAGATGATGGAGGATTTGTCACTCAAGCTTGGGTTTCGTCAAGAACACTCATCTTCTTATTATCCCCAAGCAAATGGTCAAGTTGAAGCAGTTAATGAGTCTTTGAAGACCATTCTCCAACGTACCATCCAACAAAGCAAGAACAACTGGCACATCATGTTATATCCTGCTTTGTAGGCGTATCGAACCGCAGTCAAGACTGCCACCGGGTTCTCACCATTTCAGTTAGTACACGGTGTGGAGTCGATTTTACCGATTGAATGCGAAATCCCTTCGCTCAAATTGGCCATAGAGATCCTCCCTGATACGACAGGTATTGAGCAACGTTTAATCCACGTTGAGAAGCTTGACGAGCAACGTCGAGATGCCGCTGTGGCTATAGATGCCAACAAACATCGTGTCAAGGTTCAATATGATAGGTCTGTTCGTCCCCGGCAATATGCTGAAGGTGACTTGGTCCTCTTATATGACCAAGCTAAAGAACCCCTGGGAGCATGCAAGTTTAACCCCATGTGGCACGGTCCTTACATTGTGAGGCATGTCTTGGAAAAAGGAGCCTATGAGTTGGAAGACTATAAGGGGACTGTCTTGAAGGAGCCTAGAAATGGGCTCTACCTCAAGCGGTATTACGCTTGAACTTTTAGTTCGAGCTAGTGCCCTTTGTACACTATTGTATAGTTATTTCTGTACATAGTTTAGCTTGCTTTTGGTTTTCGGGTCTGCTGATTCGCTTCCGTTTGATTGACAGATGTCAGCGGAATTTCCTATGTTCTTAGGCTTCGCGGATGGTGCTAGCCGTCATACGCATCAACTTGCTTTTGCTGCCTGGGTTATTTATTCGCCTGACCATCTAGTTGTGTCTTCAAGAGGTGCTTGTCTCGGTCCTACATCTAACAATGTGGCTGAGTATAGTGTCGTGATTGAGTTACTTCGGGATGCTATTTCACATGGCATCCAGTCTTTAGAAGTCCGCCTGGATTCACAACTGGTTGTGTCTCAGTTGAATGGTCAATACCGTGTGAGAGATCCTACGCTACTACGGAAATTCCTAAGGGTAAGACTCTTGGAACGACATTTTGTTTCAATTACATACATACATGTTCCGAGAAGTGTTAATCATATATCTGATGCATACGCTAACTATGTATTAGATTGGAATTTGTCACATTCATATTGAAGCACACAAATAAAAGAAGACATTCACATATAGTAGAACCGGAGAACCAAAGTTTTTATAAATAATATGTCCAAAATGGTAGTGTCATGATACAAAACTGGAGCCCGTAGCCCTAAAAAATATACATATCGATACAAAAATGAGATCCTGAGATATGTACTCCATATGAGGAGGCCTAGCTGCCACCCCGACAGGATGTGTCTCATAGAAGTACTGCACTACATTTGCTATCCGCTGCAGTAGTCGTACCCAATTACCCGGCACCCCCACTACCTGGCGCTGCATAGCCTCTGGAAGCTGTGCCACCTCTGCCTGTGGAACCCTGGCAGTCATCTGTGATATGTTGCACCGCAGAGTCTGTAGTGTCCACTCTGCTGCAACACCTTCCATCTCACCACCCTTGCCCCGACGACGATGTCTTGGGAAACCATCGAGTCTCACTGGGCCCTTGTCTGTGAGAAAACAATCAAACATTAATACATGATACTACCCCCAAAAAAGATTTTTGCATTAACATCTATAATAAAAAAATCCATAAAAATTTAATACACACAAAAACCTAAAAAGAGTACTCACCGATGTCTCCGAACACTGCATCTAGTGGGAGAGGCATGTCCCGGTCCTGCCGAAAATCTATCCCTGCATAAGGGTAGTCATCTATTGCTATGACCTATCGATCCCACCAGTGAAAGAAATCCTCTGTATACAGTGATGCCTGATGGCCACCACCCTGTCATGTCAAGAACTCATCCCACCGGGTCATGGCTGGGTCACGGAGACTATGAGGAGGGACCTCAACCCTCGGACTAAGCCCCGGAACCCGCTCGAAGAAGAAGCTGCACAAAATACTGCCATACCCGAATTTTTTCGCATCCCCCTGCTTGCAATCTGTTAGCTGGGTCTTAAGAGACCCCAGTAGCATAGTACACCAGTCAAACATCATAGGTTGCATGCACTGTGATGCATAGAACATAACCGGTCTCAATGCCTGGTGAAGAGCTTTGGATCCAGTGATCCGCACTAAAGTTGCCACGACAACCTTCATACTCAGATTGACTATGGCTCAAATGGGCACCTGACTTCCTACTGCCCTAGTATTTGGAACACAATATCTCTCTATGTAGTCGGGGATGGTGATCCCACCACCCACAGTCCGAGATCGAAGGATTTCCACCTCACCTCGGCGGGACAAACCTGTGATGAAATAGATATCTTCCACCTCCAGTGAAAGTATTTTCCCGTCTAGGTTGAAGTTCTGTGCATAACATCCCAATAGTCTATAAAACGACGGAGCAATAGGTTTTGGGCCCTCAAACCCCCTATGCTCCAGAACTTGTATAAACCACATACTTGCAACGCTTGCTGTGCACGCAGACCATTACGAACAGCCTCATCTACTTGGTCATGTTCCCTCTCCCTCCACTCTAGAACCATCCTGGAGTGAGAAAAAAAAAAGATTTTAGTCAATTTCCTTTGCAAAATCAACTTCACGGCTGTACCCGCGGGAAAATTTGCATACAGTGGCGGGTACCCACGGTCAACCTGTGCATTGACTGTGAGTATGATTCCCTACCCACGACCCGCATAGTAGTAGCCCGCGGGTAGCGCTGAAGCCATTTAGGGCTCGGCTAAACTAAAAATCCAACCAATGAAATTTGAAATAAAAACATTGAAATGGAAGATGGGGATGAGAGTACCAACCTGCTCCTGACGGTTCGATGAACAGACGCCTGTAGCTCCTGGAATCAACAACTGAACTTTGAGGTGAAAACTAACCACAAAACTCCAAATGGGTAAATAGTAAAAATGAATTGTAAATTGTAAATTTTTGTTACTATTTATAATTTTCAAGACCCACTTGTCTATAGTTTTCGTCGTTATAAGCTGTTTTGAACTAATATACCGTCTTGGAGTAGCATTTTTTACCAGATCTCTTCGACGGAAGTTGTTTCCGAGCATTTCACACCTACGGCAGGTACGTTTCACACCTGGCATATAGGTTAGATGTCATTTTTCACATGCATTATGCATTTGACCTTTTGACCACTTTCATGAACCCTAGGTGCGACCCCGCTTCTTAACCGACACAGAACCTTCACATTGCTATAGAAGTGTCGTTATGTGGTGGTAGGGATTTTCCGAACATGGGCACCCTAGTTAGAACCCCTTTTTTGCATTCCGGTGCCCATATCATTGTCTGTCCTTAGGATTGGGAGTCCTTTGTAGTTACTCCATGACATTGCAATAAAGACTCATACTCTTCTTTGTCTTATGCTGGCCATCTCCCTTAAGGACTCCCCTCAGTTATATCATGTTGTGATTGCATTACATCATCCTGTTTGCCGCTTGAGCCTTGTGCCGACTCCCGCTTACTCAGTTGTTAGCCTGGTGCCTGAGCACTTTTCCCTGTCGAGCCTTGCAGAGCTTCCATTTGTCCTTCACAATGTGATGACCTTTTGACCCTGAGGGAACACACCCCCAAGTGTCCACATCCTGCATACGCTTCCTTGCATTGATCATAGGTATGTTCCACTGCTTGGGACTAGTCTGCTCGCTATTTGACACTCGTTCCCTCACTTGTTGTACTATAAGCAATTTTATTCTTTTTCAAGCTTTCCCCAAATATGGAAAAGACCAAAAAAATCAAATATTCCAAAAAGCCGGACGGGATTATGGTTACTACTTCTAGATTGGCAGCTATTGTGTCACCTTTGAACAAAGCATTCATTCCACTCCGTACATTATGAGTTGGGACTATAGTTGGACCTTAGGAGATGTACTTGTTTCTTAGTTTACTCCATCGATTGGTTAAGCTTCCAGTCATTATGGAGCCCTTTGTGGTTCCTCCTGCATAACACAGTCTATATCGAGTCTATGCTGCCTGAGTCTATCCATCTGCTCATGCTCTTGTTCAAAGGAAGTCCTGAAACCAGATTCGGCCACTCCTCAGATCTCTTGACTATTGCATGTCGGCCATCCCTATTGAGTTATTCCGTTTCACCTGAGATCTTCCAAATCTTTCAGCATAGATGGTACCTCATGTTGGTTGATGGGGGATGCCCTAATGCCCTCCTTCCAACGAGTCTCGTTCCGTTGACTTCAACCCATTTATTCTGGGACTTGAGGCTTAGAGTTCGGTTGAGTACCTTGAGGCTTGCAGTCATTAGTGGCAGGTTCTCTCTCCATCGACAGTTTTGGGAATACATCAATGTCCCCTAATCGATGGATTCATCCTGGTGTTCGACTTCAACACATTTATTCACACTCCGATGATTGTGCTCGGTGCCTTGATGCCCATATTCATTATTGGTGGGTTATCTCGTGTCTATTAACGGTATACATCATTGACCGGTAATCAGATGATGTCACATCAGGTTCGACCCCAACTCCTTTATTCACTTGATGGGACTTGCACCGTCGAAGACTTGTGTAGAAGACCCTAGGCGATAGTGGCATTCAGTATGCTACTTATGATTATGACTTTACATCTGAGATATCACCTCTCAGATATCAGCAATTTGTACCTCCAGTTTGCACCAGTTGTTTCCTTTTCAGCAGGAGAAATCAATACTTAATACTTATCATAAAGGTTTTTTTATAGGAAGACCCAAAATAAATCCCTATGAATGGATCTCGTAGAGATACAAAATAGTTATCCAATAGAGTTACAAACTTATTTCAATGTGATTAGCCACACCGAACTAGCCATTCATTTCTATTCACTTCACTCCTATTTATCCTGCTATTTCTTTGGACAAACCAGATATAGGATCCAAACAAACCTCTGTTCATTTGTGTAGACAAGATACTTCTAAGCCGATTAAGCACTTTGACTTGCCGATGAATGACTCTAGGTAGGAAAATAAAAAATAATCTTTCTTTTCCTGGCACTTAAATTGAGAAACATCAACTATCAATATAAAATAAATCATTGCCAGAAGAGATATCCTAACATCAAAATCTATTACAGAAATAAGTATCCATATAAAAGAAAGCATTACAAGAAGAGATAGCCTAACATCAAAATCTAAATTACATCTGATAACCGCTTCATAAATTTTGAGATAAGGACCAATCTATGATGCACCAAATTAAAGACACATTTTGTTTGTTTGTTGTATAAAAGTCAAACAAACGACCACCATAATTTTTCTTCCCATAAATGGTTGGACTATTAGGTGGTTGTTGGATGGATCTGTAAGAAGTAATACAAATTGAAATTTCACTTTAAACATGAATTTGTCAAGAGAGAGTTTATGATGACAATAATTGGCTCTACATACAATAATTATTACATTTGGAATAAAATCACATTTTAAAATTGCATTAACAAAAAAAATTAAGCATTCGCCAAGCTTTTTATTCCCCCTTAATGACATTTTTTTTAATTCATGACATTGATGTTAGCATCTTAAAACTTTATTTTGGAAAAGCATTAGTAAATATGTTTCCAAGGCGATATTCAAACTAACAAACTTTCAAAAGATATGTTTTTTCTTGTACAAGATTAAATGCATTAAATGATGTCGAAAGTCAATGTGTTTGCTTGTGTTGTGGAATACTTGATTCTTTGTCATGGAGATTGTTCTTTGGAGATTGTTCTTTGGTTGTCACAATAAATTTTGACGAGCTTACAAAAAATCATTCCCAAATCTTCAAACAATATTTCCATACAAATGGCTTGTGTGCATGTTGATGATGCTACAATATATTTTACTTGAGATGTAGATTGAGCAACCGTGAATTGTTTCTTGCTGCTCTAAGAAATAATCTTTCCTGCAAAGATAAAGGCAAAACTGGAAGTTCTCTTTTGATCATCCAATAAACCTTCCCAATTTGCATTTGTGTATGTTGCAATATTGGATACTAGCATTATTAAACAATCCATAAAACTTGATACCACTTACATATCTGAGAATATTTTTGCTACTCATCGATGAGACTCATGAGATTGATGCATGATCCTATAAACCAAACTTACACCAAACATGATATCTAGTCTTATGGCAGCCAAATACATAAGGATGCCAATCACATGTCTATAAAGAATGGCATTACAAAGTGAAGTTTCATATTCCTTAATCAATTTACTCTTGACGACAATGGGAGTGATCACAGGTTTACAAGCTTGCATGTTAAATTATTTCAACAAGTCTTCAACATATTTTAATTGTCAAATGGATACACTTGTTTGATCAATTTGCATACTAAAAAAATATTGCATTTCTTCGAGAAACAAACATCTCAAATACATATTTCATAGCCTTTTTAAATTCCTCCACAAGCAAGAATGAGGTGCCCATAAATAGTATATCATCTACATATAAGCAAATAATGATGAAATCTAATCCAACAAGCTTTTTGTACATAGTGTTATTAGAATAAAATTTAACAAATCCATGATCACGAAGATAGTTATCTACCCTAGAGTACCAAGCTCTCAAGGCTTGTTTGAGGCCATAAAGAGTCTTTTTAATCCTGTAGACTATGTCTTCTTTACCTCCATCAATAAAACTTTGTGATTGTTAACCATAAATTCTTTCCTTCAAATATCCATTTAAAAAGGAAAATTTAACATACATTTGAGAAACTGACAAATTTAACTCAAATGTTATCAAAGGGAAGGTTCTTATCATTTCAATTCTCACTACAAGAGAAAATATCTCCTCATAGTCAATGCCTAGCTTCTTCTTGCACATATCCTTTTGCAACTAATTGTGCCTAATATTTTGAAATACTTCCATCCTTATTACATTTTATCTTATAGAACACTTTACTCCAATAGTGGATTTTCCATGAGGGAGATAAACTAACCCCCATGTATTATTCTTCTCAATCTATGACATCTCATCATCCATGGCTTGCACCCATGGCTCATTAGTGCAACCCTATTTATAATTAAAAGATTCAACATATGTCGAAGATAGAAAAGCATAATTATTTTCAGCATATCTAGATGTTTCAAATATCTCCTTTAAGCTTCTTGATTTCCCTATGCTATCCCTGCCACAATACCTTGTGTTGGCGGGCAAAACCACCCTATAGTAAGGAAACTGATACTATCAACTGAAAGGGGATGACAGGTAAGTGTATTAACTGCATTACATAGATGTTCATGAAAAGAAATAGGTTATAGGCCTTGAGAACATACCTTTCGAATGACGTTCGATCCTAGCTCTTATTTGATCTTGCGCTCGATCCTCAAGTCCACTTCCGTTCATTAAACCTGCAATACAAGTACCTTTCTCAGCGTATCTTGGATAATATATAATGATTGAAAGAGACAAGGCAATTTAAACATTCAATATTAACCAAAACAAATCCAAACTAGTATACAACTTCAATGAACACTTAATTTGGGACAAGAAAGACACTTCAACCTTTTATTGTCAAATGCAAATTGATGTTACAAAATATACCTGACTTTGTGACATGCTCTTGCAACTTGATCATGGGTTCTTGCTCTTCTCTGGCTTGGAAGGTGGCTCCAGTATTCTTCAAGCCAAATGGCATCTTCTGGTAAGCGAAGGTCCCCCACGGGCAAATGAAAGTTGTTTTATGCTGGTCTTCGGGTTTAATTTGTATTTGATTGTATCCCGAAAAACCATCCATGAAAGAGAACATCTCATGTCCCGCACAAGCATCTATGATTTGATCGATAAACGGTGTAGGATAGTTATCTTTCGGACAAGCTTTGTTCAAGTCCCGGAAGTCAGTATAGACTCTAATGGCACCTTGCTTCTTATCAACCGGAACGGGGTTTGAAACCCATTCCGTCATGTCAATCGGATAGATGAAACCGACTTTAAGCAACTTTTCAACCTCCGCCTTAATGGCGGCCGCTTTTCTAGGGTTCACAGGACGGAGCTTTTGTCTCACAGGTTTTGCGTTAGGGTATGTCGTGATGACATGCTCCATGATGGCTGGGTCTATACCTGGCATCTCCTCATATGACTAGGCAAAAATGTCGCAAAATTCTTTAAAAAGTTTTGTATACAGAGCGATCTCTTCTGGAGAACAGTCTGCACCAATAAAAATGTTTTCCACGACCCCGGGTTTGGTGGAAATGTTGATCGGAATTGTTCTTGATATATTAGCCATATTTCCTTCAGCATACATAGCTCTCGAAGTAGAAGGAGAATATGACAAATCAACCAATCCACCAGGTCTCATAGGGAATTCCCCTCTCTCAATCCTGTCTAGATCTGGAAGCATGTAGGACCTGTGGTGCATATGCTCCCATGGTTGGTCCAGGCCCATCATGACTTCTAAGATGGCTTCATCAGACGGAAAAACCGTGTCTAAACAATCGAACGAGTGAGTGGAATTCAGTGACCATGCCGGAGCATAGTCCATATCTGACTTAGCAGAGACTGGCGGAGTCATGATATGTTCCATTGCATCATGTTGTGTTTCCATATAGGCCACTTCTGCAATGGATGGAGGCACAAAAGGTTCTGACGTAGTGGGAAGGATCCAAGGATCAGTTCTTAAACCAACCGTGAATGTTTCGGTAGCAGTACCCACATCAGAATGCATAAAAAGAACAGGGGAGGGGAGGTCGAAAGTGACTGTTAATGACCTGTACAACCCTGCTCCTAAACTCTCATTAACCGGGGCGGTTTGATCAACTAAGGGAACTGTGGTCTCTGAAGAAGTCTGGTTGTTTCTCTGAGTGAAAGAAAGCTGATCGACTGTAACGACCTTATCTTCAAACGGGAACATAACAAATCGAAAAACTGTCGATGCAATAGCTCGCATGGCATACGTCCAGCTCCTACCTAATAACATATTGTAATCAAGCGGAGCGTCCAGAACTTATACTTCTACAACAACTATCTTACTGGCCAATGTGACATCAAATGATGGCAAAACCCCATGTGGGCGGAAAGTCCTGCCATCAAATGCAGTAATTAGTGTGTTAGAAGCGGCTAACTCGGGGGAACCCAAAGCTTTCCAACAAGAAATTGACATTACGCAGGTCGACGCGCCCTCATCTACGACAGCTCGTCTGATGGTCATTGGGCCATGGACGACTTCAATCTGGAGAGCAACGTGGTAGGGAAACCGGTATTTGATATCGGTCATATCAAATTGCCCAGACATGTTAGAGGATTCCATACTTCCAATAGCTGCCAGAAGTGCATTCCGTTGTAAAGGACAACTTTGCAAGACTTCTAGGTAGACATGGCACAAGGGGTCTGGGCTAAATCTTCAACCACATTGTAGTTGGAGGCGACCCGAGTGTTGGGATTGTGCGATGCCCGTTTCAAGACAACTTTCGGGATCTTGGGCATTGTGTCCACAGGTATGTGGAGTGGAGTGGAGGATTCTGGAATCTCTTTATCCTTTTTCTGTGCATCCGAGGTATAATTCCTAGCTCTCGTTTGTAAGAGTGCATTCGAATTAACCATGTTAATAAAAGTTTGATCAACCGTAGCATGTGTAGTGCCCCCAGTGTTGGAGGTGCCAGAAGTTGAGCTCTGCCCCTTAGGGAATGGATCTTTCAGTACGACAGGCTTCTTTTCTCTTAATAGCTTATGGGCTTCTTCAAGCAGAGGGCATTGGTGAGTAAGGTGGTCCTGCTTGCAAAGTTTACAACGGAACTTAACCTTCTTTTTCTCTTTGTTACCCTCTTCGGCATTCTCTTTTTGGGCTTCTGATGGTTCCCCTCTCCTTTCTTGCCCTTTTTTTTATTATTGGGCTACCGAGGGCCCTTTTGATTGTTCTGAACCTGGTTGACAGGCTCAGAAGTAGAAGGAGAGGTTGTGACGGAAGAAACTTCTGCAGTCGATTGTTTGACAGATAAGGCATGAACCTGTTTGGTCAATGCTTCGAAAGTTGCAGAGTCAACTGAACCCACTATGCTGTCAGCATGTGGTCCAGGTTTAGGTCTACTCAGATCGGTATTCGATCGCGGTGCATCAGGTATGATCTCATACAGTAACCCGAATTGTGCATAAATGAGATCTAACTGCTGGGTCCGTAGGATGGCTTCTTCCTCATTAGACACTCCAGACGTAGCTACTTCCTTAGAAATGTAAGGAATGAGTGATTTCAAATACCACTCAAGAAGGAATTCTGGAGGTATGTTGGCTTTAATGAGCCTCTTCCATCTTCGCCACTCCTGAATGTGGTCAGATAAATGAGTGGCTTTATTTTGCCTAAATGTAGACAAAAGGTATGTTCCGGCATCATACCGAACAGGAAGCTGGAAGTGATTCAAAAAGACAGCCGCAAGATCCCCAAAATTAGAGAATGTAGCTGCAGGTAACTCAATGTACCATTTGGCTGCAGCACCGGTTAAAGTCCTTTGGAACAGTCTCAATCTAATGGAATCTTCATTTAATGAGTTCGAGGAACACCATAAATGGAAAGTAGTGACATGGTCACCAGGGTCTTCACCTGTTTTGCCTTCGAACTTTGGAATGTCCGAAGGTAACTTGGTAGGAACTGGTGGCCATGTAGCGTTATGATACACTAGATCATTGGTCAGTTTGGAAATATTTGGCAAATTTAAAATTTCCAGAAATGGTAAACGAGGCCGGTAAGACGGTACTTGATAAGCTGGGGTCAAAAAAGGGGAACCACCCATGGTTTGACCCGTGAACTGCTGGTAGGGATTGCCCCCAGCCGTCTGCTGGTAGGGGTTTCCCCCAACCATCTGTTGGTAAGGGTTGCCCCCGTCCATCTGTTGATAGGGGTTTCCACCTACCATATGTTGATAGGGGTTGCCCCCAGCTACTTGTTGGTAGGGGTTGCCCCCTGCCATCTGTTGTTGCACGAAAATATTATTGAAATTTTCCCACCCATATGAAAGTGGGTTAGTGCTCTGTGGGTTCGTCCACTGTGGCTAGGTGTTAGCCCCGCTATATTGCTGGTTAAAAATATTACCCCCTCCCCCTGAAAATAAGGAAAAAGGGACATTACTTGCAGGCATATTACATTGATTCATGTTGGGACCTGCAAAGGTATTGAAACCAGTGGTAGCTGACGTAGACGGTGCGGTCATGGTACTCATGACAGACACGGTTGCAGAAGCACTTGGCCCTACAGCGGGTGTGGAAATCCAAGTACTGGGTATCTGATATAACGGTTGAAATGCAGGTGGCACTAAATTGACTGTACTGCTAGGTCCAACAGTAGGTGTAGAGGTAGATGCCATAGTTGTTGAACTCGGCATACCTAACGTACCAGTATTAAAACTGAAAGACGGAGTAGACACAGAGGTTGTCTGTGCCTAACTCGGTGTAGCAGTAAAAGGAGGATTTACAGTATTAGTGTTCATACCTATGGTGGGAGTTTGTGGAACTCCCTGTTCACCTCCTAGAGTAGACATCAAATGTCTAGGCAAGAAATTATATGCACTGTAATCGGGTTGCTGGAAACCAATAGGTAACATAAGCGGATTTCTAGGATTGGTCAGAGGAGGATTAAAGGGAGTGCTATACTCCGCAGAAGTAAGATCTTCAATCTCAACTAAACTAAAATGTTGTTGATCTGGAGTACCTGGTTGTGGTTCCTCAGGAACCTCTATTTCAGGATTTTCTATTGTTGTTTGTTGTTCTTCAGGAAACTCAATTTCAAGTGGTAATTCCTCAGGAATTCCTATTTCAGGATTTTCCGTTGTAAAAATTTCCTCAGGAAGTTCTGTTTCAGGAATGGTTTCTAAAGAAACACTGGGGTTTACCCGCTGTCGTCTAGCTAGCGGTAAAGGTTCTGTTCTAAGTGGCGAAAGGTTATGAAGCCTTATCGATCTACAAAGTTCTTGGATCTCCATGATTTTATATATATAAATAAAAACTAGAAAACCTAGTGGCCACTACGACTAGGGGGCAAACAGCACGCCAACTAAAAAGTCCTAAGTATGCAAACCAAGCAAACGAGATGCCTTCCGGAGAAGAGTCTGGGATGATGAGGGCCCAGAACAGATCAACGAAGGAAGAAGAACAGTTACCCAGGGTCCACAATACAATGACTAAGGGTGCAAGCGCTGGAATCACCCAACCGCCCTCCCAAAGACCTGCAAGGGATTTCCTCCCATGTCTGTCCTAGGTACAACATATATACCCTCTGCTGTCACCTGTGTATGAACCTATGGTCAGATACTAAGGATACCACAACACCGAAAACTCCTGGGGGAACAGTCGTTGGTCGAATCAGAAGGCATGGGCAGGGTAACTGAGCCCGAAACTCAAAAGAGTCCCCATACGCGATCCAATCCTGGTATATGCTCGAAACAGAAAGTAGAAGGAGTATTCCCAACAATCTGATCTCACAAGACCTACTGCATAGATCCCAGGCAAGCTTTGAGTGAAATGGATTTACCTGTGATAGTCGAACTACAATTTTTGCGTAATGTGTGATCTTGAGTGGTTTAAGGTGATTTAAACTCAAGATCCTAACCAAGACTAGTTGGTGTAGTGTATCCCTAAAAAAAAAAAATTGTTTCTATTTCATTTTATTAAAAAAAAATTAGGGCTGTTATTACTCAAAAGGTAGTGCGTTTGTGTGGCGTGGTTGCAACAGAAAAGCAAAAGTGCATAAATTCTAACTTTCGACAACAAAACTCTTTTTATTTTATTTTTTCATTTAAAATTCTTTTCCATACTGAAAAACTGAGCAAATCTACTTAAATCTCTTTTTTGTTTTCTTTTGAAATTGTACACAAAATAACCTATGCTATCTTGTAACAAAAATAAGCCTTATTAATCTTAAGCTACCAAATTTTTGCTTTTTCTTTTATTATAAACGAAAAAGAACTATAAACATGGAAAGCAAATAAGACTTGTGTGCAATGTGTAAGTATGGCTAAAAATGGTTCTTAAGCTTACCACTGTCAAGACACTAGCTTAACAAAGACTTGTCCTACAGTTTTTTTGCAAAAGAAAAAGCCTCTATACTCGGAAACAAAGTGGGGAGAAAACAAAGGAGAAAGATACAAGAGGACTGACCCAAAGCATCCAACCCTAGAAAGACCACTATGCCAAGCAAAAGGTAGTCAAGCAAGCTACCAACCACCCTACTAATACAAGGACTGATAAATGAATCAACCTAAAACACTTTAAACACACTTGAAACCAGAAAAGACAACAAGTCACAGAAGGTTGGAAATCAACAAGTTCATAAGACACCCTAAAGGCTCCAAAACAGACCAAACCCTAAAACAAAGGATAAGATAGGTAAAGAGCAAACAAATGTTACTACAAACATCGAATGCAAAAGTATGCAAGTTTGTAAATTAGCAACATACAGTCAGGGCAAGAACAAATGGAAGTGTTCACCAAAGAACAAAACCTAGTCTTCCAAAAGAGTTATAAATAGTCCAAACATTCCACAGGTAAGAAAGCGATCTAAAGATTGTAAAAAGACTCAAAGAAAGGTTCTACGACTTAAAGAAAAGTTTAAAACCTCACATACCAGTCAAGGAGATCTAAAAACAAAGTCAGAAGACCACCAAAAAGGCTAAAACTCAAACAGACCACTAACAGAAGGCTACAGGAAATATACCCTACTGTGCAGTAGGGAAACTCGCGCTCCTGAAGAGATGGGCGCTACTGTATGTATAGCACAGTAGCGTATGGGCGCTACTGTATGTACAACAAAGTAGCGCTCAGGTCTTAAAATTTTAAAAACTGACTTTGAAAAGATGCAAAAAGACTGATTGAAGCAGAGAAAAACAAGCAGGGGGTACCTACAGGGTTTCTCAGCACATAAAAGGAGTTGAAATAATTCTAGGAAGACAAACAAGAAAAAGTTTCCTAGAGCAAAAACACAACTATCCCCAGCGGAGTCGTCAGTCTGTTGGCGGGCAAAACTACCCTATTGTAAGGAAATTGATACTATCAACTGAAAGGGGATGACAGGTAAGTGTATTAACTGCATTACAGAGATGTTCATGAAAAGAAATAGGTTATAGGCCTTGAGAACATACCTTTCGAATGACGTTCGATCCTAGCTCTTATTTGATCTTGCGCTCGATCCTCAAGTCCACTTTCGTTCATTAAACCTGCAATACAAGTACCTTTCTCAGCGTATCTTGGATAATATATAATGATTGAAAGAGACAAGGCAATTTAAACATTCAATATTAACCAAAACAGATCCAAACTAGTATACAACTTCAATGAACACTTAATTTGGGATAAGAAAGACACTTCAACCTTTTGTTGTCAAATGCAAATTGATGTTACAAAATATACCTGACTTTGTGACATGCTCCTGCGACTTGATCCTGGGTTCTTGCTCTTCTCTGGCTTGGATATCTTCCAGCATAAACTCCTCCAATGCAAGCTTCTCTTTAAAAGTCTCTTAATAACATTCATGTCTCTAACCCCTCTCTTTATTCTTCCCTGTATTTATAGGACATGAGAAGCAGTTCAGGTCGAGAGATGGTTATGGAGGAACTTGGGGAAGTCGGGAACCAACTGCAACTAATCCTCTTCGTGAAATTAATTATTTTTAATCATCTTTTGAGATGTACGTTACTATTGTTCAGTGAAGTAGCATTCGGGGCGCTACTATAGTGCTTGTAAACTAGCGCTCATCACTTTTTGAATGTTGAGCGCTACTATGCTGAAGAGGAGTAGCGCTCATAAGGCTTGAGCGCTACTATAACACACTGGAGTAGCGTACAGGCGCTAGTCTATTGAAGTAGAGTAGCGCTCATATCTCAGAATGACATTTTTATGGTTTTTTCAGTGTTGTCAGGAGATGGAGTAAGTCAAAGTCTCATCTAGGGTCAACATGCTCCTCCATCCAAGTTGTCCTTTTGTGTGATCAACAGCTCAGGGTGATCACGGACGGAGAGGTGCAGGTTTGACCTATAACACCTTGAAGATGCTTGATCAGTTGTTCTGCTGGGAGGACTAGATGGAGGTGTTACATGGGTATGAAATTGCTAATGTTATTGATGGGATAGATAAGAATCCCTTTGATGGTCAACTCCATGAAGATGAGCTTGTATTAGTCATTGTAAAGGGTTTCACTAATTGGTCATTATTATCAAAGGTTGATTTATCCATGTGCGAAGTAATCACTATATCTTCATTTTCATTCTTGTGGTAAAACCCCCCTTCATCAAAGACCACATCTATACTAACATAAAGCTTGCTAGTAAGTGGATCATAACACCTATAAGCCTTACATTCTTCTCAATAACCAGTTAAAATACATCTAAGAGGTTTTCCATCTAACTTTTGTCTTTGTTGTGTAATAATTCTAACAAAACATGCCGATCCAAAAAAAATAAAATTGGAAACACTTGATTTCTTAAAAAAACAAACTTCCTAATAAGTATAATTTTTTAATCTCTTCGTAGGACTTCTATTGAGGTTGTATATGGTTGAATGGATTGCATCTACCTAGTACTTGTTTGACAAACACATTTCCTTCAACATACACCTATCCATCTCTACAATTCTTTGGTTTTCCTCTTTGTTACTCCATTTTGTTGAGGATTATAAGTTGTAGTCAACTCCTCCTTGATGCCATGTGTGATACAAAATTCTTTGAATTCTTGGAGTTGAATAAACTCCACCTTATTCAGTTCTCAAATCTTTCATATAATATCATGATTCCTTCTCAATAAATTATTTAAATTTTTGAAAGCAACTAAAATCTTGGGACTTATAATTTAGGAAATATGCCCAAGACGTCCTTGAAAAAAATCTAGAAAGAGAAGAAAATACTTGTTAAAATGATTGTTTGGTCTAAATTGATGACAGGGGAAGATATCTCTATGTTTCTTCCCTATTGCACATCTTTCACATATCTTATTTTTTGGCTCTAAGAATGAGGGAAAACCTCTTACCAAGTTCTTATTTTGCATGAAGGAGAGGGATCCAAAATTGAGGTGCCAAAACCTCTTATCATGCCAGATTCAAGACTCATCAACCATGGCCTTCAAATAAAGTCCTGGTACTCGGCTTTGATCCAAGCAGAACAAGGATATTACCAATAATGTTATCACTGGAATGCAAGTGGATTTTCTTATGACTCAACTAGGCTATTTCGGAAAGTTTATTTATAATTGTAGGGATTGCTTCATTCCCATTTTGACATTCCCAGGAGGTGTCGATTACCACTAGTTTATGCAATCGATGCACTTGATCCAGGTGGAAATCCAAGTTTCAATCACTTGATTCCAGGACTCTTTCATGCTAGTAGAGCTACGGAAGTGTAGATGTCGGGACTCAATACTAGTTTTGATTCACTATATGATGGTATTCAATGCCAAGAGTAGATCCCTAAGAAGGATATTACAATCCCCACTAGCTCATAGATAGTTTCCCATTAATAATATCCAGGAGCCCCTAACTATCGGTCAACGCCTTTCTACAGATAAATGCTTATAATCGGTCGATTAAACGTTTTCCTCTATTTTCATTTGTGGCTTGAGTGGTTGGCTTATATTACATACAACTAAGTGGATTAATGCTAAAATCAAGTTAATATTACTTGGTAACATTAACTGTTTAATGGCTTGAATATTTCGCAGAGAGGGTATGCTTAACACCATAGCTGCGTACAGTCGGCATGACCATGTGTCAAGTTGCATGCATTATGAATTTCATATATATGTCTAGTACATGAAAAGTATTTGATCCTTAGCCTCAGGCACCTGAGCGTCTACCACCTTCGAATGCACCTCCACATCCCTCCACATGCAATGTGCATTCTCTATATGTCTAGAACAACCATTTCTAGTTAGTTTTTAGTGAAGGTCTGAAATCAAGCCATTGTTTGAGCTGTCCGTGACTCTGCTTCGTCGTGCTCTTTGACTCATCCCTGCACTCATAACAATATGATGCATCATAATTATTATATAGAATCTAACAACATAATCACCTTAAACATGACTCAGCTTTGGGGTAGAATTTTCATGCATTGATTTGGAAAAACACATTCAAGAGCCCATTTTGTCGGCATGTGAAGTTATTCCAAAAAAAAAACTTTAATATATAAATTCAAAATTTTTAGTAAAAGAATACTATTCAGTATTACTTACAAACTCAATATTAATTACAAACATGGCATATGGTTCCATGTGTCTTTCAAAACTGTTGTCATGGCATATGGTTCCATGTGTCTTTCAACACTATTGCCATGATTTATGATTCAGATTAATTTGTATATTGTTCGAGTTTCTTTTTAGTGACTTGTGTTTGATAATTATAATAGTAACACCTGGACAAAAACTCGAGGTTGGAATTTCTATTAAATACCAATATGATGGATTCAGTTCTATTCAAATGATAAGTGAAGCATCATAGATCACACAACTAATACAACATATATACATAGTCGACACGATTAAATTGATTCTCAAGAATAAAAAAGAAAAATCTTAAGTCAAATGCAAGCCATTTTATTGAATACGCATATACAATTATGCCAGTTGCATTGCAATTTTCCCGTGTTTTGCTTTTAGTTTTGGCAGGGACTTGAAGCTCTGCTTCTATCTCCCTTGTTGTAACTTGTTTTTAAAGAAAAAAAGATTATAATAAATCAGAAAACAAACTTGCTATTATGAGATTTATCCTGTCTCATAAAAGTAGTTATCAAAATATTGATAATAGCAAAAACTGAAAACATAGTTGTCTTGAGCTTGAGCAAACCTATTTATAAGAGTTAATATCCATACATATAAGTTAAAGCAAACCTACTTAAAAGAAACCTTAACTCAATATAGAAATTTGGTTTGACAAAGGCTAATAATCAAAGTTTGAACTTATGTTGATGAAGATGGGAGCTGGGTCCTCCTAAGGGTTGGTCCTGATAGGTGGGTTGACCCTAATAGGGTTTTCATGTTTGGATGCTTCCATGTTTCCCTACTATCCTTCTTTCATCCTTATAGGTAGATCATCCTCATTCAGAGCCTCACTCTTTGCCTTAGACCTCTAAATTACATTGATTAAGTTATCAGATTTATGGTTTAAATGGTCCAATTTCTAGTCCAATAGGTTCAATTTAGTGAGGCATTCATTATATTGGTGGCCTCTTGCTTCCATAGTCAAGACAAATAATGTTCTCATGTGCCAGTGTATGTCCACCAGCTTTAGGAAGTTGGTATCTCTATTGTGAGAAAAGCTAATGTTGATAACCCATTGTAATATCTCCTCATCAACTTGAACACTAGAGCTCATGCCCCTCTGTTCCTACTCTACTTTCAATTATCTCAACTTCCTTCTTTACCTCCTTAAAAAATTGATTGTTATAGGTTGTTGTTGCCTCCATTGTCGAGGACTACACAACATTCTTTGAATATATTTTGGAAGGGGTTCAGTCCTCTTAACATTTACGTGGCCTTCCTTTATGAATTCACTAGCTGCTATTCCCTTGCTCTTGTTGCCTTTTACTTTCCATTCCCTCTAACCAAAGAGTCTGCATTGTTTGCCAATTAGATATACCACGCATGTTGAACCAAGAATGGTCGCCCAAGACTCATAAGCTAAAAGCCTAATTTGGATTCCAAAGAGCCCAATTCAACTTCTAGAGAGCGAACTTCAAGTGCTCAAAGCTAAAGCTAATGACCATCATTATGAACATATAAACCCATCATTGCAATATATTTCCTTCTCCCTGCTTGGTTGACCCATCCTTAATCCTATAATGAATGCAATTTTTTTTTGTCATAGGCCATCATAAATAACACCGTATCCACATCCACTTCTACCATGATTCTATAGGTAAAGGTTTTCCCTTGCTACATGATGACTGCTTCATGTTTAACACATGGAGGACAAGGCATCATGATTGTCGACCTCAACCACCCTCTCCCCTATCTCCTCATTTCCTTTGTACATGGTAAACATTGCCTTCTTTTGTATCCCCTGTGGACTTGCATCAACATCATGGCAAATGCCTTCCTAACACCTCATACAAGGTCCATGTCATTAAAATTGTTAGTTATTTAGACAAATAGATTTAAAAAATCACCATTTTGTTAATAATAATAATAATAAAATAAACAAAAATTTAAAAAATTAAATAATTTTGAAAATTGTTTAAAAAAATTAATAACTTTATGTAACTTAAAACTCATCCATTGACTTCTTTTAAGGAAGTGAAATGCACATCTCACACATTTAAGAAAATATAAGAAAAATAACACCCAGCATGTAATTTCCTTTCCTTAATATAAGAAAAGTAACACCTAACGTGTAATTTCCTTTCCTTTCTCAAATATAATATATGGAAAGTTTATCCTTTCCTTTCTCAAATATAATATATGGAAAGTTTATAATATAAATACTTGGAAGAAATATAAACTTGTTAAAAAATTTGTTAAATATATTTAACTCACACAATTTTAAAATAATTAAATCTCCCTTTCCAATATATTAGGATTACAATTTATATATAATAATGTATTATAGTTAAATTTAATATAAAACATAACTATTATAAAATTAAAAAAAGAAGTTTATGACCTAATCCATTTTTTTCCATAATAAATTATTCAATATGGTAATAATAAGATATAAAGGAGAGAAGTAGGGTTGCAAACTAGCATTACGTGATAGGAAATGGTAATAAATATAATGAGAGAAGTTATGAACTTGTGAGGTTTCATTTTTTTATATCTGTAACAAGGGCAGGGCAGGCGCTAGCTGTGAACTGCCACGTCATTACCCTCCTCGAATCCTTGTCCATGTGCTCTTTCCCTCTCTGCCTCTACCCATTCCAAATTTAAAATAATTATAGTTATAATAGTAATGACGAGGTGGAGCGTTCGTTGCATGCACGAAGAAGGGTGAAAACATTGATTAATATATTATTTAGTGACAGCAAAATGGGCGTGGCACACCTAAAGACCAAGGAATCAGGACAAACAAATGTGAACAACTGCCACTGTCATACAATTACAAGTAAATGAAGGTAAAAGTAATTTGGGTTTTCATAAGTCAGTTACAAGCTGGGCTTCACACTCTCAACCCCTCGCTATGCGATTTGAAACTCTACTCAATCCTCACTATGCTATTTGAACTGTGATACAAGTACAAGTAAATGAAGGTAAAAGTAATTTGGGTTTTCACTCTCAACCCCTCACTATGCTATTTGAAACTCTACTCAACCCTCAATGAAGGTAAAAGTAATTTGGGTTTTCACTCTCAACCCCTCACTATGCTATTTGAAACTCTACTCAACCCTCACTATGCGAGTAAATGAAGGTAAAAGTAATTTGGGTTTTCACTCTCAACCCCTCACTATGCGATTTGAAACTCTACTCAACCCTCACTATGCGATTCGAACTGTCATACAAGTACAAGTAAATGAAGGTAAAAGTAATTTAGGTTTTCATCAAGTCAGTTACAAGCTGGGGATCACACTCTCAACCCCTCCTCACTATGAGATTTGAACATATAAGCTGGTTTACCCCCTCACTATGAGATTTGAAACTCTATTCAATTGACTCAACCCCTCCTCGCTATGAGATTTGAACATATGACATCATGATTTGAAACTCTATTTAATTGACTCAACCCCTCCTCGCTATGAGTACTAAATTTCACTCAAACCAAGTGCACTAAACCTCATAGCTACAAGGATGGGTGAATATAGTAAACTTATTAAAAATTTAGATGAGTGAAAATGGTAAACTAAGCTGGTGAAAATGGTAAACTAAGCTAGTGAAAATGAGAGTGAAAATGGTAAACTAAGCGAAACGTAAATGAATGTGAGAGTTTAGTGCCGTCTTACAGACGCGGTAGACGATGTCGTCGGCGGCGCGCAGAAAAAACGCGTTGGCCGGCATCAGCGGCGGTAATCTTACTGGACGTCCGCATCTCAAGGAGACTATAAGGCCACGGTCATATGGAAAGGCCCTACACGTTGTGTGTTAGGCTTCGGGTCACAAGGAAAGCCAAAATTTCCGGCGGACGAGGCAGCCCTTGCTTGGACCTTGGTTGCAATGGGTGGTTTATGGAGTGGCTGTTTCATCGTTTGGAGAATAAAATAAAAACGAAAGAAGATAAAGGAGGAGGAGGAGCGTAAGGGAGCTTGTCTATATAAGAACAACAAAGGAAGTGTTGCATATATGCCCTACCCTAATGCCTAACATCATAGTGTTAGCATAGCCGTGCGGGCGGGATCGAGAGAGAGAGAATAATTCCATTCCATTCCTCCTCCTGTGTGGTTCAACACTGCTCCAGTTTCATCTTCATCGAAGAAGGAAGGAACAATGGCAGGCCCTGCTCCTACCCCCTTCCTGAAGGACGAGCTGGACATTGTGATACCCACGATCCGGAACTTGGATTTCCTGGAAATGTGGAGGCCATTCTTCGAGTCGTACCACCTGATCATTGTGCAGGACGGGGATCCGTCAAAGATCATCTCCGTGCCAAAGGGCTTCGACTACGAGCTCTACAATAGAAACGACATCAACAGGATCCTCGGCCCCAAGGCCTCCTGCATCTCCTTCAAGGATAGCGCTTGCCGTTGCTTCGGTTACATGGTCTCCAAGAAAAAATATGTCTACACAATTGACGATGATTGCTTTGTAAGTTTCCATTAACTCCCAGCTTCATGTTTTCAGGGTTTATGGCCAAATCTTGGGTGTCTAGTCTAGTTTTAGATCTAGATTTGCCGGATCTGAATTTGTGGGCTTTTGTTTCTGTGTCATTTGTGCTGTGGCCTAGGTTGCAAAGGATCCGTCTGGGAAAGACATCAACGCTTTAGAGCAGCACATTAAGAATTTGCTGTCCCCGTCAACGCCATTCTTTTTCAATACTCTGTATGACCCATACAGAGACGGCGCAGATTTTGTTCGTGGCTACCCCTTCAGTCTTCGCCATGGAACACCCACTGCCGTCTCTCATGGCCTTTGGATGAATATTCCTGACTATGATGCCCCCACTCAGCTTGTCAAGCCCTTGGAACGCAACACCAGGTAATTCCGTGCTTTTTCTTCTTTCTAGTTTCTCTCATCGAAATCCACACTTGGCTCGTTATTCTTTGAAAGATCTGAAATAATTCCCAATTAATCTCTCTATTGTGCTTTCTCCTGGTGATTGAAGACATGTGTATTTGCACTGTATATCTTCAATGTTTAGATCTACCCGTCTAAAACAGGGTATGCATTCTTGTATTAGATCTGTGCCATATATTACTTTTCATTTATCTATAATTACTGTAGAGGCCCTTGCACATATCCTATCTCTTCAATTATTTGCAGATGAAAAATATCTCCCTGTGTTTCACTCCTCTATGCCAATGTATGTGTTGTCAGTTATTTGTCCTATATTCAGTAATTAACAAGATGCCATCTCTTGCTTTATCTTGTATTCTGTAGGTATGTTGATGCGGTGTTAACAATTCCCAAGGGGACCCTATTTCCTATGTGTGGGATGAATTTGGCCTTCGATCGGGAGTTGATCGGCCCTGCAATGTATTTTGGCTTGATGGGTGATGGTCAGCCTATTGGTCGCTACGACGATATGTGGGCAGGATGGTGTATCAAGGTTTGTGATCTTTGAACTCTCCAAGTCGCCCTTTGAATGACAGACTCTTGCTTGTTTTGTACTAACAATATCAGATGGGTGGGTTTTGGGTTTTGTTGCACCCTAAGCTGATAAGCTTTGTATGTTGGATGTAGGTTATCTGTGACCACTTAGGCTTGGGTGTGAAGACAGGACTACCATACATTTGGCACAGCAAAGCCAGCAACCCCTTTGTTAACTTGAAGAAAGAGTACAAGGGAATATTTTGGCAAGAGGAGATAATTCCATTTTTCCAATCTGCCACCTTGCCAAAGGAATGCACCTCTGTGCAGCAATGCTATATTGAATTGTCAAAGCAAGTAAAGGAAAGCCTTGGTAAAGTGGATCCCTATTTCCAGAAGCTAGCAGATGCCATGGTAACATGGATTGAGGCATGGGATGAGCTCAATCCCAGTTCTAGTAATGCCGAATCTGCTGTTCCCAATGGAGCAGCTAAGTCAGCCAAGTAGCTACCATTTGCCAGATTAAATTTCATTTATGAACTCTGAAAAATATCTGTTATTAGTTCATGTTACTTTTTTTTGTAGATGAATACGTTTATTCCAGTTCAGCTGCAGTTATTAGTTTGTTTTTTTATTCCAGGTAGAGAATAGTAGGGCCTAGATTTTGACATCAATAGAAACATCTAATGTAGTGGGGGCATATTTGAGAATTTGTATGCAGTAGCATGCCTGTATTGAGCTTGTATCTGCATGGATCAGTCTCTGCTACTGGCTTTATGATAACTCATTTTTTCATTATGAGAGTAATTGCTGCTATGGATCTTCCATAAATATGATGAATCTCTTTTTTAAAAGCAAATTATTTAATTCCAAGAACGGACTATGTAAAAGCTTTTTGTATTACAGATCTTGGATAAATATGATGTACTTGTCATCAACTTTTAAGAAACGGGCTTAATTTGGGCACTGGAATTTATTCAATATATGCAAATATCAGTGTCGGTCTAGTTAAATAATTTTTGTGAGATCAGTTTTTTTATTTGAAATAAGGGCTCTTGAGAATAGGATAGTGAAGTTGCAAAATGTTTGCTTGATGCGGGTGGATTAGTGAAGATGTTTTCGGTGACTGATTGTGTACATTATACTGCAAGATGTCCAATGTCCAGTGTTTTCATTTGCAATTTTCAACATGCTTATTTTGTTGAGACAAACACCACTTCACAACATTTTGTTATGATGAACACTTTACAGCACAACACTATCCCGTATTTATCATGGAACTTTGTTCACCATTATTTATTTCAATCCCAGGGATGATAAATTCAGGGCTTGATAATTTTGTTAATTATTTTTAATTCCAAGGTTGACAGCTCGTAATGATTGCGAGGCACATTCAAGTTCTATGTTATTTTTCGCCCTTGAACTTTTTTGAAATCGCAGGGAATATGTTATTTATTTGCCCTTCAAGAACTTTGAAATTGCAGGGGAGTTAAAGCTGCCAATCGCGCAGGACTCCCAACAGTAGTAAATTGGCACTTTCCTCTTAAGTGTCAAATTTAAGTCTTCTAAGAGTTAGATTTAAAGTTCTACAGCATTAATGTGTAATTTGAAACTGTTCGGTGGGAGCTATAAAGTATCAATTTGAAACTGTCAGATGATACTTTCTATGGTTTAAAACTGTTAGATGGGAGCTATGAAGTATCGGTTTGAAACTGTTAGATGATACTTTCTGTAGTTTCAAATTGATACTTGTTCCAAAAATCTTTCAAGTTCTTACACAATCAATGTGTAATGAGGCATAGGAGGTATCAAGCTGCTACGAATTCCAGCTTGATACATCTATGTCCTTTCCTAGGTCATTGCACCAAGAGAAAAAAACCACTCTACAGTTTGCACGTGGAGGGAGTGATCCATCATTTGTGTTTTGTGAGTATGTTGATGTATGCGTGTAATGGCACACAACGAATCTCATCAGCACAGACCTCATTTAAGTTTGCAAACGAGTCTTAATGAATGGATCCTGAAGTTATCCAGCCTGATGCATATCTCCACTGAAGCTTGAGGGTGCCAATTTGACAATGACAACGTGCATTTCAGAGGAGTCTGCTTGTTCTAATTTGGACAACACTATCTACCTTCGCTCAATTTTGTGTGTCCGTTATTTCAGTTTAGCTAGTTTGAATAAAGTCAAATTTAGTTAATTTAGTTTAAGAACAAAGTCAAATTTCATTATATTTTGCGGAAACAAAGGGTTCATTCACTGCAATATCATCTTGGACGATTAGAGCTTTTTATTTCTTATATTCTTTTTATATTATAAGATTTTTATATTTATCATTCAACTGCTATCCAAATTTAGAACCTAAATGCCATATCGAAAGTAGTCTTCATACATCAACATGTTAAATATACACGACGCATCAAAATTGGTGGTGGATAACATATTAATTATGCAATCACACCGTGCATTGTTGGCTAAAATCTTGTATTCTAGATAAACATGAAATTGTCACAAGATGTTGGGGTTTAAGAGCTCTTCAACATGTATATTATGCACATTACACATGATTGGTGGCTAATATTGTATTTTAGATAAACATAAAATTGTGACAAGATGTTCTTGTTTAAGAGCATTTCATGTAGTAATTAGATCCGGTTAAATGGTCATTATGTAACTTATCTTATTTTAAGTTTTTGTGGCTATTATATAATTCATTTTTTTAAAAGTTTTGTTGGAAGGTTAACAAATTAAAGTGGAAAAAATATTTTTAAATGTTTTTAATTTATGAAGAAAAATGATTTATATAATTTGATTTTTTAAATTTTATTGGAAGATAGAAAGTTTAGGTGGAGAAAATGACACTTCAATCTTCAATTTCATTAAAATCAACCTAGATCCAAATCCTAGGCTCTATGAAGCGTTGAGAGGGATCAAACCTCTCCTTCAATAGCTCCGTGAGTGCAATACGTGAGCCACCTAATCCTAAGCTCTAAAGTCTCTAGTTTAAGTTTCATATTTACTTTTTACTTTGTATTATTCTTTTTTGTTTATGGCCGACATAATATTTATTACTTTTTACTTTTTACTATTATTTTTTGTTTACTTTGTATTATTTTGTTACTGGACAAACACTCTAAAGTCTCATATTTACTTTTTACTTTGTATTAAAAGTAAAAAGTAAAGTCTCTAATTTAAGTCTCATATTATTTTTTACTTTGTATTATTATTTTTTGCTTATGGCAGACATAATATTTACCACCTAATCCTAAGCTCTAAAGTCTCTAGTTTAAGTCTCATATTTACATTTTACTTTGTATTATTCTTTTTTGTTTATGGTCGACATAATATTTATTACTTTTTATTTTGTATTATTATTTTTTTGTTTACTTTGTATTATTTTGTTACTCGACAAACACTCGACTCACAAGATCTCCCCCATACTGGGCTGTAGAGCACCTCTCGGCGCAAAGATCTTTAATTTCATCAAGAAAAAATGACTATTATATACAAAAGCAAAAGCAAGGCAAAGTGGAGAAAATTACACTCCAATCTTGATCAAAATTAGTTGTAATAATTGATATCAAAATTTTAAGAAGCATTGCTAATATACAAATAGAACTTTAAATACTTGGATGGAGAGTGAGAATGCTTTTGATCATAATAATTAAGATGCTTATATGGTTGAGACGTGGTGGTGAAGAATTTACTGCTTGTTATAGGTGGTGCAAGATTTGGTTCATGCAAATTGATACCAAATTGACATTCTAATTTGTCATTGAATAGTGGATGATCTCATTCATATGAAACAAAAGTGGTTGAGATCCCAATGGGAATTACAATATATTGTCCATTCTTACCAAGACCACTAATGATATAATTTATTAGATGAAACAATTTAGAAGCAAAGCTTTTAGTATGCTTGAAATCAAAACATTGTATCATAATCAACAATGCATGAGAGGAACCTATATGAAAATAGTGTTGCATATCCTTTTGCAGGAGGTTGAGAATCTCGTTTGCCTAATTCATTCGTTGAGTTTTTCATTTGCAAGATTCAAGGTTTGTATTAAACATTGCATAGAGATTGAAGGGACTTTTCCTTTGTGTCTAGATGTGGAAACAATGGATCATGATCAATATTTAGGGCTTGATATACGCTAAAATGTTGGACATTGTCTCTTTTAAATGGGATAACTTACAACAATGAGAAAAAAAGCACTGCAAAAACATTAACCTCATATTATCCCTAGAGATTAATTTCTTCTACATAATCAACTTGCCCTAGGTTGAATCAGTAAGCCTTTGAGGGTGTAGCCAAGCTAATCACAAAGGGTCTTTGTAGAGGTGTTGAAGATAACAAGTACAAGTTGGCTCAAAAGCATGGAGGTGGTGGAAGAGAGCTACATCAAGACAAGTCACTAGTATGAATGTGTACATGCAAGATAGGGTTTCCAAAGACAAAAGAGTTCAAGAGGCTTTACAAAGAGGAATTGAATGGTATAAGTAGACAAGGGAATGACCTTAATGCATAGGTGCATGCTAGGTTCATTGTTGGATGGTTTGAGTTGTAAAAAAAATGGTAAAACACAATTTGAGTCTATATTGCGAGTTTTGTAAGATTGCCATGGATATTTTAGCCACACATAATGTGGTGTATGTTGTCCTCTAGGTTGTGCCCTCTCACAAGACCTCGCTCTAGATATCACACTTGAGGTGAATATGATGGGAGGTAGCACAAGGCCCATACTATGTGGGATGCACCTTTCCCACACCACTTTAGGCCATTGAGCTAGTCCTCAGGTCAAGGGAGGAAACCCAAGCTTTGTAGGACTGAAGGATCTTAGTTTGTGACCCTAGGAAAGCCCTTTCTATCAGTTAAGCTTTGTTGATTGGATTTATGGCAAGGGTCTATGGTGCATGAGGTTGACCCTTGCTGTCTGAGGATAACTTTGAACGCTACTTTTAAAGGTGGAGGGGTCTCATATAGTGTTGGCCACAAAGACTCAACCAAACAATATTTTTGGGGCACCTTAATCACAATTCCATATCTTGGAAGACAAATGTAAGGTTACAAACACATTCTCCATAAGAGAGCTAATCATACATTCCATCTAGAAAATGCTTGCAACAGATAGAAAATTAAGTGGGCAAGATGAACATAGATCCATTGATTCATTCAACTATATGGAAAACATAATGGAAGGAAACCTACATAACTTGCTTGGCAATTTCATTGTTTAGTTTAGTGAAAAATTTTCCTTGGTCTTAATTTACATAATAAAATGAACATTTCTTTTGATTACAATAGGAGGCACTAGAAGGGACCCTTTGATCTTAGTCCTGGGCCAATTGTTCTCCTTTCCACAAAATGGAGCTTCAAAGAATGCTTACAATAGGGAAAATAATGAGAATGAGAGAAGAGATGGTGCTGATGTTGCAAAACCCGTAAAATAGAGCTTAGAGAAATTTTGGCAACCTAACCCTATACAATTTGCTCCCCACTCTTTTGTTCTGGAATTGGTGCCTCTTTTATTACTAATGGTCTCCTCATGATGACTCACCCTTACTTGAATTGGCATGTGTGTGGAAGCAACTAGTGTGTTTGATATCTTGCATTATTAGGGGAGAGATGGCACCACTTCATGATGGTCAAAACTAAAAGTTGGTGTGCTGTCCTAGTCCTTCACATCCCTTTTGATTCCTGGTCTTGTTGTTAGGGGCTCCAGAGAATAATTGAAAACCAAGGAATCTTCTTGCTTTTGTCCCTTGATGAACTTCATGATCACTTTTGATTTCCCCTTGATACAAATAATTTATTCTTGGCCTTCTTGGTGCCCTCTATTTTGGGGGGAGGAGGCTAGGAAGTTCTTGGCTGACCTAGAGGTCTTTGTGCCAATGGTATTGCAACTTCCGACCCTGATATATTCCTTTGTGTTTATTTCGTATTCCCTTGGTCTTCACAATATAGCTGTAGCAGCTTCTGGAGTGGGTAGGAATAGAGCTATTGTCTTCTTTTTTCCTTTAATATATCCATTTGCACTTAAACTCACTCTTCTTGTGAGTACAAAGGGCTTGATGGATGTGAACGGTTGATTGGAAATCCACCATTCATGGCTCCTTCAAATGTTCCCGTTGGATACCTAATCCTGCGTGTTTAGGGTGAAGTTGTAAATAATGTAAATAATTTTCAGTTTTTGATAAATTGAATCATATAATTCCAAAGGAACTCTTGGGAGATGAAACCCAAAGGCCACTCCATGTATTTAATAACACTCACGATAATGGAAAAATCAAGCTTGGAGTTTATCCCAAGGCCTAACAGTGGTATCAAATCTTGGCGATTCTTGTCATAAATCCATGAGTGCTAGCAGTTTGCCTTCTTCCCTTCATTAGTCTTCCCTGGCATTTCCTTCTCCTTAGTTTGGCACTGCTCCCTACAATATAGGTATAAGTTAAAGTGTTTTATGAGTGATTCCACCTGCGTAAACCCTAGCTACTACCTATATGCCTTTGTGTGCTATGGCTTGTCATTCTCTCGTTTTGCCTCCTCTCCTCTCTTCTACGTACTTGCATCTATTTTTATTCGTGTGCATGGTTACTATTGGTGCGAGAATCGAAGTCTTTACCACATGAGAAGAATCACGGTGTTCCTCGCTACAGGAGTTCCTCTTCGATCATGGTGTTCCTTGTTGCAATTGCAACTTCGACTTCGACGTATTCCCATGGATATGAATCACTATGGAAGGGATTGTTTTTGGGATTTGTTGTGGTGCTAAGTGAATTGGTTGAGAGCTCATCCTCTCTTCGACATGCCTTGTCTCCTCTCTGATCTCCATGACCTGCCATTTGAGAATTGATCACAAGCAAGTCGATCGAGTGCGTCCACCAAGGAAGCCCATGGGGGAGGTATATTGCATAATGCATCTTGCATGGGTATACCAAGAGTTTTGAATGTGATGCTGCTATAGATCACACCTTCACTAAGATTTCATGGTTGTTTTTAGCGTGGAGTCTTAAAGAGTTGAGGTTAAAACATTAATTTCTAGCTACGCCACCTTAAGCATTTTGAATGTGTTGCTACAACAACTCATGTCTTCATTGAGATTTTGTGGTTGTTGTTAGTGTGGAGTCTTGAAGAGTTGAGTGAGGACTTGCATGGAGACCTAAAGAGCCTTGTGGAGACCTATGTGGAGCCTGGAATAAGCAGAGTTTCTAGAGTTGAATCCCAGCATGCCTAGTGGGACTCGAACCCACAATCACACCATTGGCACTCAGAAGCAACAAAAAGCATCAATAAGTTCATTATCAAAATATTTTATTTCCTTCAAAATAGCTTCATAGAGAAGATTTCAAAATTTGGTTGGAGCGTAGTCGATGTTTTATTTTTGAGTTAATCTTCTTTATTGGACATTGAGTTCTTTGTAACAAGGTGTTAGACTCATGAAAATACTTTATTTTGCTTATGAATATAGTATTATAGATAAGAGCTTGTAATGCCAAACTACAAAATTTGAAGTTTTTACTACAATATAATTGTATTGCAAGTTTTCTGCAGACATTGTAAACCTATAAATAGTTAGAAATTATCTATTTGTTTTCTACAACATTTTCAATAGACTGTAAATGGTTGCATAGACTTAGATATGCACCTTGTATTATTTGCACTGCTCGTTGTAGCAATTGTACTTTTCATCATAGAGAGTTTCATAAAAAATGCATTCTATGGATTCCATCATTGGAGCAGTGCTCATTGGGAAGGACAACTTCCCATAATGGCTGAGAAAGATCAAGCACATGTTCATCTTCAATGATCTGTGGGACAACATCTATGAAGGGGAAACTATTGAAACAATAGATGGCTTTATGATCACTACACCAAAACAACCTACAATAGACAAATAGCTTGCTATATGGAAGAGTAGAGGCAAGATGGCATATGCATTGATTGTTGCTATAGAAAGTGAAGAGGTGAGTCAACATATAACACCTTCTAAAACCTCTCATGATGCCTTAAAGAAGTTAAAAGATTTGTTTGACTCATATTCAAAATTGGAGCTAATTCAATTGATGTTGAAGCTCTTCAACCTAGAAGTGAAGGATAATGATCCCATGACTGCTGCATTTGAGATTAGAGAAATCATGCATGACATCAATGCCATTGATGCGAAGGTAGACCTCCCTCTCACTACCTTCCTCAAGTTCCTCTACCCCACATATTCACACTACCTTGAAGCACTTCAAGTTAGTGGTAAATTGAAAGACCTCACCTTTGACACTTCGGTCAGGAGAAGATTGTGGAAAGGGAGAAGGCATTAGGAAAGAAGATAGTTCATCATGTTGGGTGTGTTATATTGTTTGCATGTAAATCGATGGTCGAAGTCGATAGTTGACTGGTGTCTAGTCAACTAGAATTGAAGTCGATAGATGGTAGACGTATGGTCGACGGGTTGACTAGTATAGTTAATTGGTAGTCGATCATGACTGCCCAATGGGGAGGTTGAAGAGCACAAAGAGAGAATAGATTCGATGACCACTTGGACAATGAGAAGCTCAACGAGCGATTGACTATGGTTGAATCAGTCAAGTCAACTGTAACATAATAATTGTACTCAGTTAGGAAGTTAAGGATTTACATTGATGAACAATTAGCTGTAACTAACTCAGGTACCATGAGCTAGTGTATGTGCTGCATCTATAAAGATGGTGTAAGGTAGAAGGCTAATAGGAATGATCAAGGAAAGTACTTGTACAAGAGTAGTCAATTCATGCTTGAGCTATATCAATTTTGTAAATCACTGTAGTAAGCATTGGTTAAGAGTGTTTCTAATAGATGAGCAGTTAAGCTCATTGGTTTACTGGTTTTCCCCTGTAGAGGGGTTTCCAAGGTAATTATCTGTGTACTAGTTGGATTGTGTTTTGTGCCATTGTTAATTGTTTTATGTTTAACTTTAAGAATCATCATGCATGCTCATTGTAAAAGGTATTAGAACCCAACCATTGGTATCAAAGCTATATTTGGATTCAAGATGACACCTTTGTTGCTGCGATTTTGTCTTGGTCTTGGATTTAGTGAATACCTAGTTTTAGTGGGAGTTCTAGAATGATTGATTCATAGTTGAAAATGGTCGACAGTTTGAGGATAGAAATTGAAAAGTTTAATGGACATAATTTTGAGCTTTGGAAGCTTAAAATGGAGGATATCCTTGTAGATTGAGAACAATGGGTTGTTATCGACCCCGTAAGCACTCCGACATAGTATGTTGAAGGAAGATTGGAACAAAATTTACATGAAATCAAGGAGTACAATCCGACTTTGTTTAGCAGATTCTGTATTGCTGAATGTATTAGAAGAAGACACTACAAAGAAGCTATGGGAAAAGTTGGGGAACTTGTACCAGTTGAAATCTTTGGTTATGAAGTTGTTTTTTCAAAAGAAACTATATCTTATGAGGATGAATGAGGGTGACTCGGTTATAGATCACTTGAATGCGTTCAACACCGTGATTAGTCAGTTGTTGTCTGTGGATATTAAAATTACCGAGGAGGATAAATGTATCAGTCTATTATGTTCTTTTTCTGACTCATGAGGTATCCTGGTTGTTGCTATTGGAAGTAATAATACCACATTGAAGATCGATGATGTGGTTTCATCCCTATTGTTAGAGGAGATGAGATGAAAGAACATGGAAGGTTTGACCCATGACACCTTGATGGTGAGAGATCGACTGGTCAACAAAGGAAAAGAAAAATACTTTGGTAGAATAAAAAAACCAAGGGGTAGCATTAATACTAGATCTAGATCCCCTGGTCCGACGATGAGAAGATGCTAGCAATGCAGAAAAGTTGAGCATTATAAGCGATACTATAAGTCGATGAAGTTGAGAAGAGTAAAGGATTTGAGGAAGCATAGTCAACTGGAAGTAAGCCTTCAACTGAAGAAAAAGGGCATGTGTATTTGGCCTCGACAAGTACACAGTCAGATGATGATTCTTTGTTGATAAACTTTGGTGCATCATTTCATATGACACCACACAGAGAATGGTTCTATGAATATGAGAAGTTTGATGGCAGTGATTTTCTTCTAGGAGAAGATTCACCAACCGTATGATTGTCGGATGAGGTAAAGTTTGTCTGCTATTAAAAGATGGAAGGAGAGGAACTCTTCTAGGTGTACTGCATATCTTAGGTTTGGATCGAAACTTGATTTATGTTACTAAGCTGGGGAATGTAGGTGTGCATTCTATATTTGAGAAATATACATGCAAGATGGTTTGAGGAGCGATGGTATTGATGAGAGGAGTCCAGACTGGAACACTATACAAGATATTGGGAAGAAAATACACCAATCAGATGTGTGAATACAATCATCACTGAGTCCGATGACATGTCTTTCTGTCTAGTCGACTTGACCATGTTGTGGCATCAATGAATGGGACACATTGGTGAGAAAGGAATTTGTTCTATGTACAATAAAGATATGGTCGAAGGTCTCCCTGACTGTTATGAAGAAGTAGACTTATGTGAACACTACGTTTATGGTAAAATGAGCCGTGTAAGTTTCTCATCCAGGGTTACTAGGGCTAAAAAAATACTAGAGCTAACAAATAAGGATGTGTTTGTAACAATACCGGTCCTATCACTAGGAGGATCACAAAATTATCTCTTTCATAGATGATTTCTCCATAATGACATGGTTGTACATTTTCAAGAAAAAATTTGAGTTTTTCGAGAAGTTTCAACTATGAAATCCCATACTATATACAATGATTAAAATATTTAAAAAGACAAAAATACAAGTCTGGGCATAACGCTTACTAAAGTTAAGAACCTTGTAGAATATCAAAACAATCAAAGCAAATTTACAGTCGAGGAACAGTAAGGATATTTTGAGCACAATGCCCTCGGGAAGGATGCCTCATTAAAACTATGGTATCCATTTCAGTCACAAGACAGGTGGTCGAGACTCGCAAGAGCTCCATCCTGTTTTAAAAGTATAACATTTATATAACACATGCACAAACTCAAATCCAATCCATTTTTAGGGTTTGGTACAGGGTCGAGCCCTGTTACAAAGGGATTTAATATCATGTCTAACACAGAGCTAAAATAATCGCAACAATAATAAATTAAATATAATCACAAGTCATAGGATCAAGACCTGTAAGGGTTCACCACTGAATGTGTAAGTTATATAAACATGCTCGGGTTATATACAGCCTGTGTAATCTCCTTGAGGGATTACCAAAAGAATTACGACAGGGTTGGTCCCAACATCCACGAGTATAAACTCTTTAACACAATAATTCACATAAATTACAACAGAGTTGGTTCGAGATCGAATTCCAAATTAATCCCAAAAGAACAATTTACGCCATAGAGCCCAAAATGATGACCAATAAGTAAACTCAGAACCGAATCCAAATATCTCTTTGCATCGAAGGTTTAAGCAAATGTAACACAAAATTTATAGTAGGGTTTAGACCCAAACATCTATGTAAATACCATTTATACATAGGAAGGGTTAATACAACAAAGAACCGAATAACAACAGTCTTGACAGAGATATAAATACCGAAGGAAAACGATTAACATAGTATCCTTCCTTTTATTAAAGAAATAGCGATCGAAAAATCCAACTCAGTATATGAAATCCAGGAAATATTTTACAAGTTAACAACACTGTATAACATTCCGAATGGCTTACAACAAGATAAGAGAAGATCAACGTTGGCACTAATGTTAAACACTGAATTACAGAGGAGTCGTTGTGGAAGACCCGAGGCTTACCGTAGTCCTTCCAACCACTAAAGTTGCCATTCTTAAACATTGTTGCAGTCGAGAGCACTGGTCGAGCCTAGAGAACATTTGGAACATGTGGAATCCTCCTGCCATTACACACAAACTGGTTAAATAAGTGTCAAATAATAAAGTATAAATACAAATGTTGATTGGAACAAAACAAATATTTTTGGGTGCCAAATCTTACCGCAGTTGAAAGAGAAGTCAAGGTGCCGAGAGCATAGCTCTCCAAAAACAACCCAGATCACAGTGTCAACTCTTTACAACCCTGAAACACTGAAATGCCACCTCTGTGTTTAGTTTTAACTTTGGAATCCTGCAAGGTGTTCCCAAAGGGTCATGTCGGCCAAGAGAGCTCAACTCTCCAAACCCTCAATGAGCAACAAGTGACAATACCAAAACCCTCGGCGTGAAGGTAGGGTTTTCCCTACGTGGAGTTAGTTCACCAACCCATCACGTGGCCTATTAAATGACCCTGTCTGTCCACCACTACGATTTTAATATTATACCCACTACCTTATAGTTAAGTGCACGTTTTGTTGATCAATCAAAATACTATTTCTTAGCGCGCCCAAAACCTTGGTCTTTCAAATATTTTCCATCGAAACCTTATGCATGCGCCTCAACCTTAAAGTTGTTGTAGAAAGGGTAATGCCATCACCTTGGCATTTAACCAAAGACAAGGATTGCTCATTTCCTAGGATGCTAGAGTCATGTTAAACCCTTAAATAATTCCCTTGTATGCAATATTAAGACCTCTTATAACCTCGACAATTAATATTAATAACTGAAGTTAATCTCTTACATGTAACCTGGACTATTGGGCGTGGCCCAATTAGGCACAATTTTGGTAAAATACAGATTTTGGGAGCTGCGCAGTTTGGGATGCAAAGTCAGAAGGCACAATTATATGGAGTGCACAGCTCAGAGTGCATATTTAGTTTTGGTGTAGCTATGCTGGTGCGCAGTGTCAGCGCAACAACTATTTTGGTAAAGAGTATAAGAGGAAGGTCGAGCCGGGAGAGCGACCTATTTTAGGCAAGGAGCAGAGCGAAGAAAGAGGAAAGCGACCTGTCAGGAGAGTGGCAGAAAGCAGTTAAGGATCTAAGCCACTAAGTAACGACGATAGGCAGGCTAAAGAGGCGGAAAGTGACAGGCCACGATGTAGTTGTAACCGTTTGTTGATGATTGCGGCTGTCAGAAGGCCGTTAGAACTGTGAGTGGCCCAGTAAGGCAGCCGAAGCAAGTGGAGTAAACTATCGACGGGGACAGACAGGATGACGGGTAACCGCATCAGTTTTGGGAACCTTATGGTTTTTGGGGCCTATGTATTGTAAAGACATGACCTACGGGCATGATCTATAAGAAGGCACAATTTTGTAAGGGAAAGGGTTGAATCTTCATTGTTAAGATTGGTTTTGAGTCTCATTGTATAATCTGGAGCAAGAACTGTTTGATTTTTCCACTGTAAAGGCTCTTCAAGCTGTGTGCGCAGAGACCTATTGAGAGAGAAGAGAGTCTGCAGCTGAGTGCGCAGAATGGAACTGTTGTACCCTTCCCAAGATAATACAACAACAATTCCTATGGACATAGATCCCATCATGGGGGTGAACCACGTTAAATACTCTGTTGTGTGATTGTCTATGTGCTTGCACCTATTTATTTGCTTACCATGAATGCTTAAGATCTGCTTATCACTTTTATATGTATTCTCCATAAGGAATGAGATGGGGATAATATGTTAAGTTTCGCGTATGTGGATGAATGCTAGATGCATAAGTATTTCTAAGTCTGAATGAATGCATAAGTCGGTTGGATAGACAATTAAGTCAGTGGAGTTCGCACAGTACAACCCTTGTAAAGCGCAGTACCGGAAGTGCGCAGTATTTTGTGTTCGGCCATATCACATAAACCATAAGATTAATAACCTAAGACAACTGTTGAATGGATAAAATACTAAGTGTAGCTTGTTGAAGCTGGTTAAGTCTAGAGCGGAAGCGCAGTTGTTAGCCGCGCTACCCCGTTATCAAACATCCATCGCGCACTCCTTGGATGCGTGAGTTGCGCAAGCCTCCTGGCTTGTAGATGTATTGTCTGTGAAGGGCTTAAGTTCCACGCAGCCCTCAGCGTGAGCTCCGCAGCGCGCTGCTCATCAGATCAGTTTAAGCACTCATCACGTGGTTGTAGAAACCAGATTCCACATCCCCCCCATACCTTCACCTCGGGTGAGACCTCAGTCTGTTTGCAGATTGTTTCCAAAAAGGTCAGTGAAAAGGGGTTTTGTTGGTTCCTTGAACCGTGAAGAACCTGGGTCTTTATATAAAACCTCAAGACAATTATGTAAGCCAACAAATGGTTTTGTTGCCGAAAGGGTTGGTGAAAAGGGGTTTTGTTGGTTCCTTGAACCGCGAAGAACCTGGGTCTTTATAGAAAACCTCAAGACAATTATGTAAACCTAATGAGACGGTTTGGGAATTTGACCAAAAATTTAAGACATTGTTAGACCAGGTAACCTTTGTCATAGCACTGCAACAACTCAAAGAATGGTTTATAGCCGCGCTGTTGCCCCATATCAGACAACCATTGATGCAGCAGAAAGTAGCTTCACAGGAAGAAGCCTTGGATATTGCGATGAAGTTAGAAGCTTCACCTATAGGAGAGAATAACATTGGAATGTATCATATCCAAACACAGTTAGCTACCCTGACACTACAACTACAGGATATGAAGAAGGGAAAAAAAGAGAGACAAGAAGTTTGGTGTACAGGATGTAAAGGAGAAGGGCACACCAGAGAGCATTGTCCTCTATTTCAGGAGTACCTTAACAGTGGAGCACCAAATCCACTAAATCAGAATCAAGCACCATGGTGTGAAATCTGTAAAACGCGAGGCCACATGCCTGAAGACTGTTATCTGATACATAAGTATGTGCGCACCCCTAAGAATCTATATTGCAATTTCTGTAAGTCAGTTGGACATGATGAATCCGATTGTAGAGCATATGAGCTCATGTAGGAAAGGAAGCGAGACATGGAGCATTTACGTGGTAGAGGAGTGTATAGTGTCCAGGAAGAAAATCAACCGAAACAAGAGAATGCGCAGTATGGTCAAGGCGCACACAGAGGTCGTGGTGGAGGATACCACGAAAGAGGAAGAAATACTGGCCCAGGACAAGGAAGGGGAAGAGGCCAGATGATCTGTTACAACTGTGGACATGCAGGTCACTTATCTAGATATTGTACCAATGAATGTACTACTTGCAGTTACTGCAAATCTTTTGATCATGTTATTGAGGTCTTCCCAGTGTTAGAGGCAGAAATGCAGAAAATAAAGCAAGATGCACCGAACCCGAACATTCAGTTGAACGCAGCAGAGAGAAGGGCTGCAGATCCAAGTATCAATGTAGTCACATGAAGTGGCGCTTCCATAGGGAGGGATAGAGGCGCAGAAGCCTCGACTTCTGGAGATTTTGACACTAAGCATACTCCTCTTGAAACAATATGGATAAGAAAAGCTACTGGGAAAGCACTTGCTTTCAACTTGGAGAAAAACAAAGAAGTCTTCAAAGAAGCGTGGGATATCTTCAAAGAGTCCACACCCAGGTCACCAAGAATCCCGTTGCGCAGTGAAATACCGCATATGGAGGATATGCCGACCGCTTATGACAAAATGTGCGCTGTAGCAGAGATAGGAACCTCTGTTGCGCAGTTCCTAAGGAGCTACATGAAATTACTGAAGAGCGCATATGATGTGGTGGAATTAGAAAATTTATTGAACCAGTATGAGCCACGCAGTGAAACAGATACTGCCCAAGGTGCAGTTCACCACATTAAGAGCCACACAAGAACAAGCCGAGAAATGAGGCTTAGTGCGTAGATAGGAGACTATGAGATGGATGAGATCATCCTTGATCTGGGATCTGAAGTAAATGTCTTGACTAAACAGACATGGCAGCAGATGGGACGACGAAAGTTGTTATGGTCACCCATACAGTTGAGAATGGCCAACCAAGAGAAAGTCATACCTTTTGGAAGGTTAGCCAATGTTATTGTTGACATTGATGGAGTTCGAAGTCATGCAGACTTCGAGGTTATCGAGATTGTGGATGATAGTCAGCCTTATCCAGCTCTGTTGGGAATTGAATGGGCTATGGATAACCTCTCCATCATAAACTTGAAAACAAAGAAGATGATCTTTGAAGGACATCATCTCAGGGTCATCGCACCGCTGGACCCTGCAGATGGAGAAAGTTACAGCGAGCCAATTCAGGAAGAATCCAGAGTACAGGATCTTGACTGCCTTTACAAGATGGCTGCAAATCGAGATGACTATGTTAACCCTATGGAAGATGGCACACTCGGTTGGCGATGTGATAGCTCTTGCATTTCAGAATATGACACGGGACTGGAGAACTGGAAAATCCATATGCATGAAGTATCCTCCAGGAGATGCGCGCAGGTCACAAAGTCTCTGCGTGGGATTGGAAAGGAGGTAAGTACAATTCCCACCTATGATGGTTCATCTAATGTTTATTCCTTTATCAAAGAATATACTGTATCAGTTGCAGTTGAGCACCGTATACTAGCACTAGACATGGCGCTGCGTGAGACACCTTCCAGATGGTGGGCTGCGCACAAGGAAACATTTCCATGGGATTAGTGCATACATATGATGCAAATCAGATTCATGGAGACCATGGCGAAATACAATGTATAGACAAGTCCAAGGGATCACATAGAAATCTGTTCGGAAGCTTGGATAAAGAGACCACAGACAAAATGGGTTCATCTGTTTGTGCACACATTAGACCAGATTCCAAAAAAATGGTATCTAGAGATAGAGTTGCGCAGAGGAACCACAGATTGGGCGATGTTGGCTGTGAAATTCCAACAAAATTTCAGCTTTGAAGACGAAAGTCCGAGTATAAACGAAGCTCTGCAGATTATCAAAGAAAGCATATTCAAGGCAGAATGCCCAAGTATAAACAAGGCATTGGAGGAACTCAAGAGAGAGTGTTTGAAGATATCAAAGTACCTATGAACCTACAACCAGAATGGGGAAGGCAGATAGAACATGTTCTTGAATTCTATAACCTCGTTGAACATGGTGAATAAGAAGAACAAAGCGATGAGGAGGATCCATGCAACGTCAACATACTTGAGTCAAAAGGTGCGCGTGATGTCGAGGGACCTCCACTGGAAATTCTAGACATGAGTGGACCTGTGAAGACAAGAAAAGTGAACATTGGAACAAGCGAAGAGCCGAAGTTTGCATGTATTGGGGACTACTGGGATGATCAGACGGTCGTGGAGATGGTAGACCCGCTACATGAATATAATGATTTATTCCCAACAAAGTTTACAGAAATGAAAGGTATTCTGGGTGACTTAGGGGTCATGAAGATACCTCTTAAGCCAGGCGCGAAGCCTGTTAAGCAAAGGCCCTATAGACTGAATCATCAGTATCAAGAAAGGGTCAAAGCAAAACTTGATAAGATGCTCGATGCAGGGATCATTGAGCTGGTTGAAGAATCCGAATGGATAAGCCTGATGGTTATCCAGGACAAGAAAACTAAGGGTGAGATCAGGACTTGCGTGGATCTCAGGAAGTTGAATGATGCTTCGCTACATGACCCATTTCCCACTCCTTCTACAGATGAAGTCTTAGATAATGTTGGAGGAAATGAGGCATACTCTTTCACTGATGGATTTTCTGGATACCATCAGATAAGAATTGATCCAGCAGATAGACACAAGACAAATGTTTCCACTGAATGGGGGTCATTCCAGTATACAGTAATTCCCTTTGGTTTGAAGAACGCGCTTGCCATTTTTTCTAGAGTTGTGGTCGCAGTATTTAAAGATTTCATGCATAAATGTTTAGAAGCATATTTTGATGATTGGAATGTCTTTGGTTTGCTGAAGAACCACTGTGCAAACCTCAGAATGATGCTAGAAAAGTGCAGACAACATCAAATATCCTTAAATTTGAAGAAGTGTGTTTTCTATGTACCCTATGGTATTCTGCTGGGACACATAGTATGCAAACAAGGCTTGATAGTTGATCCTGCGAAGATCGCAGTTATTGTGAACTTGCCAGCAGCGAATTCAGTAAAGCAGCTGTGCACCACATTGGGCCATACGGGTTACTACAGAAAGTTTATAAAGGGTTATGCGCAGATAACCGCACCCATGGAGAAGCTCTTAAAGAAATATGCGACGTTCATCTAGAACACGGAATGTGAGCAAGGCTTAGACACATTAAAAGAGAAAATGGTAACTGCGCCGATCCTAGTTTTTCTAGACTGGGAGAAGCCATTCCATGTACATGTTGATGCTTCATGCATATAATTGGGTGTTGTATTAGCACAACTAGGAGAGGGAGGTATTGAACATCCCATTGCATTTTTGAACAGGAAGCTCTCATCTGCAGAAAAGAATTATACGACCACTGAAAGAGAGGGTCTAGCTATGGTCTACGCACTGCATAAATTTAGGCACTATCTGCTCGGTGCACACTTCTATATGTACACTGACCACTCTGCTTTGAAATACCTGGTCAACAAGCTAGTGTTAGGGGGGTGAATCTGCAGATGGTTTTTACTTTTTCAGGAGTACGACTTTGAAATAGTGGTAAAGCCAGGTATATTGAACTTAGGACCTAATCATCTTTCACAGATTGAGTCAGGCGAAGAGCCTACGAATATCGAAGACAATATGCTTGATGCGCAGTTGTTTTCCATTTAGCTTGCTGATGACTACTATAAAGATATCATAGACTTCTTGACCACTGGGTTGGCACCCAATGAGTTCACTACGCACTAAAAGAAGCAGCTGGTAGTAAGATCAGTAGAATTCACCATAATCACCGGATAACTATACAAATTGGGACCGAATGAAGTGCTGCGCAGATGTGTACTAGAGCACGAGAAGCCATTCATATTGGCTGAGGCACATTCAGGTATATTCGGAGGTCACTACGCAGGAAGATCCATTGCGCAAAATATATTGCGAGTAGGGCTATGGTGGCCTACCATTCACAAAGATTCGAAGAAACATTTCCAGAGCTGCGATGTTTGTCAAAGGATAGGAAAGCCGTCACGCAGGGATGAAATGCCTTTGAATATGTAGCTGACACTTCAAGCATTTGAGAAATGGGCCATTGATTTCGTGGGACCTATAAACCCACCGGGAAAAAGGACTGGTGTGAGATACATCATCACTGCTACTGATTATCTCACCAGATGGGAAGAAACGAATCCAGTAAAGGACTGTAGCGCAGTTCATTTTCAAAAACATCCTTAAGAGGTTTGGATGCCTGAAGATTTTGATGAGTGATCAAGGAACTCATTTTCTGAACAAAACAATTGAAGCCCTGACTGAAGAATTCTATATTTACCATCAGAGGAGTACACCATATCATCCACAAGCAAATGGAATTGTGGAAGCTTTCAATAAGGTACTGGAGAATGCGCTAACTAAGGTATGCAATGTCAATCGGGATGACTGGGACCTGCGCATTCCTGCTGTGTTATGGGCATACAAGACTACTTGCAAGAAATTGACGGGCCATACACCTTTTCGTTTGACCTATGGCCAGAAAGTAGTAATGCCTATGGAGTACATTGTTCCCATCTTGAGAATAGTTGCGTTTACAGGCATGGTAGATCGTGAGGCACTAGAAGAAAGGCATCTCCACTTGGTTCATTTGGAGGAAGACCGCTTCATCGCATGCTTTCACCAACAAGTGCAGAAGGAGAGAGAAAAAGCATGGCATGATCACCATATCAAGAACAATAGCTTTCAGGTAAGTGATCTAGTCCTCCTGTATGATAACAAATTTATGAAATTTCCTGGAAAGTTTAAGATGCATTAGCTTGGTCCATATACTATTGTACATGTTACTAACGGTGGTGCAGCTTAGTTAGCCACGTTAGCTGGAGAAAATCTACCTGGATTAGACAATGGAAGTAGGCTAAAACCCTAGCAGGATAGCCCTACTTTGCAGAATCCGCAAAGTTAAAAGAAAAGAAAAGAAAAGAAAAACCGTGCAGCGCGAAGCTTAAAAAGGTAGTTGCGCAGATCCAACGAAGCAAAAAACGTGCAAATCTCAGAACCGAGAACTGCGCTGTATGAAGCTGAAAAGGTAGCTGCGCAGATCAAGTTGAACAAACCAACTACGAAGGCTGAGAAGCTACGCCGCGAGGCATGTGCTGGGACCAAAGTTGTGCAGCTAAAAACTGAAAAGCCCACGTGCACATGGCACCTTTTTGTAATAACTTCCAGCACATAATGATGGGAGAAAGTGACAATGACAACTGTCGGCCGGGTAGTAAACCGTTATCCAAAACGGCGGCACCGAAAAAATCCCGCATTAAAAGCATATCTTATCCCGTTGAGCATAATAAAGAATGAAATGATCAGGATCCTAACAAGATCCACTCGACGGACTTGGTATTTATTCCCCAGTGGGACTGTCAGACATCCTGGCAGTACCATTCTACCTCATAAATTAAGGAAATTTATCCGACATGACATAATAAACGGCGAAAAAAGATTGGTGATCCAACAAGATCTCGTCTAGCAGGGCTGGCACTTAATGCCTAATCTAGCCATTCCCGGTACATTCAATGTCGCATAAGGTGCAGATCCATCCGGGATTGGGTACGCAGATGTAGCATTAAATCCCTCGGTTAACCATTAACGGCCACACCGTCGGGTAAAGGCTCTATAAATAGTAGTCCACTCTTACTTGTGCAGTTTACCGTGAATTTCAAATTTTACCGATTGTGAACATCGTAAGCACTTAGCAACCAGAAGCATGAGTATTCGTTGAGTTTATGTCTGAAGAGCAGACGTTAGAAGAGATCCTTGGCACCTTCAACCACTTTGGTATAAGTGAAGTGATGAAGACACCATCGAAGTAGACCACACCAGAACAAGGGGGTTCATCCAAGAACTCGAAGCAGAATCAGCCACAACAACAAAAGAAGGATAAACATCCGACCACAGGGCTGCAAAAGCCGAAGACACCAGACACTTCGAAGCCAGTGGGTTCCCTTATGGTTTATTCCAGAATATATCAGTCCAAGAAAGAGCGATGCCCCAGAAAGGCACCTGGAGAAGAATGCACAATATGACATCCCTCTACCGCCGATGTCAAAGCATGTGCGGACTAAGGAATATTTGCTCAGTAAAATACCCGACTGCAAGTTTATTGATTGTAATATAATGGATCATGAGAAATTTCCACACTTGCAGGTGGGCAGGTACATGTATAGAAAAGATGATGGAACCACAAAGAAAGCAGAGGTTTTTCCCATGGACTGGGCAGTGCCATTGTCCCGGGCTGGTCTTCTTAACCTGCTGCGAATTCCACACTTCCAGCGGAGCAACGAATGTAAGGATGTGGTGCGTACGCTGCTATCCTGTATGCACCAAGGGTACATTTGGCTGGACTTTGAAGTTAATATTACTGTCGACCTCATAGCGAGAATTGCAGGATTGAGCCAGAAGGGTGATGACCCTTCTACTGAATTTGTCAGCAAGAAAGATGATCAAGAATTGGTAGTAAGGATAAAAACCCAATTCAACTTGGTAAGAGGGCACAGGGGGTATGAAACTGACCCCATTACAATTGAGCCTCTGTAGTTCACAATTCAAATTCTGGCAGGAATGCTTCTGAGGAAATCTAGACCAAAGGAAGTTTCAGCATCGGTAGTTGCTGTAGCTGCGAAAGTTATGGATGGCCATGAATATAATTAGGCCAACTTCCTCCTGAACGAGTTTCTACTGGATGTACAAGACGATCAAGATAAAGGGTTACCCTTCCACTTCAGCTGGTTGCTGATACTCATTGCTTTCGTAGGATGGAAGGAACCGCAACATCAGAATGGCCTGCCGGTAGCAGCAAATGACTATCGTGCGATACGATTCGCGAACATGTGGGTGTCCACAAACTTAGAAAAGCAGAAGCAGAGCAATATTCAGTTCCTCACTTACTTTGAGCAGCTACGCGCAGTCATTGAGAAGACCCCGCGCATCACAGAGGAGGTGACGATCAAATATAGGCCGATAATGATTTTCCAGGTTGGACTACATTGTATTTACATACAGCTATGCCTGACGATGAAAGACTGGTTTGATGGGCAATATCAGTTGGATGTGCCTATGATCGAACTAATTATCGAGGACTGGCCCGGTCACTGGAAGGAAGACGCACCAGAAACTATTATCATCACATCCTCAGAGGAGGAAGAAGAGGACCAAACGGACAAAAATACAGAGGTCCAAAGCACGCCAACCCAAAAACCTGCCCCGCAGGTAGGCGAGAAAAGAAAGGAATTGGCTACACAAATACCGGAGAAGCCACATAAGAAGAAGACGAAAGAAACAAAACCACCGCTCGACAGAATGCTCCACGATGATGACTACGAGCAGATTGCATCACGGGTGTCCGCGCACCTGGAATATGTAGTCACATGGAAGGGAAACATGGAAGAACCAACCCAGACAGAGGTTCGGGAGAGTATCAACAAGCTGAACAGTTTGGTCTTGAGAATGGAGCAATTCCATCGTGACTTGGCTAAGGAGCTAGACCATAAAGACCACTTAGGTGAGTCACGTGAGCAGATGCGTAGGTCACCTACCTATACCACTCGGACGCGCGTAGTGAAGATTGTGCCAATGTCCATTTTGTTCCCGACAAACAAGATAGCAAAAAACGTAAGGCTGCTCGCACAGTTGGAATTTAACGTAGCAATGCTACCATCAGAAGGACTGCACAAGTTGTACACTCAGATAGCCTCAGAAATACATGAACGAGACATCGTCTCGCATAATCAACACCACCAACTTGAAGATAAATATAAGAAATTACAAGGAGAGTATGAATAGACAACAAGGGAGCTTCAACGCACACAAGAGAAGCAACATAGGGTAAAAGGAGCAGTCTTAGCTATCTATGTGAGGCTACCCGAGATTGAAGAGTAACCAGAACTTGAGGTAGATATCCTACAGATTGGTATTGCTGTGGATAGTTTGCAAGAAAAAATGAAGGGACTGGAAATTTACCACAATGAGAAGATTACAGAGATGGAAGCTTCCCATCAGGAAGAGATGGCCGAGTTGGCATCTCAACGGCCAGTTGATGTAGCACAATAGGCGGATGAAGAAAGAGAAGAGGCGCTGAGGGACTCTACGCAAAGCATCTGCGCAGTAGTGGCACGATGCCAAAACCTGCTAGATGATGTTTCGAACATCTGGAGCATATTGCAACAGGAACCAGAATTGCAAAATATCCACAATGAAATACAACAAAAGAAGCAAGAAGTGGATTCCACAGATTCTTCTATGAAGGACTTGCCGGTATGACAGAAGAGCCACGCCTTTGAAAAAACCAAGGCACTTAGAAAGGAGCTCGAGGCTCTAAGGGAAAAAGAAGCTGAAACCTCTTCGAGGTTACAATCGCTGCAAGAAGAGGCACTCACCCTGATGGATGAAATTGAAACAAAGTTGCAAGATCTTCAGGCAACGGAGAATAAAGTCAAGGAGCAAATTATGGAACCTACCTTAGACGAAATGCTAAACATGGTAAGAGGACATGAGCAAGAGATAAAGGAAGTAGTTGCAAAGTTGAGTGCAACTGTTCAAGACTTTACTGCGCGATCAGGTATTTCAAAAGATGCGCAGATGGAGCAACTGGATTGAAGTGGCTCGGGACGAGCCACAAGTCAGTGTTAGGGGCCTATTGGGCGTGGCCCAATTAGGCACAATTTTGGTAAAATACAAATTTTGGGAGCTGCAAAGTTTGGGCTGCGAAGTCAAAAGGCACAGTTATATGGAGTGTGTAGCTCAGAGTGCATATTTAATTTTGGCACAACTCTGCTAGTGCGCAGTTCCAGCGCAACAACTATTCTGGTAAAGAGTATAAGAGGAAGGTCGAGTTGGGAGAGCGACCTATTTTGGGCAAGGAGCAGAGCGTAGAAAGAGGAAAGTGACCTGTCAGGAGAGTGGCGACAAGCAGTTAAGGAGCTAAGTCACTAAGTAACGACGACAGGCAGGCTAAAGAGGCAGAAAGTGACAGGCCACGATGCAATTGTAACCATTTGTTGATGACTATAGCTGTTAGAAGGCCGTTAGAACTGTGAGTGGCCCAGTAAGGCGGTGAAGCAAGTGGAGTAAGTTGTCGACGGCGACAGACAGGATGGCGGGTAACCGCATTAGTTTTGAGAACCTTAGGGTTTTTGGGGCATATGCATTGTAAAGACATGACCTACGGGCATGATCTATAAGAAGGCACAATTTTCTAAGGGAAAGGGTTCAATCTTCATTGTTAAAATTGGTTTTGAGTCTCATTGTATAATCTGGAGCAAGACCTGTTTGAGTTTTCCATTGTAAAGGATCTACAAGCTGTGTGCGCAGAGACCTTTTGAGAGAGAAGAGAGTCTGTAGCTGAGTGTGCAGATTGGAACTGTTGTACCCTTCCCAATATAATATAACAACAGTTCCTATGGACGTAGCTCCCATCCTGGGGGTGAACCACGTTAAATATTGTGTTGCATGATTGTCTATGTGCTTGCACCTATTTTTTTGCTTACCATGAATGCTTAAGATCTGCTTATCAGTTATGTGTTTTACTTTTATATGTATTCGCCATAAGGAATGAGATGGGGATACTATGTTAAGTTTCGCATATGTGGATGAATGCTAGATGCATAAGTATTTCTAAGTATGAATGAATGCATAAGTTAGTTGGATAGACGATTAAGTAGTGGAGTTGGTACAGTACAACCCTCGTAAAGCGTAGCACCGAAAGTGCACAGTATTTTGTGTTCGACCATATCACATAAACCATAAGATTAATAACCTAAGATAGCTATTGAATGGCTAAAATACTAAGTGTAGCTTGTTGAAGCTGGTTAAGTCTAGAGCGGAAGCGCAGTTGTTAGCCGCGCTACCCTGTTATCAAACATCCGTCGAACTGCGCACTCCTTGGATGCGTGAGTTGCGCAAGCCTCCTGGCTTGTAGAAGTATTGTTTGCGAAGGGGTTAAGTTCCGCGCAGCCCTCAGCCTGTAGCGCGCTGCTCATCATATCAGTTTAAGCACTCATCACGTGCTTGTGGAAACCAGATTCCACAGCCCCCCATAGCTTCGCCTCGGGTGAGACCTCAGTCTATTCGCAGATTGTTGCCAAAAGGGCTAGTGAAAAGGGGTTTTGTTGGTTCCTTGAACCGCGAAGAACCTAGGTCTTTATAGAAAACCTCAAGATAGTTATGTAAGCCAACATGGACAGATGGTAATTTTTCAATAGGTGTTAGCATTAATAGCTAAGTAAGCCTCGGGGCATCTCTAGAACCCCTTTCAAGAAAAGAAGACAGTCAGCATCACAACATCGCAAAATGTATAGATTATACTAAAATGATAATTACGACAAGAGATAGACTATGAAGTTAAGACAAATAGCGTTGTTTTATGAATGAATACATAAATGCATTAAGAATTTATTAGTCACTTAATCCATGATTAAAAGATCGTACGATTTAACAAAACGATCAATGCATTTTAGACGACGATACAATTGAAAATACAAATATTTTAGAAACGAGACCCACAGTCCCGCTTCAATGTTTAAGGACTTTGAAAATAAATGTCGATTTTATGAATATCAGAATAGTATCAATGAATGCAAGAATACATTTATACAAATAATAAGATAAAAGAATTTCCGCAAGTATAATACTGGCTTTTATGAACAGTTACGCTATGTATAATTTTTTTCAAATTTTTGTGAAAATTTTGAGATGTTAGACTTAATGACAAGAGGTCAATATCAATTTGTAATATAGTTTACAAGATAATCTCAAAAACAATGACATACATACCCAAACTAATCTTTCTCAAAGTATAATATTGAGAGATACAATAAAGCTTTGTGGGAGAATGGAAATAATATATTAGTGAATGATAGCTCAAGAGATTGTACATACACACATAGTGGAAAAGAAGAGACACTATATATAATAATACGAGGTTGTAGTGTCATGATTTACATCGCTATGGCCCATTTTCTCTTGGTGAAGTTTTTATTTTTTGTTGGTGAACTTTAAGTTTTTGCCATGATATTTTGCGATGAGATTTTGGATCAAGAGAGTCATTGCACCATTCATCCATCGCTATAATCTACCATGCATTGAGGAAGTTGTGTTTTTGTGATGTTGTGTCGAGGTAGCATATTGTTCATAAATACATAGCATCATTATGTTGTGATATTGTATTTGACAATAAAAAATACATGTTATGAAATTTCTATTGGATTTGCACATAATTCCAACCCTATTCTTCAAAGGAGTTCCAACTGATCATTCATTGGCAAGAGTGCATACTGCAGCACCTGATGCCAGGAATTATAAGATCAGTATGAAAGGAATGATAGAACATGGTGTGAAGAATCATAAGGTAAGTATGAAAATAATGATGTAGAATGAGAGGTTGTTAGCATATATTTATTTATTTAGGAAAGCATACATCCTCCTTGACTCATATAATGTTGAAGTTTTCCAAATTTCAATATATGCTAGGTGTGTAGGAAGTTGTCATTTAGTGGGGATAGGCTCTAATATTGGGGATTTGTACAAAACTAATCTTAGGTATGGTTTAATCCATATCTATTAAACTTCCTACTAGTGTATGCCTGAGGTAAAATCTGTCGTCCTCTATAGATAGCTTCAGCCTAGTCTCTTATAGTGTTGTTTATGGTTTCCAATTAGTGCATTGAGATTTCTTAAACAATCCCCTCACATATTTTTGCGTAAGATATAAACATACTATCTCCCTTCTTCCATACCTCCTAACCAAGACCATGGTGAAGAAGCTCCAAATTTGTTATCTCAAAAGTTTCTTCCAAGCCCTTCAATGTTGTTTTATGGTTCGTCTCATCTAAATATTTTGTGTGTCTGATGAATGATATGATGCCCATTAAGGTCACAAATTAATTTCGGCCAACCTATCCATCAACTCACAAATTCCAAACTGTCACTAATGACATATTGAATTACTTGACACCAAAGGTGTTACCTGAAGATATATGGGTTCCATGGCTACCTTCGACATGGACTATATAAGGGTCAGATATTGGACTGCAATAATTTCTAAGGGTCAGATATATGGATTCCATGGATACCTTCAATAAGATCACCTCAAGCACTAACAAATATTTGAGGATGTCACAATGTCTTTTTCTATGCATGATCGAATACAATCATTCCCGAAAACACAATCAACACAACTAGTATAAAACTACAATGAAGAGAGCACAATTACAACAAAACTTAGTGGGAAGCATTAGTTTTGGTTTATAAACTGCAAAAAAATGACATTACTTGTTGTACAATTTGTGTAACTTTTATGTGGATCACCAAGCCCTAAGTGTGACTTTCACATGTTTGTAAAATTGAATAGGGCCCACGATGGACCCAATCAAATATCATGAATTAATAATGGTGAACTGGATACGACCAGGGAGTTTGAATTCCTCAATGCTAAAGTTTTTGAGGTTCACATATGCAAGGTTTGCCGTTACACCAAAACCTGCAGATGTTGTTGAACATTTGAAACCAAGCACAAGGTCCTATTACCAGGAATGGCAGTTAGTCCACATTTTTATATTCCTAGAGGTGCGACGGTTATACCATGTGGTTGTACCGATACTCTGACACCCCCCCTCCGATGTAGCTCAGTGGAATTGAACTTGAGACCTTAGCTCTGATACCATTTAAGGTTTTCCATTACACCAAAACCTACAGATGTTGATGAACATTTGAAACCAAGCACAAGGTCCTATTATTAGGAGTGGAGGTCATCCCACATTTTTATATTCCCAGAGGTGCGACGGTTATACCATGTGGTTGTACCGATACTCCAACAACATAACCTTGGGGTATCTAAATGATATACTTCATATCTTTCAGCATGGAAAGACACAGTAAGATGTAACAAAAGTCCAATGGTGAATCCTAGTGCAAAAGTGCTAAGGTTCAAATTGGTCACATAATTATCATATATTGAATTGGAATAGATGGTACACTTCATCAATGTGTAACATCGTATGAGATGGAGTATTTGATAGTAGAATCCCATACATGCAATGTTGGAGGACATTTCCCCACCACTAGAATGTCACATATATATTGTATTTGGGACTTTGGTGGTTGGCACATGAATTCAAATATTCTTTCAAATGAGTCAAGAGATGTGCACGGTGCTAGAAGGAAAACACAAACATTTTTATTTGGATTTATAATGAACTCCACCTAATCCTTCCAATGTATCCTTTTGAGCATTGAAAAATTGACTTTATCAAATTTTGTGTGATCAAAGCAAACATGATTTCAATATATCATTGTAATGAGGACCATGTACACTAAGTGGGTAACGGCCCCATACATTTGAGTTGGCCCATATAAAGAAACAACTAAGTTTTTTTTAGAATGTGCTTTGTAGGTTCAGATGTCCAATACAAATCACTTCTAACCAAGGGACTAATTAAATAGGGAAGAATGTCATTGGAACCACAAATCAAACCAACATATTGGAACCACCTACAACTCTAGCCCTAAAAGGTATGGCATTTTCATATCCAACCTTGGTCCTTGACTCCTTCATGAAATTTCTAGTGGCTCATATAATACAATTGGTTCCAAGTCTACTATTAAACATATGGAGCCACAAAGGGATGGAACTGATGTGTCATTCAATTTCTTATTGGTTATGAATGGGATGAGGAAAGGTATGACTTGGGACAACTTATTCTATATTTGGGAGGGTTTAACATTCCTAAGTTCAACTCTAATAAATGTGATAAACCACCTAAGATTATAGATTCCCAAAGAAAGAATGAGCCATGTAGTAAAAGGTTCGAACAAGAGTTATTGGTCAAAGATTGATACCTCGTTCTCCATCCAGATTACAAATTCGCTCCACTTTTTTCTTTGTATTTTTTTTTCAAATGGTGTTGGATGCCGACCATGTTTCTCCTCCTATAAAACACATGACACATGGACTAGTTAAACTAATTATTATGCAATCATTTACTTTTTCCTAAGAATTAAAAAATATATCATTTCAAAAATTAAATATACTTACAAAAGTACAGATTAAGGCCTGTATACCTTTATGGCCACTGTGATGCGTGGCACAGAGTTTGGAAAGCCTAGCCTTGGAGGCCTTGTCTTGAAACATATACCAAATCAATTTAACTATCCACAAATAAAGCATAAAAATCGTTTAATAATTTTGATATAATGTTATGAGAAAATTTAATTACCTAGGTACTCTCCTCTCCGAACTTCATCCATGCATCTGAATTCTCATATGATTTTACAAGTTCTTTCCATACTTTAAGACTTACATCAATTGGCCTTTTTTTAGCCTTTGCTCAGGCATGATTTTTTTTATCTTCTTTGTTTGGTTGCACCATAATTGTTTGTAATTTTGAGACATTTGTTTTTTTTGTCTTCTTTATAGACCAACCTATTCCAAATTCAGTCTCCATGTCATGGATGAATGCTTTTTGCAGGTGCATCAGTATCTTTGAAAATGACAAATGTAGATGGTTTTTGAACCATTGAAGGCATGATTCCTTCAACCTGTTCAAAAAATAGTTTTTAGTATGGGAAACTTTAGGAATCATAATAATGTAATCTCTAGTATGAGAAACTTTATCCGGTTTTGGAAAGACTATATATTTTACAGGGTAGGTTTTAGTGGTGATAAATGGACCTATTGTCTACAAGAGCACTAACGTGAAGACCATGAGCATGGTGAGATGCTTTGTTTGGAGAAAATGGAGGTTGATGTGATGTCATGATTGATGGAGTTTGGAGAGATGCCTTTCTTGGGAACATGATGTGATGATGTACTTGGATGTTCACTTCTGTGATACGAATGATAAAGCCGCCAACTTTGGTTGGAATTGACTTCTTATAGCTAGGGGAGCTTATTGGACTGAAATTTCCTTCTTGCTGTTTTGAAGGCCAAATATTTCGGTTGGTGAAACTAGGAGTGGCTGTTTAATGGTGAAACCCTAGTGTGCTTGAGATGAGCACTTGCACGTGTGAAGGATTTTATGGGTTGAAACCTAGTTGATTTTGTTATCATAAGAGTGTGATCTCACTCATGATAGGTATTGAAGCTACTTCATTGATGGAAGGTATAAATACCTTATTGAGCTCCTCTTTGTTTCAAGAATAATTTAATATTCTCTACTGAATAGGGCCAACCACGTGAAGGTGGAAGCTCTTTTGGTCCCTCCCCCCCCTCACATCACTCTCAATTTCCCATACCCAATGCATGTACTTGAAAAAAAATAAATTTATCTGCAAACATGTGGATTTCATCATAAAGAAACATTTACCATTCATTCATTAAAATATAACATATGATTAATCCACCCATTCAATCAGTAAGAAAAAAATAATGCATGACATTATAGTATAAAAAATAAGTATACACAGTGTTTCTTCAGTCACTTCTTTCTAGGTTTCTTTCTTTTGACAAAATCAACAAGCAACTCATCTTCTGCAACTTGTTGTTTAGTTCTTGTGGAATCTACATCTCATCACACTGTCTTCCTAGTAGAGTATTTGCGACGTGGATGCTGCCGCAAGGGGTCGGGAGTTGATGCAATAATGTAAAAATGTTACATTGATATATTTTGTTATTATAATGACAAGTATTTCATTAAAAAAAACATTGCAGAGGTATTTTTTACCTGATGTGGCCACATCATGTACTTCATATTCCTATCTAGGTTCATCTTGTATAGTATGAACGTCTACATGCTCTACAGTTGAAACATGAAAAAGTACAATTAATATTCACCATTTGCAATGCAATATTTTAAATTGTAGCATATGAATACGTTCATTACCAGGATTCAAAGCATGACCTTTGATGGGTTTTTCTCCATCCTCGACATTAAGTGGATCATTGCTTTCCTGCTCAAAACATAGTCAATATTTTATGGAAAATATTTATAACGAATAGATTGCATAAGTAATCAATCTTAAATAACCTTCATTGATTTTATACCTGCGCGAAATATGGATCACCGGAAGACTATGTTTTCCCATACAATATTTTTCGGCATTCAACAACAACTCCAAAGCCATGCAAGAATCCAAGCTTGTAGTCTTCCTCTGTGGGAACTTTCTTGAATCGATCGGCCTGCATATTTTCATAACATCATGAATTTACCTTTTACAGTGCAATAAAATGAAAATGTTTTGCGTTTTCATTATTTGGATGTAACATTGGTTTTTTGATACTTACAATTCGTGCCTCCAAATTCGAATAACCACTAGGCCCAAGCTTGTGCTGTCCAATTTTTTCTTGTCTTGCCTTTGTGGCCTTTGATGTGTCTGACAACCTATGAAAATGTTGAAATACGTTAGATGTTTCAAATTTGATCTAAAAATTAATAATAATAAGGTTTATAATTACATTGTTGAAAGTATTGCATACCTTCCTGTGCTCGGTGGTAGCTTTCCTTATTTTCTCAAATCCCTCTCCTTTCCATCTTCCACTAGGGATTTCAACTCTCTTTCTAGAATCATTGGAGGGTGCTCATACCTAGGGTTCCTTTCTAGATGAACCCTATATTGGTCCCTCACAATATTCATATGTTGGCCATCCTTCTTTAGGACCTCCACTCGATTAAAGGTCTCACTCCCGAATAGGACAACCAAGCAATTAGTGATCTCATATTTTAAATTTTTACTTTGTTTATCCCACCTTGTGCGGATGGTGGTCCCAAATATATCCAATGACAAATCATTTAGATGTTTATAAAAAACATCATTTCCTACAAGACGATCATGTCATCATTAGTTGAAAAAAAATGTTTTATGAATATATTACAATCAAATTATAAACAATAACTTAAACAATGTATAAATACTCGGTATATTCTCTATATTTATAGGAACGAGATCTTCATCCACCAAAAATGTGGTTTGTAGTGTACCCGTGCTAGTGACACGAGAAGATCAAGGAAATGCTGCTTGAGAAATATCAATACTAGTCTCTGCATCGACCCCTTCCTCTTTACGATCTAGCATGCACCCACTACTAGCGAGTGCACTCACATTTGGCCTCGAGGGTGTTGCGGAATGTGTTTCCGACTGTTCAGTCGACAAAAATGGAACGTGAGATGCAAGTGGAGTCATATGCTCATATGACGACTCTCCACGAGCATCACTAGTACCAACACCGCCCTGACCACTAGTGCGTGGGTGAAAAAAATCCTGTAAATACAAACCATATTTTAGTTCACGATCATATACAAGTACAAATTATAAAATCCTAAATGAATTTATCTTCTAATTCAAGACCTGCAACTTACTTTCAAGGCCTTAGATCTCTTTACCAAAACATCAACCTTTGCTCTAATATCATTTGTTTGCGGCTGAATGAATAACAGATGAAGGATATCCTATTTTTTTTAAGCTCTTCTCTATAATATTAATTGGGTCTAGCGAATATCCAATGTTAGCATCACGCATGAGCTCATCCACATCAATATCTATTGATTGCTCTGATGCTAGATCAAACACCGAATTTGTATCCTGCAATAAAAATATATAAAACATTACTGAAATGAAAGCAATATACTGAGGAAAAAAACATAATAAAAAAACATATTGCTCATGTTCGATTTCTAAAATTACAATTAGGTATACTTGCCGCCTCGAGGCTAGTGTCGTCTGATCCACAACTGGGGACTTGCCCCGATCATCACCCTGCAACAAAAAATGTAGAAAACATTACCATAATGAAACCAATATACACAAGAAAAAGACATAACAAAAAAACATAATGCTCATATTATATTTGTACAATTACAATGAGGTATACCTACTGCCTCGAGGATCATGTACTCATCTGATCAACGGTCGGGGACTTTCCTCGATCACTTCCCTGCAACAAAAATTGTATAAAAAATGATTGAAATGAAACTAGTATACTAACGAAAAAAAATATTGATCATATAATTATATTTGTACAATTACAATGAGGTATACTTGCTACCTCGAGGATGGTGTACTCCTCTGATAAACTATCGGGGAGTTTCCCCAATCACTAGCCTATGATAAAAATATAGAATCCATTATCGAAATGAAACCAATATTCTCATAAAAAGAAATAATAAAAAACATATTGCGCATATTATAGTAGTAAAATTAAAATGAGGTATACCTACTACCTCGAGGATGGTCTTGTCTAATCTACTGCTAGGGAGGTGCCCCAATAAACACCCTGCAACAAAAATATAGAAAACATTATCTAAACAAAACCAAAATACTCACGAAAAAAAACATAATAAGAAAAAGTATTGATTGTATTTAAATTGTACAATTACAATGAGGTATACTTGTTGGCTCAAGGTTGTTGTCATCTAATCAACAACTGGGTAGTTGCCCCGATCAACACTCTCCAACGAATATATATATATATATATATATATATATATATATATATATATATATATATATATATATATATATATAACATTATCTAAACGAAATGAATATACTCACAAAACAACATAACAAAAAAACTTTTTTTTCATATTATATTTGTACAATTACAATGATGTATTTCTCCCGCCTCGAGGATGGTTTACTCCTTTTATCAGCTGCCAGGGAGATGCGTCGATCACTACCCTGCGAAATAAATATAGAAAATTTTAACAAAATTATAACAATAAACTAATGAAAAATACATAAGATATTAGATTCATTAATTAAAGTTTGGTTAAATTGTTAGATGTACCACTCCCATAGTAACCGCGTTCGTATCTATTCGATTCAAATTGTAATTAATAAGCAACTCTTCCATTGCAGCTATTGATTTAATGACACATACAAAAACATGGTTTCCTTCACGCCCCTCAAATATGCAATTGGGTTGGTTAATTGTAGACCCTGGTTGTGTACTGTTTATAAACCTTGCAATATTCCCTATAGCTTTTGTCCTCCCGTCAATGTACATCATTGCTCCTTTATTTTGATCCCTATCTTTCAGCTGTAAATAATTTGCAGTCGATCCGTATCTGCGCATAATTCGTGTATATTGGACTAGTCGCATACAATCTTTGTAGTTGTAACAGGGTCCAACATAATCCATCAATTCAGTACATCTTCTGTAACCGACCTTTATGCTATCCATGTAAAACAACCCCAAACCATGTAATGATGATGGTGCAATCCGATATATCCTCTCATTCACACAAAAATATGTGTTTAGTTGAGGAATATCCTTAGGTACCCATTGTTTCACCATATGCTTGTACCTAAGGGGCACCTCGATGTCTCCTATGGTCTCATCATCATAAGAACATGACCCCCCTTCAGCGAGAAACATTTCCATGCATTTATGGAATTTTCTTATGATATTTTGACATCTAGTTGATATAACTCTTGTATGCCTATTGGATGTCTCACTTTCCTCTAGTCTTCCTAAACTCCCCTCTCTCGAGGAAGACAAATCTAACAAATACCTGTTTAGTTCTACCTGCACCATGGGAAATTTTTTTCTCCAATAAATAAAGCACTTAAAGCACTTAGGCTCATTGACCTATGTAACTTGGTTTCCCCAACATTTCTATGCAAAACATAAGAATCAACATAAAGCTACTATATGGTTACCCTCATTATGCAACCATCATGATCAATTCAATAATTATGAAAGATATCAGATATGGGTAGCACTATGGACCCATCACACGTATAGTATTTTTTACCTTCATATTACTTCCAATTCCATAGAAAAAAACTACCTATGCTTAATTAAGTTTGTTAATGGATAAAACCGTCGGTGGGGACACCAGCCGATATCTTTAGTCCGAATGGTTCAGATCTAGAACAAAGCAAAACAAGAATGAAAACCTTTCCCTATATCTATCAAATTACTTGAATACAAAGAGTCTAGTCCATACCTTATTTACGAAGGTCGTCCTCATAGCTTGAAGCTTTCACAATCTTGCTTGTTGATGAAGAGATTAACTACAAAAGATTCAAAAGGACAAAGACAAGAAACTATAAGATAACATGATACATCTAAGAAATTGACCAAGGATAATTACTATAAATAAAATTAAACATCATTTATGGGAAAGGAAGACACTGATGTATTAATTAAAATAGAGGAAATAATTACAACCAATGAAGCCTTGGTGTTGAATATCCTTTCCAATGGAACCTTGCCTCAATTTTCCGATCATGGAAGAATGGATTCCTGGCTCAATTTCTCCAACATTTGGCTACCCTCATTTCAACCCCCCATTTCCCATGAAGACGAGCTTCATTTATAGGCCAAAAGAGATGAGGAAGAGAGGAGAGGATTAAGGGAGAAGGATGAGGTGGGATCCTACTAAGATGGGAGGCGAGTGAGATCCACCCTATATGGAAGGGATAGGCCTCCACGAGGGTCTCCTTTGAGAGACTTCTCGAATCTTCTATTTTCCCCTCTGTACAGACATCGACGCACACTAGACACTAGAAAATTGCGCCAACGATGCGCTCTAATGTGGAGCAAGGTGCGTTGAGCAAGAAAGATGCGCTTTTCTAGAAGGCAACATGTGTCGATCTCTCTAAACATGATTTTTGCAGGGAAAAACCTCATAAATAATATTCCAAGGAGTTTTGGCCAACAACCTCAGGGATTAAGGCAAGGAGAAAGTATACATGGTTTGTAATCATGATGAGTACACAAATTCCATGTAATAGAATGCCCCCCAAAGTATGAAGCTAGAGTAATAGGATAGTTGAAATGCTTTGATGGATATGGCTGCCGACCAATACATTGCAGATCCATGTTAATACTAACCGATGATATGGCCACCAAAATACAGCGTGGATCCATATCTAAATGACTGAACACAATTATGGTTACTAAAATAAAAGCGTATATCCCTGATGAGATAATAACACAAGCATGACCAATAGAAGAGTGGATCTGTGTGACATTACATCAATAACATCTTTGTGGAAACTGACTAAGAAATATCCATCGCTACCTAGGTGTAATAATAAGACATCAGAACAAGCCAGGGTCTTCTATCCATTCCCAAAATGATATGAATCTAACCATGTGATTACAATTCATTGAATTCGAACATGGTAGAAACCACTTCATTACCGGTCAATGATGTGAACCGTTAACAAGTGCGTGGGAAATCACCAATGATAACAATGATCCCCAAGGTATGACTAGTACATCCCAACGAATCCGAATAAATGAGTTGGAGTCGAACATCTGTGGAATCATTCGACCATAGGTAAATGATGCAAACCTACTGTCGAAAGCGAGGAAACCTTCCATTGAGGCATGCAAGCTCCAAAGTACCGACTAGTTTCTAAGTCGACAGGAATAGACTCGTCTAAGGAGGGCCATGATGTATCCCACATCATCGGCACAAAACTAACATAGGAAGTGATATAAGATGGTAGATCAAATGAGTGCGAAATGACACAAAGGTATAATGGTAAACAAGGATGACATACACAATGGAAGGCTTAATGACTGCGAAGATTGATTCCAACCAAATACTTCCTTTGAAAATTTTAACGGAACGACAAGCGACTTGGAAGCATTGACTCAACATACCAGAGACCAAGACATAATGCAACAAATGACTGAAGCATTCTTCGGAGAACCCAAAGGAGTAGAATGAATCATGGAATTGGTATGACTCGAGGACAATCTGACTACCCAACTTTTTATCTGGAATGAAAACAGGTGTCATTGTTATAGGTCAAAATCGCACTTCTTCGTCCGTGATCTCTTTTAGCTGATGATCACACAAAAGGACAAAAGGGATGGAAGAGCATGTTGACCCTAGATGATGAATGGCCTAGACTTACCCTCATTTAGCTGACAAAACCCACCTTTTTCCTACTTTTTGATAAAAAACGCTACTCTACAAGCCTATAGCAGTGTTTTCCCTTTAAAAACTCTACTCTGCTTCATAAAAGCAGCTTTTTCCTGGAAAAACTCTACTTTGCTTCATAAAAGCAGCGTTTTTCATCAGAAATACTCTACTTTGCTTTATTAAAAGTAGCGTACACCTCAAAAAGTGATTAAAAATATATTAATTTGACGGATTGGGATTAGTTGTAGTTGGTTTTACAACTTCCCCAACCTCCCAATCAAACTACCTCTCAATTTGAACTGCCTACCTTGTCCTATAAATACAAGGGAGATGCATGAGAGAGGGACCTAGAAACTATGCATTAAGGGTTGTTATGCTAGAGGAATTCTAAAGTTAGTGTGAAGAGCAGGAGCCCAGGATCCGGTTGCACAAGCACTCTGAATGATCAGGTATACTTGTATTGATTATTTGCTTTTGACAATAAAGGTTGAAATGCCCTTCCCGTCGCAATCAAATGTCTAATGGATTATATATTTGTTTGGATTAATGCTTGATTGTATTTGATGTCTAAATTGTATTTCAATTTCATCATTTTTATATCAGTCAAGATATGATGAGGAATGTATCTTTGTATTGCAGGTTTGTCGAACGGAAGATCAAGTGGAGGATCGATCGAAAGAGCAAGTGAAAGCTAGGATCAAACTTCGTTAACAAGGTACACCCTCTACGATCTTGATCTCTTTCCTTTTGTAGAAGCCTATGTAATATGATTAATGCATTTACCTATCACCCCCTAAGTTGGTAGTGTCCACCTCCTCACTATAGGGTAGAAATCCCAAACAACAGACTGGCAACTCTGCTGGGGACCGGTTGTTTTCTGTTCTAGGAGACTTGTTTTTAACATTCCTTCCAGTACTTTTTGATCTTTTGATCCTCTAAGAGGGTTTGTAGGGTACAGTAGCCTATTGTCTTCACTTGACTCATCCCAGTTTGAAGTTTTGAGGATTGTTTTAAGCCTTCCTTGGAAAAAACGCGTGTTTGCCTTAACATAGTAGCTTTTTTCTCCTGAAAAAATGCTGGTTTTGCTTCACACAGTATCTTTTTCCCTTGAAAAACGCTGGTTTTACTTAACACAATACCTTTTTTCTTCAGAAAAACGTTGGTTCTCTACTGCACAGTAGATTTTTTTTCCTGTAAGTCTCTGCTTGCTTTTGGGATTGGATTTCTGCTTGTTTGGTTTGATTTCCAACCTCTTTCCTTGGCTTCTTAACTGATCCTTGAGGTCTTTGTGCCTTTGTTGAGTCTTGTCTGCCTCTCCCAAACCCCTTTAGGTCATTTTTGCTTACGTGAGTACTTTTGAAGTGTCTTGCTTGCTTGTGACTCTTTTGGAAACCGTGCCTTGTTCCTTGTTGAACAAAGCTGCTTGTTCATACCTTAGTTACTTGCTGCAGATCTACAAAACTTTGTTTACTGACATTTGTTGTTTGTTGCAACACTAGTATACTCCAACTGTATCTTGTCCTTTGTTTTAGGGTTTTGATCCCAAGTTGAGTCCTTAAGGTGTTTTTTCAAAAGCTCTTTGAGTCCAAACACTTCCTAATTGCTTTAATAGTTTCAGTTTCAAGTAAGTTGAAGTACTTTTAGTTTACTTCAATTTGAGTCTTTGTGTTAGTAAGGTCGTCTTTAGTTCGCTTGCCCACCTTCTACTTGGCTTAGTGCTTTTGTTTAGGGTTTGGTTCTTTGGAGCAACTTTCTAAGTTTGCTTTCCAGTCATAAGTGTCTCTGATCCCCGTTTTCTTTCCACTCTATTTCCAAGTTCGAAGCTTTTTGTCTGAAAAGATTTGTAGGACAAGTCTTTATCAAGTCATTGATTTGATTGTTGTGAGATTTAGAGTTATTTTTCCTTACTCACATCGCTTTTATAGGTCTTACTTGCTTCCATTTTCGAGTACTTTTTCTTTTACATATAACAAAAAAAGCAAAAAATGAGTTTGGCAGTTTAGAGTAGTAAGGCTTATAGTAATTTCAGAGTAGCGTAGTTTGCTTTGTTGTGAAATTGAAAAGAAAATGAAAAAAGAGTACTTTGTTTAGGTTTGCTTAGTTTTTCATTTTGGAAAGAGCATAAAACGAAAAAGAAAAAGAGTCACCTGTTGCTTTGAAAGTTATTTCAATTTTTGCACTTTGCTTTTATCAAACCATTCCACACAATGCATTGCCCCGCTGAGTATAAAGTAACCTTAAAAAGAACTTAATAAAATAAATTAGAAACGATTTTTCTTTCTAGGGATACACGACACCAACTAGCTTAGGCTAGAGTTTCGAGGTTAAAACACCTTAAATTGCTCGAAGCTTGTTTCATTGCTAAAAAATTGTAGTGCAACTTTCATATAGGTAAACCCATATGTATCAAATATTCCTGGGAATTGCTACTGAAACCAGAGCTAAGCATGAGGCCGTGGAAGATTGGAATCGTTGAGGATATCCCCTCACTTTCCCTTCAACCATAAACCAAGGTCGATTCGCGTACGGGGGTCCATCCTGACTTCGGGCTTTGTTACCCTGCCCACACGTTTTGATCAGGATGATGACTGTCCCCCCAGGATATTTCGTACTTATGGTAACCTTAGTATCAGACCTGTAGGATCATACACAGGTGACGACGGAGGATTATATCTGCTGTACCTAGGACAGACGTGGGAGGAAATCCCTTGCAGGTCTTTGGGAGGGCAGTTGGGTGATTCTAGCGCTTGCACCCTTAGTCATTGTATTGTGGAACCTGGGTAACTGTCCTTCTTCCTTCGTTGATCTGTTATGGGCCCTCATCATCCCAAACTCTTCTTTGGAAGGCATCTTGTTTACCTGGTCTGTTTACTTAGGATTTTTTAGTGGTATGCTGTTTTCCCCCTAGTTGTAGTGGCCACTACGTTTTTACTTAGTTTTATTTTTATATAATTGTGGAATACCAACAGCTTCGTAGGTCTCGAAGGTTGCAAAACCTTATCACACTTAGAGTGGAACCACTACCTCCACCACGACGATGGAGGATAGACTCCAGTGGTCTTTTTGAAACTACTGGTGAAATAGAGGTTCCTAGTGAACCACAACCTAGAACCCCGGATCAACAAGTTCTTAATACTGTAGAGGTTGAGGATATTACTTCTAGTGATTTTAACACTCCTTTTAACCCCCCTCTGAATGCACTTAACGATCCACTTCTGGTACCTATTGGTTTCCAGCAACCCGAGTATAGTGCATGCTTTTTCACACCTGGGAATATTATGACTAACCCAAGAGACGAACAGGGAGTCCCACAGACTCCCACTATGGGGATGAATACAAGGATTGTAAATCCTTCTTCCACTGCTACACCTAGTTTGTCGCAGACAGCTTCTGTTTCAACTCCGTCCTTGAGTTTTAACGCTGGTACGTTAGGCATTCCAAGCTCAACAACTTTAACATCCGCCTCTACCCCTACTTTTGGACCCAATAATACAGTAAATGTCACCCCACCTCCTGTGACTCAACAATCATACCATATACCTAGTACTTGGATTTCCAAACCCAATGTAGGGCCGAATGCCTCTGCAACTATGCTTGTCATGAGCACCATGACTGCTGCATCCACCTTGACTACCCCTGGTTTTAACACCTTTGCAGGTTACAACATGAATCAAAATAATGTACCTACAGGAAACACCCCTTTTTCTTTGTTTTCTGGAGGAGGGGGTAACATCCTTAATCAACAATACGGTGGGGCTAATACCCAGCCATAGTGGACAAATACGCAGCGTACAAACCCACTTTCGTTTGGATGGGGGAATTTCAATAACACTTTCACACAACAACAAATGGAAAGGGGAAACCCCTACCAACAGATTTCTGGGGGGAACCCTTTCTAGCAGATGGCTGCGGGAAACACCTATCAACAGATGATTGGGGGAAACCCCTACCAGCAAATGGTTGGGGGAAACCTCAACCAACAGTTCATGGATCAGACTATGGGAGGTTACCCCTTTATGACCCCAGCTGATCAAATGCCATCTTATAGACCACTCTTACCATTTCTGGCAACCTTAAATTTTCTAGATCTTTCCAAGCTGACCAACGATCCAGTGTGCCATAATATCGCATGGCCACCTATTCCTACTAAGCTGCCCTTAGACATTCCAAAGTTTGAAGGTAAAACTGGTGAAGATCTGGGTGACCATGTCACTACTTTCCATCTTTGGTGTTCTTCGAACTCGTTGATCAAAGATTCTGTTAGGTTGAGACTTTTTCAAAGAAATTTAACCGATGCTACAGGAAAATGGTACATTGAGTTACCTGCAGCCACATTTTTTAATTTTTAGGATCTCGCGATAGTTTTTCTGAACCACTTCCAGCTTCCTGTTTGGTACGACATCGGGACAGCTCTTTTGTCTACATTTAGACAGAATATGGCCACTCACTTATTTGATCACATTCAGGAGTGGCGAAGACGGAAGAGGCTCATTAAAATCAATATACCTCCAGAATCCCTTTTAGAGTGGTATTTGAAATCACTCCTTCCTTATATTTCTAAGGAAGTAGCTACTTCTAGGGTGTCTTCAGAGGAAGAAGCCATCTTACAGAACTAGCAGCTAGACCTTGTTTATGCACATCCTAGGCTACTTTATGAGATTATACCAGATGCACCATGATTAAACACTGATCTTGGTAGACCTAAGCCTGGACCACATGTTGACGGCATAGTAGGTTCAGTAGATTCTGCAGCTTTTGAAGCATTGACTAAGCAGGTTCATGTCTTATCCGTCAAACAATCGATTGCAGAAGCGACCTCCGTCACAACCTCTCCTTCTACTACTGAATCTGTAAACTAGGTTCAGAACAATCAAAAGGGCCCTCGATAGCCCAACAACAAAAAGAAGGGCAAGAAAGGAGAGGGGAACCAACAAAAGCCCAAGAAAAAAGAGAATTCTTAGGAGGGTAACAGGGAAAATAAGAAGCTTAAGTTCCCTTGTAAGCTTTGCAAGCAGGATCACCTCGCTCACCAATGCCCTCTACTTGAAGAATCCCAGAAGTTGCTTCAAGAAAAGAAGCCCGCCGTACTTAAAGATACATTTCCTAAGGGGCATGGTTCATCTTCTGGCACCTCCAATGATGGGGGCACTAATCATGCTTTGGTTGATCAAAATTTCATTAATATGGTTAGCGCGGATGCACTTTTGCAAATGCGAGCAAAAAATTATACCCCGGATGTGCAGAATAAGGATAAAGATATTCCTGAATTTTCCACTCCTCTCCACATTCCAGTGGATTCATTTCCCAAGATCTCGAAAGGTGTCTTGAAACAGGCCTCGCATAATCCCAACGCTCGGGCTACTGCCAAATACAACGTGGTTGAAGATCTAGCCCAGACCCCTTGTGCTATGTCCACCTTAGAAATTTTGCAAAGTTGTCCTTTACAATGAAATGCACTTCTGGCAGTGATTGGAAGTATGGAATCATCCAACATGACTGCATGCTTTGATATGTCTGATATCAAGTATCGATTTCCGTACCACGTTGCCCTACAGATAGAAGTGGTTCATGGTCCCATGACCATCGAACGGGCTGTCGTAGATGAGGGCACGTCGACGTGCGTGATGTCCATTTCTTGCTGGAAAGCTTTAGGCTCTCCCGAGCTAGCCCCCTCTAACATGCTGCTTACTGACTTTGATGGCAGTACTTTTCATCCACACGGAGTTCTACCGTCATTCGAAGTCTCACTTTCCGGTAAGATAGTAGCTATAGAGGTTGAAGTTCTGGACGCTCCGCTTGATTACAACATGTTGTTAGGTAGGAGTTGGACATATGCCATGCAAGCTATAGCATCGACAGTTTTCCGAGTTGTTATGTTCCCCCATGAAGGAAAGATCTTCATGGTCGATCAACTTTCGTTCTCTCGACGAAACAACCAGACTTCGTTGGAATCCACGGTTCCTTTGGTTGATCAATCTGTCCCAGCAAGCGAGAGTTTGGCAGCAGGACTTTATGGGTCATTAATGGGCACTTTTGACCTACCCGCTCCCCTTTTTTTCATGCTTTCTGATGAAGGTTCATCTATTGAAACTTTCACGGTTGGTCTAAGGACTGATCCGTGGATCCTTCCTACTATATTAGAACCATCCATGCCTTTATCCGTTGCAGAAGTAGCCTATATGGAAGCACATCATGCTGCAACGGAGCATATCGTGACTCCGCCAGTCTCTTCCAAGTCATATATGGACTATTCTCTTGCATGGTCGGTGAACTCTACCCACTCTTTCGACTGTTTAGACATAGTGTTTCCTTCTGATGAAGCCATGATGGGCCTGGACCAACCATCGGAACATATGCATCATAGGTCTTACCTTCTTCCAAACCTAGACAGGATAGAGAGAGGAGAGTTCTCTATGAGACCCGATGGATTTGTTGATTTGTCCTCTATTCCTTCTACTTCAAGCCTTGTTTATGCTGAAGGGAATATGGCTAATATATCGAGAACCATCCTGATTAAAATTTCCACCAAACCCAGGGTCATGGAAAACATTTTTATTGGAGCAGACTGTTCTCCAGAAGAGATCGCTCTGTATACCAAACTTTTTAAGGAATTCCACGATATTTTTGCCTGGTCTTATGAGGAGATGCCAAGCATCAATCCAACCATCATTGAGCATGTCATCACGACATACCCTAATGTAAGACATGTGAGACAAAAGCTCTGTCCTGTGAAGCCTTGAAAAGCGGCCACCATTAAGGCGGAGGTTGAAAAATTGCTTAAAGCCGGATTTATCTATCCGATCGACATGACAGAATGGGTTTCGAATCCTGTTCCGGTTGATAAAAAGCAAGGTACCATTCGAGTCTGTACTGACTTCCGGGATTTGACTAAAGCTTGTCCAAAAGATAACTACCCCACACCATTTATTGACCAGATCATAGATGCATGTGCGGGACACGAGATGTTTCTTTCATGGATGGATTTTCGGCATATAATCAAATCCAAATCAAACCTTAAGATCAACACAATTTTTTTTTTATTTTCCCATGGGGAACCTTTGCTTATCGGAAGATGTCGTTTGGCTTAAAGAATGCTGGAGCTACTTTCCAGCAAGCAATGAATTTCACTTTTCACGACATCAAACACATAGTTGAACCCTACTTGGATGACCTCCCGTCGCGATCTCGAAAGAGACGGGATCATCCAGCTCATTTGAGACTTGTGTTTGAACGATACAGACAATATAATATTCGATTGAATCCTAATAAGTGTGTGTTCTGCGTCGAATCGGGATGTCTACTAGGATTTATAGTATCCAGTCGTGGCATAATGGTTGACCCGTTGAAAGTTGAGGCAATTGTGAATCTGCCTCCTCCTCGCACCTTGCAACAACTCCAAATTCTGCAAGGCATGTCTAATTTCTTACGACGCTTTATCATAAAATATGCTAAAATCACAAAAGGTTTCATGAGACTGCTTAAACAAGATACCTACTTTTTGTGGGATGAGGCTACTCAAGCATCGTTTGAGGCCTTGAAAAAGGCACTACTTTCAGCCCCCTTGTTAAGCCCACTTGATTACAAAAAATATTTCCTGTTATATCTGGCGGCGTCTGTATACACAATCGGAATAGTCCTAGTTCAGGAGGACAACACGCTCCAAGAGCATGTTGTTTATTATCTCTCGCGCGCATTGATAGCTCCTGAGATTAAGTATTCACACGTTGAGAAGTTAGCACTTGTTGTGGTCTATGCTATGCAGAGGCTTCGTCACTACATCCTTTTACAAACAACTACTGTAATAGCAAAGGTCAATCCTTTCCAATATGTTCTCCCTCGACGCATCATCGGTGGGAAGTGCAATAAGTGGATTGTAATCTTATAAGAGTTTGATTTGTTTTTTCAATCGGCCAAGTCGAAGAAATCACTAGTGTTTGCTGAGTTAATCTCAGAGTTTTCGAGTGACTTAGTGCATGTTGAGGAAGAGTCATCATTCCCGGATGAACATATATTCCTTATAGCCTCCTCTGACCCATGGTACGAGGATATTTTAGTATATCTCTAGACTTTGAGGTGTCCTACAACTTTTTCTAGAGACGAAAGACGCAAACTGAAAAGTCATGTGAAAAACTATCTCATCATTTCTGATACTTTGTACAGACGTGGGATAGACTCCATCTTACGACGTTGTTTGAATTTAGAAGAAGCAGAGTCAGTATTGAATGATGCTCACAGTGGAGCCTGTGGGGGTCATCTTGTTGGGTTGGCAACATCTCAGAAAATACTGCGTGTCGGATATTTTTGGCCTACAATCTTTAAAGATTGTGTGAAAGCTGTGAAACGATGTCGTCCGTGTCAGTTTTTCACCAGGAAAATGAGAGCACATCCAACTCCCCTTCATCCTGTGATCATAGCAGGTCCCTTCACAAAATGGGGTGTTGATTATATGACTTGTAATCCAGTTTCGGCTGGAGGACATCATTATATCATCATTGCCGTCGACTAGTTCACCAAGTGGGCCGAGGAAATGCCTACTGTCAAAGCAGATGGAGAAACTGCCGCTTATTTTGTATTTAATCAGATTATTGCAAGGTTCAGCATACCCAAAGAGATTATGATTGACCACGACAGTCATTTTTAGAATAACATGATGACTCAACTATATACCATGTTAGGTTTTCGGCAAGAACATTCGTCTTCATATTTTCCACAGACGAATGGACAAGTCGAAGCGGTTAACAAAACTTTAAAGACAATTATGCAAAGAACCATAAATTCTAGTCGAAATAACTGGCACATCATGCTATACCCTGCGCTTTGGGCTTACCGAGTGAATGTAAATACTTCTACCGGGATAGAAGCAGTTGTTCCGATTGAATGCGAATTCATTCGTTGAAGTTGGCTATTCAACTACTACCAGATACTTCAGCACTGGAATAACGTTTGTTTCATTTAGAGCATCTTGATGAACAACGCCGTGACGCGCTCACAACAAATGAAGTTCATGAGAAACGAGTCAAAGGACAGTACGACAACTCTGTCAGACCTAGGGTGTTTCTCGAAGGAGACCTTGTTCTACTTTGGGATCAGGACAAGGACCCTTTAGGTCCTGGCAAGTTTAAATCTATGTGGCTCGATCCTTATATAATTACTAAGGTACTGAAGAAAGGTGCTTATGAGCTAACAAACTACGAAGGTAATAAGATGCCTAAGCCTAGAAATGGGCTCTACCTGAAGAAGTACTACGCTTAACCAATTGTGCTTTTTCTTGTAACATAGCTGTATATTTTGTAGAGCTAGTTTTGCTTGTGTTTGTTAGTAGACCTTATTTGTGTCTTCGCTTCGTGTTTCAGATGTCGACTGAACACTTTTTAGGATTTGCTGATGGCGCCAGTCGCCACACCCGACAGTCGGCCTCAATAGCTTGGGTCATTTACTCACCATCTAGCCAACTGCTCTCTTTGGGGGGGGGGGTTTGTTTGGGTCCCACTACGAACAACATAGCTGAATACAGTGCGGTTATAGAACTTCTTCGAGATGCTCTTGTCCAAGGCATTTCACATTTAGAGGTAAGACTTGATTCGCAACTAGTTGTATTTCAGTTAACGGGTGTTTTTACGATTAGAGATCTTGTTTTGTTAAGACAGTTATTGCGAGTTAGATTATTGGAAAGACAGTTTGATTGTATTATATATCAACACATTCCAATAAATTTGAATGCATTAGCTGATTCACTTGCAAATTATGTTTTAGATTGGCATTTGTACCATACATTTTCATAAATAGTATTTCACACATAAAAGTTTAACACACACACATGTAAATAAATGATACTGTATATATATCCGATATTGTATCAAAAAATATAATATGAGTTTTGGATCATAAGTCTTTCATAAGTCATGTCATAAGATACAAAAACCGGGCTCGATGGCCTAAAAAATATACATAAAATATCCTTCTCCTATGGAGAAGGCAAGGCCTCATCGACATCTACTGCCTCTCGGTAACATATGACCAACCTAGTTATTTTCCGCAGCAACCTAATCCATGCTGGCGGTACACCGACTACATCCTCTTGCATATCAAGAGGCATCCGCTCAATACGATATGGAGGAATGTCATGAGTCAAATGACTCATCTTCCTCTATATGGTCCCTATCATAGCATCAGCTGCACCCGCATCAGTTGGCCTTACGAAAAAAATAGGATGTCCCTCAGGATGGATCGGTCCAACATCTGCATATGACACTTTGTTAGCATTTCCAACTCATCATAAAAATCATATACTTAAAAAATTTGAAAAAATGAAATAAATTTTCAAAAAACATACCTATATCTCCCCAGGAACCACCTGGAGGAAGTACCAGATCTGGATCATGACGGAAGTCTAATCCAGCATACGGAAGCTGCTCGAATGTTGGCACCTGTCTCTCCCACCATCCCCAGAAATCATCAGTATGATAGAAAAAGTGGCTCTTACCACCACCTTGGCGGAGGAAAATGTCACCCCAATGGCCCAATCTCGGCTCACGAGGACTGACTAGGGGCAGAGACATGCCCAATCTAAGAGAAGGTACCCTCTCAAAAAAGAAGGTACAAAGGATGCTACCATAACCAAAGTTATTCATCCTCCCGGTCTTACACCCCGAGAGTTGAAGCTTCATGTTTGCTAAGAGACTTGTGAACCAATCATAGACATGACCTTGCAAGCATTCAACACCAATGTATATGTAGTGCTTTGAGGCTAAGTGCTGTGCGGAACTCCCTCCCATTCGGTTCAACATACTGATAATGACCTTCAGAGGGAAGCTTGCAAGAGTAGAAATGAGAATTTGACTTCCACATTTCTCAGTACCTTCCACACAATAAGCATTTACATAATCTTGTACAGACATGGCACTCACATTTTGTGAAGTCCCTTTCAGGTTTACAGGATCTCCCCTCCTAGAGAGCCCTGTAATGAAATATATGTCCTCAACTATGAGCTCCAAGGTCTCTCCTCGGATACTAAACACATTTGCATCGACATCCCACAACTGAATGAGTTCTTGCAATAAGCGGTTGAGTGACCTCATGTTTACAGTTCGGTATTATTTCAAAAAACCACACCTTCTAAGTGCATTGAGAATGGTAGGATCTCGCATTGACACCCTATCCATTTCTTCATGCTCTCTCTCCCTCCAAATGAGTGACATCTTGCCAAAACAAGGGTCAATTTTCAGTTTTTTGAGCATTTTTAGCCATTTTCAAGCAATAACGCTACTCTATCACCATACAATAGCGTTCAACTTCAAGAAAAACTCTACTTTACCCACTGGATAGCAGCGTTCACGAACTTCACGAGTTGATCATGGCTAGGTAAGTGGTTTTGAGCATGAAAATTGACAAATGAACCATCAAAATGCAAGGTAGGATGAAAATAACTTACTTGGAAGAGGTTTGAGGTTGAATGGTGGCCCGATTCGATCGCTATGAACGGATGAAGATCAAGGGTTTGCTCCAAAACTTGCTCCTCAATCCCCAAATGTGATATTTGAGTTTTCAAAATGAAATTACATATATGAATTTGACTTTGATTTTTACCCACCTTTTTGAAAAGTCTATAGCTTCAAATTCTACAAAAAGGGTTCTATTTAATCATTAATACCCCTAAAAGTTGATGAATTAAATCTAACCCATGTTTCCCAATTTTTCACTAAGTATTCATAGCATCAACTTATTTTGACTTAATTTCTTTAGTGGCGGATTTCGTTAAGTACTTTATGGTTGAAATTCATGTCATTGAAGATCTTTGTCGTTAATACTAACTTGATTGTTGAGATCCTAGTCCTTGGCAGGTCATGAGTCATGATTCTAGAAGCTGTCTTTGAAGTCATTTTAAGCTCTTGTTTGGACTATTGAAACATAAACAAGATTGTCGAGTAAACTTGTCATCTTCTAACTTGTTAAAGGAAATGAAGTCCCATCCACTTAGGTATAGAATTACTCCTTTTCCGGGCCTTGGTGGATATCTTACGGAAAATGTATACTCTAGGTATACTCTTGTATGCGCTAGAAGAGTTCTTCTTTCATTGTTTTATACTTTTTCGGGGGAGGAGACTAATTTTACAAAAAAGAACCTTTTGGAGCCATTCTCTAGGGTTTTCAGGCTCTCTAAATATGAAAACACCAAGCAAGCACTCACCTACTCGAGCTCGATGTGAAATCCACGAGAGGGTGAATAGAGGATTGTTTAAGTTTTTCAGACTCTATAAATAGGAAAAAACCAGCGAGCATTAACCTACTTGGGATCGATATTAAAATCCACAAGTAGGTGAATGGAGTTATTGTTTAAGTTTTTCAGACTCCTTAAAATTGAAAACACCTGTTGTGGGGAAAAATGCACCTATAGTTCAGGGGAGAAACTACCAATTTACGGTGATAAAGATAGACTTAAAAGCATTCTGCAAGTACAACAAGTAAATGAAGAGATTAGGGTTTAGAGATGTAGGCACCTTATTCAGAAGGTTGATCCTAGCTTTGCCTCCCTCACTCTTCAATGCTTATTCAGTGTCGCAATGCCCAGACCTGCAAAACAACTTGATACCTTTCTCAAACACGTTTGACTACATATATAATACTGATATCCATGACATAACAAGACATCAAACTATAATTAAACAGTAATCAAATCAGAGACACATTAATAGGTCATATTTGGAAAGAGAAGAACGTCTGATATTTATTAATGAATGAAAGCAAGTACATAAAGTTATACCTTCCTTCAAGCTTGGCACTTCACGAAACCTAGATTCAAGGTCTCCTGCTTCCGTTCTCCAAGGATTCCAGCCTCTAATCAACTGTGCTAGGGTTTACCAAAACTGAAGCACAAGAGAGGGGGATGAGGGTCTCCATTCCTCCAGCATAACTTTGTAATTGGGATTGGTCCTCTTCTATGGCCCTTCTACCCTCCTTATATAGTCAGTGAGGAAGAGGAAAATAAGTTATAACCACTCAAGAGGTTTCCCAACCAACTTAACTTACTCGAATTTTGAGATTTTGACCAAAACAGGGCTGTACGCTACTCTATAGTAGACAAAGTCGCGTACACATGGAAATGGGCGCTACTTTAAATGAGACAAAGTCGTGTACACACGCTACTATTTCAACAGTGGAGTCGCGCTCATGTTAAAAAATGGCCAAAACCAGGCTTTTCTGCTCATTTTCAGGAGATGGTTTGGTCTGGAAAAATGTTCCTAAGGGTCATATACATCAAATGGGTCAAGAATAAGGTAATTTCAACCATTTTTAGTGTCCCAAATGACTCCTCCATCCACAAATGTCCTGTTGTGTGACTGAACTTGATCTCAAGAAGTGTCGTCATGCGACCAAGGGAAGCAAGTGGCGTCACGGACGGAGAGGTGTCATTTCAAGCTATAACAGATGCCCCCTAATGTATGAGGTCAGAGGGAGTGCGGGAAACGATGGCCGAAATACATTATAAATAAAAAAGAGTTGAATCGTGGAGGAACGGAGAAACCAAGAATCATAGGCTCAAATGAAGTACCTGAAAGCAAAGGCAATGTTAGACAAACTTATCCTTGGGGTAACTGTCCATGTTCAAATGGTGGAACATGACCTCCAAGAGGATACAATAATGATCCAAATACTGATGCATATATCATGGCCACTAAAATACAAGCGTGGATCCATGAGGAACATAAGTGTAAACATAACCACATAAATACAAGGTGGATCTATGTCAAAACTGGAGAACATAGCCATAGAGAACAAGCTGGATCTATGTCTCATCAAGAGCCCAAAAAGAGTGTGGCTCAGTCTTGCGCAACTTGGGCGATAACATAAATGAGGTGATGCTAATGAGGATCCCAAGGTCTTCATCCAAAAACAACCCAAGGTACAAACCTATCCATGTGAATAAATGAGTTGTTGTCGAACATGGGAGGTATCATTTGATTACCGGTCATTGATGTATACCGTTAACAGATGCGAGGGTGTCCACCAATAATGAAAACGGAACCCAAGGTACCTAGTACATTCAAGCAAGTGCAAATAAGTGGTCTTTCCGTCGAACACTTGAAGAATCCATCAGATAGGAGACATTGATGTATTCACATCTATCCAATAGCGAGGGAAACTGCCACTAATGACTGCAATCCCCAAGGTACTAACCGAAACTCTAAACTTCATTCCCAGAGTACAATGAGTTGAAGTCGATGGGAAGAAGTCCGTTGGAAGGGAGGCCTTAATGCATCCTCCATCATCCAACACGAGGGACACTCAATAGGTATGAGCTGATTTGGAGTAGGACTAAACACATGATGAAACACACTGACACCAAGGAATGGCCGACACATGAGGTCAAGACAATTGCAGAATGGCCGACACAGGTTATATCCTTGAACAGTGAGCACGAAACAATAGTGACTTAGGAAGCTTTGAACACAAAGGGACCACGATGCAAGTCTGCAATGTAGGAGACATTAATAGATTCTCCATATGATTGGAAGACTAACCAAATGGAGTAGGAACTCTGAGATCAGGGTTACCCTAAGGCCAACGCTAGAACCCAACTTGTTTGATAGACTCAAAACAAGTTCTTTGTTCAAGGAGATAGTTGACTTGCTGCCATCATATTGAAAGATATTTTAACATTCTTCCCTTCCCTTTCCTTTTTCATGTTTTAACGAGCTTGACAAAGAAATAAAGCATGCTCGACGGTATTTTCATATTTAAGGAGTTTGAAAAACCTAGAAGAAAACTCCATACACCTATCCGTGGATTTTATATCGAGCCCGGATTGGTCTGTGCTCGGCGGTGTTTTCTTGCTTATAGAGTTGAAAAACTTAAACAGTCCTCTATACACCTATCCGTGGATTTTATATCGAGCCCGGATTGGTATGTGCTCGGCAGTATTTTCTTGCTTATAGAGTTGAAAAACTTAAACAATCCTCTATCAACCATCTCGTGGATTTCACATCGAGCCCGAGTAGGTGAATGCTCGCTTGGTGTTTTCACATTTCGAGAGTCTGAAAACCCTAAAGACGACTCCAAAGGTCCTTTTTCGTAAAGCTAGTCTCCTTCCCCGAAAAAGTGTAAAATGATGGAAGAAGAACTCTTCTAGCGCATACAAGAGTATACCTAGAGTATACCTTTTCCGTAAATTATCCACCAAGGCCCGGAAAAGGGGTAATTCTATACCTAAGTGGATGTCGGTTCAGTTATTTTAACGAGCCCGAAAAGACAACTATGCTTGGAAAACTTTTCCTATTTAAGGAGTCTGAAAAGGGCTTAAAAGAACTCCATAGGGATCTTTTCCGTAAAGGTTTAACGAGTTCGGAAAAGTAAACTCATGACCTCCTTACTGTTTTTAACGAGCTCAAAGGAGATACAGAAAATGCTCACAACTTCCTTACTATTTTTAATGAGCTCGAAGTGAAGATGAAAGAAATGCTCATAGCCTCCTTACTGTTTTTAACGAGCTCGAAGGAAAGGTGGAAGAAATGCTCGTAACCTACTTACTGTTTTTAACGAGCTCGAAGTAAAAGAAGAATGCTCGAAACCTACTTACTGTTTTTAACGAGCTCGAAGTAAAAGAAGAATGCTCGAAACCTACTTACTGTTTTTAACGAGCTCGAAGTGAAGGCAGAAGAATGCTCGTAATGGGAGGAGACGAGTGTCAGGGACATGCAAAACTACCTCCAAGCGCATGGAACAAAGCTATGCCTAATGCAAGGAACATGAGCAAGATAAGGACACTCAGGGTGTGTCTCCTCCAGGTAAAAGGTGTCAAATTGTAAGGGCAAAAATGATACAGGGCTTAGCGGAAATGAGATCAGAGATGGAGGCTTATACAACGAGCTAAAAGCATGGAAGCCGGCTTTAGGCTCATTAGCGCAAGCGGGATCATAATAGATGCATATGCAATTTGAACACAAAGATGGGAGCCTTATCAGGGGTGGCCAGAAATATATGAGGAAGAAAGATATGAGGCTTCTTCTCAAAGTCATGGTAAATATAAAAAGGCTCCCGAACCTATGAGAAAAACTCAGCATGGGCACCAAAATGGCATAAGGGTGCTGACTAGGGTGACCCATGTTAGGTAGGCTCTGCTGTTGGACTAGTGCACAATGCATAAAGAGATGGCTAACACACCAATATCCAATAGGTTCGACCCTATGACGAATTCGGATGGCAAAAGGTTCAAATGCAACATAACAACGGGGAAGCCTAAACCTATATGCAAGGTTCCGAATATACCTGACATGGTCGCACAAGGTGTCGAAAATGACCAGTAAGCAAGTACACATCCAGCTAAGAATCCTGTCTCCAAGAAACATTAGTACCAGGATCATATCTAAAACATATGTAAAGAAAGACCCGATACAAGTCACTGTGGTAGAAATACTTTCAACTTCACTATTATCAACAACAGGCATAAACAAGGCAGAGTTTTCAAATGAAGACTCTATGGTACCCAAGCCCGAGGACTTACAATCAACAAGATCAACTTCAGGATGAAGATCAAAGTTGAAGGACATGATGGAATCTGCAGAAACAAATTCATCATCACGGGAGTTGAAAATTCTAGAAGCAGAATCAAACTCAGCAGGAACACCGATTTGAGGATCTATAGGAGAGTCCAAAGACTCAACAGTAGGAAGATCAGACTTTAAGGTCAAACCGGGGCTGGACGTCACTGCGACTGGATCAACATCCAAGTGAATAGCAGACTGTACTATGGACTCTAGGAAAACTTCATCGGAAGGAAGTATATCATCCCAGATAGAATACATATCTAAACATTCAGATGGAGGTGTCACTTGGTCAAAAGCTGGGACCAAGTCCTAAGAAGGTAAGCATGAATTCAGAGACTTCTTCTCAGTAGCATTTGAACTGAAGGAACAATATGCCACAACACTCCCATGTGACATAGTAATGCCTAATGACGAGGGATCCGACTGGTCTACAGTTGGGTAATAAGGAGGATTGACGAATGCAAGCTGGTCGATGGTGACAATGTTTTCGTTATGAGGGAAATGCATCACACGAAAAAGCGTAGACACCACAGCATGCATAGCATAAATGTAATCACGCTCGAGGATCATATCAAAGTCCATAGGGTCCTTTAAAACCATAAAATCAACTAAGACTATTTTTCCACCCAAAGTAACAGGTGCCTGACGGAGGAATCCAAACGATTCACTAGGTCTTCTATCAAAGGTCAACGGCCAATTAGCAGCTGGAATAACATAAGGGAAACCCAAATCTCTCCAAGCATAAGCGGATAAGATACTAACAGAAGCACCTTCATCAACAATACATCGATCAACCGTATGGTTCCCGATATCAACCTTTATCTGGAAAGGTGTCGAAGAAGGAAGTCGAGGCTCGGCTAGACTATTCCAATCAAAGGAAACAATCCTAGGGATTGGTAGGGGTTCACATGGCACAGATGAAGTGCCCCCTTTTTCAGGAATATCCAAACTGGTAATGCAGAAGACTTTAGCAGTAGGTGCATCAATCTCTGAAGGACTGATGGGATCGGTCGAATATTGCATCGATTCGATCACTTCACTCTCCGAAGGAAGAGTGGGGTCGACCAAGGATTGCATTGGTTCAACCACTTTATCAGCAAAGGTTGATCTGACTGCAGGGAATCTATAGATAACTCAGGAACAGAGGTTCCTTCAGACATGGACCACACTCTTCGTGCCTTTGGAATGGCAGGGCATCGGTGAGTAAGGTGATCTCCCTTACAAAGTTTACTAGGGAACTTTGGTTTCCGTCCTATAGGTTTAGACTCCTTTACAACATCAGTACTCTCAACATGACTAGCATTGGCTGACAGCTTGCCCCCAGCATGACTCACAGAGGCTGGTTGCTCAGAAGCATCAGACTTTTGAACTAAGGACCACACTTTTTGCACTTCTGGAAGTACAGGGCACAAGTAAGTAAGATGGTCTCCCTCGCAAAACTTACAAGGGAACTTAAGCTTCTGTTTGTTTGGTTTGTCGACAATGTCAACTCCCTCAGCATGACTTGTAGTGGCTGATCTGGTGTCTCCAGTATGACTCACAGGAACTGGTGACTTATCATTAATATGACTAGCAGTGATCAATGATGTGTCCTCAACATGACTGACAGTGGTTGAACACAAACTTTCAGTATGATTTTCAGTGACTAAAAGTTTTTGCCCAGCATGACCTCTAGAGGCTGGGTAGGTGCCCCCTGCATGACTTGCAGAGGCAGGGTGCTTGCCCCCAGCATGAATTACAGAGGCTGGGTTGCGGCCCCCCTTGTTTTGGCATCTTCTTCCTATTCTTCCCACGTCTATTCCTTTTAGACTGCTGGTTACTAGTATTACTACTTTCGCCACATGAGGTAGAAGGAGGAGGAGAAGATGTTACTGGCAAGGGAGGCACAGGGTTCTGATGCTCTTGATTTGAGGTGCTCACAAAAGAAGTGTCAGGAGCATGCAAGGCATTCGGAGTGGAAAACAACCAAACCGGCAGCCCGATAGTGAATCCAGGAAGATTCAGAGTAGCCATTAAGGGAGCACCAATGTTTCCAATAAATGGAACAGCACAAGGATCCCCCAGAATAGGGGTACCTTGATTGGCACTCGCCGGAATGCTAGACATAGTTTCCTTCTCAAATGAACAAGAATTTCTTTAAGGCAAACTAAAAAAAGTAGCACAAAGAGCACACCACTAAAAAAGGTCCTAGGTAAATCAAACCAGGCAAACAGATGCCTTCCGGAGAAGAGTCTAGGATGATGAGGGCCCAGAACAGATCAACGAAGGAAGAAAGACAGTTACCCAGGGTCCACAATACAATGACTAAGGGTGAAAGCGCTGGAATCACCCAACCGCCCTCCCAAAGACCTGCAAGGGATTTCCTCCCACGTCTGTCTTAGGTACAACAGATATACCCTCTGCTGTCACCTGTGTATGAACCTAGAGTCAGATACTAAGGATACCACAACACCGAAAACTCCTGGGGGAACAGTCACCGGTCGAATCAGAAAGCGTGGGCAGGGTAACTAAGCCCGAAACTCGAAAGAGTCCCCAATACGCAATCCAATCCTGGCGTATGCTCGAAGAGAAAGTAGGAGGAGTATTCCCAACAATCTGATCTCGCAATGACCTAATGCATAGATCCCAGGCAAGTTTTGAGTGAGGTGGGTTTACCTGTGATAGTCTCACTACGATTTTTGTGTAATGTGTGATCTTGGGTGGTTTAAGGTGTTTTAAACCCAAGATCCTAACCAAGACTAGTTGGTGTAGTGTAACCTAGAAAAGAAAATGTTGCTAGTTCATTTTATTAGGGTTCATTTTAAAGGTTACTTGATTACTCAAAAAGGTAGTGGGTGTGTGAGAGTGGTTATAGTAGAGATAGAGTACTGAAAATGAAATATTTACCACCAAACAAATCTTTTTCTTTTCAATGCAAGTCTTAAAATTCTGATCTAGAATGCATGTGCAAATGCAGTTTTTAATATTTTGAATGCAAAAAAGGTAAAAATAAAGTCTAAATAAACCTAAGAATGCAGCTACTCAAGCAAATAGGTATGCAAAAGAAAACTTGTTCTTTTTGATGCAAAGCACTCTAAAATCTTTTAAGCCACTTGCAAGGTACTCTATTCAGAAAATGAATCAAAATTATTTATGCTTTCAAAGGTAAGAAACAAAACTGAAACTAACCTATTATCAAAGCAAAGCAAAGAAACTTTCAAGTTCTCTTTATGAAACAGTAAAAGCTACCAAATATGACTTTCAAATTCTTATTGATGTAAGCATGCCAACCATTGGGAAAAGAGTACAAAAACTACTTTTAGACCAAAACGAAGCAAATGACCTGCAAAGAAGTATGGTTTGGTAAAGTCAGGTCTGCACATAAACAATGCAAACAAGGTCTTGAACAACAGCCAAAACACTTGAGCTTTCACTACAAAAGAAAAACTAAAAGCATAAGGGAGGATAAGAAACCAACCTAAAAGAGAAATTTCACTCAAATAGATACAAACAGGGTCAAGAAGACTCAAAAGGTTCCAAATCCAGTGGAAAATGGGGCAAGCAAGTTCATTCAGACTCAAATTAGGGTACAAAACACCAAACAGGTCCACAACCCCCCAACTTAGGTCAATCAAACCCCAAAACTTTCCAAACAAGCCCAAATTGATCAAAGGAGGTTCAAATCATGAATGTAGGATCAGTACAAGGATGGGAGACCACTTACAGGGGTTTAAATCAGACCTAGGGTCATCAGGGACCCCAAAAAATGCAGCCACAACCCCCAGATTTGGGTCCACAACGCAAAAACTCAAAAAATCAAACCCAGATTTTGAGTGCTACTGTGTATGAAGGAAATTAGCACTCATAAAAAATGAAGTTTAGAGTTTCGGTTAGTACCTTGGAGATTGCAGTCACTAGTGGAAATCTTCCTTGTCGTTGAGTAATGAGATTACATCAATGTCTCTTATTCGACGGGTTCCTCAAGTGTTCGAATTCAAGTCCACTTATTCAAACTTGTTGGATTGTACTAGGTACCTTGGGATCCATTATCATTATTGGTGGAAGTCCTCGCGTTTGTTAACGGTATACATCAATGACTGGTAATCAAACGATACCCCCCATGTTTGACTTTCAACTCATTTATTCACACGGTTAGGGTTTGTACCTTGGTTGTTTGGATGAAGACCTTGGGTTGTTGATAGCATCACCTCATTATGTTATCACCCAAGCTGTGCGCAAGACTGAGCCTCACTCATTTTGGCTCTCCATGAGACATAGATCTAGTTTGTAGTTATGGCTATGATCTCTCATTCTGACATGGATCCACGCTTGTATTTCAGTGGCCATGCTATATATACATCTCCTAGTTATGTATCAGAGATCATGTTGTATCACACTACACATCTATATGATGTCAAGATTGTAATTACTCGCTGACCTTGATCTTTGTTTCAGGTGTTTTTGTGATTTGGTTCCATGGTTTCTTGCTCCTCCGTTGACTTGGAATTATAATGTATTTCGGCCATCGCTTCCCTCTGACCTCAAGGTCAAAATTGCACTTCTCCATCCGTGATCTCGTTTAGTTGATGATCACACAAAAGGACAAAAGGGATGGAAGAGCATGTTGACCCTAGATGATGAATGGCCTAGACTTATCCTCATTCAGCTGACAAAACCCACCTTTTTCCTACTTTTTGAGCAAAAATGCTACTCTACAAGCCTATAGCAGTGTTTTTCCCTTTAAAAACTCTACTCTGCTTCATAAAAGCAGCTTTTTCCTGGAAAATCTCTACTTTGCTTCATAAAAGCAACGCTTTTCATCTGAAATACTCTACTTTGCTTAATAAAAGTAGCGTACACCTCAAAAAGTGATTAAAAATATATTAATTTGACGGATTGGGATTAGTTGTAGTTGGTTTTACAACTTCCCCAACCTCCCAATCAAACTACCTCTCAATTTGAACTGCCTACCTTGTCCTATAAATACAAGGGAGATGCATGAGAGAGGGACCTAGAAACTATGCATTAAGGGTTGTTATGCTGGAGGAATTCTAATGTTAGTGTGAAGAGCAGGAGCCCAGGATCTAGTTGCACAAGCACTCTGAATGATCAGGTATACTTGTACTGATTATTTGCTTTTGACAATAAAGGTTGAAATGTCCTTCCCGTCCCAATCAAATGTCTAATGGATTGTATATTTGTTTGGATTAATGATTGATTGTATTTGATGTCTAAATTGTATTTCGATTTCATATTTGTTATATCAGTCAAGATACGCTGAGGAAGGTATCTTTGTATTGCAGGTTTGTCGAACGAAAGATCAAGTGGAGGATCGATCGAAAGAGCAAGTGAAAGCTAAGATCGAACTTCATTAACAGGGTACACCCTCTATGATCTTGATCTCTTTCCTTTTGTAGAAGCCTATGTAATATGATTAATGCATTTACCTATCACCCCCTAAGTTGGTAGCGTCCATATCCTCACTATAGGGTAGAAATACCGAACAATAGTCATGTTCAAAGGTTACTTTAAGCTTCTATTAATACAGACTCACATACATCTTCCCATTCCCTTAATTTCCCCCTCATGATGGATGAGTGCCTCTTTTATTTTTAACGAGCTGGAAGAGGGTAACAAACAATCGATGTAGCTCATCATATGATGAGTCCAATCTTACATGTTTTACAAACCTAAGAAATGAGGGGTTCGGTCCCAAAAAGGGTTCTTCCATGTATAATTTTAAAAGTTCAAAGAAGGTAAACTCGGTGATGTTTCACATTTAGAGAGTCTGAAACGGTCAAAAGAAGATTCCTAATGGTTCTTTTTCATAAAAGTTAGTCTCCTCACCCGAAAAAGGTTAAAAACACGTGAGAGAGAACTCTTCTAATCATGATTGACTAGAGTATTCCTTGAAATGGCTGAGAATCCGCAGTGGGAATTAATGGCATCTTGTGGAGGGATGGAGAAGATATTCTCAAGCATCGCTAATGTCCTGATGATGAGCCAAGAATGGCTCGAAATGTTGACAACATGAATTTACCTACCGCAGATTCTCCACAAGATGCCATTAGAGTATTCCTTTTTTTGTAAATAGTCTAAACGGTCTGAAAAAGGGATAAACTATCACCAGATAGACGTCCTTTCAAATCCTTTTACGAGCCTAAAAAACAAGTTCGCTCGGCAATCATTTCTTATTTTGGGAGTATGAAAAGAGATTAAAGAGGACTCGTGTACAACTTTGATATGGTTTATGAACGATTATGACAAAGGAAAAAGTAAACTTGACATAGTTCCTTTTCTGTAAGTAGTCTAACGAGGCCGGATAAAGTGATAAAGCTATACTCGTTAGACACACCTTTTTACTCAATTTTGAAGGAGCATGACAATGGTATCAAAAGCACTCAGAATATTTTTCATGTTTGAACCAGGGCACGCAAAAGTAAAAAGTAATCTCAATACCATCTTACTTTTTTTAACGAGCTCGAAGACAGGTGAAAAGAATGCTCATGATCTATGCTTCATTTTTTTAATGAGCATGCCATATAAAATAAACTATGCTTAGTATAATGCCCATTGGCAGGTTTCTTCCCAATATGATATCTAGAGATTGGAAATTTACCCCAACATAAGAAGCTGAAAAATTACCTCCAGTATGATGTCCATAGGCTAGAGACATGCCTCCCAAGCTTCATTTCGTTCGCCTACTCTTTTTCTTCATCCAATCAAACTCATGGTTACTAATAGGAATATATTCACCAGGGGAGGAAGAAAAAAGAGGATTAAATAGCATAGGCTAATGAAACGAAGGTTCATATATTAAATATGGCGAAAGAATCGACTTAAAGGGAGGGGATCCGTTTTAGTTTTAAACAATCTTCACACAGGAATAGAACTATGCTTGTTGAGTACTGTTTCATTTTTTAACGAGCTTGACACAGGAAAATAACTCTGCTCATTTTCTTTTGTTTCATTTTTTATCGATTTTGACACAGGAAAAGAACCATGCTCGTGAAGCTGGTTTCATTATTACGCAAGTTTGAAACCAAAGGTAAACTATGCTTGGGAACGGTTTCATTTTTACACAAGCTCGAAACCAAAGGTAAACAATGCTTGTAGGGGTCTGTTCCATTTTTTAACGAGCTTAGAGATAAATACCAATATATGCTCATGGTGGCCCATTTCCTTTTTTCAAACGAGCTTGAAATGGAAAAGAAACTATGCTCATAATAAATTGTTTCATTTTCTTACGAGCTTGACACAGGAATAGAACTTTGCTCATGGTCCTCTGTTTCATTTTTTAACGATCTTGATACATAAATAGAACTCTGCTCGAGGTGCCCCATTTCATGGCTCCCAAGAGGATGACACTCCGGAAGGAATACATATCAGAGGATAAGCCTCGGCCATGGATTCTAAGAGGTCCTCAATGGAAGGAAGATAAAACATGCCAACTCCTGAATCTAAGGTTAAAGAAGAAGAGTAATCAGAGAGAGGCCCGTGTTTAGCGGAAGTTGAAAGCATGGGATATAATGCCACATAATTTACCTATGGCGAGTAAGATACCGTGTGGACATAATTCAGATCATTGGTATTCGGATGAGAGTCAACAAACGAAGCTAGTCGATTGTCAGAATGCGTCCGTCATGAGGGAAATACAACACTCAAAAGAGTGTTGAGATGAGAGCTTTCATCGAATAGACATAATATTGTCCGAAGAGTAGATTAAAATCCAAAGAACTCAGAACTACCAAAACATCAATAACGACAATTTGAGTCCGCTTAATGAAATAGGTAAATGAGGAAAAACCCCTAGAGGTTGATTGACTCCCATGTTAAAAGCTAACAGGTTCTGACTAATGGGCACAAGTTGAGGGGAAACCATAGCCTGCCAAGCATTCGAGGAAAAAAATTCTAACTGTAGAACCTTCATCAACTATAGTATGAGGTACGTCTATATGACCAACTTGCACAATGATTTCAAAAGGTAGATAGGAAGGAAGGAGAGGTGCAGAGAGTCCATTCCAATCAATAAAAATCGATTGATTCAGAACCAAAGGTGGAATACTGTAAACCTCATTACTTGGGGGGTCCTGTAATAGAAGGAGTAATTCCCCCCTACATGGAAGAATCTGTATTAACAAGAAGAACCTGAGTGGTATTAGATTCACTCTCTGACGAGAGAGTGGGATCGATCGAGGATAAAATTAGATTGACCGCTTGGGTTTCACTCTTCGAGGGAAGAGTGGGATCGACCAAGGATGAGACTAGATCGACCACTTGGGTTTCACTCTTTAAGGAAAGAGTGGGATCGACCGAGGTTGAAACTAGATCGACCAATTGGGTTTCACTATCTAAGGAAAGAGTGGGATTGACCGAGGATGAAACTAGATCGACCACTTGATCAACCGAAGGAAATTCAAGAGGAAATTTACTACAAATCATTGGAGGCTGTGATTGAGACACATAAATACCCTCCAATAATCATGAATATTCGTCCATGTGAGTAAAAAGGTAAGTACGGTGCATGCCCCTACATAATAAGAAAGCAATCTTGAATTTACTTTTCTGACTCTTAACCAAAGAGTCGTTGGTTGACAAGGTATCATCAATATGATGTCCAGAGGTTGAGGATACGGGCTATTCAGAATCTTGTGACCATACTTATAAGACCATGGGAATACTAGGAAAATATTTAAGAAAATGGGGCCCCTCGCAAATCCTGCAAGGGAACTTAGGTTTACGAAGATTCGAAATAGGTTCATCGATACTCCCATCTTGATGATTAATGGCTGGTGGGTTTCCGACATGATGGTCAGAGTTTGGATCTTTCACCTTCTACTTAGTGTTATTCTTCGTATCCTTTATTTTCTTCTTCTTCTTATCCACCTGTTTACTAACGTCACAGTTTTTAGTAGGCGAAGAGGAAGAAAGGGAAGCAGACTCAACATTTAACGAAGAAGGGGAAGGATTAACGTGAGGTTGATGCTCTTGTGGGGGAGGACTGTGATCCGACACAATCGATGCACATGGGATAACCAGTTTGGAGAATAACCATACTGGTAATCCTATAGTCAATGCAGGAAGGCTCAACGTGGCCATGAAGGGAGAACAAACACCTCCATATGGAGGAAAAACAAAAGACATACCCTGAAAAGGGGTCTCTTAGTTGGTAGTCTTGTAATATTTTTCCATATCTAAGATCTCTAAGACCCTCTAAATTACCACACAAATCAAACACTACTCAAATCTAAAAGCAACAAGCAGTCTATGAAAGGGATGGATAAATAAGCCAGATTGTCACAGGATTGTCAAATCGTCGCAACTCATGATATACTGTAGGGTCCAATAGTTATACTCGACCCAATATTTCAGAGCAATAACCATGGAGGATTTGGACCATACCCCTGACTGTATAACCCGACTACCTAACAATACGTGCGTAGTAATCTCCTCGATTGTTGTTCTCGGTGTATTGCAACAATAAGATGACCAATAGGTTTACTCAGATGGTTCCAGGATCCTAAATGGGTCTCCCGATATACACAAGGTACGTGGGAGCTCAAATCCGTAGTAGTGCTTTCTAATGCACAACCGTATGAAAGGGGGATTGCTATATACTGCCGCGTATGTGAAAGAACCTTTCGATATACCATAAATGTATGTGAAAGGATGTTCAATATACCAATGAGTACGTGGAAGAACCACACAGACCTCGAAATGCAGTGTAGGAAAATAACGACAGCTCCTACACTTTAAGACACCAGAACACGTCTCTAACCTATCATTCAAGTTGCTAAGGATGTTAAATTAACTGGCGCTTGATTTTATCTTATGCAGTTAAGTGGACAAATGGAAATTTAGACTTGACTCAAAACCATGCAAGTATGAGTATGGAAGTATTTTTCTTTCCTTTTCAAAGATACACTATTTAAAGAGAGAGTACGAGGTTATTTTTACCAAGTGAACAACCCTATGCAAATGCCATTTTAACTTTTCCAAAAATGGTAGAATCAAGCCAATACACACCAAAGAAAAAAATTATTTTGAAACCTTAATATGGGTCAAAGAGACTGTAGGATACACGATTCATGGCCCTCCCAGCCTTGAGGGAGATTTGTTTTTCAAAAAAAGAATTCATTTCGCTTAAAAATGCAAACCAAATACTAGTTTTGATTAAATGGGCCAAACATGGCTCCAAATCTCAAGAAGACCCAAGAAAATACACAAATCCTTTTTTAACAAATAATGAGAGAGTAGATATTTAATGAAAAGAAGAAGGGATATAATCATTGTTTCCAAACAAGAAAGAACATTTTTAACCCCTAACTATGCAAAATCTAAAAGTAATTTTCTTTTCTTTTATAAAACTTAGATCTGAACCAAAACAAGACACACTAAAAGAAAAATTCTTTTTTGGAATTTTCATAAATATTTAAAATCTAAGAAAGAAAGCGAAAATAAATCTCTTTCTTTAAAATAATATGGAAAGGAAATATTTTCTTCTTTTCAAATGCAAAAAGCAGAAAATATTGTACCAGCCCAGTCACAAACCAAGCAATAGGGCATTGAAAGGTCTAGGCAGAAAATCTAGCTAAAAATCAACAGGTCGACCCTGGATGCAGGTACACACCAGATTGTCGGTAGGGAGCGACATGGTATGCTAAATAGAATAATGCAGCATCGATGCACCCTATCCGAATTCAAAGCACATCGGGCTACAACGATGCAGTGTGCATTAAAGTAAAGCGCTGAGCGACCAAAAAATTGAAAAAAGAAATATTTTCAAGCCAATCAATAGACTTCAGGGTTTGAGACTTAAAGGAGGTTATACAATGACATATATACAACCAAAGATACCAGTTGGATGTGATATACCAATTGAAAACTAAGCCATATCTAATCAGAAATAAGACAATTAAGGAGATCTACAACTTAAATAATTTGTTCCCTAGTATGGTCGCCATTTTTGTTAACAAATAAATCCGTCAGTGTAGACACCATTTGATCTCCCTAGTCTGAATGTTTCAAATCTAGAACAAAGAAAAACAAGAATGAAAAACTTTCCCTAGATTTATGAAATTACTTGAATACAAAGAGTCTAGTCCATACCTTATTTACGAAGGTCGTCCTCGCATATTGAATCTTTCGTAATCCTTCTTGTTGATGAAGAGATTACCTACAAAAGATTCAAAAGGACAATGACAAGAAACTTCAAGATAACATGATAAATATAAGAAATTGACCAAGGATAATTACAATAAATGAAATTACAGATCAGTTATGGGAAAGGAAGGCATTGATGTATTAATTAAAATAGAGGAAATAATTACAAGCAATGAAGCCTTGGTGTTGAATATCCTTTCCAATGGAACCTTGCCTCAATTTTCCGATCATGGAAGAATGGATTCCTCGCTCAATATCTCCAGCATTTGGATACCCTCATTTCAACCCCCCATATCCCATGAAGAGGATCTTCATTTATAAGCTAAAAGAGAGGAAGAAGAGAGGATAAGATTAAGGGAGAAGGATGAGGTGGGATCCTACTAAGCTAGGAGGTGAGTGAGATCACCCTATATGGAAGGGATAGGTCTCCACAGGGGTCTCCTTCGAAATACTTCTCGAATCTTCTCTTTTTCCCTTTGTACATACATCGACTGACCATAGACACTATAAACATGCGCCAACGACGTGCTTTACAGTGGAGCAAGGTGCGTCGAGCAAGAAAGATGTGCTTTGCTAGAAGGCAACATGCGTCGAGCTCTCTAAATAGGGTTTTTACATGGAAAAAACCTCATAACTCATCTTCCAAGGAGTTTTGGCCAAGTACCTTAGGGATTTAGGCAAGGAGAAAGTATACATGGTTCGTAATCATGACGAGTACAAATATTCCGTGTAACAAAATGCCCCCTCAAAGTATGAAGCTAGAGTAATAGGATAGGTGAATTAATTTGATGGAAAAAGTATAAAGGATCGAGGCAAGGAACCATCGGTTGAAAATATGTCAACAATAACCAAGGATATTTTTGCAGTACAATAATTTTATCATCCCAACTACTCACAAAATGGTTGCCGACCAATACATTGCCGATCCATGTTGATACTGACCATTGATATGGCCACCAAAATACAACGTGGATCCATATCTAAATGACTGAACACAATCATGGCTACTAAAATACAAGCGTAGATCCATGATGAGATAATAACACGACCATGACAAATACAAGAGTGGATCTGTGTGATAGTACATCGATAAGATCTTTGTGGAAACTGACTAATATCCATCACCACCTAGGTGTAATAATAAGACATCATAACAACCTAGGGTCTTCTACCCATTCTCAAAATGATATGAATCCAACTATGTGATTACAATGCGTTGAAGTCGAACATGGTAGAAACCACTTGATTAATGGTCAATGATGTGAACTGTTAACAAGTGCGAGGGAAATCACCAATGATAACAGTGATCCCCAAGGTATCACTAGGACATCCCAACGAATGCGAATAAATGAGTTGGATTCGAACATATGTGGAATCATTCGATCAGAGGTTAATGATGCAAACCTACTGTCGAAAGAGAGGAAACCTTCCATTGAGGCATGCAGGCTCCGAGGCACCGAATAGTTTCTAATTCTAATTCCTGGATGATGAGATGATGTTGACAAGAATAAACTCGTCGAAGGAGGGCCATGATGTATCCCACATCATCAACACGAAACTAACACAAGAAGTGATATAATATGGTAGATCAAATAAGTGCGAACTGACACAAACGTATAATGGTAAATAGGGACGAATGACACAATGGAAAGCTTAATGACTGCGGAGATTCATTCCGGCCAAAGACTTCCTTTGAAAATTTTAACGGCACAAAAAGCGACTTGGAAACATTGACTCAAAATAGCAGAGACCAAGACATAATGCAACAAATGGCTGAAGCATTCTTCGGAGAACCCAAAGGAGTAGAATGAATCATGGAATTGGTATGACTCGAGGACAAGCTAACTACCCAACTGTTTGACTGGAATGAAAATAGGTGCCATGTTCAAAGGTTACATTAAGCTTCCATTAATACAAACTCACATACATCTCCCATTCCCTTAATTTCCCCATCATGATGGATGAGTGCCTCTTTTCTTTTTAACGAGCTGGAAGAGGGTAAAAAAACCTCGATGTAGCTCATCATATGATGAGTCCAAACCTGAGAAAGGAGGGGTTCGGTCCCAAAAAGGGTCCTTCCATGTATAATTTTAAAAGTTCAAAGAAGGTAAACTCGGTGATTTTTCACACTTAGAGAGTCTGAAACGGTCAAAAGAAGACTCCTAATGGTTCTTTTTCGTAAAATTTAGTCTCCTCACCCAAAAAAGGATAAAAAAAATGTGAGAGAGAACTCTTGTAATCATGATTGACTAGAGTATTCCTTTTTAGTAAATAGTCTAAACGATCCGAAAAAGGGATAAACTATCACAGGATAGACTTCCTTTAAAATACTGTTATGAGCATAAAAAAAAAGTTCGCTCGACAATCTTTTCCTATTTTGGGAGTCTGAAAAGAGATTAAAGAGGAACCGTGTACAAATTTGTCATGGTTGATGACCGATTACGACAAGGAAAAAGTAAAATCGACACAGTTCCTTTTCTGTAAGTAGTCTAGAGAGGCCGGATAAAGTGATAAACTTATACCCATTAGAGACACCTTTTTACTCAATTTTGAATGAGCACGACAATGGTATCAAAAGCACTTGGAATATTTTTCATGTTTGAACCAGAGCACGAAAAATTAAAAAGTAAGCTCAATACCATCTTACTATTTTTAACGAGGTTGAAGACATGTGAAAATAATGCTCATGATGCATGCTTCATTTTTTTAATGAGCTTGTAACAGAAAATAAACTATGCTCAGTATAATGCCGATTGGAAGGTTTCTTCCCAAAATCATATCTAGAGGTTGGAAGTTTCCACCCAGCATAAAGAGCTGACGACTTACCTCTAGTATGATGTCCAGAGGCTAGAGACATGCCCCCCAAGCTTCGTTTTGTTTGCCTACTCTTTTTCTTCATCCAATCAAACTCGTGGTTGCTAATAGGAATATATTCACCAGGGGAGGAAGAAAAAAGAGGATTAAATAGTATAGGTGAATGAAACGAAGGTTTGGATATTAAATATGGTGAAAGAATCGAATCAAAGGGAGGGTATTTGTTTCATTTTTAAATGAGATTGACACATGAATAGAACTATGCTCACGGGGTATTATTTCATTTTTTAATGAGCTTGACACAAGAAAACAACTCTGCTCTTCTTCTTCTGTTTCATTTTTTATCGAGCTTGACACAGGAAAAGAACCATGCTCGTGAAGCTGGTTTCATTTTTACGTAAGCTTGAAACCAAAGGTAAAATATGCTTAGGAATAGTTTCATTTTTACACATGCTCAAAACCAAAGGTAAACTATGATTGTAGGGGTCTGTTCCATTTTTTAACGAGCTTAGAGACAAAGACCAATCTATGCTCATGGTGGCCCATTTTATTTTTTCAAACAAGCTTGAAATGAAAAAGAAACTATGCTCGTAATGACCTATTTCATTTTTTAACGAGCTTGACATAGGAATAGAACTCTGTTCATGGTCATCTGTTTCATTTTTTAACGAGCTTGACACAAGAGTAGAAATCTGCTCGAGGTGGCCCATTTCATGGTTATCAAGAGGATGACACTCCATAAGGAATAAATATTGAATAATAATCCTCAACCATGGATTCTAAGAGGTCCTCATTGTAAGGAAGATAAAACATGCCAACTCCTGAATCTAAGGTTAAAGAAGACTAGAAATCAGAGAGAGGCCTGTGTTCAACGGAAGTCTAAAGAATGGGATATAATGCCACATAATTTACTTGCAGCGGGTAAGATACCACATGGACATAAGTTGGATGATCGGTAGTTGGATGAGAGTCAACAAACGAAAGCTGGTCGATAGTCACAATGCGTCCGTCATGAGGGAAAGACAACACTCGGAAGAGCGTAGAGACAAGAGATTTCATCGCATAGACATAATATAGTCCGAGGAGCAGATTAAAACCAAAGGAATCAGAACTACAAAAACATCAATAAATACCATTTTTACACCTAATGAAATAGGAAACTGGGGAAAAACCCCTAGAGGTTGACTGATTCCCCTGTTAAAAGCTAATAGGTTCTGATTAATGGGCACAAGCTGCAGGGAACCCATAGCCTTCCAAGCATTTGAGGACAAAATTCTAACTACATAACCTTCATCAACTATAGTATGAGGTATGCCTATATGAACAACATGCACAATGATTTTGAAAGGAATATAGGAAGGAAGGTGAGGTGCAGAGAGTCCATTCCAATCAATAAAAATCGACTGATTCGAAACCAAAGGTGGAATACCGTAAAAATCATTACTTGGGGGGTCCTATAATAGAAGGATTAATGCCCCCTGCATGGTAGAATCTGCATTGACATGAATAACCTAAGAAGTATTAGATTCACTCTCTGACGAGAGAGTGGGATCGAGTGAGGATAAAACTAGATAGACGGCTTGGGTTTCAATATCCGAGGGAAGAGTGGGATCGACCGAGGATGAAGCTAGATCAACTAATTGGGTTTCACTCTTTAAGGGAAGAGTGGGATTGACCGAGGATGAAACTAGATCGACCACTTGGGTTTCACTCTCTAAGGGAAGAGTGGGATTGACCAAGGTTGAAACTAGATTGACCACTTGATCAACCGATGGAAAGTCAAGAGACAATTTACTACAACTCGTTGGAGGCTACGATTGAGACACAAAAATACCCTCCAATAATTGCGAAGCTTCGTCCATGCGAGGACAGAGGTAAGTATCGTGCATGTCCCTACATAATAGGCAAGGGTTCTTGAATTTACTTTTCTGACTCATAACCAAAAATTCGTTGGTTGACAAGGTATCATCAGTATGATGTATAGAGGATGACGATACAGGCCGTTTAGAACATTGTGACCATACTTATAAGACCTTGGGAATACCAGGGAAATATTTAAGAAAATGGGGCCTCTGGCAAATTCTGCAAGGGAACTTAGTTTTATGAAGATTTTTAAAATTTTCATCAATACTCCCAGCATGATGATCGGTGGCTGGTGTGTTTCCAACATGATGGTCACAAGTTGGATCTTTGACCTTCTTATTAGTGTTATTCTTCTTAGCCTTCATTTTATTATTCTTCTTATCCACCTCTTTAGTAACGTCACGGTTTTCAGTAGGCGAAGAGGAAGAAAGGGAAGCAGACTCAACATTTGATGAAGAAGGCGAAGGATCAATGTGAGGTTGATGCTCTTGTTGGGGAGGACTGTGGTCTGACACAATCGATGCACATTGGATATATGGATTGGAGAATAACCATACTGGTAATCCTATAGTCGATCCAGGAAGGCTCAACGTGGCCATGAAAGGAGAACCAACACCTCAACATGGAGGAAAAACAAAAGACATACCCTGAAAAGGGGTCTCTTGGTTGGTAGTCCCAGAAGAGTTTTACATATCTAAACTCTCCAAGACCCTCTAAATTACCACACAAATCAAGCACTACACAAATATAAAAGCAACAAGCAGTTTGTGAAAGGGATGGTTAAATAGGTCATATTCTCACAGGATTTTCAAATTGTTGTAAATCACGATATACTGTAGGGTCCAACAGTTATACTCAACCCAATATTTCATAGCACTAACCAGGGAGGATTTGGACCATACCCTTGACCGTATATCCCGACTACCTAGCAGTACATGCGTAGTAATATGCCCGAATGTTGTTCTCGGTGTATTGCAACAATAAAATGACCAATATGTTTACTCGGATGGTTCCATGATCGTAAAGGTTTCTTCCGATATACACAAGGTACATGGGAGCTCAAATCCGTAGTAGTGCTGTCTAATGGAAAATAGTATGAAAGGGGCCTTCATATATACCGTTGAGTATGTGAAAGAACCTTTCGATATACCATAAAAGTACGTGAAAGGATGTTCAATATACCAACGAGTACATGGAAGAACCACACATACCGCAGAATGAAGTGGATGCAAATAAAAAAATCTCCTACACTTTAAGACGCTATAACACGTCTCCAACATATCATTCAAGTTGCTAAGGATTTTAACTTAACTAGCACTTTATTTTATCTTATGCGGTTAAGTGGAAAAATGGAAATTTAGACCTGACTCAAAACCATGCAAGTCCTTTTCTTTCCTTTCCAAAGTTTCCCTATTTAAAGAGAGAGTAAGAGGTTCTTTTTGCCAAGTGAACAACCCTATGCAAATACCATTTTAACTTTTAAAAAAATGGTAGAAACAAGCCGATCCACACCAAAGAAAAAATTATTTTGTAACCTTAATATGGGTCAAAGAGACTATAGGATGCATGATTCATGGCCCTCCCGGCCATGAGGGGGATTTTTTTTTCAAAAATGCAATTCATTTCGCTTAAAAATGCAATTCATTTCGCTTAAAAATGCAAGCAAATACTAGTTTTGACTAAAGGGGCCAAACATGGCTCCAAATCTCAAGAAAACCCAAGAAAAGAGGCAAATCCTTTTTCTTTAACAAATAATGAGAGAGTATATATTTAATGAAAAGAAGAAGGGATCCAATCACTATTTCCAAACAAGAAAGAACATTCCTAACCCATAACTATGCAAAAGCTAAAAGTAATTTTCTTTTCTTTTATAAAACTTAGATCTGAACCAAAACAAGACTCACTAAAAGATTTTTTTTGTTTGTTGGAATTTTCATAAATATTTCAAATATAAGAAATAAAGTGAAAATAAATCTCTTTCTTTAAACTAACATGGGAACAAAATATTTTCTTCTTTTCTGATGCAATAATTAGAAAAAATTGTACCAACCCACTCACAAACCAAGCAATAGGGAACTGAAAGGTCTGAGAAGAAAATCAAGCTAAAAATCAACATGGCGACGCGGGATGCAGGTACACACCAGAGCGTTGCTAGGGATCAATCCGGTCTGCTAAAGAGAAGAAGGAAACATCGAATCACTCTTTTCAAAGGAAAAGAGCATCGGGATATAGTGACAAACTGTACATGAAGGTAAGCACGTCGAGGGACCAAAAAATTGAAAAAAGAAATATTTTCAAGCCAATCAACAAACTTCAAGTTTTGAGACCTAAAGGAGGTTATACAACGAAATATAGACAGTCAAACCTACCAGTTGGATGTGATATACCAATTGAAAACTAAGCCAAATCTAATCAGAAATAAGGCTAGCAAGGAGATCTACAAATTAAATAACGCGTTCCTTAGTATGGTCGCCATTTTTGTTAATGGATAAATCCGTTGGTGCGGACACCAATCGATCTCCCTAGTCCGAATGGTTCAGATCTAGAACAAAGAAAAACAAGAATGGGAACATTTCCCTAGATCTATCAAATTACTTGAATACAAATATTCTAGTCCATACCTTATTTACGAAGGTCGTCCTTGCAGCTTGAATCTTTCACAATACTTCTTGTTGATGAAGAGATTACCTGCAAAAGATTTAAAAGGACAAAGACAAGAAAATACAATATAACATGATACATCTAAGCAATTGACCAAGGAGAATTACAATAAATGAAATTACACATAATTTATGGGAAAGGAATACATTGATGTATGAATTAAAATAGAGGAAAGAATTACAACCAATGAAGCCTTAGTGTTGAAGATCCTTTCCAATGGAACCTTGCCTCAATTTTCCTATCATGGAAGAATGGATTCCTGGCTCAATTTATCCAGCATTTGGCTACCCTCATTTAAACCCCCCATATCCCATGAACAGGAGCTTCATTTATAGGCCAAAAGAGATGAGGAAGAGAGGAGAGGATTAAGGGAGAAGGATGGGGTGGGATCCTACTAAGTTGGGAGGCGGGTGAGATCCACCCTATATGGAAGGGATAGGCCTCCATGAGGGCCTCCTTCGAGAGACTTATTAGATATTCTCTTTTTCCCTCCGTACAGACATCGACGCACCATAGACACTAGAAACATGTTCCAATGACGCTCTCTATAGTGGAGCAAGGTGCATTGAGCAAGAAAGACACGCTTTTCTAGAATGAAACATGCGTCGAGCTCTCTAAATACAAAAATTATAACGTCCACTTTAATAGTATTTAATTTTATGAAGTTGATATATTATGCATTCATGTTTTTTAAATAATCCATTCATTTTATATAATTATAATTGACATAGTTAATCCATCTCTTAAGGTCTTCAAACAAAGGGAAAATTTGCATGTCCAGTTTGTGGTCCTAAGATCAAATCTCATCATTCAAAAAGTTTAGGAAATGAGGTGTTTGATGAGTATAGGCACCTCTTTAAGAATCATAGGTATCAAACTATTGAAAAACATATATTCAATGGGAAGCAAGAGACTGCATTAAAACCGCAGAGAATGACACCTCACTTATGGAAGTTGCAATATAATAGAAATCATCAAGGTACGTACGGATCAAATTGTCTATTTATCATCATATATGAAATGTTTTGAATTTTTTTTATTGTGTGTTGTTTACTGTAATTGACATTGATTTCTATAATTTATTTATAAACTATGATTCATGATGGTCATCGTGATCATGAAGGCATTAATGGGCTTCCACAAGGAATGAAAAGTTATCCTAAAAAATTCAGTAGGTTTCCCTACTATGAGCACCTACAAATTGCTCACCTTTTTTATACAATGCATATCGGAAAGAATGTGGCTGAAACATTATGGCGAATATTGGATGGAAGGAGTGACAAAGAAAAAATTGTCAAAATTTGCAATGACATTCATGAATCCAATCATGCAATGAAAGATGTCATTCAATTACATAGAAACCGGGACAAAATTAATATAAACTCACTTACATGGTTGTTAACGGAGCAACAAATCAATGTTGTAAAAGAAGTCATGGGAAAAATTAAATTTCCCATGGGATTTTGTTCGAACATGAAGAATATCATAACAAAGAAAGGTGATTTTGCGAAGGTGAAAACGCATGATTCGCATATCTTCATCAAGGTAATTATTATGGTATACATATTTTTATATTTTTTTTATTCTAGTGCATATTGTTGGTATTTGTTTTTCTAGTTTTTGTAAAAAATAATGAAACGATTTTTATATTGTTACAGTATGTTCTACATCTATCTCTCCCATACAACTTCGACAACAATGTCAAACAAGTTATATATGATCTTGGAAATTACATGAGGTAAGTAGTGATATTTTGCATGCATAAAGTGTTTGTTTAATTCATTGTAGAACTTATATTTGACATTTGTTTTACTAATTGTTATGTAATATAATGTTCATTTTTGTTAAATCTCATGATTTGCTTGGATCACTTGTAGATGGTTGGCATCTAAAGAAATCTATAAAGAAGATATAAAGTATTGGAGGAGAGAAATTCCTCATCTCATGCGTGAAATGCAAAAGAATCTACTTCGACATTTTTCAATGCACAAGAACACTACCTCATGCACCAAGTTGAAGAGATTGAATTGTGTGGACCTATACACTCAAGGTCCATGTGGATGGTTGAGAGGCACTTGAAATTTTTGAAGGGTTTGGTTAGACAACGAGCACGTCCTGGGGGTTCTATGGTGGAGGGATATATGGTATACCAGAAAATGATGTATATTAGTGAATATCTTCATAAATTAGCGTCAAAGCTCAATTTAGGTTGCATTTGTGATCCGGACTCCACTAACAATTTCAAAGGGGAGTACCTGAAGGGGAAAGGTATATCGAGGAAGGTGAAAGGTAATTATTAGTTAGTGGAGATTAATTATAGTACATTTGAATATTTATTTTTATGTATATATCATACTTGTTTCATTTTTAATATTCAATATGCATTAATTAAAAGTGTATACCGTGTTAAGTGAATATACATTTGTACTAAATTGGAATTTTATTTTCATCAAGCAGTTGGTCGAGAGTGGGATGCACTTCATGTATACATCACAAATAATATTGATTGGATGAAGGTACTGATTGAACGATGTGAACAATTTGGTCATGGAATATCATGGGAAGGTGTGGCTTCATTGGTTAAAGCAGCTCATCGCAATGGAGATACCAATCTTACACAAAGGGAAATCGATTTAGCATATGGTTTAAAAGATAAGCAGGAAAGCATATTAATTATCCATACTATTTTTTTTTCGAATATATTGATGTACACGTTTATTATTTCCATGCAGAGCATAAATATGCACTTAATCATGATCAATTTAGGATGTATTCTTTATGTGTATGGCTTGTTGCAGGTAAAACACCATAAGGCTATGTGGTGCAATGCTCATAAATTTCGCATAAAAAGGTTGGATGAAACGAAGAAAACATCTTATTGTGGGATAACTGCAGTCTTTGAGGTGACCAATGTATCCTCTAGAAGCGACAGACATCTAGAACTCTCAGAAAATCAATACTATGGGTATTTGGAAGATATTGTTCAGTGTGACTTTAACTCCTTCAATAGTTTTGTTCGTTGTCAAATTGTACAGGTTACGATTGAATCAATGCGATCCCGATAGAACTATTATTGAGCATGATAATGGATTTACCATGGTTAATACAAGGTTGTTTGAGCCGGGAACGGATACCTATGTTCTTCCAAGCCAATTTGAACAGGTATTTTACTCTGAGATTCCAAGTAAAGGGGGTTGGTCATTTGTTGTGAGACACGATCCAAGGGGAAGGCCGATAAAGTATAATGTAGAGGAAGATAATGAAGAGAGTATTGAAGAAGAAGACGATGTTGAGGATGATCAACATGAGTCAGATGATCATGTTCCATAGGAAGATGTCGAAGAATTAGATGAATCAGATGATGTAGCAAAAAATGTCCATGAAGATGATATCGAAAATGACATGATGATCGAAATTGACATCGATGACGATGATGATATGGCCAATCCTTACAATGTTGAATCTGGATTGGATGATACAGATGATGACTTGGATGAAGAAGATGATGAAGTCCATTGAAGTGTATGAGGTATTCCTTAATATATCTACTCTATATATTTTGAATTAATATTGCGATAGAATTATTGACTTGTATTGGTACATATAAATTAATTGTTTTTAAGTTTTTTTGTCATTTTCTTGTATGTTGGCATATGTTATAAGAGACATTGCTTCTTAAGTATGACAAAAAAGACAATAAATTAGCTTTTTGTACATAGATTTTGTCAGGATATGGGGAATTGAGAGTGACATGAGGGGTGGGGGGGTCATATCAGCTTCCACCTTCACGTGGTTGGCCTTGTTTAGTATAGAATATTAAATTATTCTCGAAACAAAGAGAAGCTCGGTAAGGCAATGCACAATTATCATGCTAATTATTTCACCTTCATTTTTATATGATATTTCATAACCCAAAATCCATGCCTTCTCATGTACTTGACACTGCATATTATAAATGTCATGTGATCAATGGGGCCAACGTTGAAATTTTTTCAATTTGTGCTTGTATGGACTGAAATTTGGCATAGTTAGACTAGACACATGCATTGACGGTGTGGGAGGGTTTCTAGACTCAAACATGACTCACACAAGCAATTCAACAATCATAAAACAAACCTATAGAATAATTGATGTTATAGAATAATTGATGTGCTGCACAGGGCCAACATTGAAATTTTTTCAATTTTTGCTTGTATGGACTGGAATTTGGCATGGTTAGACTAGATACAAGCATTGATGGTATGGGAGGGTTTCCATAATCAAACATAACTCGCACAAACAATTCTCGAATCAAACAACAAACCTATATAATAATCAATGTACTAAATGGGGCCAATGTTGAATTTTTTTCAAGTTATGCTTGTATGGATTGAAATTTGGCTTGGTTAGACTAAACACATGTATTGATGGTTTGGGAGAGTTTCCAGAGTCAAACATGACTCACACAAACAATTTTCCTAACAAACAACTAACCTTTAGAATAATTAATGTACTGAATGGGGCCAACATTGAAATGTTTTCAAGTTGTGCTTGTGTGGACTAAAATTTGGCATGGTTAGACTAGACACATCCATTGACGGTATGCGAGGGTTTCCAGACTCAAACATGAATCGCACAAACTATTCACCAAACAAACAACAAACCTATAGAATAATTAATGTACTAAATGGGGCCAATGTTGAAAAAATTTCAAGTTGTGCTTGTATGGACTGAAATTTGGCATGGTTAGACTAGATGCAGCGGCACTGACAATATGGGAGGATTTCCAAACTCAAACATGAATCGCACAAACAATTCTCCATTCAAACAACAAACCTATAGAATAATTAATGTACTGAATGGGGCCAACTTTGAAATTTTTTCAAGTTGTGCATTGATGGTTTGGGAGGGTTTCCAGACTCAAACCTGACTCACACAAAAAATTCGACAATCAAAAAACAAACGTATAGAGTAATTTCAAGTTTCAAAGTTTCAAAGTTTCAAAAAATCAAGGAACCTATCAAATAGGCTATTGCAAAGAAGTGGTTAGTATTTGTTATATTTTTAAGTTGGTAACCAATGGACACTCATTAGATAATGCCTCCCCAATCAAATTTCATAGGTATAATGCTTAAGTTTTCTTTAAAAAATAGGAAACAATCAATGATGCAGGAATAATCATGACGAGTACAAAAATTCCGTGTAACAAAGTTTCCTAGTGATGTACCGAAATAATATAACATATATGTGTCACTCTACAAGTCTCAATACCTAGAGTGTATATTAACCATAATCATCAAAAGCATGTCATGCACTTGTTGTTCTTCAACATATATCAACCATATATTATGCATAGGCTCAATAGATATGACCCAACTACCAAAAGAATATGCTTACTTTTATTACAAACATGGATATGAAATATTCATATCATGAGAAACATGTGTGATCACTAGAATCACGCTTTGTGTGAATACGACTTCAACAATCAAGTGCTTGAGACCATCCATGTTGTACATATATACAATTTCAAACAATATTGTGCATATAGCCTTAAATCAATTAAATGGAGGTATAACCATCACTCCATTCTAAGAAACCCTAACAACCATCAACACAATGATATAGATTGAAGGCAAAGCATGAAATTAGGGCTCAAATTCCATTAAGGAAATATAATATTTTTTTCAACCAATATATACTTTCAAATAGTGAGGCCTTAACATCAACATTGATATTCCTTGTTAAAAACATCAACTTGGTGATTGGATTCCTCCATATCCATTAGTAGTTGCATTGATTTGTGTTAAGCCATGGTTCCTCCCCTCAAATGCCTCTATTATTTTAGTCCAACTTGTGGTGAACGAAGATGATATCACTTAAAAATATTAAGGAAACATTGAGATGAGAATAGAATATTTGGAACCTAATATTTAGGCAAAGGAATTTCAAGCTTTTCATTAATGCATTTTTTTTGCTAGCTCAGTTTTTTAAGCATTATACAAGTTGGTTAAACAAATATATATCTAGGACACCAAGAAAAACTCAGTTTCTAGGCAACAATTTTGAGATTTTGGGTGTTTTTGATGGACATGTTTTAAACTGCATAATATTTTCTTTGTGTTAACTTGAATTATGGAGCAGTTGTATCCAATTTTTAATTAAAATAAAAAATTTTCTGCTAAACATAAAGATATTTTTGGTAGCCAATGTAGTTTTTCTCTTGCATATAAATGTTTGGTTGTGGATTAATCTATCCTTTCCTAGTTCTCTTGCTACTTATGGGAATGCACATTCTGACTTGTGGAATATTCTCATGCTATTTTTTTTTGTTCTCACATATCATATGTCTTCTAGCATCTTATATGAAATCAAGAACTTATAAAAAAATATGGAGTATTTTTGGATGCCTAAAATCTATGATTATGAATATACTTTAGTTGGTGGGAAAATCCTTGTACATCTATAAATATCTAATCACATTTCATCAAAACTTGGTTACTCACTAATTATGAGACAAGGAAATGAACTTGGTGATTGGATTGTTTCACTCTAGGAGGATGTTGAGGTGGTTTGGTTTGGGTACATTTATGATTACATTGGTGGACTATTATCCCTCGTTTTATTGTGTTTCCATAACTTGTGTTTTTCTCCCTATTATAATTTAGTTAGCCACACCTTGCATTTTGTTGCATATCATGTCCCTCATCCACCACATCTTCATTTACATTTCTACATTTGACATTGATTATTTTATATTATATTTGATAAATAACATTCTATAATAGGTTACCTTGCATACAATATTTAGTCCATAATCAAAGTACTTTCCATTTCAATTATGGGAGGTATAATTGGGCCTTTATTAGGGTAATATTGCGTGGTTCAAGAGGGTAAAAAAGCATGTGTCAACATTTCTAATTTAACCCTAATCACAATTATTCCCCCCTATTAAATATGATTGATCGATACATTAGGGGATACTTGGGCATATTAGGGGAAAGTGGGGCTATTTGAACCAAACAATCCCTATTTGGCTCAATTAAATCAAGCCAACTAGTTCAAAAGGGGGTAATTGTGGTAAATAAAACAATTGGTATCTTATATAATAAAAAATTGTTTAAATCTCAAATGATTTAATTCATTAGTTAATGAGTAAGACCCAATCTATTTAATTAAGCACTTATATCCAACTTTTAACCAATTTAGGTAAAATTTCATGAACTATTTTTCTCCAAGGAAAACCAAATGAAAAAACCCAAGCGATGCTTCCCCACATTCCTGAATGGCATCCCTAGTAAACTTGTTGATTTATATTAGTGCACCTATCACAAGGGGAGTCAAACAAGGCACTTGAACGTGAAACTGGACAAATGCCCAACAACATTGGAAACAAGTTGAGGTAACCCATTGGGATAATTTTGTGAACTAATTGTGTTTGATTTTACTACATTAAGCATGTCTAGCAACAAAATACTAAATTAACTGATAGAGAACAAATTTATTCCATTCAAGGTCTAAATAAACCAAATTGACTACTTGCACCAATTAACACAATTTGAATAATTGAATAATTGATGTAATCATTCATCAATGGACGAATGAAAAATAAAGGTTATGTGATCAAGGTTTGAATTTGGATGAGTTGAGGAATACTTTAAAAGAAATGGTCGATGATAAATATTGAATTCTTGTTGGCTAATCGTGGGAATTTTACAAAGCCATGTGAGAATTTGTGGAGCATGACTTAGTCTAGGTGTACGAACAAGTTGTTTAAACATAAGCATTAGGGAGTCATATCAATGAGGGTATGATCAAATGCGTTTTGAAACTTAGAATTGTGAATAAATAACTAGCTGGAACTTGATAAAATTATCCAATGTTTCATAAAATTTTGGCCAAGATCCCTTGTCCCTACATCTAAAGCATATTTTTCCAAAGATCACCAAGCCTTAACCCATCGAATTCATTTGAGGTCGTTATATCCTAGTCAATATCACTATTATATGGAAATGTATGGATAATGCTAAGAGTTTGTATTAGATGCTATGTTCATTAAAATTGACATCGAAAAATCCTATGATAGGGTGGAGAGGCCTATAATTCTTGCTATGTTGAAGGCCCCGGGATTTGGCCCTTTTGTCATGAAAGTGTGGGAACTCTTTTTGTTGAAGCCACACCTTGAATATCCTTTAACAAGCTATATCACAAGAAACTAACCTGATCAAATCAATCTAGCAATGATGCCCCTAGCCCTTTCACACTATGTGATGGAAACAAAAGTGTTATGTTACCTAGTTCAACATAGAATGGCCCAAGGCCTTATGAAAGGCATCCCCACTCCTAGCCATAAGGCTATCCATATTGTGAATGGGTGTTTTGCTAATGTATCCTTTTTTATCATCCTAGAAGAAAACCAAATTGTTGATATTGTGGATTGTATGCAAATATTATGTAAAGATTCATGCCCTAAGTTACAAATGGACAAAACCCGATGCTTTTGTCTATGTCCGAAGGAGGATCCTTACTAGCTTTCATATTAAAGGATGTGCCTAGATTTGATCTTCACCAAGTTTTCAAATTCCCTGGGATTCATTTTGCATTCCATGACTCTTCCAAGGAGTTATGGGAAGCGAACTTGAAAAGGGTTGTCAACTTAACATTGGCAAGAGGATTTTTAAGTCAACGTCCCTTGATAATAAGTTTAATATTTTCACTCAGGTGTTTGTTACACCAAAATCTCGTCATCATGAGTCATATATAAAATTTAGTCCTTAGTCCCTGAAGTTCCTTGGCTAAGTCAGTAGGAGGAAGGTTGTTGTCCTTATCTTTCCACAATTTCTAGTTTCCCTAGCGCACCCTGCTGCCCAGCAAGGGGTGCCAGACCAAGGGTGGCGCATGATGCATACTGACAGAGTGCACCAGTGGATCTTGCTTCCCATTTGAAAGATGAATTGATCCCTTCCTGGCACCAGTTGCCTTCATACAGGGTGTGCCAGAGTTGGTTAATTTGGATAAAAAGGTGCTTCAAGCGAACTCTCGAAGCTTGGTGACATGGAAGACTGGTATTCGATATACTAACCTAATGGGAATATCCCTGATAAATATCCCCCTAATCCTCAACCTACCCTATCTCTTTAGACTTATAAATATTGATCCTCTCGTGCTGGTGGAATTTCTCTAGGTGATCCCTACTCATCCTTTGGGAGGCAAAAATCATCCTTTGGAGGCTTGGCTTGGATTGTTGGATGGAAGTTGCAACGTTGAGGCTTAGTTTGTGACATTCTTTCTCTATGTATTTTCCTTTATTACATTAAGACAAACTCTATCCATAAGTATTGTTGTGTTGATAATGCTTAGGATTTTCTTCCTTAACCGTTAATCTAGATTGAATTCATATTTAGATATTCTTTTACTGTTTGCTTGTTTACACATGCTTGACAAGGTTTTGCAGCTCAATATCTGAAGGCCCTGGAGCTTGGAACAACAAAGAGAAACGGATTTGAATATCCGAGGTAAGTTATCTACCTGTTCCCTTGCATCTCTATTGATCTAGGAAAGTAGTTTGTGTTTTGTACTTATTTGTTCTAGATCCACTTGGACTAGGGAGATCTCGCTTGAGTCCGCTTGAGTAGATTGTCCGTAAACAAATCTGGAGACCATACTAGGGACGTGTTCATAGCTTTGATTTTAGTTTAGTTTGATTTCATTGATTTCTTATTAATCCATTTTATAGCCTCCTAAGCCCCTCCCATCATTAGATCTTGTTATCAAAGAGTCTGTGGGATATTCAGACCGTGTTTGGGATCAATATTAGACCTCTTACCTTTTATTTTTGGAAATATGGGATGTATATTCCTTGGGTCACTGTGCTTCTGGTGCACACTACCAGCGGCCAAATTGTGTCTCTGGCGCTATCCACTTGTTGACAGACTGCACCACTGGCGCACATTTCCAGTGTGCAAAGTGCGTCTGACGCCCTGGTGCATAACAATAGAGTGCACTGGCCTCTATTGCTTGGTATTCAGTGACATGTTTTCTCTAGTTTGGTTTTTGGTTTGATTTTCTGAGATCTATGTGTTGCACCTTACGGTGACAAAACCCCTAGACACAACATACTATCACTTTCCTCAAGTTTTGGGTATTTTTGAGATTTGGATCCACATTTTTCCCTTTGAGTCAAAACTAGTGTTTTGCTTGCATTTTTAAGTGAAATGAATCGTGTATCCTACGGTAATTTTGACCCATATTAAGGTTTTAAGATAATTTTTGGTTTGGTGGGATTGGCTTGTTTTAAAGACTTGAAAAGTGTGGGATATCCATGTCTTTTTGAGCCTCTTTTTCTTGGGTTGTGCATCTTGTTTCCTTTGCATGTTGAGATATCTAGTGATTGTTGGAAAAGGTTGATTCCTTGTCTCCACTTTAGTTCAAAGAGAATCTTGATTTTGTCACTCTTTTACTAGATTCACAAAATTGGAAAACATAAATATTCTTCTTGCTTTAACTTGATCATTTGACATTCTTGGTCTTACACTCATAAGATAAGAAAGGCTTGTTTCAGATTTGTGTGCATTTGAGTTAGGCAATATTATTGAGTATTTTTCTTTGTCTTGCCTTTGATTGGAAGCGTTTGTGGAATCCTTCTTTCCATCTCTTAGATGTATCTTTTTCGAGTGTAAAAAGATAGGAAACATATTGGAATTATTGCATTTGGTGTTCATAAAAGGATCTATTTTATTGCTTTAGGAGAGTTTGGGTATGGTTCTTAGATGATTGGTTATCATTCATTAAAAACTAAAATTGCATTTGCATTGGGTTGTACATTTGGGAACGAAAAGAACTCTTCCCTACTTAGCTAGAAGTTCATTGAAGAAAAAATACTTGCATAATTCATCTAAATTTGCATGGTTTGAGTCAAGTCTACACACCATCGAGTTGCACTTCCATTCCCCTTGAGTAAACAACAACCTTTAAAATTAACACCCTAACTAAACACACATTAACCTCATTTGAGGACATAAAAGAAAAGTGTAGTTAGGTAGGAAATCGGGGATAGGAATCCAAATAATCCCCCCTTGTCATCTTACACTTGAGACATAGTTGTTTTCTCTTAGGCTGCTAAAATCCTCTTGTATTTGTTGAAATGGTTATACACTAATTTGTTGGGGGGCCTCCCATTCCACGGGGGTAAGCAACGAGGACTGGTTCCAGATGGACTTTGTGGAATACCACACTCCAATTAGCGCCTAAGGACATCAATCCATTGTTTTCCTTGTACTTTTCGGCCTCCATACTGGTTGTACAAGGGTCAAAAGGTAGATGCTCCAGTAAACCTTCCTAGACGTGTCATGAACGAGGTATCCTAGTGACCATCCTTCTAGGGCTCTTTTTCCTGGGATCCCTTTCGGTAGAGGGATATCCCTTCATCTATATTGGTCTCTCATTTCGTATTGTCCGACTTGGATTTTATCACCTTGCAGAGGATACGATCTGTTGAGGTATCCGGATCTTAGATAGGAGGATGGATTGCTCTTATACCTTGTAAAGGGTCTTTTTGTTTTTAGTGCTTCTTGTTGGATTTCTGGCCTCTTTTCTCTTACTCGCTTGCCATGGCATCGGTCACGGTAAGTTTTTTTGAGTTTGATTTTTGTCCTGTGTGCCTCTTTTTTCTTTTAGTTTAGATATGGAAACTTCTTCTGGGACTACCAATCAAGGGGTCCCTTTTCAAGGGGTACCTTTTGTCTTTCTTGCAGTCGAAGATATTGGTCCTCCCTTTATTTCCACTTTAAATCTTCCTGGATTAACCATTGGATTACAAGTATGGTTATTCAATCAGGTGATTCTGGTTGTAACCAATGTTTCAAATGTTAACTCTCCACCACGAGAGTGTCAATCCCAAACTGATATTTCCCCTTCTTTGTCGGATGCATCTTCTTCCCTTTATTCTTCCTATCCTGATCAAAGCAGTAGTGTTAGTAATCAGGAGAATAAGAAGAAGAAGAAAAGGAAGATAAAGAAGAAGAAGGATAAGAAAGAGACCAAGCATCATCCACATGCCTCCGATGGCACCCATTCCATTCGAACACCTCATAGACCCAAGTTCCCTTGCAAGCTTTGAAAGGGAGATCACCTTATCAAGGATTGTTCTGGTCTTTCCAAAGTGTTAGAAGAGTGGTTTAAAGCCTCCAAACCACCTATATCGTCAGCCTCTAGACATCATACTGATGATACCCCCTCAACTAGTGACTCTATGGTTAAGTGTTAGAAAGGTAAAGTAAAAAATTCTTGTTTGTTATGAAAGGGTATGCACCTTACTTAAATTTGTCCGCGCATGGATGAAGCTTTGCAATTTTTGGAAGACATTACTGTATCTCAGAAACACCTTCCAACTGGATATAATAAATTTTCCCTTGAACCCTCGTTAGTTGATGAAGCGATCGATCTAGCTCCATCCTCGGTCGATCTCACTCTTTCTTCAAAGAGTGGAGATTAAGTGGTCAAGTCGATGTCATCTTCGCTTGATCCCACTCTCTCATCGGAGAATGCTAAGACTGAAGTAGTCACCATGACACAATATTTGTCTCATTCTACTTTCCCGATTGAGAGTGAATTGGGAACCACTGATGTTTTCCTAGTTAGTTCAGATTGTTCTAGGTAAGGGGAAACCCTGTCCATTTCCATAGGATATCCTCCAAGTACTGAGATAATTTTCTTTGATTGGAATAGTCTAACAGAATCTCGTCTCCCTTCAAGTGTTCCTTTTCAGTTATCTGTAGGAGTTTCCAATAAGGAAATATTCCACACTATAGTGGATGAGGGAGCTTCTGTTCATATTTTATCCTCAACTGCTCAGAAAGCTATAGGCTCTCCTCAGCTTGTTCCAGTCACTGACTAGATACTGTATTTTAATAGAAGGCCTGCTAGACCTTTAGGGATCCTTCCATAGTTACCTATCACCTTAGGAGGGAAAACTGTATGTATTAATGTTATGGTAGTCCAAGGTCCCTTAGATTTTAATCTGCTCCTTGGACGTGATTATGTCTATGCTATGAAAGCTGTAATGTCCACACTCTTTTGAGTGATGTATTTTTACTATGACGGGAGGTTCGTGACCATTGATCAATTTTCCTTTGTGACATCGAATCATCGCATGACTTCCAATCATCAAACTTCCCTGAATGTTCCACATATTTTAGTGGTTTCTTCCCCTTAAGGATAGGGGGCATGTCTCCATCCTCTGGACATCATGATGGAGTTACCCCCTGGGTTCTTAGGCTGGGGGGAACACTACCAACCTCTGGACATCATGTTGGGTAGGAACCAATCCCAAGCATAGTTTACTTTTGGTTTCAAGCTTGTGTAAAAATGAAACCAATCCCAAACATAGTTTACTTTTGGTTTCAATCTTGTGTAAAAATGAAACCAATCCCAAGCATAGTTTACTTTCAGTTTCAAGCTTGTGTAAAAAATAAAATACCTCCAAGCATAGTTATTTTCTGTTTCAAGCTTGCATACAAATGAAATAGGTCCTCCCAAGCATAGTTTATCTTTGGTTTCAATATTGCATAAAAATGAAACCAACCCCATGAGCAGAGTTCTGTTCCTGTGTCAAGCTCGTTAAAAAATGAAACAAATGACCATGAGCATAGTTCCTTTTTTGTGTCAAGCTCATTAAAAAATGAAACACGTCGATCATGAGCATGGTTCTATTCCTGTTTCAAGCTCGTTAAAAAATGAAACAGATGACCGCGAGCATAGTTCTATTTCTGTTTCAAGGTCGTTAAAAAATGAAACAAATCCCCTACCCTTGTGTCGAGTCTTTCGCCAGATTTAATATTTGAACCTTCATTTCATTTGCCTATGCTATTTAATCCTATTTTTTCTTCCTCCCATGGTCAACACATTCCTCTTAGTAACCACGAGTTTGATTAGATGAAGACAAAGAGTAGACAAACGAAACAAATATTGGGGGGGCATGTCTCTAGCCTCTAGAAATCATACTAGAGGTAAGCTGTCATCTTCTTGTGCTGGGGGAAAAATTCCAACCTCTAGGTATCATGTTGGGGAGAAACATGCCAATGGGAATTATACTGAGCATAGTTTATTTTCTGTTACAAGCTCATTAAAAAATGAAACAGACATCATGAGCATTCTTTTCACCTGTCTTCGAGCTTGCTAAAAATAGTAAGATGGTATTGAGCTTACTTTTCACTTTTCTTGTGCTCTAGTTGAAACATGAAAAGTGGTTTGAGCTTACTTTTTACTTTTTCGTACTTTGGTTCAAACATGAAAAAGATTCCGAGTGCTTTTGATACCATTGTCGTGCTCGTTAAAAATTGAGTAAAAAAGGTGTGTCTAACGAGTATAGGTTTATCACTTTATCCAGCCTCGCTAGACTACTTACGGAACTGTACTGAGCTTACTCTTTTTTCTTTGTCGTGCTTTTAAAATGATGAGAATAAGTCACTGAGTTGTATTTTATTTCTTTTTCGGGCTCGTTAAACTCCCACGAAAAAGGAACCCCTCAGAGTCCTTCTTTAAGCTCTTTTCAGGCTCCCTAAATACGAAAATATCGCCAAGCGAACTTGATGCTTTCACGCTTGTAAAAGTATTTGAATGATCATATTTTTGGTGATAGTTTATCCCTTTTTTGGACCAGGAGGCACTGCTTACGAAAACTGAACACTCCAACCGATCATGACTGGAAGAGTTCTCTTTCACTGTTTTATCCTTTTTCAGGTGAAGAGACTAACTTTTACGAAAAAGAACCTTTGGAATCTTCTTTAGTTCTTTTCAAACTCTCTAAACATGAAATGACGCTGATTTTACCTTCTTCGGACTCATTAAAATCTAACATCGAAGGGCCCGTTTTGGGAGGAACCCCTTCTATCCTAGGTTCATAAAATATTTGGGATTGGACTTGTCCATGGGATAAGCTATACCGAGCATATATTACCCTCCGCAAGATCGTTAAAAAAAAAATAGGTACTCATAAATCATGGTGAGGATAAGGGAAGAGTTTTTGTTTCATTGTAGCTACGCCAGTACATAGTCACTCTTGAACATGGAACTCATTTGCATATGCATTCAGTACTTGGGTAATCCATTTGTCTTTGAGTCCTACTGATTCCAAGAGTCTTCTTACTCCTTTGGGTTGTCCAAAGAATGCTTCCACCATCAGTTGCATTAGGGGATTGGTATCATTCTCGTCAAGTCAATACTGCCAAGTCATGCCATGCCCATGTTCAAGAGAGGTTTTGGTCATACATTCACTATCTACAGTCAACTTACCTTCTATCATATCGTTCATCTCTGAGTCAGTCTCACACATTACTCTACTGTCCGATTCACTCCAAAAATCTGTGATCGCGTTTCTTGTCGATGATGGGGGATTCATCATGGCCCTCCTTCGGCGGATTCATCCTTGTTGACTTAAACACATCATACGGTGATTGAATCTAGAAACCAATCAAGTACCTTGGGCCTGCATGCCTCAATGGAAGGTTACCTCGCTTTCAACATGAGTTTACATAATTGAATCTTGATTGAAAGATCCCATCGTGTGTTTGACCTCAACTCATTGATTCACATTCGATGGTATGTACTGTGATACCTTGGGGATCATTGACATCAATGGTGATGTCCCTCGCGCTTGTTAACGGTATGCATCAATGACCGGTAATCAAGTGGTTTCTACCATGTTCGACTCCAATACATTGTAATCACATGGTTAGATTCATATCATTGCGGGTTTAGCTTGAAGACCATAGGTTAACTCATATCTTTCCCAGGTTGTGATGGAGTTTGTTCGAGTCATATCACACAGATCCACTTTGTATTGGTCGTGGATGTGTTATCATCTCATCACAAATCTACGATTGTGTTCAGTAGCCATGATTGTGTTCAGTTGGTCTCTACTAACATGGATCTGTAGTGTATTGGTCGGAAGCCATGTTGTGAGTCATATGAGGTGTGTATCTCAGAGTCGTTTTATTGCAGCAGCTTCTTCTGACCAACATACTTCCCTTCAATCCTTCACATTACAAAGCATTTCACCTGTCTTATTTCACCAACTTCATGCTTTGGGGGGCATTCTGTTACACCAAAATCTCGTCATCATGAGTCATATATCAAATTTATGCCCTAATCCCTGAATTTTCTTGGGTAAGTTAGTAGGAGGAAGGTTTTTGTCCTTCTCTTTCCACAATTTATAGTTTCCTTGGCGCACCCTGCTACCCAGCAAGGGGCGCTAGACCAAGGGTGGCACATGATGTATATTAACAGAGTGCGCCAGTGGAAATTGATGCCCATTTGCAAGCTACAATGATCCCTTCCTGGCGCGAGTTTCCTTCATACAGGGTGCGCCGGAGTTGGTTAATGTGGATAAAAAGGAGCTGCGAGCGACTTCTCAAAGCTTGGTGACATGGAGGTCTATCCCTAGTTGCTAGGAAGGCTGGTATTCGATATCCTAACCTAATGGGAAGATCCCTTAGACGTATCCCCCTATACCTAAAACTACCCTATCTCTTTAGCCTTATAAATATTGAGCATCTCTCCATTGGGAAGGGAGGAAGGACTATAGTACTCTCATGCTGGTGGAATTTCTTTAGGTGATCCCTACTCATCCTTTGGAAGGAAAAAATCATCCTTTGGAGGCATGGCTTGGATTTTTGGATGGAAGTTGCAACGTTGAGGCTTAGGTTGTGACATTCTTTCTCTATGTATTTCCCTTTATTACATTATTACAAACTCTTTTGATAAGTGTTGTTGTGTTGATAATGCTTAGGATTTTCTTCCTTAACCGTTAATCTAGATCAATCCATATTTAGATATGCTTTTACAGTTTGCTTGTTTCCACATGCTTGACAAGGTTTTGCAGCTCAAGATCTGAAGGTACTAGAGCTTGGAACAACAAAGAGAAAAGGATTTACATATCTGAGGTAAGTTATCTACCTATTCCCTTGCATCTCTATTGATCTAGGAAAGTAGTTTGTGTTATGTACTTATTTGTTCTAGATCCACTTGGACTAGGGAGATCTCGCTTCGGTCCGCCTGAGTAGATTGTCCATAAACAATGTTGTGTGCCATGTAGGTTTACTATTCCTATTGTTGGGTTCCTTCAGCATGAGGTTACCACCAACATGAAAAGGTTCTCATAAATTGGTTGTGAGCTAATTGATTGGGATTCAACCTAGACTCAATTGGTAGGGGAATTATTTCGACATGATAAACAAATTGATGTTAGTTTAAATTGGAATTTGTAACAGTTGATAGTAGCTCGCGGTATCTATTGATACCAAAATCTACAACATATTGGATTATATTTTCACAAAATTGGAATCCAACCAAAATCTATAGAACATTGGGTCAAACCCATTAGCATATTGTGAATGATCTATTGGTCCCTCTTGCAACAAGCAATATTGGTTCAATAAAATGGTAAATAAAATTGGGTACTGACCAATTTGGGAGGCATTGCATCCTCTATGGATTCTCGACCTCGTCGACGACCTCCTTGACCTCCTTGACCTCCTTTGTGATCCCCTCAACCTCCTCGACCTCCTCTTTGACCTCCTCGACCTCCTTGAGCTCCTATGTGACCTCCTCAACCTCCTCTTCAACCTCCTCGACCTCCTTTGCGACCTCCGTGGTAACCTCTACGACCTCCTCCACCTATTTTTTAAGCTATGTGACCTCCAGTGACCTTTGCGCGCTCATCGACCTCCTCTACGACCTCCTCGACCTCCTTTGTGATCTCCGTGGTAACCTCTGTGACCTCCTTCACCTCTTCTGTGAACTCTGTGACCTTCGGTGACCTCTGCGAGCTCTAGAGGGAGGGAATAAAGGTGAAAATTTTCTCTGGTGGGAGGGAGCAATCACTCAATTGTTCACGTGGGAGCTTGGTGCATAGTTCGCGAACTATCAAACCATACCAAGGGTGCTTCGATTTGGCCCATTGTTATTAACTTGAATGTACCCAACTAGATGCCAGGCCATTTATTGTTTGTATTTGTTGATATCACTTATCTATTAGTGTGCAAGGGTTATAGGTTATACAACTTATTAAGGGTCACAATGGTTAAGAATTGTGGGTTGGGATTATTTGGATTATGTGTTATAGGGATTAGGTGTTAAATGGGATATAAATTACATGGTTAATATATTATAGTGTTTACTAGTTAAGGTGTTATAAATTTTAGGGATTAGGTAATATACCCTTAACCATAATACTTAACCCTAATACCCATAAAAGTTATACTTAACCATAATAAATTTTATGTCTAAAACTTAACTAGGTTAGGAGAAAGTTACAAATTGTTAAAAAACTACTTTTATGATAGGTTGCATAGGTTATAATTACTACAATTGTGCATCTATAAGACTCATGTGTGTACCATAATGGAAAACTTGAGCTAGTGGTGCACAAATCTAGCGAAACTATTCTACGGGTTAGATGTGCATACTTTGAAAGAGAAAACCTACATAAAAGGCACCGATCTTGAAGGAAAACACACATGTAGTATGCAGAAAAAAGACTAACAAGCATGCCAAATTTCAAATTTTTTTTTTAAAGGGAAAATATAAATAATTTAACACTTTTGACCAAATAAAAAAAGACTGAATATGATATGCACTAAGCCTACAAATAATCAAAAGCAATAAACCAAATAGAAAAATAAATAGGAGTAAGAATTTGGATCAAACTCTTTAGTGCATTTGCAATATGTTGTTAGAGTTTTTATTTATAGAGGTGCCAAAACTCTTTATCAACTAGTTATAAAGACTAATACTAGACAAGCATGTTAGGGAAAGCGACATAAACCTATCAATTCCACCTAAACATAACCAAATAATTTGAACATAAATTGGATACACATTTCACCATTTGAGAAACATAATTATGGGATGCAATAATTTATTGAAATATAACCAATGGAACAAAAATTAAACTTGCAATTAATCTTTTGGGAATATCATATTATATCTAGTGGACTCCAATCCATTTGTGGGAGGGTCCTTTGGCCTCCCCAACTATTTAATTTCTCTCTGGACTCTAATCCCTTTGTGGGAGGGGTATTATGGTTACATTCATTATGGTTAAGTTTTAGATGTAACATTTATTTAGACGTAACTTAAGCATAATACCCCTAAAAGGTAATATAAATTCTAAAATCCATAATACTTAACCCTTTACAATGATAAACCTTTAATACATATTACTCATAACCTATATCACTCCTATATTTCCTATTACCTCTCACATGTAACATATTACCCCTATCCCTCAACACATATTACTGGTAGTTCACAACACTCATAATTTAACTATATTAATCATTATAAGCCATAAAACATATAATCCATAACCCCTAAATCATATAACATTTATTCCATAAATCTATGCTATCCATAACCCATACTACATAATTTTTATCACTCCTATCAATTAACTTCCAACCCCTAACCCTTAGAGCCCATATCACATTTCAAACCTATCACTTAGATTTGATAATTGTTAACACATTAACCATGTCAAAACTAACATATTTAATCAATACCTTTAAACCTTAACGCATCTATCATTAATCCCTAAGCCTTAAACCTTAATCACTATAACCCCTATCTATAAACAATTGTAACCCTCAATTCTCATTACCCTTGAATCTTAATCCTTATCACCATACCCTAACTATAAAATCTTATCTCTATAACACATTACCCATATAACACATAAAATATAACCTCTCTCGCCTATCATGCCTAACACTTAAAATGAATTATCCCCGAAACCTTAAAAAATACTAGTGAATAACCATTATAAACCTTAACTAGTCACCCTTATAACCCTAAAAAATTATTTATCATAACCATTATAATCCTAATCCTAAACCCTAAGGCCTATAATGTATAACATGTACCGTCTCTGTTACTAGCCTCCTCTAACACATGCCCCAAATAATCACTAATAGCTAGAATGTTTAACCTCTATAATCACTAAGACATAACAAATTTAAACCCTAAAAACCATAGTTCCTTAACCCCTACCATAATCATCCCCTATTCCACAAATATGAAGCACTAAAAATTTGAAAAACTATAAATCCTAACCATTATAATCCCTAAATCATAGTAACATTATCTTTAATAAGTACAGAACACAAAATACTTTCCTAGATCAATAGAGATGCAAGGGAACAGGTAGATAACTTACCTCGGATATTCAAATCCATTTCTCTTTGTTGTTCCAAGCTCTAGGGCCTTCAGATATTGAGCTGCAAAACCTTGTCAAGCATGTGTAAACAAGCAAACAGTAAAAGAATATCTAAATATGAATTCAATCTAGATTAACGGTTAAGGAAGAAAATCCTAAGCATTATCAACACAACAATACTTATGGATAGAGTTTGTATTAATGTAATAAAGGAAAATACATAGAGAAAGAATGTCACAAACTAAGCCTCAACGTTGCAACTTCCATCCAAAAATCCAAGCCAAGCCTCCAAAGGATGATTTTTGCCTCCCAAAGGATGAGTAGGGATCACCTAGAGAAATTCCACCAACACGAGAGGATCAAAATTTATAAGTCTAAAGAGATAGGGTAGGTTGAGGATTAGGGGGAGATTTATCAGGGATATTCCCATTAGGTTAGTATATCGAATACCAATCTTCCTAGAAACTAGGGATAGACCTCCATGTCACCAAGCTTCGCGAGTTCGCTCGAAGCTCCTTTTTATCCACATTAACCAACTCTGGCACACCCTGTATGAAGGCAACTGGTGCCAGGAAGGGATCAATTCAGCTTTCAAATGGGAAGCAAGATCCATTGGTGCACTCTGTCAGTATGCATCATGCGCCACCCTTGGTCTGGAACCCCTTGCTGGGCAGCAGGGTGCGCTAGGGAAACTAGAAATTGTGGAAAGATAAGGACAACAACCTTCCTCCTACTGACTTAGCCAAGGCACTTCAGGGACTAAGGACTAAATTTTATATATGACTCATGATGACGAGATTTGGGTGTAACAAACACCTGAGTGAAAATATTAAACTTATTAGCAAGGGACATTGACTTAAAAATCCTCTTGCCAATGTTAAGTTGACAACCCTTTTCAAGGTCGCTTCCCATAACTCCTTGGAAGAGTCATGGAATGCAAAATGAATCCCAGAGAATTTGAAAACTTGGTGAAGATCAAATCTAGGCACATCCTTTAATATGAAAGCTAGTAAGGATCCTCCTTCGGACATAGACAAAAGCATCGGGTTTTGTCCATTTGTAACTTAGGGCATGAATCTTTACATAATATTTGCATACAATCCACAATATCAACAATTTGGTTTTCTTCTAGGATGATAAAAAAGGATACATTAGCAAAACACCCATTCACAATATGGATAGCCTTATGGCTAGGAGTGGGGATGCCTTTCATAAGGCCTTGGGCCATTCTATGTTGAACTAGGTAACATAACACTTTTGTTTCCATCACATAGTGTGAAAGGGCTAGGGGCATCATTGCTAGATTGATTTGATCAGGTTAGTTTCTTGTGATATAGCTTGTTAAAGGATATTCAAGGTGTGGCTTCAACAAAAAGAGTTTCCACACTTTAATGACGAAAGGGCCAAATCCCAGGGCCTTCAACATAGCAAGAATTATAGGCCTCTCCACCCTATCATAGGATTTTTCAATGTCAATTTTAATGAACATAGCATCTAATACAAACTCTTAGCATTATCCATACATTTCCATATAATAGTGATATTGACTAGGATATAACGATCTCAAATGAATTCGGTGATCTTTGGAAAAATATGCTTTAGATGTAGGGCCAAGGGATCTTGGCCAAAATTTTATGAAACATTGGATAATTTTATCAAGTTCCAGCTAGTTATTTATTCACAATTCTAAGTTTCAAAACGCATTTGATCATACCCTCATTGATATGACTCCCTAATGATTATGTTTAAACAACTTGTTCATACACCTAGACTAAGTCATGCTCCACAAATTCTCACATGGCTTTGTAAAATTCCCACGATTAGCCGACAAGAATTCAATATTTATCATCGACCATTTCTTTTAAAGTATTCCTCAACTCATCCAAATTCAAACCTTGATCACATAACCTTTATTTTTCATTCGCCCGTTGATGAATGATTACATCAATTATTCAATTATTCAAATTGTGTTAATTGGTGCAAGTAGTCAATTTGGTTTATTTAGACCTTGAATGGAATAAATTTGTTCTCTATCAGTTAATTTAGTATTTTGTTGCTAGACATGCTTAATGTAGTAAAATCAAACACAATTAGTTCACAAAATTATCCCAATGGGTTACCTCAACTTGTTTCCAATGTTGTTGGGCATTTGTCCAGTTTCACGTTCAAGTGCCTTGTTTGACTCCCCTTGTGTTAGGTGCACTAATATAAATCAACAAGTTTACTAGGGATGCCATTCAGGAATGTGGGGAAGCATCGCTTGGGTTTTTTCATTTGGTTTTCCTTGGAGAAAAATAGTTCATGAAATTTTACCTAAATTGGTTAAAAGTTGGATATAAGTGCTTAATTAAATAGATTGGGTCTTACTCATTAACTAATGAATTAAATCATTTGGGATTTAAACAATTTTTTATTATATAAGATACCAATTGTTTTATTTACCACAATTTCCCCCTTTTGAACTAGTCGGCTTGATTTAATTGAGCCAAATAGGGATTGTTTGGTTCAAATAGCCGCACTTTCCCCTAATATGCCCAAGTATCCCCTAATGTATCGATCAATCATATTTAATAGGGAAGAATAATGGTGATTAGGGTTAAATTAGAAATGTTGACACATGTTTTTTTACCCTCTTGAACCACACAATATTACCCTAATAAAGGCCCAATTATCCCTACCATAATTGAAATGGAAAGTACTTTGATTATGGACTAAATATTGTATGGAAGGTAACCTATTATAGAATGTTATTTATCAAATATAATATAAAATAATCAATGTCAAATGTAGAAATGTAAATGAAGATGTGGTGGATGAGGGACATGATATGCAACAAAATGCAAGGTGTGGCTAACTAAATTATAATAGGGAGAAAAACACAAGCTATGGAAACACAATAAAACGAGGGATAATAGTCCACCAATGTAATCATAAATGTACCCAAACCAAACCACCTCAACATCCTCCTAGAGTGAAACAATCCAATCACCAAGTTCATTTCCTTGTCTCATAATTAGTGAGTAACCAAGTTTTGATGAAATGTGATTAGATATTTATAGATGTACAAGGATTTTGCCACCAACTAAAGTATATTCATAATCATAGATTTTAGGCATCCAAAAATACTCCATATTTTTTTATAAGTTCTTGATTTCATATAAGATGCTAGAAGACATATGATATGTGAGAACAAAAAAAAATAGCATGAGAATATTCCCAAGTCAGAATGTGCATTCCCATAAGTAGCAAGAGAACTAGGAAAGGATAGATTAATCCACAACCAAACATTTAAATGCAAGAGAAAAACTACATTGGCTACCAAAAATATCTTTATGTTTAGCATAATTTTTTTTATTTTAATTAAAAATTGGATACAACTGCTCCATAATTCAAGTTAACACAAAGAAAATATTATGCAGTTTAAAACATGTCCATCAAAAACACCCAAAATCTCAAAATTGTTGCCTAGAAACTGAGTTTTTCTTGGTGTCCTAGATATATATTTGTTTAACCAACTTGTATAATGCTTAAAAAACTGAGCTAGCAAAAAAAATGCATTAATGAAAAGCTTGAAATTCCTTTGCCTAAATATTAGGTTCCAAATATTCTATTCTCATCTCAATGTTTCCTTAATATTTTTAAGTGATATCATCTTCGTTCACCACAAGTTGGACTAAAATAATAGAGGCATTTGAGGGGAGGAACCATGGCTTAACACAAATCAATGCAACTACTAATGGATATGGAGGAATCCAATCACCAAGTTGATGTTCTTAACAAGGAATATCAATGTTGATGTTAAGGCCTCACTATTTGAAAGTATATATTGGTTGAAAATAATATTATATTTCCTTAATGGAATTTGAGCCCTAATTTCATCCTTTGCCTTCAATCTATATCATTGTGTTGATGGTTGTTAGGGTTTCTTAGAATGGAGTGATGGTTATACCTCCATTTAATTGATTTAAGGCTATATGCACAATATTGTTTGAAATTGTATATATGTACAACATGGATGGTATCAAGCACTTGATTGTTGAAGTCGTATTCACACAAAGCGTGATTCTAGTGATCACACATGTTTCTCATGATATGAATATTTCATATCCATGTTTGTAATAAAAGTAAGCATATTCTTTTGGTAGTTGGGTCATATCTATTGAGCCTATGCATAATATATGGTTGATATATGTTGAAGAACAACAAGTGCATGACATGCTTTTGATGATTATGGTTAATATACACTCTAGGTATTGAGACTTGTAGAGTGACACATATATGTTATATTATTTCGGTACATCACTAGGAAACTTTGTTACACAAAAGTTTTGTACCCGTCATGATTATTCCTGCATTATTGATTGTTTCCTAATTTTTAAAGAAAACTTAAGCATTATACCTATGAACTTTGATTGGGGAGGCATTATCTAATGAGTGTCCATTGGTTACCAACTTAAAAATATAACAAATACTAACCACTTCTTTGCAATAACCTATTTGATAGGTTCCTTGATTTTTTGAAACTTTGAAACTTTGAAACTTGAAATTACTCTATAAGTTTGTTTTTTGATTGTCGAATTGTTTGTGTGAGTCAGGTTTGAGTTTGGAAACCCTCCCAAACCATCAATGCATGCGTCTACTCTAACAATGCCAAATTTCAGTCCATACAAGCACAACTTGAAAAAATTTCAAAGTTGGCCCCATTCAGTACATTAATTATTCTATAGGTTTGTTGTTTGAATGGAGAATTGTTTGTGCGATTCATGTTTGAGTTTGGAAATCCTTCCATATTTTCAGTGCCGCTGCATCTAGTCTAACCATGCCAAATTTCAGTCCATACAAGCACAACTTGAAATTTTTTCAACATTGGCCCCATTTAGTACATTAATTATTCTATAGGTTTGTTGTTTGTTTGGTGAATTGTTTGTGCGATTCATGTTTGAGTCTGGAAACCCTCGCATACCGTCAATGGATGTGTCTAGTCTAACCATGCCAAATTTTAGTCCACACAAGCACAACTTGAAAACATTTCAATGTTGGCCCCATTCAGTACATTAATTATTCTAAAGGTTAGTTGTTTGTTAGGAAAATTGTTTGTGTGAGTCATGTTTGACTCTGGAAACTCTCCCAAACCATCAATACATGCGTTTAGTCTAACCAATCCAAATTTCAATCCATACAAGCATAACTTGAAAAAATTTCAACATTGGCCCCATTTAGTACATTGATTATTATATAGGTTTGTTGTTTGATTGGAGAATTGTTTGTGCGAGTTATGTTTGATTATGGAAACCCTCCCATACCATCAATGCATGTATCTAGTCTAACCATGCCAAATTTCAGTCCATACAAGCAAAAATTGAAAAAATTTCAATGTTGGCCCTGTGCAGCACATCAATTATTCTATAACATCAATTATTCTATAGGTTTGTTTTATGATTGTTGAATTGCTTGTGTGAGTCATGTTTGAGTCTAGAAATCCTCCCACACCGTCAATGCATGCGTCTATTCTAACTATGCCAAATTTCAGTCCATACAAGCACAAATTAAAAAAATTTCAACGTTGGCCCCATTGATCACATGACATTTATAATATGCGGTGTCAAGTACATGAGAAGGCATGGATTTTGGGTTATGAAATATCATATTAAAATGAAGGTGAAATAATTAGCATGATAATTGTGCATTGCCTTACCGAGCTTCTCTTTGTTTCGAGAATAATTTAATATTCTATACTAAACAAGGCCAACCACATGAAGGTGGAAGCTGATATGACCCCCCCACCCCTCATGTCACTCTCAATTCCCCATATCCCGACAAAATCTATGTACAAAAAGTTAATTTATTGTCTTTTTTGTCATACTTAAGAAGCAATGTCTCTTATAACATATGCCAACATACAAGAAAATGACAAAAAAACTTAAAAACAATTAATTTATATGTACCAATACAAGTCAATAATTCTATCGCAATATGAATTCAAAATATATAGAGTAGATATATTAAGGAATACCTCATACACTTCAATGGACTTCATCATCTTCTTCATCCAAGTCATCATCTGTATCATCCAATCCAGATTCAACATTGTAAGGATTGGCCATATCATCATCGTCATCGATGTCAGTTTCGATCATCATGTCATTTTCGATATCATTTTCATGGAAATTTTTTGCTACATCATCTGATTCAACTAATTCTTTGACATCTTCCTATGGAACATGATCATCTGACTCATGTTGATCATCCTCAACATCATCTTCTTCTTCAAGACTCTCTTCATTATATTCCTCTACATTATACTTTATCGGCCTTCCCCTTGGATTGTGTCTCACAACAAATGACCAACCCCCTCTACTTGGAACCTCAGAGTAAAATACCTGTTCAAATTGGCTTGGAAAAACATAGGTATATGTTCCCGGCTCAAACAACCTTGTATTAACCATGGTAAATCCATTATCATGCTCAATAATAGTTCTATCGGGATCGCATTGATTCAATTGTAACCTGTACGATTTGACAACAAACAAAACCATTGAAGGAGTTAAAGTCACACTGAATAATATCTTCCAAATACCCATAGTATTGATTTTCTGAGAGTTATGGATGTTTGTCGCTTCTAGAGGATACATTGGTCCCCTCAAAGACTGCAGTTATCCCACAATAAGATGTTTTCTTCGTTTCATCCAACATTTTTATGCGAAATTTATGAGCATTGCACCACATAGCCTTATGGTGTTTTACCTGCAACAAGCCATACACATAAAGAATACATCCTAAATTGATCATGATTAAGTGCATATTTATGCTCTGCATGGAAAAAATAAACGTGTACATCAATATATTTGAAAAAAAATAGTAAGGATAATTAATATGCTTTCCTGCTTATCTTTTAAACCATATGCTAAATCGATTTCCCTTTGTGTAAGATTGGTATCTCCATTGCGATGAGCTGCTTTAACCAATGAAGCCACACCTTCCCATGATATTCCATGACCAGATTGTTCACATCGTTCAATCAGTACCTTCATCCAATCAATATTATTTGTGATGTATACATGAAGTGCATCCCACTCTCGACCAACTGCTTGATGAAAATAAAATTACAATTTAGTACAAATGTATATTCACTTAACACGGTATACACTTTTAATTAATGCATATTGAATATTAAAAATGAAACAAGTATGATATATACATAAAAATAAATATTCAAATGTACTATAATTAATATCCACTAACTAATAATTACCTTTCACCTTCCTCGATATACCTTTCCCCTTCAGGTACTCCCCTTTGAAATTTTTATTGGAGTCCGGATCACAAATGCAACCTAAATTGAGCTTTGACGCTAATGTATGAAGATATTCACTAATATACATCATTTTCTGGTATACCATATATTTCTCCACCATAGAACCCCTAGGACGTGCTCGTTGTCTAACCAAACCCTTCAAAAATTTCAAGTGCCTCTCAACCATCCACATGGACCTTGAGTGTATAGGTCCACACAATTCAATCTCTTCAACTTGGTGCATGAGGTAGTGTTCTTGTGCATTGAAAAATGTCGAAGTAGATTCTTTTGCATTTCACGCATGAGATGAGGAATTTATCTCCTCCAATACTTTATATCTTCTTTATGGATTTCTTTAGATGCCAACCATCTACAAGTGATGCAAACAAATCATGAGATTTAACAAAAATGAACATTATATTACATAACAATTAGTAAAACAAATGTCAAATATAAGTTCTACAATGAATTAAACAAACAATTTATGCATGCAAAATATCACTACTTACCTCATGTAATTTCGAAGATCATATATAACTTGTTTGACATTGTTGTCGAAGTTGTATGGGAGAGATAGATGTAGAACATACTGTAACAATATAAAAATCGTTTCATTATTTTTTACAAAAACTAGAAAAACAAATACCAACAATATGCACTAGAATAAAAAAAATATAGAAATATGTATACCATAATAATTACCTTGATGAAGATATGCGAATCATGCGTTTTCACCTTCGCAAAATCACCTTTCTTTGTTATGATATTCTTCATGTTTGAACAAAATCCCATGGGAAATTTAATTTTTCCCATGACTTCTTTTACAACATTGATTTGTTGCTCCGTTAACAACCATGTAAGTGAGTTTATATTAATTTGGTCCCGGTTTCTATGTAATTGAATGACATCTTTCATTGCATGATTGGATTCCTGAATGTCATTGCAAATTTTGACAATTTTTTCTTTGTCACTCCTTCCATCCAATATTCGCCATAATGTTTCAGCCACATTCTTTCTGATATGCATTGTATAAAAAAGGTGAGCAATTTGTAGGTGCTCATAGTAGGGAAACCTACTGAATTTTTTAGGATAAATTTTCATTCCTCGTGGAAGCCCATTAATGCCTTCGTGATCACGACGACCATCATGAATCATAGTTTATAAATAAATTATAGAAATCAATGTCAATTACAGTAAACAACACACAATAAAAAAAATTCAAAACATTTCATATATGATGATAAATAAACAATTTGATCCGTACGTACCTTGATGATTTCTATTATATTGCAACTTCCATAAGTGAGGTGTCATTCTCTGCGGTTTTAATGCAGTCTCTTGCTTCCCATTGAATATATGTTTTTCAATAGTTTGATACCTATGATTCTTAGAGAGGTGCCTATACTCATCAAACACCTCATTTCCTAAACTTTTTGAATGATGAGATTTGATCTTAGGACCACAAACTGGACATGCAATTTTTCCCTTTGTTTGAAGACCTTAAGAGATGGATTAACTATGTCAATTATAATTATATAAAATGAATGGATTATTTAAAAAACATGAATGCATAATATATCAACTTCATAAAATTAAATACTATTAAAGTGGACATTATAATTCCATACCACAAAAATGGGTTAACCCTGGGGCATCATGTACTGTCCATACAAGCATTTCATGGAATTGAAATTGCCTTTTTTTGTATTAGTCTAGATACATACATCATACATAGTGATGCCATTCCATAGGTTTAGTAGCTCGTCAATAAGAGGCTCGATATATACATTCATATCTTTAACTTGGTACTTACCCGATTGATTTGAACATATAAAATATATAATTATTACAACCATTTAGATATATACATAATTTACATAAGTAAAAGAAAAACAAAATATATATGACATTATGCAACAAAATATGACAAATGAGATGCCACTACATTAAAAAAAATTGTTGTAGACACATACCTAGAATAATCATTGCCAACATTATGTGCTCCCTCTTTATTGACAACCATGGGGGAATGTTATTGTTGATAACAAAAATATGCCACACCAAGTAAACGTATCTCATCTCTGCAAATGGATTAACACCATCTATTTCCAAAGAAATCCTAACATTACGAGGTTCTTCTTTAAAGTGTGGCCATTTTTCCTCCATAGCTCTAAATGCAGAACCATCTGCAGGCATTTGAAGAATGTCATCTTGACTTCTGTTCCGTGTATGGTAATCCATAAATTGTGCTATGTTTTTTCACCTGAACTGTCGTTGCAAACATGGAATAATGGTAATATAACGAAGAACCTCGCGAGACACCTTTTTTGTTACTTGATATGTTCGATATCTACTAATATGACATTCTAGACATTCTATTTCAAATTCATACTGTTTATAAGATATAATATGGTCATTGGGGCATGCATAAATTGCTTCATATTGCATTCCAATTTCTTCCATGATGGCAGATAAATCTTGATATGTGTGAGGTAAAATATTTGATGGTGGTAACAAAAATTCAGCTATCAAGCCACAACAAATTAAGATAAAAAACTAGTTAATACTATATATAAATAATATTAATGAAACATATTTCATCCGTATTAATTTTACTTATGAATTAACAATACAATTATTGGAGGAAAAAATATAACCTTTATCACGATCATATATATGTGATGGAATATCTTACATATCTTAACATATGTGTGACTGATGTGTTTGAAATACCATTCATAACATTCAAGTTCAATATAACCAATATAGCAGAGAGAAGATTTGTGTTGGAGCCTTCATAAAGGGGTTCGTATGCCTTCTCAAGAAGAGGTAAATCATGAAAATCATCAAAGTCATCATTTTCATGATCATCATTATCATCATCATCCATTCTAACATTAAACGTATCATGGATTAATTTATTTGTACCATAATATTCAACTATGTTATTAGTATGATCATCTTCTTCAATATGATCATTAACTTGTTCTTCATTTCTCATAGCTCCATGTTCCTCCGGTGCTTGTTCTGCAAGCACATCCTCCGGGCGATATGCCGTAGGAGGTCTTTCCTTTATAATTACAAACCATCAAGAGATATTAGTTAATATACACAATACTAAAATGATACATACATTTAGAAAAACGATCAATATAAAGACATATATAATGAACAACTTACCAATGGATGATAGTCATGTCCCCCCTCAGCATGTCCATGTTCCCTACAATGTATTTTGGCTGTTTTGATAGTTATTCTTCTCCTTTTAAATCCCTTGCATTTACTACATGGACAATAACATTTCCCATCTCCCGTTCTTTTCAGTCCATCCCACAATCTAGCAAACAATTCTCGATTTTGTTCGTCTGGATTATGAATATTGTTATCTGAAATTTTCTGATACCAAGCTTGACTGATGATTATCGATCTTAAAAAATCAAGCTCCACACTTCACTATTTTTAATCACAGTAATAATTGAAATAATTGTTTCTTTTTGTACGGAAAATAGTCCGCGTGAAGATTATAATTTTCGCAAACCGTCGCTTGTATAAAAAACATGTTGGAATATTACTATAATTTAAAGTTTCTACAAATAAATTGTCGTCGGATATCCGACGACGTTAACATACTGATTGTTGTAACCTGGATACGTTGAAAATTCAATGACCTTAATGTATTGAGCGTTGTAGTCATATATTCGACTTTGATGAGGATACGTCGGATAGTCGACTTTAGAAGTCGAAAATATGAAAAATCCAATAGGATACTCGACGATCGTCGAAAATTCGACAACTACTGGGGTCATTTAAAAAAAAAATAAGGAAAATTCGTAATTATAAAGGTGAAATCCGACGAGAAGGTCAATTTCGTTGGATTTTGGGTTCAAATTTGGTCATGACAACACGATATAGCTCAAGAAAACACAAATTGATACACACCTCAACAGAATCTAGTTGCTAAAAGAATGAATAGAACATTGATGGATAAATCAAGGAGCATGATCAGTGGTACAGGTACTGCATAGGATTTTTGGGCAGAGGCAGTTGACATATAATTTTATCTGGTGAATAGGTCACTGCGATGATTCTAGTTGAAAAGAATCCATATGAGGCATGGGTTGGTAAGAATCTCTCTCTTGCACATCTCATAGTATTTGGGTGTAATGCCTTTGTGCATGTCCTAAAGGAGAAAAGAAGAAAAATTGAGAACAAGTTTGAGAAATGCATCTTGAACGGGTATAATGATGGAGTGAAAGGGTATAATCTATCAAATATGGTCACAAGGAAGGAAATTTATAGTAGATATGTAGTCATGAGAGAAGTCATAGGTACTTTGAGGATTGAAGAGGTCAGGAGAGAAAAGGAACTAGAAACGTAGGAGTTTGAAATGAATGACGAAAAATTCGATTCAGATGAGTCTAGTGAACTCGATGAAGAGGTGTTGAACAACAGACTTATGTTTTTAGGAGGTTTGGTCGAGCAAAGCAACAAATCAAAACGTATCGTTGACTAGAATTTTTCTCTGATTTTGTGTTATCTTCCATGGAAGATGATCCCAAGTTGGTAAAGGAAGTGATCGACTCGAAAGAGGGTAAACTATGGAAAAATGCCATGGAAGAAGAAATGAGTTTTTTAGGAAGAGTAAAACATGGTATATAGTTTCATTATCAAATGGAAGGAAATTCGTTGGCGATAAGTGGGTATTTAAGAAAATTTTGAATGCAGTAGGTTAGTTCAAGAAGTACACGGATCAACTGGAATCAAAGGGATATTCCCAAATCGAGGGAGTCAAATTTGGTGATATTTTCTCTCCTGTTGCTAAGTTAACTTCCATAAGGGTACTAATGTATTTAACTGCAACTTTTATCTTGAGATATAATAGATGGATGTAAAGACAACATTTATTCATGGTGATTTTGAAGAAGAAGTTTATATGAAACAATCTGAATGTTTCAAAGTGAAAGGAGAGGAGGAGCTGGTTTGCAAGCTCATGAATTATCTCTATGGTTTAAAGCAATCATCCAGGATGTGGTACCAAAAGTTTGATATGTATATCCAACAACTAGGGTTTCTTAGAAGTCAGGTGAATCCCTATGTGTATGGAAAGAAATGATCACTTAATACATGTAATTTTGTATGTTGATGACATGTTGTTGGTAGGAAGCAACATGGATCTAATTAAGGAGGTGGAATTGCACCTGTACTCCAAGTTTGACACAAAGGATCTCGGTGCAACTCATTTCATTCTTGGAATTGAAATAAAGAAAGACCAAGCAAATAAAAGGATCTGGTTAAGTTAGATTAAATATGTTGAGACAATTATGAAACTCTTTAACATGCAAGAGTGCAGTCCCTATTATTGTAGGAGTTACGTTATCTGTTGAACAATGTATTAAGACACAAGAAGAAATAGAGTACATGAAACATATACCCTATGCTAGTGTTGTAGGTAGTTTAATGTATGCAATGGTATGTACTCGATCTAATATTTCCCATGCAGTGAGAGTATTGAGTAGATAGATGTCGACACCTAGAAATGAGCAGTAGATCACAATAAAGAGAGTTTTCAAGTATTTGCGTGACACAATGGATTATGCAATATGATACCAAGGAAAACCTGAAATAGACAAGAAAATAAATGTACATGGTTTTTTCGACTCCGACTAGGATGGAGATATCAACTATCAATGGTCAATCAATGGATATGTTTTCAAGTTATTCACTGGAGAAGTCAGTTAGATGAATACATGACATCCACTCATGCAAGAAAAGAGGTGGTTTGGTTTCATAGATTGTATTCGTAGGTTGGGTTTAAACAATAACCTGTTAGGTTGGATTACGACAGTCAAAGTGAAATATTCCTGGTAAAGAATTATGCATACCATTAAAAAATAAAGCATATTAATGTGCAATATCAATTTGTGAGAGATATGGAGGAAAACCAAAAAGTGTTGCTGGAAAAGGTAGACACTATGAACAAAATTGTAGACTCATCCAAGTTTGTGAGCACTGAAAAGTTTACTTGGTGTAGGGAGTCAATGGGTTTGTTAAACATGCTAAAGTGAATTGAAGGTCAGAAATATCTTGTGTATGCAAAGAAGACAACAAGTGGGATATTGTTTTGTGTGTTATATTCTTTGTATGTAAATCGATGGTCAAATTCTATAGTCGGCTGGTATCAATTTGATTGGAATTGAAGTTGACAAATGGTGTAATTATTGTCGATGGGTCAACTACTATAGTCAACTGGCCTAGTCGATCCTGACTGGTCGATAGGGAGTTCAATGAGCACAATGCGGGAATGGAGTTCAAGTGATCAACTATGGTTGAATTAGTTAAGTTGACTATAACATAATAACTATATCCAGTTAGGAAGTTATGGATTACCATTAATGAGTAGTTAGGTGCAACTAACTTGGTTACCACAAGATAGTGCATGTCTTTCATCTATACATATTATGTAAGGTAGAAAGCTAAGAGGAATGATGAAGGGAAGTACTTGTACAAGAGTGGTGAATTCATGCTTGAGCTATAGTGATTTTGTAAATTTATGTTGTAAGCACTAGCTGAGGGTGGTGCTAAGATATGAGCGGTTAAGCTCATTGGTTTATTGGTTTTCCTTTTTTTTTGTAAGCAAGCGAGAAATTATATTAACAAAAAAAAAGAATACATAATATCAATTACAATCATTCAGTTCTTGGCGGACATATCTTAACCCCCCTACATAACCCGAACCCATAGACCTCCCAGTGGAAAACCTCCTCAATAATTATTCCATTGTATCCCTTCTTGTCATCTTTCCAAAATATCACAATATACATGAAAAAACCAGGTTGCTCGATTATATAATTTATGAAAAGGAAACTAGATCCCATACCCCTACAAATACTGATAACCATTGAAGTAAAAACAAAGCACAACATATCTACACAAACCCTTAGAATCCAAGCAGAATAGTTAGGAAATATGGAAAACGACTGCGGGAGCCGACGACTAAGCCACCGACCTGAGCAGAGGAGGGAAGAGGATGACAAATCCCCAGCGCGTCCATGGTGGAATTGAGCTTCTGGTGTTTCCTGGTGCTGGCAAGATTCTCCTTCCAACTTTGAATAAGAGCCTCGTCACCCTCCTTATTCTTCTGTCTTTCCCACAGAAAATGCCCCATAATATAATTCATCACCCAATAAAGGGATACAGTGCGCTCATAAATCCCAAGACGAGCCCCATTATTCCTAGGATCCATGATCCAGTCCTCTAGCGCCTTGTTCTATTTTTGAAATTTCTCCTTGTCCAGGTCCTGCCAAAGTCCCACTTCGACCACATCTAACTCGTTCTGGACCTCATACGGAAGCCCCAATTTGAAGATACGAGCCTCCCAAACAACACATTTCTAGGCACAGGTGATGTGTCGAATCTCACCAAAGGGTTTCCCCTTGGCCACTCTCTGCCTCTTATCCATTCTCCCTCCTGCCCCTTCATCCTTCCCTTCCGTAATGGGACACACACTGACAATGCACCCAACTTTAAAAAGTAATCCCACAGACTGCATGCAAGGAATATTACTGTCTCGACGAGGAGGATGGCCACCTTTCCAATATTTAAATAGAAGGTTTCCATAATATTCTATAATTGTCTTTGTACCTCTGCTAAGGTCAACCACCCAAGTGATGGCACCTTCCAGATTTATTCCCTTTGGATCCCCTGATCTGCCACCTTCAATGCTCGTCATTCTCGTCCAGATAAATGCATGCTTCCCATCCCTAATTACATTTAAAGCCTCAATACCCTTCTCCATACCTTAACATTTGTCAGAACCTCTTGCTGGTGGGAGTTTCTCCACACCACGTGGACTCTTACCGACCCTCCTGATGTCCAGTCATGCCATTCTTTTCCTTATGAGACATATCCCAAGCAAGATGGGATTCACACCATTCCCTAAACGTCCCATCATTTAATTCTTCCAATGAACCTGCCATAATAGTTTTGCGGGATTGGGTCCCCATGTTTTCCAGTAAGTCCGCCACGCTGTTACCATCTCTCTTGACGTGGCTGAAGGAGAGATCCAAAAGCGCTAGAAGGAGGCTAGGAAACCATTTTAAATGACATTCTAACCTACAATTTGTTGAAAATTTTGAGAATGATGTTCCATTGTAAATGCAGATTGCCATGTCCAAAATCACCTTGGAATGCCCTTCCAGTATTAGAGGGGTTCAATTTTTCCTATGAGTCGTGAGAATACCGTGTATTAAACCTTCCACTTCTGTTGCATTGTTTGAATCAAACTCAATGTATCCCATGCACAAACTCAACAATCGACCATTGTGATCTCTAATAATTCCGCCAAACCCTGCAGCCCAAGATTCCCCTTAGAAGACCCATCGAAATTTAGTTTGAAGAAACTGGTTGGGGGAGCCGACCAGTGGTTAGGACTGGAGGTTTCCAAGTGGCAAGGCTTAGGATGTCTGAAACACTGCAGAGGGCCCAAGAATCCCCAGGCTTGCATAAAGGATTCGACACCCTGAGTGTTCCAATCTGTCGCCTCCTAAGAATGCATTTAGATGGATTCCAAAATTTTATACTTGATAGTGGACCATACCCTTTCCTTGGAATTTGATTTTCTTTTGAACATCTTCGCATTTCATTCTCTCCATATCTCCCAAAACAAGAAACACGAGAAAATTTGCTATATTCGGTTAACAATGGGATTTTGGAATGGGTTTTTTGTCCAGTTGCTGATAGTAAGGTCAGGGCATCCTCAATGCCTACTGTATCTCCTGATGGAAGCATCCCCCCAGTCCCACAACTGCGCAGAAAAGGAGCACAGGTCCAAGAGATGATTCATAGTTTCTTCATCATTTGTGCACATGCAACACCAGTAAGGTCCCTGAAGCCCCCTTTTCATAAGGTTATCTCCTTTTAAAATTTGTCGCGCTATCAAAATCCAGACAATAGTAGATACTTTTGGCCATAATTGGGAGGACCATAAGTTCTTCCAAATATTCTCTTGTGGGGGATTTCTAAACCCTGTCCATATTTCATAGGCCTTCTTAATCGAAAATTTACCTTTGGGTTTGAATCCCCATTGAGGCTTGTCATATCCATCATGGATCCAGATTATCCTGTCTTGATGCACTTCCTTTGTTAAGGATTCTTCCTCCCGAGGGCCTAACCATTCCCACTATTCTTCATGAGCCCATGCCCGTTTAATGTTGTCAGCCGCAACCCCCTAGAAATCGTTAACCTTCAAATTCCCTTGCTCTGCATACCTTTGCCTAAGTTGAGGAGCATCCAAGGATTCTTCGAGTTTTGCAGTTTATTTCCAGGAATCTTACCAGAATAGGGCCAATTCACCATTTCTGATTTCCCAAAAGTTATTTTCTTTGACGATATTTCTCCCAAGATTCGTCATATTCTAGATGTGGGAACCATGCCTATCCTAAGCATAGCGAATAAGGTCTCTTCTCTCCCATCCCAAAGTGTATTTATAGTGCCATAGTTTCACCCATGGTTCAAGGCTATGAGTGACCCATCTCCACCATATTTTGGCACCACAAACAACATTCATATTTTTTGGGTCGCTCAACCCCAACATCCCATGACTTTTCGGGGTGCAGATAGTCTCCCAACTCACCAATGCGCATTTTATTTGATCATTGGCCCCTATCCAAAGAAATTTCCATTGAATGTTCCTTATTTCCTTCAAGATAGCCTTGGGGGATCCCATTGTAGAGAATAGGTAGACTGGCATTGATTGGAGAACATATTTAACCAAAACCAACCCGCTGGCAAGGTTGAGGGGTCTGGAGGTCCATCTTGTCATTCTTCTCTTCATCCTATCCAAAAGTTATGTCAATGAACCTTTTCAAACAATTGAGTCCACACGCGGGGCCCCTAAGTGTTTGGATGGAAGGGACCTCTCCTGAAAACCAAGGATATGATAGATATTGAGTCTGGTAACCTAAGGAGTGTTAAAGAATAATACATGGGACTTCCACTCATTAACCTCCAAGCCTGAGGTAGATTCCAATATATGGAGACACTGCTTGATGGACCTCATCTACTGCACATAAGGTTGTCTCATGAGCATAATATCATCCATGAACTATTGATGGTATTGATGATTCGCCATTGGGTGCACCTACAACCCCCTGAGCTCCTGTCTAGCCTGTAAATCCTTAATGGATTTTCCCAATCCCTCTCCCATAAGAACAAAGAGGAATGGGGAGAGAGGATCCCCTTTCCTAATTCCCATAGTCGGTTTGATAAGGCCCGTTGGAGCCCCGTTCACTAGGATGGAGAAGAAGGCTGAGGAGATAAGGCTCCTAATCTAGTGAACCCACTCCTCCTTGAACCCAAATTCCCTCAACATCTCATGGATGTACTTCCAACTGAGCTTATCATAGGCCTTGGAAATATCAAGTTTCAATGTCATCCCTGAGGTCTTCTCTATTTTGAGGGATTGGATAATCTCATGAACAAGAATTATACCATCCATTATCTAGCGTCCTTCCACAAACCCAGATTGATCTGGAGATATCAAGCAGGGGAGGATGGGTTTCAGTCTATTGGTGATCACTTTGGTCACAATTTAGTAAATAACATTGCATAGAGAACCCATCAAGTCTAGGGGACTTACCATCTGCCATTTGCTCAACTGCTTCTTCAACTTCCAACAATGTCACAGGTTTTATCAATATTTCTTTGTGGCTATGAGTAACCGGTGAGGGGATATGTTGGGTGATCCTGTCGATATCCCTTCTTCTATCATGTTTGGGCTCCACCATGATGTCTTGAAAGAAGTGACAGAGTTAACCCTCAATTTCCTCCCCGGTTTCTAGCCTCTCACCATCCCCATTTCTGAGCATGAGGATCTTATTCTGGATAAGGTGATGAATCATCGACCCGTGGAAAATTTTTGTATTCCGTTCCGCTTCTTTTAACCATGTTACCCTGGATTTATGTTTCCACATGGTCTCCTCTTGGTTTTCTCTTTCCATCAAATTGGATTCCATTCGATTTTCTTCTTCACGGAGTTCAGCTGAGTATCCTTCCCTCATTCCTTGCATCTAAATTTCCTCTAATATCCTTACTAGGTTCCGTTTATCAGAGAAGATATTTCCAAACTCTTATGTATTCCATTTCTTGATTTTATCCTTAAGAGAGTTGAAATTTTGTTGGAACTGGTACATACTTTTTCCCTCCCTGTGGTCCAATTCTTTCCACCACTGGTGCACCTTATCTTTAAAGTCAAGATGGCTGAGCCAAAATTGTTCAAAGTGGAAAGGATTTTTTAACTTAGATCCCAATCCATTCCACTAGACATCAGAGCAAATTTGAGGTCTAAAATGGGCCTCCCAAGGAAAATACAAAAATAATAGTTAAAATAATAAAATAATATTTATGAATTTTGGAGGAAAAGGGAAAAAACTACTTTTTTTCTTCATATTTTCAACATATCTCCCTGTCATTATACTCAAATTTCGAGCGGGAGAACTCGTTGGATGAAGAATTAAATTCCCCATCCAATAAGTACCCACACTACATCCTTTTGAGGGACCCAAAACCATTCAAAATGATAAATACATAAAAAACGTGTTACTTTGAGTAAAATGACATGGAGATACGTTGAAAATACGAATTAAAAAAGTAGATTTTTTAATGTCAAATATGCCAACTCAACCATTATGGTTAACTCTTTTCTTGAAATTCTATTGGTTCATGAATTCAATGGCTCGTTTTCTTACGATATGGCTCATTTTCTTATAAGGCCCATTTTAGACCCCAAATGATCTCTAATGAACAAGCATGCTAATGATCTGAACCAACTGAAGGGAGAACGATGGTCGAGATGTCGCTTCCAATATCCATAATTGATTCCGACACCAGGAAACGATCAAGACATGAAGCAATGTGACGATCACCACCCCTCTTATTGTTCGAGGTGAATATGTTGTTCCATGTAACCATATCGGCAAGATTCAAATCCTCAATGATGTCCTTGAAAAGGATGTTTTCATCCTCCAGTATCCTTCTCTCTCCTTTCTTCTCGTATAGGGATGTGATTAAGTTGAAATCCCCTCCAAGTATCTAGTGTCTACCCTCCACCCAACTGTGAATCCATCTCAAGGATTCAACAAAGCTTGCTTTTTGCTGGGGTAGGTGAGGGCCATAAACATTAGTGAGGACCCCATTGATTGGGAATCCAATCACTTGGAATTCAACCGAAATTGATTGGGGGTATGTCACGAACCCTGTTAGAGAGATCCTTGTTAGAAAAACAAGATCACAAAGCAATAACAATAAACAAGATGCAAATATAAATCACATAAACACAATACAAGAGAGACACCTATATAATGCGGTTCACCCAAGATGGGCTAAGTACACACATAAATTTCCAGTCCTTATTATTATACCATCCAACAAAATGAAGGGATACAACCCGCAACACATCCGCTGCAATTTCCTCTTCACTCTCTCACAGTTTCTCTTACACAATCATAAATATATTTACAATGCTACAATACCTAGCCGTATTATAATTTATTCCTTTTAAAGAGGGCTTACCATGGGAAAATACTATGGAACACCCAATACCACGGGCCCATAGATCACCCATTATTGACCAAGTCATGACTATGAAATTACAACATTTTACAAGTCATTTTTTTTTTAAATTTTCACTACGAGGGCGCTTCCCTCAAACCCCCTCCAGGGGGATCATAAAATGTAGTCGCTGCCCCCCCTGGACCCCCCATGGATAATATATTTGGGGGGAAATCCCCCCCAAACCCCCATGTCATGGGATGTGATCAGTACACGGCTGAAACGCAACCTCTAAATAAGGAATATTAGGCTCCACAACCGACAATCTCCCACTTGGAGACTGATCACAACAACTCCGCTCCGGCTACACTTGTTGGAATATTCTATGAACATTGGGCCTACCTAATTTCTCATCTTCACCTTCATGCTTAAAGGCCAACTGAAACTGAGTAGGAACTCAGTTCCTCTCTGGTTACTACCTTTTTCAACATGTCTGTAGGATTCTAGCTAGTGTGTATCTTTTCCAGCTTCAACAGTTCATCTTCCAGAACATACCGTATAAAATGGTACTTTGAGCTATATGTGTTTAGTATTATAATGGAAGGCTGAGTTATTTGCAAGATGAATGGCACTCTAGCTGTGACTGTACAACCTTCTATTCTCTTTCTTCTTACTCAATTCTTCCATGAACCTATGTAACCAAATAATCTCTTTACTAGACTCTGTAGCAGCAACATACTCCGCTTCTATTTTTGAAAGTGCAACAACCTTTTGTAGCTTCAAAATCCAACTTACTGTTGTTCCACCTACAATAAAGACATACCCTGTGGTGATCCTCTTGCTATCTTTATCACCTACCATATCTGCATCAACATATCCTTGTAGAACAGTGTATGAACCACCAAAACATAATGCATGAGTAGTAGTACCTCTCAAATACTTGAGAATCCACTGTACTACCTTCCAATGTTCTTTACTTGGATTGTTCATATACCTTCTCACAACTCCCACTGCATGTGCAATATATGGTCTTGTGCACACCATGGCATACATCAAGCTGCCAACTATTGATGAATAGGGAACCCTAGACATGTAGTCTATCTATTCCTGTGTCTTGGGACACATCTCCTTAGTTTGAAATGGTTGGCCAAAGGTGTACTAACTGGTTTTGCATTATGCATTCTAAACCTCTCCAACACCTTTTGTATGTACTCACCCTGAGACAATGCCAATTTGTGATTTTTCCTATCTCTTGTTATTCTGACACCAAGGATTTGATTTGCAACACCAAAATCCTTCATTGCAAATGAATTAGCTAACTTCCTTTTGAGAACATTTATATCCTGCATGTTAGACCCTACAACAAGCATGTCATCCACATACAATAACAAGATAATATATATTCTGTTATATATCCTATTGAAATAAACACAGTGGTCAGAATGAAATCTACTATAACCTTGTTCTATCATGAACCTGTCAAATTTGAAATATCACTGCCTTGGAGCTTGCTTAAGGACATACAATCTATTCTTCAACCTGCACACCAAATTATCCTTCCCTTTGACCTCATACCCCTGTGGATACTGCAGATAAATCACTTCCTCAAAAAGAAAGGCTATTTTTACATCTAAGTGTTCAAGATGGAAATCTTCTATTGCCACTAGACTTAAAATAGTTCTAATTGAAGTCATTTTTACAACATGAGAAAATATTTCATCAAAATATATACCTCTCTTCTGTGAAAACCCCTTTAAAACAAGTTTGGCCTTGTACCGCTTCTTTCCTCCATCTTCTTCCTTCAACCTGTAAACCCATTTATTCTACAATGCTCTTTTACTAGTAGGAAATTGCACCAAATCCCAAGTCTGGTTTCTTATCAATGAGTCCATCTCCTCATTCATTCCTTGCTCCCATTTCTTTCTAGTTTCCACCTACATTGTGTTGGAATATTCACACCATCATTTTTGTATTTTGCATGCTGCATGCATTTGCATGCCACTGCATGCATCTAGTCATCATCATGGTTATCTCCCTAGCACCTAGAGCTTGGTTCTATCTCTCCAGAGCCTGTCTTTAGCCCTCAATTGGCCTCCTACCTACCTAATGCGCCCTCCTTGATTTATCTGTTTAGCAAGTGCGCTTTTCTCACTTACCACTATTAGTTAGAGTGCTCTTACTCACCTACCTTCAGTTATCACTCAGTTAGGGCGCCTTATCTCACCTACCGGGAGTTATCATTCAGTTAGTGCATTGATTCAGTAGTTCTTCCACTGATTGCTCATACTGACTGCTTGTAGCTCCTAGGTAGCTAGTTCTGGAGTTCCACTTGACTATTTGACAGCCTCATATGCCCTCCTTGGATTCTCCATTCCCTGATTTATGCCTAGATGGTTCAGTTAGACTCAGTTACACACACTTGACTGACTATTACCATTTATGACTGATACTATAGATTGGATGATGTCTCCATTGTTATCCAAGCTAGAATTTGAGTTAGATAGCGTCATGCACTCCACTTAGAGTCTCCATTCCTTGATGTATGGATAGTTAGTTCTGTTAGAATCAGTTAGACATGCTTTACTGACTCTTACCACTCATGACTGATACTGCTGACTACTTGATGTCTCCGTAGTTATTCATGCCAGACTTTGAGCTCAGAATTTGAATGCCCTACTTGGCTAATTCGAATCCTATATGATTCCTCATCATTTATTATTGTAACACATTCTCCACATTCATTATTCATTGTATGATATTGACATTGTCCATTATTATGTGTTTATGAGTGATTATTGAATGCATGCTTCTTCTTCTTTGAAAATAATATTGAGAGTTATATTGTGAGTTTGTTACAGTTCCTACATCCCTGCAAATTATCACATGGTAACGGAGCAGTAAGAAGCTATTCGAATTGCAGCCATTGCTATAGCAGCAGCTGTGACATTTATTTGAGCAGCTATCTTTTCACTTGTGCACTAGAAGCCTCTGAGTTTCCATAGCAAATCCTGGTGCTATTACTTGAATTCATTGGAGAAATCCAATGAGGTCTAGCCAGGTGTGACAGACTTAGTCTATGTGCCAAGTGTCCTTAAGGTAGTGTTCAGTCGAAGTGTAGCATTCTCCATTAGCAAAAATTCTCTTGTTTTGCAGGTTTATTCACCCGTTCGGAATCTTCTTCAACTATTCCACTTTCTTTGTTTCAGATGGATCTAAAGCTTACATCTTCCAACTATGTTGAGTGGAAAGCCAAGATGGCTCTCTTCATGAGATCCAAAAGCTTCACCCGAATACTCAACGAAATGATGGTAGAACCTCTCAGTGAAGTTGAAAAGTCCAAGTACTTGGACAAGCTTGATGAAGCAGTTGGTCTCCTCCTTCTCTCATTTTCTGATGATCTTCACTTCCATGTCATCAATATTACATCTCCTAAAGAGGTTTGGGAAAAGCTTGAATCCCTTTTTGGACAGAAAGATGATATGAAAGGACACAAATTGGAGAATGAGCTCATATGTTTGAGTCCAAATAGTTTCGAATCTATCAATGACTTCCTCACCAAGTTCAAAAGCTTGATATCACAGTTGAAAAGATATGAGATAGTGAAAGAAGACAAGCAACTTATACTTGCCATTCTCTCAAAGTTGGGGAAAAACTTCTCAATTTTTGTCTCTACTTTCCAGTCAGCTAGGTTGTCCATTCCAAGATGGAAGTTTCCCTCACTTGATGATTTCATCCAGTCTCTTACTCAAGAGGAAGAGAAGTTGATTTCTATGGGAATGATCAAACCCAAATTGGATTCAGCTCTTACAGTTGCAGAGAGAGCGAATGGTAAAGGCAAGCAAAAGATTTCTGACAAGAGATCGAATGATACAAGGCCTACAGATAGTTCATACCAGTCAGATGGGGTTTCGAACTCAAGGGAGACCAAGCATTCTCAGAAGGGAAATACCAAGTGCACTTATTGTCTAAAGGGGTTCCATCCTGAGAGTACTTGCATGAGGAAGACTATAGATTTGATGGCTCAGTTACTCGAGAAGAACAATATTCCTGTACCAGCATGTGCAAGGAAGAAAGATCCTGATATTGAATCTTCTAGATCCGAAGGCAAAGAGAAATGTCATGCCTTTGTGGCAAGTGCATCAACAGATTCTTCTTTCACCATAGATTTAGGAGCCTCAAGACACATGTCTTCCTCCAAAGATCTCTTCTCCAACTTCGAAAGCCGCAGTTGGCCCTTCCATCATGTTGGGGAATGATTCAAAAGTCTCCTCTCAGGGGATTGGAAGAATCAATCTTGACTATGGTTACTTTTCTGATGTGCTTTATGTTCCTTCTCTTACAGCAAACTTACTTTCAGTGTATCAAATGACTCATATTGGAGATCCCAAAAGAGTCATCTTTTGTTAAAATGAAGTCGAGGTACAAAACATGGTTTCAGGTGAAATCATTGCAAAGGGAGTTTCAAATCACAACTCCAAACTGTATGATTTCTCACACTTCTTACCTTTCTCGAAGCAATCATCTCTCCATACTCATGCAAATGAAGAAAGCAGATTGTGGCATGAAATATTTAGGCAACTTAACTATAAGTACTTGCATGACATGCATGCAAAGGAGATGGTTGATGGGCTGCCCCAGATCAAGTTTTCCAAAGGAAACTGTCATGATTGTTTGATGGGGAAGCATCTCGAGAAGAAGTTTGAGAAAGGAAAGGCTAGGAGAGCCTCTCACCCTCTTGATCTCATCCATAGTGATGTGGCTAGTCCATTTCCTGATCTATCTCTAAACAAATCAAGGTATGTGCTCACTTTTATTGATGATTATTCTAGATTCACTTGGGCATATTTCCTTAGATTGAAATCAGAAGTATTTGGGTTCTTCAAGTTTTTCAAGTCTTCCGTAGAGAAATTTTCAGACAGGAAAATAAAATCCATTCGCACTAACAATGGTGGTGAGTACATTAAGGGTGAATTTCAATATTTTGTACTGAAGAGGGAATTGAGATGAAACATACTATTCCCTACACACCACAACATAATGGTGTATCTCAAAGGAAGAATAAAACATTGAAAGAAATGGCCACTTGCATGTTAAAGTCGAAAGGGTTGCACCCTAGTCTTTGGGTAGAAGCCATTAACTGTGCCACCTATATTCAGAACAGAGTTCCACACAAGGGACTCAAAGATACCACTCCTTTTGAATCATGGATGGGATATAAACCTGATGTATCTCATCTTAAAGTGTTTGGATCCAGAGCTTGGGAAAGGATTCCAGCTTACAAAAGGAGAGCCCTTGATTCACAAAGTAGAGAGTGCATTATGGTGGGATATGCATTGGATGCAAAGGATTACAAGTTACTTGATCATACTTCCATGACCACATTTCTGGAAAGGAGTGTATAGTTTGAGGAGTGGCCTCTCCATGATACTCATTCTATTGAGCAAGATAGATTACCTACTACTCCTCCTTTAGTTGATGAGAGCGATGCATCGTCACATGATACTTCAGATTCAAAATCTGAAGATGGAGATGATGATGATGGAATGATAGATCCAGATCCACAAGAACCTGAAGGTCTAGAAACTGATGATGAAGATGAGAGAATGGGAGATCCAGATCCACAAGAACCTAATGCTCCTCCTCTTCCTCGATGGGATGCAATTACACTCCGATATGATGACGATTTGGTTGGTGATCCACATGATCATAGAAGAACCATATCATATTTTCAGAATAGAAGGTTTCATCTTTTTCACATTGCTGATCCATCTCAGATCGATCGAGGCTTCTTTGCAAAAGAAGGACACTTACCTCCTTCAGGGGTGAGTGATGAAATGCTATTTTAGCATCCTTCAGTCTATTTTGAGGGAGGGATTTCTTCCCACTAGGTTTTCCCTCTTTCCTCACTTAGTTGTTTAGATTGATTGTACAGGGTGACCTTTGGTCTTAGTCACCAGGGCCCTAATTTTTTATTTCAGTTATTTCCTCATAGTATAGCTTGCGGGGGGGTGTTGGAATATTCACACCATCATTTTTGTATTTTGCATGCCGCATGCATTTGCATGCCACTGCATGCATCCAGCCATCATCATGGTTATCTCCCCAACACCTAGAGCTTGCTTCTAGCTCTCCACAGCATGTATTTATCCCTCAATTGGCCTCCTACCTACCTAATGCGCCCTCCTTGACTTATCTATTTAGCAAGTGTGCCTTTCTCACCTACCACTGTTAGTTAGAGCGCTCTTACTCACCTACCTTCAGTTATCACTCAGTTAGGGCGCCTTATCTCACCTACCGAGATTTATCATTCAGTTAGTGCATTGATTGAGTAGTTCTTCCACTGATTGCTCATACTGACTGCTTGTAGCTCCTAGTTAGCTAGTTCTGGAGTTCCACTTGAATATTTGACAGCCTCATGCACCCTCCTTGGAGTCTCCATTCCCTGATTTATGCCTAGATGGTTCAGTTAGACTCAGTTACACACACTTGACTGACTATTACCATTTATGACTGATACTATAGACTGGATGATGTCTCCATTGTTATCTAAGCTAGAATTTGAGTTAGACAGCCTCATGCACTCCACTTAGAGTCTCCATTCCTTGATTTATGGATAGTTAGTTCTGTTAGAATTAGTTAGACACACTTGACTGACTCTTACCACTCATGAATGATACTGCTGACTAGTTGATGTCTCCGTAGTTATTCATGCCATACTTTGAGCTCAGAATTCGAATGCCCTACTTGGCTAATTCGAATCCTATATGATGCCCCATCATTGATTTTTGTAACACATTCTCTACATTCATTATTCATTGTATGATATTGACATTGTCCATTATTCTGTGTTTGTGAGTGATTATTGAATGCATGCTTCTTCTTCTTTGCAAATAATCTTGAGAGTTAGATTGTGAGTTTGTTACAGTTGCTAGATCCCTGCATATTATCACACATTGCTTCTTCATAATATTCTCGTTCACCAAAATCAGTCATCGATAAAAATACAATGAAGGAGAGAATCATTCAGGGGGTCTACTTAACCTGGTAGATATTCTGACAGTTTGAGGTATCTGCTATTGTTATCGATTTTTCGACACCTTTGGAACTTCATTTTCTTTGATTTCATCAAGCACTGTGTACTCTGTGTTTTCCTTTTTCTGTTTATTTCCCTGCAAATGATCTTTATACATGACCTTTTCATTAAATACCACATATCTACTCCTAATGATTTGGTATTTTCATAATCCCATCAACGATAACCAAAATCACCAACCCCATATCCAATAAAGGTACATTTATTGGATTTAGCCTCAAGCTTTGTTCTATTTTCTTATAAATATGGACAAATGCTTCACAACCAAAAGTTATCATAAATGAGAAGTTTACCTTTTTACCTGTCCATGCCTCCTCTGGAATACCACCATCCAGAGCACTTGAAGGCCCTCTGTTTATTAAGTAAACAACAATATCTACAACATCTGCCCAAAATTGTAAGGGCAACCCTGCATGCAATCTCATACACCTTGCACGCTCCATGATTGTTCTATTCATCCTTTCTGACACACCATTTTCTTATGGTGTTCCTGGGTCTGTCTTCTCTCTATGAATCCCATGGTATGAACAATAACTATCAAACTCCTTGCCGCAGTATTCACCTCCATTACCATATTTAAGACACTTCAACATTTTTCCTATCTCATTCTCAACTAAATCTTTCCACTTCTTAAAAGTAGCAAACACATCATATTTCTGTCTAATGCAATAAACCCAAGTTTTTATAGTTGCATCATCAATAAAATAAAGATGATAACGATATACACCAAGAGATTGTACCTGAGCTGGTCCCCATACATCTGTATGCACAAGCTCTAAATTTTCACTCTTTTTTCTGTTTTCCAACCCTGATAAATCTAACTCTCTTCTGTTTTCCATAAACATTGTTCTCACAATATTCTAAACTTACATGCTTCATATTTAGCAACAACTTCCTTGAGTGGATAATATATGCATCCCCTTCTTAGTCATGTGGCCAAGCCTATGATGCCACAATACTGTATCTATTCATATGGAATCTAAAGAGATAGAACAATGAGTATTATAGGACATAAATACAACGCACCTATCTTGTCTCCTTTTTCTACACCATCGATCCTTTAGTGATCTTCCACCACATTTATCCAAACATAGATAAAAAACCACCATCTCCCAAATGACCTATTGAGATAATATTTCTTTTCATAGCAGGAATATGCCTCACATCTTTCAACAACCATTCACCATTCTTTAACTTTATCCGTACCTTACCCATTCCAACAATTTTATATGGTTCATCATCACCTAATAAAACATGTCCAAAATCGCCTAGAACATAATCATGAAAGAATTTCCTATGGGGTGTAGCATGACATGAAGCCCCTGAATCTACTACCCAGTAATCGCTAGTATTATCTAATGCAAGAATCAAAGCATCTTGTAACACATCACCTGCTACATTTGCTTCCTGAGTAGTCTCCTGCTGTCCATCTCCTTTCTTCTTTAGATATTTGCAATCTTTCTTCGAATGTACTTTCTTTCCATAGTTCCAACACTCTATATTTCTCAATATGGACTTGGATATGCCCTTCCTGGAATTGCTGCGATTATCTGGGCTCTTTCCTCTCTCCCTTTGTCTTCCCCTTCTCTCCATGGTCATTGCATTACCTGATGCCTCACCCGTTCTTTTCCTTCACATTTCCTCCCTAAGAATAACAGCAACAACATCATCAAATTTCAAAGTGTTTTAACCAGATACAGAGTTTCTTACATCCATGACCAAGCCATTCCAGCTTTCTGGAAATGAGCACAGTATTAGAAGAGCCTTAACCTCATCATCAAATTTCACATTTATAGAACTTAGCTGATTTGTAATTGTATTAAATTCATTTAAATGATCAACAATAGATCCACCTTCTGACATCTTCATACTAAATAAATGCTTCATTAGAAATACCTTGTTGGAGGCTGAGGGATTTTCATATAGCTTACCCAATGCGCTCATCAGACCCTATGTTGTATTTTATTTCAAGATATTGAAGGCCACCGACGACGCTAGGCACAACCATATTGTTCATAGTGCCTTTCTGTCAAGAACATCCCATTCTTCGTCCTTCATACCCACCAAATTTTTTGTTTTTCCTCCCAACGGTAGGAATAGATCCTTCTGATACAGATAGTCCTCCATTTGCATCTTCCATAATTGGTGGTTTTTGCTATTAAATTTTTCGACCTTAAACTTTAATTCTTCCTCCATTGATCCCACTCAAACCAGGAATCCTTCTTTCATGCGAGTTTATCTACCAAATATACCTTTGGCTCTAATACCAATTGTTAGAAAAACAAGATTGCAGAGCAATAACAATAAACAAGATGCAAATATAAATTACATAAATACAATACAAGAGACACCAATATAATGTGGTTCACCCAATATGGGATATGTCCACACAGAAATTGCTAGTCCCTTTTATTATACCATCCAACAAAATGAAGGGATACAACCAACAACAAATCTGCTGCAATTTACTCTTCACTCTCTCAGAGTCTCTCTTACACAATCATAGATATCTTTACAATGATAAAATACCAAGCCGTTGTACCCAACCATAATTTCATAGTCATGACTTGGTCAATAATGGGTGATTTACAGGCCCATGGTATTGCGTGTTCGATAGTATTTTCCCATGTTAATCCCTCTTTAAAAGGAAGGAATTGTAATACGAAGAAATTTTCACTATGGGGGCACTTCCCTTGAAGTCCCACCAAGGGGGCTCCTAAAATGCAGTCTCCCCCCCTGGAACCCCCATGGAGACTATATTGGGGGGGGGAAATCCCCCCAAACCCCCCCAAACACCCCCGTCACGGGATTGGATCCAGACACGGCTGAAACATGACCCATGAATAAGGAAGATCAAGCTCCACAACCAACAATCCTGCTTGGATCCCAAAGGATACCTAGCCCACCAGTAGATCCCCAAGAATCGATCCCCATCCCATCACAGCCCATGCAATATTTTATTGCAACCTCCTGGAGATTGGCCTCTGAGCATTTGGTTTCTTGTAGGAAAATTATTGCAAGATTCTCTCTTTAAAATTTATTCTTCAATATTCTAACTTTATGAGGGTTATTTATCCCCCTGATATTCTAAGATATAACCTTCATTGAAAAAAAAAAGCAAATTAGAGGCCAGAGTAGCCCTAATGGTAGGGTATTGACCTAATTCCACCAAATTGAGTCTAGGTGCTGTAATTCATTGTCGATTTAATTTATTCCCTGGTTTTTTTTCTATCTCCACATGTTTCCATTTGTTATCCTTCTGGGGTCTGGGGGAAATCTCGAGGGGGATCAAGGATTGAGATTTAATGATTTCTCCTTGAAGAAGGGAGACTTTCTCTTGGGGCATGTACCCCCTTTCTTTATCTTTGCAAGCTTGTTTAATTCCATCCAGGTCCAGTTCCCCTATGTACCCGTCCTCCCCCTTGTATTCTACCTCCATCTTCTGTTGGATCGGTATCTTCTTTTCCTCACCTTTCTCATGATTCTCCTCCTTTCCATGTATTGCTGTCTCTGGGATCGAACTGCTTTGCTTCTCAGAAAGGGGTTTCTACTCCATATCATTTTTAATTTGGTCTTGATTTGGTCTTCCAGAACAATGAATTGGTTAGAAATTGTGGCCTTTTTTTTCTTTTCAGGGGCTTCCTATCTTCGTCCTCCCCTCTTTCGAGAGTTCCCTTTTGAGAACCCTCGACCATCAAAATCCTCAAACTATTTGGGCTGAGTGGGGGTTTTTTTTTGAGGGAAATCCCTAAGAAGGTGCCCATACTCATGGAAACGATGACATCGGAAGGGGATATGTTCATAGTCTAAGGGTTGTGTCTAGTATTCATCTTCCTATGATAAGTTAATAGCCTTTGGGAGCTCCCTTGATAGATCCATATAAATGAATATCCTTGCATATGCCGTGTACCTCTGAGCTTTCATGTGCTCCAAGATATTAATGAATGAACCCAGACTATTGCCTATATTCTCCAAAATTTTTGGATCCCAATATTCCCCTGGTAGAGAGTAGAGTTGGATCAAAACCGTTGCAACTCTCATATCTTCTTTCTCTAGACATAACTATTCCTTCTAGGGTCGAAAGAAAAGACCCGCTGAGTAGAAAAAAAATAATCCCTCCACCCATCACTTGGTTTATGTCTTCTAGAATGATAAAGCTTATGGTGAAGAATCCCTTGGATCCAAGGTGCAAATCATAATGGCCTCTTGGTTTCCAGGTAGAGTTAATCCACCAGATTAGGGATTTTTTAGATGGTAACATGCCCACAAATTTTCCAATCAGGGCATGATATTTCATATACAAGATACAATCTCTTAATCTGTTTGATTTGATATGCATGAAGGGGATATGATTCGATTTGGGAAAACACTACCACGACTGTGATCCCTTTGAAGCCGACTTCAGATTTAAACCCTAATTTCTTGATCCATATCTTCCCATTTCATTTATAGGGATCTAAACGCTTCCAATCTGAACCCCTGTAGCCATTGTACCGAGGGAGGCTGGATATCCCCCCCCTGTCCTTGCTTCAATGGAACACTATCAACTGTCCTCCTCATAGTGTCACCGTAAGCAGCAAATAACCCTCTAGATTTTATTCGTTTGCTGGTTTTCCTTGGTGGAGGGGTTTCTAGGGTAATTTATGTATACTAGTTGTGACTGTGTTTTTTTCCATTGTTAATTTCTTTATATGTTTTACTATAAGAATCTGAAACATGCATGTTCATTGTAAAATGTATTAAAATCCAACACATCCTACTGGAGAGACCTGGAACCATGCCCAAAAAGGGAAGAACCATTCAAATGATTCATCTATAGGAGTAAATGGTAAGAGAGGATGTGGAAGAAATAAATTCATAGGAAAGGGGTAGAGACAATCATAACCAAAGACCCTATATTCACTATGGTCGCTGTGGCAAGATTGGGCATGATGAAGATCCTTGTTGGGATCCATGGTAGACGATGAAAGAGAACGTGACTAGAATAAAGAAGACAAAGGTAAATATCATGAGCTTGGTAAGGCCCTTGAATATTCTCACTTTATTGTTTCTCATAATAATGTTGGAATAAATGAAGTCACATTCAATACTTAATTTGCATATTGGAGAGATAGTTGGTTGCTTAATGGCGCAACCTCCCACATTAAATTTAGGAGATAATTTTTTGAAGAATTATATCAGAATGTAGATAGTGTAGTGTATTTTTCAAAGAAGTCCAACCTCAATCCCAAGGGAATTGGATCCATTAGGCTCAAATTTTGTGGATTCCCTGAATTTCTATTGCATATTGTTCTCTATGTTCTAGAGTTGCAAAGAAACTTGTTTTTCCTGGTGCACATTCGACAACAATGCCATTCCATCCACATGTTTAAAGGGATAGTTGAGATAAGGATATCCTCTAACAACTAGGTCATCATGACATGATATGAATATGAGAAACTTTTGAAGACGAAAGGAACATCTACAAGAGCTCAAAATTTTTCCCGCCTCTGTCAACATGAAGAACGTATATTGTCTTTTGGTCTTTTATGGCATGCTAGATATGGACACATAAACTATAATAGTATCTGATCTTTGAAAAATAATTGCGTTTTTTCCCACCATTCCAAAGAAGTTGAAACAATGAGATCTTTTTATTCTTGGAAAATATAGTAAGCATCATTTTCATGATTCAAATTTTAGAGCATGTAGAAAGTTAGGGTTGATAAACTCTGACTTGTGTGGCCCCATGCCCGCTCCTTCTAGAAATGGTAATAAATATCTCATGAATTTTGTTGATGATTACACCAAGATGTTTTGGATCTATTTAATAAATAAAAAATATAAGGAGTTTGAAACAATAAAATTTTTCATTGGATTGAAAGTGAAGCACAATATCACATTGGAACTCTTCGTAATGATAATGAAAAAGAATACACTTCTAATGAATTTGAAAACTATCTTCATCAACATGGGATTAGGAATCAAACTACAATTCCATACAATCCTCAATAGAATGGTATGGCATAATGAAAGGATATGCAGATAATTCAAGTTCAAGTGATGTAGAATATATGGATGTTTCATATGACTGTGAATTGAATTTATCTGCTAACCTTGAACCAAATTCCTTTGAATAAGATGCTTCTCATGATGATTGGAAGGAATCCATGTAGAATGAATATGATACTCTCATCAAGTATGGGATGTAGAAGTTGGTGGACATTCCATTTGGAACCAAACCAATTGGATGAAAGTGGGTCTACAATAACAATTACAAATCAAATGGCCCACTTGACAAGCACAAGGAAATGCTTGTGGTGAAAGGTTTTGCACAGAAATAAGAAGGCATTGACTATGAAGAAACTTTCTCCCCCACAACAAAATGGGATACCATCCACACTCTATTATCTTTGGATACAAAAAGTGGATGCAAAGTTCAACAGATGGATGTGAATATTGATTTCTTGAATGGAGACTTGAAAAATAATGCCTTCACGTCTCAGCTAGAAGGATTTTAATTTGTGAAGGGGCAAGAAAAAAAGGTATGAAAAATAATCAAGGCATTGTATGTCTTGAAAAAAGCACCTCATGCATGTATGCAAATTTAACCAGGCATCTTTTGAAATTAATTTTCAAACACTTTAATCTTGATTATGCAACATTGTTTGTAAATAAAGTTGGAAGATTTGTTGTATATCTTGTGGTGTAAGTGTTAAAGTTACATCACCATGAGTCATTATCCAAGTCAATCTTGTGTGTCAATATTGAGCCTCGTTTGTCGAGGTAGTGCCATATAGGATCCTGAGTTGGAATCAGGAAACTTGGAGAATAATATTGAGTTGGACTCAAGAATGGATAAGCTTCATGTGTTGAGTCAAGTTCTTTGTGTGTCAAAGTGATGATGTTTTACAATCTTGCTAGTCAAGGCTAAGTTCTTGTGTGTCAAGACAGATCCTCATGTGTTGAGGTGATGCTTTGCATGATGAAGCATGTATGGTGTGTGATGTACTAGTAACCATGGTTGACCTATTAAGTCTCCTATAGAGACTGGACACCTCTAGAGTGAATTAATTTAGAATATAACCACTTGGAAAGATAGTAGAACAATATGATAACATCATTGGGAAAATATATTTTGTATATTTGATATGATAATAAATTAAGCCGACACATGTGGACCATGCAGATAAGATGAGATAAGGTATGAGAGAATTCAAATTCAACATAAAGACTTAATTTAATTAAGAGAGAATTCAAATTATTAAACTTCAGTGATATTAACAAAGAAGACTTCAATCAATCAAAGGAGAACTCGAATTGTTCACTACAGTGATGATAACAATATAGATTTCAGTTAAGAGAGTTAACTAAGTGATAACAAAGAAGATATAGTTAACTAAGTGTTTTTGCATGATGACACTTATGTTAAACTAAAAGACAAAACTTATGTTAAACTAAAATATGACACTTTTGTTAAACTAAAAGATGAAACTTGAGTTGTGACACTTTCATGACAACACTTAAGTTAGCCACCTAACTAAGTGGGAAAGCTTTCAGTTAAGGGGCAAGTTCATCTTGAAGTCAATACTGTGAGTTAAAGTTATTGCATTAGAAGGGAGGTGCACTTCTCCATGAAATATTGATGTCTTCAAGGTTGGAGCGAATTCCAATGAAGTAAGTTTGTGCATGAGACCAATATTAGCGAATTGGTTGATTAAAGTTTCATTATTATGAGTCTCTCTTCTATATCTAGCTCTCTTGCTCTATAAATTGCACCATGGGTGCTTGATGTAAAATACATTCTCTTCTATATATCAATATACTAAAGAATGTTTTCCTTTGGTTTTATCCCTCAAGTCATAGAGGGTTTCCCCAAGGTAAATTCATGTGTCGAATGTGATTTTTTATGTGTATGATTGTTATTTGATTTCAAGTACTATTATGTTTCCGAATTAAAGATAAAATATTTAATAGTAAGTAGATGATATTTTGATGACATGGAACAATGAAAGTTACATTACATCCATAAAGGAAGAATTGAATAAGTGATCCAGAATGACAAATTTGAGACATCTTCACTACTACTTGGGAATTGAAGTGAATTAGAATCCCAAGTACATATTCATTTCCTAGAAGAAGTACGTTGGAGAGTTGTTAAATAGATTTGGAATGAAAAAATGCAACCCTCTCTCTACTCCAATGGAATAGAATTTGAAGCTCACATCAAAATAAGGAAATGACTTGAGGATGCAACCGAGTACAAACAAATTATGGGAAGTCTTATATACATTACCACTACTATACCAAATATTTCATTTTTTGTTGGGATCTTTTCCAGTTTTATGCACAAATATTGTGAAGGACATTGGTATGCTGCCAAAAGAGTTCTAAAATACTTGAAGTGGACTTAGGATTTTGGACTCAAGTATTCTAAGGTGGATGGCTTCAAACGTATTAACTATTATGATTTTGATTTTGATGGAGACAAAGAGAATGGTTTGTCTGCTTCATTCTACCTCATGAGTCTTGGATCAACAATTGTCTTTTGGAGATCACATAAATAGTATGTTCCATCAGATTCCACAATAGAGGTAGAATATGTGGTTGTGGGAGAAGCAAAAAATGAAATTATGTGGCTAAACAAAATACATGAAGATTTGAAGATTGACAACACTTTTGCAATCAAAGTGGCCAGGAATCCTTGATTCTATGATCGAACCGAGCACATCAACACACAATACCATCATATTTGATATCATGTAGAGGCCAATACAATTCATTTGAGACATTGTTCCCAAAATGAGAAAATTAGATACATCTTCACTAAAAAACTTGGAAGAGAGAAGATTGTATTCATAAACATCCATTTGGATTAAGGGGGGGGGATGTTGGATACTTATTCCTATGGGATTAGGGTAAATTTGTGAATTGTAATATCTCTCATCCTTGACCCCTATTATTGTAATTGAATATCAGTGATTTAAATGTATTTATGTATTACATCATGGCGTGGAGCTCAAGGCCAAGGCCCCGCCAGTGAACGTTGTATGATTTTTGATTTCATAGTAGAACCATGTGCTAACTAAAGCATGGTGATGTCACATGTATGATATAAATTGAAAATGATGAGATAATAAAATAACACTTAGGGATTGAATGTTTAAGGGAACTAAATAGAGGGGAAATGGTTTCCACTAGGGGGAGAGGGTAGAGGCTAGTGAATCCTTGAGAATTCAAGTGATGATGATTGGATGTCATCTTGGTATATATGAGTTTTGAAGAGAAAGTTAATTGTGATCATTATCTTATGAGCATATGTGCTCAAGGGGAAGTGAGTTGACATTACTAGTTTATTAGTTTAAGCAATTAACTAATAGTGTAATTAAAGCATGGAAGGAGATCTTATGAGCTTATTAATAAGAAGGAATTGGCTATTATTATGAGTTGATTAATAGCCTTTGGATGTTGTTGAGAATATATGACTAAGAATATCTTAGTATAAACAAATGATCATTGCTTTAAAGAAAAGGGACTATTATGAAATTAAAATAATTAACATTATCTTTTCTTGGGCAAAAGGGTACTATAGAAGACATCTCTAGGGTTTTTCTACAAAGAGAAACCAATTCCATGTTTAGAAGGATTATTATTTAATGGAAATTATTCATTCTCACCATAAGAAATTACATTTGACTAATAAGTACAATATATCTATATGAATATTGTAATGTAAATATTATGATTATTTTAAAAGAGTTCACAAAAGTTATATTGTGAAAATTAAACTCTAATATAAAAGTACTTAATATATAATAATAATAATAATAATAAGAATGTTTTATTGCGCCGAGAGGCGCTCTACAACCCAGTATGAGGGATATCTTGTAACATGTGAGTGTTTGTCGAGTTTGTTGAGTGTTTGTCTGGTAACAAAATAATACAAAGTAAACAAAAAAGAATAATAAAAAGTAAAAAGTAATAAATATTATGTCGGCCATAAACAAAAAAGAATAATACAAAGTAAAAAGTAAATATGAGACTTAAACTAGAGACTTTAGAGCTTAGGATTAGGTGATGAATATTATGCCGGTCATAAACAAAAAAGAATAATTCAAAGTAAAAAGTAAATATGAGACTTAAACTAGAGACTTTACTTTTTACTTTTAATACAAAGTAAAAAGTAAATATGAGATTTTAGAGTGTTTCTCGAGTAACAAAATAATACAAAGTAAACAAAAAAGAATAATACAAAGTAAAAAGTAATAAATATTATGTTGGACATAAACAAAAAAAATAATACAAAGTAAGAAGTAAATATGAGACTTAAACTAGAGACTTTAGAGCTTAGGATTAGGTAGCTCATGTATTGCACTCAAGGAGCTATTCAAGGAGAGGTTTACCTCAGGAGATTTGATCCCTCTCGGTGCTTGATAGAGCTTAGGATTTGGATCTATGTTGGTAGTTAATACAATCATGTGAGAAAATGGTTAAATGTTCTTTTAATAACAATTTTAGTCACCATAGAGACAATGTCTAAACATGATTATTATATAGAAATAATAATTGTGGAATATGGCATATTACACATATATGATAAACCAATCATATATGCTAAATAAGTATTATAATCACGTGATCCAAAGTTAAAGACATATTTATATGTATACACTATGATAACCATTAATTAGAAAGAGAAAAGGGTTAAGACTTTTAATTAGGGTTTTTAATTATAATTTAATTAAAACTAACATGATATAATTATTATATACGCTAGAAGTAAATGAATGCTTGTTATTAACTTAATGGATGTATGTGGGAAAACCCTAGCAATTAGGGAAACTGAATCCCAATTTATTTTCTTGAACATGTACCTCTCTTGATTAGGAAGGAGAGGGGGGTCTGCATAATAAGGAAAAATAATTGATTGAAATTTGTTTTGGGGGGAGGAGGAGGAGGTTCACATTGATATGGATTTGTGTTGGTTAAGGAATAAGGGAGCCAAGACCCTCTGCATATAAGTATCTTATCCTTGTAGTTAAATATTGATTTATGTATTTAATATTTTATTTGTTTTTGCTACTGTGCGTGAAGGAATGAGGGTGCTTTATTTTAATATTTTATTTAAATAATTTATATGCCTGTGCATGAAGAAATGAGGGTTTTTCCCTTTAATATATTATCTAAATAATTTATATGCCCGTGCATGAAGAAATGAATGTTTTTCCCTTTAATATTTTATTTAAATAATTTATATGCCTATGCTTGGAGAAATGAGTGTGTTTCCCTTTACAGATTATATTTAAATAATTTATATGCCGCTGCGTGAAGAAATGAGGGAATTGCGCTTTGATATTTTATCTAAATATTCAATATAGATTATAATGCTTTAATTAAGAAGAGCCGAGAGCTATATTATTATAGAATGAGATTTATTATTTTACTTAATTAAGATGAAAGTTCTATTTTTAACATGAAAAGTTATAATGCTTTAATTAAGAAAAGCCGTGATCTCTATATTATTTTTAAATAATTAGAGCAAGTTTTTTTGTTTTGTTTATTAAAGATGATAGCTCTATTATTTAAATGAGAAATTATAATGCTTTGATTATGTAGAGCCGAGAACTCTATTATTTTAAATGATTAGAGCGAGCTTATTGTTTTATTTTATTAAGCTGAAAGTTATATTATATAAATGTTCAAGATAGATTATAATGCTTTAATTATGAAGATCCGAGAGCTCTAATATTTTAATGTATAGAATAAATTTATGTTGCTTATTAAGCCAAGCTTGATATTTGTGAATCGAGCTTATTGGTTTTGAGGCCGAGCTTATTGAGTGAAATCAAATTCTATTGTTTAGCCGTGGCCGTGGGTTTAGCATACATGACATGTTGAGAAATCATGATGAAATATTTCTAATACTCTTTCACCCCAGTGGATATGTTTCCTAGATTGGGGGTGGACTCTTGACATAAATAGTATATGCCATACATAGTGCCTATGGTTGGGAATGAATGTTGCAGTTGCACATCAAGTCATCAAGATAATTCATTCAAGACAAGTGTTTACTTTATGCTATGTCCTTGTCATTCAATTATGTTTAATTAATTTGACATGTATAAGTGTTCTCGATTTGTTGTGTCAATGATACTTAGTCATGTAGGATAAATCATTGATGGACATGTAATGAATGTGATGCTAACGTTAAAAAAGAAATGAATAATGCATACTTGCAGGAATGATACAATATCTGCATTTAATGATAATGAAATGTAAGATGAATGATGCATGCTAGTAGAGTGCTTATGCAAGTAAACTACCATGCCATTATAATTGTTAGATTGCATGAGTAAACAACTAAAGAATGATTTGATATTCCTAGTAATCTTGCAATACTTATAGTTGATTAGCTAGCCCTTATGTTTAATTGTAAACAATAAACTAAGACGAAATAATATATATTGGAAAGGTGAGGCAATATATTGTTATGACTCTACCTTATTATATGGATAATTATGATTGACATTGTTTCCACCACTTTTAAAAAGGATGTTACCACACATGTATGTATTATGTGATCGGAAATGAATGGCCAAGATCTTAGTTGACCTCACTCTTTATGTATGAAGTTAGATGAAGTTTGTCTAATGTTGATTAGACTTGTTGGGTGCAGCCCAAGTGCAGGAAGTTTTGATCACAAAGGTACAGTTAGGCGAGGCCTAACATTGATCAGTTTTGGGAGAAGCAACTCCACAATTCCCGGGAGTAGGGTATGGAGCAAAGTGACGTTGATAAGAAAGGACCTGTCCCCTTAGTAAAGATATTGGTGTCCATTTTTGATCAGTAAACATGCTTTGATTGGCGTTATTTTCACTATTTTGATATGATAAGTCATTCTCCTTTCTATTCAGACAGTCAATCAGACCTAGGTATGAACGTATTTGCATATCACATGAATCTTGGTTGAATATCATCATTTTTATTGTTTATTGACAATTATCTCACATTTCTAGACGTGCTTGGCATTTAGTTTTTTATCTACAGGTTGTGGTCATCATTTAGACCTTCATTCAGTCGTGCATTCATGATGAAGATGCCCATCCACATTCGAACCGTCATTCAGCCCTCCATTCACACCCGCGGAATCATTGGTTGAGATATTTCGGGGCATTAAAGACAAAAACAGTGATGTGGGTTCTGTTGGGGACATGTCCCTCATGGTTTGTGAGCCTCCATTCTAGAAGATCCTCTCTCTTATTCGCCTAGCTTGACATCGCATCATATACCCACGTCAACGATAACCAACGCACAACTGCCCGCGTGAAGTAAAACAACGCCCATAGACTTAGGAAGACGACCTGTGCGCTGTCGTAAACTGTCCTACAACCATTTTGTGGCCATTAAGATCTCTATTTTTAGAGGGGTTGACCATTGAAAGGGTCGAACTACTCTCTTATTGTAAAAAAATTATATAAATACGTCTCCTATGGAGAAACGTAGCACATATACGATAGCAGTAATTTTTATACATAGAAACGCTATGTAATCTTCTTCAGTTAATGGAAGTTCCCGATTTTTGCTGTTGATGTTCTGTTGTTGGTGAATAACTTGAGATAGAGTCAATCCCTGATTGCTGAGAAGGGCCTCTCAACAACCGAAGGTTTTGTGTATATTATGTATCTCTTTTCTACAAGTAGATAGTTTATTTTTCAATATATGTATTTAATCTAGTTTCCTGTAGACACTATTTTATTTCCTGCAATTTATATCTTGCTGCTAATTTAATTCACATTCTTAGAAGTTAAAATGACCGGTCATGCATAGTTCTTCTTAGTTTGTTTTCAGTATTTTCATTTGCAATTAGGTAGAGTTAACTAGTTAATGTTTCAGAGTTTGGTTTGTAGTTAGCATTAGTTATGCTAATTTTTCCTATAGCTGTAGATTAGTTTTATTTACATCTCAACCTTGTTCTATTATGCTATAGAAATAGTTCATTTCTTTAGGTAATGATTAGTATAGGCTTCTTCTTGTCATTCCAACTTTAGACAGTCTATTTACTGCTTTCCTTGCACTATAGGTTCATATGCATCAACTAGATGGCGTTAAGATCATTTAATCTGCTTCTTTCCTTAGTTTCTATCGTTTTCTTCCATCCATACTGTCATTCGGACTGTCTTTCAGATTGTCATCTGGATTGTCATACGGACTTTAATATTTTCTGCATTGTTTTTATGCTTATTTAGAATTCAATTTCTTAGGTTTTTGAACTATAATATTTCTTGCAATTGATTAGCATTCATATATGTAATTAGGACCTTGTTCTGCACTACACAGATTTTCAATTAAGTTTCATATCCATTCTTAGTTCTCGTTCCATTTTCTTAACTTTGCTTAGTTGCTTCTCAAATTATGTCTTTTATGTCTGATCTATTAATATTTTACTGTTCTAGAATTTATCAGTTTCATTCTTAGTTTAATTTATTTCATGATTGTTAATATTGATTTAGGATTGAACTTAGTAATTTCATTCTCCAAAGTACATTAGTTTTGATAGTTTCTTAGTTCAAGCTTAGGATTTGCTTCTCTCATTCCCATAATTAGTGAAGATGTTCATATAATAGGATTTGACTCAGAAATAAAATATCTTTATTAATTTTTCTACTTGCTTCTAGATTACATTTGTTCCATGTCATTTGCTTATGGATAAAGAATAGATCACAATGTTTAAAGTTAGTTGTAATTGGACACTCTTTAGTTTGCGTCTCTTTGTAGAAGTTAAACTAGATTTGCTTCCATTTTGGTTCCTTGTCACATTCGAAAGTCATTTTGATACATTCTCTCCCGTTCCTATTACATTTGATACATTTCCTTAAAACCCCCAAGGAGAATGGAATTAGGTAGTTTAGTTTAGTTTTGAGTGTTTGTTGAATGTGTGAATAGTTTAACTATTGAATTTATAAGTAGTTTTTAATTTTGCTTTAAGATAATATAGTTTCTTGTTTCCATAGTTAGTTGTCAATCGAATCATTTCATAGATAGGTTTCTAAACTCATTTATAGCTGTTTTCTAATTCCTAGACTAGAGTTGAATCATTAATCAATAGTTTCCAATTTCATAAAAGTAGTTCTTCTTTTGATCAAGTCTTGTTCCTAGAATAATATTTTTAGTTTTTATCTTTTCAGTTATCGTTCATAGAATAGAGTAGTATAGATTGATACTATTCTGATCTATTGGTTTAGTTAGGTTTAATCCATTCAGTAGTTGTATTTTTGAAGTTTGACTCGGTTTTTCATTTTGAAAGATCTTTCGATCTTTTCATTATTAAACATTTCTAAGGTTTGTCGAGCCAAAACCTTAGGTCCCATTCTACCTCAGCATATATTGTGCCACAACTCTAAGATTACCAACCCTGGTCGATAATTAAATATTTTGTGATTCCTTAAGACAATAAATACACCCAACATTTTGGCTGGGGCAGTAGGTGCGGGAGGGATACTCTTTGATCCCGAAGGAAACAAAGTCGCAACATTCTCTTGGGGGCTAGGCAAGAAAATGAACAACGAGGCAGAATGGCTAACACTTATACTCTCAATAGAAGTGGCCACCTCTTACAATATTGACAAACTCAAAGTCTTTGGTGACTCCAGGCATGGCATACAAACTATGAGAAAGGGCTCTTCTCCCCAAGGCACGAAAGCTCACAAATACCTTCAAAGATTAAGCTCCTATGCTCTTCCCACCGACATCTCTTTCTTCCACATATTAAGAGAGAATAATTGTTTAGCAGACCTCGAGGCAAATAAAGGAACTTCTCTAGAATTAGGGCACATCCATTATCACAATGGTGCCAAGGGCTTTCATTACATTCCCTAATCAATGTCAAGGTTATTCATTCTTTTTCATGCTTAATGCATGGTCTTCACGGCTCACCAAGGGATTTCCCCTTCCCTCACTTAAGGCCAAGTTTCCATAGTTCTCCCTCGACCTTCTTAGCATCCGCCACACACCATCCCCTACCTCCACGTGCATGTCACATGGCCTCCTACTTGTTTTCAGCTCTCACGAGCCGGTATTAAATCCTCCCTCCTCGTCTTTCTCCCCAACTTTTGCAATGGCCCGACCTCCTTATCCCACCAAGTATGCTCTTAGCTGGCTCTCACTGTGCGATTTAGATGCCCCTCCTTCACCTCTTTCCAGTGCCTCTCTGCTACCCCCGATTTGCCTCCAACATAGTATCAACACGATGCAAAATGTAATGGTATCCATAGCTGCCTTGAGACGCACCATGGTGGATGTAAAACTCTCAATTCGCAGCACGTATGATGCCGTCTACACCAGTGTGAAGCAAAATGAGGAATTGGCCTCGGACCTCAGATATATCGTCACCCAGTTATCATGTTAGGATTCGAGAATTGATGATTTGGAGAAAAACCTGTTCGAGCTTATGGGAAAGGTTAATGTTCTACAGGAAGACATTGCAGCATTGATAGGAAAAACGCAAGGTAGTCAAGTACAGGAAACTCCCACGGTTAATCAGGAGATTAACCAGGAAATGGTGGACACAACCTCAGCATAGCTAAAGAATTATGGCTAGATCCTTTTCTATCCCAGGTTTCATCTTTTGTATCTATTTTGTCAATGTATTTCTGTATTTTCCTCCTAAACAATCAGTTTATCAGGGTTTATTCTAGTACCATTTTGGACAGCACCTGAAAGGCAAGAATTAGAGCCTTTAAAGGAATGTTGATAGAAATTACAGTCCTTACAGATATTTCTCTTTCTGAAAAAACTCTTATATATTTTGTACTGTATGGCTATGCACAGCTTTTATAAATATACTCTCTTCTCTGTTTCTGTTAAAAAAAAAAATACACCCAACATTTTGGCGCCGTTGTCGGAGAGTTATAGATAGGTAAAATTAAGTTTTAGATAGGTAGAATTAAGTTATAGATAGGTAGAATTATCTCTTAAAACTTAGTGATAGATTGAATTTTCCTCTTTGAAACTTAGAAATAGGCTGGTGGCGGGTGAGCGGTAAGACGAGAGGTAAGAACCTGCACATCTGTTATAACAGGCATCCCCAAAACCCAACAATAGTAGTAATGCAATTAGAGTTTGTTTCGGTTATAGTTTTGTTTTCATGAATAGGTCTAGAGACTCAAAAGGTAGATACATTAAAACTAGCCTTCCTACTAAAATCCCTACTAAAATTCCTACTAACCTATACGGGGGGCGTGCCACCCCAACTACTAACTCCGCATAAAGGTATCGGAAGACACCTAAAGGGGATAGTCCTACTTGGAAAGCTAAGGAAATCCTTTAGGGGAAACCATAGAGACATCATAAAAGTCTGTTCATAAATAAATTCCACTAGAAGAACCTCAAGCTCATATTGAGACTGAACTTAGACAAGAGGAAACTCAAAAGGATAAAACTTTAGAACCTCTCAACCCTCCATTAGTTCAAAACCCCAAAGACACTACTTTTTCAATAGTAGGTGGCCCAAACTTAATAGATTTTGTTGATCCTGCAAAAGTAGATGCTCTTTTTTAAAATTCCGTGAACATAGTTATTTCATAGATTGAGACAACAACTGTAAGACTTTCAAAACTGGACTTCTACATAGTTGATAATTCTTCTCCGAAAAAGAGGAATATTTTCCCTGAAACAGAAGGTTGGGACATCCCATATTCACTAAGAAAGGAACCACCTAGGTATTCTCTCTTTGGCAATTGAGTCTTCATGGAGGATGAAAATGAAGATCATGTCCAACAAGAGGAAGAAGAGAGAGAGGTTATAACTGAAGGTACTTTTGGGTTCCCTATCCTAGACACTACACAAGATGTAACCATGAAAAATATTCCTCCCTCCTCACTACCGACCTTTTATGGGAAGAATAGTGAGGATCTGGATACATTTTTATTTGAATTTGACATTTTGTGTCAGAGCTACAACTATCTACAAGATGGCCAAAAGCTAAAAAAATTTCCTACCACATTAGAATATTTTTCTCTTCGATGGTTTATGGGGTTAGGAGAATCTAGTATTAGAACTTGGGAAGACATGAAGAATGCATTTCTATGGAAATATCAGGATTACTATTAACCTAAGGACTCTCTCAATTATATTTTCAAAATACAACAACTTGAAGATGAGATCCTAGAAGACTATATCGAAAGATTTAACTATGTGTTACATAAATCCAAATATAGTGATCTTCGGGAAGATGCAGTAAGAACACTCTTCCTCAAGGGAATCTCAGAAGAATTCTTAGAAAACCTTAATCTCATGGCAGCATGAGACATCTCTCATAAGTCTTTTGCACATATTTGTGACCTATGTAGGAATTACTCTAGGAGGAGAGGGAAAAGTGGAAGACACTTTCGAGAATCTTATGCTAGGAACCTAAAAGGAAACACATCCGGTCCTAGTGGAGTTACAAGGGTAGAGTTGGGAAACCTATTGGAAAATTTCAAAACAAATATCTTAGGAGCCATGGGTTCTCAATTAGATGCATTACAAGCTAAAAAGAGACAGGATGAAGGGCGTGCAGCAATGAGTGTTTTCTATCCTAGGTGTAGAACTAAACATCCCCAACAAGAATTTCCATTAAATAATGTTTCAATTTGTCACCTTCGTACAAAAGAACATCCAACTGATAATTGTCCATCGTTTCCTGGGTTGCAAGCTGTATATAAGAGTGGAAAATTTGGTGAAACATCTAGGAGGCCTTGGAAACCTAGAGATAAATCATCATACCAGGATCCATCATCACAATTTCCACCCTATTACTATCCTTATCAACCTCCTCAACAGTGGAACACTTCAGGTTGGAAAAATTGGCCACCACAGTACCCTCCTCAGAATGCTCAACAACAGCAATGGCCACACGGATGGAGAGGAAAAGCTTATGCTCAAACACCTCCTCATATTCCTAACTATCCTTACCCACCTAATATCCTACAAATCTTGCCTAGATTTGTACCTCCTTCACTACCCCCTATCACAAATCAACCTCACTATTTCCAGAATATGAATCCTCCAAGGCCCACAATATTACTTGCACAACCGATACCAAATCCTAACAACAAGCCAACTCAAACTTTTAATAGCATTGGGTTGCTACCTCTTCCATCATATTCCATTTCGACCTTACCAGTGCATGAGATTCAACTGTAGTCTGGAAGAAATTTGCAAGATCAGCCCAAGTCATCAGTTGTTATCCGAGAAGAGAATGAAGAAGAAGACATACCTAATGAAATTTTGAATGATGCCATTCTTGAAGATGTGGTTATTCCTAAATATTCAACACACAACCATCCTCATGAAGAAGTAATTACAGGAGAAAAAACACCCCCATATCCGGAGTGTCTAGTAATAGAAAAACATGTAACTTATCCAGAGTATGATATCATTAACGAATTGAAAAATATTTGTATCAAGATCCCTTTGTTACAAGACATTAAAGATATACCAATCTATAGTAAAGTGATAAAGGAACTTTGTATTAAAATACTAGGTAAAAAACAAAAAGACCATTCGACGATTCATGTTATAGGTGAGATGTCAGATTACATAGCAAACCAACCTAGAATTCCAAAGTATACAAATCCAGGAAATCCTGTAATAACTGTTATCATCAACAACACTACCATAGGAAACACACTTATTGATTTAGGAGCTACTATTAACCTAATGACTACCACAGTTCTGGAAACTCTTCAATTAGGACAGTTCCTTCGCCCTACCCCAACAATGCTAGAATTAGCAGATCGCACTATGGTGCATCATGCTTGGATGTTAGATGATATCATTGTATCCGTAGCTTCATGGGAATATCTCGTGGAATTTATTGCCATAGAATCAAAGGACCCATCTAAAGGACACCCCATTATTCTGGGTAGACCTTGGTTGGCCACTGCCAATTCATTTATAGGATGTAGGGATGGAGAAATGATTATCTCTGATGGGTTATCTACAAGAAAAATATCTTTATACCCACCAGCACAGCCAGTAACTGAAATCTGTTTTGGTTAGATTGTCCTTTTGGGGATGAGAACTTGGAAGAACTTTTCCTTGTTAGTGATTTCTCCTAGGAACTTCAAGAACAAAATACCGAGAATGTGTTGAACTAATTTATCTCTTCCACAACATGTATAGACTTTCCTCAGTCTTTTTCCCAACTTGACCAGATCTTTGGAGATGAATTCCAAGAAAACACGAGCCTCTCAACATTTACAAGCACACCCTGTGTCTTCGCAATCAAAGAACATCTAGGATCCTATACCATACCTTGTGAGGTTAGTTCTGAAAAATTTCTACATATAAATGCAGGTTTAGATGAGAGTCAACAAAAAAATTACTAAAAGTTCTCAAGAGTCAAACTAGAGCATTTGCATGGGAATACATCGATATGAAGGGTATACACCCAGATACCTGTATTCACCACATTTACACAGATTCAAACATACCTCCTGTCAGGAAGCCTCAGAGAAGAATGAATCCAACACTAAAGGATATAGTGAAAGATGAATTGCAAAAACTCTTTAATGTTGGTTTCATCTACCCAATTTCTAACAGTAAATGGGTGTCTCCTCTGGTAGTAGTTCCAAAGAAAGTTACAGGGAAATGGCGTATCTGTGTTGAATTTCGAGAATTGAACAAGGCCACTCTTAATGACTACTTCCCTTTACCTTTCATTGATTAGGTGTTAGATACCTTGTCAAGGAAACAATAATTTTCTTTCCTTGATGGGTATAGTGGGTACAACCAAATATTAATAGCACCTGAGGATCAAGACAAGACAACTTTTACTAGTTCTTGGGGGACATATACCTATCGAGTGTTGCCATTTGGCCTATGTAATGCACCTGCCACTTTCGAGCGTGTAGTTTTAGGAATCTTTGGTGACCTCATACATGACTATGTAGTAGTTTATATGGATGATTTTACAGTTTATGGTAATACCTTCCAAGAAGCGCTTGATAACCTCGAAACAGTTCTTATTCGGTGCCAAGAAATGAACTTAGCCCTTAGTCATGAAAAATGTAAGATGTTACTAATCGAGGGCATAGTTATGGGACATCATGTCTCTCTTCAAGGTATCAAGGTGGATCCTGCCAAGATAGAAATAATTTTTAATCTCCCTCCTCCAAACAATACGAAGGAGGTAAGGAGATTTCTTGGCCATGTAGGCTATTATAGACGTTTTATTGAAAATTTCACTAAGATAGCCGCACCCATGTTCAAATTACTCATGAAAGATACAGAGTTTCAATGGACTGAACCTTGTCAACATGCCTTTGAAAATTTGAAGGCAAACCTATTAGTGGTACCAATACTTAGGGGCCCCAATTGGTCCCTTCCTTTCCATATATCCACTGATGCTTTAGACATATCTATAGGAGCAATCTTAGGTCAAAAAGAGGGACAAACATCACATGCCATCTACTTTGCTAGTAAAACTTTGACTCCTACAGAATCGAAATACACTGTTACTGAAAAAGAGTTTCTAGCAGTAGTCTATGCCATCAATAAGTTTTGTCATTATATCACAGGATATGAAGTTTTTGTACACACCGACCACTCCACCATTAGATTTTTAATGAATAAACCAATCACCAATGGCAGGGTGACTCGGTGGCTTCTTTTGTTACAAGAATTTAACATTATTGTTGTTAATCGTTCTGGTCTAGAGAATGTGGTAGCATATTTGATCTCTCAAATTCAAATTGATGATAATGTTAGTCCCGTCGATGATAGCTTTCCAGATGAACATCTGTTCGATGTTTTTGTTCGAACCCCGTGGTTTGTAGACATAGCCAATTATTTAGCAACTAGAAAGTTACCAAACCATCTCTCCCCACCTGAGAAAAGTAGGATCATAGTTCAAAGTTCTAATTATTCTTGGGTGGACAATGATATTTTTCATATTGAACCTGAACTTATTATTAGACGATGTGTACGAGAGGATGAGATGGAAGAGATCCTTCATGCATGCCATGATGGACCTTGTGGTGGGAATTTTTATGATAAGAGAACAACATACAAAGTGTTGCACTCTGAATATTATTGGCCAAGCATTTTTAAAGATGATGCCAAGTATGTCAAGGGATGTGACAGTTGCCAAAGAATGGGTAGAACTACGCCATCCGATGAGATGCCCTTACAACCCCAGGTTATGATTGAGCCTTTTGAAAAATGGGCTCTAGATTTCGTTGGGCCAATTTCCCCTATGTCTCGCAAGAATAAGTACATCCTAGTCTGCATAGACTATGTCACCAAGTGGGTGGAATCTAAATCCTTATTCAGACCCACAGAGAAATATGTGGTAGAGTTCATATATGAAGAAATATTTACCCGATTCGGTGTACCTAGGGAAATTGTGATCGATCAAGGATCTCAGTTCACCTTCAAGTTGATGAAAGAGCTTACTAACAAATATGGTATTAGACATTGTAAATCTTCACCATATCACTCGCAAGCCAATGGTCAGGTAGAGTCTACCAACAAAGTATTAGAAGCCATCCTGACTAAGACTATCCAGTTACTGTTAGGATATTCCTATACTCCATCCTAGTCCCACCAGTATTTTGATCATTTACATTTTCAGTCATGCATGCACTTTTAGGGTTTGCATGCATTCTAGGGTTTGCATGCATTTTGCATGCATGCCAGTCATCAGTCCAGCACCTAGCCCTCAGTTATCTATCCCCTAGGAGCTTCTCACTATTCAGTTTTATCCCTCCAGTTGCTTAATGTGCCCTTCTTCCTTTATTTTAGGAAGCAACTCGCCCTTCTTCACCTACCAATCCAGTTGTCTTCAGTTTATACTCAGTTACACTTAGTTACACTGAGTTACACTCAGTTACAGTCAGTTACATTGAGTTACACTTAGTTACACCTACCAGAGTTATTTTGACTGATGGTTGACAGTTACTTGAGCATTGATGACTCCACTGATGATGATGAAGACTTCCAGTTGTGCTCCGATGATCATGAGGACACCTAGTTGTGCTCCGATGACACTCCATTGATCTTATGATCACTCTGAGAGGCTAATTCGAATTGCCACCTTAGGAATTCAAATCCTCTCTACCATTGTACTATTTATTTGTCCATACTATGATTAATTAATTAGTGTGTGTGAAGTATTATTGCTTCTATCTGAGTTCTACTGTACCATATTATTTTGTTGCTCATTATACTATATTGTTCACTCTTCTTCTATTTTCCTGCTTAATCATAATTACTCTTGTGAGGTATACATCATCTCTTAGATCTACTGTGAGGATTTTCACATGGTATCAGAGCATGTTGAGAGTTTTTTTTGTCTCCATTCTTGAGAGTTTTTTGTAGGTTATTATCAAGATTTCGAGTGCAGCAGTTGCAACAGTTTCTATATTTTTGTAGCATTAGCAGTTGCAGTTATTCTATATTGTTTTTGCAGGTCCTCTACAGCTTCAATGTATTCATATTTAGAAGGACTCCCTCTTCTTTCTCCATTCAACTATGATGAATGGAATCAAAAAATGATAGCATATTTGAAGAGCCATGATCTCTTTGATTGTTATTTTGAAAGAGAGTTCGAATCCTCTGAAGAGACTATTGATTAGTTGAATAAAGGTGACATGGCCTTTGGAAGAATGATGTCTGCTTTGCCTGAATACATGCTTTACCAAATCATTGATGATGTTGAAACTCCAAAAGAGCTATGGGCCCATCTGGATGAAAGATTTGGCAGAAATAATGAAGGATTTGGTCCAAACCCCTTCAAAAGCAAGCAAAGTGATCCATTCGCTCCTCTTGATGGTCTCTCAGATCATGAACCAGTATCATCTCATATTGAAGTTGTTGACAAAGAACTTGCAGATTCTCCACTCATGCTCCAACCTTCTTCTCTTTTTGTGCCAGCTCACACTCTAGATATTGCAGAAGGTCCTCAATTCTCTCTTGCACCAGAGTTTGTTGGTTTTCATCATGATCACATGATTTTTTCAGAGGTCAAAATAGCTATTGAAGGTAATGCATTTGCTCCTCTCCAGCTATCTCCTCTTTTATACTACTATATGATCATAATTCCATGCTTTTAGAAGGTCATTGAAGAATATGGCCATTGCCATTCGCTTGGGATAATTTCTCATGCATCTAGTGGTTTTGATCTCACCTCTCATGGTTCGAAGGAGATCTCAAGAAACCATGATTCAAGTCTTGTATCTAAATTGGGTTCTAAGCAATTACTGCTTGGGATAATTTCTCATGCATATGATAGTTTTGATCTCACCCCTGCTGGTTCAAAGGAGATCTCAAGAAACTGTTTTTTAAGTCTTAAATTTGATTTTGATTTCAAGCAAACATGTAATAGTTATTTTTGGCATAATATCACCCATGGTGGTTCGAAGGAGAAGACGAAATACTATATGCACTTTCACATATTTGATCCTACCTCAGCTGATTCGAGTCACAGGTTCAAGGATCATTCTCATACTGTTGGATTTGTTCTCATCACATTCGATCTGAAGAAAAAGTAAAAGCACATGATTTTTGAGCATGATCCACTTCTTCCCAAGAAGAAGATACCTCCAGACATATGATGTAATGAACCTTTTTCAAAATTTTATTAAAATGCCAAATTTTCCACTTTTTCCCCAATTTCGACCTTTGACTAGTTTTACTGTTTTGACCTCCAAATCAACCCAAATGCTCCCAAATATTCTGTAGGAGTGTATGAATGGTATTTAGAATTGAATATTAAGTTCAGGGATGTTTTATGGCCCTCCAAATACTACTGAAAACTTGATTTGTATTCTGATCAATATATGTAATTTTGACTAGTAATTTGTGCATCAAATCCCCCCGGGTAACACTGCAAATGGCCTTCCAAATGCCTCCAAACTCACACAAATTTATGAACAGAGGTATGTAATGTGTTAATTATGTGATTAAGGTCTCATATTAACCATTAATTGATTTTTACTACTGTTCTAACTCTCTCACATTCAACAACAAAAACCCCCAATTCGACCCTTGGGGAAATGGCACTATTTCACCTCTCAATACAAACAAACTGAGTAAAAATGATTCAAATGCTCAAGTACAGTACATGAAACTTGTAGAATATATCCATGGTAGTATATGAATCACAAATATATCAGAGAATCATCCATCCATTCGAAAAAATCAACCTTATAGTGTCATACATCAAAGCATTGGGGAAATGGACATTGTTTGCTCATTAATCAATAATTTTGCATACAATCAATGGGTATTTCGACCTGAGAGTATCTGAATATGAATAATAGAGGATATGAATCTATTACAATCAGAAAAATATCATATGAATCTCTTCCAATGAGTGCAAGATCTCACCCAAAGCGCAATCCCTCAAGGAGCCCGAATATGCCTTCAAAATTGGAAATGGTGGAGAGAAAGTGCTACACTAAACCAAACCATGAAACTTCCTGTAACTTCTACTTGCAAATAAAACTCCATTAAATCACCATGAAAGACCTGAGTGGCCTCTCCAAACACCAACTTGGATGGGAATCTTTCACCCTCGAAATTGGCTAAGGCAAGAAACTAGTCATCCACTAGTTCTCTCTTCACAAATGCAATTCTTCTCAAATCATCAAAAGCCATTCTCATACTTGATTTCAACATTTTATAACAAAAATTATCCTTCAAGGGGTCAAAATCCTCTCAATAGATTCAATAAATTTCCATTTAGAAAATATTCCTCATTTGCCACTTGTCTCCTAGTTCCAACCTTCCATCTTCTCCCAAATTCGAATTTGAGTCTCTTTAGCTTCCCCCAACTCCAGGAGCGCCTTCCTTGAGCCTATTTTTGGGGCTGACATGTCATAATGGTCAGGTGTAAGAAGTCAGGTTTGAATTTTTTCATAAATGTCATAGATGCTTCATTATTGTTGTCATAAAACTAGGGAATCTAGCCCAAGTGTCCACTAGTCTCCAATTTGACTCTTCCTCTCCCATGGAGGTTACTATTCCATCCCATTTCGACCTAATATGATCAATTCCATGTGTTATGACTTACCAAATCACCCAAGAGTGTTCACCTTCCCATTAATTCGAATTGGCAAGAGAGAGCTGCCATGTGTCATTGAAAAATCAAGCTAGTGTGGGTCCCACCACCTCCATATGTCTCCAAAACCACTTGCCACTTAGAATTTCTCCTGAATTTATTTATTCACCATATTTATTAAATACTTAAACCCTTCTAATGTCTAAATACCATTTATTATCTTCCTTATTACCATCCCACATGTGCCCATCTAACCTAAGAAACTAGTAGGATTGATGGGATTGTCTTATTATGCACTTATTTGAATGGGGACATTACATATGACCAAGCATCACACCTGCTTGAGTTTGTAGCATTTAATTTTTGTGTGTGCCTTACAGTCTATTTTTTGAGGAGGGGGTATGTTTCCCATGAAATTTTCCCACTTCCTTGGTTTATTGACTGTTGTTATTCATTGTATTGGGTGACCTTTGGTCTTAGTTACCAGGGCCTAGGATGGATTAATAGGGGGTGTTAGGATATTCCTATACTCCATCCTAGTCCCACCAGTATTTTGATCATTTACGTTTTCAGTCATGCATGCACTTTTAGGGTTTGCATGCATTCTAGGGTTTGCATGCATCCCAGTCATCAGTACAGCACCTAGCCCTCAGTTAGCCAGCCCCCAGGAGCTTCTCACTATTCATTTTTAGCACTCGAGTTGCTTAATGCGCCCTTATTCCTTGATTTTAGGAAAAAAATCGCCCTTCTTCACCTACCAGTCCAATTGTCTTCAGTTTATACTCAGTTACACTTAGTTACACTCAGTTACACTGAGTTACACTGAGTTACACTGAGTTACACTTACCAGAGTTAGTTTGATTGATGGTTGACAGTTACTTGAGAATTGATGACTCCACTGATGATGATGAAGACTTCTAGTTGTGCTCCGATGATCACGAGGACACCTAGTTGTGCTCCGATGACACTCTATTGATCTTATGATCACTCTGAGAGGCTAATTTGAATTGCCACCTTAGGAATTCGAATCCTCTCTACCATTGTACTATTTATTTGTCCATACTTTGATTAATTAATTAGTGTGTGTGAAGTATTATTGCTTCTATCTGAGTTCTACTGTACCATATTATTCTGTTGCTCATTATACTGTATTGTTCACTCTTCTTCTATTTTACTGCTTAATCATAATTACTCTTGTGAGGTATACATCATCTCTTAGATCTGCTGTGAGGATTTTCACAGTTACACCACAAAGACTGGGCAGATAGGCTTCCAGAAGCCTTGTGGTCTTATAGAATAACTTGGAGGAATACCACTGGCCACACACCTTATGAACTTGTTTATGGTAAACAAGTTCTTCTACCCATTGAATTTCAAGTCAAAACCTTTTGTATGGCTACACAATTAGGGATGGATCTAGAAGAAGCAAAGATACAACGAATCCTATAGATAAATGAATTAGACGAGATTAGACAAGATGCTGTTCAATGCACAATTTTAATACAAAACCAACGCAAAAGGTGGCATGATAAATACATTAAACAAAAACTATTCAAAACTGAAGACTGGGCATTACTTTTTGATTCAAGATACAAAAAATTTAAAGGTACATTAACTACTCATTGGATGGGTCCATATGAAATTGTTACAGCTTTTGATAATGGATCTGTTAAGATTAAGACTATTGATGATTCACAAATTTCCTTTGTTGTAAATAGACATAGACTTAGACTTTATCATCAACCAATATCTAAACAAGATTTTGTGCAGAATGCCTTACAACATGAGGAGATGGAGTTGGTAGAAGAGGAAGTCATTCCTCCTTCTCCTGGTTCTTGAATTATTTTGGGTTATATTCATTTGTATATATGTAAATATATTTTTGTATTTTTTAAATAAATGAGAGTAATTTCTAACAGTTGATTGCATCTATATAGGAAATTCACTCTTATGATCAAGTTATGGATTTTTTTTAATTAAAACAGGAAGACTTTTTCCCTTTTCGCTAATTTTAATAAGATTTCATATGACTTTTCTTTGTACATATGTCTTTGTTTTGAGAATAAATTTGAATCATCTAACAAGTGGTTTTGCAGTTTGATTACAAGAACCTTATCTCTATAAGCAGCTCATGAAATATTATCTAAAAAAGGGAAGTGCTCTAAAAAACTCATAATGCATCTTAACTCCTTCTCTTTCGATTATTGTTGAAAATTGAAAATTTATAGTGAAAAGTAAAGTGTTCTTTATATCATTTCTAACCACTTTCGCCTATGTCTCTTTTTTATTAATTTCATTTTTATGCTTTTATATATGGTATTTGATTCAGACATGCACATTTTTTATTTATCATTAGAACAGTTTCTTAAGACCTACTTTAATCATCATGTTTTTCAAAAGTTCTATCTTACACCTATGGACTACTAGTTCACCCCAGACTCATTATCAAAACTTGTCTCTTAAGCACTTTTAAAAAGGTAGCCCAAGAGTAAGTGATATTTCTACTTGTGGGGAACATTACTGATCTTTTATGAAGAAGATAGACTGAGAGGTCAAAGAACAACTTTAGGTTATTATCTTTTGACATGATATATAATCCAGGCCATTATAAATAAAGTTACTCATAAGGTCCGCTCTAAAAATTTGAATTATGTGTTTAGCAAGCTTAGCATACTCTAGTGCCAACCGAATTCCTCATACTAAAAATAATTATACGAAGCAAACTCGCCAGGGTACTGAATAGACTTGCTGGAAGCGGGTCCATGCTAAGTAAAATATTAAACAAGGAAGCTCGGTAAATGCAAGTAAACCCGTTGGGGTATTGAACAGGCTCACTGGCAGTGGGGCTATGCTTGCATAGTACCAAGATAAACCCACCGGGGTACTGAACGGGCCTACTGGCAGTGGGGCAATATCAGGTAACAAAGGTTTGGTTAATGCATCACTATGCACATGGCTCATCAAAAAAAAAAACTGAGTATACAAATACATGTTTAGGCCAAATTATTTATACTGTCATTAGAGAATGGCTGTAAGTTGGACTTGGACCCTGTCATCTAATTCAAACAATACCTAGGATATGATTATCCTAGAAACGAGACCCATAACTATAGAAATCTCACAAACTCCAGGGTGAACTTTATCTATATTCTTTGGATGACAAGAGATCTTTAAAATGAGTCATGGATGACTGGTTTTCCTATGGCATTTTTGTATCAATTGTACTATCACTATTCATATGGTCTTCCTAAGCACTGCTATTTTTTTTTATGAATGTACATATCTGAATCATCTCCATTTATTAGTTAGTATTTCTTTTTTCTTACGAAAAATAATAACAACATTTCGGAGCTATTGGCTAAACTATTAGTTGAAAATATTTGAATATTAATCAGTTTTTCTTTGATGGATTGAGGACACGCCATATTTTTGGTTTGGGGGAGGTTCAGAACTGTTTTTACTTTCTGAATATTTATAAAAATTTCATTTATCTCTGACAAAATGATAGGTGTTTTTCAGGAATAATGCAAGTAGCAGAAGATTGTTTTGATCCATGATACATAAATAGGAGCACGACTAAAGTTTCAGAAAAGCAAGCTTACACCATCCTTTTGTGTGCTGAAAGCTCTGCATAATCAGCAGTACTCAGATCCAACACAACACATTTTTGTACAGAAGGTCCATATGGAGGATCAAATGAAGGGTCGAATGACGATCCGAATGAAGTGACGAATGAGAAAAATGAACGACGATCTGAATGAAGTACCGAATGAAATCATAGCTTATAACAACACCATTAAGTGTGTTAAGGGATCTAATTTTTGAATTCTGCTAGTAAAATCCAATTGAATAACCATACCAGGGATCAATCAAATATCATCTCTGCAATCGATCTCATTCCTTTGCTCATTTCTACTTCATCAAATGAATCGGTTAATCATGCATTATTGCGATTTTCAGAATCATGTTATGGCTATGGTTTTAAATCTTCATTAAGTTATATGCATGCGATCTATCATTGTATTAATTAAAAGTCATCATTTTCTCTTATGCTACTTATCCTTAATATCTCATGATGAACATTACATTCAAACTATCCAAAGTTTACTTTGGACATGGTTGAATATATCATAACCATACGAATTCACCAATGCACGGATTCTCATGATGGCACACGATTCAATATTTTTGCATGATAGCATGATCATTCGAGTGTGCTAAATCCCTGCTTCACGATAATTTAACCATTCGAACGGATCGCGATTTAAAACAACGTTTGCATGAATTTTGCTTCATTCTACTTGCCCTTATCTTTCTTGAGTCTATCAAGCCGCGTCTCTTGCAATTTCTTGCACCCCCTGTACCTCTTGCATCCATCCACCTCTGCTTAACAATGTCGATCCGTTACGAGCCTGGCAGCTACCAGGATTTGCTCTGCATTCCTGAATTCAATGCATGCCATGAAGTGTTTCTTCGAGTGGGATGGAGTTCGTTCCTTCATCTTCTAGACGACCATGATGACGAGATTTCACTTCTATTTGCCAAAGGATTTGATGGAAAAGTGGCTAAGGTTGGACATCTCACCTTTCCTGTAATAGAGGAGTCTATTGCATTGGTCAGGAAACTTCCCAGGGAGGGTGCCTATTGGCACAGACATCTTTTCCTTCCGCGGACAGCTCACAAATTTTCTCTCAAATCTGAATACCAACATGTTGCAGGCACAAAAGGGTTCCACCGGGAGTGGGTTAAGCTTGGATATCTCGAGCCCTTGATTTTTATCATCCGATTGATCACCTGTGAAGGTACGTACACCATTTTCAAATCCTGACATTTCCGATTATTGGCACATTTCGTTAATAATCAGGCCCTAAATTTCCCATTTTATTTTCTAAAGAGCCTAGAAAATATGTCTAGCCAGGTTAGGAAAAATGTAGTTAACCCTGCTAGCAGTTTATACTATCATTGTCTCATAAAAATCATGATCACCCACCAGTTGAAGGAAAAGGAGCAAACGTGGGATAGCTTTTTGTTTGAAACACTAAACCCCCATCTGGTCAAGAAGTCCCTTGTTAAATCCTCTGCCTCTTGCAAGCGTCACCGATTTCAAAACCGTGCAGATGAGCCCATTCAAACCCCTGCCCAAGCAAATAGGGATACCAAGTCTGTACAATTTAGTGAGGGTGCCTCAGGAGAAATGCACCTTGTTCACTCATTGTTATACCTCCATATTTCACAGTGTCGCATCTTCACCATAAAAATAGCTGACGACACTTCCCCTACTGCTTAAAACACCCATAAGAGAAAAATGATGAGTGATCCTTGGAGACAAACCTATTCTGTCAAGAATCAACCTAGTTGAGACTTCATATACCTACACTACCGCGCCTCGCTCTATATTAGGTGCGAGGTAGTCCACACTACCGCGCTATGCTCTTTCTGTGACACGCAGTACTACCGCGTTATGCTCTGTTTGAGAGGCGCGGTACTCCCTTTTTAGCCTTTTTGCTATGGCTTGTGGGATCTTGATCTTCGAGAGATTTTTGAGGATTGGTGTCCCTGATTCGATCCTAACTTACTTTTGGTGATTAGTAGGCCTGATCCACTAAACTCTCCCAATATCCAACCTTTCTATCTTGTTGGTTAACCCTACTACACACTATAAGAGAGAGACATTCCATGAGCAAAAGGGAGGACTCTTGGAGACATCAAACTTATGATCTTGAATCTTTGTGGAGATAGCTAGAGGAGGAAGCACTTGGAGCTGGAAGTTGGCTTGGATATCAAGCAACCATTGTAAGTGACTTCAAGTTGGTAATAGAACATAACTTGTCTTGTTTCCCAAATCACATGTGTTGATTTTGTTTCAATTATATGATTTGTATCTGTTATCGATTTAGATCCTAACTCACATTTCAAGTTGCTAGAGAATTGTATATGCTTGTATCTTGGTTTCATTTTAACAGGTTCATTCGCGAGGACTTGAAAATTGGAGTAACCATAAAGACAAGCAATTGGATTGAAGGTCAGTTAGATCTCTTATGTTTCTCCCAGCAGTTTAATCTTGAAGTGTCTGTTTAGATCTAGGAATTAAAGGTAGCAATTGTTAAGTTTTGTCTTAGTTTAGAGTCAGTTAAAGTCTACTTTAATCTAAGAGAATTTCTACCTATCCGTAGGGAGAAAATTCTACAACAAGAATGGCGACTCCGCTGGTTTGAACCCCATTTGATTGATTGATCTCACTTTCAGTCATTTTTTATTGTGATTCTTCTTTCTCTTCAAACCAGTATTGAATTTTGGTCTCCTTGACCTTTATTCTTGCCTCCTCTCTACATTTTTCCTCCCTCTGTGATCAATGAGTCCTCTGGGTCTGCAACAACCCTCAAAAATTCAATCTTCTTTTCAAAAGTTGCATTTTTCCATCCTTTGCAACAGTACCGTGCTCCCACCACTGCCTACAGAACGGTAGTACCACGTATCCAGCACTCTTACCAGAGCGGTAGTATACCAGTACCGTGCTCTAGTCTGTTCCTGCCACGCGGTAGTGTCTGCATATTTTCAATTTTTTCTTCCCTGCTTGGTTTCGTGAGTCATTTTTGATTTTCTCTGCCTTAGTTGGTGTTTTCTCTTGCCTATTACTATCCTGTTCATTACACAGTCTTTGTGGTCTGTTTAATTATCTTGTGAGCTTGATTATTTTGTGAGTTAGTGGCATTATTTGCACATTGGGTCACCCCTTCAGTCTGATTGCATTGGCTTGATCTTCTCATCACAACCAAACCATTACTACTATTCTTTTTTACTGGATCGTGTATCTTTCATAATCACATTGTTTCCATTATTATCATTAAAATCTATATTGAAAATTATCATTGGAGAACATTTGTGTTGTTTGGATTGAAATGGTCTAGCAGTATCATTGTGCATTAGGAAGTGAACCATTTAAATTTGCCACAGAAATTCTCATTTTTTGAAGCATCCTAGTTGCAAGATCAGTGAATTGGAAAGAAGTGTTTATTTCAATTTGCCTTTACTTACAAAAAGAAAACAATTTTTTTTTTTTTTGAAGTGGTTTTTAATAGCTTATGAAATTTGCATGCATTTATGATTGAAGAACTCTCTCTCTTCCATAGCTAGTTTTCATCAAATACAAGGCTTATTTCGATTCATTCTCACTTGCATGGTTTGGGTCGTCACAACACCACCAAGTTTCACGTCCATTTACCCGATTGAGTAATACAACCACTAAAATTAATCTCCCTAACTAAACCAACATTAACCTCACTTGAGGAAATCAAAAGAATTTGGTATTTAGGTAGGACACCGGGGATAGGCATCAAAATACTTCCCCCTTGTCATTTTCATCTGAGACATAGTTGTTGTCCTCTAGGGAACTAAAATCCTCTAGTATTTATTGACACGGTCACAACCAGTTTATGGAGGGGCCTCCTGACTGTTTTTAACTTTCAGGGGTTAAACCGCAGCGAGATTGAGAACCGAACGGACTCTGTGGAATGCCGCACTCCACTTATCCCTAAGGAAACATCGATCATTGTCTTCCTTGTAATTCATAGTAATGCAAGGGTGATAAGGTAGAAGTGCTGAAAACCTTTTCCAACGTGTCATGAACGAGGTAACTTAGTGACTTTTCTACTAGGGCTCTTTTACCCAGGATCCCTTTCGGTAGAGGGATATCCTTCTCATATTGGTCTCTCACGTTGTATTGTTCGACTTGGATTTCATCACCTTGCGAAGGATACAACTTGTTGAGGTCTCCAGCTCTTAGTTAGGAGTTTGCTTGTTATCTCATCTTTATAGAAGGTCATTTTTTCTTTTTAGTGACTACTTGTTGGCATTCTGGCCATTATTTTTCTTAGCTCACTTACTGCGACACCGGTCTTAGTATAGATTTTAGAGCTTGTTTTTTTGGCCTGCGAGCCTTTCTTTTTCTAGCTCCTCTTTTGCACACTCGGCTGCATTAGAGTTTTTGAGTTCTTTGTTACGAGACTGCCCCCAGATTCCATATTCCTGCCATTATGTCAGAACCACCACGGAGATCACGACGAGTACAGGGCAGAAGCCCTCCACCACCACCACCGCCACGAACCTCTGGTCCACCTGCATCACGTATTCCCGCTCCTCCTGGCCACGGTGCTGGTCGAGGGAACATTCCACTGCCGATACGCACTACATCTTCAGTTCTGTCTGTAACCGTTACTCACAGCACAGTCTTAGAATCTCTTGCAGTCTCTGCAACCACTAGTATATCCGAGATTCCCACTGTCACTTCACCCACTGTTATTCCAGATATATCTGCCACAGTGGACAACATTACAGCGGCTGAATCTAGTACAGCCCAAAATACTAGACCAGAGGCCATCCTCCTACCTGATGTCAACACCTCCCTTCCACTAGAAACTTTCCATGATGACACATATAGATCTGTTGGCACCACTGAAGGATCCGACCAGGATATATCTGGCTTGATTTTAGTCTCGGGCGGGTACGTAGAAATTATTGAAGACACTCAACTTCCTGATACACCTTTTGAACCTGACTATGGATTTATCACTTCCCAGGTAGAGCTTCTGCCTGTTATTACCGCGCCATCCAGCGTTCATCCACAGGAAACCAGTTCTTCCAGCAACGTACCTCATACCATATCTCTCCCCAACCTCCCTCCAGGACATGAGATCATGGCCTCCATTCAGTCTAGTATGGTTAGTCTAGCAAATTCCCCGTTAGCGTCAGCACAGTTTAAACGGGACACAGAGAAAATGGTCTCGACGGCTTCCAGATATCCCTCTGTCACTCGTCCTCCTGACTATCGGGATCCCAACATCCCATCTAGCACAGAGTTTCATCACTCCTATGCAGACGGCACCGGACTTTCAGACGTTACTATACCTATGTTCCCGCTGGACCCCGAAAACCCTTTTCAGGACATGATCCCGGACCCAGTCTTCGATGGTCCTCCTATCGTTGAACATGCCGTGGAAGATACCCCCGATACCCCTCGGTTAAATTCCCTACGTTTGCTGCCATCACCCATGTTTGGTGCACATTCTATGAGGGATAACCCAGTTTTTTCTCCGTCCTCACCTGTCAGATATGGAAGACCCCCTCCACAAATCGACACTTTTGGCGCCGTTGGCCAATCGACACTATCGTATTTGGCTAGTGTCGGAAGAACACCAAGTCATACTGCTGGATCATCCATTTTGACCGGAGGTTTACCTTCGACCACTATCTACACTATCTCAGGAGGTGGACAACCGACTGCCATGATCCCCAACTCCAACAACCAAAATCCTCCTGGCGGGCCATCAACCCAACATACTGGAGGACAATCCTTTGTTGGGGACCCCGTTCCCAGTTAACAACCTCCTCCTATAGGGCCATCCAACCCATCTGCTGGAGGGAAACCCATCGGCACCATCCAACAACCCTCCCAACCAACAACATCTGCTCAGTATGGTATGTACAACACACCTGGTAGTGGACAACCTTATACCGGTTTTCCAACCGGGCCTCATCTTCAACATCCCTCGTCGGGTATGCTTCCTTCTTGGGAACCTCAAATCCCACAAAGTGGGGGGTACTCATTATTTGGAAACTGGAACCCAGCTGGGGGGCAATCTCAGATTCCCCCCAACTTGAACTCCGACTTCCCCTATCCTTCGGCTGCTACAACTCCATGGAACCCATCCCTTCAATTTCCACACGTTCATCAAGGAGGAACGAACATTCCATGGACACCACTGTCGCAGCCACCCCCCAACCCTACTATGGGAAACCCTCCACTTACTCAATATAGTGGTAACATTCCTGGAAAACAACAACTCTAGGGAACTTTTCCCCAATCAGGAGCAGCAACCATTCCCGGGTTACAGCAACCCCAGGGTACCATACGTACCATCCCCACTCAGCAGAACATCACTCAACCGGTTAACCAGATGGCCTACTACCCACAGAACTTCCAGCAGTACCCCGCGGGTAACACATATGGGTATAACACTCAACAGTATACTATGCAGGGCCCCCCAAGTTTCTCTGCACCATACAGTTATTACTCATACCCGCAGACTAATCGTCAACTTCCCTTTTTGGCCACGCTAGACTTACCTGATTTGTCGAGGCTCATTAACGATCCCATATGGCATGAACCTCACTGGCCACCCATTCCAGCCAAACTTCCATCGGACATTCCTAAGTTCGATGCTAAGCTTGGGGAAGACCCCAAGAACCACGTAATGACCTTCCATCTTTGGTGTTCATCCAACTCCTTGATGGATGATTCCATTCGACTACGGCTCTTCCAGCGTACGCTTACCGGCACAACAAAAAAATGGTACATCGAGTTGCCACAACACTCTTTCCATGATTTCAACACCTTAGCTATGCAGTTTTTGACCCATTTCCAGCTCCCCATCCGGTATGAGACTAGAACAGAACTGTTAACCTCGCTGCATCAAACCACTTCTACGCACATTTCGGATCACATCGATGAGTGGCGTCGATGCCATAGGATAATCAAGGCACCCATTCCGGATCAGCTACTTGCTGATTGGTTCATGAAGCCATTTCTGCCTCCCATAGCAAGGGATATCGCTATGCACGGGCCGGTCACAGAAGAACAATCCATCTCGGCAGCTCAGTACATGGATTTGGTATATACCCAATTTGGCACTTTACATGAACTTCTTCCCCATGCCGCCTGCATTACCACTGATCCAACGAAACCTGCCACTGAACCCCCCATTGATGGTATTGTCGGTTCAGTCAAGGCCTAGCCTACTACCAACTCGACGGGGAAAAAAGATTTTGCTTCCCCCGCTCTCCCTCAGGCTGCTCCAAAAGCTACTACTTCTCCTACTATATCCTCTGAAGTGAACGCAGTTCAATCTACGTCATAACCATCCGGAGGAAAGAAGAAGAAAAATCGTGGTAAATCCAAGAAGAACTAGCAGGAGAATCCCAAGCCACAACCCACCCACAACGACCCGAAACCACATTGAAAGGCTAAGTTTCCCTGCCTAATTTGTCAAGACGATCACTACACGCATGACTGTCCCTACAAGGATGAAGTCAACAAATTTGTTAAAGGATCCTCTTGCCCGGAAGTGTTAACTGACCCTTTCCCTCAACAGCAACAGCAGATGGTTTCCCAAGAAACCCCACAGGGGGGCAACTCGAGCAACCCAACTCACGGAGATACGTCGGCAAATCGCGAAATCTTGATGATGAGTAATGAAGAGATTCATATAACCACTCGTTCAAAGACATATGAGAACCCTCCAAGTTTAAACAAACAGTCAGAGATAGCCAAAGGAAAATCTCCTGTTGAAGATCCGACTCTTACCCCTCCCCCTACCAGCCATCTCAATATCAAGAGACCGCTTACGGACACAGTGCTATGCCCACCCAAGGGAACCATACGAAAGGTGACATTTAATCCCAATGCGCGAGCTGCCCAAAACTACAACATTGTTGAGGATTTAGCTCAAGCACCTTGCGCCATGTCGACTCTCGAGGTTCTTCAACACTGCCCTACGCAGCGTAGAACCTTGCTTTCAGCATTGGGGGCAATGGACCCAGATACTTCAAATACTATCATGTTTAACTTGGAGCATGCCAAACCTCGGCTTTCTCACCAGTTAGCCTTACAGGTTCATACAAAAATCCGTGAAAATAGCATCCATCGCACTGTTTTAGATGAAGGTGCCTCCACGTCGATCATGTCTTTGAATTGTTGGAGAGCCTTAGGCTCACTCGAAGTCACGATGTCTCCCACTACTCTCAGGGCATTTGATGGACACGGTTTTCAACCTTATGGACTCATTCCCTCAATTGGTGTTGAAATGGGGGGCAAAACGGTATCCGTACACATTGAAGTCGTGGATGCACCATTAGATTACAATCTTCTACTTGGTCAGAACTGGTTTTACGCCATGACCGCCATAGCATCTACTGTCTTCCGGATTGTGCAATTTCCTCATGAAGGGAAAATTGTCACCATTGATCAACTTGATTACTGTATCCCAGACTCTCATCCGAACTCCGCCAACACCGTCCCATTATTGGATCAGCCTCGGTACTGGTTCCAAGACATTGGCATTGGTCTTATGAAGGATTCTTCCCTTATTGGAGTTTTTCCAGAGCTGGGGACCCATTTTCAACCAGTCAACATGATTTCATCAAATGTCACCCCTTCCAATGATTCATGGGTGATTCTGAGTCCCGCTGAGATTGAAAACTATGGCAACTCCATGCCTTTGAATAGAAACCTCGCAGCGTACGAAGCGATCCAATCAGCCACCGATTGGGTCGACTGTTCTACCCATCACACCGTGGCACAGCTCTCGTCTGAGACTCATTTATCCCCACCACTTATTGATCCTCTCAATTTGATTTTTCCCACTGACGAATCAATTATGGAGGTTATGTGCGGTGATGAGCCACCATGGGGAGATTTTCATCATCGATCTTCATTCCCCACCATTCAGACGCTTGAGCCCGATACAAAACCCAGTCCTTCACTTGGGATGGTTCAAACCAAGTTTCCCACTTCCCTCGACGAAGTATTTTCCGAAGGAAACTTGGATAACCTTATGGAAACCACTCCCATAGATATTTCAGTGAAGCCTGGTATCGTGGAAAACATACATATTGGCAAAACATGCACTCCCCTCGAAATGGAGTTCTACACTGCCTACTTCAAAACCTTCCGCGATGTTTTTGTTTAGAGTTATGAAGAAATTCCAGGAATAGATCCCTCGATTGTGATCCATGAAATTCCAACCTTCCCTGGCACCCGACTTGTTTGGCAGAAACTTCGACCCGTCCATCCTCGTAAGGCAGCCGCTATTAAAGTAGAAGTTGAAAAACTTTTGCGTGCTAGTTTTATCTATCCTGTCCCATTGACATAATGGGTATCTAACATCGTTCTCGTAGCCAAGAAACAGGGAACGATTAGAGTCTGTGTCGATTACCGTGACTTGAACAAAGCTTGTCCAAAGGACAACTACCCAACTCCGTTCATCGACCAGATCATCGATAACTGCGTCGGGAGTGTCATCTTTTCATTTATGGATGGATTTTCTGGCTATAATCAGATCGATATCCTCCCAGCCGACCAACATAAAACAACCTTTATCTGCCCTTGGGGGATTTTTGCATATCGAAAGTTACCTTTTGGCCTTAAAAATGCCGGGGAAACTTTCTAACGGGCGATGTTGTACGCATTTCACGATATCAAACATATTGTAGAACCATATCTTGATGATCTTCCCGCTCATTCTCAGACCCGGGATGACCATCCTAATCATTTAGGTGCCATTTTCGAAAGGTGCCGTCGCTACAATATCCGTTTGAATCCACATAAGTGCGTCTTTTGCCTAGAAGCCGGAAAATTTTTGGGATTCATAATCTCCAAAAGCGGGATACGCTTAGATCCTGCGAAGTTAGAAGCCATCTTAGCCCTGCCTTCCCCTACGAACATTCCAGAAATTCAAAGTTTGCAAGGGCATGCAAACTTTCTACACCGTTTCATCTGTAACCTTTCCGAGATAACAAAAAGCTATATGAGGCTTCTCAAGAAGAACACTCCCTTCATCTGGGACGACGAATCCCAACGTTCCTTTGATAATCTAAAGGTGGCCTTAACTAAAGATCCTGTGATCCAACCCCCCGATTACACACGGGATTACATTCTTTATCTCGCAGCTTCGACTTCCACCATCGGTATGGTGCTAGTCCAGGAAGACCATAACGGCATAGAACATGTGGTATACTATCTTAGTAAGAGTCTTCTCGACTTCGAAACTCGTTATTCACATGTTGAAAAACTGGCTCTGGCAACAGTTTTCGCTGTTTAGAGGTTTCATCATTACATTCTACTTCACCGGACCACTGTTATAGCCGATTTCAATCCAATGTATTATATCCTCATGCATCAAGTGCTTGGGGGAAAATATTCTCATTGGATCGTCATCCTACAAGAGTTTGACTTGGAATTTTTCAAATCCAAGTCCAAGAAGTCTTTGGTCTTTGCTGAGTTGATTTGTAACTTGCCCTGTGCTACCGAGCAATCCGAGCACATCGATTCTCTTCCTGATGAATTGTTGTTCCTCATTAGCACGTTTGATCCGTGGTACGAGGATATTTTATTATATCTCCAAACCCAACGTTTCCGCCCCGACCTCACTCGCGATGAACGTTGACGCATCCTACATCACGCCAAGTACTACCTCATAGTCAATGATACCCTCTATCGACGTGGTGTCGACACTGTTCTTCGACGCTGTTTGACTCTAGATGAGGTGGAACGCGTTCTTAATGACTGCCACGCTGGAGCATGTGGTGGTCATCTCTCTGGGATGGCTACGGCCTAGAAAATACTGCGAGCATGATATTTCCGGCCCTTGATTTTCAAAGACTGCATTGAAACGGTCAAGAAATGTCCACCATGTCAATTCTTTCATAATAAAACACGCTCGCACCCTACTCCACTCCATCCTGTTATTGCCGTCGGCCCCTTTTCCAAATGGGGCATAGATTTCATGCATTGTAAGCCCACTTCAACCGGGCGGCATAGCTATGTCATAGTAGCTGTTGACTATTTCACAAAAAGGGCTGAAGCGACGCCTACTTATGCTGAGGATGGAAAAACAGCAGCACAATTCATATTCAATCACATTATAACTAGATTTGGTGTCCCACAATCCATTGTGACCGATCATGGCTCCCACTTCAGGAACCATATGATTGAGGAACTAAGTGCCAAGTTGGGTTTTCGCCATGAAAACTCAACCCCATACTACCCACAATCTAATGGCCAAGTTGAAGCCATAAACAAAGTTCTGAAACGAATGATTTAGCGTATTGTGGGTACTCATAAATCCAACTGGCACTCAACTCTATTTTCAGCACTATGGGCATACCGAACCTCAGTAAAAAGTGCTACTGGGTTTACACCATTCCAACTGGTGTATGGCCTGGAGGCCATTTTACCGATTGAATGTGAAATTCCATCACTTAAGATAGCCATAGAGCTACTTCCCCACACCACTTTCGAAGAGGAATGGTTTCTATACCTAGCCAAGCTAGATGAAACCCGCCGCGATGCTGCTTTAGCAAACGAAGCTAATAAAAACCGTGTCAAAGCACAGTATGACAAATCCGTTCAACCTCAGATTTTCAATGAAGGAAACCTTGTACTCACATATGATCAAATGCACGATAAGCTTGGAAAAGGAAAGCTAGAATCTATGTGGTACGACCCCTTTGTTTTAAAACATGTCTTAGAAAAAGGAGCCTATGAACTCGTCAATTGTGATGGCACGCCATTGGCACGGCCCCGCAATGGGCTATACCTCAAACGCTTCTACGCATAAGGTTATCCTACGCGAGATACGTTTGTTGTACATAATGTACCTAGCTTGTTTTCACTCATCTTTTTGGTGTGCACGCACGGACCTCATATATCCATTCTTACTTTGACTTGTGATTTTGTACGCAGATGTCTGCCTACTTCGGATTCGCCGACGGTGCAAGCCAGCATACCCGGAACCTCGCTTCCGCAGCATGGGTAATCTATTCTCCCACTAGTGAGTTAGTATCTTCAGGAGCCAATTGTTTAGGCCCTGCAACCAACAATATCCCAGAGTACCATGCAGTCATTGGACTCTTGACGGAGGTTGCTTCCCTTGGAATTGACTCCCTATCAGTCTTTTTAGACTCCCAACTCGTGGTTTCTCATCTGAATCATGTTTACACAGTTCGCGATCCTATCCTACTTTGTTTATTTCGGAGGGTACGCCTCTTGGAACGATCTTTTAATTTCATTTCATATCAACACGTACCAAGGGAATTCAATTGTATAGCTGATTCATTAGCTAATTACATTTTGGATTGGCAACTTGCCCATACATAAAAACACATCACAAAAATAAACACACAAGTCATTGTAAATAAATAGGTCGTAAAAGTAGGTCCATATATATATCACTGTATATAAAAGTGTTTTTTCAAATACATAAAGTTTGTGTTTTAAAGACAAAATTTGGGACCTAATCCCATACAAAAATTTGGCTCTCAAAGCCTACATATCGTATAAATGCCGCAAAAGATAAAAGCTACCATCTAAGGAGATCTGGGGGATCTATCATGTTCCTCATCAGATTCCTCACGCTGCTGGTGATAACACACTATAGCCCGAACCACCCTACGGAGGAGTTGGCTAATACGCCTGGGCACACCTACAGTATGCCGCTAGAGATGCAAAGGGATGTCATCCACCCTCATAGCGGGGATACCGTGGGTCAAACCCTGTAGGTTCCTCTCTATCTCCTGGACCCCTCCCGCCTCATCCTCGTCTTCTTCCTCATCCGGAGCGGCTTGGTGATCAACACCACCTCAGTGTAATGGCGAGTACCCTGCCGGTCTCTGTGGTCCATGATCTGCGACATGCACACGTACATATATTAAAGTCTTTTACACATTCTTAAAAACAATAAAAATTATATATTAATATATATATATATATATATATATATATCCATGAAGGTCATACCTGAATTTTCCCAATCCTCATCTTCCGGCAGTGCTAAGTCTATGTCCTCGCGGAAGTCCACCCCTGCATAGGGATAGTCATCGATCATCACAATCTGTTCCTCGAGCCACGAGAAGAAATCCTCACCGAAAGCCAAACGCTGCGGCCCCCCAAGTCATCTTGCATATTCACTCCATCGAGCCATCCATGGTTCAGTGGGTGGACGGGGGGGGCATGGCTATCTGTGGGCGCAACAACGGCAACCTCGCCAAGAATAAGGTGACTAAGATGCTCCCATACCCAAATTGAGAATTCTCTCCAAGCCTGCACTTGTTCACTTGCTCTTTGAGGTTGGTCAATACTGCCTCACACCAGTTGAATACTGTTCCTGCCATACAATCCACTGCAAGATTCATCTGTGTACGGGACGCCTGATGGGGACCCGTGCTCCTTGCTGCACGTGTGATGGTGAACACCACGGTTTTTAAAGGAAGTTCTGCAATGTCTTTGATGACCACCTTGCCACTTTTCTTCCCCGAACCTTGACGGCAATAACGAGCAATTAAAGCATCCATGCTCGCCTCCGAGGCTGTGAACCCAGTAAAACTCACCCGGGCTCCTCTTTTTGAGAGGCCCGTGAGGAAATAAATATCCTCGAGTTCAATCTTGAGGGTGTGTTCTCCCACTCGGAAAGCCTGAATGTTAGGGTCCCACATTTGAATAATATGGGTGAGAAGTTTTTCCTACTTACGGATACCTTTGGTCTTGAAGAATTTCAACAAACCACATTCCCGCAACGCAGTCAAGGTTTCTTGGTCATCTTCGGCCAACAAATCATCCGCTTCATGCTCTCTTTCTTTCCAATGAACCATTTTGCTCCAAATAAGTTACAAACACTTGCAAAAGGTCATAGGAAACATTCAGTAATCATTTAACAACTTGATCTCAGCTAAAAATTTGAGAAAAAATAATTTTTTCATCTTAAAATTCGCCGCTATCGCGCCTGGGGGAAAATTGACTGCGCGGTACTGCACAGTACCGTGCCCATGCTTAACCTTACATCGCGGTACCGTTGCACAGTACCACGCTTCCCGATATAGCACCCGCGCGGTACTACGGAAGGCAAAAATTGCCCACTAGGGCTCACCCAAAAAAATGTTTTTCCCTACTAAAATCAAGTTATTCATACATGAAATGAAAGAGGGGCTTGCAAGCTCTTACCTGGCGTAGACGACTGTTGAAACGGTGCTCCGGATCTCTAGATATGAACTCTTGAAGTTTTTGCTCCTCAATGGGTAAAATCTCCTCTTTTGGCAAATGCACAAGTGAAATGGTAACTTTCCATATTTACCCATCCTTTATATAACTTTTTCACTTATTTCTTACTCATTATTTTTTCTTGTTAAAATAAAACCCATTTCACATTACTAATATCTGGTTTCATGAGCATTTGTTGACAGGGTCTCCTTTAAAAAAATATTCACATTGGCATTCATTTATTGTTTGACCTTCATTTTGAGCCTACTTTACCTTTTTTCGTGCTCTGGATTAAAACTTGAAAAAGATTCCAAGCGCTTTTACACCCGTGTCGTGCTTGTCAAACTTAAGTAAATGGTGTTGAGCTTAGTCACTTTACTCATGCTCGTTAAACGATGAGGAAAGTATTATCCTAGTTGTATTTTATTCTTTTTTCGGACCAGAATAATTAAAAATTACGAAAAAGACCATTGGAGTCCATAGTTAAGCTCTTTTCAGACTCCCTAAAATTGAAAAGATTGCCAAGTGATCTTGACTCTTTCACACTTGTAAAAGTATTTGAAAGGTCGTCTATTCGGTGATAGGTTACCCCTTTTTCGGCCCGTCTAGACTATTTACGAGAAAGGTATACCTCGGTCAATTTTTGGCTGGGAGAGTTCTCTCGGGAATTGTTTTACACTTTTTTGGGACCGAGGGACTAAATTTACGAAAAAGTACACTTTGGAGCCTCCTTTAAGTTTTTCAGGCTCTCTAAATGTGAAAAACTACCGAGTTTTCTTTCCTTGGACTCGTTAAAATTTGACATTGAAGGACCCACTTTGGGACGAACCCATCCTTTCTCAGGTTCGTAAAATATGTGAGATTGGACTCATCTATGAGATGAGCTATACCGAGCATCTGTTATCCTCTTCAAGCACTAAAAACAACAAAGAGGTAGTCGTCTATCATGTCGGGGGAATATGGGAAACAAGTCAAGTTTGTTTTGGCAGCTTGTCAGTCGTTACCTTTGAACATGGCATGCGCCTGTCCCTTGTCTATTTTGGGTATCTATTTTTCGTTGAGTTATGGTCATCATCCTGAGTCGTCTCTTTGGCCACGAGCCTACTCGTTCGGTGTCTATCCTCTGCTATCGATAATCCCTGCTACCAAGTCTTGTAACATGCCGTTACATGTTCAAAGGGTTGCATTGTTCAGAGTCATTCATTATGTCAGACCTCCACTGTTTCAGTACATACTACATGGTTTCATCATCCTATACTATCTTTCGTTCCGATTTCGTGTCGATGATGTGGGAATCATTATGGCCCACCTTCGGCGAGTCTATTCCCATTGACGCCAAATCACTATCAGGGAATTGGACTTAGGGATCAACCATTAGTACCTTGGTGCCTGCATACCTCAATGGCAGGTTTCCTCGTGTTCGACAGTAGGTTTACATCATTGACCTCTGATCGAACGATCTCTCGAATGCTCGACATCAACTCATTCATTTGCATTTTGTTGAGATGTACTACAGATACCTTGGGGATCATCGTCATCATTGATGATTTCCCTCGCATTTGTTAACGGTTCACATCATTGACCGGTAATCAAATGGTTTTTACCATGTTCGACTTCAACACTTTGTAATCACATGTCTAGATTCGTATCATTTGCGATTGGGTAGAAGACCCTGGGCACGCCTTTGTATCTTGATTGCATCCAGGTTGCGATGGAGATGTCCTTTGTATTGTCACACAGATCCACTTTTTGTATTGGCCGTGGCTGTGTTGTTACTGTCTCATGGATCTACGCTTGTTCATAGTAGCCATGATTTGTCTACAGTCTATATCATCTCAGTACTCACGGATCTGCAATGTATTGGTCGGCAGCCATGCTTTGAGTCAATTGTTTCCGAGCATGGGGATGCCCGCCTCGGTGGTATATCTAACATTTTTTTTTTTTTTTTTTTTTTTTCAGCTCCTTGTTGATCTCCTCGATGCTATCTCTGCACATTATTTGTAAAGTCTTTCGGCCATCAGTCCCTTCTAACCTCACACTTTAGGGGGCATCTGTTATACCTCCATATTTCACAGTGTCACATCTTCACCATAAAAATAGCTGACGACACTTCCCCTACTGCTTAAAACACCCATAAGAGAAAAATGATGAGTGATCCTTGGAGACAAACCTATTCTGTCAAGAATCAACCCAACTGAGACTTCATATACCTACAATACCGCGCCTTGCTCCAGCTTAGGTGCGCGGTAGTCCACACTACCGCGCTATGCTCTTTCTGTGACACACGATACTACCCCATTATGCGCTGTTTGAGAGGCGCGGTACTCCCTTTTTAGCCTTTTTTCCATGGCTTGTGGGATCTTGATCTTCGAGAGATTTTTGAGGACTGGTGTCCCTGATTTGATCCTAACTCACTTTCTGTGATTAGTAGGCCTGATCCACTAAACTCTCCCAAGATCCACCCTTCTCTCTTGTTGGTTAACCCTACTACACACTATAAGAGAGAGATATTCCATGAGCAAAAGGGAGGACTCTTGGAGACATCAAACTTATGATCTTGAATCTTTGTGGAGATAGATAGAGGAGGAAGCAGTTGGAGTTGGAAGTTGGCTTGGATATAAAGAAACCATTGTAAGTGACTTCAAGTTGGTAATAGAACATAACTTGTCTTGTTTCCCAAATCACATGTGTTGATTTTGTTTCAATTATATGATTTGTATCTGTTATAGATTTAGATCCTAACTCATATTTCAAGTTGCTAGAGAATCGTATATGCTTGTATCTTGGTTTCATTTTAACAGGTTCATTCATGAGGACTTGGAAATTGGAGCAACCATAAAGACAAGCAATTGGATTGAAGGTCAGTTAGATCTCTTCTGTTTCTCCCAACAGTTTAATCTTGAAGTGTCTGTTTAGATCTAGGAATTCAAGGTAGCATTTGTTAAGTTTTGTCTTAGTTTAGAGTCAGTTATAGTTTACTTTAATCTAAGAGAATTTCTACCTATCCGTAGGGAGAAAATTCTACAACACTCATCCTCTCCTGAGCCTACCCATGAGGACACAACCACGAAACCCCCATTCTTTTCACCAATACCCACAAAGTCAAGAAAGGCCAATCGTGACCAGTCTGTCGACTAGACCGTCATCCCGTCTATCAATCAGTCTGTCATTCAGCCAATGCATTCAAACAATATTGATGACCAGACGAAAAATCCTGTCCTTGAATCAGCCCTTCTTGCGTTAGCTAATATATCTTCCTGTTTGCTTGAAGATACCATTTTGGAACCTACCCCTGCACACATTGAAGATAAGGCTCTCGAAGAACAAACTACATCTGCTGATCCCGAGCCATTTGTAAAGGGATCGATCCCTTAAAAAGATCTTGAGTCTTTTGCAGAAGTGTCTACTCCAATCCATCAGACCGTGGATAGATTAACCCAAGACATAGCATAGTTAAAAATCTAGAATGAGAAGTACGTTGAGATAATATCTGGGCTTCGTGAAGAAAACAAAGAATTATGCTTACAAGTAAAGAGAATTGAAGATTTAAACGATGCCAAAACAGCTTCCAACATTTATCTCCAGTTGAAGCATGATGCCTTAAAGGATCAGTTCAAGAAGCTTAGGGCTAAATCCACTTCCTCTTCCAAGTCGAAGGAAGCTGTGTTGGCTTGGTTTTGCAACCAAGCTTAGTGCTATGGGCACCTGCTAACTAGTAGCAGCAGTTTCAATATTAAGCAAAAACAATAAACTAAATCTAAATCTAAAACTAAACTAGCATGTGCATATCATAATAAACTTTTTGAATTAAAAACAAGAACAAGAAATAGAGAAAATAACTTTGTATTGAAAATGGGGGCAAGCAAGTGCTTGCAATAATAATACCTCCAAATGATGAAGATAGTTGAGAAGCTCCAAGGGTGAGCAGCTCCAAACTCCAAAGGGTCCTTTCTCCAAGGTTGCTACAATGGCCAAAAGCTCAAGGGAGATTTTGGCAGCATGAGGATATGAAGATGGATGGATGTGAAATGAGGAGCCCCTACCACCTTTTTATAGGTTTTGGTGGTGGGGAATACCATTATGGTTTTGTGGAAACCAATGGTATTGACCAAAATGGTTTAGGTACTTTTCCCTCCTTTTTCCTTTTTTGAATAAAATTAATATTTTTATTCCCTTTTTAATATTTTTGGGAATTTTGGACTCTTTTTGAGGGTTTTTTATGCTTTTTTAGGAAAAACAATCTTTTTGAGTGGGAAAAGGGGTGTATTAAGGTCTTTTGGTGACCTTTTGTTGGCTTTAGAGGCTCAGATGGGGGAAAAAGTGGAAAAATGGGTCATGTGAATAAGGAAATGAGCTAGTGAGCACTTTTTAGGTGTTAACAGATTGCCCCCTGATGTGTGAGGGTAGGAGCTCATCGTATGGCCGACAGACATCATAGTTCTTTTGTCATTTTTCTGGGGTTTGGGGAGGAGAAGAGACCGATTGGAGACTAGATCCACGGCCCTTGGAAGCTGCAAAAAATAAACAATATTACATGGCCTCAATATGAATGAGGAATAGTCTCTGATAATGGACAAGGCAGGCATACCCATGCTCGTATCAAGACATAACAATTAGTCCCGAGAAGGGGGACCTGAAAAAATACATAAACAATCTGCTGGTACATCATAATGGTCCAGAAGGGACATCACTTTGGGATGTACTCATGATCATAACATGACAGATCTCAATAACTGATACACTGGAATAAAGCAACAACCGTTCTGAATAAGGTCTCAGAAGGGTTGATGAACTGCTGAAACTGAAGGTGTCCAACATCTGTAGGGACTCAATGACTATGAGCCATCTCTGGGAAGTAGATGTAACTGTATACTCGAGGGAGCATAAAACTGGGATACATCTGAATACTGTCGCCATGCGCAACCTGGATATCTATAGAAGAAATGTAACTGGTTGTATCCATAGGTAGACTCTCAAATGTGGAGGAGTCGGGTGGTATCCGGGGTCTTCGACTAATAACTGAACGGAGCAATACCCTATGCAAGTCTCAACGATGCGATTAAGGTATTGAAGTCGAGCATGTGAGAAACAACCATTTGGAGAGGCACTGGGGACTCTTCTCGAAATGATTCGTAGGCACTCATCATAAATGGTGATGAGTCCAAGACACAGGGACCTCTAGGTCTATCCTCTGGAATAAATTTGGTTGTCGTTGACAGAGGGAGACCAACAACTAACAAGGCAATGATGTTTCCGTGATAGGAGCGCGAGGTGTAGAACTGAAGTGTGGTAGTACTGATGGTAGGACTGACATACTTGTGGGGATGGGAAGTAACTGGGGTCATGTGGTGGGTAGACTCAAACTTCCTTTGTTCAAAGCATGATGACATGGTTGACCTGGCAGCATAGGGAACTGACTTGTAGGTGTTCGTATCATTGCTGTAAGGGACTGAAGGGTATGTATTGACTCTGGGGGGGTCAAGCTGATGGGTGCTGTCGAGGGATTCTCAGGGTGACATACTGCAGAATACTATGAACAAAGGTGACCAAAATGGGGAAGCTGCCATATGAGTAGACATGATCTGTTGTGGCACCGAGAAGCACCGTTGGGTCCTTCTTCGTAGTTTTAATGAGCTCCAAGAAGGGATAAAAGTGTGCTCTGAAATGGTACTGTCCTGTGGATTTTGTGAGCCCAGGACTGTTTGTGCTCATTGGTGCTTTCATTTTTAAGGAGTCGGAAAACGATAAGAAGACTCTGTAGTGGTTATGATTACTGTCCTGTTGGTTTTACGATCCCAGGATGGTGATTGCTTATGGTCGCTTTCATGTTTAGAGAGTCTAAAAGCGGTAAGTGGACTCCATTGGTGTTCTTTTTCGTAAGTTAGTCTCCAAAGCCCGAAAAAGCATAAAACGATGCAAAATGGAGAACTCTTCTAGCCGATGTGACTAGAGTATACCTTTTTTGTAATTAGTCTACAAGGTCCGGAAAAGGGGTAAACTTATACCAGGTAGACGCCCTTTCAGATACGTTTAGCGAGCATGAAAGGAAGCAAGGTTGCTCGGCGATCTTTTCATTGTTTTAGGAGTCAGAAAAGAGCTTAACAGAAACTCCCTAAGTGCCTTTTTCGTAAAAGGGATTGCTCGGCTCGAAAAAGGGGTAAAATTATACCGAACAAAAAAGGGATTGATGAGAGCGAGAAAAGGTCTCAAGCATTATCATGAGTGCGGAAAAATGAATCTGGTAACATAAAGATTGTCAAAAAGGGGGAACGGCCAATGTGGCATGCAAACCGAGGCGATGAGGGGTCATGGGAAAAATGCCCAAAAAAATATGGAGGTTAGAGCGAGAAATGATCTCAAGCATCATAACGAGTGTAAAAAACTGAATCCGACGATATAAGGCTCGTAAAAAATGGACAACAACCGATGTGGCACACAAACCGAGGTGACGAGGGGGCATGGGAAAAATGCCCGACAAATCTGGGCCTGAGAGCGAGAAATGATCTCAAGCATCATCACGAGCGCGAAAAACTGAATCCGACGATATAAGGCTCGTAAAAAACGGACAACGGTCGATGTGGCACGTAAACCGAGGTGACGAGGGGGCCTGGGAAAAATGCCTGACAAATCTGGGCGTGAGAGCGAGAAATGATCTCAAGCATCATCATGAGCGTGGAAAACTGAATCCGGCGATATAAGACTCGTAAAAAACGGACGACGGCCAATGTGGCACGCAAACCGAGGCGCCATGGGGGCATGGAAAAAATGCCTGACAAATCTGGGCATGAGAGCGAGAAATGATCTCAAGCATCATCACGAGCGCGAAAAACTGAATCCGGCGATATAAGACTCGTAAAAAATGGACGACGGCCGATGTGGCACGCAAACCGAGGCGACGAGGGGGCATGGAAAAAATGCCTGACAAATCTAGGCGTGAGAGCGAGAAATGATCTCAAGCATCATCACGAGCGCGGAAAACTAAATCCGGCGATATAAGACTTGTCAAAAATGGACGACGGCCGATGTGGCACGCAAACCAAGGCAACGAGGGCGTGAAAAAATGGTCAAAAAATGGACCTGGTGAAAACAGTAAAAGGAAAGAACTGTGATGAAGTTCTCGCTGTTCTGATTCCAATGGTACCAACGGTTTGAGAAACGGACGTCGTATGACACCGGAATGGTTGTTTGAAAAATGGAGGAATCTCTATAAATAGGGTGTGGGGCCCATATGATGTGTCATTGTTACGTGCGAGTTTGACAGAGCAGTCAGAGCTCTTTCTTTATTTCCGAGAGATTTCATCGTTAGTTTTTGATTCCGCGAGTTTCAGGTAACTCTATTCGCCTTAGCCTTTTCAATTATGTCATTTTTGGTTAGCGGCGGTCCCCCAAAGGCTGCGAAATTCTATGTTGGCCTTCCAACGTGGAATATCGCGGGTTTCGTCTCCTTTGCCACGATGAACATCGCGGGTTTGAGGCTGACAGTCGCGATGTTCATCGCGACTGTCAGGTTGAGAGCCGCGATGTTCATCGCGAGTTCTGGAGAGACAGTCACGATGTTCATCGCGACTGTCTGGACAATACCCGCGATGATCATCGTGGGTTTTTGTATGGAAGCCGCGATGATCATCGCGGCTTTTGGTGGAAAAGCCGCGATGGTGTTTTTTGAAAATTTTTCCCTGGTGCTAAAAAATGTTTTCTGTTTTTTGGCAAGATGTTGAGGAGACCATTGACTTCATGGCGAGAGCGGGAGATAGAAGAGGATCTGATGGAGAGGATTCAGACTGATCAGGGGGTTCGGCAGACCCTGGCGGTGAGTGGACTCTTGAAGTTCGCTCAAGTTCCACCAATGCGTTCAGTAAGACCGTTACTGAACAAGTTGGTGAGCTGGTGGGTACCTGCAGAGGGTGCTTTTGTTGTTGGAGGTGAGAGGTTGGAGATCACCCTCACAGATGTTTATTTTCTTACTGGGTTGCCTCGCTTAGGGGAGGTGGGGGATCTTCTGCCGAGGATCCCGGCAGGTATTGACATGGAGGATCTCCTGGAGAATTTCTGTGTCCCTGGGTCTATTTTGCAGAACAGCGCGCTGAGTCTGAGATCTCTGCGAGAGTGGGACATGAGGGCTGTTGGGGCATGTGTGCTGCGGGTGCTGGGTGCCGCGGCGCCACATCGTTTGTGAGGGGGACAAACGATGATGGTGGATTCGGTGTTGAGGGGGACTTATTATGCATGGGCTCAGATGTTCTTAGCTGGTGTCCGGAGAGATCTGGACAAGGCCAGCCGGGAGGGGGGAGAGTTCTTTTATGCCTCCTTTCTGTGTTCTTTTCTCTTTGAGCGGGTACTGACTTTGCGACCACGGGTTCCCATTCGTGATGGTTTGGTTAGTGAGCCGTGCATGGTGCGGTGGGGGCAGATGATGCCTCGCGGAGGTGGTGGTATCCGGGGGTTCTTCTCGCAGGAGATGTATGAGCAGTGGGAGCAGATGCCCTTGGTGATTGAGGACTATTGTTGGGGCCAAGGTCGCAGCTATAGTAAAAGCTGCGAATTTTGGGAAAAAGCACGAGTATGAAAGGAAAGTGCTAATTTTGGGACAAGCACTAAGTTTTGGGTAAGAAGGAGACGGTGCGCAGTACGGTGCCAGATGGATGATCTCAGCGCAGATCACGGACCGGAAATTGCGGAGCTCGCGCGCACGTCATCGAAGAATGAAGGTGGCTCAGCTACCATAATAAATAAGGTGATGGAGTAGAGGGCTTAGCTACCCTCATTTAAAGGCTTAGTACAGAAGTTATGGTTGCTCGGATCAAGGAGGAGCAACGGACCAGAGCATTGAAGGCGAAGGACGATCGCCCATACCCACAATCTGCGCCGGAATTCATGGAGCCTGCAGGAAGCGGCGACGTGACTGCAAGCGGCGCCTACAGTACACCTAGCCATGTGCGTGGTTAGGGTTTTTGGGAATCACTGTTGGGAAAGGCCCACAGTTTTGTAAAGGTGTGACCGTCATGGCTACCTATATAGATGAATCACTGTAATGGGTAGAGGGTTCTTCCTCCCTTCCTTCAGTTCCTCCCTTTTTGGAGAGTTAGAGAGTTAGATGCTAGACTGTTAGAGAGCCAGTCTAAAGGGATAGATCATGTGTTGATTATCCTTCACTGTAAATTCTACCTGGTGTGTAGAACTAGAGAGAGGAAATCGGATAGCCGAGGAGCTAATCCCTGAGTTGCCAGACAGTCTGTGTCGACGTCTGTGCCTTTGTAATCTCCATAGAGAGGAGACAAGCTTGAGAAAAGGGCTCCCAGCTGTGTGCGTGGAGTTTCCTGTAAGTTCTAAGGCTGCAGCTGTGTGCGCAGCATATTGTATAACTCTATCATTTTCTGGTTAATATAAAACTCCTGAGGACGTGGTTTTCCCCGAGGAGATGAGCTTCACTTATATCGCCTTGTTATAATGTTTGTCTGAATGATAACTATTTCGAGTTCAGTATTTGTGTATGCAAGACTTCTGTCTTATCTTTGTGACTGTTGAGCGAGTTGGAAAGATCCCTTGATAACTATAAAGTATCTTAAGTACTAAAGAGGTAGTAACGCGCAGTCGCTGCGGCGAGAGCAGACTGCGTTACTGCGCTAGATGCGAAGGGCGAGAAAGTGTTTCGCGCGTCGACCCAAGAAATAGTTGCCTGCTGCGTTGGAAAGGAGAAACTGCGCAGTAGACCTGCCAAGGAAGGGACCCGCGCAGCTGCGCCGAGCGGCCTGCGGGAAGGTCCGACCGCCGATTTCGCAGGAACCATTCAAGGAAAAGCTATCTCCGCGTCACCCCGGTTAAGGAAACCTGATTCCTTAACCCCCCCCATAGCCACTTCGGGTGAGACCTCGAGCTGCCACGCAGCTCGTTGCCGAGAGGGCCAGTGCGCCAAGGGGTTTTGTTGCTGCGCTTCATTAAAACCCGGGTCTGCCCAAGAAAGCAGCCAACAACTATCCATACGCTGGTATGGATTATCGAGGAGATCCTGAGATGCCGTGAGCCCAGGGACAGGCCTGGGGTTTAGATGGTAAGTTTTGTTCTCTACTATATCATGTGTTTGTAGATTTATTGACTATGGTTATAGTTAGATATGTATATGATGGTTTACTTGCATTGTGCAGATATTGGTCCTGTACCACCGGCTGATTATGTGGCTCGCAGGGGACGGGCGATGGTGGTTTCCCCCCCTCGCGCAGCGGTACCCGCCTCCACCTGGTCGAGGATTTGGGGCTCGTGGCCAAGGGGTTGGCCCTCGAGATGATGCTGTTGATGGTGTCCGAGAGACACTGGGTATGATTGTAGCAGGATTCTCAGAGGATGGGTGGAGAGATCTGGATCGGGACATCGTCGAGCGATGTTTCGAGGTGCCTCGTGAGTGACGCTCGTTGTTATTGAGAGCGGCAGTGATGGCGGCCGAGCTGAGGGATAGGGATCGGCGGGATCAGGCAGGGCCGGCGGAGGGCAGGATTCGTCTACGAGATGATCCAGCGGGGCCGGCGGAGAGGCGAGTCCGGGCTCGGCATGATCCGGCGGGACCAGCGGAGGAGGCGCCAGAGGAGCCCAGGGACCTTGATGACTAGATGATATGTACTTGCCCCCAAATGCTGATGAGCATTTGGGGAAGCACCTTTTTGTACGGCTGATGTAGTTTTTGTATATTGGGTGCTGAGGGCACCTCTGACATGTATTGACTTATATGGTGATGTATATATATATATATTTGATGTTGGTATATAGTCGTGTATGCACATGGATGCACTTGTTGTCTTTTCGTTCGCCCGTGGAGGCATGTTTGATTTTCTGTATGCCCGTGGAGGCACATGTTATGCACGTGGATGCAAAATTTTGATTTTTTGTTTATGCCCGTGGAGGCACATGTTATGCACGTGGATGCACATTTTGTTTCGGTATATGCTCGTGGAGGCACACGTTATGCACACGGATGCATTATTTGTTTATGGTATGATGTGATTAGTGTGCCAGTCTAGAATGTTGTTGGCCATATGGTCCGCTACACTATTGAGGTTCCTTGGGACATGTGTAAATGAAATTGATTCAAACTATCTAACCATTTGTTTAGTGCGCAGGAATTTTTTGAAAAGGCATGGATTGCGTACGTGGTAATCATTGTTGAGCTGGGAAACAAGGAGTTGTGAGTCCAGGAAAACGTTAAGGTGACGTATGCTCAATTGGAGAGCTGCGACCAAGAGACCAGTCACGGCGTCGTATTCAGCTTGGTTGTTGGTGGCAGCACCTAAACACACTCCGTCGATGTGGATCAACTCATGTGAAGGGGAATATATTACCCAAGCTGCGGAGGCCAGATTGGGGGACCAACGGCTTGCACCATCAGCGAAACGGACGTAGCAGAGTGGATCATGTGTGCGAACGGGATCAATGGAAGGGGCCGACCGGACAGAAGGGTATCTAGTGGAGATTGTATAAATGGCGGGGTCAAGGCCAGGCATTTCGGTATCTGACCAAGTAAAGACATCAGTGAATTCTTGGAACAGTTTTTTGTATTCTCCAATTTCATGCTCACTGTGGGAGGCTCCTAACGTAATGGTATGAAGGTCACCAGATGGGTCAGATATGTCAATGTGGATGACGGGAGAAATATTGGCCATGTTATTTTCCTGAGAGGCATCAGGAGCAGTAGGAGCCTCGAGAATCTCTTCATCATTGCGGGAGCTGTGAGTGGTTAAGTCAATTGACGAGGTTTGGGTAGTCGAAGAGATAATATAAATGGTATTAATCTCTCCGGATGAGGGTGATACGGGAGGGAAGATCTCCTCAATTGTGGGGGGCTCCATCTCAAGGTCCAAATTATTCATGTTGTAGAGAGCTGCTCTGTAATATGGGATGTCAGGACAATGATGTGAGTAGTGTCCGTAAATACCGCATATCGCACAAGGGTGGTTGGCACGCAGTGATTTGTCATGAGGCATGGGGTTTGAGTCGATTTTGAAAATCGGGATGTTGGGGTCGTCGTCAAGCATTTGCATGTGTTCCTGTAATGCGGGTAATTGTGGACATTGATGAGTTGGATGGCCTAACTCATCACACAACGAGCATTTAGGAGGAGCACGAAACACGGGGGGAGGTTTAACTGCTTTGGTTGGAGGTACCGCAGTGTATGGTTGTGGGCCTCTGCCCCTAGTGGGCCTGATGAGTGGAGGGGGATTCGTCGATGACGAAGGGGTAGTGATACCGAGAGGTGGTTGAGTAGAAGTAATAATGGGTTGCACTGGTTGTAGGATGACATTTGGTGTCGGCGGGGGCACGGGAGGTGAAATATACCACACGGGTAATCCCAATGTTAACCCAGGGAGACTAAGGGTAGCCATAACCGGAGCGCTTACTACACCTGAGGGAGGAAATAGAAAGGGGATTGTGTGGATGGGTGTAGCACCAATGTGACTAGGGACCAATGGTGGTTTAGCTAACAAGGGTGGCTGATTGTTGGGTGTTTGTGTATTGTGGGAAAGAGTACAGAGGTTAGCGACGTGTGTCTCCGGTGATGGTGGTGGAATAGATTGGATTGTAGAAGTCATCGGCGCGTCGGAGTAAAGTCCGGGTCCCACAGAGGAAACAAACGATGTAGTTGCACCACAAATAGGTTGTTCAATCATAGGGAGAACATTTTCAGGTGCGGCGGGGGCCTTGGGATCGTAATAGGTGAGTTGGTCGACCTTGACTACGCGTCCCTCATGGGGGAACATCATAGTACGGAAAACGGATGAGGCAACCGCTCGCATGGCATACATGTAGCTGCGACCAAGTAAGATGTTATAATCGAGTTGGGCATTGATGACCTCAATGTCAATGAGAACGGTTTTACCAGCCAGTTGGACGGGTACATTAGCTAATAAACAATGGGGTTGAGCCGAACGGACGTCGTAGGCTCGCAACGCAGTGGTGGACTGCTGGAGAGTAGGGGATCCCAACTTCTGCCAAACGAATGTAGACATGACGCATGTAGAGGCCCCTTCATCGATAATGCACCGATGGATGACAAGATTCCGAATGGAAACAAAAACTTGGAATGCTAATGTGGAAGGCAAGCGAGGTTCGGACTGGTCCAAATCGAATGCCATGAGTTGTGAATCATTGGGTTCAATAGCGCCAATGGCAGAGAGCAAAGTCTTGCGCTGTGAAGGATAGTTTTTTAAGACTTCTAAAGCAGACATGGCTGCAGGAGACTAGGCTAAGTCATCTACAATGTTGTAATTCGACGCAGCACGAGCATTGGGATTATTGTTGATGCGACGAAGTGGGAAGCGAGGTGCTTTAGAAGCACCATCGAGTGGAGTCGGAGGTATACGTAACGTTTGATCTGTGGGATGAACGTTAGTGTTCTTGTCGGCGGGAGGGGCTTTAGGGGTGGAGCCATATTGGTTCCGTCGGGTTTGGAGGTTGGCATCTGCGGATGACATCATCAACAAGTGGTGAGTATCTAAATCGAACATGGGTTGATCAGGAGCGGCATAAGTGATTTGTTGTGGTGGCGCGTTGCCCTGAGGGGGAGCTAACGACTGAGTGCTCACTACGCCTTGGGTTGGAAAGGGGTTTTGCAGCACCAAAGGTTGATGTTGAGGTGGTGGAGGGTTGGGTGGTGGCTGAGGAGCTGCTTGTCCTTGACGATGGGCATCGTCAGTCCAGAGTTGCCGAGCTCGCTCCAGATGTGGGCAAGCATGTGTGTAATGGCCATAGATCCCACAAATAGAACAAGGATGGTTTGTTCTGAGGTTATTGTTTTTGGGCTTCCTGGGATTACGATCCGGATTCTGGTTGGGAGGAGCGGAGTTGTTATTTTGCGGAGGATTGGGAGGTGGGGGACCTTGATGTTGTTGTTGGTTGTTTCCGCGGTTACATCCTCTTCGACGGTTTTGTTGCCCGCCCTAGTTGCACTGGTTGTTTTGGTGCTGGGGCTGGTTGTGTTGTGTGTACACTTGCCCTTGAGTAGTGGGAGGATTTTGGTTCACCGCAGGTGCGGGAGCAGGTTGTGGTGGATAATAAGCCGGTGGGGCTGGAGGTAGTCCAGTTACCTGCTGGGGTTGTTGGTAACCCTGAGCTATTGGAGGTGTTGGGCTAGCTGTCACAGCTTGCTGCGGGTAATACATTGGTTGAGGTGCGGCTGGGGGGGGGTATGCAGGTGGTGCATGACCAAAGCACTGAGGTGGACATGAGGGTCCATGGGTATGGTGGTGATGTGCCATGGGAGCATATGAACTGGTTTCTCCAGATTGAGATGTAGCCCGTGAAAGGTCGGGACCATGGCTAGGATGTGCAATGGAAAAGGGTTGGGGATGCGAGGCCATACGACCAATGACGCCATCAGCGGCATGGGATGCCCCCGACGCATCGTGTTGGGACGACTCACCCCGAGGGGCGTCTGGTATAATGGTATACAGATAACCCGATTGGGCGTAAATGAGGTCAAACTGTTGGGCTTTGAGGATGGCCTCTTCTTCAGACTGGGGTCGTTCGGATGCCACATCCTTGGCAATGAGAGGGAGGAGGGATTTGAGAAACCAATCTAAGAAGATACAGTCATCTAACTTGATTTTGCAGAGGCTTCGGCGTCGACACCACTCATGAATGTGGTCAGTGATGTGGGTGGCCGTGTTCTGTCTGCAAGACAATAAGATCTCAACTCCCACATCATAGCGGACAGGTAACTGGAAGAAATGCAGGAAGGTCGAGGCAAGGGAGGTAAAGGTGTCATGGGTCCCATGGGGCTGCTCGATATACCACTTAGATGCAGAGCCAGTGAAGGTGCGCTATAACAGACGGAGGAGGACAGAGTCGTCCACTATGGAGTTGGAGGAACACCATAGATGGAAGGACATAATATGGTTCTGGGGGTCCTCACCTGCCTTGCCCTCAAACTTAGGGATGTCGGAGGGGAGTTTGGTGGGCATGTGAGGCCACGCAGGGTCGTGTCTGATAGGATCATTGGTTAACCTGGCTAAGTCTGGTAAGTTCAGACTCGCCATGTATGGTAAGCTAGCAGATGAATGTGGCGTAGTGACTGGGACATGACTAGTCATGGTGGTATGATGTGGGGGTCCAGTAGCGCCTAAGGGTATGCTAGGTATTGAAGGTATGTGTCCTCCAATAGCTGTGGTCTGGTATGGGCCAGCGTTTCCAAGTGCAACATGGGTTACACCAGGGTTAGGAATAGCATTAGGGATTCCTGGGATATGGGTTGTGGAAATGAGAGGGGGTGTGACCCCTATGTTTGGCATACCCGTAATAGGAGGTGGTCCTGTGTTGGGCATTCCTAAAAATGGAGTGTCCCCCATATTAGGCATACCCAGGGGGGTGGTTGTTGCCATGGATGGCACCGCAGTAGAAGGGTCTGTGGATGTATCACCTATGGTGCTGGTAAAAAGTGGGTCGATTTGTGTCCCAGCCATGAGGTTGGTTGGTAATAACTCGGTAGGGTTTTCGGATTCTACCTCAAAATTATATGTGAAGTGAGGTGCGTCAGAATCGGATGACTGTCTGTTTGACCGACGATGTGTCGAGTCAAGGGATAAGGCTCGATGTCGGTGACATGGAGAGCCAAGTAGATTGAACTCTGGGAGTTCGCCCTAAAGACGACGAGAGCGTCTAAAATTATCAATGGTGAGAAATAAGTTTTTTGTGAAAAAATCTTGTGTGTAAAATGGTAATGTATAAAAAACTCAAAACCCTAATGCAACCAAGGGTGCAGGAAGGGGAGTGAAAATAAAGGCTCTCAGGCCAAAAAATCAACCTCAAAAAGGCACTTATTATAGCAGCTGTGCTATAATAAGTTGAGGGATGCAAAAAATGGTTAGAATACCAACATGCAAACAGCTCCTAGAAAAAATAGGTGCTACTAGACCAAAGGTGGATTGTATCATGCAAACACCTAACTAAAAGTATTGTGAATCAACAAACGATATTCTTTGCAAGGTGATGAAATCCAAGTCAGACAATATTGAGTGTTGAATCAACGGCTAGATATCCCCCTATCGGGAGGGACACCGGGTAATTAATCCTAAAGAATGGCAACTAGGATACTCCATTCATGACACGTCCAGAAAAGGTAAATCTGCCATTTGGTCCTTTTACCGCAATACCCCCATACAGGGATATCCCGAGAACTGCGGATGGTAGCCTTCGGTTACTGAATGGATTTCGGTATTCCACTCAGTCTTCTGGAACCATCCTTGCTACTTCAACCCTCCTAGGGGATAGGCCTTCCGATAAACTGGTTATGACCGTGCCAAAAAATACTAGGAGGTTTTGGTTCCCTAATGGACAACAACTATGTCTCAAATGTAATAACTGAGGGTGTTATTGGAACACCTATCCCCTCAATACTACCTAGCTACAAAGTTCTTTTAAGGGTTCCCCAAGTGGGGTTAAAAGTTGGTTGAAGTTAGGGTAAGTTTTAAGGCTCAGTTTAAATTATGTGTTTGAGTGGGTGCACGTGTGATATTTTAAACTGAAATTGAAAAAGTAAATGCTTTGCAGAAAATATTAAAAAAACAAAGGATCTTTTGAAATAGAAAAGCAAATAATATGACTTCTTCAATAAATGGAAATTAAATGCTTTGCAAAAAATATTCAAAAAACAAAGGATCTTTTGAAATAGGAAAGCAAATAATATGACTTCTTTAAGAAATAAATGGATTTCTTTTAAAAATTTGCTATGGGCAAAATATTAAAGAAGTAAACAATAAATTTTTTTATCTCAATAAAATGCAAATAAATCCTTCTTTCAATTTCTGAAAATTTTTAAAAAGACTTTTTCAAAGGTGCATTCTAAATAATAAAAAGATTTCTATGGCTGTAAAAAATGTAGGAATTTTTTGATATTGTAAAATAGCTAAGTGGGCAGGTAATACAACAAAAAATTAATTTTTTAAATGGATTGGCCGAATGGAAAAAATGGCATCGCGGGTTTTGATAGAATAGCCGCGAAGGACCGCGCGGGTTTCTGTCGCACAGTCACGATGGGCAGCGCGGGTTTCGACCGCGAAGCCGCGATGGACCGCGCGGGATTTCGTCACACAGTCGCGATGTGCAGCGTGGAAAATGTCCGCGAAGCCGCGATGTGCAGCGCGCTAATTGGCCATGAAGCCGCGGTGAACCGCGCGGAAAAGGGCCGCGCAGTCGCGATGAGTTGCGCGACTGTTGGGAAAAAAGCCGCGAGGCGAAAGCCGTACGCGGACGCCGAAAAACGAACCCAAAAATTGAGAATTTCGGGCTGTTAATGGCAATAAAATGGGCCAAGATCTAGAAAAGCAATGGATCTGCTGTCTAGGGTGGCAGATCTATGAATTAAACTAACTAATACTATCAAAAACTAAGATCTAAAGCAAAAGTGAGATCTAAAAATTCGAAAGCAGCGGAGTCGCCAAATCTGTTGGCTTGGTTTTGCAACCAAGCTTAGTGCTATGGGCACATGCTAACTAGTAGCAGCAGTTTCAATATTAAGCAAAAACAATAAACTAAATCTAAATCTAAAACTAAACTAGCATGTGCATATCATAATAAAATTTTTGAACTAAAAACAAGAACAAGAAATAGAGAAAATAATTTTGTATTGAAAATGGGGGCAAGCAAGTGCTTGCAATAATAATACCTCCAAATGATGAAGATAGTTGAGAAGCTCCAAGGTTGAGCAGCTCCAAACTCCAAAGTGTCCTTTCTCCAAGGTTGCTACAATGGCCAAAAGCTCAAGGGAGATTTTGGCAGCATGAGGATAGGAAGATGGATGGATGTGAAATGAGGATCCCCTACCACCTTTTTATAGGTTTTGGTGGTGGGGAATACCATTATGGTTTTGTGGAAACCAATGGTATTGACCAACATGGTTTAGGTACTTTTCCCTCCCTTTTCCTTTTTTGAATAAAATTAATATTTTTATTCCCTTTTTAATATTTTTGGGAATTTTGGACCCTTTTTGAGGGTTTTTTTTTATGTTTTTTTAGGAAAAATAATCTTTTTGAGTGGGAAAAGGGGTGTATTAAGGTCTTTTGGTGACCTTTTGTTGGCTTTAGAGGCTCAGATGGTGGAAAAAGTGGACAAATGGGTCATGTGAATAAGGAAATGAGCTAGTGAGCACTTTTTAGGTGTTAACAAGTTGCTACCGTAACTCAGCCTTCTTCCTAATTTATTCTCTGCTTGCTCAATGGGACTTGGCATATCTCTGGTTTGGGGGAATGTTGGTGTCCATTTTTGTCACCATTTTTTATTAGTAAACATTCTCTGATTGGCGTTATTTTAACTATTTTGATATGATAAGTCATTCTCCTTTCTATTCAGACCGTCAATCAGACCCATGTATGAACGCCCGTGGACTCAGGAAGACGGCCTGTGTGTTGTCATAAACCGTCTTGCAGCGGTTTTGTGGCCATTAAGATCTCTATTTTTAGAGGGGTCGACCACTGAAAGGTTCGAACTCCTCTCTTATTGTAAAAAACTTATATAAAGACGTCTCCTGTGGAGAAACATAGCACATATACGATAGGAGTAATTTTTATACATAGAAACACTGTGTAATCTTCTTCAGTTAATGGAAGTTCCCAATTTTCTCTATTGATGTTCTGTTGTTGGTGAATAACTTGAGTTAGCTTCAATACTTGATTGCTGAGAAGGGCCCGTCAACAACTAGAGGTTTTGTGTATATTATGTATCTCTTTTCTGCAAGTAGATAGTTTATTTTTTAGTATATGTATTTAGTCTAGTTTCCTGTAGACGTTGTTTTATTTCCTATAATTTATATCTTGCTGCTAATTTTTCCTATAGCTGTAGATTAGTTTTATTTACATCTCAGCCTTATTCTATTATGCTTTAGAAATAACTCATTTCTTTAGGTAATGATTAGTATAGGTGGCTTCTTGTCATTCCAACTTTAGACAGTCTATTTACTGCTTTCCTTGCACTGTAGGTTCATATGCATCAACCAACTAGCGTTAAGATCATTTAATCTGCTTCTTTCCTTAGTTTCTATTGTTTTCTTCCATCCGGACTGTCATTTGGACTGCCATCCGGATTGTCATACGGACTTTAATATTTTCTGCATTGTTTTTATGCTTATTTAGAATTCCATTTCTTAGGTTTTTGAACTATAATATTTCTTGCAATTGATTAGCATTCATATATGTAATTAGGACCTTTTTCTGCACTACATAGAGTTTCAATTAAGTTTAATATCCATTCTTAGTTCTCGTTCCATTTTCTTGACTTTGCTTTGTTGCTTCTCAAATTATGTCTTTTATGTCCGGTTTATTAATATTTTACTGTTCTAGAATTTATCAGTTTCATTCTTAGTTTAGTTTATATCATGATTGTTAAGATTGATTTCGAATTGAACTTAGTAATTTCATTCTCCAAAGTACATTAGTTTTGATAGTTTCTTAGTTGAAGCATAGGATTTGCTTCTCTCATTCCCATAATTAGTGAAGATGTTCATAGAATAGGATTTGGCTCAGAAATAAAATATCTTTATTAAGTTTTCTACTTGCTTCTATATTACATTTGTTCCATGTCATTTGCTTATGGATAAATAATAGATCACAATGTTTAAAGTTAGTTGTAATTGGACACTCTTTAGTTTGCATCTCTTTATAGAAGTTAAACTAGATTTGCTTCCATTTTGTTTCTTTGTCACATTCGAAAGTCATTTTGATACATTCTCTCTCGTTCATATTACATTTGATACATTTCCTCAGAATCCCCAAGGAGAATGTAATTAGGTATTTTAGTTTAGTTTTGAGTGTTTGTTGAATGCATGAATAGTTTAACTATTGAATTTATAAGTAGTTTGTAATTTTTCTTTAAGATAATATAGTTTCTTGTTTCCATAGTTAGTTGTCAATTGAATCATTTCATAGATAGGTTTCTAAACTCATTTATAGCTATTTTCTAATTCCTAGACTAGAGTTGAATAATTAATCAGTAGTTTCCAATTTCATAAAAGTAGTTCTGCTTTTGATCAAGTCTTGTTCCTAGAATAATATTTGTTGTTTTTTATCTTTTCAGTTATCGTTCATATAATAGAGTAGTATAGATTGATACTATTCTGATCTATTGGTTGAGTTAGGTTTAATCCGTTCAATAGTTGTATTTTTGAAGTTTGACTCAGTTTTTAATTTTGAAAGATCTTTCGATCTTTTCATTATTAAACATTTCTAAGGTTTGCCGAGCCGAAACCTTAGGTCCCATTCTACCTCAACATATATTGTGCCACAACTCTAAGATTACCAACCCTGGTCGATAATTAAATATTTGGTGATTGCTTAAGACAGTAAATACACCCAACAAAAGACGAAGTACTAAGGATGACCAGATGTAGTTGGAGAAGTTATGAATGAAGTGGTGAACTGTCAGCTACAGAAGTAGAGAGTTAAGAAGAAGAATGGTGAAAAGGACATGCCATTGTAGAGTCAGATCTGCATGGTCAGAGCTGTGACTATCAGAAGAAGCGTCAAATTCAGAAGGAAGTGGTGCTAAAGGACAACATAGCTCCATAAAAGTTAAGGAAAAGCATGGTTAATAGGAGAACCATTCCATTTTGGGTTTAAGGGTACTATGGGGTTGGTCCATAGTTATTGTAATATGTGACCTTCGAGCACATCTATCTAAAGGAAATTTTTTATAAGGAAGGGTTAGATCTTGTTATACTTATATTAGATATTACTAGATATAGACTAAGAGAGATCTAAGAGAGGAAAAGACTCTACAACTGAGTGGGTAGAGGTCTATTGTAGAGAAGAGTCTATGACTGAGTGCACAGAGGTCTATTGTAGAGAAGAGTCTGAAGCTGAGTGCACAGAGGTCTATTGTAGAGAAGAGTCTGCAGTTGAGTGCACAGACTAGAATTGTTACCCATTCCAAGTAATATAAGAATAGTTCCCGTGGACGTAGCTCCCATCTGGGGGGTGAACCATATATATCCCTGTGTATGTGTGTGAATCTATGATATATTTTGTGTTCATGTTATGATTATACTTATGTATTTTCTTTCATATGTATATGAATGAGAATGTTATGTTAAGTAAGCGAAACACATATGCGTGAATCTTGCGAAGTAATGTTAAGTAAGATGAATGCGTAGTTGTAAGAGTAAAGATAACAATGATTCAACAAAGTCTTTAGGTTGTTGATAACTGCGAAGTGCACAACTACATATTGGTATTAATATGTTAAATAGATGTTAAGAAAGGAATACATTACAAGTTCGCATAACACATCCGCGCGTCACCAAGGTTACATAAACCTGATTCTGTAACCACCCATCTTTGCTTCGGGTGATACTTCATCCTGTTCACAGGTTGATGTCAAAAGGGATAGTGAAGGGGATTTTGTTGGGTCTACAATAAAACTTCACTGAACCTGGGTCATCCCATAGTAACCAACAAATTGTTCCGTTTCCACGCTAGAACTGGTGATGTGTGGTGTGGATAAGAAAGAGAAGTGAACCAAAAAATAGTTTTGTTTCTACGCTAGAACTGGTGATGTGTGGTGTGGATGAGAAAGAGAACATAATCAACAAATGGTTCCATTTCCCTTTGAGAATTGCAGCATTCACATATATTGTTGATGATTAGACAATGAATGAAAATCTATTGCAGTTAGTTGGATTGGAGGAAGATCGCTTCATTGCAGGTTTTCACCAACAAGTGCAGAAAGATAGAGAAAACCTATGGCATGCTAGACACATAAAGAATAAATTATTCTAGGTAGGAGACCTTGTCCTCTTGTATGATAGAAAATTTATGAAATTTCCTGGAAAATTCAAAATGCATTGGTTAGGGCTATATATTGTAAAAAATGTTACTAATGGTGGTGAAGTTCAGTTAGCCACATTACTTGGAGAAAACTTGCAAGGAATTGTTAATGGGAGCATACTAAAGCCTTACAGGGATGGCCCTACTCCTCCAGGTATCAGTTAAGAAATGAAAGAAAATTTCAAGTGTCAAGTGTAGTTGAAATTGGACACTAAAACAAAGGGTAGAGTTTGCACACAGTTTTGTTAAAATGCGGAATTTCACAATATAGGAAGATGTGTTGCGAAGCACACATAACAATCTAAGTTGCGAATTAAAAGAAGAGATTCGCACTGCGAAGTTCAAGTTTAGAGAAGGGAAATGCGCAGTGAACTTCATATATTTTCCTATCTATCAGCGAAGTAAAAGAAAACTAGTCGTTACATTTTTTGGTCCGAAAGTAGCCATTATACAGTACTTTCGGGAAACAAATGTTTCCGCTTTTAAGGCATATTCGTCTTTTGAAGACACATTAAATGAAGGGAAAGGACCAATATATAATCATGATTTAGCTAATGGACATGGAATTTAATGCTAAGTTATCTGTTTTTGGGTGCGCCTTAGTGTCACTGTGCCTATAAATAGTAAAGACCACCTATAATTTCTGAGTTTTTACCAGTCAAAGAGAAAGAGTAATCCGACAATGTATGTCTTAGAAATCGACCCTGGAAGAAATATTAAGAGAATTGCGACATTATGGTTTGGAAGGAGTCATGAAGATGCCAGTGAAGAAATTAGTCCCAGAGAAAGGTGGAACATCTAGAAGTTCCCCGTGAAATGTACAAGAGCCAAAGCAGAAAGATAAGCACAAGGACACTGAGCAAGAGAAGATGAAAGCCGTAGGTATTCCAAATCCATTTTCGCCTGAACAACCTCGCGACAGACCCATTCTTCTTATACTATAATACATCCCTCCAAGAAGAGATAATGCATCAGTGGTGTTTCTCACAAAGAATCTGCAGTATGAGATTTCGCTGCGGCCAATGTCGAGTCATGTATGTGAAAAGGAGAACTTGATCGACAAGATTCTAGAGTGCAATTTCTCGGATCATGACTTGCTGCAGGAAACATAGTACCCACAATTTCAACCAAACCATTACATGTGTAGAAGGCATGATGAAGCCAACAAACAAATAACGATTCAAGCGCAAGACTGGATTTCTCCGTTGCAACCATCAAGGTTGCTAAACTTGCTGTGCATTCCGTACTTTGATAGAAGCCCAGAGATCATAGCGGTTGTGCGAACACTACTTTCATGTACGCACCAGGGATACTTGTGGTTAGACTACAAGATCGACATCAACATAGACTTGATATACCTAATCACACACTTGAGCAAGAGAGGTGCTGATACCGTAGTAGAGTTCTTAGGAAAGAACAAGGACAAAGAGCTGCCAAGAGAATGAAGAGTGAATTTGTCTTACTCAAGGGAAGCCGTGGATATAAAACAACTAGAATTAAGGATCAAGCTATGCGGTTCATAGTCCAACTTCTCACAGGGAGAGTCCTAAGGAAATGCAGACCAAATGAGGTGCCGACTGCTGTGATCTCCTTAGCTATGAAGGCCAAGGATGGACTTTAGTATAATTGGGAAAGCTATCTGGTGAACGAGTTTCTAGATGACATTAGAGATACACAAGATGGTGGACATCAATTCCATTATAGTTGGTTATTAGTGTTGATCACATTCATAGGCTGGAAAGAGCCTAACTATCATCAGAATGTACTGGTGTTCATTGGATATTGTTGAGGACCCAGGTTTGCAAACATGTGGGCAAACTCAAAGCTGAACATACACAATCTAAATAACATACAATTATTTACGTATTATGAGAAGTTATGTGAAGTGATCCAGTGCACTCCGCGTATTACCAAAGAAATAACAACTTTGTACATTCGCAAGATGACATTCAAATCCGGCCTTCATTTCATTTAAATTTAGTCGAGAGAAAAAATAAAGAATCCTAAATGTTTTGAAGGGCTATATCAACTAGATGCACTTAAAATCGATCTCATCATGGAATATTGGCCTCCTGAGTGGAATATCGATGCGCCAGAGAGTCTCATCACTACATCAGAGGACAACGTAGATGAAAATACACAGAACCGAGAAGATGAGCCAACAAGCACTCAATATCAGGGCCAAGATCCTGAAGAAGAACAACAACAAACTGTTGATTTTCCAATAGGAGAGAAAAGGAAGAATCCCGACACAGCCATGCTGGAAGGAGCACAAAGGAAGAAACATAAGGAAAATAAGACTCCGCTCGATGCGCAGTTGCATGATAATGATTAGTACTGCATCACATCCTGATTCAATGAACATATTGAAGCGACACTCACATTGAAGGACAACAAGCAAGAGTTGAACAACTCTAGCAAGACTTAGTAAGGGAATCAGATTCTAAAGTTAAAACAGGTGAGTCAATCCAAAGGAAAAGAAAAGCACCTGCTTTGACAATGAGACCTCGACTAGTCCACATAGAGCCGATGAATGTAATATTACCGACTGATGAGCTTACTGAAGGTGCGAAGAAACTTGCACATCTGGAACTAAACGTGGGAATGTTTCCCATCGAAGGACTACATAATATGCATTTGTAGGTTGTGGAAGAGATCCGAGATAGAGACATGATCTCGTACACCCAACATCTGAAGCTGGAATGTAGCTACAAGGAGCTGAAGGATGAATGCGCGCTAAAGACAAATGAGCTCGCATATGCGCAAGAGAAGCAAAAAAATCTGAAGCAAGCTATTTCTGAAGTCTACGTGAAGATCCCGGACTGCGCAGAAGAGCCTGAAGTAGAAGCGAACATCCTAAAGATTGGTACTGCTATGGACAATCTCAAAGCAAAGATGGAGGATATGGAGATTGGATACAAGAAAAATATTGTTGACTTAGAGTCTTGACAACAACCTGACACTCCTCCAGATGTGAAAGAAGCGAGAGCCAAAGAGTTGAAGGCATCAACAGAAAACATCTCCACATAAGTGGCGAGATGTCAAGACCTACTGGAAGAAGTCACCAAGGTTTGGGATATACTGCAAGAGGATTCTGAATTGCACAAGATTCAGGATGAAGTTCAAAAAAGGTAGAAGGACCTTGATTCTGTGAACGTGGCCATGAAGGATTTTTCGCCAAGGAAAAGGATCCAAAATTTTGCAGAGACGAAAGAGATTCATAAGGAACTGAAGGAACTCAGGATGAATTAAGATAAAACTTCGTCGAAGTTGCAGTCGATGTAAGAAGAGGCACTAGCACTTTCTGAGGAAATCGAGGAGAAATTGCAAGAACTCCGCACAATAGAGAGTACAATGAAGGAGAAAATGCAAGAACCTGTATTAGAGATGCTGATCGAAACAATTAAGCAATTTGAGAAAGAAACTAAGGAAGCAATGGCGAAGTTAAGCGCAACTTTTTCAAGAATTTGCTGCAAAGTCGAACATCCCAAGTGATGTGCATTCGAAGAAGCCCGCTAAAAGTGGATCAGGGACGAGCCATAAGTAAGTGTTAGGGGCCTATTGGGCGCAACTCAATTACAGGAAGTTTTGATGACAAAGGTACTGTTAGGAGAGGCCTGACATTGATCATTTTTGGGAGAAGCAACTCCACGATTCCTGGGAGCAGGGTATGAGCGAAGCGAAGTTGACAGGAAAGGACCTATCCCCTTAGTAAATATGAAGTACTAAGGATTACTAAAGGTAGTTGGAGCAGTTATGAATGAAGCAACGAATTTTCAGCTACAAAAGTAGAGAGTAAAGAAGCATAATGGTGCAAAGGACGTGCCACTGTAGAGTCAAAGCCACGTGGTCAGAGATGCGAATGTCAAAATAAGTGTCAGAGTTAGAAGGAAGCGAAGCTAAAGGAAAACAAAGCTCCAACGAAGTTAAGGAAAAGCGTGGTCAACATGAGAACCATGCCATTTTGGGTTTAAGGGTACTATGGGGGTGTGCCCATAGTTATTGTAATATGTGACCTTCAGGCACATCTATATAAAGGGAAATTTTGTATAAGGAAGGATTAGATTTTCTTAGACTTATGTTAAATATTTCTAGATATAGAATGAGAGATATCTAAGAGAGGAAAAGACTCTGCAGCTGAGTGCGCAGAGGTCTATTGTAGAGAAGAGTCTGCAGCTAAGTGCGGATAGGTCTATTGTAGAGAAGAGTTTGCAGTTGAGTGTGCAGAGGTATACTGTAGAGAAGAGTCTGCAACTGAGTGCGCAAATTGGAACTGCTACCCATTCTAAGTAATATAAGAACAATTCCCGTGGACGTAGCTCCCATCTGGAGGGTGAACCACATAAATACCTGTGTACGTGTGTGAATCTATGATATATTTTGTGTTCATGTAATGATTATACTTATGCATTTTCTTTCATATATATGTGAATGAGAATGTTATGTTTGTTGATGTATTTGTAACTTCAAAATGTATTTAATATATGTATATTGTATTCCTATAGATATGTTATTATTCCTCTATATGGAAGTGTCGTCATGTATATTGTAAGTGTTGTAACTTATACTTGATGGGTTATTAGACCACCTTATTGGGGTCGGCCCTGTATAAATTATGTGGGTTAAAGGGTTATTAGACTACCCTATTAGGGGTCGTCCCTGTCAACATTATATAATGTGGTTAAGTTAAGGCCGACCTAGTAAAGGTTATTAGGCAAGTCAAGTCAAGTATAAATAGAGTGCGGGAGGCACTCTATTTGATCATTCACTTTCTCACTCATACACTCATTGGAGAGTGGCGCACTAGTGGAGGAGGAGAAGCTGCTACTAGGAGGACTATCTCTTGTACTTGGGTTGTATCATTGCTCTATCTATCCTTGACGAAGTTGCGGGGTTTTTCACCTTCTTGGTTTTCCCCGGTGAAACTCCGTGTCTCTTGTGTGCTTGCATTATTGAGTCCATGATTAATATGCTGTAGATATGCTGTACATGTTATTATATTAGTTAAGATCCTATATCAGATTGAAATTTCTGAAAAAATTACATGGTATCAGAGCTAGCCTGAAATAAGGCATGGTATGGCATTTATGACACTTGTTGCACTTGCGAAGCTAGGGCTTGATAAAGCAAAAACCAGTCATCGTAGCACTTTCTCTATACATTCATTTTGGCAAAATTTCAGGATCTAAAAAATATTACATGTCTAAGATAAGATCCCCATGTACCTTGTGTCCAAAGGAGAGCCTTTAATTCGTTGTACTTTCATATTTATGATCTGTACAATATAGGGTTTCTGCCTCTTCCAGATCTGAGTCATAAACAGGTGACCTAGGAAAAAAGGTCACAACTTGGTCTAGGAAGATCCAAATGAAATTTAGTAAAACGTGGAAGGTAGGGAACGGACTGTACTTTCATAGGTACGATTTTCAGAGGCTGAAATTGAACCAGTGACACGTGGCACTCCGTACAAGTTCGCTCTCCTATTTTATCCCATAAACAAGTCACGTTGTGACACTTGGCATAACTCTATCTCAGAGAATCAATTTGAGGTGAGACCTATGGATTTAGAAAGATAACAGGTCAGGCTACCATAGGAAGAATTTTCAGACCCTGTAGATCTAAAATTTAGGAGTTACACCAGAAACAATAAGGTGCATATTTTTGTCAAAACAGAATTTGATTTTGAGCACCTTCATTCATGGCTTCGGGAATTTAGGGTTTCGGAGAAAGTTGGAATTTTTGTAATCAGAGACCACGGCTGGATGCTCCTCATAAAAATATAAATTTAGGGACCAAGATCAAATTTTTTGGTTGGGAAGAAGGCTGGGCTTTATCAAACCCTAGTTCGAGACTTTGATCAGAAAGGTGAAAAATTAGGGCTTCTACAAAAATGGGAATTTTTGAAATCTGTAACCATAGCTGGAAGCTCCTTGGAAAAATCAAAGTTTAGAGCTTTGGATCAAACTATTTGGTTGGGTGAAGCTTCGAGAAACTCAAACCCTAATTCAGGGTCCTCCCAAGTGAATCCAAAAGATTGAAAAACAAATTTGAGGCGTGAAACTTTGCAGTTTTCAAATTCTGAGTATACCAAGTTGATAAGCTCATCAAGGCACATCTTTCTATCCTTTCAAAAGTTTGAAATTCAAAGTTTGAATTTTTAGGGTTTCCTTAACAAACCCTAATCCATCTCCAGATCCAGTTTCTGTAAATCAAATGGATTGGGTTAATCCTAGAAGAGAATGGATTGGTCTCCTTCATAAGTGAAGAAGTTCCTATTTTAGAGGGAGATGAGGATAAGTCCTTACATAAGAAGATTACAAGCAATCTCAACAGGTATGACTTATCCAGGTATGTTTCAAGATCTGTTCATGATTAAATTTATGGTATGTTTGTCTTCAATAAGGTTAGTACAATCTTGATTAACTTTAGACTTGTCGTATCACCTTAATAAAATTATGAATGTAAGGGTTTTGACAATTATGATTGTACCAATGCATTGTGGTGTTGAATGAGGTTGATGTTGTCCACTAACATGAAAGGTACATCAAGAAAGACAAATCATGTTCTAGTTCAAGAACATATGACCATGGTGACATGAAGACAAAGATTCATCCATTGTCATGGATCACATATAAGCTCTACTTACGAGGTATGTATAATTTGGTTCTACAATGCTTAACCTATGAGATATGCAAGTTACTAGCACAAGTCATTGAAGAGAACAAGAAGACATTGCTAGACATAACTAGCAAATATGATAACCAGGTATGTTTTTCCTATATCAAGTTAGAATCCTACCTTGTGTTAGGATCTTATACTGTTGTATGGTTGATAATGATTATTCATGAAGTTAGAAATGTAAGTAATCAAGGGTTTATGCATATTATGTCTCTTACCTTGATTGATGATATGACTAACCAGAAAAGTCCTTTGGTCAAATAAATAATATGCATGAGTAAAAGAAGTATTCCCTGAACCTTGAATACTAATGTTTATTATCTGTGTTTGAAATGATCATGACTATACATGTTTAAGATTTTTGTGATTATACTAATGAATGTATGTATGAGACCTCGAGGATAACACAATGGTGAGACTAGTAAGTATGCATAAGTGATCGAGGATGGATATAAGTTCAAGGACAGGTAATCCAGGAAGCAAAGATCAAGAGGGAGCACACTCCAGTAGTTCCTGGAAGGAAGCAAATATTGAGAGGGAGTCCACCCTACAACCAAACAAAGATAAGTATTTGAATTATCATTCCTTGCATACTTGTTTGTTTAAATAATATTGTTCAATGATGTATCTGCTTATGTTCCTAGAATTAGGGCATGTATTATGCATATTAGAATAATTGCATTAATGAACAGTATACTACTAATATGCATGTGATGGGTAACTGGCCTATGGAACTGTACAACATTCTATTGCTACTTATCTATAATGAAACCTCTTTGCTGACATGTTGGGAATTGTGCACACTCTTAACAATGTTCTGGTAGAAATTGGAAGGCATCTAGAAAGTTATGGGATATGGATAAATGTTGTATTGAAGCATTGGATAAAATAATTGCATGACTGTATGACATATTTCTTTATGTGTAAGAATTTGTTCTGAAAACTATGAGATGTTTCTAATCATTCAATTTAACTTGCTTTGTAGGAAAGATCGTATACCATCACCTACAAAAGAAGGACTACAACATTTGTTCCAGCAACAAAGCTATCTATTGAAGATATTGAAGTTCCCAGGATTCAGAAGAATGCCATGATCAAGGAGTATGAGTCGATCATGAAGAATGATGTTTGGGATGCAGTCTCAAGACCTGAAGGGAAGTTTGTTGTGACTTCCAAGTGGATCTATAAGATCAAGCATGCTGCAGATGGTAGCATAGAAAAATACAAAGCGAGGATTGTAGCTCGTGGCTTCTCTCAAAAAGAGGGGATATACTATGAAGATACTTTTTCTCTTGTAGCCAAGTACATTTCCATCAGATCAGTACTTGCTCTGGCTGCAGTAATGAAATGGAAGATACACCATATGGATGTCAAGACAACTTTCTTGAATAGTGTAGTCGAGGAGGAAGTGTATGTGGAGTAGCCACTTGGTTTTGAGACACATGACAGGGAGTCATATGTGTGCAAGTTGAAGAAAGACTTGTATGGCTTGAAGCAAGCTCCTAGGACTTGGTATGGTAGGATAGACAACTTTCTACCCACTTTGGGCTTTACCAAGAGTAAAGTGGATTCCAACCTTTACTACAAGGTTGAGGAAGGAAATCTAGTGATACTACTTTTATGTGGATGACCTGTTTGTTATAGGTGAGGATAGATTGATTGCCGACACAAAGAGGAAGCTTGCTGCCGAGTTCGAGATGAAGGACTTGGGGTGATGCACTACTTTCTAGGCATGGAGGTGTGGCAGAGTGCAAATGCGATCTTCCTTAAGCAAGGGAAGTATGTAGTAGAGATCCTGAAGAGGTTCGGGATGATGGACTGCAAGGCCATGGCCACACCTATGGCATTGAACTTGAAGCTTCTATGTGATGCTTCATCTAAGCCGGTTGATGTCACTATGTATCGTCAGATGATTGGGTCCTTGATGTACCTGATGAACAAAATACCAGATATTTGCTTTGCGGTGAACACATTGAGCCAGTTCTTGACAGATCTCAGAGGTGTCCACTTGGTTGTTGTAAAGCATATTCTGAGGTACCTGAAGGGTACAAGTGTCTATGGGATCAAGTATGATGCAAATCAAAAGTTTAACATGCAGGGCTATGTTGATTAAGACTGGGCTGGCAGTGCTGCAGATAAGAAGAGCACTTCTGGGTGCTGCTTCAGTATGGGATCAGGTGTGATCTCTTGGTTTAGCAAGAAGCAGTCCTGCGTAGCATTGAGTACAGCCGAAGCAGAGTATGGTGCAGCTTGTTCGGCTAGTTGTAAGGCAGTATGGCTCTGGAAGCTGCTGTCTGAGCTATTTGATCTCCCGTTGGATGCTATTGGTATATTTTGTGACAACCAGAGTTATGTGAAGCGTTCTGAGAACCCAGTGTTCCATGATAGGTCGAAGAACATTGAGATCAAATGTCACTATATCAAGGATATGGTGCAGAGAGGAGTAGTGAAGCTCCTCTATGTTGCGACAGATGAACAGGTTGCAGATGTGTTGACGAAACCACTAGCCAGAGTGAAGTTTGAGTACTTCATAGAGAGGCTTTGTGTTCTTCAGGTTGACGACACTTCGAGGAAGAGGTGATGTACACATTTGCAGTAGCCATTCCAAGCATGGTGAGAGGAGGATCCTTCCCATGGCTGTGGATATAAGCGTTGTGTGATGAGTATCAGGACGATGCTCCAGTTACTGCTCTGTATGCATCATGTTGGATGCTTGTTATGATCAGTTGGATCATGTATATGTATATGCATCATGTTGGATGCTTGTTATGATCAGTTGGATCATGTATATGTATATGCATCATGTTGGATGTTTTTTATGATTAGTTGGATCATGTATATGTATATGTATCAGGTGGATACATTGTATGATCAAGTGGATCATGTATTTGTATATGTATCAGGTGGATACATAGTATGATCAGGTGGATCATGTATTTGTGTATGTATCAGGAGGATACATTGTATGATCAGGCAGATCATGTATGATGATATGTATCAGGTAGATATTTGGTATGCATCAGGTGGATGCGTTGTATGATTAGGATGATCATGGATGATGAGCTTCAGGATGTTGCTCCAGATGATATACATCAGGATGATGATATGATGATGATCAAGATGATCATATATGATGAGTATGAGGACGATGCTTTGGATGACATGCATCAGGACGATGATCATATGTGATTAGTATCAGGATGATGCTCTGGATGACATGCATTAGAATGATGCAGTGACGATGACCAGGATGATCATGTGTATCAGGATGATACTCTAGATGATATGCCTTAGGACGATGCTATGATGATGATCAGGATGATCATGTACATCAGGACGATGTATGGTGAGTATCAGTTTGATACTCTGTGGCCGTGGATAGGTTTTGCAGATGAGCATATAAGTAGAAGTGGGAGATCCGATAGGTTGGGCTATGTGCTCGTAATAAGTCCTGGGATTCTCTTTCGAGGCATTTCTCTGGGAGGACATATAAGTAGACCTTGGAGATCCGATAGGTTGGGCTGTGTGCTCGTAATAAGTCCTGGGATGCTCTTTCGAGGCATTGTCCTATGGCATATAAGTAGACCTGGGAGATATGATAGGTTGGGCTATGTGCCCGTAATAAGTACTGGGATTCTCTTTCGAGGCATTGCCATGACCACATGCAATACATCCTGGAGATCCAGACAGGTTGTGCAAGTCACGTAAAAGGCCTCAGATGCTCTTTAGAGTTCTTGCTAGTCAAGACACTCATTTAAGGTTTTGTGGTGGGGGTCACAAAGACACTCTTTCAAGGTTTTGTGACAGTCACATGTAAGTGGACCTGGGAGATCTTGCCGGTCGTGCTTTGGCACATAAAGGATCCTGGGATACTCTTTGGAGGCATTGTGACACACGTAATAAGTCCTGAGAATTCCACAGTATGGCCAGTGATGATGAAGACCTGTAGGTGGTGGGCCTACATCCAACATGAAAAAGGGATGGCTCTGTAGAACTTCCTATGACGAGTAGATCGAAGATTGATTGAGATAGCAGCAGCAACAACGATGATTATGATTCAATGACAATGATCGAGTGAGGATGATACAGAGAAGAAGACTTGTGCTAGTAGATGTGTGTCGAGAAATACCTTCCTAGTTAAGAGGGAGTGTTGATGTATTTGTAACTTCGGAATGTATTTCATATATGTATATTGCATTCCTATAGAGTTGTTATTATTCCTCTATACGGAAGTGTTTGTATTCCTATAGAGATGTTATTATTCCTCTATACGGAAGTGTTGTCATGTATATTGTAAGTGTCGTAACTTATACTTGATGGGTTATTAGACCACCTTGTTGGGGTCGGCCCTGTATAAGTCATGTGGGTTAAAGGGTTATTAGACCACCCTATTGGGGGTCGGCCCTGTCAGCATTATGTTATGTGGTTAAGTTAAGGCTGACCTAGTAAAGGTTATTAGGCAAGTCAAGTCAAGTATAAATAGAGTGCGGGAGACACTCTATTTGATCATCCACTTTCTCACTCATACACTCATTGGAGAGTGGCGTACTAGTGGAGGAGGAGAAGCTGCTGCTAGGAGGACTATCTCTTGTACTTGGGTTGTATCATTGCTCTATCTATCTCTAAGGAAGTTGCAGGGTTTTTCACCTTCTTGGTTTTCCCCGGTGAAACTTTGTGTCTCTTGTGTGCTTGCATTATTGTGTCCATGATTAATATGTTGTAGATATGTTGTACATGTTATTCTCTCAGTTAAGATCCTAGATCAGATTGAAATTTCTGAAAAAACTAACAATTTTAAGTAAGCGGAACACATATGCATGAATGTTGCAAAGTAATCTTAAGTAGGATGAATGCGTAGTTGTAAGATTAAAGATAACAACGATTCAACGAAGCCCGTAGGTTGTTGATAACTGCGAAGTGTGCAACTACATATTGGTATTAATATGTTAAGTAGATGTTAAGTAAGGAATACATTACAAGTTCGTATAACAAATCCGCGCATCATCAAGGTTACAAAAACCTGATTCTCTAACCACCCATCTTCGCTTCGGGTGAGACTTCATATTGTTCATAGGTTGATGCCGAAAGGGATAATGAAGGGGATTTTGTTGGGTCTACAATAGAACTTCTCCAAACTCGGGTCAACCCATAGTAACCAACAAGACATTATGTTCAGTGATTGTATGTAGAAGGTTTGAAGTTTATAATCAAAATTTAGTGATTTCATGACAACCCTGAGTTGTTATCTCACCAAAATGATTAGTCTTTATAACTGTTAATATGAATGGTAAACTCATAGGCGATGTATCAATAATTGAATACTAAGATTTAGATTATTTCATTAAAATATCCTTACACTTGATTTGTATACTATAAAGGGTATTATAGCCCTAGATATTACAGAGATAAGTATATTTATATATGGCATTGGATCGGTTGATTGTATTACATGTTTATTATGAAGATAAACATGATCGGTAAGCAATGTGGTTTAAACATATTACTTAATTACATGTGGCGTATTAGACAATGATTGGTTATGAAAGCAAGTCCTTCACATGCAGATAGGAACAATGACTCTTGTTGTATGTTCTACGTAGTTTAATATCTGTGAATGGTTGTGCTACAATGTGGCGAATGCATTTTAATTATTAATGAAACTAACACATTAGTTCTCTTACACGTATAGTGTTTCATCTTGTTAAGAAGATAAGGAATTCTTTTTATATCCCATATCTCTAGTGGTTATTGAGGGTAATGGGTATGTTACATAAATAATGTAAATAATTTTTCAGTTTTTGAGAAACTAAATCGATAAGTCCAAAGAACCTATTGGGAGATGAAATCCAAAGGTAAATCCTCCATGTATTTAATAACACCCATGATGATGAAAAATCAAAATTGGAGTTTATCCCAAGGCCTAAAAATTCCATATGGTCTTTCCTCCAAATACATGAAGGAAACACATTGATTTTTTTCGCATTTTTGTACAAGATAGAGGTACATGTGTCCTTTTATCATTGGCAGTCATAAGATGACAAGACTAAGTATACCCTATGTGTTGTTTCATAGGTGGGTGGTTAACCTTTTATGTTTTGCTTGACATGGAGTGGAACCTATTAGAATGTGTAATGGTGTATAGTATGATGTCTAGTGGTCTCATTTATTCTTGTACAAGCCTATATAAGGAATTTTGTAAACATAATGAGTTCTACCTAGAAAAGAAGTCATAATATTTTTCATAACTCTCTATCTTATGAAAAGGCATTACCCTGCATGCATCATGGAGTAAAATTCTACTATCACCATTCTTTGTATAAGGGAGGTGGAAATATATTAATCCCACATGTATTATGGGATATGAACATTGATCCCTTTAGCATATATAGTGGAGGTGAAGGAGACGCATTGGATATCTTGGAAATTCATTATGATGTGAAGACAAGATGGAATGTGATGTCAAGCATATGTGGGGGTGCCAAATATTGTAAAAGTGAAAGTTTCTTGAAGAATAAGAAGATCATCCTTCTGTGAATGTTTCCCTATTTTGGGGTTATACCACGTAAAATATCTCATCTCTTATCTCTTTTTGTTCTTGCATATTTTATTGATTATTTGATGCTTGTTATGATAGGAGGATATACTAGTTATTTTCATGTTATCTATACTATGTTATTTTATAAAGTCTAACATGGTATCAGAGCTGGTTACTAAGCTATATCTCCTTCAGTAATTTTTTTTCAAGCATCAAAATTTAGTAATTTTAAATTGGGCCCTCATTGTCTTGTATATTTTCAATCAAATCTGGACAAACACGGAATTTTTACATCAGATCTGTGCATTTTTCTACATCTATGATATATTTTTTTTCAAACACTAACGTCACCATTATTTTTAAGAAATATTTTTGAGAATTTTTTTGTTGTTTCTAAATTATTTTTCAGATATGAAGTAGAAATTCATTATACCATAACTTGTTATCAAGGATTTATATTTCTTATAAAAGATTGTTTGTTTATCTTTGTGTAGCTATATTTTTTGCAGGTTTCCATCTAAATGGATTTGACATACACTATTTTTTATCCATATAGTCATGATTGTACATGAGTTGTTTTCGACACAACCACGTATTCGTCATACGTAATCTCTAGTCATGACAATCATAGACATACACTATTTTTTCTTTGAAAAAGTCACATATATACACAGGTTCCTATCTAGTCAGTCATGGATTTTTCCTGAGAAATACGCAAGTGATAGTTAAAGAAAGCATGTACACACTCTTTTCTGAAGGTAAATTTGGCTGTAAGCTGATTCTTTTGCTATTTCCCCAAGGGTTTTATTGATTAGTAAGTAGGTACATCAGGGTTTTGTCATTGGTAAGTGTTTACTTATTTTTTTTGACATTATTTCCATTAACTTGTCATTTTTGCATTAGTTTTTAGTTTCTTAGTTTTAATATAATGATTTAGGTATGTTTTTGTTCTTGATTTGCTTGCCACTAACTTTCTTGTTTGAAAGCTGATCGACATTTTTAGGAGCATGATTATATAAGCATATGGTAACATTAGAAACCAACCGATGCCAAATACTTGGTTATTTGGTGGCCATATATTTTCATCTATATGCGATATCAATTTTTTTGCATCCATATTTTTTCTCAATATTTATATGTTCTTGCAAACTAACCTTTTTGTGTAAAAGAAATTTTTTGTTTCTCTTTCATGTCTTGATTTTTCTTTGAAATTATGGCTTATCATGTTGATTTATTATTTACTTTTGGAAGTTATTTTGTGCATATTAGCTCTCAGTTTGCTTCAAATTTTCCATAGAGGTATTTGTGTAGAGTTTGGAGACAACTTGGTTCTACAGATTCTTTCTCTCTCGAGTTTCTTAGCTATTGATGTTGTCATTTCTAGTCATTCAACATTGATTATTGGTAGTAGCAAGTGTATTCTCCTTGCACATTTTTGAAGATCCGATTACAGTTTTTTCATGGATTCCTACTTTGTTCCTCCCTATATCTTATCCTTTACGGTTGGGATATATTACCCATATAGACATTAGACATAAAACTCTTTTTTTCCCTAGTGCACAGACCATGTTGTTGACTTCCTAGTGCATAGTCCTTATCATTATGATTATCAAACGACTATTGATTTGTCATATTTGGCCTCATTATCCACAGATGTTCCCTCTTCCATGATTTTTGGGACATGTTCAACTAGTCTCCTAAATTTTAGGAGCCTCTTAAAATTTAGGGGTCTAGAGCACTCTCCTTGATTTCACCACCGAATACCACTGACAGTCAACTAAACCTTCTTATGCACCCTTCTTGAGATTCTCTTTGCTATTTTTATCCTGTAAATCCCTAATGCACCCTCTTGGTATACCTACCATCATTTAACTTCGTCACCCACCCTCTAGTTCATCCAACATCAGTTAACTGCCACCTACCATCAATTAAAATGGCCATTTGATTGGAGTTACAATTAGCACTCATGCCTAGTGATGTGAATCTTCCAAAATAATCTTGCCACATGCATGAATTTCGAATGCCTCCTAAGGCTCACAAATTTCCTTCTTTGTAATATTTTTTGATTGTCCACACATTGTTGGATATCAGATTAATAAAATTTATTCCACTAGAGCTCCTTCTCTCTGGTGAATTATCTCATATTTTCTTCTCAATTTTTTCTATGCATATCTATGAAACTAAGTGAGGATTATTTTTGTTGCTAAATCTGTTGTGGTAAATTTCACATGGTATCAGAGCTTTGCTGAGCAAAGTAGTATTCCAGAGTTTTTCTATAGTGTTTTGCAGGTGTAGATGCTTCTAGTTTTGCACCAGAAGCAGTGGAGGGTTCACATAATTCCTGGGGAAATTTCCTCCGGTCATTTTGGTTTATCCAAAGTGGTATAAGTAGGTGTGATGCAATCCTGAATGTGCACACTATCAAAGTAATACATCTTTGCAGATCTTGTTGTAGGTTATTGTCTCACCAGGAGTGCATTAGTAAAGCATGGATCATATTCAAGATGTGATTCTGAATCCTTTCAATTATTTTGAATGGAAGTCCGAAATGGAACTACTACTTCGAGGTAAGGGTCTCTATAGAGTCACCATGGCACTAGAGAATGAACTAGATGTTTTTATTGAGAAAGCTAAGTGGTTTAGCAGATTGGATGAAGCTTATGGTTTTTTTTGTCTCAACATCTACCAAGATATTCTATTTCATCTTGATGGTTTGACAACTCCAAATCAAGTGTGGACCAAGCTCGAGTCCCTCTTTGGAAAACAAGATGATATAAGAGGTCATCTATTGGAGAATGAGTTGATCTCATTTATTCCAAGCAGTTTTGACACCATGCAAGATTTCATCTCAAAGTTGAATTCACTAGTGATTCAACTCAAGTAATGTGGGATTGAGAAGAAAGAGGAGCAACTCATTCAAAAAAGAGAAATATAATTTGGTACATATGGGGTGTTTTATATCCTCCAAGGAACATGCTCTTGTATCTTGTGGAGCCAATAATTCGCAAGGAAATAAAAAATTGAAAGAGAAGAAGCCGTCAGATGACAAGGGTTCCAACTCAACTGATGAAGGTCCCAATTCCAAGAAGAATAAGAAGAAAGGGGGATCCAAGTGTTCGTATTGAAGAAAAGGTTTCCATTATGAGAAATATTATATGAAGAATAAATTGGACATCATGACTCAATTTCTTGAAAAACATAACATTAATGTTCTTGATCTCATAATGAAGAAGGAACCGAAAAATCCTGCTGCTCACCAAGAACACTATGTCAATGCTACTCACCAAGGTAATCATTTTCATGCCTTGAGTGATCATATTAAATATCTCTCTAATGTTTCTGGTTTATATGCACATTCTTATATATATGAATAAGAAATCTCGATCCCTTCTTCGGAAGAAATCCCAAACAGTTCACAAGAACCACCTCTCAATCCTTGTGTTTTTTCACATGTTTCTGACTTGCCTCCAGAAAGCTATTTCCAAGTCCGTTTGAATCCTTCATATCAGATATATGAATATAATACAAGAGTTTGTAATATAATTTATGTACCACACATCCATATTTCCCACCGTTGGATTCAGAAAAGACTCCTCAACCCCAAGTGCGCCAGTTGACAAACCCAAGTTTTCTGAAACTACGTCACTTGTTTCAGTTGCATTCTAGTCTTTCATATATTTCAGTAGTTGGACTGAAATCACATTGGCCCTATTTGGATTGTTTTTCCACATGTATGGAATTTATCCCACCTTTTATGGTTCAAATTTCAAGGTTACACAATCTAAAGACCCTGCAAGTTCACTCAACAAATAATACAATTGAACTGCACAATATTTTCTTTCTGTGATCCTAATCGCTCATGGAGAAACTTAACCATTTATGTTTGCTGCTCCATATGGTTCCTATTTTTCCATTCCAGAGCCTCATAATATCCATCATGAAATTAGGAAGATGATCACTTAGTTTGGAAGGAAGATACTATTGGAGATATTTCTCCCTACGGATAAAGAGAAACTCTCTTAGGATAAAGTAGATCAGACTGACTCTATTCTAAGACAAAATAAAACAAATGTGATCTTGGATCCTAGATTAAACAATAAGTATTTCAGAGCTTTTATATCAGAGAGAAAGAGAGAAAGTAACTCACCTCCACTCTCAGCGTTTGTCTCGCTTATAGATTTGATCCCGAAGTCCTCGCGATGAACCCGTTGAGACAAAATAATATACAAGCACATGCAATCCTCCAATATCCTTGAATTACAAGTTAAAGTCCAAATCTATACAGATATAATTCATGAAATTGAAACATAATCAATACACACGAATTAGGAAACAAGGCAAGTTATACTTTATTAAGAAGCTTGAAAAGTGCTTACAAAGGTTGCTTGATGCCCAAGCCAATCCTCTAGCTCCAAGTTCTTCCGCCTCTAGCTATCTATACGAAAGGCTTATGATAATAGGTTTGATGTCCCAAAATTCCTCCCTTTGGCTCATGGAAGGATTCTCTCTTATAGCATGTGGGAAGGTTAACCAACAAGAGAGAAATATGGATCTATGGAGTGTTTAGTGGATCAGGTCAGCTAAACAGAGAGGGGGTTGGGATCGAATCAAAGGTGGCACTCCCAAAAAAATCTCTCGAAGGTTGAGATCCCCAAGTCCATGGAAAAAAGGATATAAGTGGACTACCGTGCCCCTAGGACTCATCATAAAGCTGTAGTACTGCGCCCCAGGGAAAGAGCAACACGCGGTAACCCTGACTATCACACCCCAGTAGATGTGCATGGCACGGTAGTGCTTGCAAACAGGACCAGGTTGGGTGACAGATGTCAGAAAAAGGGTTTGTCTTTAGTGTTCAGTCAATGGTCTTCTTTTTTGGTTGTCAATTAGTATGGGGGAGTGTCATCTATGTTATTTAGTGCAAAGATGCGACACTAGGTTGTCATGAGAAATATTAAGGTATAACAGATGCCCCCTAAAGTGTGAGGTCAGAAGAGACTAATGGCCAAAAGACTTTACAAATACTTACGGAGATAGCATCGAGGGGAGAAACAAGGAGCTAAAATAGAAACAAAGTGTTATATATACCACCGCAGCAGGCATTCCCATGCTTGAAAATAATTGACTCAAAGCATGGCTGCCGACCAATACATTGCAGATCCATGAGTACTGATGTGATATAGACTGTAGACCAACCATGGATACTATGAACAATCATAGATCCATGAGACAGTAATGACACATCCACGGCCAATACATAAGTGGATCTGTGTGACAGTACAGAAGAAATCTCCATCGCAACCTGGACGTAATCAAAATACAAAAAGGTGTCTAGGGTCTTCTACTCGATCGCAAACGATATGAATCTAGCCATGTGATTACAAGGTGTTGAAGTCGAACATGGTAGAAACCATTTGATTACTGGTCAATGATGTGAATCATTAACAAATGCGAGGGAAATCACCAATGATGACAATGATCCCCAAGGTATCTATAGTACATCTCATCAAAATGCGAATAAATGAGTTGATGTCGAGAATCCAAGAGATCATCCAATCAGAGGTCAATGATGAAAACCTACTGTCGAATACGAGGAAACCTGCCATTGAGGCATGTAGGTACCAAGGTACTAGTGGTTGATTCCTAAGACTAATTCCTGGATAGTGACTTGGCATCGACAGGAATAGACTCATCAAAGGTGGGCCATGATGATTCCCACATCATCGACACGAAATCGAAATGAGAGGTAGTATGAAACGATGAAACAATGGAACATGTACTGACACAGCGGAAGTCTTGACACAACGGATGACTTAGAACAATACAAACCCTTTGAACATATAACGGCATGAAGCAGAACCTGGCAGCATAGATTATTGGTAGCAGAGGATAGACACAAGATGAGTAGGCTTGTGGCCAAAGAGATGACTCGAGATGATGACCGTAACTCAGCGATAATAGATAAATACCCAAAAGTAGACAAGGGACAGATGCATGCCATGTTCAAAGGTAACGATTGATAGGCTGCCAACAAAAAACACTTGACTCATTTCCCAATTTCCCCCCAACGTGATGGACGAGTACCTCTTTGTTGTTTTATGAGCTTGAGGAGGATAAAAGATGCTCGATATAGCTCATCTCGTAGATGAGTCCTATCTCACATGTTTTACGAACCTGAGAAAGGAGGGGTTTGTCCCAAAGTGGGCCCTTCGATGTTAAATTTTAACGAGTCCAAGGAAGGAAAACTCGACAGTTTTTCACATTTAGAGAGCCTGGAAAAACTTAAAGAAGGCTCCAGAATGTACTTTTCGTAAAGTTAGTCCCTCAGTCCCGAAAAAGTGTAAAACAATTCTTGAGAGAACTCTCCCAGTCAAAAGTTGACTGAGGTATACCTTTCTCGTAAATAGTCTAAATGGGCTAAAAAAGGGGTAACCTATCACTGAATAGACGACCTTTCAAATACTTTTACAAGTGTGAAAGAGACAAGTGCACTTGGCAATCTTTTCGAAACGAGGGAGTCTTGAAAAGAGCTTAAAGAGGACTTCGATGGTCTTTTTCGTAATTTTTTAATCATTTCGGTCTGAAAAAGAATAAAATAATACCGAAACGATACTTTCATCATCGTTTTACGAGCACGAGTAAAGTCGACTAAGCTCGACACCATTTACTTGGTTTTTACAAGCACGATACAAGTGTGAAAAGGCTCTGGGAATCTTTTTCAGGTTTTAATCCACAGCGTGAAAAAGATAAAGTCAGCTCAAAATGAAGGTCAAAACAGATATAAGTCGCCAGTGTGAACAAGGTAGAGAGAACCTGTCAAAAATGGTTAAGGACACCTTGGAAATAGATATTAATAACATGAAGAATGTGACCTAAAAAGGCATTAAATAAAATAATGAGCGAAAAATAGGTTATGTAGCTTATATAAGCAAGAGGTAAAAAATAGAAACTTACCATTTTCACTTTGCTATTTTTGCTCATAGAGAGATTTTTCACCTATTGAAGGGCACAAATTCAAGTTGTTGTATCCGGAGATCCGAGGCACCGTTTTGATCACCGTCTGTGCCAGGTAAGAGATTTTGAACTCTTCTTTCCATTCATAGCTTAAAACATTGATTTCAGTTCAGGTTTTTCATGTTTTGAGGAAGCCCTATGGGGCTTTTTTTGCACCTGGAACTACCACGGACCCCGTATATCGTGAAGCGTGGTAGTACCGCTCTGTGGGGTCAAATGGGGGTGCGTTAGTTCTCCTTCACTGCTTTCCCAGCTTGAGACTAGGTGCGGTAGTGGCGAAAAGATAATAAAAATAAATTGTTTTTCTTCATTTTTGGACCGAGATCAAACTATCACTTTGCTCATGAGTGCTTCTTCTGACCTTTTGCAGGAGTTTAAACCTAATTTGAAGCAAAATGGTCGTATGGAAAGAGAGGGAGTATGAAAATGATGATTTATTGGCTGAAAATGACCAAAATACCCTAAATGCATTGCAGAACTGTGGGTTATTAAAATTCTTCAAGACCAAAGATATCTGCTAGCAAGACAAACTTCTCACTTACATCATACAAATGTGGGAACCCAACATTCAAGCTTTTCGAGTTGGAGAGCATACCCTTGAGATTGAGCTTGAGGATATATATTTTCTCACTAGCCTCTCAAAGAGAGGGGAACAGGTGAACTTAAGAGGGTACAGGGCCTCAGAAGAGAGCACCGATACCTTGATCGCTCGTTACTGTCGTCAAGGTTCTGGGAAGAAAAGCGGGAAAGTGGTTATTAAGGATGTTCTAAATCTTCCTATGAGAACTGTGTTGTTTTCCATCACTCGAGTGGTGGGTAGTACGAGTCCCCATCAGGAATCTCGAACACAAATGAATCTTGCTGTGGAGTGTTTGGCACCGACTCTATTCAACTAGTGCGAGGGGGTGCTATCCAACCTCAAGGAGGAAGTAGCCAAGTGTAAGAATGGAGAGAACCGCCAATTTCGTTATGGGAGCATCTTGGTCACCTTCTTTTTAGAGAGGGTGTCATTGTTGCATTTGCAAATGGCCATGCCTATCCGCAGTATCACCGAGCCTAGGATGGGTCGATGGAGTGAGTATGCAGGGCGACTCGGGGGGCCACAATGTTTAGCCTTTTGTGAGGAATTATTTTCGTGGCTTGAGAAGCAGATCATGATGATCGAGGACTACCCCTATGTAGGGGTGGAATTCCGCGAGGATATTGACTTGGCATTGCCCGATGACGAGGATTGGGATGACTCAGGTATGACCTTCACCAATGTATTATCAATTTTTTGAATATGTAATTTTTAGTTGTTTTTGAAATGTGTGAAAAGACCTAATGTATGTACATGTGCATGTCACAGATTGTGGACCAAGGAGACCCGCGGGCTACTCGCCGTTGCACCGAGGTGAGGTCTAGCACCAGGTTGCTTCGGAAGAGGAAGAGGAGGAGGAAGACGCAGGAGGGGTCTGTGATATAGAGTAGAACTTGCAGGGTTTGAATTTTGGAGTCCCAGCTATGAGGATGGATGATGTTCCTCTCAATCTTCAGTGCCATACTGTGGGTGTGCCTAGACATATTGGTCTAATCCTCCGTAGGGTGGCTAGGGCTGTGGTTTGCTATCATCAGCGGCACGAGGAATCCGAGGAGGCTTGTCATATATCTCCTATATATCCTTAGACAACAGTATTTTATCTTTTTGCGGCATGCACACGATATGTAGGCTTTGAGTGCCAACTTTTGTATAGGATTGGATCCAAAATTTTGTCTTTTAAACACAAACTTTATGTATTCAGAAAACACTTTTATATGTGATTATGTACATGTGGACTTATTTCTATGAATCATTCATTTACAATGGCTTGTGTATTTATTTTATGATGTATTATTATGTATGGGCTAGATGCCAATCCTGTTGATGTATATGTAACTTCGGAATGTATTTTACCTATGTATATTGTACTCCTATATAGATGGTATTATTCCTCTATACGGAAGTGTCGTCATTTGTATTGACAAGTGTCGCAAGTGTCGTAACTCCCTGTGATGGGTTATTGGACCACCAAGTGTGGGGTCGGCCCTGATTAGTATAACCATGGGTTATTAGACTGAGTTAGACAAGTTGGCCCTGCTAGGTTATTAGGCAGGTCAGGTCATGTATAAATAGAGTGCGGGAGGCACTTTATTTGATCATCTAATTATTCACTTCTACACTACTCGAAAAGTGGCGCACTAGTGGAGGAGGAGGTTTAACTACTAGGAGAAGACTATCTCTTGTACTTGGGTTGTATCATTGCTCTTTCTATCTCTGAGGAAGTTGTGGGGTTTTTCACCTTTATGGTTTTCTCCAGTGAAACTTTGTGTGTCTATTATCTCATGTGATTGCTTGGTGTGATTGATATGCATTTTTATACTTGATATGTTGTACATGTTATTCTTTCAGTAAAGATCTTAGAGTATATTGAATTAATGCTCGTAATCTAACATGGAATCAGAGCTAACCTGAGAAGAAGACATTGTGCAGTTGTAGAAACTAGGGTTTCTTGTTTATTGGGTTTCTCTGCACATATTTTGGAAAAGAAATATGATATATTGACTCTCCTCAGGAAGGTGAATCTTTCTGTCCAATCAGATCTCAATTCTGGGCACTTTTAGTTTTGGCCCTAAAAATTAGGGTTTCCACAAAAATAGGAATTTCTGAAATCCGAGGACATAGCTGGAAGCGCCTTGGAAAAATTAAAGTTTAGAGCTCTGGATCAATCTTTTTGGTTGGGTGAATCTCCAGGAAACTCAAACCCTAATTCAGGGTCCTCCCCAGTGAATCTGTGAAGACTAAAAGACATTTCTGAAGAGTGAAACTTTGTAGTTTTCAAATTCCGAATATACCAATATGAACAAATCATCAAGGCGCATATTTATATACTTTCAGAAGTTTGAAATTCAAAGTTTGAATTTTTAGGGTTTCTCTGGCAAACCCTAATCCGGGACCAGATCCAATTTTCAGCAAATCAAGTGGTAAGACCTAAATCTTTTCTATTTCAATTTGAAGTACTCTTTAAAGATGTCTCACCACACCAAGCTTGAGGATAAGCTTTAAGGGGCTGATAACTTTCGAGCATGGAAGTATAGGATTGGGTTAATCCTGGAAGAAAATGAGTTGGACACTTACATAAGTGAAGAGGTCCCTATCCCAGAGGAAGAAGAGGTTAAGGCCTTACATAAAAGGAATTTGGTCAAGGCTAAGAGGATCATTGTTGATTCTATCAAAGACCATCTCATACCACATGTGTCATCTCTAAAGACACCAAATTAGATGTTTGATTCCCTGACCAAGCTATTCGAAGGGACGGACATAAATAAGAAGATGACCTTGAGGAATCAATTGAAGAATGTCAAGATCCAGAATGCAGAGACTATGTAGTGTTATTTCTCAAGGGTCTCCCAGATAAAAGAACAACTTGAAGCTGTGGGAGAAGACATAGAAAATGGAGAAGTGGTAATGACCACTCTTAATGGCCTTCCTAGGTCATGGGATTCCTTCATCCAAGGAATTTGTGCTAGGAAGAAACTTATCACATTCAGTAAGTTGTGGGAAGAATGCTCACAGGAAGAAGCTCGAATTATAGCTAGAGAAGAAAAGATGGGGAATGAAGATCAAGCTCTCACAACACATACCAAGAAGAGGACATGTTTCCTCAGATTGTACTAAGAACAAAAAAGGAATGACAACAACAACTACTACAAGCAATCTGACAGGTATGACTTACAGGTATGTTTTGAAATATGTTCATGATTAAGTTTATAATATGATTGTCCTCATGTTATTGAGTTTAGTAACAATCTTGTTTAATTTTAGACTTGTCTTATCACCCTAGTAAAAGTATGAATGCATGATAGAAGACATTCATTGATTAGGGCTATGACACTCATGATTGTATTATGTTTGTACTAATGCATTGTGGTGTTGTATGAGGAGAATGTTATCCGCTAACATGAAAGGTACAAATCAAGCTCTAGATCAAGACCATGATGACATGAAGACAAAGACTCATCCATAGTCATGGATCACATAGAGGAATGTATAATTTGATTCTACATTGGTTAACTTATGAGTTATGCAGGTCATTGAAGAGAATAAGAAAAACATTGCTAAACATAACTAGCAAAGATGATGACCATGTATGTTTTTCCTATATCAAGTTAGAATCCTACCCTATGTGAGTATCTTATGCTTTTGTATGATTGATAATGATTAATCATGAGGTTACAAGTTTGAGTAATCTAGGGTTTATGCATATTATGTCTCTTACCTTGATTGATGATATGACTAACCAAAAGAGTTCTATGGTCAAACCTGAATATGCATGAGTAAGAGAAGTCTTCCCTGAAACTTTGAATGCTAATGCTTATTATCTATGTTTGAAATGATCATGATTATACGTGTTTAAGATTATTGTGTTTTGATAGTATTAAGATTATACTAATGAATGTATGATTATGTATGAGATCTCGAGGATAACACAATGATGATACTAGTAAGCATGCATAGTGATCGAGGATGGATATAAGTTCAAGGACAAGTAATCTAGGAAGCAAAGATCAAGAGGGAGCACACTCCAGTAGTTCCTGCAAGGAAGAAAAGATTGAGAGGGAATCCACGCTACAAACAAACAAAGATAAGTATTTGAATTGTCATTTCTTGTATATTTGATTGTTTAAATAATACTGTTCAATGATGTATATACTTATGTTCCTAGACTTAGGTTGTGTATCATACATATTAGAATAATTGCATTAATGAACAGTATACCACTAATATGCATGTAATGGGTAAGTAGCCTATGGCACTATACAACATTCCATTGCTACTTATCTAGAATGAAACCTATTTGCTGACATGTTGGGAGTTGTGCACACTCTTAACAATGTTCTGGTAGAGATTGGAAGGCATCTAGAAAGTTACAGGATATGGATAAATGTTGTATTGAAGCATTGGCTAAATTAATTGCATGACTGTATGACATATTTCTTTATGGGTAAGAATTTGTTCTGAAAACTATGAGATGTTTCTAATCATGCAATTTAACTTGTCTTGTAGGAAAGATCGTATACCATCACCTACAAAAGAAGGACTACAACATTTACTCAAACAACAAATCTATCTATTGAAGAATCTGAAGTTCCCAGGATCCAGGATGAAGTAATGATCGAAGAGTACCAGTCGATCATGAAGAATGATGTTTGGGATGGGGTCCCAAGACCTGAACGGAAGTCTGTTTTGACTTCCAAGTAGATCTAAAAGATCAAGCATGCTGTAGATGGAAGCATAGAAAAATATAAGGTAAGGTTTGTAGCTCGTGGCTTCTCCCAGAAAGAAGGGATTGATTATGAAGAGACCTTTGCCCCTGTGGCCAGATACACTTCCATTAGATCAATACTTGCTCTAGCTGCAGTGATGAAATGGAAGGTACACCAGATGGATGTCAAGACAACTTTCTTGAATGGTGTAGTTGAAGAGGAAGTGTATGTGGAGCAACCACTCGGGTTTGAGACACATGACCGAGAGTCACATGTGTGCAAACTGAAGAAAGCCCTGTATGGTTTGAAACAAGAACCCAAGACCTGGTATGGCAAGATAGATGGCTTCCTATCCCGTTTGGGCTTTACAAAGAGTAAAGCGGATTCCAACCTTTACTACAAGGTTGAGGAAGGAAATCCAGTGATACTACTATTGTATGTGGATGACCTGTTTGTAACATATGAGGATAGATTGATTGTCGAAATAATAGAAAGCTTGCTACCGAGTTCTAGATGAAGGACTTGGGTATGATGCACTACTTTATTGGTATGGAGGTGTGGCAAAGTGCAGATGGAATCTTCCTTGGACAAGGGAAGTATGTAGTAGAGATCCTGAAGAGGTTCGGGATGATGGACTGCAAGGCCATGGCCACACCTATGGAATCGAACCTGAAGCTTCTGTGTGATGCTTCATCTGATCCAGTTGATGATATGATGTATAGTCAGATGATTGGGTCCTTGATGTATCTAACGAATACGAGACCATATATCTGCTTTGCGGTGAACACCTTGAGCCAGTACTTGACAGATCTGAGACATGTTCACCTGATAGCTACAAAGTATATTCTGAGGTACCTGAAGGGTACAGTTGACTATGGGCTCAAGTATGAGGCGAATAAAAAGTTTAACCTAGAGGGTTATGTTGATTCAAATTAGGCAGGAAGTGCCATTGATCGGAAGAGCACTTCGGGGTGCTGCTTCAGTATGGGATCTAGTATGATCTCTTGGTTTAGCAGGAAGCAGTCCTGTGTGGCACTGAGTATAGCCGAAGCAGAATATGTCACATCCTGTTCGACTAGTTGTGAGGTAGTGTGGCTTAGGAATCTACTATATGATTTATTTGATCTCCAGCTGAGTGCTACTTGTATATATTGCGACAACCAGAGTTGTGTGAAGTTGTCGGAGAACCCAGTGTTCCATGACAAGTCAAAGCACATTGAGATCAAGTATCACTATATCAGGGATATGGTATAGAGAGGAGCAGTGAAGCTCCTGTATGTTGCGACGGATGAGCAGATAGCCGATGTGTTGACCAAGCTACTGGCCATAATGAAGTTTGAATACTTCAGAGGGAGATTTGGTGTACTTCAAATCGAGATATCTTCCAAGAGGAAGTGATGAGTCCAGAGACACAGATGCACACATGCCATTCTTACATGGTGGTAGGAAAGTCCTCCCATGGTAAGATGTAAGGGCTGGGGCCATTCCGACATGGTGGTAGGTAGGTCCTCCCATGGTCATTGATATAAGGGCTATGCCATTCCGACATGGTGGTAGGTTGGTCCTCCCATGGTTGTTGATGTAAGTGTTGTGCCATTTCGACATGGTGGTAGGTTGGTCCTCCCATGGTCGTTGATGTAAGTGCTGTGCCATTTCGACATGGTGGTAGGTTGGTCCTCCCATGGTTGTTGATGTAAGTGCCATGCCATTCCGACATGGTAGTAGGTTGGTCCTCCCATGGTCATTGATGTAAGTGTTGTGCCATTCTGACATGGTGGTAGGTTGGTCCTCCCATGGTCGTTGTTGTAAGTGCTGTGCCATTCCGACATGGTGGTAGGTTGGTCCTCCCATGGTCATTGATGTAAGTGCTATGCCATTCCGACATGGTGGTAGGTTGGTCCTCCCATGGTCGTTGATGTAAGTGTTGTGTGTGTGCATCTGGGTTGTGCTTCATGGATGATGACGATGATGTGACAGTATGGTACATAGGTTTTGCAGAGGCATATGGTTAGTCTTGAGATTCTCTTGCAGGTTTTGTAGAGGCAGTGTAATCAGCCCTGAGGTGTACCTATTTGATGGTTTGATCGTAGAGATGTTGAAGACCTACATGGAGGCTAGGCCTACATCCAGCATGAAAAAGGGTTGGCTCTGAAGATGATGAAGACCTGTAGGTGGTGGGCCTACATCTAGTATGAAAAAGGACTGGCTCTATAGAACTTATTATGACGAGTAGATTGTAGATTGATTGAGATAGCAACAGCAGTGATGATGATGATGATTCGATGATGATGATCCAGAGAAGAAGACTTGTGCTAGCAGATCTATGTCGAGAAATACCTTCCTAGTTAAGAGGGAGTGTTGATGTATATGTAACTTCGGAATGTATTTTACCTATGTATATTGTACTCCTATAGAGATGGTATTATTCCTCTATAAGGAAGTGTCGTCACTTGTATTGACAAGTGTTGCAAGTGTTCAACTTGCTGTGATGTGTTATTAGACCACCAAGTGTGGGGTCGGCCCTGATTAGTATAACCATGGGTTATTAGACTGAGTTAGACAAGTTGGCCCTGCTAGGTTATTAAGCAGGTTAGATCATGTATAAATAGAGTGCGGGAGGCACTCTATTTGATCATCTCATTATTCACTTCTACAATACTCGGAAAGTGGTGCACTAGTGGAGGAGGAGTTTCAGTTGCTAGGAGAAGACTATCTCTTGTATTTGGGTTGTATCATTGCTCTTTCTATCTCTGAGGAAGTTGTGGGGTTTTTCACCTTTATGGTTTTCCCTAGTGAAACTCCGTGTGTCTATTGTCTCATGTGATTGCTTGGTGTTATTGATATGCATTGTTATACTTGATATGCTGTACATGTTATTCTCTCAGTAAAGATCCTAGAGTATATTGAATTAATTCTCAAAATCTATCAAATCCAAAATGTAGTTAGCTAATGAATCAGCTACAAAATTGAATTCTCTTGGTATATGTTGATATGAAATATAATCAAAAGATCGTTCCAAAAGGCGTACCCTTCAAAATAAGCGAAGCAAAATAGGATCGCGAATAGTGTAGATACGATTCAAATGGGACATCACGAGTTGGCAGTCTAGAAAGACTGACAAGGAGTCGATTCCAATGGAAGCAACCTCTGTTAAGAGTCCAATGACTCTATGATACTCTGCAATATTGTTGGTTACAGGGCCCAAGCAAGTGCCTCTTGAAGATACAAAATCGCCAGTAGGATAATAAATTATCCAAGTTGCGGAAGCGAGGTTCCGGGTGTGTCAGCTCGCACCGTCAGCGAATCCATAGTAAGCAGACATCTGCGCATAGAAGCACAAGTCGAGGTAAATGGGGATAAATGAAATAAAATCCATGCATACACACAAAAAAGAAGAAAATGAAAACAAGCCAGGTACATTATGTACAAAAGTGTCTCATGCAGGATAAACCTACACGTAGAAGTGTTTTAGGTATAGCCCGTTGCGGGGCCGTGCCAATGGTGTGCTGTCACATTTGACCAGTTCATAGGCTCCTTTCTCCAATACACGTTTTACAACGAAGGGGTCGTACCACATAGACTCTAGCTTCCTTTTCCTAGTTTGTCATGCATCTGGTCATATGTGAGTACGAGGTCGCCTTCGTTAAAAACCCTAGGTTGAACGGATTTGTCATATTGTGCTTTGACGCGTTTTTTATAGGATTCATTGGCTAAAGCAGCGTCTCGACGGGTTTCATCTAGCTTGGCTAGGTATAGAAACTGTTCCTCTTCGGAGGTGGTATTGGGAAGTAGCTCTATGGCTATCTTAAGTGAAAGGATTTCACATTCAATCGGTAAAATGGCTTCCAGGCCATACACCAGTTGGAATGGTGTGAACCAGGTAGCACTTTTCACTGAGGTTAGGTATGCCCATAATGCCGAAAGAGAGCTAAGTGCCAATTGGACTTATGGGTACCCACAATGCGCTTAATCATGCGTTTCAAAACCTTGTTAATGGCTTCAACTTGGCCATTGGCCTGTGGGTAGTACAGGGTTGAGTTTTCATGACGAAAACCCAACTTGGCGCTCAATTCTTCAATCATATGGTTCCTAAAGTGGGAACCATGATCGGTCACGATGGACAGCGGGACTCCGAACCTAGCTATGATGTGATTAAATATGAAATGTGCGGACTCAGCATAAGTAGGCATCGCTTCAGCCCATTTTGTGAAATAATCCACAGCTACTATGACATAGCTATGCCCCCCAGCTGAAGTGGGTTTACAATGTGTGAAATCAATACCCCATTTGGAAAAGGGGCCGACGGAAACTACAAGATGGAGTGGAGTGGGATGCGAGCGTGTCTTACTGTGGAAGAATTGGCAGGGTGGACATTTCTTGATCATTTCAATGCAGTCCGTGAAGATTGAGGGCTAGAAATATCCCGCTCGTAGTATCTTCTGGGCCATAGCCATCCTAGAGAGATGACCACCACATGCTCCAGCATGGTAGTCATTGAGAACGTGTTCAGCCTCGTCTAAAGTTAAACAACGTCGAAGAACGGTATCAACACGACGACGGTAAAGGGTATCATTGATTATAAGGTAGTACTTGGTGTGGTGTCAGATACGTCAACGTTCATCACGGTTGAGGTCGGGGCGAAAACATTGGGTTTGGAGATATAGTAGGATATCCCCATACCATGGGTCGAACATGCTAATGAGGAGAAACGATTCATCGGGGAGAGAATCGATGGGCTCAGGTCACTCAGTGGTACGGGGAAAGTTACAAATTAACTCTGCAAAGACCAAAGATTTCTTGGATTTGGCTTTGGCAAATTCCAAGTCAAACTCTTGTAGGATGACAATCCAACGAGAATATTTTACCCCAAGCACTTAACGTATGAGGATGTAGTACATTGGATTGAAGTCTACTATGACAGTGGTCTGGCGGAGCAGAATGTAATGGCAGAACCTCTGGACAGTGAAGACTGTAGCTAGAGCCAACTTTTCAACATGTGAGTAGCGAGTTTTGGAGTCAAGGAGACTCTTACTAAGATAATATACTACATGTTCTATGCCGTTGGTATCTTCTTGGAATAACACCATGCCAATGGTGGAAGTCGAACATGCGAGATATAAAATGTAATCCCGTGTGTAATTGGGGGGTTGAATTACGGGATCTTTAGTTAAGGCTGCCTTTAGTTTATTAAAGGAGCGTTGGGCTTCGTCGTCCCAAAAGAAGGGGATGTTCTTCTTTAGAAGCCTCATGTAGCCTTTTGTTATCTCGACAAAATTTCATATGAAATGGAGTAGAAAGTTTGCGTGCCCTTGCAAACTTTGAAGTTCTAGTATGTTCGTGGGGGAAGGCAGGGCTAAAATAGCTTCTACCTTCGCTGGGTCCAATAGTATACCATCTTTGGAGATTATGAATCCCAAAATTTTTCCAGCTTCAACGCAAAAAATGCACTTATGTGGATTCAAATGAATGTTGTAGCGATGGCACCTAGCGAAGATGGTGCCTAAGTCATCAGGGTGATCTTCCCGAGTTTGAGAATGAGCAGGAAGGTCATCAAGATATGGTTCTACAATATGTTTTATATCGTGAAATGTGTACGACATCACCCGTTGGAAAGTTGCTCCAACATTTTTTAGACCAAAAGGTAACTTTCGATACGTAAATATTCCCCATGGGAAGATAAAGGCTGTTTTATGCTGGTCCGCTGGGAGTATCTTGATCTAATTATAGCCAGAAAATCCATCCATAAATGAAAAGATGACACTCCCAGCGCAGTTATTGATGATCTGGTCAATGAACGGAGTTGGGTAGTTGTCCTTTGGACAAGCATTGTTCAAGTCATGGTAATCGACACAGACTCTAATCGTACCCTATTTCTTGGCTATGGGAACGATATTGGACACCCATTCTGTCAGTGGGACAAGATAGATAAAACCAGCATGAAAAAGTTTTTCAACTTCGGCTTTAATAGCGGCTGCCTTACGGGGATGGACGGGTTAGAGTTTCTGCCGAACTGGTCGGGCACCAGGAAAGGTTGGAATCTCATGGACCACGATAGAGGGATCTATTCTTGGCATTTCTTCGTAACTCCCAGCGAAAACGTCACAGAATGTTTTAAAGTAGGCACTATAGAACTCCATCTATGGTGGAGTACATGTCTTGCCTATATGAATGTTTTCCACAACACGGTTTCCATAAGACTGGCCAAGTTTCCTTCGGAAAATATTTCATCGAATGAGGTGGGAAACTTGGTTTGAACCATTTCGAGTGAAGTGTTGGGTTTAGTATCTAGCTCAACTGCCTAGATAGTGGGAAAATAAGACCGATGATGGAAATCTTCCCAAGGTGGTTCATCGCCGCACATAACCTCCATAATTGATTCGTCAGTAGGAAAAATCAATGTGAGAGGATCAATAAGTGGTGATGATGAACGAGGCTCAGACGAGAGCTATACCACATTGTGATACGTAGTAGGATCGACCCAATCTGTGGCTGATTGGTTGCGAGGTTCCTGTTTAGCGGCATGGAGTCGCCGTAGTTTTCAATCTCAGTAGGACTTGGTATCACCCAAGAATCATTGGATGGGGTGATATTTGATGATATCATGTTGATGGGCTGTACGGGGGAATTTCAGTTCTGGGAAAACTTTGATGAGGGAGGAATCCTTCATAAGTCCAATGCCAACATCTTGGAAATGGTACTGGGACTGATCCAATAATGGAATAGTGTTGGTGGAGTTCGAATGAGAGTCTGGGATACAGTAGTCTAACTGATCTATAGTAACAATCTTCCCTTCGTGAGGAAATTGTACTAGTCGAAAGATGGTAGATGCAATGGCGGTCATGGCGTAGAACCAATTCCGGCCAAGTAGAAGATTATAATCTAATGGCGCATCTACGACTTCGATGTGTATAGATACTGTGTCCGTAGGGCTGAAAACCATGTCCGTCAAACGCTCTGAGAGTAGTGGGAGAAGTTGTGACTTCGGGTGAGCCTAAGGCTCTCCAAAAATTCAAAGACATGATCGACATGGAAGCACCTTCATCTAAGATAGTGCGGTGGATGCTATTTACACGGATCTTTGTATGAACCTGGAAGGCTAACTGATGGAAAAGCCGAGGTTTGACATACTCCAAGTTGAACATGATAGTGTTTGAAGTATCCGGGTCCACTGCCCCCAGTGCTGAAAGTAAGGTTTTGCGCTGCATAGGGAAGTGTTGGAGAACCTCGAGAGTGAACATTGCGCATGGTGATTGAGCTAAGTCTTCAACAATATTGTAATTTTGGGCAGCTCGCGCATTAGGATTGAATGTCGCTTTTTGAATGGTGCCTTTGGGTGGGTGTAGCACTGTGTCTGTAAGTGGTCTCTCAATATGGAGATGACCATTGGGGGGAGGTATGAGAGAGGGATCTTCAACATGAGACTTTCCCTTAGCTATCTTTGGTTGTTTGTTTGAACTTGGGGGGTTATCGTATGTCTTCGAACGAGTGGTTATATGAATCTCTTCATTACTCGTCATCAGGATTTCGCGATTTGCGGACGTCTCTCCGTGAGGTGGGTTGTTCGGATTGCCCCTTGCTGGGGATCGTGGGAAACCATCTATTGTTGCTGCTGAGGGAAAGGATCAGTTAACACTGCCGGGCGGTAGGATCCTTTAACAAATTTATTGAATTCATCCTTGTAGGGACAGTCACGTGTGTAGTGATCTTCCTTGAAAATTAGGCAGGGAAACTTTGCTTTCCGACGTGGTTTGGGATCGTTATTGGTAGGTTGGGGCTTGGGGTTCTCCTGTTGATTAGAAGTTTTCTTGGATTTCCCATGGTTTTTCTTCTTCTTTCCCCCGAATGGTTGTGACATGGATTGAACCATGTTCACTTTGGAGGAAGGACCAGGAGAGGGAGAAGCTTTAGGTGTATCCTGGGGTGGGGAGGGGGTAACGTTGGCTTGTTTCCCACTCGGTTTGGATGCAGGCTGAGCCTTAACTGAACCCACAATGCCTTTAATGGGGGGTTCAGTGGCAAGCTTATTTGGATCAGTAGTGGTGCAGGAGGCATGGGGAATAAGCTCGTATAAACTTCTGGATTGGGTATACACCAAATCCATATACTGAGCGCGAGAAATCTCTTGTTCCTCCGTGACAGGTCCGCCCATAGCAATATCTTTGGTGATGGGGGGCAGAAATGACTTCGTGAACCAATCAACAAGTAACTAGTATGGAAGTGGTGCCTTGATTAACCTACGGCGTTGACACCACTCATGGATATGAGTGGAAGTGGTTTGACATAATGAGGCTAATAGGTCTATTCCATTCTCGTACCGGATGGGTAGCTGGAAATGAGTCAGAAACTGCATAGCCAAGGTATTGAAATCGTGAAAATAGTGTTGCGGCAGCTCGATGTACCACTTTGCTTCCATACCGGTGAGTGTACTGGAAGAGCCGTAATCGAATGGTGAGTGTACATGACGCGGGATGTTGGAAATAGAATTTGGTTGGGATACCGACATGAGGTTGTCCGTTGCCAAGATTATATGTTCCTAACTGAGCAGAAGCTGCTGGTTGAGAGGGTTGTTGGATGGTGCCAATGGGGTCATTAACAAGTGGTGCTCCTCCAATAAAATGGCTCTGTTGAGCCGATGGGAAAGAAGGAGGTGGTTGTTGAGTGGCCCCACTTTGGATGGTACCAAGGGTTTGTCCTCCAGCAAGTGAATTAGATGGTCCAGTGGGAGGAAGTTGGTGACTGGGACCAGTGTTCCCGAAATATGGTTGTCTTCCAACAGGCAGGTTGGATGGACCGTCTGGGGGAAGTTGATTGTTGGGATCAATGGTTCCAATAGTTGGTACTTCACCTCCGGAAATGGTGTAGATGGTGGCCGAAGATGAACCTCTAGTCAGCATGGATGATCCAGTAGTATGACTAGATTTTCTTCCAATACTGGAAAGGTGGGGTATGGTTTTTTAGCCAATGGCGCCAAAAGTGTCGATTTATGGGGGGGGTCTTCCATACATTACAAGCGGGGATGGAGAGAAAACTGGGTTATCCCTCATAAGTGGTGTGTTCCTTGAAGATACGCCAAACATATTGGATGGTATCAAATGTGAGGAATTTAACCGAGGGGTATCAAGAGTCACGTCCATGGGGTCTTGAAAAATTGGAGGACCATCAAGGGTTGGGATCAGATTTGTATCTCGTGAGGGGTCGAAAATGTGAGCTGATCCTTGTTGGGGATCCATAAATAAATAAGGTAAATTAAAATCTAAAGGTCCGGAGCCGTCAGCATAGGAGTGATGAAACTCTGTGCTAGACGAAACATTGGGATCTCGGTAACCAGGAGGATGGGTGGCAGGGGTGTAGCTAGGGTTTTCACCCCAGCTTGTGCAAATGAGCACCTACTAAGGAGAATGGACTCCTTAGTAGCAGTTCAATAAACAGTAAATTAAAGTAATAAAACAATACGAATTCTAAACTAGCATGAGCATTAATAAACATAACAAAACATGGAAATATGGTGAAGATCTTTCTTTTTTTTGTATTAAAATTTTACCTTAGGTGTAGAGGTTGGTGAAGTTCTTGCAATAGTCCAAGAGGGTTGCTCCAAACTCCAGCTTTGCTCCTTCTCTTTCTCCAAAGGGTTGGAAATGGGCCAAAAGGGGCACTCAAGGGTGAAAGTAGCTCAAGGGTGAGCTAGGGTTTCGAGAGTGATTTTGGCAGAGTAAGGGTGTATTTAACTGTGGATATGAAATGAGGAGCCTCCATCACCTATTTATAGGTTTTTAGTGGTGGAGTGCTGGCCCACGGTTTTGGGAACCATATGGTTTAGGTCAGTTGTATAGCGTTTTTTCCTCCTTTTCCCCTCTTTTTCCTTTCTTTTTTATATTTTTTATTCCCTTTTTGGAGGGTTTTTTCTATTTTGGAGGAATTTTGGATTATTTTGGGGGAAAAGGGGGTTTTTTGTCCTTTTGGAGGCTTTTTTAATGGTTTTGTGGCCTTTTGTAGGCTTTTTTGGCCTTTTGTAGGCTTTTTTGGCCTTTTGGAGGCTTTTTAGTGGGATTTCAAGGTTCTGGAGGTAAATATGGTAGGAAATATGGACAAATGAGTCATGTAATGGGGTAGATGAGGTAGTGAGCACTTTTTGGGTGTTAACAGATTGCCCCCTGATGTGTGAGGGCAGAAGCTCATCATATGGCCGATAGACATCATAAGTCTTGTATGGTTTTCCTGAGAGGTGGAGAAGAGAAGAAACAAACTAGAGCCCGGAACAACAGTCCCGAACAAACTGCAAAAACTAAAAGTACATGACCTCAATAATGGATGAGGAATAATCTGAACATATGGACGAGGCGGGCATTCCCATGCTCATATCAATAATAAAAATGGGGTCCAAAATATGGGGACCTGAAATATACATGGCCTGAAATAATGAATGAGGAAGAATCTCAATATATGGACGAGGCGGGCATACCCATGCTTGTATCAAGATACATAAAAAATAACAGTGAGGCCCAAAAAGGGGGACCTGTAGGATACATAGAGAGCCACTGTGTACATCATAAGGGTATAGAGGGGACACAAATCTGGGACATACTACTGGGCTGACCATGTCTGAGCTGAAGAACTGATACACTGGAATAACAACAGTGCTGCTGAGTGTGGTACTATAGGAACTGATGAGCTGTTGGAGCATAGTTACGGGGAATCATATCCTCAATGGTACACTGAACTGGAACTGAACTGGGTACTCAAGGAAGCATATAACTGGATGGATTTCGAATACAATCGCCAACGCAACCCAGACATCCACGGGAACATATAACTGGGCATTCCGAAGAGACTCACCAATGTGCTAGAGTCGGGGGAAATCCGGGGTCTTCGACCAATAACTGAAGGGATATAAACCCTACGTGATTCTCAACGATGCGATCAAGGTGTTGAAGTCGATCATGTGAGAAACAACCACTCGGAGAGGCAATGATGACTCCTCTCAGAATGATCCATAGGAACTCACCACAGATGGTGATGGGTCCAAGGCGCAGGGACCTCTGGGTCTATCCTCTGGAATAGAGGGGTTGTCGTCGACAGAGGGAGACCTGCAACTATCAAGGCAATGATGTTTCCTTGACAGGAGCGCGAGGTGGAGAACCGAAGTGTGAGAGTACTGATGGTAGGACTTACATACTGTGGGGGATAACTGGGCAAGAAGAGTGGGTGGAATCAAACTTCCTTTGTTCAGAGTATGATGGCGGGGACGATTGGGCAACATATGAAACTGACTGGTGGGAAAGGGATCATAGCTGTAATGGATCAAGGATAGTGACTGGGATGAGGGAGACTCAAGCTGGTGTAAAATGGTAGGAGATTGCAGAATACTCTGAACAAAGGAAACCTAATTGGGGGTGCTGCCGAGATGATCGATCATAGTGCTAAGAGGCACGGGGGGACTTCTTCATGGGTTAAGGAACTAGAAGAAGTGTGTGTAAAATGGTACTGTCGTGTGGATTTATACGAGCCCAGGACAATTCATGCTCGTGATTGCTTTCAATTTTAAGGAGTCTGAAAGCGATAATAAGACTCTGAAATAATGGAATGGTACTATCGTGTGGATTTGTACGAGCCCAGGACAGTTTATGCTCGTGGATTCTTTCAATTTTATAGAGTCTGAAAGCGATAAGAAGACTCCAGGGGGTTTCTTTTTCATGTGTTAGTCTCCAAGGTCCGAAGAAGCATAAAAGGATGTAATGAAGAACTCTTCTAGCCAGTGTGACTAGAGTATTCATTTTTCGTAATTAGTCTACCAGGCCGGAAAAGGTTTAAACTTATACCAGATAGACGCCCTTTCAGGTACTTTAACGAGCATGAAAGGAAGCAAGATTGCTCGGCGATCTTTTCATTGTTTTAGGAGTCAGAAAAGAGCTTAACAGAAACTCCCTAAGTGCCTTTTTCATAAAGGACTTGCCCGGCCCGAAAAAGGGATAAAATTATACCGAACAAAAGGAATGGCCAGGCAAGGAGGAAGTGCTCAATCAAGGAACATTTATGAGGACCAAGAACGAGGGTTGGGGGGAACACTGGTGGGCCTCCTTGCGGGATAATGAATGGTGGAAAAATAACGAAATAATTGCAGTATGACAAGAGTGAATGGCTCATGTAAAAATGTGGAACAATCCGATGGCGGTCGATGTGGCGCGCAAACTGAGGCAGAAAGGTGTCGGGACACAATGTTGAAACTATACCAAGTGAGAGCGAGAAATGATCTCAAGTATCATCATGAGCTCGAAAAAATGAATCCAGCGATATAAAAAGTGTCAAAAATGGATAACGGCCGATCTGGCACGCAAATTGAGGTGATGGGGGGCGTTTTGGAAAAATACCCAAAAGATTTGGGGGTGAGGGAAAGAAATGATCTCAAGAATCATCACGAGCTCGGAAAAATGAATCCGATGATATAAAATATACCAAAAACGGAGAGCAGCCGAAGTGGCACGCAAACCGAGGCGATGAGTGGTGTCTAAAAAATGCTCAAAAAATGAAGTGGAAAAACTAAGAGAACAATATGACCATCATGACGGTCGCGCCGTGCTGATTCTAGTGGTGGAAACGGTTCGAAAAATGGACTCCGTATGGGTTCAGAATGGCCAAAACAAGAAAAAATCAATGGACTATAAATAATGAGTGGGTCCAACATGACAAGTGTCATTTGGACTTGTTGACTTTGACTAGTGATCAGAGTGGACCAGAGCTGAGGTGGCGTTTCTGGACGATCCGACCAGCTGTTTTCAGATCTGGGAGTTACAGGTATTCCGACGAACTCATACCTGCATTTTCATTGGGTTCGGGGTAGGGTGGTGGGTCCCAGGGGATTTTATTGTATGGTCCACGTGGGTGGACTGTGGGTTTGTGGGGTGGAACCGCGGTCAGGGACCGCGGGTTCCAGGGTGGATCACGTGGCTAGGGACCACAATGTTCAGGTCAGAATACACGGTCTGGTACCGCGCGTTCCGAGGCTGAACACACGGTTCGAAACTGCGAGTTCGGCTCCTACAGGCGCGGTTTGGGACCGCGACTGTAGCCCTGATAGCCGCGGTCGGAAACCGCGGCAAGGGGTCCTAAAGCTGCGATTGGGATCGAGCTGTTAGAGTTCCCCTAGGGGGGGGGTTTACTTTGTTGACATGAGTCTGATGAGTTTTCCTTGTGTGATTGACAGGATGCCGTTGGTGCTGTGGCGAGAGAGGGAGGTCCCGGATGAGATAGTGGAGGTCATCTGGAGGGATCGCCATGTGCGTTCGACGCTGGGATTGTGCGAAATTTTGAAGTTCGCATAGGTACCTATGATGCGGTCAGTAGCGCTGCTGCTGAACCGGCTAGTGAGCTTTTGGGAGCCGGATATTCAGGCATTCAGGGTGCAAGGGGAGAGGGTGGATCTCACCCTTGCAGATGTCTACTTCCTGATGGGGTTGCCCTGTCTGGGTAGGGTAGCGGATCACAACCACGAGTATTCGCGGATGTAGATATGGAGGATATGCTAGAGCGGTACTGTGTTCCAGAGGCGAGGGTGCATAGGAATGCACTCCGGGTGGTGGACCTTCAGGAGCCAACAGTACAGGCTATTGCGGTGTGCATGGTTCGAGTGTTGGGGTCCCAATCACCTGAGAAGGTGTCTGGGGGCCAGATGCATATTGCGGCGTGCGTGGTTCGAGTGTTGGGGTCCCAGTAACCTGAGAAGGTGTCTAGGGGCCAGATGCAGCTAGTGGAGCGGGTACTGGATGGTGTCTATTATGCGTGGGGCCAGATGTTCCTCACTTGTGTGCAGCGGCAGCTGACATCGGTGAAGGAATCCGGCAAGGGATTCTGTTATGGATCCTTTCTATGTGCTTTCTTCATGGAGTGGGTACCTACACTGTGGCCGCGGGTGCCAGTCAGGGAAGGAGGACTGAGGGAGCCGCGCATGGTGCGGTGGGGAGAGATGATGCGTCGCCGGGGTGGCAGTGAGGTGGGTAGATACTTCACTCAGGAGCTATACTTGCAGTGGCTGCAGATGCCACTTACACTGGATGACTTTCCATACAGAGATATGGACTACACCGGGGATCCAGAGGCACCATGGGCACCAGGATAGGCATGGGGACCAAATGGTACGTATTGATTCTATGGCATGTTATGGATGTCAAGATTTGTGTATGATGGGTTTTTTGATATACTGTTACTGACTGATGTGTGATCTACAGATGTTGGCCCGAGACCACCACCAGGACATGTAGCGCGCAGGGGGCATGTGGCTGTACCAGCCCTACTAGGCCGAGGGGAGGTGCGTCAATGGGAAGCTGAGGGGACTCTGGAGTCCGTGTGGATGCTTCTAGACCGGTTGATGGTTGGAGTGACTGATGACAGGTGGCGGGACGTGGACCCGGAGGTGATTCAGGATTGCATGAGGGCGCCACGGGAGTTCTGGTCGATCGCGATCCGGGTGGCTATCTTGGCGGATAGAGGTTGGGAACATGAGCCCGCAGGGGATGAGGAGCTTCTGGAGGAGGAGTGAGGGGAGGACTTAGAGGTAGCTAATGCAGGCAGTGACATAGGGTATGACTCTCATTAGGGAGTACAGGGGACTCCCCCCTGATTTTGTAGCTACGGCATGTATTCTATGAGGCGCAGGGGTGTATAGATATATTTTTTGTATCGCTGAGCACGGGGGTACTGAGGGCATGTGTAGCATATTGACATTCATTTTTTGATATATATATATGCACATGGATGCACCTTTTTGCAATGATGATTTAGGGTATGCACGTGGATGCGCTTATGGTTTGTTATATGTTTGTACTGCAAGTGGATGCAAGTAGTATAGAATGATGGGCACATGGATGCCCCTTGTGTATTGTATGTGATGCAACATGATGTATGTAGGATTAGGCACGTGGATGCCTCTGTATATGAATGTGTTTCTATTTTTATTGCACATGGATGCAAATGGTTATGTGATGATAGGAACGTGGATGCCCCTGGCAATCTTTTTGGGTTTTTATATATTTTTGATGAGATGTTATGGGATGATGATGATGCATGATGGAGGTTTTACATAGTGTGATTGATGTGCCAATCTAGGATATTGTTAGCCATTTGATCTGCGACACTATTTTGAGCTCTTGGGACATGGGTGAATGTTATGGATTCAAATTGTCGGCTGAGTTGTTTTGTGCGCAGGAATTTTCTAAAGAGGCAGGGATCACGCACCTGGTAGCAGTTGTTGAGATGGGAGACAAGTAGCTGGGAGTCAAGGAACACATGAAGGTGACATATGCCCATCTGGAGGGTAGCAGTCAGGAGACCGGTCACAACATCATACTCCGCCTCGTTATTGGTAGCAGCGCCTATACATATTCCGTCAAGGTGAATCAATTCATGTGAAGGGGAATATAAGACCCATGCCGCAGAAGCCAGGTTGGGAGACCATCGGCTTGCTCCATCGGTGAAGCCAATGTAATGAGGTGGAAGATGGTCCATCTGTGGTCATGCAAAAATGATGAATGTAAGATTGAGGTAAAAAAGGTGAAAAACAAAAAAGAGAGTAAACTGTACAATACGAACCAATGAGGCCATGGGTTTATTTAGGGGTAAAAGCGTATAAGATACAACCCATTACGGGGGTTGCGCAAAGGGTGACCTCCTGAGTCAATTAAAATGTATGCCCCATTGTCGAGGCAGGTCTGCATGATATAAGGGCCTTGCCACATGGATTCAAACTTTCCTTTACCAGTTTTTTCGTGGGCTTGGTCATAGGCGAGGACGAGGTCCCCTTCATGGAAAGTTCGAGGGTGTACATGTTTGTAATAACCAGCTTTGGAGCGGTTCTTGGCGGCTTCAATGGTCTAGAGAGTGGCACGACGGTCTTCATCAGCTTGTTCTAGTGATAGCAGACGTTGCTCTAGTGGGGAGGTGTCGGGGAGAAGCTCGATGGCGATGTGTAAGGCAGGTATCTGACACTCGATGGGGAGGACAGATTCTACACCGTGAACTAAATGAAACGGGGTAAAACTGGTGGCGGTCTTGGTGGATCTACGGTAAGCCCATAGGGCAGGGAACAACATGTGGTGCCAATTGGACTTATGTCAGTCAACAGTGCGTTGAAGGATGGTTTTTAAGATTTTGTTAATGGCCTCTACTTGGTCGTTCCCTTGGGGGTAGTAAGCAGAGGAATAATGATGTTCAAACTTTAGGAGGGTGGATAACTCGCGCCAAATGGAATCCTCGAAGTGGGAACCATGGTCTGAGACCAACTGTTTGGGAACCCCGAATCGAGTGATAACGTGGTTAAAAAAGAAATGAGTAGTGGTGTCAGCTGTACAATTGAAGGTGGGCATGGCTTCAGCCCATTTGGTGAAGTAATCGACGGCGACAATGATGTACTTATGGCTATTGGCAGATGGGGGTTTACATTCCATGAAGTTGATGGACCACTTACAAAAGGGACCAACAGTGATGACGGGGTGTAACAGAGCGGGTGGTGTCCGGGCCTTGGGGGCGAAAAGTTGGCAATTATGACAATGTTTGACTGCTATGATGCAGTCGGTAAAGAGTGTGGGCCAGACGTATCCGACGCGGATGACCTTTTGGGCGGTGGCCATCCTAGAGAAATGGCCGCCGCAGGAACCGCTATGACAGTCATTGAGGATGTGTTCGGCTTCCTCGTGTGTAAGGCAACGATGGAGAATCGTGTCAACCCCTTGCCGGTAAAGGACATCGCCTAAGAGGAGATATCGAGAGGCCTGGTGATGGATATGACGGAGTCCATCATGATTGATGTTGGGTCTGAACTTCTGTGTGCGCAGGTATAAAAAAATATCACCATACCATGGGTCATCAGACGAGATGATGAACAAGTGATTGTCGGGTAACTCATCGGAGATTTGTGGGGATGGCAGAAGGGAGGGGAGATCAATGATGAGCTGGACAAGTGCGAGGGATTTAGTGCTCTTAGGGGTTCGGAAAGTGAGGTCATATTCCTGGAGGATAATGACCCATTTAGCAACACGACCTTGCAGGAGCCGCCAATTTAATAGATAGACCATGGGGTTGGAGTCGGAGACAACTGTGGTATGACTAAGTAAAATGTAGTGTCACAATTTTTGGATGGAAAAAACCACAGCTAGGGCTAGTCTCTCCTCATATGGGTAACATAGGGGTGGTCAAGACAAGGTCTGGCTGACATAATAAATGACATACTCCTGGCGAGTGACGTCTTCTTGAACCAGAACTCCGGACACGGCATGTTCGGATGCCGAGACGTAAAGGATGAAGTCCTGAGAGAAATCCGGAGGGGAGATTAAAGGGGCTTGTGTGAGAGATTTCTTGAGGGATTCAAATGCAGCTTTTGCTTGCTCATCCCAGACAAAGGGTAAGTGGGTACGAAGAAGGTGTAAGAAACCATGAACGGTAGTGGCATAATCAGGAACGAAGCGATGGAGGAAATTAGATCGCCCCTGTAGACTCTGGAGCTGCCGTAGCATGCGAGGAGAGGGAAGGTCTAGGATGGCTTGGACTTTCAGGGGATCAACAACAATTCCTTTCTGGGAAACAATGAAACCCAACAACCGGCCTGCTGGAACGCAAAAGACACACTTGTGTGGGTTCAAGCGGATTTTATATTTGCGACAACGCAGGAAAACTTACCGGAGGTCGTTAAGGTGGTCTGATCGTTTCCGGGAACGAGCTGTAAGGTCATCAAGATAGACTAGCAGGATATGGACCAAGTCGTGAAAACAATAGGTCATGGCCCACTGGAAGGTGGCACCATCATTTTTGAGGCCGAAAGGCATGACGCGATAGGAAAAGGTGCCCCATGGGGTGGTAAAGGCAGTCTTGTACTGATCCTCCTTACAAATCTGAATCTGGTTGTATCCGGAAAAACCATCCATGAAAGATAGGACTTCATGTCCCGCACATGCATCGATGAGTTGGTCAATGAATGGCGTGGGGAATTTGTCTTTGGGACAAGCACGGTTTAAATCGTGGAAGTCAGTACATACTCTAATGGTGCCTTGTTTTTTGTTAACAAGGACGGGGTTTGAAGCCTAGGTGGTATATGCGATAGGATAAATGAATCCTACTTTGCGAAGTTTCTCAACCCCTGCTTTAACAGCGGGGAGATTTGAAGGATGGATGGGGCGCTTTTTCTGGTGAACGGGGTACATCGGGCCATGTGTCAATGTGGTGCTCTATAATAGCGGGGTCGAGACCAGGCATTTCTAGATAGGACCAGGAAAAGACATCACAGAACTCTTGGAAAATTTTTTTGTACGCGTCGATCTCATACTCATTGTAAAAGGCTCCTAAGGTAATGATTTCAAGAGCACCCGGTGGGTCAGAGATATCTATGTGGATGACGGGTGAGATGTTGGCCATGTTACCTTCCTCAAAAGAATCAGGAGCAGGAATAGGATCCTTAAACCAGTCGACTTTGGTGGGAAGGAAATCTTTGGACTCAACCGCAAATTAGGTAGCTGTGGTAGAGGAGGAGTCTTCTGGGAGGAAATAGGAACGATGGTGCATGTCATCCCAGGGATAATCTGGGGCAGTGAGAGCCTCGAGGATCTCCTCATCATTGCGGAAACTGTGAGTTGTCTAATCGGTTGACGAGGGAGTGGTAGTCGAAGAGATCATATAAATGGTGTTAATCTCTCCGGATGGGGATGATACTGGGGGTTGGATCTCCTCAATTGTGGGGGGTGCCGTCTCAAGGTCCAAATTATTCATCTTGTAGAGAGCTGCTCTGTAATCTCGGAGATCAGGACAGTGATGTGAGTAATGTCCGTAAATACCTCATATTGCACAAGGGTGGTTGGTACACAGTGATTTATCACGAGGCTTAGGGGTTGGATCTAGTTCAACAACCGGGATGTTGGGGTCGTCGTCAAGCATTTGCATGTGTTCCTGTAATGCAGGTAATTGTGGACATTGATGAGTCGGATGGCCTAACTCATCACACAATGAGCATTTGGGGGAATCATGAAACACGGGGGGGGGGGGGGGGGGGGGGGGTTTAACTGCCTTGGGAGGGGGTACAACAGTGTATGGTTGTGGGCCTCTGCCCCCAGTGGGCTTGATAAGAGGAGGGGGATTCATCGATGACGAAGGGGGTAGCAACACCGGGAGGTGGTTGACTAGTAGTGGCAATGGGTTTGCACCGGTTGAAGGACGACATTTGGTGTCGGCGGAGGAACGGGAGGCAAAATATACCACACGGGTAATCCTAAGGTTAACCCGGGGAGGCTGAGAGTAGCCATAACCGGGGTGATTACTACTCCCGAGGGAGGGAATAGGAAGGGGATTGTGTGGGTGGGTGTAACACCAATGTGACTAGGTACCAATGGTGGTTTGGGTAACAAGGGCGGTTGATTGTTGGGTGTTTGTGTATTGTGGGAAAGAGTACAGAGGTCAGAGACTTCGGTCGCGGGTGACGAGGGTGGAATGGATTGGAATGTGGAAGTCATCAGCGTGTCTGAGTAAATTCCTGGTCCCACGGAGGAAAAAAATGAGGTAGTTGCACCAAAAACAGGTTGTTCAACCATGGGGAGAACATTTTCGGGTGTAGCGGGGGTATTTGGATCGTAATAGGTGAGTTGGTCGACCTTGACCATGCGTCCATCATGGGGGAACATCATGGTACGAAAAGCGGATGAGGCCAAGTAAGAGGTTATAATCAAGTTGGGCATTGATGACCTCTATGTCAATGAGCACGGTTTTACCAGCCAGCTGGATGGGGACATTAGCTAAGAGACCTTGGGGTTGAGCCGAACGGTCGTTGTAGGCTCGCAACGCAGTGGTGGACTGCTGGAGGGTAGGGGATCCCAACTTCTGCCAAACGAATGTGGACATAACGCATGTAGAGGCACCTTCATCGATAATGGATCGATGGATGACAAGATTTCGAACGGAAACAAAAACTTGGAATGCTAAAGTGGAAGGCAGGCGTGGTTCGGACTGGTCCAAATCGAAGGCTATCAATTGTGAATCATTTGGGTCAATAGCACCAATGGCGGAGAGAAAAGTCTTGCGTTGTGAAGGACAGTTTTTTAAGACTTCTAACGCAGACATGGTTGTGGGAGATTGGGCTAAGTCATCTACAATGTTGTAATTCGACGCAGCGCGAGCATTGGGGTTATTGTTGATATGACGAAGTGGGAAACGAGGTGCTTTAGAGGCGCCATCTAGTGGAGCCAGAGGTATACGTAACGTCTGATCGGTGGGATGAACGTTAGTGTTTTTGTCGGTGGGAGGGGCTTCAGGGGTGGAGCCATATTGGTTCCGATGGGTTTGGAGGTTGACATCAGCGGATGACATCATTAACAAGTGGTGAGTACCTGAGTCGAACATGGGTTGATCAGGAGCAGCATAAGTGATATGTTGTTGTGGGGGCGCGTTGCATTGAGGGGGAGCCAACGATTGAGTGTTCACTACGCCTTGGGTTGGTAAGGGGTTTTGCAGCACCAAAGGTTGCTGCTGAGGGGGTGGGGGGTTGGGTGGCGCCTGAGGAGCCGCGTGCCCTTGGCGATGGGGATCATCAGTCCAGAGTTGCCAAGCTCGCTCCAAATTTGGGAAAGCATGTGTATAGTGGCCATAGACCCCGCAAATAGAACAAGGATGGTTTGTTCATAAATTAGGATTTTTGGCCTGCTTGGGCAGCCGATCAGGGTCTGGTTGGCAGGTGCCGCGCTATTGTTGTTTGGGGGATTGGGAGGTTGACCACCTTGGTCTGGAGGGGGGTTGTTCCCACGGTCACGGCCTTTGCCACAGTTTTGTTGGCCCTGTTGGCGCTGGTTGTTTTGGTTCTGCTGCGGATTTTGTTGGGCGTATACTTGCCCTTGGGCAGCAGGTGGGTTCTGGGGTTGTGCAGGTGCGGGATTAGGCTGCGGTGGATAATAAGTATGGGGAGGCTGTGCAGGTGCTGAACCTTGTGGAGGTTGCTGATATGTCTGCGGAGCGGGCTGTGGGTTTGCCGCAGGGGCTGCCTGTGGTGGGTAATAAGCAGGTTGGGCTTGAGAGGACATAGGAGCTGGTGCAGCTTGCGGGTGGTAATAGGGATGAGGTTTGACTGGGGGGGCATAAGCGGGGGATGCATGACCAAAGCACTGAGGTGGACAGGAGGGTCCATGGGAATGGTGGTGATGTGGCATGGGAGCATACGAATTGGTTGCTCCGGATTGAGATGTAGCCCGCGAAAGGTTGGGGCCATGGCTAGGACGTGCTATGGAAAAGGGTTGGGGATGTGAGGCATTATGGCCAATGATGCCGTCTGCAGCATGGGATACCCCCGGCGCATCATGTTGGGAGGAATCGCCGCGAGGGGTGTCAGGTATGATGGTGTATAGATAACCCGGCTGGGAGAAAATGAGGTCAAATTGCTGGGCTTTGAGGATGGCCTCTTCTTCATACTGGGGTCGTTCAGATTCCACATCCTTGGCAATGATAGGAAGGAGGGATTTTAGAAACCAATCTAAGAAGATATGGTCGTCTAACTTGATTTTGCAGAGGCTGCGGCATCGACGCCACTCATGAATGTGGTCAGTGATGTGGGTAGCCGTGTTCTATCTGCAAGATAGTAGGATCTCAACTCCCGTCATAGCAGACAAGTAACTGAAAGAACTGCAGGAAGGTCGAGGCAAGGGAAGTAAAGGTGGCATGGGTCCCATGGGGTTGCTCGATGTACCACTTAGCTGCAGAGCCAGTGAGGGTGCGCTATAACAGACGGAGGCAGACAGAGTCGTCCACTATGGAATTGGAGGAACACCATAGATGGAAGGACATAATATGGTTCTGGGGGTCCTCACCTGCTTTGCCCTCAAACTTAGGGATGTCAGAGGGAAGCTTGGTGGGCATGTGAGGCTATGCAGGGTCGTGTCTGATGGGATCATTAGTCATTTTGGCTAGGTCAGGAAGGTTGAGGCTAGCCATGAATGGAAAACTAGTAGAAGGATGTGACATACTAGTGGGTTGGACCATGGTGGGGCCAATTCCCCCAAGTGGAGGGGTTGGATTTTGGATGTTGCCCCCAAGTGGAGGGACGAAAGTGGTATGGGACGGTCCTGCACCGCCAATGGTAGTGTGAGTCACTGATGGAGTGGGAATAGGCATTCTAGCTACTGGAATGGGTACAATGATCGGAACGGTAGATGTGGGCCCCATCGAGGGCATATCCAAAGCAAGTTTGGTAGCTGGTGTGGTGGTGGATGCTCCACCAATGGTCCCTACAAAGAAAGGGGTGGAAGTCACGCCAGCCATGGGGCTGGTTGGTGCAGTGTAAATGGGGTTCTCAGACTCTGCCTCAGAATCAGAGGTAAAATAAGGGGCGTCTAGCTCGGGTGACGGAGTTCTATGCCGTTGAGGAGTGGAGTCAAGTGACAAGGCTCGAGATCTATGATGAGTGGTATCAAGTGATGGAGATCTATGTCTATGACGGGTGGTGTCAAGTGAACCGTGGTGTGGGGGCTCACCCCGGAGGCGCCGAGAATGTCTCGGGGAATCAATGGTGACAGATGGTGTCAAGTATCTGGGGGTTGTGTTGAGTGAAAAACAGCTCAAAAACCCTAATGCAAAAGAGTGTGCAGAAGGAGAGCTAAAAAAATATGGCACTTAGGCCAACAACCAACTCAAAACACTTAATGTAACAGCTATGCTACAATAAGAGGAGTATCAACAATGATACGAACCGTTACACCAAAACCCCGAGGTGTTAGTGAAGGCAGTCCACTAGGATCTTAACATCCCACCACGCTCCGCAGTCCAGACTCTGGGCTGGATGTGCACCCGTACGGTGGTGTCCCCTTTGCGTCGTACGAGCCTTGGGCGAACACTGCAATGCCGACGTTGCCACCCGCTCTGTGACTTGAACCTGGGTGGAGGCTCTAATACCAAATGATACAAACCATTTCACCAAAACCCCGAGGTGTTAGTGAAAGCCGTCCATTAGGATCTTAACAAACAAAAATGGTCAGAATACCAACAAGCAGCAGGTTTCCTAAAAAATGAAAATAGTGGACTCGCTAGACCAAAAGGAGGTAAGGGAGCATGCAAACACCTAACTAAATAGTATTCTGACTCAACTAGACATATCCTCTGCAAGGTGATGAAATCCAAGTCAGACAATATGGATAGTAGAGCCAAGTGGCTAAAGATAGCCCCCTACCGGGAGGGACACCGGGTAGTCAATCCTAGAAGAAAGGCAACTAAGATACCCCGTTCATGACACATCCAGAAAAGGTGAATCTGCCGTTTGCTTCTATCGCCGCGGTATCCCCATATGGGTAATACCCCGAGAACTTCGAAAGGTAGCCTTCGGTTACTGAATGGAGTGCGGTATTCCACTCAGGCCTCCGAAACCAGTCTAGCGACTTCAACCCTCCTAGGGGAGAGGCCCTCTGATAAACTGGTTGTGATCGTGCCAAAAAATACTAGGGGATTTTGGTTCCCTAATGGACAACAGCTATGTCTCAAGTGTAAGTAACTGAGGGGTGTTATTTGGATGCCTATCCCCCCGATACTACCTAACTACAAAAATTCTTATGTGTTCCCCAAGTGGGGTTAGAATGTTGGTTGTGTTAAGTAGTTTTTTAAGGCTCACTTGAATTAGGTGACCGAGTGTGTGCATGTGAGATGATGAACCCAAATAAAAAGTGCCACGGGGTGGGCAACTTGCTAACTAAAAATAACAATACTGAATTGAAACTTTGAAATGCAAAATTTTCTCTTTTTCAATTAGAATGTTGAAATTTAAAAAATATTCTGTAAATGGAACATAAATAATACTGCAAAAAAGGCTGTAGGGAAGGATGGTTGCAGGTAGGACAGATCGCTGTGCAGGTGCAGAAAATATTGCAGCAAAGTGTTGGGTTCAAAACAGGAAAAAATGCAGAAAACAGACCGCGGGTCTGTGGAAAATCTGGGCGGTCAGACCACGGGAAATAGCTAAACAATCACGGACATGTTACGGGATTGTGGCCAAAAGATGCAGTCGGGCCGCTGGAAACAGGTCGAAAGCCGCAGGCGGGTTGCAGGAAAATGGCTGAAAGATGCAAATGGGATGCGGGAAAATGGTCTAAAGACGCCGGTGGGTTGCATAAAAATGGCTAAAAGCCACAGGCAGGACGTGGGAAAATGGCTTAAAGACACCGGTGGGTTGTAGAAAAATGGCTGAAAGCCATAGGAAGGATGTGGGAAAATGGCCTAAAGACGCCGATGGGTTGCAGAAAGATGGCTGAAAGCTGCAGGCAGGACATGGGAAAATGGCCTAAAGTCGCCGGCGGGTTGCAGAAAAATGGCTGAAAGCCGCAGGCGGGATGCGGTAAAAAGGGTTAACAGCCGCTGTCGGACCGCATGAAAGAAGCTAATAGCCACGGTCGGATCGCAAGTAACAGACTTGAATCCGCCGGTAGGTCGCCGGAAACAGTCTGAGAGCCGCGGTCGGATCGCAGGTAAATGCTTGAAAGACGTGGTCGGAATGCAATTGTGGGAGGTAAAAAACGCGGTTGACGGCAGCCAAAAGGGACAGTCGAAAGGAAAAAAAAGGAAAATATTTAAAAACGTTTAACACTTTAAAACTATAACCAGAATTTCAAAAGAAACACAAGCGGAGTTGCCAAAACTGTAGCTAGGGTTTTCACCCCAGCTTGTGCAAATGAGCACCTACTAAGGAGAATGGACTCCTTAGTAGTAGTTCAATAAACAGTAAATTAAAGTAATAAAACAATACGAATTCTAAACTAGCATGAGCATTAATAAACATAACAAAACATGGAAATATGGTGAAGATCTTTCTTTTTTTTGTATTAAAATTTTACCTCAAATGTAGAGGTTGGTGAAGTTCTTGCAATAGTCCAAGAGGGTTGCTCCAAACTCCAGCTTTGCTCCTTCTCTTTCTCCAAAGGGTTGGAAATAGGCCAAAAGGGGCACTCAAGGGTGAAAGTAGCTCAAGGGTGAGCTAGGGTTTCGAGAGTGATTTTGGCAGAGTAAGGGTGTATTTGACTGTGGATATGAAATGAGGGGCCTCCATCACCTATTTATAGGTTTTTAGTGGTGGAGTGCTGGCCCATGGTTTTGGGAACCATATGGTTTAGGTCAGCTGTATAGGGTTTTTTCCTCCTTTTTCCCTCTTTTTCCTCTTTTTTTAATATTTTTTATTCCCTTTTTAGAGGTTTTTTCCTATTTTGGAGGAATTTTGGATAATTTTGGGGGAAAAAGGGGTTTTTTTGGCCTTTTGGAGGCTTTTTAGTGGAATTTTAAGGTTCTGGAGGTAAATATGGTAGGAAATATGGACAAATGAGTCATGTAATGGGGTAGATGAGGTAGTGAGCACTTTTTGGGTGTTAACAAGGGGGATATTGAGAAGCCATTGAGAGCATTTATTCTATATCAAGTTTGAATCGTTCCGACGCTAAAGGGGAGTTAGCAAGGCTAACCATGCTATATTGGATTGACGCCATGATTTCTTGTCATGAGGGGAGATCAGGGAGGGATACGATAAATGGCACATTACTAGAAGAACCGGTCTCCTAAGTGTGAACACCTGACGGCATAGTGGTGGCAGGCGGAGGTTCCTCCTGGGAAGTAAGAAAGTCAAACTTGGGTTCAAAAGGTGTGATAGGTAGTTCAATTTCTTCAATAATTTCGACATATCCGTTTGGGACTGCAATCAGCTCGGACACATCTTCATCAGATCCTTCGATGGTTCCAATAGATCCTTCAGGAACATCATAGAAAGTGTCTGTTGGGAGGGTAGTGCTAACATCTGGGAGGGTGATAGCCTCCGGTCTAGTATCGTGTGCAGTACTAACCTCAGCAGCTGCGGTGTTGTCCACTGTGAGAGGTATGTCTGGAATATCAATGGATTGAGTGACAGTCGAAATCTCAGGTGTGTTACTGGTTGCATAAACTACAAGAGGTTTTGAGACCATGCTATGAGTTACAGTTACAGGAGGGACTGAAGATGTAGTGCGGATGGGTGGTGGAACATTCCCTCAGCCAACACCGCGGCCTGCGGGGGCAGGAATACATGATGTAGGTGGACCGGAGTTCCATGGTGGTGGTGGTGGGCTTTGTCCCTGTACTCTCCGTGATCTTCGTGGATAGGACATAATGGTAAGAATACAAGTTTCGGGGACAGTCTCGTAAAAAATAACTCAAAAACCCTAATGCAGCCGAGTGTGCAAAAGGGGATCTAGAAAAAGGCAAGGCTCATAGGCCAAAAAGAAAGCTCTAAAAACTATATTGAGACCGGCGTCACAGTAAGCGAGCTAAAACAAAAATGGCCAGAATGCCAATAAGGAATCACTATAAATAAAAATGACCCTCTAAGAAGATGAAATAGCAAGCAAAACCTCCTAACTAAGAGTCGGAGACCTCAAAAGTTGTATCCTTCACAAGGTAATGAAATCCAAGTCGAACAATACAAAATGAGAGACCAATAATGGAAGGATATCCCTCTGCTGAAAGGGATTGTAAGGATTCATCCTTACATTATTATCATATTTGATAATATATATTTATTTATATTTGAATTGATGAATATTACATTGACTTGTCAACATTATATAAGCATGTTGACCTAATGAACGGTTGCACCTTAAGGAGGTGACCCTTGGCCTATTAATACTAATTAAACTAATTATAAACTAATAATAATAATAATAATAGTAATAGTAATATACTGTTTTAGGTATATTACAAGTCATCCCGCTCTGAAAAGATTCGACCACAAATCTTCTATGAGCATGTTACAGCTAGAATTCTTGCCACGAATAACGGTGCCATGATTTAGCAGTTCTTGAAATAATTGGTCGCATTTCCATTCAAATCTTCTCATGCTTATGATTCTGTAGATAAACGCATAACAACTATATGGAGTATTTTTCGGAGCTCCTAATACGATGGTGTTTCTTTGCTCTTCTAATTTGATGTAGATTTCTGATCTTTCTGCATGCTTTGATATGGTTTTCTTAACTGTAGTGGAAACTACTAATAATGTACTTACTTTCTTGTCTGACGAGCTTGTTTTTGTTTGTTCTCTGGGAACCTTTTGATATTGAGATTCTAGAACATCTTGAGTTGCGACCACTGGTAGGATGATCATCTCTTCATTTGCCGCAACATCTTCTGGTTTTTGTTTTTCTACGCTATCATGATTAAGGTCATCTTCGACACCATTATTTTCATCATTGCATTCTTCTACAACTTCAATTATCTCATAATTGTTTTTAACATTGATTTTATTGACTTCCTTGATTTTTACGACATCGTTATTTTCTTTACAATTGATATTGACATTATGATTGTCAATATCATCTTGATCTTCCATATCCTTGTCTTCTACCTCTTTTGTTTTATCGTCCTTATCATCGACGTTCTTAACAAGTCCTTGTTCTAGAGTTTTACTAGACAATTTTATAGGTTTTTCAGTTGGCGTGTTAATGTGCCTTACTTCCCTACCTTGTAAGAAACCACAACGAACTTCCAGTAGGCGTGCATACTTTTTACTAAGTATTGCATTTTGAGGTTTGTAGTTGGGATGTCTTTTCTTATCCCACTTGGTGTCTGGTGGTATGGATCTTTTGTGAGAGGGGGTATAAGGATTCAGTCGGCCATGCTTCCTTTCATTCTTGGGGTTAGTAGCGATTTTATATTCATCCCTACTTGAATATGTAGGATTCATAGTAGTCCCTTGTTCCTCTTGACTTGGTAACTCAAGAGTCATAGTTACTTCCTCTATCGTGCGTGTAGATCCCAACACTTCTTGACCTGAGAACTCAGAAGCCATAATAACTTCTTCCTTTCTAGTCATAGTCCCTTCTTCTGTCGTGAGTGCTGATGCAGACCCCAACTTTGCTTGACCTGAGAACTTGAGAGTCGACATAGCTTGTTCCCTTATGATAGGAGTCCCTTCTTCTGACATGGGTTTAGATCCCAGCACTTCTTGACTTGAGAACTCAGAAGTCGTAATAGCTTCATCCTTACATTATTATCATATTTGATAATATATATTTATTTATATTTGAATTGATGAATATTACATTGACTTGTCAACATTATATATGCATGTTGACCTAATGAACGATTGCACCTTAAGGAGGTGACCCTTGGCCTATTAATACTAATTAACCTAATTCTAAACAAATAATAATAATAATAATAGTAATAGTAATATGCTGTTTTAGGTATATTACAGGGATCCTGGGTAAAAGAGCCCCAGTAGAAAAGTCACTAAGCTAACTCATTCATGACATGTTGGAAAAGGTTTTCGGTGCTTCTGCCTTATCACCCTTGTATCACCAGTATGGTGGCCGAAGAATACAATGAAGACAATTATTGGTGTTGCCTTAGGGCTAAGTGGAGTGTGACATTCCACAGAGTCCATCTAGTTCTCCATCTCTCGATGGTTTAACCCCTTGAACAATAGGAGACCCCCACAAACTGGTGTATGACCGTGTCAAAAAGTACAAGAGGATTTTAGTACCCTAGAGGACAACAACTATGTCTCAGATGAAGATGACAAGGGGGAATTATTTGGATTCCTATCCTCGGTGTCCTACCTAACTAACAAGTTCTTTTTCTCCTCAAGTGAGGTTATGATGTGTTGAGTTAGGGAGTGTAAATTTTAGTGGTTGTATTACTTAGTCGGGTAAATGGGAGTGAAACTTGTGATGTTGTGACGAACCAAACCATGAAAATGAGAATGAATCGAAATGAGCCTTTTATTTGATGAAATCTAGCTAAAGTAAAGAGAGAGTTCTTCGATCACAATGCATGAATTTTTCAAAGGAATAAAAAGAGAACCACTCCAAAAACAACTTTTTGTTTCTTTTTTCAAATAAGCCAAACTGAAGTAAACACTACTTTCAAATGTAACTGATCTACAACTATAATGCTTCAGGATGAGAATTTATGTGGCAAACAGAGATGAATGATTCACTTCCTAATGTGCAAAAGTATGACTGGATCTTTTCAAAATAAAAGAAAGACAATGTTCTCAAAAGATATTTTCCAGTGTTGATTTTGATAGCAGTAATGGAAAAGATATTGCTTGTAAGAACGATGCAATCTTAAGAATTATATAATCAAGGGAAAGAAAATAGTGACAAAAAATTTATTATGATGAAAGGATCAAGCTAATGCAAAAAATAATGAAGGGGTGATCAATATGAATATGATGCCACTAACTCAAAGAATTCAAGCTCAAACCAAAAATACAAACAAACCAGAAAGACTTGCAACTGGCTAATAGTGAAAAAGTATGTAGACAAGAAGCAATTGGGAATAAATAAGTAGATATGGTGATGATTGATGACCATGAACCCAAATTTTTGAAGTTGTCTACAAGGATTTACACAATGAAGTGGAATGGCTAAGCAAGTTGTAGGGTGCTAGTGAGCAATAGTAAAATCAACCCAAGGCAGAGAAGGTCACAAATGACCTATAGGAACCAAACAAAGTAGGACAAAATTTTTTTTTACAGGAATTACTGCGGGCATGCCATAACTCTAGGCATGGTACTGGTATACTACCGTGTTCTATACAGTGTGAAGGGTACGGTACTACCGCTCTGTAGGTCGTTATGGGGATGCGGTACATCTGAGAAAGATGAACAAGGCGCTACTTTAACAAAAGTTCTGGACTTTTCAAGGGTGTGTAGACCCAGAGGACTTACTGATAAAAGGTAGAGAGCTAATGCAGAGGGAAGGGGGGTGAATGGAGGTAAAAAAATACCAACTTCCACTACTGGTTTGAAGGAAGAGAAAAATCACAATCAAGGATGACTGAAAGTGAAAGAACTCATCAAAAAGGGTTCAAACCAGCGAAGTCGCCAGTTTTTGTTGTAGATATTTCTCCCTACGGATAAAGAGAAACTCTCTTAGGATAAAGTAGATCAGACTGACTCTATTCTAAGACAAAAATAAAACAAATGTGATCTTGGATCCTAGATTAAACAAGTATTCCATAGATTTTATGTCAGAGAGAAAGAGAGAAAGTAACTCACCTCCAGCCTCAAGTTTGTCCTGCTTGTATCTTTGATCCCAAAGTCCTCGCGATGAACCTGTTGAGACAAAACAATATACAAGCACATGCAATCCTCCAATATCCCTGAATTACAAGTTAAAGTCCAAATATATATAGATATAATTCATCAAATTGAAACATACTCAATACAAATGAATTAGGAAACAAGGCAAGTTATACTTTATTAAGAAGTTTGAAAAGTGCTTACAAAGGTTGCTTGATGCCCAAGCCAATCCTCCAGCTCCAAGTTCTTCCACCTCTAGTTATTTGTACAAAAGGTTTATGATCATAGGTTTGATGTCCCAAAAGTACTCCCTTTGTCTCATGGAAGGATTCTCTCTTATAACATGTGGGAAGGTTAACCAACAAGAGAGAAATATGGATCTATGGAGTGTTTAGTGGATCAGGCTAGCTAAACAGAGAGGGGGTTGGGATCGAATCAAAGGTGGCAATCCCAACAAAATCTCTCGAAGGTTGAGATCCCAAAGTCCATGGAAAAAAGGCTATAAGTGGACTACCGTGCCCCTAGGACTGAGCATAAAGTGGTAGTACCACGCCCCAGGGAAAGAGCAACACGCGGTAACCTTGACTACCACGCCCCAGTAGATGTGCAGGGTGCAATAGTGCTTGCAAAAAGGACCGAGTTGGCTGACAGATGGTAGAAAAAGGGTTTGTCTTCAGTGTTCAGTCAATGGTCTTCTTTTCTGGTTGTCAATTAGTAGGGGGAAGTGTCGTCTATGTTATTTGGTGCAAAGATGCGACACTAGGTTGTCATGTGAAATATTAAGGTATAACAGATACATGGCTACATTTTCCATTATGTAGTTGCACATGTTACTGATCATGATGAGTTCATTGATGCATTTTGGATAGGAGAGTGCATAGATATCTTGTCCATATTTGATTATGTATTCATATCTGATTATGTATGTGTTCAAATCAAGAATCTTTCATATGATTCTCCTCCATCAACAAAAGTTGAGTTCAAAGGGGCTCCTACACATGTTTTTTGGCTACACTGCATTGAAAAATTAGTGCATGATCAAGGGATCTATAACATATTCACCAAGTCTCTCACCAAGAAGCAATACATTCAACTCATTCAAGTGAAGAAGAATACATTGTGAATAAATTTTATTTATTTCTGTTCCATGTCCTTTTTGAGGGGGTGTTTTCTTCCCACAGGGTTTTCCCTCTTTCCTCGGTTGATTTGGACAAATAATTTTTTCTTTTGTAAAGGGTGAAATTTGGTATTTGTTACTAGGGCCCTATTTTTTATTTTCCTCACATAAGTCAGGATTGGGAGGGGGGGGTTTGGGATATATTACCCATCTAGACAGTAGGAATGAAACAATTTTTGTTTTCCCTAGTGCACATACCATGTTATTGACTTCCTAGTGCATAATCCTCATCATTGTGATTATCATTGGACTATTGATTTCTCATCTTTGGCCTCATTATCCACAGATGTGCCCTCTTCCATGATTTTTGGGACATGTTGAGTTAGTTTCCTAACTTTCAGGAGCCTCCTAAAATTTAGGGATACAGAGCGCTCTCCTTGATTTCATCACCGAATATAACTAACATTCAACTAAACCTCCTTATGCGCCCCTCTTGAGATTCTCTCTGCTATTTTTGGCCTATAACTTCCTCATGTGACCTCTTGGTAAACCTACCATCACTTAACTACCTAACTCGCCCTCTAGTTCACCCACCATCAATTAACTACCACCTACCATCATTTAAACTGGCCATTTGATTGGAGTTACAACTAGCACTCATGCCTAGTGACGTGAATCTTCCAAAATAAGCTTGTCACATGCATGGATTTCGAATACCTCCTAAGGATCACAAATTTCCTTCTTTCTAAAAGTTTTTGATTGTACACATATTTTTGGATAACAGATTAATAAATTTTTTTCCACTATATCTCCTTCTCTCTGGTGAATTATCTCATATTTTCTTATCAAATTTTTTTGTGCATCTCTGTGAAACTAAGTGAGGATTATTTTTGTTTCTAGATCTGATGTGGTAAATTTCACATTAACAACAACAGAGCTCTCCTGGGAAAATTTATCCAGGATGTTTGAAGTTTTCATTAAGGGGGAATGTAATGTAATGCAATAAAATGCCATATAATTCCATCTTCTTGCAAATTTAATGCGACAATGTAATGCCATCTTCATTCTACAAAGTCATGCATTAGAGGAAAATTGATTTTAAGAAGCTAACATCAAAATTCCATGTCATAATGTGTAAGCCAATCAAAATCCTTAAAAAATCAAAAGAGGTGCATGTATTACAATTTTTATTATTATATAATGTGGAGTTAGCTGGAATTTTTTAATAATATAATTTTTCTACCCTAGGCATGATCCTTACCCAGGATGCCTGAAATTATCTTGGATATCGAGAATATAATTAATATGCTATCTGATTTTCCAACTGTTTTAATAAATAAGACATTGAAAACATATTAATACATTGGTACACCTATCATTACTAATATTAATTAAATATAATAATATAATAATATATAATATAATATAACATAATATAATTGAAGGAAGACAAAGTTGAGGTGAGGAGGAAGCCTTTGATGGTAATTTAGGGTTATAGAAACACAACAACAACAAGGAATATTCAAGAGCATGGTCTAACAATGACAATAGGTCTGAGGAAAAATTGGGAGAGCCGATGGGGTGGTTGCGAACCCTACCCAAACTTCTGAAGGCAAGGGCATGGATAGAGAATCCAACATGGACACCTCCCAAGGGACATGAGGAGAAGGGATGAGCATGAGAGAAGATAAATAGAATTCTAAGAAGGAAACCAAAAAGACAGGATAGTGTGTGCCTAAGATGTCTACAATACCATCAGTTCAAATAAGATCTGAAGGAGTAAGAGCACACATCTAACATATGAAATATCATGCTCTAATAAGCAAATTTATTGGCATATGTCTAATGGAGAAGGCGCTAACATGGTAGCTAAATGGGACATGGAAAATCAAAGGTCTTTATGACCTCCAACTTGGAGAAAAGGGTTGTTTCACAATTATTTTTCTCAATTTGGAAGATAGGAATAGAATAATGGACGGAGGTCCATACTTATTCAACTCAATAGGTTTATTCTTACGACCATGGAAAGAACGCTTCAATCCAAACAAGGAGGACCTAATGGTGGATCCACTATGGATTTGTTTATATTCATTACTAGGAGAATATTGGATGGAGGAGATTCTGGAAGACCTTGGAAATGCAATAGGATCCTTTGTGAAAGCTTCAAAGCAAACCAAAATGGTGAAATATACATCGTACACAAGAATTTGTGTATATATGGATTTTTTTAGGGATCTCTTGGAAGCAATAAATCGATCATGGGAGGATGAGGAGTGGGAACAACTATTAGACTATGAAAAAATTCCTTTCAGGTATAGGTGGTTCCATGAACACAGACACCTATTCAAATATTTCCCTCTGAACTTGTCCCCAACACAAGACAAGAACATGGAAGAGAAGGATGAAAAGGGATACACTAAGGGTAATAATGGAAAACGTCAAGCAAGGAGAGGAATAGGTCCGGAGATACATAAAAAACTGTTGGTCACCCTATGTCCTAATCAATTACAACTAACACATAGGATGATCAATATAAATTGTCAACCTAGGGAAGTCTTTTTATTTCAAAGCTAATTAGCAAAATCTATGCATAAACACTCAAGTAGATGATTGAATGAATGAAGATCAATTATCCTACCTATCTGCTCAGCCAAACTCATCTCATGGCTAAAACTAATCTAATATATCCATCTAAGAATTCAAAGTACATTTACCTTCCTACAATCATCACTCCAACAATCATTGATCTAAGAAGAATTAAGCTAGACTTACTTTTGCAATAAGTTAAATCCTAAAGATATCAGACTACAATGAATTAACCATGACCTGTCTAAATTATCTAATCTGCAGATTATATACGATAGTAAGAAATCAAAACCAATTGCAATCATAATCTGACTAATTCAATAAATTCCAAGAAAGATGGATAGTATAAATAAACTAGAGTTGAGCTTGACTGTAACAACTAACTAGCACACTTGCATGAAAGGAAACTATCCTACACAGTCGAATGTCACACCACACAGTTGCAGTAATTCAGAATGCAATCATTAACTACCAAAGTAAAATGCAATTATCAATTACCACTATTGCAGCTTCTCTGTAAAACATATCTACTGTAAATTCACACCACACAACCGAAATAAACTAAGATACCTACTTAACTCGACGATCTTTGTGAGAAGGCGGGACCTAGCCTTCTAACATAGATGCCGTGAATTAACACAAATTAAAACACAAAGATATGAAGAACTCTACTCCTTGTATTAAAAATGGTAATTCACAGTTACAACACTCTGTTATAGTTCGTACAATTGCCAATTAACCAACCCCAGGCTCTGAATTCCTTCCCATATTTATACATGCATAATACAATCCCAATCCACTAAATTTGTGCAGCCATGAAGATCTCTAATCTTAAGGCTGCCGAGTCACAATAGAAACCGTTACAACCGTGAATGGAATTGAATGAAAGCGTTGAATGTGGAGAGCATTGTTACTCTGGCTGTCAATGGATCAACATACTTACTGACTGGGAAGTGCTCTGTCTGTTGCAGCGATGCCCTGTTGCAACGAAGTCCTATTACTGCTACCACGTGGAGAGATGATCATGCTGTTTCTATTCAATGTATGGAATCAGGACTCAGGATTAATAGCTGGCACCAATCGTACCTTTCTTCCCTAGGCTTAGCGGGCTGCTACACTTGTGTCTCTAAATGTTTAGAGCTTATGTTAATAAAATCGACACAAGTTAGCATAAATTAAAGAATAGAATTCATAACCATAACAATATTAGGCATTAATAAAATAAGGAAATAATAAATCATACTTGTCAGGATTCATGCTCAACTTGAGGAAAAGGCATATATCTGGTTTGTGGAAATAAGGCAAGTCAAGGCAAAAATAGGTAATAAGTGTGGTAAAAAAGGGGCTATTCCAGGACCCAACATATCTCCCCAACTATCCGATTGCATGTCCCCATGCAACAAATTCCACTAGTCTGAATCTAAATCCATACTGTATCTGTGGATATTGGTGAGGTTGAAGGAAAGTTCAGGTGCTTCCCCCAAGTGCACAAATCCATTATTGGAAACCCACTTCTTCCAATGCTTCTTCTCCTCCTTCTTAGTCAAAACATAATTGCTTCTGTATGGGATCACAGGAATCCATAAGAGAGGAAAATTGAATATCAGTCCCAGCCACAACGGTCCACATGCTTCCATGCGCTTAACATACCCAGGAACCCTAAGAAGAGCTTGTTTAAAATTCTCAAAACAATATGGATCCCCTTCCCTCAAAGATGGGTAAGAAGCTAGCCATCTGTGCTCGCTACCTTTTAGGGCATACTGCTACTGTTTGGAGATTGTCTAGACAGAAGTAGTGATGAATATCCTTTGAAGATCCTTCAAATGATGAGTCTTCATAGGACATTTGAGAGACCTTTCTTGCTTTGCAATGAGAACTCTTGGAAGTCGAGGTTCATTTCTGATCCAAAGAGTAGAATTATCCTCATTCCTATTGATAGTCTGAGAGGAATCCCACCATTGCACGTGATAGGTGACAAAAGAAGTGAAGGCTCTCAGCTGAACATCCCTCAAATAGAGAACATGATTAGAATGAGAATCAGTATAGCATGCTTTATCATGCAAATATAATTCACACAACAAATTTTGATCCCCAAAATCACTCTACATAAAGTCTCCAAGAACTGGGTGGACGTTATTATATGATACAGTGTTGCTTCTTTCAATTCCTTCAACTTAAATAAATTTGTCTGTTAATAAAGAAATACAGGGTAAGAAGGAGATGGATCCCTACAACTCAACAATTCCTGAAAAGGAATATACATCTGATCTTTTTCTTGTTCCATGGACTTGAATTTCCTAAATTCTTCCAATTCTTCTTGAACACTGTCCCACTGGAATTTCTGGAAAACCAATTCCTCAACCCATTTCTCTCTCAATTCCATGATAGCGTGTCTGTATTCATAGAGAGGGACCATCCCTTATTTTCACTGATCAACATGTTTTTTCCATTTAACTAACTCAAGTTTCAACAATGAAAGCTCCCTCAGTAATTCTTGTATTCTTTCATCACTTGAATCCCCTTCTTCATCAGTGTCAATTTCAATGATCTCTTGAGCTTACACCACTTTTGTTTTATATTTAGGCACCATTGTCAAAGCTTGACCTCGGACCATCTGATCCTATGTCTCACTAGACTTGTCTTGAGTCAATAGCTTGGCAGACTCTTCTTCATCAGTTACAACAACTTCCACTTGTGTGGCTGCATCAACAAACCAAATTGGAAATGCTAGTTCTTGTGTAACAACACCCCTTGTTTCAATTACCTCAGTTTGTGTTGCAGCTTCCATAACCAAGTCGAGGGGTTCTGGTTCTTGTGTGTCAACACCCTCTTCCTGTGTTCCAATCTCATTCTCCTCTATTTGAGTTGTAACCTCGACAAATAGTTTTGAAGATGTTGGTTCTTGTGTAACAACATCCAAATTCTGAGAATTGCTTGGAGTGCCTACTGTTTGAGTTGTTGCTTCAGTAACAAGCTCTTGGAGTGCTGGTTCTTGTGCAATAGCCTCCTGTTTTGAAATGAATTTAGTGCTTTTAAATTGCCGAGATCCTCCTTGTACTATTTCTATATCTTGAGACTATTCTGGGGTCATGTCAAGATCCCCTAAGTCCCGAGGTAGGTCTGGGAAAATTTCAGTGTCTCTAGATTGTTGGGATTGTATTTATTCCTCCTCTTGTAGTTCCTGATGAGGAATGATGTCCATTTCTGGCTCTGTTATCACTCCAAGAGTCTTTCTAGGTTGTAGTCGAAAGAGCCTGGTAACTTAATCAAAATCTCAGTAATATAAAAAGGTTGGATCAAGTTGGATGACTCAATCAATCCTCATCCACTCAAAACTTATCTAAATTTGCTCAGAAGGGCAATGCTCTCAACCACTAATGCTCAGGGGGTTTGTAAATAAATGAGTGTGTGGAGAAGTAACTATCATACCAGCGGAATCATACATATAAGCATATATATGAATGGCAGATTACAATAATCACAGAATACATGCAGAGTTAAGCTTATGAATACATTGATAAGATGACAGTCATCAAGTGTAACTAAACATAACATCATGAATATAGTTTTCAAATGCAAGTACAGAATAGACAAAAGATGGAAATATGAACAATTAATGGCGAAAGAAGCTTGTTTTTTCTGATATACCATAAGAAGTCTGAGTTTACAACATGTGAAAAAGTATCCAAATTCGAACCTTTGTTCTACATGAGTTTTGGGAATTATAGCCTTTACAACCTCTCCCCAGATCCTAAGAAGCTGGGTCGAATTTACTCCAGATGGGAAATCCAAAACCGTTTTTCAACAAAACAGAAAAAAATCATTTTTAATTGGCCAGACTGCTGAAAAATGGGGCTCGGAGACGCCTTCGATTCTCCCAACCTATGACACCTGTAGGAAAATTGAGAGAGGTTATTGTTCTCTGAAGTGTTAGGAAGAAAATACTCCAAGCGTTTTACAAAATGATTCTCCAATCGCTCAGAATCATCATTTGAAAATGATGACTCTGCATAGTAAAAACGCCACTTTTGCTGAAACTACTGAAAAAGAGGCTCAGAGATGGGTTCGGTTCTCCAGATATGTGACACCTGTGTATAAAATGAAAGACATTATTGTGTATTGATATATTGTAATAAAAAACCTCTCTTAGATCTTCGAAACTCGTTTTTGTTTGCCCGAGATCTGCATTTCAAAAACGTGTGTCAAACAGGCAGGTTCTGGGATCCAAAAATTTGTGCTGAGTGATGGATTCGATTCTCTCAACCTACAACACCTGTGTGAAAATGGGGAGAGTTTATTGTTCTATGACATGTTAGGAACAAAAACCTCTGAGTGTTTTGCAAAAAGATTCTCCAGAAGCTCAGAATCGTCAGTTGAAAATGATGACTCGGGAGAGTAAAAAACGCCACATTTCTTCATTATTTCCATCTTGCTGGCACCTTCAAAACTGGAACAGCACATTGAAACAACTCCTATTAATTAAAACCTTCACTTAAAAACCATCCTCTTTCCATTTGGAAGCAAAAACCGTGATCTGGGCAAAAAATAATGCCTCTTTGCCCTATTTTGCACTTTCGGTGGCTAAAGAGCCAAAATTCGAACCTGTAAACCACCGAAAGCTCTGCTTTCGGTGGCTAAGAACAACTGTGAAAGCCTTCCTAGACCACCGAAAGCTCTGTTTTGAAACTAATCTTCCAAAATGGCAAAAAAAATGTATTTTGTCTCATCTTCTCGATGACACGTGAAGTTCTTTTGCTTTTTCAGTAGCTGGAATGAATTTGCATTTGAACACGAGCGTTGCCGAAAAAGTGGTGAAAATGCCTCTCCTTTTGGTAGCTTTGGGAAATTTTTCCTTTACGCTATCAAAACAGTGTTGAGAAAGCCTTCTCTTTTGGTAGCTTCAAACCATTTTTCTTTTGACTTGTAAGCTGCCAAAACTTACCTTTCTGTGGCTAATGAACACCATTGTATTCACCCAAGCTGCCAAAAACTGCCCCCTGACTCACGCTGTATGTATGCCCTTTCGGTGGTTAGGAGTGCCTTGAAAATTTCATTTAAGTTGCCGAAAGCAGAGCTTTCGGTAGCTTAGGGGCCGTTTTGAATAAGCACTTAGCTACCGAAACTTGTTTTTTAAGTTTTTTGAAATAAAAACTTGTCTCGAAAGTTTCTTGACATATTATGAGTTAGAACTCAGTAAAATGAGCCTAAACACAAACTTTAATAATGTGTTTTCATTTTCAAATGACCTCCTATCACCTCACATAATAAAACTTTAAAATATATATATATATATATTTGAGGAGATAACATCTAGCTCCTACTCAGGGATGAAAGCCTCCCTGTGAGGTTTCAAGAACCTAGTAGTTCCAGTCGCCTTTACCATTGGGCTATGGAGTCATTTAAACTACCACAAAAGTTCTGCAATCTTTCCACAAATGTTAAACTGTAAACCTGTTAGCAACCCTTTGCATCCATTGGGCTATGGAGTCATTTGGTCTTTAGAACTGATCCCCTACAAACCTGTAACCTGCATGTAGCCTGGCTATAGCCTGCATATTTATTGAAGAAAACTGAAAACAACTGAAAGAATCTACTTGCTCATAGGATGAGCTTATTTTCTCTACCTACTCCTAACCCATTTGTACTGCTGCTTGATCAAGTAAACTCATGCTTCCAATGAAGCCATATAAAAAACTGATTTACTGCTGACATCCTTGATCTTGACCCGAACAATATAGGAAACCATAGCATGCGAAAATGCAATTTGACAAGATGACAAGACCAACCTTCATCTGACAGAAATATTTTTGGATTTATGGTGTTCATAGACTCCAAATAGTCAGCAAAAGGGTCATCAAATTCACAAATAAATACCTCTTTGGACTGCAGATCCAACTGAAAATTGAAATGATGTTGAATGTCTTTAAAGCCAAATATGGACTGCTCAACCTCTGTCAGAGGGTCATATAAGATGGACTGCAGATCTGAACTTTTCAGCGCACCATCTTCCTCTTTGTATTTGCTGCAAACTTCCAGTCTCTGCAAATCTTGAAACTGTAGGCTGCCCTCATCATCTTCTGCAGATCTGAAACTGTCACTTGCTGATCTGTCAATTTCTCCTGCTGATATATACATTCGCTCTTTGACCTCAAAATTTTTAAAAGAAACATGTTGATCTTCATAAATATCTAAATCCATAGATACATTTGATATGATGTCAGTTGTTTCTATGTAATTACAATCATTCAATATCTCTTGATCTTCAAGGTGAATGTCTTTTTCTATAATAAAATTTTTATCACTAAGTTGATTTTCGTGACAAGCAAGATCTTCATGATACGAAGAAAACTCTTCACAACATCCTTTAAAAAGACATTCAACTGGAATATATTTTTTACAAAAGGAATTAAAAACTATATGGAAACCTGTCAAAGAACTAACACTGCCATTTGGAAGAGACCGATACCAGTCACTAGCAATTCCCTCTAATGAAAAACAGAAGAGCCGAATCTGAACATCCTCATCCCCAACTTGCAGTCGATGCATGCAATCATGAAAGTCCAGCAAATGTTCAGCTGGCACTTCCCACTCTTCACCTCGAAATCTAGGAAGGCTATTTTCCCATTCATCTCTACTAGGCACTGGATTAGGGAAACCAGAAATACTTGAGAAATTGCAAAATGCATACCTCTTTGCTAAGATCTGATTCATTTCATACCAATGGAGTGGCCAGATAGATGATTACAACCGAAATAGTATCCAGACTTTGTCTATCATCAAAGCTGGGTCTTTTTCATCTCCCAGGGAAGCTGAGCTTCAATCTCCTCTCCCCGGCAATGGCGGCATTTGGTTATCACTCCAGGAGTCTTTCTAGGTTGTAGTCGAAAGAGCCTGGTAACTTAATCAAAATCTCAGTAATATAAAAAGTTTGGATCAAGTTGGATGACTCAATCAATCCTCATCCACTCAAAACTTACCTAAATGTGCTCAAAAGGGCAAGGCTCTCAACCACTAATGCTCAGGGGGTTTGTAAATAAATGAGTGTGTGGAGAAGTAACTATCATACCAGCAGAATCATACATAAAAGCATATATATGAATGGCAGATTACAATAATCACAGAATACTTGCAGAGTTAAGCTTATGAATACATTGATAAGATGACAGTCATCAAGTGTAACTAAACATAACGGCATGAATATAGTTTTCAAATGCAAGTACAGAATAGACAAAAGATGGAAATCTGAACAATTAATGGCGAAAGAAGCTTGTTTTTTCTGATATAACATAAGAAGTCCGAGTTTACAACATGTGAAAAAGTATCCAAATTCAAGCCTTTGTTCTACATGAGTTCTGGGATTTATAGCCTTTACAACCTCTCCCCAGAGACTAAGAAGCTAGGTCGAATTTACTCCAGATGGGAAATCCAAAACCGTTTTTCAACAAAACAGAAAAAAATCATTTTTAATTGGCTAGACTGCTGAAAAATGGGGCTCGGAGATGCCTTCGATTATCCACACGTGTGACACCTGTAGGAAAACTAAGAGAGGTTATTGTTCTCTGACGTGTTAGGAAGACAAAACTCTGATCGTTTTGCAGAATGATTTTCCAGTCGCTCAGCATCATCATTTGAAAATGATGACTATGCACAGTAAAAACGCCACTTTTGCTGAAACTACTGAAAAAGAGGCTCAGAGATGGGTTCGGTTCTCCAGCTATGTGACACCTGTGTATAAACTGAAATAGGTTATTGTGCATTGATCTGTTTTGAACAAACAACTCTCTCATATATTTGAAACTCGTTTTGGTTTTCCCGAGATCTGCATTTCAAAAACGTGTGTCAAACAGGCAGGTTCTAGGATCCAAAAATTTGTGCTCAGTGACAGATTCAATTCTCTCAACCTGCAACACCTGTGGGAAAATAGGGAGAGGTTATTGTTATCTAACATGTTAGGAACAAAAACCTCTAAGAGTTTTGCAAAAAGATTCTCCAGACGCTCAGAATCGTCAGTTGAAAATGATGACTCGGGAGAGTAAAAAATGCCACATTTCTTCATTATTTCCATCTTGCTGGCACCTTCAAAACTGGAACAACACATTGAAACAACTCCTATTAATTAAAACCTTCACTTAAAACCCATCCTCTTTCCATTTGGAAGCAAAAACCGTGATCTGGGCAAAAAATAATGCCTCTCTGCCTTGTTTTGCACTTTCGGTGGCTAAAGAGCAAAATTTCGAACCTGTAAACCGCCGAAAGCTTTGCTTTCGGTGGCTAAGAACAACTGTGCAAGCCTGCCTAAACCACCGAAAGCTCTGTTTTGAAACTAATCTTCCAAAATGGCAAAAAAATGTATTTTGTCTCGGCTTCTTGATGACAAGTGAAGTTCTTTTGCTTTTTCGGTAGCTGGAATGAATCTGGATTTGAACACGAGCGCAGCCGAAAAAGTGGTGAAAATGCCTCTCCTTTTGGTAGCTTTGGGCAATTTTGCCTTTACGCTGTCAAAACAGTGTTGAGAAAGCCTCCGCTTTTGGTAGCTTCGAACCATTTTTATTTTGACTTGTAAGCTGCCAAAACTTACCTTTCTGTGGCTAATGAACACCATCATATTCGCCCAAGCCGCCGGAAACTGCCCCCTGACTCACGCTGTATGTCTTCCCTTTCGGTGGTTAGGAGTTCCTTGAAAATATTGTCTAAGCTACCGAAAGCAGAGCTTTCCGTAGCTTAGGGGTCGTTTTGAATAAGCACTTAGCTACCGGAACCTGTTTTTTAAGTTTTTTGAAATAAAAACTTGTCTCGAAAGTTTCTTGACGTATTATGAGTTAGAACTCAGTAAAATGATCCTAAACAAAAACTTTAATAATGTGTTTTCATTTTCAAATGACTTCCTATCACCTCACATAATAAAACTTAAAAAACGTATATATATATTTGAGGAAATAACATCTGGTTCCTACTCGGGGATGAAAGCCTCCCTGTGAGGTTTCAAGAACCTAGTAGTTCTAGTCGCCTTTACCATTGGGCTATGGAGTCATTTAAACTGCCACCAAAGTTTTGCAATCTTTCCACAAATGTTAAACTGTAAACCTGTTAGCAACGCTTTGCATCCATTGGGCTATGGAGTCATTTGGTCTTTAGAACCGATCCCCTGCAAACCTGTAACCTGCATGTAGCCTTCCTGTTTATTGAAGAAAACTGAAAACAACTGAAAGAATCTACTTGCTCATAGGACAAGATTATTTTCTCTACCTACTCCTAACCCATTTGTACTGCTGCTTGATCAAGTAAACTCATGCTTCCAATGAAGCCATATCAAAAACTGATTTACTGCTAACATCCTTGATCTTAACCCGAACAATATAGGAAACCATAGCATGCGAAAATGCAATTTGACAAGATGACAAGACCAACCTTCATCTGACAAAAATATTTTTGGATTTATGGTGTTCATAGACTCCAAATAGTCAGCAAAAGGGTCATCAAATTCACAAAGAAATACCTCTTTGGACTGCAGATCCAACTGAAAATTGAAATGATGTTGAATGTCTTTAAAGCCAAATATGGACTGCTCAACCTCTGTCAGAGGGTCATATAAGATGGACTGCTGATCTGAACCTTTCAGCGCACCATCTCCCTCTTTGTATCTACTGCAAACTTCCAGTCTCTACAAATCTTGAAACTGTAGGCTGCCCTCATCATCTTCTGCAGATCTGAAACTGTCACTTGCTGATCTGTCAATTTCTCCTGCTGATATATACATTCACTCTTTGACCTCAAAACTTTTAAAAGAAACATGTTGATCTTCATAAATATCTAAATCCATAGATACATCTGATATGATGTCAGTTGTTTCTATGTCATTACAATCATTCAATATCTCTTGATCTTCAAGGTGAATGTCTTTTTCTATAATAAAATTTTTATCGCTAAGTTGATTTTCGTGACAAGCAAGATCTTCATGATATGAAGAAAACTCTTCACAACATCCTTCAAAAAGACATTCAGCTGGAAAATATTTTTTACAAAAGGAATTGAAAGCTGTATGGAAACCTGTCAAAGAACTAACATTGCCATTTGGAAGAGACCGATACCAGTCACTAGCAATTCCCTCTAATGAAAAACAGAAGAGCCGAATCTGAACATCCTCATGCACAACTTGCGGCCGATGCATGCAATCATGAAATTCCAGCAAATGTTCAGCTAGCACTTCCCACTCTTCACCTCAAAATCTGGGAAGGCTATTTTCCCATTCATCTCTACTAGGCACTGGATTAGGGAAACCAAAAATACTTGAGAAATTGCAAAATGCATTCCTGTTTGCTAAGATCTTATTCATTTCATACCAATGGAGTCGCCAATAGATCTGTCCTTCATGGAGTTGCTAGATAGATGATTACAACCGAAATAGTATCCATACTTTGTCTATCATCAACGCTGGGTCTTTGTCGTCTCCCAGGGAAGCTGAGCTTCAATCTCCTCTCCCCGGCAACGACGCCATTTGGTTATCACTCCAGGAGTCTTTCTAGGTTGCAGTCGAAAGATCCTAGTAACTTAATCAAAATATTAGTAATATAAAAAGGTTGGATCAAGTTGGATGACTCAATCAATCCTCATCCACTCAAAACTTATCTAAATGTGCTCAGAAGGGAAAGGCTCTCAACCACTAATGCTCAGGGGGTTTGTAAATAAATTAGTGTGTGGAGAAGTAACTATCATACCAGCAGAATCATACATAAAAGCATATATATGAATGGCAGATTACAATAATCACAGAATACTTGCAGAGTTAAGCTTATGAATACATTGATAAGGTGACATTCATCAAGTGTAACTGAACATAATGGCATGAATATAGTTTTCAAATGCAAGTACAAAATAGAGAAAAGATGGAAATCTGAACAATTAATGGTGAAAGAAGCTTGTTTTTTCTGATATAACATAAGAAGTCTGAGTTTACAACATGTGAAAAAGTATCCAAATTCGAACCTTTGTTCTACATGAGTTCTGGGATTTATAGCCTTTATAACCTCTCCCCAGATCCTAAGAAGCTGGGTCGAATTTACTCCAGATGGGAAATCCAAAACCGTTTTTCAACAAAACAGAAAAAATCATTTTTAATTGGCCAAATTGTAGAAAAATGGGTCTCGGAGATGCCTTCGATTCTCCCAACCTGTGACACCTGTAGGAAAACTAAGAGATTTTATCGTTCTCTGACGTGTTAGGAAGACAAACCTTCAAGCGTTTTGCAGAATGATTCTCTAGTCGCTCAGAATCATCATTTGAAAATGATGACTCTGCAGAGTAAAAATGCCACTTTTGCTGAAACTACTGAAAAAGAGGCTCAGAGATGGGTTCGGTTCTCCAACTATTTGACACCTTTGTATAAACTGAAAGAGTTTATTGTGCATTGATCTGTTGTGAGCAAAAAAATCTCTCAGATATTCAAAACTCGTTTTGGTTTTCCCGAGATCTGCATTTCAAAAACGTGTGTCAAATAGGCAGGTTCTGGGATCCGAAAATTTGTGCTCAGTGATGGATTCGATTCTCTCAACTTGCAACACCTGTGGGAAAAATGGGAGAGGTTATTTTTCTATGACATGTTAGGAACATAAACATCTGAGAGTTTTGCAAAAATATTCTCTAGACGCTCAGAATCATCAGTTGAAAATGATGACTCGGGAGAGTAAAAAATGCCACATTTCTTCATTATTTCCATCTTGCTGGCACCTTCAAAACTGGAACAACACATTGACACAGCTCCTATTAATTAAAACCTTCACTTAAAAACCATCCTCTTTCCATTTGGAAGCAAAAACCGTGATCTGGGCAAAAAATAATGCCTCTCTGCCCTGTTTTGCACTTTCGGTGGTTAAAGAGCCAAAATTTGAAGCTATAAACCACCGAAAGCTCTGCTTTCGGTGGCTAAGAACAGCTGTGAAAGCCTGCCTAAACCACCGAAAGCTCTGTTTTGAAACTTATCTTCCAAAATGGCAAAAAAAATGTATTTTGTCTCAGCTTCTTGATGACAATTGAAGTTCTTTTGCTTTTTTGGTAGCTGGAATGAACCTGCATTTGAACACGAGCGCTGCCGAAAAAGTGGTGAAAATGCCTCTCCTTTTGGTAGCTTTGGGCAATTTTTCCTTTACGCTGTGAAAACAGTGTTGAGAGAGCCTCCGCTTTTGGTAGCTTCGAACCATTTTGCTTTTGACTTGTAAGCTGCCAAAACTTACCTTTCTGTGGCTAATGAACACCATCGTATTCGCCCAAGCTGCCGAAAACTGCCCCCTGACTCACGCTGTATGTATGCCCTTTCAGTGGTTAGGAGTGCCTTGAAAATTTTGTTTAAGCTGCCGAATGCAGAGCTTTCGGTATCTTAGGGGCCGTTTTGAATAAGCACTTAGCTACCGAAACCTATTTTTTAAGTTTTTTGAAATAAAAACTTGTCTCAAAAGTTTCTTGACGTATTATGAGTTAGAACTCAGTAAAATGAGCCTAAACACAAACTTTAATAATGTGTTTTCATTTTCAAATGACCTCCTATCACCTCACATAATAAAACTTTAAACATATATATATATATATATTTGAGGAGATAACAGGATCATTCTCTTCCATTAGCTCCGCTGTATGTAATTCTCCTTCTGCTTGCTCTGCTTTTTCGAATCTCCATGCCGGTAATTTCACCATTGTGACTTACCCCCTACAATTTTAAGTACATCCCCACATGCTGAACATATCGGTTCCAAATGTTCTCTAGCTCCCAAAACAAACGGTGAATTCTCTAACTATTCTGCAGCCTCAACCAGAGTATCCAAATTCTTCTCTGCCTGCTTTTTGCATGCTTCGTTCCACTTTGGCAATTCATCCCGAAGCATTTGTACTTCCTCCTTTAAAAACTCATTCTCATAAAGTAGATTTTCAATTTGAGGTTCATTTGCAGTAGGTTCTTGTGGAACGACGAGTGATCAGGGTGTAAGACTAGGAATTTCAATACTTGCCCCCGTTACACATGTCGCTTTTGCTGCTGTAACAAATCTAGTTCTTCTTCTTTTCTCTTGCCCAGATGGCTAGCCTTCTCCTTTTGATATTCTCTTTCTTTGGTGTGACACAGGGGTCTCCTAATTTTCTAAGGATGGCACAAAAGGACCACTCCCTAATTCGTTATCTTTCCCCGCTTCAACCACCAATTCTTCTTCCTCAATTATGGTTCCCCTCAATTCAGGGGAAGATTCAATATTAAAATCTCTGCATATTCTTCCCTTCCTAAATCAGGTTGGTGTCCTAGGATCCCACTCTAATACTGAGGTTTTGGTTTCTGAATTTCCTCTTCTAATCCAGCTTCTGCAGCCACAGATTCTACTGTTGCAACCTCTACGGCTGCTCTAGCATCAACTGCTGCTGTTGTAGCTTCAGGTCACTCCTGAATACTCTCATCTCGATCTTACAAAATTTCATCCTCCCCCCCAACTGAATCTGAGGGACTCTGGTCCTCTTCCTCTACTTCAATACCACACATCTCTAATGCAGGTTCCTAAATTATCCCAGCCCCAGCAAGAAATTGTGCCCAAGTCTGGTTATGCTGCGCTAGTGACCTTAAGATTAATAATTTAACTAAGCCATGATTGGTGATAGAAGAAAGTGGATGCCGGGCTGTTCTCACATAAAAAACCATGTGATGTAGGGCTCTCAAAATATAAAATGGCATGTTAAGTAGATTACCATGGCGTAAATGGGACAATAGGGGAAATTCAGAGAGATATACAATTTTGTACCTTCCTTCACAAGAAATGTATTTCTTTAGGAAGATTGCAACTTGATCCCAGGGTCGGGGTAATGATTCCAATGCTATTCCACGGCCTCTTGGATGAACATTCTCACGAGCTGCAAGAAAATCCGCCACTGTAGTTGATGAACCCCAAATTAGGTACTTTATAAGCCTTTTAATGCCACACAAGCACAGTAATGGATATGGAAAATGCCTTTGTTTGTGGGGTTTAATGATTCGTTTTGATTATTTGATAGAGTAGTTTAGAGGTTATTTTGTTATGCTTAAAAGCGTTTTCTATGAGATAATTATATGGAAATAAGTGTGTATGAGTAAGCGCAGGTAATCTAAGAGACAACCATCAATTCCAGCTCGAGGACGGAAAGACCATAAGTGACTCAGCGCCCTTTTTCCTGATTTGTAGAAGAGAACTCCTATTTAGCATAATCGGCATTTAAAGCATAGAGTTAGGTTATGTTTAAAAATAGATATATATATGGGCCTCTTGGTTAGCAAGGGGTTCCTGTTGGAATTTTTGTAGAACTTATCTTCAACATATGTTATTCGAGACAATTCTATGTTAAAGACTTTTCTGAACATGAAGTTATGATTTTAATGGAAGAAGTGATGTTGTTTCAAGCTTTGCGTTAAGACTTTTACCACTCCTGAATTATGAGTTGGAGAGGGCCCCTCAAACATGTAGTTCAGGAGCTTCATTTTTATTTCAGGTATTTACTCATATGTCCTGTTAATCGATTTAATCATCATCGTATATGAAGTACTTGACAATGGTTTGAACGACATAGTTTATTTCAGTTCATCGATCATTTTATTTCAACACTTTTTATTTGTAGTTCGCTAACATTGATTCTGTAGTTCTATAATGCGTCTTCTGTAGTCATGTACATGCATTCTGTACATGCATATTTGCCCTTGTTTTCTAGCATGTTATATTAGTTTTTGATAATGATTTAGATCTGCAATCCTATGCATATTTCCTTTATCTGAATTCGGTTATATAGAAGTCAATTGTTTTAAGTTCTTTGGATTCGAATAGGGTAGATGATTATTGCTTTCAGTATTGGATTCGAATGAGATCAAGTTGATTAATTTTCAGCATTGAATTTCTAGTTAAACTTCTAGTTTTCAATACTTTATTGCTTAGATTAGCTTTACAGTCTTTCAACATTTAATTCTTAGCATAAAGATCTATTAGTTTCAGCATTTATAATTCACAGATTTACCATATTTTCATGTTCCTTCATTCGTTGTTTAGAAGCATACCACTTCCATCCCCTTTTTGAGAAACCTTCACAATACATCCCAATATCCTAAAACGACGAAGACTATCCTATAGAGCACATACAATGTGTAGCACCTCTTAATTTTGTACGCTCCCTAGTCGATAATTAAAGTATGCTTCTGGTTTAGCTACCCTAATTAGGTATCCATTCCTGTAGTCCACCAGTAGTCGCATTCTGTGCCTTTCATCCAAACTAGTAACTTCTGCCACAGTTGCTTCCATAACATCTATGCCCAATCCCATGACCTCAAAATGATTATCGATCAAGTTAAGGGAAAGCTGTAATGCTGTCTCTGTGTGAAAACCATTTAATCGTTGAAAATACACAGTCCAACCAACTGCTTCAAAGATGGTGAAGTCTATTCAATACCGGAAAACAAACAAAATAAATTTCCTCAAAGCTAAGAAAGGAAATTTGGTGGAAACGCAAGGAGAAATAGAAAAGGAATTGAAAACCTTCTTCCAGGATCTCTTGGAAGAACAAGTCCCAAATATAAGTATGTGTATAGATAAAGTGAATCAAAACATCCCAACTTTGGTAATGCATGAACATAATGAAATCCTAATGATTCCTATCAAGATGCAATAAGTGGAGGAAGTGGTGAAATCCATGGAAGGAAGTAAAGTACCGAGACTAAATGGTTTTACAACTAACTTCTTTCAATCATGCTGGGAGATGTTGAAGCACAAAGTGTTGGAAATAATGGAATATTGAAGGAGAATAGGTGGGATATTGCAATCCTTCAATTCAAAATTCCTATCCCTCACACCTAAATAAAGAGGAGTGGATAATCCAAAAAAATTCAAACCAATTGCTTTGTGTAATGTTATCTTTAGGATAAGAACGAAAGTAATAGTGAACTGGTTAAAACCCTTGATGCCTTTACTCATATCCCCAGAACATGTAGGTTTTGTAGAAGGAAGACAAATCTTGGATGGAATTCTTCCCATGCACAAGTTTATCCATTCTCTGAAGGTGAATAAGAAACTTGGTATGCTAAAAAAATTGGACCTATCAAAGGCTTATGATAAATTAAGTTGGCAGTACATGGAAATAATGATGTTGGCATTTGGGTTTCATGAAGAATGGGTAAAGTGGACAGCAAAGATTTTATCCACAACCTTCTTCTCCATTTTGGTCAATGGAACACCCTCGACGACCTTCAAATCCAGTAGAGGTATTAGACAAGGCGATCCATTTTCTCCTTTCCTTTTTTTGTTGATGGCAGAAGGTTTAGGAAGTACCATCAAAGCAAGAGTGAGTGACCACTCGATCAAAGGCCTTCGACGGCACGGGGAGGAGAAAGGTCAGTCGCACCATAAATTTTTGGACGATACAATGCTCATGGGAACATGCTCGGTTCAAGAGTTGAAATCCATAAAGTAGGTTCTGGCGGATTTCCTGGAGTTGAGCAGACTGGATATCAATAAAGAAAAAACACAGGTATTCTTTTTCAACACCCAATGATAACTCAGAGAAATATTCTTAGAATTTTAAAATTCGAAAGAGGAATGTTTCCTTCAAAATATCTAGGGGCACCGATAGCAGAGTTGGTGATAAAAAGTATATAATGGCAAGAATTGTTGGAGAAAATGAAGGATAAGTTGTTCAACTGGACGTTGAGATCTTTGAACTTTCGAGGGAGATTAATAATGGTAAAGGAAGTTTTACAAGCTCTACCTCTGTACCTATTCTTGTTGAGGCCTCGGATATGCAGGGTATGCAAAGTGTTGGAATAAGGTTCCTAATATCTCAACAGAGGGGGAAAACCCAGACTGAAAGGATTCAAAATGCCCTACGCAAGGACAATTCTATCCCCAGCGTGTTTGGTGTAGTAATCTCTCACGGATATTCGGCCTCCGTTGGCACTCTAAGAGTTGATAGGTTTTGATCCAAAGGATCAGTTTTCAAATGAAGAAAAACTAAGTGTGAAAGTCTGTAAACACTAATCTACTTAAAGGAATCTAAGCTAAGTTAGATCTATTCTAAGAAGGTGTTTTGGAATAGGTGCAGATCAGCTTGATATAAAAATAAACAGATCATTTATCGATTACACAGAATTGTATAAAAGGTTCAGTGATTTGTTCAGCTCAAGTTGTAATTAATTAATGAAAATCAACTAATGGCAAATTGAGTTTGTTAAACATTCAAGACTTGATTTGTAACTTGATATGTTAATTTAAAAATTAACACCATTTGTAACTTACTGAAAGAATCATTTGCAGAAATCCATAAAAGATTTTAATAGAATAAACTCTTTAAAACCCTTATGAATACATGAATCATGAGTAATGATAAACCAGAACTGTAGATTGATATGTTTAATAAATTGCAATGATTAAATCAGTGTCAAATAAACAACTTGGAGAAATTTCATTAATCAAATAAACTTGACAAAAACAAAAGTGGATCTGAAAAATAACTTTACTGTATTCAATAACCAGTTTGCAAGAAACTACAAGCTTGTATCAAAACAGAGCATCCCCAGCCTCTCCTGTAGATTTTGTCTCCAAGTTCCATCCTCCCATGTCTATGATGAATCATCTCTTTAAATAAGAGTTTACAAAATAATAATACAAACAGTATATTCCCACAAACCGGGATTACAAAATCAAAGATAACCTAATGGCCTAGAAACTCTTGCCATTTGTTCCAAATCTCTAAGAACTCATCTGTAATCGGATAATTGGCTGACTCAAGCCCCAGCTGGGAATTGCATTAGAATGTTTCCATTTCATTCTTAGCTAGCTTATGCCAAATACGGATAAAGACTTTGATTTTACGTTCCAAGGAAACCGTTTTCCTGATCAACTGCTCCACATCATCAATTTTGACTTCTTCTAGAAGCTAAATTTGCTGCTGGGATTTTTCACACTTGCGCTCAATCTCCTCAATATTCAACTTCTCCTTCTGGTAACTGTGAATCCTGGTTTGGTTGGTCTTTAGAAGGTTCAGGGTTGTTTTATGATTCAGTAGCAAGGGCTTTGAAAATGGAATAAATCTATTCAGAAGTCAACCCCTTATTAGGATTAGGAGGTGGTGGATTTTGAGGAGGTGGATAAGTTCTCCTGAAAGGTGGCATTACAAAACCTTTGTTATTGTTTTGGTTCTCATTATTATTCCTTTTAAGATTGACCATCTCATTGGACATTTTCTGGAGAAATTTCTTGATGTCAGTCATTTCAAAGGGATCTTTGCTTTGGATAGGAGGTTTGGGAGTAGTGTCGATTTTCTTCTTAGATGTGGAAGTAGAGGGCTGATCTTCTACATCATTAGGATTATCCTTCAGCCAATAGATATCCTTCTCAACTTGAATGGCTTCAGCATAAGCTTCAAACAAGTTGTCTTTGTGTGCCCTTTTAACCCACATTGCAATGGGAACAGAAAGACCATTTTCATAATAGGAAACTAAAAGCTGTTCCACTGGAAGAACAGTGGCAGGGATTCTGTTCTTTAGGTAAGAAAATATTTGGTTGTAATATTTAACCCTTACTTTACCTTTCATTTTAATGGAAGATAATTCCAAAACTAAATCTTGTGGTGTCTTGTCATCCCCAAACTTTTGAATAAATAATTTTTCAAAATCATCCCATGATGTTATGGTTCTAGCTTCCAAGGAAAAATACCATGTGGAAGCTTTGCCTTCAAATGTGTAAGGGAAGATTCTGCAAACCACATCCTCATGTATAACACTCCTAAGTCTAATAGCCTGCATGAAAGTTTTGATATGATCTAATGCAGGTGACTTGTCATCTGGGTTGAATTTGGGAAGCCATTTCACAGGGTTTTTGGGTAATCTATGTTGATCCCCAAGTATCTACACAGCATATTGGTCAATCCAAGGTCTGTTCTGGCCTTCCTCAGCCATAGGTTGTTCTTCTTCTTCTTCTGATGAAGAGTTAGAAGATTGTTCACTCCCATATGAGGAGGATGATGATGAAGGAGGAGAAGGTGGTGGTCCACCTGAAGCAGTAGTGTGTGAAACTTGTTCTATTTCGGTAAACAATAAATCAAGATCAAATTCAGGGAGCTGCTGTTGGTTTGACGAACTGTTTTGTTCGATATTCTATTCAACTGAATTTTGATTATCTTGAATTTTTTCCTGTGGATTAGTATTTTCTTGGTGAATTGCTACTAATCCTTTATTTCTCTCTACAGAGGGCCTCTGCTGTAACCTAGCTACACTATCATTAGACCTTTTAAGTATTTATTCAATTAAGATAGGTCCTCTGGTGGGTGAAATAATAATAACTTCCCCTGTTCTAGGATCTCGGTGAGCTGTAGGGGTAGCAGGGATAGTAGTAGGGTGTTGAACCGGTTGCTCAATAGAAGTGGATGCTTGCGTGTGGCTACGGGTGACAATCACTATTCTTGCTGGAGGAGGTTTCTGAGTATTCTTTTTAGGAATAGCTTACTATTGGCCCTCCTTCTAGCACCATTTTATGATCTGGGAGTGAATAGTATTCTAACTCTTCATTAGAATAAGAAGAAGAACAACCTATGGCTGAGAAAGGCCGGAACAGACCTTGGATTGACTAAGATGCTGTGTGGATACTTGGGGATCAACATAGATTACCCCAAAACCCCGAGAAATGGCTTCCCAAATTCAACCCAGATGACAAGTCACCTGCATTAGATCATATCAAAAATTTAATGCAGGCTATTAGACTTAGGAGTGTTATACATGAGGATGTGGTTTGCAGACTCTTCCCTTACATATTTGAAGGCAAAGCTTCCACATGGTATTTTGCCTTGGAATCCAGAACCATAACATCATGGGCTGATTTTGAAAAATTATTTATTCAAAAGTTTGGGGATGACAAGACACCACAAGATTTAGTTTTGGAATTATCTTCCATGAAAATGAAAGGTAAAGAAAGGGTTAAAGATTAGAACATAGATCCAAAGGAGCTCAGATAGAGGTAGAATAATTACACATGTTACATTAATCTGAATAGTAAAACAGTAAATATACAATGCTCAGGATTCGAATACACTAGGTGTGATTCGAATTAGCCTGCATGGATAGATCCAAAATCAGTGGAGTGTTATCAAGCACAACTAGAAGTCTATCTCATCATCGATGGAGTCATCAATGCACAAGTAACTGTCAACCATCAGTCAAACTAAGTCTAACTGAGTGTGGTCGTAGGTGTAACTGGAACATGGAGGCACTAACTGAATGAAGGAGGCTCAGTGGAGGGCACATGAGGAGCTATCTGAAGTTAGAAGGGGCATTCAAGTCTTATCGGAGGTCCATCGGAGTGATACAGTAAGTTGAGAGTTAGTCTAGCCTTAAATCAAGGAAAGAACTGATGATAACTCACTAACTGAAGTACAACAGGAGTGGTAGGTGAGAAAAGGAGCCCTTCTCAAGTGGTGGGTGAAAAGTGGGCGCATCACTGGCTAAGAGGGATCAATCTGAGTGGAAATAAGCTTGCGAGTGCTGGAAGACTAGGGACTAGGTGCTGGAGGTGTCAACCTGATGACTGGGCAGCATGCGAATGCATGTTGCATGCAAAAATGCATGCAAGACTGATAATGAAAATAACTGACAGGCTGGTAGGACTAGGATGGAGTATAGGAATATCCTAACACCCCCCCTTAATCCATCCTGGGCCCTGGTAACTATGACCAAAGGTAACCCATACAATCAAATAAATGACAAAATAAGAACTGTTCACAAACCGAGGAAATGGGGAAAAACTCATGGGAAAAATACCCCCCCTAAAAAGAACAGTAAATAACTCAAATAACCATCATACTAAGCAAAAAAAGAAGAAGCTTTCATCAGTGAATTTTTTTTCAAAAAACTTGGCAAGTTGATCCTCTGTAGGATGCCAAAGCAGGTGCAAGATCTAGATCTGGTCTTCTGATGTGCCTCCCACTGTGTAGAAGATGTATTGGACGAAGCAAGTCTTTTAGGAATACTTTCTAAAACTGGAACGAATGGATCATGATGAGTCTTCCCAAGGGATGGAAGAGAGAACCCCATCATCATGTTGCATCTCTCATGGAAAGGTAGACGGAATAATGCAAGGTTGGAATGATGCTGAAATCTAGTAGTTCTGTGAGCAGATGGATCCTCAATTGTGTTCTTAGTAGCTGCAAGGACTGTGTGAGCCCATGTTGGCCTTGTATCTGGATTGAGAACATGTGTTGGTTTTGGATCTGAATCTGAATGTTCTTGAACTTTGATCTCAACATCAAGATCTTCATCTTCATCTTCATTAGAAGAAGAGACACTTGAATCTTCATCAGATTTCGAAGGAGTAGGAAGAGAGAAGGGAAGAAAATGAGAGAACTCATATGCCTTGGAGGAATGATTTGCAAACCCTTTCGCTATAGTCTTCTCAATAGAGATCTCTGTAATATCAACTGTGTTGGAATCAAAATTCACCTTCTTAGGTGATCCGGTGTGAGTCATCTGATATACAGACAAAAAATTTGCTGTCAAGGAGGGAACGAATAGAACATACTTGAACTTGCCATGCTCCATATGTATTGTACCCAATCCTTTGGCAGAGATCTGGGAGTTGTCTCCCATGTGAATAGTAGTCCCATCTTTGAGATCTAAAGAGGAAAATGATTCTTCAGAGGAAACCATGTGGTTGGAGGCTCCAGAATCTATGAGGAGGGCCTTTGATTGTGAAAACCAGTGATCAATGCATGGCAATCCTCATGACCATTAGATCCACTTCTAGAATCAGGCATCTTTGCATCTTTTGGAATATCAATTTTGCTATGTTCAAGAAGCTTGGTTAGTAGGTCTATTTTCTTGTGCATGAAAGCTTTCTCAGGATGGTATCCTCTCTTGCAGTGGGGACATTCAGATCTATTATGTTTGTCCTTCTTGGAGCTGGAGACTCCTTTTAATGGACTTGACTTATCATTCATCTTGGATTTAGATGACTTCTTATCCTTGTCTTTTTGCCTCCCTTTCGCATTCATCTTACTGGCTTCTCCAGCTAGAAGAGCTAGATCTTTGCAGGTCTTGATGACACCCATTTGAATCAATTTTTCCTCTTCTTGAATGAGAGCTTCAGTAAAGGCTGTTAAGGTGGGAAACTTCCATCCAGGGATTGACATTTGCCTAGAATGGAAGGTAGATACAAAGACATAAAATTGAGATCCAATTTTGCTCAAAATGGAGAGCACCAATTGCTCATCACTTTTAGTGATGCCACAATGTTTGCATTGAAAAAACAGTTTCTGAAATTTTGAGAAGAATTCTTGAATGCTCTCGAAATTGCTAGGTTGCAGGGAAGCCAATTCATTTTCGAGAATGTGGCCTCTTATCCCATCTTGTTTTCCAAAGAGACTCTCCAATTTTTTCCATAACTCATTTGGAGACTTCAATCCTTCAACATGAAACAATAGATCTCTAGACATATGAAGGCATATGAATCCAAAAGCTTCATCCATTTTATTTAGATGCTTGGTTCTCTCTACAACTGTATGTGGTATGGAATCTTTTTCAAATACCATTCTATTTAGCTATATATTACACAAGTGTAATTTCATCTCACCCTTCCATTCTAAGTAATTGAAGGGAGTGAGGATCATAGGAGAGGAAGGATCATTCAAATTGCTCATATTGACTGCTGGAACGAGTGCAAAAGTGAAACTACTGATACTGCTGCTGCAACTGCTGGAACTTCGAAATACTTGCAAAAAACTCTCAAGAATGGAGATAAACAATACTCTCAACATGCTTTGATACCATGTGAAAATTCTCACAGTAGATCCAAGAGATGATGTAAACCTCACAATGAAAGAATTTAGGAATAATAGAAGAAGAATAGAGCAGTAGAACATAGATCCAAAGGAGCTCAGATAGAGGCAAAATAATTACACATGTTACATTAATCTGAATAGTAAAACAACAAATATATAATGCTCAGGATTCGAATACACTAGGTGTGATTCAAATTAGCCTGCATGGATAGATCCAAAATAAGTGGAGTGCCATCAAGCACAATTAGAAGTCTATATGATCATCGGTGGAGTCATCAATGCACAAGTGACTGTCAACCATCAGTCAAACTGAGTCTAACTGAGTGTGGTAGGTGTAACTGGCACATGGAGGCACTAACTGAATGAAGGAGGCTCAGTGGAAGGCGCATTAGGAGCTATCTGGAGTCAAAAGGGGTAGTTAAGTCTTATCGGAGGTCCATTGGAATGATACAGTCAGTTGAGAGTCAGTCTAGCCTTAAATCAAGGAAAGAACTAATGATAACTCACTAACTGAAGTACAACAGGAGTGGTAGGTGAGAAAATGCACCCTTCTCAAGTGGTGGGTGAGAAGTGGGCGCATCACTGGCTAGGAGGGCTCAATATGAGTGGAAATAAGCTCTCGAGTGTTGGAAGACTAGGGACTAGGTGTTGGAGGTGTCAACCTGATGACTGGGAAGCATGCAATGCATGCTGCATGCAAGACTAATAATGAAAATAACTGATAGGTTGGTAGGACTAGGATGGATTATATGAATATCCTAACAGTAGAGGCCTATAGGGGTAGTTTAGAACCCCCTTCGTAGAGGTTTATAGGGGCAGTTTGGAACCCCCCTCGTAGAGGTCTATAGGGGCAGTTTGGAACCTCCCTTGTAGATTCCTATACGGGCGGTTCCGAACCCCCCCTAAAAGTCCTTATTACAAACCTTTGGGGGCAATTACAAACCGTCGCTCGTAGGTACCTACAAGGGTGGTTCTAAACCCCACTCGTTGTAACATACAAGGGAAATTTTGAACCCCCCTCGCAGTGACATATGAGGGTGGCTTAGAACCCCCCTCATAGTGACATATAAGGCAATTTAGAACCCCTCTCGTAGCAACATATAAAGACGGTTTGAAACCCCCTCTATAGCCATAGTAAATCATAATAAAATATATTTGATTAAAAATTCCAATATTGCAATATCAATAGGGCATGGAGGAATCAAACCACCAACCTCCTGCTTGTAAGGCAGACGCTCTTCCATTGAGCTAGAACCCTTTTAGAACTGTAGAGAGGAGAATATGAACACTCAGATTGCATCATTTGTAATTCTAAGAAAAGACAATAATATCCAAAGACAACCATGTTTAAAATACAATTTATTTTTCAAAACACATTGATAAGAACAAAAATCTACCATAATAAGCCTAGAGCTCCTTCTAACTTTTGGAACTATTTGAAGAGACCCCAAAGATGTCGAACCACATAAATCTACATAAGTAACTTCACATAGGATCTATGTTTGTAAAGAAACTAGGATTTAAGTCCCTCGTTTACAAATAATTAACATTTATCATATACTAGATCCACAGGGTATACTTCAAAATTGCTAAACACCATAACCATTAAAGCATTACAAGATTATACTAATCCAATGAAATTGAAATGAAATGCAAGAAATCTTAAAATTGTTAATGAACTCACCTTCATTTAGTAAGGCCTAGAAATGCCTGCAAGGCTTTTGGAAAAGGCCTAGAAATGTTCGCAAGTATTTGGGAAAAGGCCCAAAATTGCCCGCAAGAAAGCATTTCAATTGTATGAAGCCACTCAAATATATAATACTTGTCATCATCCTAATGTATGCCACATACTATATCTTAGAAAATATTCAAGGTGAATTCTTAAACCATGAGATTAGCTTGTAATGGAATCTCTTCCAAAACTCCAAAACAAAGACTATGATGCAAATGAATTATATTTTATAATATGAAAAACATTAAGCATACATGCATAAAAGTCAACAAATAAATAAATGCCAACCCCTTATTGCAAAATATATACATGGCTTCATTGGGGAAGGATAGTTGGAATGTTTTTCTCTTTTCTTTTTTTTGTAAAGCATGCAACTAATATTATGAAAAAATGTATTACTTCCTTTTTCTCTTTATCCCCATGCTTCAATTTCAAAATTTGACCACATACCCATATCCCAAATTGTTAATTTCAACCTTTTCCCTCCTATTGTCATCATCTTTAACTTAAATTCCATGCCTACATTTGAGCAATCAACCATAAATCAAGATTATTAACCACAAACAATCCAAATAAAGGTGTGTGAACTATAAATTTAAAAGAAAAATGAAGAATTAAAAGAACTACAAAGTAATGAGCTTAAGAAAGTGACACCTTACGAATTTCTGGGAACATTAAAATTAAAGAACTAATGACCAAAGGACATTGATATGCAATTAAATTTACAATTATATATTAAACTAACAAAAATTGGAAAACATTGATTAAAGGTGTGTGAACTATAAATTTAAAAGAAAAATGAAGAATTAAAAGAACTACAAAGTAATGAGCTTAAGAAAGTGACACCTTACGAATTTCTGGGAACATTAAAATTAAAGAACTAATGACCAAAGGACATTGATATGCAATTAAATTTACAATTATATATTAAACTAACAAAAATTGGAAAACATTGATTAAACCAATGTAAGGGTACTATACCAAATACAAGCTTACATAAAATTTACTTTCACTAGCATATGGGTGTAGGATACAATATCAAAATTGATACACTCTTTAGCCTTTTGAAAGCATTAGCCTTGTTGATTTATTGCCAATCCCGAGTCTGATGACCATGGTTGGTGTATATACAATATATTACTATTGGCGTATATAACTGATCTAGAGGTTTCCAATGTAGAACCAGGTACTTTGCAATTCAAGGGACCAACAAAACTCCTATTCACCGGCCCTTTCGGCAACAGACTGTGAGCATCCTGAGGTCTCACCCTAGACGAAGCTGAGGGGGTGGTTGCATAATCACGTTTCCACAACCTGGTGATGTGAGTGTAAAAGAGACTGACGAACAGTGCAATAAAGGACTCTTGCTGTGTACAGACTACTGTGCGAAGTCTCTACTTCGCGTCAGATACTTCGGCAAGCTGAGGCGCTTGCGCAACCATCGCGCCCAAATACTGCGTGACACTCATAATGGGTCAGCGCGTCAAGTAGACTGCGCGTATACTTCCAAGCCTGATCAACCCTAATCAACCTTCTTAACGATCTTTATCCATTCAACAACACTTAGGTTATAATCTTTGTGGTGTATGTAAATGAATAAAACACACAATACTGCACGCTTCAACACTATGCTCAAATCTAGTGCTTAATTATGTGATTATCCAACAGATTCATACATTCAAAGATTCAAAAGTGCCGAATACTTAAAATTCATCCACACTTGTATTACTTAACATACTATTCCCATCATTCCTACGGAAAATACATATAAAAGTGATCACATAACAGATAACTGCGGTATTAAACATCCATACTAAGCAAATAATCAGTTGCAAAATACAAAACAGTCACATGACACAGAATTTAATGTGGTTCACCCCCTGGATGGAGGCTACATCCACAAGAGCTATTGTTAAATTAGTCTTTGGGAAGGGTACAATAGTTCTTAGTCTGCGCACTCAACTGCAGACTCTCTTCTCTCTCAGATAGGTCTCTGTGCACACAGCTGTAGAGCCTTTACAATAGTACTAAGATTTAAAAGATGCAACAATATTCAAGCTTAACCAAAATGAAGAGTCAACTCTTTCCCATACCAAAATGCTTTATTTATAGATCATGCCCGTAGGTCATGTCTTTACAATCTATAGGAAAAATCCCTTAGGTTTACAAAACTGTCACGATTTCCCCAAAACCGGATTGCTGGCTCTTAGTAGCGAATATTCCATCGTGGCGATATTCCACGCATGCTTCACATTGCTATCGGCCTTCCTATTGCACATGTGTCAACAGGTCACTTTGACTGATCCATTCTTCCTTTAATGGTCTCATGCGATTGGTTCAGGTAGTGGTATCTTTCGCGTGTGTGACCAGTCGCTTTCTTCCCGATTTGCTCCTGCCCGTCGCTTGGCATTCCTAGAGCATCTTTACAAAAAATAGACCACCGATAGTCTAACTGGAACACATTCCATCTGGAACACATTCCATCTTTCGTCCAACACTCTGCCCTGCTAGATCTCCGTAGACTTGACACTTCGCAGCACTGTACTTCGTAGCTCTTCTGACACTACACTGCGCGAAACTTCGCAGCATCCAAAAACTTATACAAAGTGTTTTAGCTGAACTGCGCTCAGCTCCGCAGTTCCAAAACTCCTTTTTGCTCAAAATTGCCCCACTTGGGCTAGGCCCAATAGGCCCCTAACACTCACATGTGGCTCATCCCTAAGCCACCTGCAACTTCGGCTTCCCTGAGCTATTTCGCCTCCAGCGGAGCTAGCTTCGTAGCAAACTCATTGTATGTAGCAATCAACTTCTGGACTGCTTGCTTCGTGTCTTTCTCGATTTGGTTGACTGTTTCCAGCATCTCAGGGGTGATCTCATCACCTATCTATCCTGCAACCTCTTCGTGGTTCTCACGCAACTCTTTTAACTTCTCCGCAATCTCCTGTGAGATCGTGTTGGGTTCTTCCAGTAAGGGCTACGACCTGTCTCCCAATTCGGTCTCTTTTTCCCATAAGGCCTGCACTTCCTTCTTAAGAACATTGATTTCTATGTACTTTGCAAGCCTGTCTCTCGGCAGCAAGGACTTCACTCTTGTATCCAACCGTTCTAGTGCTGCTTGCTTATCTTTGACATCCTTTTTCACTTGCAGCAATCCTGGGTCTTCTTCGAGGGCTGTAAATTCCTTTGATGCATCATCTAATAGGATCTGGTAGTTAGCTACTTCGGCAACAATAGTCACTGCTGCGGCCTTCACTACTTCCACTCTTAGCTGCTGCTCATTCGGTGGGGTCTGTGGGTTTATCTGCTCCTTCAAAGCAGCGATGTTAGCCTCATGTTCAATCTCCATATCTTGAAACTCTGTGTTGTAGATATTTCCCCCTACGGATAGGTAGAAACTCTCTTAGGTTAAATTAGACTTAACTGACTCTAAACTAAGACAAAAAGACAACAGATGCTACCTTGAATTCCTAGATCTAAACAAATATTTCAAGTACCATAATGCTAGAAGAAATGAAAGAGATCTGACCGACCTTTAATTTAATCGCTTGTCCTAGCTATCGCTCCAATATTCACGTCCTCGCGAATGAACCTGTTAGAATGAACCAAGATACAAGCATATACAATCTTCTACCAACTTGAAATATGAGTTAGAATCTAAATCTGTAGTAGAAACAAATCATATGATTGAAACAAGATCAACATACATGATTTGGGAAACAAGACAAGTTATGTTTTATTACCAACTTGAAGTCACTTACAATGGTTGCTTGATGTCCAAGCCAACTCCCAACTCCAAGTGCTTTCTCCTCTAGCTATCTCCACAAAGATTCAAGATCATAGGTTTGATGTCTCCAAGAGTCCTCCCCTTTTCTCATGGAAGGCCTCTCTCTTATAGTGTGTAGTAGGGTTAACCAACAAGAGAGAAGGATGGCTCTTGGGAGTGTTTAGTGGATCAGGCCCACTAATCTGAGAAAGTGAGTTAGGATCGAATCAGAGATGCTAATCCTCAAAAATCTCTCGAAGATCAAGATTCCACAAGCCATGGAAAAAATGCTAAAAAAGGAGTACTGTGCCTCTTCAACTGAGCATAGCACGGTAATACCACGTGGTAGAGAAGGAGCATAGAGCGGTAGTGGGGACTACCACTTCCTTAAGCTTGAGCAAGGCGTGTTAGTGTAGGTATATGAAGTCTCAGTTGGGCTGATTTTTGACAGGATAGGTTTGTCTTCAAGGCTCGTTCATCATTTTTCTCTTTTGGGTGTTTTAAGCAGTAGGGGAAGTGTCGTCAACTATTTTTATGGTGAAGATGCGGCACTGTGAAATATGGAGGTATAACAGATGCCCCCTAAAGTGTGAGGTCAGAAGGGACTGATGGCTGAAAGAATTTACAAATACTGTGTGGAGATAGCATCGAGGATAGCAACAAGGAGCTAAAACAGAAACAAAATGTCAGACATACCATCGAGGCGGGCATCCCCATGCTCGGAAACAATTGACTCAAAGCATGGCTGCCGACCAATACATTGCAGATCAATGAGTACTGAGATGATATAGAGTGTAGACAAATCATGGCTACTATGAACAAGCATAGATCCATGAGACAGTAATGACACAGCCACGACCAATACAAAAGTGGATTTGTGTGACAATACAAAGGACATCTCCATCGCAACCTAGATGCAATCAAAGTACAAAGGTGCGTCCAGGGTCTTCTACGCAATCGCAAATGATACGAATCTAGCCATGTGATTACAAGGTGTTGAAGTCGAACATGGTAGAAGCCATTTGATTACCGATCAATGATGTGAACCGTTAACAAATGCGAGGGAAATCACCAATGATGACGGTGATCCCCAAGGTATCTATAGTACATCTCAACGAAATGCGAATGAATGAGTTGATGTCGAGCATTCGAGAGATCATTCGATCAGAGGTCAATGATGTAAACCTACTGTTGAACATGAGGAAACCTGCCATTGAGGCATGCAGGTACCAAGGTACTAATGGTTGATTCCGAAGTCCAATTCCCGGATAGTGATTTGGCGTCGATGGGAATAGACTCGTCGAAGGTGGGCCATAATGATTCCCACATCATCGACACGAAATTAGAACGAAGGATAGTATAGGACGATGAAAAAATAGAACATGTACTGACACAGCGGAGGTCTGACACAATGAATGACTCTAAACAAAGCAACCCTTTGAACATATAATGGCATGAAGCAGGACCTGGCAGTAGGGATTATTGATGGTAGAGGATAGACATCGAATGAGTAGGCTCGTGGCCAGAGATACGACTCAGGATGATGACCATAACTCAGTGAGAATAGATACCCAAAAATAGACAAGGGACAGATGCATGCCATGTTCAAAGGTGATGACTGACAAGCTGCCAACAAAATAGACTCGACTTGTTTCCCATTTTCCCCCCAACATGATAGATGAGTACCTCTTTGTTGTTTTACGAGCTTGAAGAGGATAATAGATGCTCGGTATAGCTCATCTCATAGATGAGTCCAATCTCACATGTTTTACGAACCTGAGAAAGGAGGGGTTCGTCCCAAAGTGGGTCCTTCGATGTCAAATTTTAACGAGTCCAAGGAAGGAAAACTTGGTAGTTTTTCACATTTAGAGAGATTGAAAAACTTTAAGAAGGCTCCAAAGTGTACTTTTTCATAAATTAGTCTCTCGATCCCGAAAAAGTGTAAAACAATTCCCGAGAGAACTCTCCCAATAAAAAATTGACCGAGGTGTACCTTTCTCGTAAATAGTCTAGACGAGCCGCAAAAGGGGTAACCTATCACCGAATAGACGACCTTTGAAATACTTTTACAAGTGTGAAAGAGATAATATCACTTGGCAATCTTTTCAATTTTAGGGAGTCTGAAAAAAGCTTAACTATGGACTCCAATGGTCTTTTTCGTAATTTTTAATTATTCTGGTCCGAAAGAAGAATAAAATACAACTAGGATAATACTTTCCTCATCGTTTAACGAGCATGAGTAAAGATGACTAAGCTCGACACCGTCTACTTGAGCTTGACAAGCACGATACGGGTGTAAAAGCGTTTGGAATCTTTTTCAAGTTTTAATCCAGAGCACGAAAAAGATAAAGTAGGCTCAAAATGAAGGTCAAATAAGTAAATGAACGCCAGTGTGAACATTTATAAGGAGACCCTGTCAACAAATGCTCATGGAGCCAGATATTAGTAATGTGAAATGGGTTTTAATTTAACCAGATAAAATAATGAGTAAAAAATAAGTGAAAAAGTTATATAAGGAATAGGTAAATATGAAAAGTTACCATTTCACTTGTGCATTTGCCCAAAGAGGAAATTTTACCCATTGAGGAGCAAAAACTTCAAGAGTTGATATCTGGAGATCCGGAGCACCGTTTCAACAGCCGTCTGCGCCAGGTAAAAGCTTTCAGGCTCCTCTTTCATTTAATAGATTAAAAATTTGATTTCAGTAGGGAAAAATAATTTTTTGGGTAGGCCCTAATGGGCACTTTTTTCCTTACACAGTACCGCATGGCAGCTATGTCGGGAAACACGGTACTGTGCAACAGTACCGCTCTATAGGGTTAAACAGGGGTGCGGTACTATGCAGTACAGCGCAGTCGCGTTCACCCCAGGCAATTTTAAGATCGAAAAATTGATTTTTCTTCAATTTTTAACTACGATCAAAATAATTAAATTGCTGATGATTGCTTCTTATGACCTTTTGTAGGTGTTTGCAACTTGTTTGGGGCAAAATGGTCAGTTGGAAAGAAAGAGAGCATGAGGCGGATGATTTGTTGGCTGAAAATGACCAAAGGACTGTGACTGCCTTGCGAGAATGCGGTTTGTTGAAATTCTTCAAAACCAAAGGTATCCGCAAGCATGCAAAACTTCTTACCCACATTATTCAAATGTGGGACCCCGACATTCAAGATTTCCAAGTTGGAGAACACACCCTCGAGATTGAACTCGAGGACATTTATTTCCTCACGGGTCTCTCAAAGATAGGAGCCCGTGTGAGTTTTACTGGGTTCATGGCCTCGGAGGCGAGCACTGATGCTTTAATTGCTCGTTACTGTCGTCAAGGTTCGGGGAAGAAAAGCGGTAAGGTGGTCATTAACGATATTGTAGAACTTCCTTTAAAAACTGTGTTGTTCACCATCATACGTGCAACAGGGAGTATGGGTCCCCATCGGGCATCCCGTACATAGATGAATTTTGCAGTGGATTGCATGGCACCGACACTATTCAACTGGTGTGAAGCAGTATTGAACAACCTCAAAGAGCAAGTGAACAAGTGTAAGCTTGGAGAGAACTCTTAGTTTGGGTATGGGAGCATTTTGGTCACCTTCTTCTTGGCGAGGGTTCCATTGTTGCGTCCACAGTTGACCATGCCCTCCCGTCCACCCACCGAGCCATGGATGGATCAATGGAGTGAGTACGCAGGATGGCTCGGGGGGCCACAACGTTTGGCTTTTGGTGAGGACTTCTTCTCATGGTACGAGGAATAGATCGTGATGGTCGATGACTACCCCTATGTAGGGGTGGAATTCCGCGAGGACATAGACTTGGCACTGCCGGAAGATGAGGATTGGGACAATACATGTATGATCTTCATTAATGTGTTTTTTAATTTTTTGAATATATGATTTTTAATTGTTTTTTAGAATGTGTAAGAAAGATTTTAATATATGTATGTGTGCATGTCGCAGATTGGGGACCACAGAGACCTGAAGGCTATTCTCCATTACGCCGAGGTGATGTCGATCGCCGAGATGTTTCGGACGAGGAAGAAGACAAGGATGAGGTGGGAGGGGTCCGGGAGATAGAGAGGAACCTATAGGGTTTAACCCACGGGGTCCCAGCTATGAGGATGGACGACGTGCCTTTGCATCTCCAGCGGCATACCATAGGTGTGCCTAGGCGTATTAGCCAACTCCTCCGTAGGGTGGCTCGAGCCATAGTTTGCTATCACCAACAGCGTGAGGAATCTGAGGAGGAACATGATAGATCTCCCAGATATCCTTAAATAGCAGTATTTTACTTTTTGCGGCATGTACACGATACGTAGGCTTGAGAGCCAAATTTTGTATTGGATTGAATCCCAAATTCTGTCTTTTTGAACACAAACTTTATGTATTTTGAGAAAAAAACACTTTTATATGCAGTGATATATATACACAGACCTACTTTTATGATCTATTTATTTACAATGACTTGTGTGTTCATTTTATGATGTGTTTTTATATATGGGCAAGATGCCAATCCAAAATGTAATTAGCTAATGAATCAGCTACACAATTGAATTCTCTTGGTATGTGTTGATATGCAATAAAATTAAAAGATCGTTCCAAGAGGCATACCCTTCAAAATAGGTGAAGTAGGATAGGATCGCGGACTGTGTAAACATGATTTAGATGAGAAACCACGAGTTGTGAGTCTAGAAAGACTGATAGGGAGTCAATTCCAAGGGAAGCAACCTCTGTCAAGAGTCCAATGACTGCATGGTACTCTGCAATATTGTTGGTTGTGGGACCCAAACAATTGGCTCCTGATGAGAACAACTCGCCAGTAGGAGAATAAATTACCCATGCTGCGGAAGCAAGGTTCCGGGTGTGTCGGCTAGCACCATCGGTAAATCCGTAGTAGGCAGACATCTGCGCATAAAAGCACAAGTCAAGGTAAGAATGGATACATGAGATCCGTGCGTGCATACAAAAGATAAATGAAAACAAACTAGGTACATTATGTACAAAACGTATCTCACGCAGGATGAACCTACGAATAGAAATGTTTGAGGTACAGCCCGTTGCGGGGTCGTGTCAGTGGTGTGCCGTCACAATTGACAAGTTCATAGGCTCCTTTCTCCAAAACATGTTTTACCATGAAGGGGCCGTACCACATAGACTCTAGCCTTCCTTTTCCAAGTTTATCGTGCATGTGGTCGTATGTGAGTACGAGATCACCTTCATTGAAAACCCGAGGTTGAACGGATTTGTCATACTGTGCTTTGATGCATTTTTTATGAGCTTCCTTGGCTAAAGCAGCGTCTCGGCGAGTTTCATCTAGCTTGGCTAGGTATAGAAACCGTTCCTCTTCGGAAGTGGTGTGGGGAAGTAGCTCTATGGCTATCTTAAGTGACGGGATTTCACATTCAATCAGTAAGATGGCTTCTAGGCCATACACCAGTTGGAATGGTGTGAACCCGGTAGCACTTTTCACTGAGGTTCGGTATGCCCATAATGCCGAAAACAGGGCTGAGTGCCAATTGGACTTGTGAGTACCCACAATACACTGAATCATTCATTTCAGAACTTTGTTAATGGCTTCGACTTGGCCATTATCCTGTGGGTAGTATGGGGTTGAGTTTTCATGATGAAAACCCAAGTTGGCGCTCAATTCTTCAATCATATGGTTCCTAAAGTGGAAGCCATGATCAGTCATGATGGATTGTGGAACACCAAATCTAGCTATAATGTGATTGAATATGAACTGTGCTGTTGTTTTTCCATCTTCGGCATATGTAGGCATCGCTTCAGCCCATTTTGTGAAATAGTCGACAGCTACTATGACATAGCTATGCCCCCAGCTGAAGTGGGATTACAGTGCATGAAATCTATGCCCCATTTGGAGAAGGGGCCGATGGCAATAACATGATGGAGTGGAGCAGGGTGTGAGCGTGCCTTATGAAGAAAGAATTGACAGGGTCGACATTTCTTAACTGTTTTAATGCAATCTTTGAAAATCGAGGGCCAAAAATATCCCACTCGCAGTATCTTCTGGGCCGTAGTCATCCTAGAGAGATGACCACCACATGCTCTAGCATGGAAGTCATTAAGAATGTGTTCCGCTTCATCTAAATTCAAACAACGTCGAAGAACAGTATCGACACCATGCCGATAAAGGGTATTGCTGATTATGAGGTAGTACTTGGCATGATGTCGAATACGTCGACGTTCGTCGCGGTTGAGGTCAGGGCAGAAACGTTGGGTTTGGAGATATAGTAAAATATCCCCATACCATGAGTCTAACATGCTAATGAGGAACAACGATTCATCAGGAAGAGAATCGACGGGCTCAGGTTGCTCAGTAGCACGTGGCAAGTTACAAATCAACTCGACAAAGACCAAAGATTTCTTGGATTTGGCTTTGGAAAATTACAAGTCAAACTCTTGTAGGATCACAATCCAGTGAGAATATTTTCTACCAAGCACTTGACGTGTGAGGATATAGTACATTGGATTGAAATCCGCTATGACAGTGGTCTGGTGGAGTAGAATGTAATGACGAAACCTATGGATAAAAAAATTTGTTTCCAGAGACAGTTTTTCAACATGTGAATAATGAGTTTCGGATTCGAGAAGACTCTTACTAAGATAGTATACCACATGTTCTATGTCGTTATTGTCCTCTTGGACTAACACCATACCGATGGTGGAAATCAAAGCTGCGAGATAAAGAATGTAATCCCGTGTGTAATTGGGGGGTTGAATCACAGGATCTTTAGTTAAGGTTGCTTTTAGATGATCAAAGGAGCGTTGGGCTTCGTCGTCCCAAATGAATGGGGTATTTTTCTTTAGAAGCCTCATATAGCCTTTTGTTATCTCGACGAAATTGCAAATAAAGCGGCATAGAAATTTTGCGTGCCCCTGCAAACTTTGAAGTTCTGTTATGTTCATGGGGGAAGGCAGGGCTAGAATAGCTTCTACCTTCGCAGGGTCCAATCGTATGCCGTGTTTGGAGATTATGAATCCTAAAAGATTTCTGGCTTCAATGCAAAAGATGCATTTATGCAGATTCAAACGGATATTGTAGCGACGACACCTTGCAAAAATGGCGCCTAAGTGATCAGGATGATCTTCCCGGGTCTAAGAATGAGCGGGAAGGTCATCAAGATACGGTTCTACAATATGTTTGATATCGTGAAATGCATACGACATCGCCTGTTGGAAAGTTGCCCTGGCATTTTTTAGGCCAAAAGGTAGGTTTCGATATGCAAAAATTCCCCATGGGAAAATAAAGGTTGTTTTATGCTGGTCGGTTGGGAGGATATCGATCTGATTATAGCCAGAAAAGCCATCCATAAATGAAAAGATGACACTCTCGGTGCAGTTATCGATGATATGGTCGATGAATGGAGTTGGGTAGTTGTTCTTTTGGACAAGCTTTGTTCAAGTCACGGTAATCGACACAGACTCTAATCGTACCCTGTTTCTTGGCTACGGGAATGATATTAGATACCCATTCTGTCAGTGGGACAGGATAGATAAAACCAGCATGCAAAAGCTTTTCAACTTTTGCTTTGATAGCGGCTGCCTTACGAGGATGGACGGGTCGGAGTTTCTACCGAATAGGTCGGGCGCCAGGAAAAGTTGGAATCTCGTGGACCACGATAGATGGGTCGATTCCTGGCATTTCTTCATAACTCCAGGCAAAAAAATCGTAGAAATTTTTAAAGTAGGCAGTGTAGAATTCCATTTTGGTGGGAGTGCATGTCTTGCCAATATGAACATTTTCCATGACACCAGGCTTCACTAAAATGTCAATGGGAGTGGTTTCCATAAGGTTGGCCAAGTTTCCTTCGGAAAATACTTCATCGAGGGAAGTGGGAAACTTGGTTTGAACCATTCCAAGTGAAGGGCTGGATTTTGTATCGGGCTCAATCGTCTGAATGGTGGGGAACAAAGATCGATGATGGAAATCTCCCCATGGTGGCTCATCACCACACATAACCTCCATAATTGATTCGTCAGTGGGAAGAATCAATGTGAGAGGATCGATAAGTGGTGGGGATGAATGAGTCTCAGACGAGAGTTATGCCACAGTGTGATTGGTAGAAAAATCGACCCAATCGGTGGCTGACTGGATTGCTTCGTATGCTGCAAGGTTTCCATTTAATGGCATGGAGTTTCCGTAGTTTTCAATCTCAATGGGACTCGGGATCACCCAAGAATCATTGGAAGGGGTGACATTCAATGATATCATGTTGACTGGTTGAACGTGGGACCCTATCTCTGGGAAAACTCCAATAAGGGAAGAATCCTTCATAAGACCAATGCCAACGTCTTGGAACCGGTATTGAGGTTGATCCAATAACGAGATGGTGTTGGCGGAGTTCGGATGAGAGTCTGGGATACAGTAATCAAGCTGATCTATGGTGACAATTTTCCCTTCATGAGGAAATTGTACAATCCAAAAGACAGTAGATGCTATGGCAGTCATGGCATAAAACCAGTTTCGACCAAGTAGAAGATTGTAATCTAATGGTGCATCCACGACTTCGATGTGTACAGATACTGTTTCCCCCCCCAGTTCAACACCAATTGCGGGAATGAGTCCATAAGGTTGAAAAACGTGTCCGTCAAATGCTCTGAGGGTAGTGGGAGACGACATGACTTTGGGTGAGCCTAAGTTTATCCAACAATTCAAAGACATAATCGATGTGGAGGCACCTTCATCTAAGACAGTGTGATGGATACTATTTCCACGGATTCTTGTATGAACCTGTAAGGCTAGCTAATGGGAAAGCCGAGGTTTTACATACCCCAAGTTAAACATGATGGTGTTTGAAGTATCTGGGTCCATTGCCCCCAGTGCTGAAAGTAAGGTTCTACGCTGCGTAGGGCAGTGTTGGAGAACCTCGAGAGTCAACATGGTGCATGGTGCTTGAGCTAAATCCTCAACAATGTTGTAATTTTGGGAAGCTCGCGCGTTGGGATTAAATGTCGCTTTCCATATGGTGCCCTTGGGTGGGCGTAGCACTGTGTCTGTAAGCGGTCTCTCGATGTGGAGATGGCCGTTAGGGGGAGGGGTAGGAGAAGGATCTACAACATGAGACTTACCTTTGGCTATCTCTGACTGTTTGTTTAAACTTGGGGGGTTTTCGTATGTCTTTGAACGAGTGGTTATGTGAATCTCTTCATTACTCGTAATCAGGATTTCGCGGTTTGCAGATGTCTCTCCGCGAGATGGGTTGTTTGGGTTGCCCCCTTGTGGGGTTTCTTGAGCAACCATCTGCTGTTGCTGCTGAGGGAAAGGGTCAGTTAACACTGCCGGACGAGAGGATCCTTTAACGAATTTGTTGACTTCATCCTTGTAGGGACAGTCACGCGTGTAGTGATTGTATTGACAAATCAGGCAGGGAAACTTAGCCTTCCGACGTGGTTTCGGGTCATTGTGGGTGGGTTGTGGCTTGGGATTCTCCTGCTGGTTAGAAGTCTTCTTGGACTTTCCATGATTGTTCTTCTTCTTTCCTCCGGATGGTTGTGACGTAGATTGAACTACGTTCACTTTGGAGGAGACAGCGGGAGAGGTAGAAGCTTTTGGAGCAGCTTGGGGTAGAGCGGGGGAAGCAGAAGCTTATTGCCCCGTCGGTTGAATGGTAGGATGGGCCTTAACTGAACTGACAATACCGTTGATAGGGGGTTCAACGGCAGGCTTAGTTGGATCAGTAGTGACGCAGGTGGCGTGGGGAAGAAGTTCATGTAAAGTGTCGAATTGGGTGTATACCAAATCCATTTATTGGGCTGCCGATATGGCTTGTTCCTCCATGACCACCCCACGCATAGCAATGTCTCTGGATATGGGAGGCAAGAATGACTTTGTGAACCAATTAGCAAGTAGCTAATCCGGAATGGGTGCCTTGATTAGCCTACGGCATCGACACCACTCATGGATGTGATAAAAAATGTGCATAGAAGTGGTTTGACGCAACGAGGTTAACAGTTCTGTTCCAGTTTCATACCGGATGGGGAGCTGGAAATGGGTCAGAAACTGCATAGCCAAGGTGTTAAAATCATGAAAGGAGTGTTGTGGTAGCTCGATGTACCATTTTGCTTCTGTGCCGGTAAGCATGCGCTGGAAGAGCCGTAGCCGAATGGAGTCGTCCATCAATGAGTTGGATGAACACCAAAGATGGAAGGTCATCACATGGTTCTTGGGGTCTTCCCCGGGCTTGGCATCGAACTTAGGAATTTCTGATGGAAGTTTGGTTTGAATAGGTGTCCAGTGAAGTTCATGCCATATAGGATCGTTAATGAGCCTTGACAAATCAGGTAAACTTAGCGTGGCCAAAAAGGGAAGTTGATGATTGGTCCGTGGGTATGAGTAATAACCGTATGGTGCAGAGAAACCTGGGGGGCCCTGCATAGTATATTGCTATGTATTATACCCATATGTGTTTCCCGCAGGGTACTGCTGGACGTTTTGGGGGTAGTAGGCCATCTGGTTAACCGGTTGTGTGTTGGAAGTCATTACCTGACTAGGAATCACGGTGGTAACCGATTGTTGGATGTTCTGCTGAGTGGGGATGGTAGGTATGGTACCCTGGGGTTGTTGTGTCCCAGGAATGGTTGCTGCTTCTGGTTGGGGAAAGGTTCCTTGAAGTTGTTGTGTCCCAGAAATGTTACCACTACTTTGAGTAAGTGGAGGGTTTCCCGTAGCAGGGTTGGGGGGTGGCTGTAACAGTGGTGTCCATGGAATATGGGTTCCACCTTGATGAAGAGGTGGGAATTGAAGAAATGGCTTCCATGGAGTTGTTGTAGCCGAACGATAGGGGAGGCCGAAATTCAAGTTGGGGGGAATTTGAGATTGCCCCCCAGCTTGGTTCTAGTTTCCAAACAATGAGTACCCCCTGCTCTGTGGTATTTTAGATCCCTAAGAAGGAAGCGTGCCTGACGAGGGATGTTGAAGATGAGGCCCGGTTGGAAAACCGATATAAGGTTGTCCGTTGCCAGGTGTGTTGTACATACCATACTGAACATATGCTGCTGGTTGGGAGGGTTGTTGGATGGTGCCGATGGGTTTCCCTCCAGCAGATGGGTTGGATGGTCCTACAGGAGGAGGTTGTTGACTAGGAACGGGGTTCCCAACAAAGGGTTGTCCTCTAGTAGATTGGGTTGATGGCCCGATGGGAGGCGGTTGGTGACTAGGAGTGGGGTTTCCAACAAAGGGTTGTCCTCCAATAGGCTGGGTTGACGGCCCGCCAGGAGGGGGTTGGTTGTTGGGATTAGGGGTCACAACAGTTGGTTGTCCACCTCCTGAAATGGTGTAGATAGTGGCAGAAGGTGAACCTCCGGTCAATATGGAGATCCAGTGGAATGACTTGGTGTTCTTCCGACACTAGCAAGGTGAGATAGTGTCGATTGGCCAACGGTGCCAAAGGTGCCAATTTATGGAGGGGGTCATCCATATGTGATGGACGGGGACGGAGAAGACATTGGGTTATCCCTCATAGAATGTGTGCCAAACATACATGATGGCAGTAAATGTGGGGAATTTAACCGAGGGGTGTCGGGGGTTTCGTCCATAGCGTCTTCAACAATAGGAGGACCATCGAAGATTGGGTCCGGGTTCATATCCTGGAAAGGTTTTTCGGGGTCTGGAGGGAATAGAGGTATAGTAACGTCTGAAGGTCTGGAGCTGTCTGCATAGGAGTGGTGAAACTCTATGCTAGACGGAACGTTGGGAGCCCGATAGTCAGGAGGACGGGTAACAGGGGGATATCTAGAAGCCGTCGAGAGCATTTGCTCTATATCATGTTTAAACTGTGCCGACGCTAATGGGGAGTTAGCTAGACTAACCATACTAGACTGAATGGAGGCCATGATCTCGTGTCCCGAAGGGAGGTTGGGGAGGGATACTATATGAATTATGTTGTTGGAAGAACCAGTTTCCTGTGGATGAACATTGGATGGCATCGTGGTAATAGGAGGAGGTTCCGCTTGGGAAGTGATAAAGCCATAGTCAGGTTCAAAAGGTGTATCAGGAAGTTGGGTTTCTTCGATAACTTCGATGTATCCACACGGGAATGAAATCAATTCGGATATATCTTGGTCGGATCCTTCGGTGGTGCCAACAGATCCTTCCGGAACATCGTAGAAAGTCTCTAGTGGAAGGGTAGTGCTGACATCGGGGAGGATGATGGCCTCCGGTCTAGTATCTTGGGCAGTACTAGTTTCAGCCGCTGTAGTGTTATCCACTGTGATAGATATATCTGGAATGACAGTGGGTGAAGAGACAGTGGGAATCTCAGGTGTACTAGTGGTTGCAGAAACTGCAAGGGGTTCTGAGATCGTACTGTCAGTAACAGTTATAGGAAGAACTGAATATGTAGTGCGTATCGGTGGTGGAACGTTCCTGCGGCCGACACTGCGGCTGGGAGGGGCGGGAATATGTGATGTAGGAGGACCAGAGGTCCGTGGTGGTGGTGGTGGGATTCATCCTTGTACTCTACGTGATATCCGTGGTGGTTCTGACATAATGGTAGATATACAAAATCTGGGGGCATTCTCGTAACAAACAACTCAAAAACCCTAATGCAGCCGAGTGTGCAAAAGGGGAGCTAGAAAAAGCAAGGCTCGCAGGCCAAAAAAGAAAGCTCTAAAATATATGCTGAGACCGGCATCCCAGTAAGCGAACTAAGAAAAACAATGGCTAGAATGCCAACAAGCAATCACTAAAAATAAAAATGACCCTCTATTAAGATGAGATAACAAGCAAACTTCCTAACTAAGAGTTGGAGACCTCAACAAGTTGTATCCTTCGCAAGGTGATGAAATCCAAGTCGAACAATACAACGTGAGAGACCAATATGAGAAGGATATCCCTCTACTGAAAGGGATCCTGGGTAAAAGATCCCTAGTAGAAAACATACTAAGCTACCTCGTTCATGACACATTGGAAAAGGTTTTCGGCGCTTCTGCCTTATCACCCTTGCATTACTATAAAAAACAAGGAAGACAATGATCGATGTTGCCTTAGGTCTAAGTGGAGTGTAGCATTCCACAGAGTCCATCCAGTTCTCAATCTCGCGGTGGTTTAACCCCTGAAAGTTAAAAACAGTCAGGAGGCCCCTCCACAAACTGGTCTATGACCGTGTCAACAAATACTAGAGGATTTTAGTTCCCTAGAGGACAACAACTATGTCTCAGATGCTAATGATAAGGGGGAATTATTTGGATGCCTATCCCCGGTGTCCTACCTAACTACCAAATTATTTTGATTTCCTCAAGTGAGGTTAATGTTGGTTTAGTTAGGGAGATTAATTTTAGTGGTTGTATTACTTAGTCGGGTAAATGGACGTGAAACTTGGTGGTGTTGTGACGACCCAAACCATGCAAGTGAGAATGAATCGAAATAAGCCTTGTATTCGATGAAAACTAGCTATGGGAAAGAGAGAGTTCTTCGATCATAAATGCATGAAGCTTTCACAATCAATCAATGAAAAACCACTTCGAAACAAACTTTTTGTTTTCTTTTTCTAAGTAAAGCCAAACTGAAATAAACACTTCTTTCAAATTCACTGATCTATAATTATAATACTTCAAAATGAGAATTTATGTGGCAAATTGAATGGTTCACTTCCTAATGCACAATAATACTGCTAGATCATTTCAATCCAAACAACACAAATGTTCTCCAATAATAATTTCCAATATAGATTTTAATGATAATAATGGAAAAGATTATCGTTATAAGAACAATGTGATTATGAAAGATACACAATCCAGTAAAAGAGGACAGTAGTAATAGTTTGGTTGTGATGGGAAGATCTAGCCAATGCAATCAAATTGAAGGGGTGACCCAGTATATAAATAATGCCACTAACTCAGAAAATAATCAAGCTCACACTGAGAAATAAACAATCAACAAATGACTGTGCAAAATACAGGATAGTAGTAAGCAACAGAAAACATCAAACTGAGGCAGAGAAGATGAAAAAATGACTTAGGAAACCAAATAGGAAAGAAAAATTGAAAAAATGCAGACACTACCGTGCGGGATGGACAGGCTATAACGTAGTACTGGTACACTACCGCTCTGGTAAGAGTTCTATGTACGCGGTACTACCGCGCTATAGTCAGTAATGGGGGCGCGGCACTGCTGTAAAGAGTGAAAAAACACAACTTTTGAAAAAAAATTTGAATTTTTCAGGGGTGGTGCAAACCCAGAGGACTCATTGATCACAGAGGGAGAAAACAAATGTAGAGAGAAGGGGTGAATAAAGGTCAAAGAGGCCAGAATTCAGTACTGGTTTGAAGAGAAAGAAGAATCACAATAAAAAATGATTGAAAGTGAAATGAATCAATCAAATGGGGTTCAAACTAGCGGAGTCGCCAATTTTTGTTGTAGATATTTCACCCTATGGATAGGTAGAAACTCTCTTAGGTTAAAGTAGACTTAACTGACTCTAAACTAAGACAAAAAGATAACAAATGCTACCTTGAATTCCTAGATCTAAACAAATATTGCAAGTACTATAATGCTGGAAGAAATGAAAGAGATTTAACTGACCTTTAATTTAATCGCTTGTCCTAGCTATTGCTCCAATCTTCAAGTCCTCGTGAATGTACCTGTTAGAATGAACCAAGATACAAGCATATACAATCTTCTAGCAACTTGAAATATGAGTTAGAATCTAAATCTATAGCAGAAACAAATCATATGATTGAAACAAGATCAACATACATGATTTGGGAAACAAGACAAGTTATGTTTTATTACCAACTTGAAGTCACTTACAATGGTTTCTTGATGTCTGAGCCAACTCCCAGCTCCAAGTGCTTTCTCCTCTAGCTATCTCCACAAAGAATCGAGATCATAGGTTTGATGTCTCCAAGAGTCCTCCCCTTTGCTCATGGAAGGCCTCTCTCTTATAGTGTGTAGTAGGGTTAACCAACAAGAGAGAAGGATGGATCTTGGGAGTGTTTAGTGGATCAGGCCCACTAATCTGAGGAAGTAAGTTAGGATCGAATCAGAGATGCTAATCCTCAAAAATCTCTCGAAGATCAAGATTCCACAAGCCATGGCAAAAAGGCAAAAAAAGGAGTACCACACCTCTTCAACTGAGCATAGCGTGGTAGTACCGTGTGGCAGAGAAGGAGCATAGCATGATAGTGGGGACTACCGCTTCCTTAAGCTTGATCAAGGCATGGTAGTGTAGGTATATGAAGTCTTAGCTGGGTTTATTTTTGACAGGACAGGTTTGTCTTCAAGGATCATTCATCATTTTTTTGTTCTGGGTGTTTTAAGCAGTAGGGGAAGTGTCGTCCACTATTTTTATGGTGAAGATGTGGCACTGTGAAATATGGAGGTATAACACTCTGTCTTAAGACTGGTAACCAACTCACCAATATTAAGAACTCTGTATCCGTAGGGTCTACCTGGACTTCAAATTCATCTATTCCGTCTGCGACCGGAGTGATCGTATATTCCAGCCTCTGGCGATGATCAAACTCATCTTGCAGTTCCATAGATTTCTGCAAGCTAACTTCCTCCAACTTTCGATTAACTGCTTGCAGCTTAGCCTGCCCCTTCAGCGCGTTAGTGGTTTTCTCATGCATTTATTCTACACACTACATATGTAAATACTGTAAGCCCGACAGTGGTATTTTTGCTAAGTCAAGCTCCACACGCTCCACATCTTTTGTGTCCAACATTAGTTGCTCTGGAATTGGAAAGATGACTGTTATCGGATCTAGATGAATGAAACGGGACTTCATAGGGATGGTCATGGTTAACTGCATTATTCTCGGCTGTGAAGTTCCTCCCGACTTACCTTCGGACTCTGATTCATGTGACATGGGTAATGTTTTATGGACTTCTTTGATTTTCTCTATAATCCCATGCAACATGGCCAGGTTCTTCTATAGGCCATCCTGAATGAATTTATCCTTTTTCTCCTTCTCAGTGAGAAGATATTCCATCAACTTAGTGACCTTCGCCGTAATTGTTTCATAATCCTCCTCATGGAGGACTGCGTCTGACTGGCTCTTATCAGCCTTCTACTTCTTTCTTGCTCCCTTTTTCTATCCTGGGTTCTCAGGCTCCTTTCTTTTTCCTGCCTCCTTCTATTCAACGATAGGACATGGAATGGGTTCGTCCTCAGCGGAGTCACTTTCAACATCTACAATTTTTACTCAAAACTCAGTAAGCCATTCCTTCATCATAGTGTCAATATCATCTTTATACATATGGTAGTTTCCAAGGAACCATTCCACCTTCTTCTTCTGTGCTTTAGCTGAAATATGAATACTGCACATGTCAGCATAAAAATTAATAATGTGGATGTACTTACTGTTTACCTGCTTTGTTATCCGCGATGTGACTACGATTGCATCGTGTAGATGGATATAATATTGGTAGAACACCTCAGCTGTCGCGTGTTGCCTTTCGGAGTTCAGATTTGCCCATAGGTTTGCATACCTGGGTCCTTTACAATCGTTAGTCTCAGTGATTACACCAACATAATCCTTCGGCTCCTTCCAGCCGGCAAAGGCGATCAACACTATGAGCCAAGTGTAATGGAAGTTTCCTCCATTGAGCTGCGTGTCATTGAGTTCTTCCATGAACTCGTTCAATACCTACATTTTCTTAGGATTTTGCTTGCTAGAAGCTGTGTGACAAACTTCATTGCTTTATCATCGATGTCGTTTGTTTGAAATCCCTGCTTTCCTTTGATGACCATTAGATTTTTCTTCATCTTTGCCACAGCTTCTTTGTCCTTGCTTTATCCTTGGAAAAATTTCCTGGGATCTTTACCCATTTTACTTAGTCCAGTAATACGGTGGATGATGTCGATAGTGAGGTCAACGTTGCGGTCAAGCCACAAATAACCCTAGTGAATGCCTGCCATCAGTGTTCGCACCACCACATTTGTTAAATTTTCAGAATTTTCTTCAATCTGATCTAGGATCTTAACTGAGAGAACAACATGTACAACAAATCTACAGCATATCATTCATGGACACAATAATGCAAGCACAGAAGAGACACCGAGTTTACTTGGGGAAAACCATAAAGGTGAAAAACCCCAATAACTTCCTCGGAGATAGATAGAGCAATGATACAACCAAAATACAAGAGATAGTCTTCTCCTAGCAGCAGAGCCTCCTCCTCCACAAGTGTGCCACTCTCCACAGTGTGAGTGAGAGAATAGAATGTGTAAAATGAGAGAGACACACTCTCTATTTATACACTAACTTGACTTGACCTTTACTCAACTAGGTCGGCCTCAAATTAACCACTTAACATAATGCTGACTGGGCCGACCCCCACTAGGGTGGTCTAATAACCCTTTGATCCACATGGCCGACCCCCAATAGGGTGGTATAATAACCCTTTGACCCACATGACTTATACAGGGCCGACCCCAACAAGGTGGTCTAATAACCCATCAAGTATAAGTTACGACACTTACAATATAAATGACGACACTTCCGTATAGAGGAATAATAACATCTCTATAGGAATACAACCACTTCTGTATAGAGGAATAATAACATCTCTATAGAAATACAATATACATATATGTGAAATACATTCTGAAGTTACATATACATCAACACTCCCTCTTAACTAGGAATGTATTTCTCGACACAGGTTTTCTAGCACAAGTCATCTTCTCTGGATCATCGTCACTGGATAATTATCATCGAGTCATCATCATCGTCACTGCTGCTGCTATCTCAATCAATCTCCGAATCTACTCGCCATAGGAATTTCTACAGAGCCAGTCCTTTTTCATACTGGATGTAGGCCCACCACTTGCAGGTCTTCGTCATCACTAGCCATACTGTGGAATTCTCGGGACTTATTACGTGCGTCACAAAACCTGGCTGCAGCATCCCAGGCTATTACGAGCACACAGCTCTACCTGTAGGATCTCCTAGGACAACATTACATGTGATCTCACCACAAAACCTGGCTGAAGCATCCCAGGCTGTTACGAGCACACAGCTCTACCTGTCGGATCTCCCAGGAGCACATTACATGTGGTCCACCACAAAACCTGGCTGAAGCATCTGAGGCCTTTTTCATCCTGTCCAGATCTCCCAGGAGCACATTACATGTGGTCCACCACAAAACCTGGCTGAAGCATCTGAGGCCTTTTTCATCCTACCAGATATCCCAGGGAACGAATTACATGCCATAGGCAAAACCTTGAAATACTATCTGCAGATCTCCCAGGGCATAAATTATATGTCCTCCCAAGCAAAACCTCGAAAGAGCATTTTCCAGATGTCCCAGGGTACGAATTACATGCCATAGGCAAAACCTTGAAAGACCATTGGCAAGTCTCCCAGGGCACAATATACATGCTTATCTGCACAACCTGATCCACGGCCACAAAGTATCATCTGATACTCACCATACATCATCCTGATGTACACATGATCATCCTGATCATCATCACTGCAACATCCTGCTGCATGTCATCTGGAGAAGCTCGTCATCCATGATCACCCTGATCATACAATGCATCCATCTGATGCACACCAAGTATCTACGTGATACATATCATCATACATAGTGTATCCACCTGATACATAGATACATGATCCACACAATGTATCCATCAACATACATGATCTACCTGATCATACCTGATAGATATCAATATACATGATCTACCTGATCATACAATGTATCCACCTGATACATATACAGATACATGGTCCAAGCATCCAACATGATGCATACATACATACATAAAAATGATCCAACTGATCATATCCAGCATCCAACATGATGCATACATACATATAAAAAATGATCCAACTGATCATATCCAAGCAGAAACTAGAACATCATCCTGATGCTCGTCATCCAGCGCTTACATCCATAGCCATGTGAAGGATCCTCCTTCCAACATGCTTGGAATGGCTTCAGCAAATGTGTCCATCACTTCTTCCTCGAAGTGTCATCAATCTGAAGAACACCAAGCCTCTCCCTAAAGTACTCGAACTTCACCCTGGCTAGTCGCTTCGTCAACACATCTGCAATCTCCTTGTCCGTCGCAATGTACAGGAGCTTCACAGCTCCTCTCTGCACCATTACCCTGATATAGTGATATTTGATCTCTATGTGTTTCGACCTGCCATGAAACACTGGGTTCTTGGACATCTTCACACAACTCTGGTTATCACAGAAGATACCAATAACATCCAACGGGAGATCAAATAACTCAGATAGTAGCTTTCGTAGCCATACTGCCTCACAACTAGCTGAACAGGTTGCAACATACTCTGCCTCAGCTATACTCAGTGCTACGCACGACTACTTCCTGCTAAACCAAGAGATCACACCTGATTTCATACTGAAGCAACACCCATATGTGCTCTTCCTATCTGCAGCACTGCCAGCCCAATCTGAATCAACATAACCCTACAGGTTAAACTTTTGATTCGCTTCATACTTGAGCCCATAATCCACTGTACCCTTCAGGTACCTCAGAACATGCTTTACAGAAACCAGGTGAACACTCCTCGGATTTGTCAGGAACTGGCTCAATGTGTTCACAGCAAAGCAAATGTCTGGTCTCATGTTCGTCAGGTACATCAAGGACCCAATCATCTGACGATACATAGAGACATCAACCGGCTTAGATGAAGCATCGCATAGAAGCTTCAGATTCGATGTCATAGGAGTGGCCATGGACTTGCAATCCATCATCCCGAACCTCTTCAGGATCTCTACTGCATACTTCCCTTATCTAAGGAAGATTCCATCAGCACTCTACCAAACCTCCATGCCAAAAAAAATTAGTGCATCATCACCAAGTTCTTCATCTCGAACTCGACAGTAGGCCTCCACTGCATGTCGGCAATCAATCTATCTTCACCTGTAACAAACAAGTTATCCGTATACAAAAGTAGTATCACTGGATTTCCTTCCTCAACCTTGTAGAAAAGGTTGGAATCCACTTTATTCTTGGTAAAGCCCAAACTGGATAGAAAGATGTCTATCCTACCATACCAAGTTCTGCACACATATATGACTACACCATGCTGTCTTGAAATCCATCTGGTGCATCTTCTATTTCATCACTTTTATATTTCTCAATGCTACCATCTGCAACATGCTTGATCTGATAGTTCCATTTGGAAGTTACAACAGACTTCCCTTCAAGTCTTGGGACTACATCCCAAACATCATTATTCATGATCGACGGATCATGGCATTCTTCCCATATCCTGGGAACTTCAATATCTTCAATAAATAATTTTGTTGCTGAACAAATGTTGTAGTTCTTCTTTTGTAGGTGATGGCATATGATCTTTCCTACACAACAAGTTAAATCACATGATTAGAAAACATCTCATATTTTTCAGAACAAATTCTTACACATAATGAAATATGTCATACAGTCATGCAATTATCTTAGCCAATGCTTCAATACAACATTTATCCATATCCCGTAACTTTCTAGATGCCTTCCAATCTCTACCAGAACATTGTTAAGAGTGTGCACAACTCCCAACATGTCAGCAAAGAGGTTTCATTCTAGATAAGTAGCAACGGAATGTTGTACAGTGTCATAGGCTACTTACCCATGCATATTAGTAGTATACTGTTCATCAATGCAACTATTCTAATATGCATAATACACAACCTAATTCTAGGAACATCAGTATATACATTATTGAACAGTATTATTTAAACATTAAAATATGCAAGTAATGACAATTCAAATACTTATCTTTGTTTGTTTGTTGGGTTGACTCCCTCTCAGTCTTTGCTTCTTTTCTGCAACTCCATTCTTATGTGGATTGTGAGAAGTGGTCAACTCCCTCTGAATATCTGCATCCTTGCAGAAACTACTGAAGTGTGCTCCTTTGCTTTCTTGCAAGAACAACTGGAGTGTGCTCCCTCTTGATCTTTGCTTCCTGGATTACCTGTCCTTGAACTTACATCCATCCTTAATCACTATGCATGCTTATTAGTATCATTATTGTGTTATCCTTGAGGTCTAATACATAGTCACACATTTATTAGTATAATCTTAATACTATAAAAACACAATAATCCTTAAACATGTATATTCATGATCATTCACAGATAATAAACATTAGTATTCAAGGTTTCAGGGAAGTCTTCTTTTACTCATACATTTTCTTATTTGATCATAGGACTCTTCTGGTTAGTTGAATCATCAATCAAGATAAGAGATATAATATGCATAAAACCTGTGATTATTCAAACCTATACCTTCATGATTCTTCTGGTTAGTCATATCATCATTTATGGTAAGAAACATAATATGCATACAACCATGATTATTCAAACCTATGACTTCATGAATAATCATTATCAACAACACAACAGTATAAGATCCTAACACAAGGTAGGATTCTAGCTTGATATAGGAAAAACATACCTAGATTAGCATGCTAGCTAGTTATGTCTAACATACCCGCATAATGTCTTCTGGTTCTCTTCAGTGACTTGTGCTAGTAACCTGCATGTCTCATAAGTTAACCATTGTAGAACCAAGTTATACATACCTCAAAAGTAGATCTTCTATGTGATCCATGACAATGGATGAATCCTTGTCTTCATGTCACCATGATCACATGTTCTTGAAGTAGAACATGATTTGTCTTTCTTGGTGTACCTTTTATGTTAGCAGACAACATAAAACTCATACAACACCATAATGCATTAGTACAATCATAAGTGTCAACACACTAACTAATGAATATCTTCTATCATGCATTCATAATTTTGTTAAGGTGATACGACAAATCTAAAATCAAGATTGTACTAACCGTAATAACATGAAGACAAACATACCATAAACTTAATCATGAACAAATATCGAAACATACCTCGATGAGTCATACCTGTCGAGATCGCTTGTAATATTCTTATGTAAGGCCTTAGCCTCATCTCCCTCTGAAACAGGAACTTCTTCACTCATGTAGGTGACCAATCCATCTTCTTCTAGGATTAACCCAATCCACTTGATTTGCAAGAACTGGACCTTGAGCTGGATATGGGTTTGTCAGAGAAACCCCAAAAATTCAAACTTTGAATTTCAAACTTCCGAAAGGATAGAAATATGTGCCTTGATGAGCTGATCAAGCTGGTATATTCAGAATTTGAAAATTGCAAAGTTTCACTCCTCAATTTTTCCTTTGAAACTTCTGGATTCACTGGACGTGACCCTGAATTGGGGTTTGATGAAGCCCACTCTTCTTCCCAATAAAAAGGTTTGATCCAAAGCTCTAAGCTTGTATTTTTCTGAGGAGATTCCAGCCGTGGTCACAGATTTCAAAAATTCCCATTTTTACAGAAGCCCTAATTTTCCACTTTTCTGATCAAAGTCTCGAACTAGGGTCTGATCAAGCCCGACCTTCTGCCCAACCAAAAAATCTGATCTTGGTCTCTAAATTTTTATTTTGATGAGTAACATTCAACCATGGTCTCCGATTACAAAAATTCCAACTTTCTCCAAATCCCTAAATTCCGGAAGCCATGAATGAAGGTACTAAAAAATAATTCTGTTTTGACAGAAATATGTACCTGATTGTTTCTGGTGTAACTCCAAACTTTTCGATCCACAGGGTCTGAAAAATGTTCTTGAGATAGCCCGACCTGTTATCTTTCCATCCTAATAGGTCTGACCTCAATTGGATTCTCTGAGAGAGAGTTATACCAAGTGTCGCAACATGACATGTTTATGGGATAATATAGGAGAGCAAACTTGTACGGCGTGCCACGTGTCACTGTTTCAACTTCGGCCTCTGAACATTTTTCCTGAGATATCCCGACCTGTGTTATTTCCATCCCAACAGGTCTGACCTCAATTGGATTCTTTTAGGCAGAGTTATTCCAAGTGTCGCAACGTGACCTGTTTATGGGATAATACAGGAGAGCCAACTTGTACGGTGTTCCACGTGTCACTGGTTCAACTTCGGCCTCTGAACAATTTTCTTGAGATAGTACAGTCTGTGTACTACCTGTCACTTTTTACGAAATTTCATTTGGAGCTTCCTAGCCCAAGTTATGACCTTTTTCCCAAGGTCACCTGGTTTTGACTCAGATTTGGAAGAGGCAGAAACCCTATATTGTACATATAATAAATCACAAATTACAACGAATTATAGGTTTTCCTTTGGACACAAGGTACATGGGTATTTAATATTCGACCTGTAAAGGTTTCAGATCTGAAAACTTCTCCAAAAAGGATTTATAGCGAAATTTTTACGATGACTGGTTTTTGCTATATCAAGCCCTAGCATCGTAAGTGCAACAAGTGTCATACATGCCATATCATGCCTTCTTTCAGGCTAGCTCTGATACCATGTTAAATTTTCAGAATTTTCTTCAATATGATCTAGGATCTTAACTGAGAGAAAAACATGTACAACAAATCTACAGCATATCATTCATGGACACAATAATGCAAGCACATAAGAGACACCGAGTTTACTTGGGGAAAACCATAAAGGTGAAAAACCCCAATAACTTCCTCAGAGATAGATAGCGCAATGATACAACCAGAATACAAGAGATAGTCTTCTCCTAGCAGCAGAGCCTCCTCCTCCACAAGTGCGCCACTCTCCACAGTGTGAGTGAGAGAATAGAATGTGTAAAATGAGAGAGACACACTCTCTATTTATACACTAACTTGACTTGACCTTTACTCAACTAGGTCGGCCTCAACTTAACCACTTAACATAATGCTGACTAGGCCGACCCCCACTAGGGTGGTCTAATAACCCTTTGACCCACATGGCTGACCCCCAATAGGGTGGTCTAATAACCCTTTGACCCACATGACTTATACAGGGCCGACCCCAACAAGGTGGTCTAATAACCCATCAAGTATAAGTTACGACACTTACAATATAAATGACGACACTTCTGTATAGAGGAATAATAACATCTCTATAGGAATACAACCACTTCCGTATAGAGGAATAATAACATCTCTATAGGAATACAATATACATATATGTGAAATACATTCCGAAGTTACATATACATCAACAACATTCAGCTCTGGTGTCCTATCAAAATGTGGAAGTCTAAGCAGATTGAGTAGCCCAGACTGGACTACTTTAGATAGCCAACTTTGGGTGACCAGGTTCAGCTCGCCCTTTGCATCCTTCTTCGAGAACATGTACTGGTCAGTTGGAACTATGGTAACTTTGTTGCAGTGGGCTCGTCCTTCTACATTGCAAGCAGATCATAATCCTCCCACCTGCATTGTAGGATTTTACCTAGCAAGTTTTTATCGACCTCGACATGTTTTGAGATTGGTGACAACGGGATGTCATATCTGGAATTCTTCGTCAACTTCAGAACCGGTGTGTCTAGTGCATGCGGTGACATATAGTCTAGAGTTAATGTCAAGGGTATCTCCTTATCAACTACTGGTGGCTTCTGCACTGTCGAAGCCATCTTGGGTATCTTTGTTCTTGGTGCTACTGGAGTTTTACCTCTATCTTGCATCGTTGGATTGTGTCTTGGTGATTGTCTGGACGCCTGACCTGGTTCTAAGATGCCCTTATTGGATGGGGTTCTCATTAACCCTTCAATCCCTCCGTGGTGAAATACCTTCACAAGACTCTTGGATAGTGAACTCTTCTTCTATGGAATTCCACTCAGACATTCACTGGCTAAATTTCACAAGGTTTTAGATAGCTTGCTGGAAATACTCACACAGTATGGCTTACTAGGAAATTCTAAGTGTTCGGTAACGCCCACGAGTCTGATTGCGACATTACTTATAGGTTCAGCTGACCCTCCTCCATGCCCCTCAACGACTAGATAAGCATTAATTATATTATCCATTAGACAAATCCGGTGGATCCTTCGGTCCTTTCCTTCATAACCTCGTTCAAAATGGCTATCTGTGCGTTGAATGCCCAAGCAGTTGCTGGTAACGAATATATAAAGGCTATATTCTTCGACCGACATTGTAATGTCTATTTTTCTGAGTGTTGCGTCCAACTTTGTGACAGGTCCTAATTGCTCTTGCATAGTCTCTTCGCGGTGCCTGATTTCTTGCTTCTGAACTGAATGTCTTTCCTTGTTCACTTGCTCTTTGCAATTTCCTTTTGGACTTCGCAACTGCGCATTTCCTCTTTTCTTTTGTTTTTCTTGTTTTTTTTTTTTAGCAGCACATTCTAATAGTGTTGCATGGTATATACATCTCCCTCATTATACATCGCGTACAGATTCCTTCAGCTTTCTAGTGCCCAATTTCAACTGTAATTGGCACTTAGAAATTTCTTCTTTTTGATCATCACAGGTTCTAAGAAGTAGGATTATCGCGGTAAAGCTTTAGTCGGCTTCCATTTATCAAACTTGGCAAGTTTTCTCCAGCTAAGGTAGCTAACTGGACTACGCCACCATTAGTAACATGCATTACAGTACACGGACCAAGCCAATTCATCTTAAAAATTTTAGGAAATTTCATGAATTTGCTATCATACAGGAGGACTAGATCACCTACCTAAAAAGGATTTTTCTTTATGTGGCGATCATGCCATGCTTTTTCCCTTTCCTTCTGCACTTGTTGGTGGAAGCCTGGGATGAAGCGATCCTTCTCCAGACCAACCAAGTGTAAGATTCTTTCTTCCAGTGCGTTGCGATTTTCCATGCCTGTAAACGCTACTATTCTCAAGCTGGGAACAATATACTCCGTTGGCATTATCGCTTCTTTCCCATAAGCCAATCTGAAAGATGTATGCCCTGTCGATTTCTTGCATGTGGTCCTGTATTCCCATAACATAGATGGAATGTGCAGGTCCCAATCGTCCCGATTGACATTGCATATCTTGGTTAGCGCATTCACGAGCACTTTGTTGAATGCTTCAAGAGTTCCATTCACTTGTGGATGATAAGGCATGCTACACTAATGATGAATGTGGAACTCTTCGCTCAAACCTTCAATGGTTCTATTCAGAAAATGAGTGCCTTGATCACTCATCAAAATTTTCGGGAATCCAAACCTTGTAAGGATATTTTCAAAAATGAACTCCGCGGCTGTAGCTGCGCTACAATATTTCACTAGCTTCGCTTCCGCCCATCTGGTGAGGTAGTAAGTTGCAGTAATAATGTACCTCGCACTAGTTCTTTTCCCGTGTGGGTTAATAGGACCCACAAAATCAATGGCCCATTTCTCAAAGGCCTGCAATGTCAACTATGGATTTAATGGCATTTCATCTCTGCGTGATGGCTTCCCTGTCCATTGACAAACATCACAACTCTGGCAATGTTCCTTCGAATCTTTATGAATTGTAGGCCACCATATCCCCACGCGCAATATCTTTTGCATAGTAGCTCTCCCTGCGTAGTGACCTCCTACGAGTCCTGAATGTGCATCAGCTAATATGAATGGTTTCTCATGCTCTAATACACATTTGCGTAGTACTTTATCCGGTCCCAGTTTATATAACTGACCTGCGATAATTGTGAAGTCTGCTGCTCGCACTACCAACTGCTTCTTTTGCTGCGTAGTGAACTCTATGGGTGTGAACCCAGTAGTCAAAAAGTCAATGTTATAATAATCATCAGCAACTTGTATAGAAAATAACTGTGCATCCGGCAGATTGTCCTCCAGATTCATAGGTTCTTCTCCTGACTCAATCCTTGACAAATGATCAGGTCATATTTCTGAAAGAGTAGTAACCATCTGCATATTCACCCCCCTAACACTGGCTTATTGACCAGGTATTTCAAAGCATAATGGTTAGTGAACATAGATAAGTGCGCACCAAGCAAATAATGCCTGAACTTCTGCAGCGCGCAGACCATAGCAATTCCTTCTCACTTAGTAGTGGTATAGCTCTTCTCAGCAGATGATAACTTTCTGCTAGAAAATGCAATGGGATGATCAATGCCTCCCTCTCCTGGCTGAGCAAGAACAATTCCCAATGCTATACATGAAGCATCAACATGGACATGAAATGGCTTCTCCCAGTCTAGGAAAACTAGGATCGACGCAGTGACCATCTTTTCTTTCAGTGTGTCAAAGCCTTGTTCGCATTCTTTGTTCCAGATGAACGGTGCATCTTTCTTTAATAGCTTCTCCATAGCAGCGGTTATCTGTGCATACCCCTTTATGAATTTTCTGTAATAGCCAGTATGCCCCAATGTAGTGCGCAACTGATTTACTGCGTTTGGTGTGGGAAAGTTTACAATGACTGCGATCTTCATAGGAACAACCATCAAGCCCTGTTTGCACACAATGTGTCCCAACAAAATTCCATAGGGCACACAGAAAACACACTTCTTCAGATTCAATAAAATTTGATGTTGTCTACATTTTTCTAGCATCATCCTAAGGTTCATGGCATGGTTCTTCAGTAAACCGAAAATAGTCCAATCATCAAAATAAACCTTTAAAAAATTATGTATGAAGAATTTAAATGTTGCGACTACCAATCTAGAAAATATGGCAAGTGCATTCTTCAAACCAAAAGGAATCACTGTGTACTAGAATGACCCCCATTCTGTAGCAAAAGTAGTCTTGTACCTATCTGCGCAATCAATCCTGATCTGACGTTATCTAGAGAATCCATCAGTAAATAAATACACCTCATTTCCTCCAAGGTTGTCAAGTACTTCATATGTGAAAGGAGTAGGAAATGGGTCATGCATCGAAGCATCATTTAGCTTTTTGAGATCCACACAAATCCTGATCTCACCCTTTGTTTTCTTATCCTGGATAACCATCGGGCTTATCCACTCAGAATCTTCAACCAGCTCAATGATCCCTGCATCAAGCACATTATCGAGTTCTGCCTTAACTCGTTCTTTATAGCGCGGGTTCAGTCTATACGGTCTTTGCTTCACAGGTTTCGCACCAGGATTAAGAGGAATTTTCATCACTTCTAAGTCTCCCAGAAGACCTTTCATCTCTGTGAATTTGGTCAAGAATAATTCTCGATACTCCTGTAGTATTCCCGTGACCTCCTCGACTGTGTCTTCATCCCAATAGTCTCCGATAGCTGTGAAATTTGGCTCTTCGCTGGTGCCAATGTTCACTTTTCTTGTTTTCATAGGTCCACTCATATCTGGAATTTCCAGTGGAGGTCCTTCTACCTCGCGCGATCCCTCTGATTTAGGTATCTGTATATTGCGCGGGTACTCCTCATCACTGTTTACTTTATCCTCGCATTCCTCAGCGATGTGATAACAATCAAGAGTGTGTTATAGCTACTACTCCCATTCTGGTTGTAGGCATGCAGGTACGTTGTCTGCTCCAAATAATTCTTCTAGTGCCATGTTTCCCTGAGTGTAGTCTGGTTTGAATATTTTTCCCTTAAGAACCTGCAATACGTCATTGATACTCGGATGTTCATCTTCGAAACTGAAATCTATCTGGAAACTCACGGTTAGGGCAGACCAATCCACTGTGCCCCTGCGCAACTCTGTGTCTGGGTACCACTTCTTTGGAATCGGTTCTTCCAGCGTATGCACAAACAGATGCACCCATTCTATTTGTGGCCTTTCCACCCAAGCTTGTGAACAGGCTTCAATATGATCCCTTGGATACGTCTGTCCATTATATTTCTCAAAATATAGTGTAACCTTCTCAGCAAACCTGATTTTGCACTGATCCCATGTCATCAGTGTCTGCATATGCGCAGTCCACCATCTGGTGGCTATCTCACGCAGTGCCATGTCTAATGCCAATACACAGTGTTCATTCGAAACTGCTGTAGTATATTCCTTGATAAAAATATAAACATTAGATAAACCATCATAGGTAGGGATTGGAGTTACCTCTTTTCCAATCTAGCGGAGTGACTTCGTGATCTGTGCGCATATCCTGGAAGATACTTCATGCATTCTGCTTTGCCAGTTTTCTAGTCTTACATCAGAGTTCGAGATGCAAGAGCTATCACAGCGCCAGCTGAGTGTTCCATCGACGGTTGGATTAATATAGTCAACAGCATTGGTTGTCATCTTGTAAATACGGTCCAAGTCTTGGGCTCTAGATTCCTCCTGAATCGGTTCAACATATCGTTCACCCTGCGAAGGGTCCAATGGTGTGATGACCCTTATATCATTGCCTTCAAATATCATTTTCATGGTATTTAAATCAATAATGGCAGATTTAGTCATTGCCTAATCGGTACACAGCAGTGCTAGATAAGGATGGCTGTCATCCACGATTTCAATTACTTCAAAATATGCATAGCTGTGCACTCCATCAATGTCAACAATGGTGTTGGGTAATCTCCCCATTATAACTATCCCTTGATTGGCCATTCTTAACTATAGAGGTGACCACTGTAACTTTGGTTTTCCCATTTGATGCCATGTCTGCTTGGTCAAGACATTTACTTGAGATCCAAGATCAAGAATGATGCCATGCATCTCATAGTCCCCAATCTGTGCAGTGAGCCTCATTTCCCTTCCTGTTCTTTTGGTACTCCTAATATTATGGATTGCGCAATTGGAAGCCCCCTTCTCACTTTGTGGCTCATAATGCCTGAGTAGTTTTTCAAATTCCATGAAAGCATCTGTGCTCTTAAATAACTTCATGTAGCTCCATAGGAACTGCGCAATAGAGTTACCTGTATCTGCTGCAGCGCTCGTCTGATCATATGCCGTTGGAATAACCTCTCTTTTTGGTACTTTATTGTGCAACTGGGTTCTCGATGAGGTAGGTGGCGGTGTTTTGAACATGTCCCACGCTTCTTCGAATGCTCCCTTATTTTTATGTAAGTCCAAGACAGGTGGTCTCCTAGGAGCTTTTCTAATCCACACTGGTTGACCAGGAGTCTGCTTAGTATCACACGCTCCTGAAGTCGACACTTCTGTGCCTCCATCTCTTCCTGTATTAACGCCACTACACGTTAACACGTTTATATTTGGATCCACAGTTCTTCTCTTTGTTGTGATCAACTGAATGTTGGGGTTTGATGGTTCTGTCCTTCTTCGTTTCTGCATTTCTACCTCTAGTACGGGGCAGTCTTCAATGAAATGCTCAAATGACTTACAATAATTACACGTAGTGCATGGTTTGGTACAATCTCTAGATACATGACCTGGATGGCCATAGTTATAACAAATTACCTGGCCTCAGCCTCTTCCTTGGGCTAAGCTGACATTTCTTCCTCTCCCACGGTATCCACCACCATGGCCTCTATATCCACCCTGATTGTATTGAGCATTCTCTTATTTTGGATGATTTTCTTCTTGGACGCAGTACATTCCAGCACCTCACATCATTTCCATATCTCTCTTTCTTTCATTCATGAGCTCATATGCTCGGCAGTTGGATTCATCATGTCTAACTAATTTACAGAAATTACAATATAATTTTTTTGGTGTTTTTACATATTTCTGTATTAGATAATAGTCCTCAGGTCAGTGTCCTCTGCTTCTACAGATTTCACACCATGGTGCCTGGTTCTGATTCATCGGGTTCGGCTCACCACTGTTGAGATAATCTTGAAATAAGGGGCAATGTTCTCCGGTGTGGCATTCTCCCTCACATCCCGTACACCAGATCTCATGCCTCTCTTCATATCTTTGTTCCTTTCCATTATTCATACCTTGCACTTCTAATGTTAAGGTGGTCAACTGGTTTTGGATCTGATACATCCCAGAGCTAGTCTCGTCGATCGACGAAGCATCTAGCTTCATCGTGATCTCTAAGTCCTATGCCTATGATGCAACCTTCTGTTGCATCAATGGTTGTTTGATGTGGGGCAATAACGCAGCGATGAACCATTTCTGATGCTGTCGTGGAGCTATCACAAAGCTCACTTGATCCAACAATGTCTTAAATTTTTGGTCAAATTCCCATACCATTTTGGTAGGTTTTTGCTTAATTTCTTTTAACTTTGTTATGCACTGCGACTCGGATTTCGATTTCTTAAACTCTGCTACAAGTGCAGCCTTGATTTCTGTTAGGGTTCTTGGCTGTTCCTAAGAATATTTCATAAACTAATGCAAGGCTCTGTCTCTGAAAGTAGTGATGAGTTGCGCTCTCTTCACAGCATCATCCTGAACTTGCTTTACACTCCATACGGCTTCACATAGAAACTGATGCTGATCAGGGTCTTCTAGACCCGTTACTTTGAATATTAGCAGTTTTATATCGTTATCTGTCATTTTCCTTCCTGGTTGTGTAGCACCCTGAGTAGTGTTGTGGTTTTGCGTGGGGTTCTGAGTGGGAAGAGTAAATGTGGTACTCAGAATAGTGCTAGGAATACTACTCTGCGGAATATTCTGAGACTAGGTATTCTGAACTGGGATAGTTTGATTTGGAATGGTCTGAGCACCTGCTCCTACGGTGCTAAAAGTATTGATGTTCTATGGATTGGGATGTGCGATAATCGTAGCAGACGGGTTCTGAGATAGGGGTGGCACAGTATTTGCAACCAGCGGGTTTTGAGGTGTAATAGGGTGGATGGTGGCTGATGATAGTGCGGTCTGATTGATAAGTCACATGGGAGTTTGGTATTCACGTGGAGTCCAAGTCCACTGGGATTATTCTCTTTATTGAACTTATATCTCTTTCCACTTCTCAAATTATGGGTTTCTTCGTCAGAGTCACTATATATACTTTCTACCATGACAAATTCAAAAATATTATTGCATTCTTAAAACGCCTTTCTCAGCTAAAAGCATTTTAATGTTTAGACTAAGATTGTTTAGGTACTTACCTCTGAATCCTTCAAAAAAGTATGCTTCAGCTTGGTTGTAGGATTTCATCATGTCTACAACAAATTCTGTTACAAATCCTTCAAGTATGCTATCAACCTAGAATTTGACTACTTGCGAGAGTGGGCTGTCTATTGCTTTGAGCTGTGCAGTGAGCTCTGGAGTCTACTCTGTAGGTACTCCCCCTTGAAAACAATTTTCATTTCTGCGAGTCATGATATCCACTCATGAAGCTCCTTGCCAAACGAAGCCCAGAGTATCTTGTGAATATCTTTCCACAAATATCTGTTCAACCACTCTACGTTAGAGAGACGTGGGTGTTTGTTCTCTTTCTTTGCAAAATCTCTTTCGATCTTATCACACCAGTCCCATATCTCTTTCTTTTCGGGATTCCAATTGTTTGAACCCAATGGGAACTGATATTCTTTGTCACACATTACTTTTCAAACACACTATCGCATCACTGAGTCTTTGCACGGCAACAAAACCATTTGTTGGCGTATATAACTGAGCTAGAGGTTTCTAATGTAGACCTAGGTACTTCGCGGTTCAAGGAACCAACAAAACACCTATTCAATGGCTCTTTCGGAAACATATTGTGAGTAGCCTGAGGTCTCACTTGAGGTGAAGCTGAGGGGGTGGTTGCAAAATCATGTTTCCACAACCTGGTGATGCGAGTGTAAAAGAGACTGACGAGCAGCGCGGTAAAGAACTCTTGTTGCGGACAGACTACCACGTGAAGTCTCTACTTCACGTTGAATACTTCAGCAAGCTGAGGCGCTTGCTCAACCAGCACGTCCAAAGACTGCGCGGTACTGGGCACTTCCAGCATTACGACTATAATCTATCAACACCTTACCTCGCAGCACTCACAATGGGTCAGTGCGTCAACTAGACCACGCGTCTACTTCCAGGCTTGATCAACCCTAATCAACCTTATTAACGATCTTTATCCATTCAACAACACTTAGGTTATGATCTTTGTGGTGTATCTAAATGAATAAAACACATAATACTGCGTGCTCCAATGCTATGCTCAAATCCAGTGCTTAACTATGTGATTATCCAACAAATTCATACATTGAAAGATTAAGAAGTGTCGAATACTTAACATTCATCCACACATGTATTACTTAACATACTATTCCCATCATTCCTGCGGTGAATACATATAAAAGCGATCACATAACAGATAACTGTGGTATTAAACATCCATACTAAGCAAATGATTAGTTGCAAAATACAAAACAATCACACGACACAGAATTTAACGTGGTTCACCCCCTAGATGGAGGCTACGTCCACAAGAACTGTTGTTAAATTAGTCTTTCGGAAGGGTACAACAGTTCTTAGTCTGGGCACTCAGCTGCAGACTCTCTTCTCTCTTAGATAGGTCTCTGCACACACAGCTGCAGAACCTTTACAATAGTACTAATATTTAAAAGATGCAACAATATTCAAGCTTAACCAAAATGAAGAGTCAACTCTTTGCCATAATAAAATGACTTATTTATAGATCATACCCGTAGGTCATGTCTTTACAATCTACAGGAAAAAACCCTTAGGTTTACAAAACTGTCACGGTTTCCCCAAAACTGGACTGCTGGCTCCTATAGCGAATATTCCATCGTGGCAGTCTTCCACGCATGCTTCACATCGCTATCGACCTTCCTGTTGTGCGCGTTCCAACAGGTCACTTTCACCGAGCCGTTCTTTCTCTGACGGTCTCGTGCGACTGGTTCAGGTAGTGGTATCTTTCGCATATGTGACCAGTCGCTTTCTTCCCGATTTGCTCTTGCCCGTCGCTTGGAATTCCTGGAGCATCTTTACCAAAAATAGACCACCGTCGGTCTAACCGGAACACATGCCATCTTCCGTCCAATAGTCTATCCTACTAGATCTCCGTAGACTGGACGCTTCACAACACTTCCTCCTCGCAACACTGTACTTCGCATCTCTTCCGATGCTGCGCTGCGTGCAACTTCGCAACATCCCAAAACTTATACAAAATGTTTCAGTTGAACTGCGCTCAGCTCCGTAGTTCCAAAACTCCTTTTTGCTCAAAATTGCCCCACTTGGGTTAGGCCTAACAATTACTATATACACAACTCAAGGTGTAGGTCACTTTCCCCAAGAGGGTCTTTAAGCCTTGAATATAATAAATGATACAATATAAGGTTGGTCATGACTAAAAGTGAAACTTACACTTTTCTCAATATCTCAAGAGAGGTTGGTCATGACTGAAAGTGAAACTTACACTTTTCTCAATATCTCAATAGAAGTAGTTGAATATGTATAAAGAAGCAAGAAGGTTCCTTGGAGGCCTTGCAATTCTTTGTGACCCTTCTATTATCAAAGTGAGGAGTAAAGTCAAGATTGAGCATTGGTCAACTCTACATTTTGAAGTAGTCTCTTCTAATTAGTCATTTCAAGTTTTCCATGTGTATGCCCCTAATAATTCTCCAGAAAAATAAAACAATGTTCGAAACAAAGTTCCTTTCCTCCACTCCCCTCTTCAATGGAATGATTATGGGCAATTTCAACCTGATACTTAACAACAAAGATAAAAGGGATGATCTAGGATACAAGACCCTTGTAGAAAAATTGTTGAAGATTTGGTGTTCTAGTTTGGTTTCCAAGACATTATACCCAGGAAAGGAAATAATACATGGACTAATATTGGAAAAATGGTCCTAGATTTGAGTATTTAGATAGGTTTCTTATTCAAGAGTCTTTCTTGCATGATGGGCTCAATTTAGTCTCCTGCATCATACCTTCAGTAGGCTCCAATCACAAGCCTATCACTCTGGAAATAACAATCTTGAAAATTATGGTCTCCTTCCCTTTAAATTTAGTTTAATCTTGTTGAAACATCACCAGTTCAGAGACCTATTTCTTCATCCTGGATCTACCCCCTGGGTTTATAGGGTTTTGGATATTTCCTATGGGAACAAAAAATATAGAGTCTTAGGAAAAATATTAACAAATTGATGAAATCAAATGTTTAGGATCCCGGTGAGAGTAAATATTATGAGAAAATCCTTCAAGGAATACAAAAACAGATTGATGCTGCTGGATATTCCAATGCTTTGGTGGAAGAAGAGAAAAAGGCCAGCCTCAAATTTTTCAGAATCCATCACAATGAGGAGGAATATTGGAGACAAAGGACTAATTTACTTTGGTTATAGGCACGAGATCAAAATACAAAGCATACCATGCTTTGTATTTTGAGGGATTAACTCACTTTTCATACCAGGTTTTATATTGAGGGATTAACTCACTTTGCTCATAGTGTTCCCTGTAGAGATCGACACATCTACCTCAGGAAGGTTTAGGCTTATATCACTTGGCAATGTCTCATATAAAACCTAATCAAGATAATATCATGGCACCTCAAGCCATTGATCTCAGAGCAGTTTCTGAAGCCATCCACTCAGTAAAAGCTTTCAACAGGAGGAATATGGTTCCTAAAGCTAAATATGGAAAACACCTTTGAGAGAGCGAATTAAATTTTTTTCTCAAAGTTTCAGGAGTATTTGATTCTGCTGAAGAATTCACATCCTTGTTAAAAGGATGTATTTATTTTCAATGGGTATCTCCCTTAGTTAATGGAAGGACCATGAGGTTTTTTCAATGGCACTAAAGAGATAAGGCAGGGCTTCCCACTTTCCCATTATTTATATATCCTTATGGAAAAATGTTGGGAAGAGCTCTAGAAGTAGATAGAACAATGGAAATCTTTTGAGTATCCAATTGGTCCAGGGGACCAAACCTATAAGACATTCCTAATTTTCTTCTGGCACCACCCTTCTACATGGTGGAGCTTAGACTGTTACGGCTAGAAGAGTTAAACCTTCTATTTCTAAATACTTGAATGCATCAGGGGGTCAATTAAATAATAGAAAATACAAATTTATGGCATGAATGTTGATGAAGTCACCCTTTATAGAATATCTAAAAAATATGATCTCTACACTGAGAGAAAATGGAGATCCATTACTTATCTGGGAACCTTTCTTTCCTTGGTAAAGCTAATATCTACTGACTAGCTTCCTGTGATTGAAAAACATAAAAAGAAAAGAGCATACTGGAGCACTGAATGGTTGAATCGCCAGGCTAGAAAAATTCTCATAAAATCAATCCTCTATAGCCTCCCCATTTTATCTATGCTCAACCTTGTCAGCCCCTACTGATATCTTAAATAAAATGGGTAGGATGATTTAAAAAATACTCTGGAAGGGTGGAAAGCAGTCGAGGGGAAGGGAGTTTCCCTTGATATCATGGAAAGAGTCAATCCCACCCATCCTAGGTGGACTGGGTCTCAACAAGCCCAAGCTCAGACACGTTGGAATTGGAGCTAGGATCTTTTGGAGTCTGATCAATGGGGATTCGACCTTTTGGAAGCACATCAATTAAGGGAATACCTTGGACCATGAAGGAAATCATATTCAAAGATATCCCTTCCCTGTCTGGTTCACAAATATTGAAATTCATCCTTAGTCAAAGGATAAATCTATTTGATTCCTAAGGAGTCTTACAGTCAGCATCTGAGAGGATTCTATCCTCAGAGCCCCCCTCTAAAATTTATATTGAGACCTTCCACCCCTCAGGAAATGGTGTTTAAGCAATAAAATCTCTACCTCATAAGACATCTCTTCTTGATCAATATTTGATCCCAATCTAAGAAAAATGCATTCCCCTATTCTGATCACCAATGACTTGACCCCCCTTTTATCCAGATAAATGGCATTCCCCTAATCTAATCCCCAATTCCTTGACCCCAGATTGTTCTATCTCATTGGTATCTTGGCAGGGTAAGCTCCTATATTAAAAGTGTTAATTTTTCAAAATTTACTTCAATCTGATCTAGGATCTTAACTGAGAGAACAACATGTACAACATATCTATAGCATATCAATCATGGACACAATAATGCAAGCACACAAGAGACACAGAGTTTACTTGGGTAAAACCATAAAGGTGAAAAACCCCAATAACTTCCTCAGAGATAAATAGAGCAATGATACAACCCAAGCATAATAGATAGACATCTCCTAGCAGCAGCTTCTCCTCCTCCACAAGTGCGCCACTCTCCTGAGAGTGTGAGAGAGAATAGAATGATGAAATAGAGTGCCTCCTGCACTCTATTTATACTTGACTTGACTTGCCTAATAACCTTTATTAGGTTGTTGGTAGAATTTTTCCCTACGGATAAGTCAAAATTCTCTTAACTTAAAGCAAATTCCTAATTGACTCTAAGGTAAGAACAAAACAAAACAAATGCTACCTTGAAATTCCTGAACTAACTTTCACAGCAAGATTACATGCATTCATAAACAATGAAAGATATGACTCACCTTTCAATCCGACGTTTGTCCCACTTCTAGCTCTTGATCAAAAAGCTCCAATGTAGAACCTGTTGAAATCAAACAAAGAACAAGCATACAAGCTTCCAAATACCTTGAAGTAAAGATTAGATTCAAATCTAGACTAGATACATTCCATGTCAAGAACTTATGCAATACACATGAAATGGGAAAAACAAGACAAGTTATCTTTATTACAAACTTGAAGAATGCTTACAAAGGCTGCTTGATGTCCAAGACAATCCTCCAGCTCCAAGTGCTTCCTCCTCTGGCTATCTCCACAAGGCTACAAGATCATAAGTTTGGTACTTCTAAGAGTCCTCCCTCTTTCCCATGGAATACCTCTCTTTTATAGTGTATGGTAGGGTTAACCAACAAGAGAGATGGGTGGATCTTGGGAGAACTTAGTGGATCAGGGTTTCTAATCACAGAAAATGAGTTAGGATCGAATCAGGGGCCCCAATCTTCCAATATCTCTCGAAAATCCAAAATCCCACAAGCCATGGCAAAAAGGATATAAAAAGAGTACCGCGCCCAGTAATCTGAGCATAACGCGGTAGTACCGCGTGACAGGAACAAAGCATAGCGTGGTAGTGTGGACTACCACGCTTCTATTACAGAGAAAAGCGCGGTACTTAGGGTAAATAAAGTCTTAGCTGGGTTAATTCTTGACAGGATGGATTTACCTTCAAGGATTACTCATCTTCTGGGTGGTTCAAGCAGTAGGGGAAGTGTCGTCAGCTCTTTTTGTGGTGGAGATGCGACACTGTGGAATATGGAGGTATAACAGATGCCCCCTAAAGTGTGAGGTCAGAAGGAACTGCTGGCCGAAAGACTTTACGAATATAGTGTGCAGAGATTGCATCGAGGAGAGCGACAAGGAGATGAAACAGAAACAAAGTGTTAGATATACCATTGAGGCGGGCATCCCCATGCTCGGAAACAAATGACTCAAAGCACGGCTGCCGACCAATACACTGCAGATCCATGAGTACTGAGATGATATAGACTGTGGACAGATCATGGCTACTATGATCAAGCGTAGATCCATGAGAGGGCAATAACACAGCCATGACCAATACAAAAAGTGGATTTGTGTGACAATACAAAGGACATCTCCATCGCAACCTGGACGCAATCAAGATACAAAGGTGCGCCCAGGGTCTTCTACCCGATCGCACATGATACAAATCTAGCCATGTGATTACAAAGTGTTGAAGTCGAACATGGTAGAAACCATTTGATTAGTGGTCAATGATGTGAACCGTTAACAAATGCGAGGGAAATCACCAATGATGACGATGATCCCCAAGGTATCTGAAGTACATCTCAATGAAATGCGAATAGATGAGTTGATGTCAAGCATTCGCGATATTGTTCAATCAGAGGTCAGTGATGTGAACCTACTGTCGAACAGGAGGAAACCTGCCATTGAGGCATGCAGGTACCAAGGTACTAATGGTTGATCTCTAAGTCCAATTACCATCGAGGCGGGCATCCCCATGCTCGGAAACAGATGACTCAAAGCACGGCTGCCGACCAATACACTGCAGATCCATGAGTACTGAGATGATATAGACTGTGGACAGATCATGGCTACTATGATTAAGCGTAGATCCATGAGAGGGCAATAACACAGCCATGACCAATAAAAAAAGTGGATTTGTGTGACAATACAAAGTGTTAGATATACCATCGAGGCGAGCATCCCCATGCTCGGAAACAAATGACTCAAAGCACGGCTGCCGACCAATACACTGCAGATCCATGAGTACTGAGATGATATAGACTGTGGACAGATCATGGCTACTATGATCAAGCATAGATCCATGAGAGGGCAATAACACAGCCATGACCAATACAAAAAGTGGATTTGTGTGACAATACAAAGGACATCTCCATCGCAACCTGGACGCAATCAAGATACAAAGGTGTGCCCAGGGTCTTCTACCCGATCGCACATGATACAAATCTAGCCATGTGATTACAAAGTGTTGAAGTCGAACATGGTAGAAACCATTTGATTAGTGGTCAATGATGTGAACCGTTAACAAATGCGAGGGAAATCACCAATGATGAAGATGATCCCCAAGGTATCTGAAGTACATCTCAACGAAATGCGAATAGATTAGTTGATGTCAAGCATTCGAGATATTGTTCAATCAGAGGTCAGTGATGTGAACCTACTGTCGAACAGGAGGAAACCTGCCATTGAGGCATGCAGGTACCAAGGTACTAATGGTTGATCTCTAAGTCCAATTACCGGATAGTGATTTGGCGTCGATGGGAATAGACTTGTCGAAGGTGGGCCATAATGATTCCCACATCATCGACGCGAAATCGGAACGAACGATAAGATGAGGAAACAATGGAGTATGTACTGACATAGTGGAGGCCTGACACAATGAACGACTCTGAACAATGCAACCCTTTGAACATATAACGGCACGTAACAGGACTTGGCAGCAGGGATTTTGAAAGCAGAGGATAGACACCTAAATGAGTAGGATCATGGCCAGGGAGATGACTCAGGAGGATGACCATAACTCAGTGAAAAATAGATACCCAATATAGACAAGAGACAGACACATGCCATGTTCAAAGGTAACGACTAACAAGCTGCCATAACAAACTTGACTTGTTCCCCATATTCCCCCGAAATGATAGACGAGTACCTCTTTGTTGTTTATCGAGCTTGAAGAGGGTAACAGATGCTCGGTGTAGCTCATCTCATAGATGAGTCCAATCTCACATGTTTTACGAACCTGAGAAAGGAGAGGTTCGTCCCAAAGTGGGTCCTTCGATGTTAAATTTTAACGAGTCCAAGGAAGGAAAACTCAGTATTTTTTCATGTTTAGAGAGCCTGAAAAAGCTAAAGAAAACTCCGCAATGTACTTTTTCGTAAATTTAGTCCCTCGATCCCGAAAAAGTGTAAAACAATTCCCGAGAGAACTCTCCCAGCCGAAATTGACTGAGGTATACCTTTCTCGTAAATAGTCTAGACGGGCCGAAAAAAGGGGTAACCTATCACCAAATAGACGACCTTTCAAATACTTTTACAAGTGTGAAAGAGTCAAGATCACTTGGCAATCTTTTCAATTTTAGGGAGTCTGAAAAGAGCTTAACTATGGACTCCAACGGTCTTTTTCGTAATGTTTTAATTATTCTGGTCTGAAAAGAGAATAAAATACAACCAGGATAATACTTTCCTCATCGTTTTAACGAGTATGAGTAAAGCTGACCGAACTCGACACCATTTACTTGAGCTTGACAAGCACGACAGGGGTGTAAAAGCGCTTGGAATCTTTTTCAAGTTTTAATCCAGAGCACGAAAAAGATAAAGTAGGCTCGAAATGAAGATCAAACGATGAATAAACGCCAGTGTGAATATATCGCTTTTTAAAGGAGATCCTGTCCATGAAGTGCTCATAAAACCAGGTATTAGTAATGTGAAATGGGTTTCATTTTAACCATATAAAATAATAAGTAAAAAATAGGTGAAAAAGCTATAAAAGGATGGTTAAAAATAGAAAGTTACCATTTCATTTGTGTTTTTACCCAAAGAGGAGATTTTACCCATTTGAGGAGCACAAACTTCAAGGATCCATATCGGGAGTTTCAGGGCACAGTTTCAACAACCGTCTACGCCAGGTAAGAGCTCTCAAGCTTCTCTTTCATTTGATGTATGAACAATTTGCTTTCAGTAAGAAAAATTAATTTTTTGGGTTGGCAAAAATCGCCCTTCACAGTACCACGTGGGGGCTATATTGGGAAACGCGGTACTATTTGACAGTACCATGCTGTGTCTTTAAGCAAAAACATGGTACTAAGCAGTACCGCGCAGTAAGATTTGCCCCAGGCGCGATGAAGGTGAAATCTAAGATGAAAAAATCAAATTTTCTCAAATTTTTTGCTGAAACCAAGTTGTTAAATGATTACTGAATGTTTCCCCTGACCTTTTGCAGAAGTTTGCAATTTGTTTGGATCAAAATGGTTAGTTGGAAAGAAAGAGAGCACGAAGTAGATGATTTGGCGGCCGAAAATGACCTACCGAACGTGACCGCATTGCGGGAGTGCGGTTTGTTGAAAATTTTCAAGACCAAAGGCATTCGTCAGCAAGCCAAACTTCTTACCCATCTTATTCAATTGTGGGACCCGGACATTCAAGCTTTCCGAGTGGGAGAGAACGTCCTCGAAATTCAACTCGAGGACATTTATTTCCTCATGGGCCTCTCGAAAAGAGGGGCCCAGGTGAACTTTACTGGATACACAGCCTCGGAGACGAGCACAGATGCTTTGATTGCTCGGTATTGCCGTCAGGGTTCGAGTAAGAAAAGCGGCAAAGTGGTCATAAAAGATGTTGTAGAACTCCCTGTAAAAACCGTATTGTTCACCATCACACGTGCAGCAGGGAGCACGGGTCCCCATCAGGCGTCCCGTACACAAATGAATCTCGTAGTGGATTGTATGGCGGGAACAGTATTTAACTGGTGTGAGGCGGTGTTGACCAATCTCAAAGAACAAGTGCACAAGTGTAGGGTTGGAGAGAATTCCCAATTTGGCTATGGGAGCATCTTGGTCATCTTCTTTTTGGTGAGGGTGCCATTACTGCGTCCACAGATAGCTATGCCCCGCCGTCCACCTACCGAGCCATGGATGGCTCGATGGAGTGATTTTGCAGGACATCTCGGGGGACCTCAGCGCTTGGCTTTTGGTGAGGATTTCTTCTCCTGGATCGAGGAGCAAATAGTGATGATCGATGAATACCCCTATGCAGGGGTGGAATTTCGCGAGGACATCGACTTGGCATTGCGAGAGAATGAAGATTGAGACAACTCAGGTAAGACCTTCATGGATATATATTTTTTCCTTTTTGAATATATAATTTTTATTGCTTTTTAGAATGTGTAAAAGACTTCTAATGTATGTTCGTATGCATGTCGCAGATCGTGGACCACAGAGACCGGCTGGGTACTCGCCATTACGTCGCGGTGGTGTTGATCACCAAGCTGTTCCAGACAAGGAGGAGGACGAAGATGAAGCAGGAGGAGTCCGGGATATAGAGAGGAATTTACAGGGCTTAACTCATGGTATCCTTGCTATGAGGATGGATGACGTCCCTTTGCATCTCCAGCGGCATACTATAGGTGTTCCTAGTCGTATTGGTCGACTTATTCGTAGGGTGGCTCGAGCTGTAGTGTGTTATCACCAGCAGCGTGAGGAATCTAACGAGGGACATGATAGATCTCCCAGATCTCCTTAGATGGTCTTTTTGTCTTTTGCGGCATGTATATGATATGTAGGCTTTGAGAGCCAAATTTTTGTATGGGATTTGGTCCCAAATTTTGTCTTTGACACAAATTCTATGTATTTCGAAAAACACTCTTATATACAGTGATATGGACCTATTTTCATGATCTATTTATTTACAATGACTTGTGCATTTTATTTTTTATGATATGGGCAAGATGCCAATCCAAAATGTAATTAGCTAATGAATCAACTATACAATTGAATTCTCTCGGTACGTGTTGATATGAAATGAAATTAAATGATCGTTCCAAGAGGCGTACTCTCCGAAATAAACGAAGTAGTATAGGATCGCGAACTGTGTAAACACGGTTCAGATGAGAAAACACGAGCTGGGAGTCTAAAAAGACTGATAGGGAGTCAATTCCAAGTGAAGCAACCTCCGTCAAGAGACCAATGACTGCATGGTACTCCGTGATATTGTTGGTTGCAAGGCCTAAATAATTGGCTCCTGAAGAAATCAACTCGCCAGTGGGAGAATAGATTACCCATGCTGCGGAAGCGAGATTCCGGGTATGTCGGCTTGCACCGTTGGTGGATCCGAAGTAGGCAGACATCTGCGCATAAAATCATGAGTCAAAGTAAGAGTGGATACATGAGGTCCACGCGCACACCAAAAAATGAGTAAAAGCAAACTAAGTACATTATGTACAACAAGTAACCTGCGTAGGGCAACCTTACGCGTAGAAGCATTTGAGGTATAGCCCATTGCGGGGCTGTGCCAATGGCGTACCATCACAATCGATTAGTTCATAGGCTCCTTTTTCCAAGACACGTTTTACAACAAAGGGGCCGTACCACATAGATTCTAGTTTTCCTTTTCCGAGCTTATCGTGCATTTGATCATATGTAAGTACGAGGTCACCTTCATTGAAGATCCAAGGTTGAACGGATTTGTCATATTGAGCTTTGACGCGTTTTTTATGAGCTTCATTAGCTAAAGCAGCATCGCGGTGGGTTTCATCTAGCTTGGCTAGGTATAGAAACCGTTCCTCTTTGGAAGTGCTGTGGGGAAGTAGCTCTATGGCTATCTTAAGTGATGGAATTTCACATTCAATCGACAAAATGGCTTCAAGGCCATACACCAGTTGGAATGGTGTAAACCCAGTAGCACTTTTCACTGAGGTTCGGTATGCCCATAGTGCTGAGAATAGAGCTGAGTGCTAGTTGGATTTCTGGGTACCCACAATACGTTGAATCATTCGTTTCAGGACTTTGTTAATGGCTTCAACTTGGCCATTAGCTTGTGGGTAATACGGGGTTGAGTTTTCATGGCAAAAACCCAGCTTGGCACTTAGTTCTTCGATCATATGGTTCCTGAAATGGAAGCCATGATCGGTCACAATGGATTGTGGGACACCAAATCTAGCTATAATATGATTGAATATGAATTGCGCTGCTGTTTTTCCGTCCTCAGCGTACATAGGCATCGCTTCAGCCCATTTTGTGAAATAGTCGATAGCTACTATGACATAGCTATGCCCCCCGGCTGAAGTGGGCTTACAGTGCATGAAATCTATGCCCCATTTGGAAAAAGGGCCGACAGCAATAACAGGATGGAGTGGAGCAGGGTGCGAGCGTGCTTTACTATGAAAGAATTGACATGGAGGACACTTCTTGACTGTTTCAATGCAGTCTTTGAAAATTGAGGGCCAGAAGTATCCTTCTCGTAGTATTTTTTGGGTAGTAGCCATCCCAGAGAGATGACCACCACATGCTCCAGCGTGGCAGTCATTAAGAACGCGTTCCGCCTCATCTAAGGTCAAACAGCGTCGAAGAACGGTGTCGACACCACGTCAATAAAGAGTATCGTTGACTATGAGATAGTATTTTGCATGATGTCGGATGCGTCGACGTTCATCGCGAGTGAGGTCGGGGCGGAAGCATTGGGTTTGGAGATATAATAGAATATCCCCGTATCATGGATCAGACATGCTAATGAGGAACAACGATTCATCAGGAAGAGAATCGATGGGCTCAGATTGCTCGGTAGCACGGGGCAAGTTACGAATCAACTCTGCAAAGACCAAAGACTTCTTGGACTTGGCTTTGGAAAATTCCAAGTCAAACTCTTGAAGGATGACGATCCAACGAGAATATTTTCCCCCAAGCACTTGACGCGTGAGGATATAATACATTGGATTGAAATCGGCTATAACAGTGGTCCAGTGGAGTAGAATGCAATGACGGAATCTCTGGACAACAAATACTGTTGCCAGGGCCAGTTTTTCAACATGTGAATAGCGAGTTTCAGAGTCAAGAAGACTCTTACTAAGATAGTATACCACATGTTCTATGCCGTTGTGGTCTTCCTGGACTAGCACCATGCCGATGGTGGAAGTCGAAGCTGCGAGATAAAGAATATAATCCCGTGTGTAATCGGGGGGTTGGATCACAGGATCTTTGGTTAAGGCTGCCTTTAGATTGTCAAAGGAGCGTTGGGCTTCATCATCCTAGATAAAGGGAACGTTCTTCTTGAGAAGCCTCATATAGCCTTTTGTTATCTCGGAAATATTACAGATGAAACAGCGTAGAAAGTTTGCATGCCCTTGCAAACTTTGAAGTTCTGGAATATTGGTGGGGGAAGGCAGGGCTAAGATAGCTTCTACCGTCGCAGGATCTAAACGTATCCCGCTCTTGGAGATTATGAAGCCCAACAATTTTCTAGCTTCTACACAAAAGACGCACTTATGCGGATTCAAATGTATATTGTAGCGACGGAACCTTTCGAAAATGGCACTTAAGTGGTCAGGATGGTCTTCCCGGGTCCGAGAGTGAGCGGGAAGATCATCAAGATATGGTTCTACAATATGTTTGATGTCTTGAAATGTGTAGGACATCGCCTGTTGGAATGTTTCCCCGGCATTTTTAAGGCCAAAAGGTAACTTTCGATATGCAAAAATCCCCCAAGGGCAGATAAAGGTCATTTTGTGCTGGTCGGCTGGGAGGATATCGATCCGATTATAGCCGGAAAAGCCATCCATAAATGAAAAGATGACACTCCCGGCACAGTTATCGATGATCTGGTTGATAAATGGAGTTGGGTAGTTGTCCTTTGGACAAGCCTTGTTCAAGTCGGTTCTACGCTACGTGGGACAGTGTTGGAGAACCTCGAGAGTCGACATGGCGCAAGGTGATTGAGCTAGATCCTCAACAATATTGTAATTTTGGGTGGCTCGAGCATTGGGATTAAATGTCTCCTTTCGTATGGTGCCCTTGGGTGGGCGTAGCACTGTATTCGTAAGCGGTCTCTCGATATGGAGATGGCCGGTAGGGGGGGAATAGGAGTCGGATCTTCAACGGGAGATTTTTTTTTGGCTATCTCCAATTGTTTGTTTGAACTTGGAGGATTGTCATACATCTTTGAATGAGTGGTTATATGAATCTCCTCATTACTCGTCATCAGGATTTCGTGGTTCGTGGACGTCTCTCCGCGGGTTGGATTGGTCTAGTTTCCCCCTTGTGGGGTTTCTTGGGCAACCATCTGCTGTTGATGTTGAGGGAAAGGGTCAGTTAACATTGTCGGGCAAGAGGATCCTTTAACAAATTTGTTGACTTCATCCTTGTAGGGACAGTCACGTGTGTAGTGATCATCTTGACAAATTAGGCAGGGAAACTTAGCCTTTCGACGTGGTTTCTGGTCATTGTAGGTGGGTTGTGGCTTGGGGTTCTCCTGCTGGTTTTTCTTGGGTTTACCACGATTGTTTTTCTTCTTTCCCCCGGATGGTTGTGACGTAGATTGAACTGCATTCACTTCGGAGGAAATAACAGGAGAAGTAGTAGTTTTTGAAGTAGCCTGAGGTAAAGCGGGGGAAGCATAAGCTTGTTGTCTCGTCGAGTTGGTAGTAGGTTGGGTTTTAACTGAACCGACAATACCATCAATGGGAGGTTCAGTGGTAGGTTTGGTTGGATCAGTGGTAACGCGGGAGGCATGGGGAAGAAGTTCGTGTAACGTGTCGGATTGGGTGTATACCAAATCCATGTACTGAGCTGCCGAGATGGCTTGTTCTTCTGTGAATGGCCCGCGCATAGCGATATATCTGGCTATGGGAGGCAAAAAGGATTTCATAAACCAATCAGCGAGTAGCTGATCCGGAATGGGTGCCTTAATTAGCCTACGGCGTCGTCGCCACTCATGGATGTGATCCAAAATGTGCGTAGAAGTGGTTTGACGCAGTGAGGTTAACAGTTCTGTTCCAGTCTCGTATCGAATGGGGAGTTGGAAATGGGTCAGAAACTGCATAGCTAAGGTGTTGAAATCACGGAAAGAGTGTTGTGGTAGCTCAATGTACCATTTTGCTGCCGTGCCGGTAAGCGTACGTTGGAAGATCCATAGTCGAATGGAATCGTCCATCAAGGAGTTGGATGAACACCAAAGATGGAAGGTCATTACGTGATTCTTGGGGTCTTCTCCGGGCTTAGCATCGAACTTGGGAATGTCTGACGGAAGTTTGGCTGGAATGGGTGGCCAGTGAGGTTCATGCCATATAGGATCGTTGATAAGCCTCGAAAAATCAGGTAAATCAAGCGTGGCCAAAAAGGGAAGTTGACGATTAGTCTGCGGGTATGAGAAATAACCATGTGGTGCAGGGAAACCTGGAGGGCCTTGCATAGCATACTGTTGCGTGTTATACCCATATGTGTTTCCCGGGGGATACTGCTGGAAGTTCGGTGGGTAGTAAGCCATATGGTTAACCGGTTGATGGATGTTTTGCTGAGTGGGTATGGTACCCTGGGGTTGCTGAAACCCGGGAATGGTTGCTACTCCTGGTTGGGGAAAAGTTCCTTGGAATTGTTGTGTTCCAGGAATGTTACCACTGTATTGAGTAAGGGGAGGGTTTCCCATAGCAGGGTTGGGGGGTGGTTGCGACGGTGGTGTCCATGGAATGCTCGTTCCTCCTTTAGGAATGTGTAAAAATTGAAGGAATGGGTTCCATGGAGTTGTATTAGCTGAAGGGTAAGGGAAGCCAGAATTCAAGTTGGGGGGAATCTGAGAATGCCCCCCAGCTTGGTTCCAGTTTCCAAATAGTGAGTACCCCCCACTCTGTGCGATTTGAGATTCCCAAGAAGGAATCATACCTGACGGGGGATGTTGAGGATGAGGCCCGGTTGGAATACCGGAATAAGGTTGCCCGCTGCCAGGTGTGTTGTACATACCATATTGAGCAGATGTTGCTGGTTCAGAGGGTTGTTGGATGGAGCCAATGGGTTGTCCTCCAGCAGATGGGTTGGATGTCCCTATACTAGGAACGAGGTTCCCAACAAAAGGTTTTCCTCCAACTAGTTGGGTTGATGGCCCTATAGGAAGAGACTATTGACTAGGAACGGGGTTCCCAACAAAGGGTTGTCCTCCAACTGGTTGGGTTGATGGCCCACCAGGGGGGGTTTGGTTGTTGGAGTTGGGGACCACTGTAGTTGGTTGTCCACCTCCTGAGATAGTGTAAATAGTGTCCGAAGGTGATCCTCCGGTCAAAACGGAAGATCCAGCAGTATGACTTGGTGTTCTTCCGCCGCTATTCAAATATGATAGTGTGGATTGGCCAACGGTGCCAAAAGTACCGATTTGCGGAGGGGGTCTTCCATATCTGACAGGCGAGGACAGAGAAAAAACTGGGTTATCCCTCATAAAATGTGCGCAAAAAATAGGTGATGGAAGAAAATGTGGGGAGTTTAAACCAGGGGTATCAGCATCGTCCATAGCATGTTCAATGATAGGAGGACCATCGAAAATGGGGTCCGAGTTCATGTCCTGAAAAGGGTTTTGGGGATCCGGCGGGAACCTAGGTATAGTAACGTTCGAAGGTCCGGAGCCGTCTGCATAGGAGTGATGAAACTCTGTGCTAGACGGGAGGTTGGGATCTCGATAGTCAGAAGGACGAGTAACGGGGGGATATCTAGACGCTGTCGAGAGCATTTGCTCTGTGTCGTGTTTAAACCGTGCCGATGCTAATGGGGAATTTGCTAGACTAACCATACTAGACTGGATGGAAGCCATGATTTTATGACTCGGAGGGAGGTTGGGGAGAGATATAGTACGAGGTACGTTGCTAGAAGAACTTGTTTCCTGCGGATGAACACTGGGTGACATAGTAATAACAGGCGGAAGCTCCACCTGGGAAGTGATGAAGCCATAATCAGGTTCAAAAGGTGTGTCAGGAAGTCGAGTGTCTTCAATAACTTCGACGTACCCTCCTGGGACTGAAATCAAGCCAGGTATATCCTTGTCGGACCCTTCGGTGGTGCCAACAGATCCGTTTGTGTCATCGTGAAAAGTGTCTGATGGACGGGAGGTGTTGACATCAGGTAGGAGGATGACCTCTGGTCTAGTATTTTGGGCTGTACTAGATTCAACCACTGTAATGGTGTCCACTGTGGAAGATATATTTGGAATAATAGTGGGTGAAGTGACAGTGGAAATCTTAGATATGCTAGTAGTTGCAAAAGCTGCAAGAGATTCTGAGACTGTGCTGTGAGTAACAGTTACAGGCGGAATTGATGATGTAGTATGTATCGGCAGTGGAATGTTCCCTCGACCAGCACCGCGGCCAGGAGGAGCGGGAATGCGTGATGCAGGTGGACCGGAGGTCCGTGGCGGTGGCGGTGGTGGAGGGATTTTGCCCTGTACTCGTCGTGATCTTTGTGGTTGTTCTGACATGATGACAGGAAAATGAAAATCGGGGGCAGTTTCGTAACAAAGAACTCAAAAACTCTAATGCAGCCGAATGTGCAGAAGAGGAGCTAGAAAAAGCAAGGCTCACAGGCCAAAAAAGAAAGCTCTAAAATCTATACTGAGACCGGTGTCTCAATAAGCGAGCTGATAAAAAGAATGGCCAGAATTCCAACAAGCAGTCCCTAAAAAGAAAAATGACCCTCTACAAAGATGATGAAATCCTTCACAAGGTGATGAAATCCAAGTCGAACAATACAACATGAGAGATGTTAAATTTTCAGTATTAAATCACAATACTATAGGATCTTTGCTGAGAGAATAACATCTACAGTATATCAATGCATGACAATCATAATATGACAAGCATCACAAGCATCATAAGAATCAAAAGCATAGAGACAAGAGACACAGAGTTTCCGTGGGGAAAACCCTAAGGTGAAAAACCCCACAACTTCCTCAGAGATAGAGAGAGCAATGGCTCAACCAAAATACAACCAAATAATATAGAGATAGTCTCCTAGCAGATGATCCTCCTCCTCCTCACTAGTGCGCCACTTTCCAGAGAGAGAGATAGATACTTTTCCGAGTGAGTAAAATAGAGATCTCCTATCTCTATTTATACTCACCTTTTTTCCCAGTGACCTACTGGGGCCGACTTGTCTACTTTAGTACATCCACATTATATTATATATTAATTAGGGCCGACCCCATAAGGTGGTCTAATAACCCATCGGCAAGTACACACACTTGCGACACTTGTCAATCCACATGACGACACTTCCTTATAGAGGAATAACACATCTCTTATAAGGGTACAATAAATATACATATAATATACTGATGAAATACATTCCGAAGTTACATATACATCAACACTCCCTCTTAACAAGGAAGGTATTTCTCGACATAGATTTTCTAGACAAGTCTTCTTCTCTGGATCATCATCATCGATGCATCGTCATCGTCATCGTCACTGCTGCTGCTATCTCGTCCAATCTCTGTCTCTACTCGTCATAGGAAGTTCTACAGAGCCAGTCCTTTTTCATACTGGATGTAGGCCCACCACCTGCAGGTCTTCATCATCACTGGCCATACTGTGGAATCCTCAGGACTTTTACGTGCGTCACAAAACCTCGAAAGAGCATCCCAGGATATTACGGGTACACAACTCCAACCTGTAGGATCTCCCAGGGCGCTATTACATGTGACCCTACCACAAAACCTCGAAAGAGCATCTTAGGATGTTACGGGTACACAACTCCGACCTAAGATCTCCCAGGGCACAAATTACATGTGGTCCACCACAAAACCTAGCAAGAGCATCTCAGTATGTTACGGGTACACAACTCCGACCTGAGATCTCCTAGGGCACAAATTACATGTGGTCATGGCAAAACCTCGCAAGAGCATCTCAGGATGTTACGGGTACACAACTCCGACCTGAAATCTCCCAGGGCCCAAATTACATGCCATAGGACAAAACCTCGCAAGAGCATCTCAGGATGTTACGGGTACACAACTCCGACCTGAGATCTCCCAGGGCAACGAATTACATGTCCTCCCAGAGCAATGTCTCGAAAGAGCATCCCAGGCTGTTACGGGTACACAACTCCGACCTATAGGATCTCCCAGACATGCTCATCTGCACAACCTGATCCACGGCCACAGAGTATCAACCTGATACTCACCATACATCATCCTGATGTACACATGATCGTCCTGATCATAATCACTGCAACGTCCTGCTGCAAGTCATCTGGAGCAACATCCTGAAGCTCGTCATCTATGATCATCCTGATCATCACTGCAACATCCTGCTGCATGTCATCTGGAGCAACATCCTGAAGCTCGTCATCTATGATCATCCTGATCATCACTGCAACATCCTGCTGCATGTCATCTGGAGCAACATCCTGAAGCTCGTCATCTATGATCATCCTGATCATCACTGCAACATCCTGCTGCATGTCATCTGGAGCAACATCCTGAAGCTCGTCATCTATGATCATCCTGATCATCAATGCATCTACCTGATGCATACCAAGTATCTACCTGATACATATCATCATACATGATCCTCCTGATCATCAATGTATCCACCTGATACAAATACAAATACATGATACATATCACCATACATGATCCACCTGATCATACAATGTATCCACCTGATACATATACAGATACATGGTCCAAGCATCCAACATGATGCATAAACAATACATACACATGATCCAACTGATCATATCCTGCATCCAACATGATGCGTACATACATACATAAAATGATCCAACTGATCATATCCTGCATCCAACATGATGCGTACATACATACATAAAATGATCCAACTGATCATATCCAGCATCCAACATGATGCGTACATACATACATAAAATGATCCAACTGATCATATCAAGCAGAAATTAGAACATCATCCTGATGCTCATCATCCAGCGCTTACATCCACAGCCATGTGAAGGATCCTCCTTCCAACATGCTTGGAATGGCTTCAGCAAATGTGTCCATCACTTCTTCCTCGAAGTGTCCTCGATCTGAATAACGCCAAGCCTCTCTCTGAAGTACTCGAACTTCACCCTGGCTAGTGGCTTCGTCAGCACATCTGCAATCTGCTCGTCCGTCGCAACATACAGGAGCTTCACAACTCCTCTCTGCACCATATCCCTGATATAGTGATATTTGATCTCTATGTGTTTCGACCTGTCATGAAACACTGGGTTCTCGGACAGCTTCACACAACTCTGGTTATCACAGAAGATACCAGTAGCCTCCAACGGGAGATCAAATAACTCAGACAGTAGCTTCCGTAGCCATACTGCCTCACAACTAGCTGAACAGGCTGCAACATACTCTGCCTCAGCTGTACTCAGTGCTACGCAGGACTGCTTCCTGCTAAACCAAGAGATCACACCTGATCCCATACTGAAGCAACACCCAGATGTGCTCTTCCTATCTGCAGCACTGCCATCCCAATCTGAATCAACATAACCCTGCAGGTTAAACTTTTGATTCTCCTCATACCTGAGCCCATAATACACTGTACCCTTCAGGTACCTCAGAACATGCTTTACAGCAACCAGGTGAACACTCCTCGGATCCGTCAGGAACTGGCTCAATGTGTTCACATCAAAGTAAATGTCTGGTCTCGTGTTCGTCAAGTACATCAAGGACCCAATCATCTGATGATACAAAGAGATATCAACCGGCTCAGATGAAGCATCACATAGAAGCTTCAGATTCGATGCCATAGGTGTGGCCATGGCCTTGCAATCCATCATCCCAAATCTCTTCAGGATATCTACTGTGTACTTCCCTTGACCAAGGAAGATCCCACCTGCATTCTGCCACATCTCCACGCCAAAAACAAATAGTGCATCATCCCCAAGTTCTTCATCTCGAACTCGGTAGTAAGCTTCCGCTGCGTGTCGGCAATCAATCTATCTTCACCATACCAAGTTCTGCACATATATGATTTCCTATCATGTGTCTCAGAATGAAGTGGCTGCTTCTTCTTCAACTACACCATTCAAGAAAGTTGTCTTGAATCCATCTGGTGTATCTTCTATTTCATCACTTTTATGTTTCTCTATGCTGCCATCTGCAACATGCTTGATCTGAAAGTTCTATTTGGAAGTCACAACAGACTTCCCTTTAGCTCTTGGGATCGCATCCCAGACATCATTCTTCATGATCGACGGATCATGGTATTTCATTTCTTCATCCCAGATCCTGGGAATTTCAATATCTTCAATAGATATCTTTGTTGCTGGAACAAATGTTGTAGTCCTTTTTGTAGGTGAAGATATACGGTCTTTCCTACAAAACAGATTAAATTGCATGATTAGAAACAACTCATAATTTTCAGAACAAATTCTTACACATGAAGAAATATGTCATACAGTCATGCAGTCATGCAATTATCTTAGCCAATGCTTCAATACAACATTTATCCATATCCCGTAACTTTCTAGATGCCTTCCAATCTCTACCAGAACATTGTTAAGAGTGTGCACAACTCCCAACATGTCAGCAAAGAGGTTTCATTCTAGATAAGTAGCAATGGAATGTTGTACAGTGCCATAGGCCACTTACCCAACACATGCATATTAGTAGTATACTGTTCATTAATTCAATCATTCTAATATGCACAATACATATCCTAAGTCTAGGAACATGAGCATATACATCATTGAACAATTTTATTTAAGCAAACAAATATGCAAGATAATTAAAATACTTATCTTTGTTTGTTTGTTGGGTGGACTCCCTCTGAGTCTTTTCTTCCTTGCAGGAGCTGCTGGAGTCCTTCTAAACCTTCTTGTTGTGGAATGTAGAGATATGGACAACTCCCTCTGAATATCTGCACCCTTGCAGAAACCACTGGAGTGTGCTCCCTCTTGATCTTTGCTTCCTGGATTACCTGTTCTTGAACTCATATTCATCCTTGGTCCCTATGCATGCTTATTAGTATCATGATTGTGTTATCCTTGTAAAATCATACATTCATTAAAACACAATAATCTCAAGTATGTATAGTCATGATCATTTCAAACAGAAATAATAAGCATTAGCATTCAAGGTTTATATATAGGACTCTTATGGTTAGTCATATCATAAGAAACATAACATGTATAAACCTATAATTACTCAAACCTATGACTCTTCTGGTTAGTCATATTATTAATTAAGGTAAGACACATAATATGCATATGCCCATGATTATTCAAACTTATAACTTTATGAACAATCATCATCAATCATGCCATGCATACTTATATGATAGATCCTATGATATAAGAAACACATACCTGGTCACCATATTTGCTAGTTATGTCTAGCAATGTGTTCTTGTTCTCTTCAATGACCTACATAACTCATTAGTTAACTTTTGCAAAAACAAATTATACATACCTCTATGTGATCCATGACTATGGATGAATCTTTGTATTTATGTCACCATGGCATGTTCAGGTTGTCCCTTCAAATTGTACAAACCTCCCTCTTGCTTTCCAATCACTACTGCATCATCTATGGTCTTTCCCTTTGGCCACATTAGGACTTGGCCATCCACAAATGCAACCCTCATACCTTTTGCATCTAATGCAGAAATGGAGAGTAAGTTCTTCTTGAGCCCAGGTACATAAAGTACTTCTTTCATCTTCAATGATTTTCCAGAATCTAGATTGTAGGAGGCTTCACCACTTCCTTTGATTGGGTATTGATAATCATCCCCAAGTTTCACTTTATGGGGTGATTCATGTTCAGAAAGATTCACAAAAGATTCCTTGAACCCAGTCATGTGTTTGGAGGCCCCACTATCAATTAACCAATCATTACATCCATGGGAGATGGTACCTGTAAGAGCAGAGATCAGAACATACTCTTCTTCACTTGATGAGTCATCATCACTATCACTTTCTGCCCTAGCCTTCTTCTTTGGAGGTTCATCATCTTCGGCAGCATGAGCATGAAACCTTCTTTTGCTGCCCTTCTTTTTCTCACTGGAGTTGTTCTTATTATCCCTTTTTTTCTTGGGACAATCTGAAGCAAAGTGACCCTTCTCATTGCATGTGAAGCATCTTAGGTCCTTCTTATTCTTTTGATGAAATCTTTTGGGGTGAGGGTGATCCTTCTTGGTTTTGCTTCTTTTGGTGTGAGCTGCAAGAGCTTGATCTTCACCTCCCATCTTTTCCTCACGAGCTATAAGTCTAGCTTCTTCTTGAGAACATTCTTCCCGAAGTCTACTGAAGGAGATCAACTTCTTCCTTGCACAAATTCCTTGAATAAAGGAATCCCATGACCTGGGCAGGCCATTTAGAGTGGTCATCACCACTTCACCATTCTCCACCATTTCATCTACTGCTTCTAATTGTTCCTTGATCTGAGAGACTCTTGAAAAGTAGGATTGAATGGTTTCCCCATTCTGAAACTTTACTGCTTTCAATTGGTTCCGCAGGATCATCTTCCGATTTATGTTCTTTCCTTCAAATAGCTTGGTCAAAGATTCAAACATCTCTTTGGGTGTCTTGAGAGAAGACACATGGGGTATGAGATGGTCTTTGATAGAATCAGCAATGATTCTCTTTGCCTTGACCAAGTTCTTCTTGTGCAATACCTTGGCCTCTTCATCCTCTGGGATAGGGATGTCTTCTTTCACATATGAGTCCAACTCATTCTCTTCCAGGATTAGCCCAATCCTATACTTCCAGGCTCGGAAGTTATCAGCCCCTTCAAGCTTATCCTCAAGCTTGGTGTGAAGAGACATCTTTAAGAGTACTTCAAATGGAAATAGAAAAGATTTAGAACTTACCACTTGAAGTGCTGAAAACTGGATCTGGTCCCGGATTAGGGTTTGTCAGAAAACCCTAAAAATTCAAAATGTGAATTTCAAAATTCCGAAAGGATAGAAAGATGCGCCTTGGAGAGCTGATCAGCCTAGTACATTTAGAATTTGAGATCAGCAAAGTCTTGTCCTTCAAAATTGCCTTTTTGTCCTCCCGGGTTCACTGGGGAGAGCCCTGAATTAGGGTTTGAGTTTCCCGGAGATCTACCCAGCCAAAAATCTCGATCCAAAGCTCAAACCTTCGATTTTTGCAAGGAGCTTCCAGCTGTACCTTCAGTTTCCAGAAATTCCTATTTTTGTGGAAACCCTAATTTTTAGGGCCAAAACTGAAAATGCTCGGAACTGAAATCTGATTGGACAGAAAGATGCGCCTTGATGAGTAGATCCAATCTACTATACTGAATTTCAAAAATCTGTGGAGAGAAACCCAATAAACAAGGAATACAAGCTTCCGTCACTGCAAAATGTCTTCTTCTCAGTTAAGCTCTGATACCATGTTAAATTTTCAGTATTAAATCACAATACTATAGGATCTTTGCTGAGAGAATAACATCTACAGTATATCAATGCATGACAATCATAATATGACAAGCATCACAAGCATCATAAGAATCAAAAGCATAGAGACAAGAGACACAGAGTTTCCGTGGGGAAAACCCTAAGGTGAAAAACCCCACAACTTCCTCAGAGATAGAGAGAGCAATGGCTCAACCAAAATACAACCAAATAATATAGAGATAGTCTCCTAGCAGATGATCCTCCTCCTCCTCACTAGTGCGCCACTTTCCAGAGAGAGAGATAGATACTTTTCCGAGTGAGTAAAATAGAGATCTCCTATCTCTATTTATACTCACCTTTTTTCCCAGTGACCTACTGGGGCCGACTTGTCTACTTTAGTACATCCACATTATATTATATATTAATTAGGGCCGACCCCATAAGGTGGTCTAATAACCCATCGGCAAGTACACACACTTGCGACACTTGTCAATCCACATGACGACACTTCCTTATAGAGGAATAACACATCTCTTATAAGGGTACAATAAATATACATATAATATACTGATGAAATACATTCCGAAGTTACATATACATCAACAAGAGACCGATATGAGAAGGATATCCCTCTACCGAAAGGGATCCTGGGTAAAAGATCCCTAGTAGAATAGTCACTAAGCTACCTCGTTCATGACACGTTGGAAAAGGTTTTGGGCACTTCAGCCTTTCGAGGAAGACAATGATCGATGTTTCCTTAGGGCTAAGTGGAGTGCGGCATTCCACAGAGTCCGTCCGGTTCTCAATCTCGCGGTCGTTTAACCCCTGAAAGTTAAAAACAGTCAGGAGGCCCCTCCACAAACTGGCTGTGACCGTGTCAATAAATACAAGAGGATTTTAGTTACCTAGAGGACAACAACTATGTCTCAGATGAAAATGACAAGGGGGAATTATTTTGACGCCTATCCCCGGTGTCCTACCTAACTACCAAATTCTTTTGATTTCCTCAAGTGAGGTTAATGTTGGTTTAATTAGGGAGATTAATTTTAGTGGTTGTCTTACTCAATCAAGAAAATGGACGTGAAACTTGGTGGTGTTATGACGACCCAAACCATGCAAATGAGAATGAATCAAAATAATCCTTTGTCTTCGATGAAATCTAGCTATGGAAGAGAGAGAGTTCTTCGATCATAAATGCATGAAATTTTTCACAAGCAATTAAAAACCAAAGCAAAATATTTTTCTTTTCTTTTTGTAAACAGAGCCAAACTAAAATAAACACTCTTTTTAATTCACTGATCCTACAATCTAAAATGCTTCAAATATGAGAATTTCTGTGGCAAATTTCAATTTTTCACTTCCTAATGCACAACGAGGCTACAAGACCATTTTAATCAAAATAACACAAATGTTTTCCAATGATATCTTTCAAGATAAATTTTAATAATAATACTGGAAACATTGTGACTATGAAAACTACACAATTTAGTAACAGAGAATAGTGGTGATGGTCTGGCTGTGATGGGAAGATCAAACCAATGCACTCAAAATGAAGGGGTGACCCTATGTTCCAAAAATGCCACTAATTCACACAACAATCAAGCTCACAAACAAGCAATAAACACACCACACAGACTATAAAATGACCAAGATGATAACAGGCAACAACAAACACTACCTAAGGCAGAGAAAGATAAAAAAATGACTCAGGAAACCAAGCAAGGAGAAAAAAATTTACAGTATGCAGACACTACCGCATGTCAGAATCAGGCTATAGCATGGTACTGCTAAACTACCGCTCTGGTACTAACTGAGGAGACGCGGTACTACCGCGCTGTAGTCAATGCAGAGGGCACGGTACTGTGGCTAAGTAAGAAAAAGCACAACTTTTGAAAGGGAAGATGAAATTTTCAGGGTTGTTGCGAACCCAGGGGACTCAGTGATCACACAGGGAGAAAAAATACAGAGAGGAGGGGTGAATAAAGGTCAAAAAGACCAAAATTCAAAACTGGTTTGAAGTGCAATAAAAAGAAATCACAATCAAAAGATGGATGACAGTGAACTGAATCAATCAAACAGAATTCAAACCAGCGGAGTCGCCATTCTTGTTGGTAGAATTTTTCCCTACGGATAAGTCAAAATTCTCTTAACTTAAATCAAATTCCTAATTGACTCTAAGGTAAGAACAAAACAAAACAAATGCTACCTTGAAATTCCTGAACTAACTTTCACGGCAAGATTACATGCATTCAGAAACAATGAAAGATATGACTCACCTTTCAATCCAACGTTTGTCCCGCTTCTAGCTCTTGATCAAAAAGCTCCAATGTAGAACCTGTTGAAATCAAACAAAGAACAAGCATACAAGCTTCCAAATACCTTGAAGTAAAGATTAGATTCAAATCTAGACTAGATACATTCCATGTCAAGAACTTATGCAATACACATGAAATGGGAAAAACAAGACAAGTTATCTTTATTACAAACTTGAAGAATGCTTACAAAGGCTGCTTGATGTCCAAGCCAATCCTCCAGCTCCAAGTGCTTCCTCCTCTGGCTATCTCCACAAGGCTGCAAGATCATAAGTTTGGTACTTCTAAGAGTCCTCCCTCTTTCCCATGGAATACCTCTCTTTTATAATGTATGGTAGGGTTAACCAATAAGAGAGATGGGTGGATCTTAGGAGAACTTAGTGGATCAGGGTTTCTAATCACAGAAAATGAGTTAGGATCGAATCAGGGACCCCAATCCTCCAATATCTCTCGAAAATCCAAAATCCCACAAGCCATGGAAAAAAGGATATAAAAAGAGTACCGCGCCCAGTAATCTGAGCATAACGCGGTAGTACCGCGTGGCAGGAACAAAGCATAGCGCGGTAGTGTGGACTAACGCGCTTCTAATACAGAGCAAAACGTGGTACTTAGGGTAAATAAAGTCTTAGCTGGGTTAATTCTTGACAGGATGGATTTACCTTCAAGGATTACTCATCTTCTGGGTGGTTCACGCAGTAGGGGAAGTGTCGTCAGCTCTTTTTGTGGTGGAGATGCGACACTGTGGAATATGGAGGTATAACATAGGTCAGCCTTAACTTAACCATGTAACATAATGCTGACTGGGCCGACACCCAATAGGGTGGTCTAATAACCCTTTGACCCACATGGCCTACCCCCAATAGGGTGGTCTAATAACCCTTCAAATCACATGACTTATATAGGGACGACCCCAACAAGGTGGTCTAATAACCCATCAAGTATAAGTTACGACACTTACAATATAAATGACGAAACTTCGGTATAGAGGAATAATAACATCTCTATATGAATACAAACACTTCCGTATAGAGGAATAATACCATCTCTATAGGAGTACAATATACATATAAGAAATACATTCCGAAGTTACATATACATCAACACTCCCTCTTAACTAGGAAGGTATTTCTCGACACGGGTCTTCTAGCACAAGTCTTCTTCTCTGAATCATCATCACTGGATAATTGTCATCGAGTCATTATCATTGTCACTGCTGCTGCTATCTCAATCAATCTCTGAATCTACTCGTCATAGGAAGTTCTACAGATCCAATCCTTTTGCATACTGGATGTAGGCCCACCACCTGCAGGTCTTCATCATCACTGGCCATACTGTGGAATCCTTAGGACTTATTACGTGCGTCACAAAACCTCGAAAGAGCATCCCAGGATGTTATGGGTACACAACTCCGACCTGTCGGATCTCCCAGGGGACAAATTACATGTAACTGTCACAAAAACTTAAAAGAGTCTCTTGACTAGCAAGAACCCTAAAGAGCATCTGAGGCCTTTTTCATCCTGTCCAGATCTCTAGGACTTATTACATGTGACCCCCACCACAAAAACTTGCAACAGCATCCCAGGATGTTACAGGTACACAACTCTGACCTGTAGGATCTCCCAGGGCACAAATTACATGTGGTCACCACAAAACCTCGCAAGAGCATCCCAGGATGTTACGAGTACACAACTCCGACCTGTAAGATCTCCCAGGGTGCTATTATATGTGGTCATGGAAAAACCTCGAAAGAGCATCCCAGGATGTTATGGGTACACAACTCTGACCTGAAGGATCTCCCAGGTTGTTATTATATGCCATAGGACAAAATCTCGAAAGAGCATCCCAGGGTGTTACAGGTACACAAATACAACCTGAAGGATCTCCTAGGGCGCTATTATATGTCCTCCCAGAGCAATGTATCGAAAGAGCATCCCGGGATGTTACAGGTACACAACTCCGACCTATAGGATCTCCCATACATGCTCATCTGTACAACCTGTTCCACGGCCACAGAGTATCATCTGATACTCACCATACATCATGCTGATGTACACGTGATCATCAACACTGCATCATCCTGATGCATGTCATCTGGAGCAACATTTTGAAGCTCACCATCCATGATCATCCTGATCATACAATGCATACACAGTATCTACCTGATACATATCATCATACATGATCTGCCTGATCATACAATGTATCCACCTGATACATATACAAATACATGATCTACCTAATCATACAATGTATCCACCTGATACATCTACAGATACATACATGATCCAACTGATCATATCCAACATCCAACATGATGCATACATACATATACATATAAATGATCCAACTAATCATATCCAGCATCCAACATGATGTGTACATACATATACACATAAATGATCCAACTGATCATATCCAACATCCAACATGATGTGTACATACATATACATATAAATGATCCAACTGATCATATCCAGCATCCAACATGATGCGTACATACATATACATAGAAATGATCCAACTGATCATATCCAACATCCAACATGATGCGTTCATACATATACAAAGCAGTAACTGGAGCATTGTCCTGATGCTCATCATCCATGATCCTCCTGATCATCATAGCATCGTCCTCTTCAGATCATCTCATCGTCCACGAAGCACAACCCAGATGCACATCATCGAGCACTTACACCACCGACATGGGAGAACACATCTACCACCATGTGAAAAATGGCTTCAGCCCTTACATCTACACCATGGGAGAACACATCTACCACCATGTGAGAATAGCTCAGCAATTACATCACGACCATGGGAGAACACATCAACCATGTCAGAAAAGCTCATGTGCATCTGCATATGCCGGACTCATCACTTCCCTTTGGAAGGAACCTCAATTTGAACTGCACCAAGCCTCTCTCTGAAGTACTCAAACTGCACTCTGACCAACGGCTTGGTCAATACATCTGCAACCTGCTCATCCGTCGCAACATACTCTGCTTCGGCTGTACTCAGTGCTACGCAGGACTGCTTCCTTCTAAACCAAGAGATCACACCTGATCCCATACTGAAGCAGCACCCAGGAGTGCTCTTCTTATCTACAGTACTTCCTTCCCAATCTGAATCAACATAACCCTGCAAGTTAAACTTTTGATTCGCATCATACTTGAGTCCATAATCTACCGTACCCTTCATGTACTTCAGAATAAGCTTTACAGCAACCAGGTGAACACCTCTGGGATCCGTCAGGAACAGGCTCAATGTGTTCACCGCAAAGCAAATCTTTGGCCTCGTGTTCTTCAGGTACATCAAGGACCCAATCATCTGACGATAAACAGTGACATCAACTGGATAAGATGAAGCATCACACAGAAGATTCAGGTTCGTTGTCATAAGTGTGGCCATGGCCTTGCAGTCCATCATCCCGAACCTCTTCAGGATCTCTACTGCATACTTCCCTTGTCCAAGGAAGATTCCATCTATACTCTGCCACACCTCCATACCTAGAGAGTAGTGCATCATCCCCAAGTCCTTCATCTCGAGGTCAGCAAAAAGCTCTGCTGCATGTCGGCAATCAATCTGTACTCTGCCACACCTGTAACAAACAGGTCATCCATATACAAAAGTTGTATCATTGGATTTCCTTCCTCAACCTTGTAGTAAAGGTTGGAATCCGCTTTACTCTTGGTAAAGCCCAAACTGCATAGAAAGCCATCTATCATGCCATACCAGGTCCTGGCTGCCTGTTTCAAACCATATAGGGATTTCTTCAGTTTGCACACATGTGACTCTCGGTCATGTGTCTCAAACCAGAGTGGTTGCTCCACATATACTTCCTCTTAGACTACACCATTCAAGAAAGCTGTCTTGACATCCATATGGTGTATTTTCCATTTCATCACTGTGGCCAGAGCAAGTACTGATCTAATGGAAGTGTGCCTGGCTATAGGTGTAGAAGTCTCTTCATACTCAATCGCTCTTTCTGGGAGAAGCCACGAGCTACAAACCTCGCTTTGTATTTCTCCATGCTACCATCTACAGCATGCTTGATCTTGTACATCCTCTTGGAAGTCACTACAAACTCCCCTTCAGGTCTTGGGACTGCATCCCAAACATCTTCATGATTGACTGGTACTCCTCGATCATGGCATTCTTCCCAGATCTTGGGAACTACAATATCTTCAATATTTTAAATAGATAACTTTGTTGTTGAACAAAATTTGTAGTCCTTTTGTAGGTGATGGTATACGATCTTTCCTACACAACAAGTTAAATTGCATGATTAGAAAACATCTCATAGTTTTCAGAGCAAATTCTTACACATAAAGAAATATGTCATACATTCATGCAATTATCTTAGCCAATGCTTCAATACAACATTTATCCATATCCCGTAACTTTCTAGATGCCTTCCAATCTCTACCAAAACATTGTTAAGAGTGTGCACAACTCCCAACATGTCAACAAAGAGGTTTCATTCTAGATAAGTAGCAATGGAATGTTGTACAGTGCCATAGGCCACTTACCCATGTATATTAGTAGTATACTGTTCATCAATGCAACTATTCTAATATGCATAATACACAACCTAATTCTAGGAACATGAGTATATACATTATTGAACAGTATCATTTAAACAATAAATTATGGAAGGAATGATAATTCAAATACTTATCTTTGTTTGTTTGTTGGGTTGACACCCTCTCAGTCTTTGCTTCTTTTCTGCAACTCCATTCTGATGTGAGAAGTGGTCAACTCCCTCTGAATATCTGCATCCTTGCAGAAACTACTGAAGTGTGCTCCTTCTTGATCTTTGCTTCCTTGCGGGAACAACTGGAGTGTGCTCCCTCTTGATATTTGCTTCTTGGATTACCTATCCTTGAACTTATATCCATCCTTAATCACTATGCATGCTTATTAGTATCATCATTGTGTTATCCTTGAGGTCTCATACATAATCACACATTCATTAGTATAATATTAATACACAATAATCTTAAACATGTATAGTCATGATCATTTCAAACACAAATAATAAATATTAGTATTCAAGGTTTCAGGGAAGTCTTCTTTTACTCATGCATATTCTTATTTGATCATAGGACTCTTCTAGTTAGTTAAATCATCAATCAAGATAAGAGACATAATATGCATAAACCCTTGATTACTTACATTTCTAACTTTATGAATAAACATAACCAATCATACCAAGTATACTTATATAAGGGATCCTAACACAAGGTAGGATTCTAACTTGATATAGGAAAAACATACCTGGATTGGTATGTTAGCTAGTTATGTCTAACATACCCACATGATGTCTTCTTGTTTTCTTCAATGACTTGTGCTAGTAACCTACATATCTCATAGGTTAACCATTATAGAACTAAGTTATACATACCTCGCAAATAGATCTTCTAAGTGATTCATGACAATGGATGAATCTTTGTCCTCATGTCATCATGATCATATGTTCTTGAACTTTAACATGATTTGTCTTTCTTGGTGTACCTTTCATGTTAGCGGACAACATAAACCTCATACAACACCATAATGCATTAGTACAATTGTTAGAACAGTAACCACACTTAGTACCATAATCCATAAATTTTTAATTGCCTATGTGCTTAATTAAACCATGTTTTGGATTAAGTGACTATAGTTGGTCAAAAACCCACTTTGAGAGTGTTCACACCCACTTCTGAGCAAACCAGTTCACCCAGCCTCCAGTTTTGTCCACAAGTGCGCCCTCATTTATTGCTGGTGCGCCCTCTCTCCTTGTTTTGGGGAATTTAGTTGACCAAGGGCGCTAGGGTGGATTTTTGCCCACTTTTGGCTAGATTTGGAGCATTTAATGCTCCCTTGGGCCCCCAAACCTCCTCTATTTGCTCACCCACGCCTGCCTTGAGCTAATTAATGACTCAGCATGCTTCAGCCACCTCCACACCAGAATTCGTAGCTGTTTGGGGTGATTGGGATTGAGTTGGACCCACCTAGGGGGGATTGAGGCCAATTTGGCATTGATGACTTGTACACTCAGCTTGAGCCACCTAATGCTCTCGATTTTCTCATGGATGTAATAAAAACCTGTTACTAACATTTTCACATGTTAGACAGTCAGTTAATCAAAGGTTTCAGCATACATTGTGTGTAAATTTATCTCTTTTTTCAAGTTTTTCCACAGTTTTTGCAAATTAATTCGATTTTGTGAGGTTCTCCATAGCTCCTCGATCTTCTGTGATCAAAATACTCACATGGTATCAGATCCATCGTGGAGTTAGTGAGTTGCAGGCCAACATTGAGCGTTGAACTGCATTCTAGAGAGGATTTCCAGATAAAAATTGAGTGTTTTTTGCAGGTGTTTCAGTAGTTTTCTCACCATTAACGCAGCAGTCATGGAAGCAAACCAAATGTTGCTCACACCCTTCAATTTTTTCGATTGGAAGGCTGAGATGGTCATCAAGCTGAGATCTAAGGGTCTCTATAGAGTGACCATGGGCACAGAAGTGGAGCCAAATTCTGCTGTGGAGAAAGCAAAGTACTACAATCGACTTGATGAAGCTTATGGATTGCTATGCCTGAGCATTTCAAGGGAACTCTTGTTTCATACAGACAGTTTGACAACCCCCAATGAAGTATGGGTGAAGCTAGAATCACTCTTTGGGAAAACTGATGAACTGAGAGGCCACCAGCTTGAAAACGAGCTCATTAGCTTGAGCCCAGCGCATTTTGAAACCATCCAGGAGTTCTTCACGAAATTCAAGTCACTGGTGCTTCAACTGCAACAATGTGGAATTGTTAAGAAGGAGGAACAACTGATTCTGTCCATCCTTTCGAAGCTAGGCCCAGAGTTTTCAGTATTTGTTAGCACATTTCACTCAGCCAAAATGACCCTTCGAAATTGGCAAATGCCATCACTAGCTACCTTCATGGAGTGTCTCACTCAGGAGCAGGACAAACTAGTTCAGATGGGCACCATAAAATTAAAGGACCAAGCATTGGCAATGGGTGTTTCAAATGCAAGCAAAGGAAAGCAGAAAGCCAAGAATTCGAAGCAGCAAGAGAAGAGGAAGTTTGACAAGACCAAGTCTGCAGATGGGGGTTCGAATCTGTCAAAGGAGAAGGACAAGAAGGGAAAGGAAAAGACCAAAAGCACCTATTGTCATAGGGGATGGCATCCAGAGAGCTCATGTATGAAGAAAACCATTGACTCAATGGCGCAGCTGCTGGAGAAGAACAACATCCCAGTCCCTGAGGGCGCAAGGAAGAAAGAGAGCACCTCAAACCCTGACAATAAGGAGAAGTGTCATGCTTTGGTAGCAGGTACTTTGAATCCCTCTTCCTTCATCATTGATTCGGGAGCTTCCAGACATATGGTTTCATCCAGAGAGCTCTTCTCCTCTTTGCATTCGAATGGTGGCCCAACAGTTCGAATGGGAGATGATTCAGAACTCCAAACCAAGGGGATTGGTAGGATTGACATGGAGCATGGCTATTTCAGTGATGTGCTCTATGTACCTTCATTGGCTACAAATTTGCTATCAGTCTATCAAATGACCCATACAGGAGAAGCCAAGAGAGTGACATTCACTCCAGATTTGGTAGAAATCTCAGAAATCTCCTCAAATCAAGTTGTGGCTGTAGGATATGCAGATCATGATGAGAGAATGTACAAATTCTCAAATTTCATTCCAAATTCTAGTGACCATGCTCTTGTCTCTCATGCCAACGAGACCTCCAAGTTATGGCATGAAAGATTTGGCCACATGAACTACAAATACCTCCAGCAATTGCACAAGGACGAGATGGTGGAAGGGCTTCCAGAAATCAAGTCATCAAATGGTGCATGCATTGGGTGTGTAGTTGGAAAGCATCCTGAGCGCAGCTATGAGAAGGGAATGGCAAGGAGAGCCACTCAACCACTTGGATTGGTACATTCAGACCTCATTGGTCCTCTTCCCACTCCATCATATGGTTGATCAAGGTATGTACTTACATTCATAGATGACTACTCTCGATTCTGCTGGGTTTACTTCCTTAAATTGAAGTCAGAAGTGTTTGAGAAACTGAAGATTTGGAAAGCCCTAGTGGAGAACCATAGTGGTCATAAGATAAAGATCCTTAGGACTGATAATGGAAAGGAATATGTGAATAATAACATTCAGCACCTTTGTGAGGAATGTGGCATCCAAATGCAACATTCAATCCCCTACACACCTCAGCAAAATGGTGTGGCAGAGAGGAAAAATAGATCTCTCAAGGAGATGGCTACTTGCATGATTGAAGCTAGGGATCTAAGCCCTAAGCTATGGGCTGAAGCCATCAATTGTGCTGCTCATATTCAGAACAGAGCCTTTCACAAATCAGTCAAAGGAAAAACCCCCTATGAGGCATGGTTTGGCCAAAAACCAAATGTGTCAAATTTCAGGATTTTTGGGTCTAGAGCATGGGCTCGAATTCCATCAAAAAAGAGGAAGGCTTTGGAGCCACAGAGCAGGGAATGTATCATGGTTGGATATGGTGAGGACACAAAGGGCTACAAGCTCTTTGACACATCCACACTTAAAACATTCATTGAGAGAAGTGTGCAATTCGAAGAAGAACCAATTCCAGATTTTGAGCTTGCACCGGGGGAAAGCTCCTCTCCTCCACACCTCAATGAGATTAGTGATGATTCTTCCTCTGATTTTTCTGATATTGCTGAAGATTACATAGCTGAAGATGACATTGCTGTACATGAGTCACCATCAAGGCCCAAGTGGGCTGAAAAAATCATAGAAGCTGCAGGTGAATTGGCAGGCAATCCCCAAGAGCCTAGGAAGACTAGATCCCAAACAATCAATGCTTCCTTTGCAAATGAGAGTGAGCTTGCTGATCACTGTTATATGATGATTGGATCTGATCCAACATCATATCAGGAAGCTCATCATGATCCAAGGTGGAGGGAAGCAATGCAAGAAGAATTCCAATCTCTCCAAGAGAACAAAACATGGGATTTGGTGCCTCTTCCTCCCAAGAGGAAACTAGTGCAATGTAAGTGGATTTTTCGAAACAAACCTGTTGCTGATGGTTCTGATCTGAAATATAAGGCTAGGTTAGTGGCTAAGGGCTACTCACAAATCCATGGTGTGGATTATACAGAGACCTTTGCACCGGTTGCAAAGATGGACTCAATTAGACTAGCTCTAGCCATGGCAGCTAGTAAAGGTTGGGAAGTTCACCACATGGATGTCAAAAGTGCATTCTTGCATGGTGAGCTACAGGAAGAGATATATATGCAGCAGCCTGAAGGATTCCAAGAGGATCCCACACTTGTATGCAGGTTGAAGAAGTCACTCTATGGACTCAAGCAAGCCCCCAGGGCTTGGTATGCCAAAATGGATGCTTTTTTGCTCTCAATTGGTTTCTGTCGATGCAAGTCTGATCCAAATGTTTATTTGCAGCATTGTGATGATAATTTGCAGGTCATTGTACTGTATGTTGATGATCTCTTAATTACAGGGAGCTGCACCAAACAAATTGGCTCAATTAAAGCTTCTTTGCACAGTGAATTTGCCATGAGCGACCTAGGATTGCTAAGGCAATTTTTGGGTTTGGAAATTGAGCAATCTGAGAGAGGTATATTGCTGAGTCAATCTAAGTATGCTTCAGACCTGTTATTCAAGTTCAAAATGGCTGAATGTAAGGCAGCCAAGTGCCCATTCCTTTCAGGCATAAAACTAGGTGAATTTGAAGACTCTCCGGTGGTGGATTGCACTCTCTATAGGCAGCTAGTTGGAAGTTTGCTGTACCTTACACATACAAGACCTGATTTGTCTTATGCTGTAAGTGCTGTAGCAAGGTATATGCAGCAGCCACATGAGATCCATTGGAAGGCAGCCAAAAGAATCCTTCATTATGTCCAAGGAACAAAGAGCTTCGGGGTACACTATGCAGCTGGTTCTTCACTTCAACTAGCTGGATTTTCTGATTCCGATTGGGCGGGAGATCCCATCGATAGAAAGTCCACTTCAGGTTTTGTGTTTATGTTTGCTGAAGGTCCTATTTTCTGGTCAAGTAAGAAACAGCATACAATTTCTCTTTCATCAGCAGAGGCCGAGTACAGGGAAGCAGTGAACGCAGCCACACAGTGTGTTTGGTTGCAAGGCATTCTTCGGGAGTTTGGTGTTGCTATTGATTCTCCAACCAATATTTGGGTGGATAATCAAAGTGCCATCAAGATATCTACTGATCCAGTACAGAGGCAAAGAACAAAGCACATTGAGATCCACATGCATTACATTCGGGGCTTGGTGCATGACAGGGTGATTTCACTGCAGTATTGCCCATCCACCGAGCAAACTGCTGATATTTTCACCAAGTGCTTTACTGAGAAGACCTTCACTCACCTGAGAGCTTTGCTTGGAGTGAGTGATGGATGGTGATTGCTGCAATTTAATTACAGGTTCAGCCCCATGTCCATTTTTGAGGGAAGTTTTTATCCCATGAGGTTTTACTTCTTTTCCTCGGTTCATATGGACAAATAAAATTTCTGTTTGTATTGAGGTGACTTGAGCCTTTGTTGCCAAGGCCTCCCACTTATCTTTCATGAGATGTACAAAGTTATGGTTAAGGGGGGGTGTTAGAACAGTAACCACACTTAGTACCATAATCCATAAATTTTTAATTGCCTATGTGCTTAATTAAACCATGTTTTGGATTAAGTGACTATAGTTGGTCAAAAACCCACTTTGAGAGTGTTCACACCCACTTCTGAGCAAACCAGTTCACCCAGCCTCCAGTTTTGTCCACAAGTGCGCCCTCATTTATTGCTGGTGCGCCCTCTCTCCTTGTTTTGGGGAATTTAGTTGACCAAGGGCGCTAGGGTGGATTTTTGCCCACTTTTGGCTAGATTTGGAGCATTTAATGCTCCCTTGGGCCCCCAAACCTCCTCTATTTGCTCACCCACGCCTGCCTTGAGCTAATTAATGACTCAGCATGCTTCAGCCACCTCCACACCAGAATTCGTAGCTGTTTGGGGTGATTGGGATTGAGTTGGACCCACCTAGGGGGGATTGAGGCCAATTTGGCATTGATGACTTGTACACTCAGCTTGAGCCACCTAATGCTCTTGATTTTCTCATGGATGTAATAAAAACCTGTTACTAACATTTTCACATGTTAGACAGTCAGTTAATCAAAGGTTTCAGCATACATTGTGTGTAAATTTATCTCTTTTTTCAAGTTTTTCCACAGTTTTTGCAAATTAATTCGATTTTGTGAGGTTCTCCATAGCTCCTCGATCTTCTGTGATCAAAATACTCACAACAATCATAAGTGTAAACACCATAATCAATGAATATCTTCTATCATGCATTCATAATTTTATTAAGGTGATACAACAAGTCTAAATTTAATCAAGATTGTACTAACCATAATAACATGAAGAAAAACATACCATAAACTTAATCATGAACAAATATCGAAACATACATGGATGAGTCATACCTGTCGATATTGCTTGTAATCTTCTTATGTAAGGCCTTAGCCTCATCTCCCTCTGAAACAGGAATTTCTTCACTTATGCAGGTGACCAATCCATTCTCTTTTAGGATTAACCCAATCCACTTGATTTGCAGGAATTGGATCTGGAGTTGGATTAGGGTTTGTTAGAGAAATTCTAAAAATTCAAACTTTGAATTTCAAATTTCCAAAAGGATAGAAATGTGCGCCTTGATGAGATGATCAAGCTGGTATACTCATAATTTGAAAATTGCAAAGTTTCACCCCTCAAATTTGCCTTTGAAACTTACGGATTCACTGGACATGACCCCAAACTAGGGTTTGATAAATCCTACCCTTCTTCCCAATCAAAAGGTTCGATCCAAAGCTCTAAGCTTCTATTTTTCTAAGGAGCTTCCAGCCGTGGTCACAGATTTCAAAAATTTCCATTTTTGCAGAAGCCCTAATTTTCCACTTTTCTGATCAAAGTCCCGAACTAGGGTCTAATCAAGCCCGACCTTCTGCCTAACCAAAAATTCTGATCTCAGTCTCTAAATTTCGATTTTGATGAGTAGCATTCAGCCGTAGTCTCCTATTACAAAAATTCCAACTTTCTCCGAAACCCTAAATTTCGGAAGCCATGAATGAAGGTGCTCAAAAAATCATTATGTTTTGACAGAAATATGTACCTAATTTTTTCTAGTGTAATTATGAACGTTTCGATCCACAGGGTCTGAAAATATTTTCTGTGGTAGCCTTACCTGTCATCTTTCCAACCCCATAGTTCTGACCTCAATTAGATTTTCTGAGAGAGAGTTATACCAAGTGTCGCAACGTGACCTGTTTATGGGATAAAACAGGAGAGCGAACTTGTACGGCTTTCCACGTGTCACTGGTTCAGTTTCAGCCTCTGAAAAAGTTACCTAAGAAAGTACAGTCCATGCACTACCTGTCACTTTTTACTAAATTTCATTTGGAGCTTCCTATCCCAAGTTATGACCTTTTTTCCAAGGTCATCTGTTTATGACTAAGATATGGAAGAGGCATAAACCCTATATTGTACAGATCATAAATCACAAAGTACAACGAATTAGAGGTTTTACTTTGGACACAAGGTACATGGGTATCTTAGATTCACCCTGTATGATTTTTTGACCCTGAAACCTCACCAAAATTTATTTATAGCGAAAGTTCTATGATGAATGGTTTTTGCTATATCAAGCCCTAGCTTCGCAATTGCAACAAGTGTCATACATGCCATACCATGCCTTCTTTCAGGCTAGTTCTGATACCATGTTAATTTTTCAGAATTTACTTCAATCTAATCTAGGATATTAACTGAGAGAACAACATGTACAACATATCTGCAGCATATCAATCATGGACACAATAATGCAAGCACACAAGAGACACAGAGTTTACTTCGGGAAAACCATAAAGGTGAAAAACCCCAATAACTTCCTCAGAGATAGATAGAGCAATGATACAACCCAAGCATAAGAGATAGACATCTCCTAGCAGCATCTTCTCCTCCTCCACAAGTGCTCCACTCTCCCGAGAATGTGAGAGAGAATAGAATGATGAAATAGAGTGCCTCCCGCACTCTATTTATACTTGACTTGACTTGCCTAATAACCATTACTAGGTCGGCCTTAACTTAACCACATAACATAATGCTGACTGGTCCGACACCCAATAGGGTGGTTTAATAACCCTTTGACCCACATGGCCGACCCCCAATATGGTGGTCTAATAACCCTTCCACCGACATGACTTATACAGGGCCGACTCTAACAAGGTGGTCTAATAACCCATTGAGTATTGTTGATGTATATGTAACTTCAGAATGTATTTCATATGTGTATATTGTACTCCTATAGAGATGGTATTATTCCTCTATACGGAAGTGGTTGTATTCCTATAGAGATGTTATTATTCCTCTATAAGAAAGTGTCATCATTAATATTTTAAGTGTCGTAACTTATACTTGATGGGTTATTAGACCACCTTGTTGGGGTCGGCCCTGTATAAGTCATGTGGGTCGAAGGGTTATTAGACCACCCTATTGGGGGTCGGCCATGTGGGTCGAAGGGTTATTAGACCACCCTATTGGGGGTCGGCCATGTGGGTCAAAGGGTTATTAGACCACCAAGAGTGGGGTTGACCCGGATTAAGTTAACCATGGGTTAAGCTAGACATGTAGGCCCCACACACATCTCTCATTCGGAAAGTGGCGCACTTGTGAGGAGGAGGCTCTGCTGCTAGGAGAAGACTATCTCTTGTATTCTGGTTGTATCATTGCTCTGTCTATCTTTGAGGAAGTTATTGGGGTTTTTCACCTTTATGGTTTTCCCCAAGTAAACTCTATGTCTCTTGTGTGCTTGCATTATTGTGTCCATGATTGATATGCTGTAGATTCGCTGTACATGTTGTTCTCTCAGTTAAGATCCTAGATCAGATTGAAGTAAATTCTGAAATTTAACATGGTATCAGAGTGCAGTTTGAGTACTTCAGAGAGAGGCTTGGTGCACTTCAGATCGAGGTTCCTTCCAAAGGGAAGTGATGAGCCCGGAAGATGCAGATGCACATGAGATTTTCTGACATGGTTGATGTGTTCTCCCATGGTCGTGATGTAATTGCTAAGCCATTCTCACATGGTGGTAGATGTGTTCTCCCATGGTGTAGATGTAAGGGATGAAGCCATTTTTCACATGGTGGTAGATGTGTTCTCCCATGGTGAAAAAGTAAGGGCTGGAGCCTTCCCCGAATGGTGGTAGATGTGTTCTCCCATGTCGGTGTTGTAAGTGTTGGATGATGTGCATCTGGGCTGTGCTTCATGGATGATGAGATGATCTGAAGAAGATGGTGCTATGATGATCAGGAGGATCATGGATGATGAGCATCAGGACGATGCTCCAATTACTGCTCTATATGTATATGTACGCATCATGTTGGATGTTGGATATGATCAGCTGGATCATTTATATATATATGTATGTACGCATCATGTTTGATGTTGGATATGATCAGTTGGATCATTTGTATGCATCATGTTGGATGCTTGGACCATGTATCTGTATTTGTATCAAGTGGATACATTGTATGATACTTGGTATGCATCAGGTAGATGCAGTGTATGATCAGGATGATCATAGATGACGAGCTTCAGGATGTTGCTCCAGATGACTTGCAGCAGGATGTTGCAGTGATGATGATCAGGATGATCATGTGTACATCAGGATGATGTATGGTGAGTATCAGGTTGATACTCTGTGGCCGTGGATAGGTTGTGCAAAGGAAATCCTAGATTTGTTCTAGGTCACATCCAGTATGAAAAAGGATTGGCACTATGTATCACATGTAAGACCTGGGAGATCCGATAGGTTGGGCTGTGTGCCCGTAATAAGTCCTCGGATGCTCTTTCGAGGGTTTGTGATAGTGGGCCACATGTAAGACCTGGGAGATCCGATAGGTTGGGCTGTGTGCCCGTAATAAGTCCTGGGATGCTCTTTCGAGGGTTTGTGGTGGGTTGCTACATGTAAGACCTGGGAGATCTAATAGGTTGGGCTGTGTGCCCGTAATAAGTCTTGGGATGCTCTTTCAAGGGTTTGTAGCAGAGGTCACATGTAATCAGTCCTGGAGATATTTCCGGTTGTGCTTAGGCATATAAATGTTCTTGGGATGCTCTTTAGAGTTCTTTCCGGTCGTGCTATGCACATAAACGTTCCTGGGACACTCTTTTAAGGCTTTGTGACAGTCACATGTAATAAGTCCTAGAGATCTAGATAGGATGAAAAAGGCCTCAGATGCTCTTTAGGGTTCTTGCTAGTCAAGATACTCTTTTAAGGTTTTGTGACGCACATAATAAGTCCTGAGGATTCCACAGTATGGCTAGTGATGATGAAGACCTACAGGTGGTGGGCCTACATCCAGTATGAAAAAGGACTGGCTCTGTAGAACTTCCTATGATGAGTAGATTCATATATTGATTGAGATAGTAGCAGCAATGACGATGATGATGGCTCGATGACGATTATCCAGTGACGATGATACCAAGAAGAAGACTTGTTCTAGAACACCTGTGTCGAGAAATACCTTCCTAGTTAAGAGGGAGTGTTGATGTATATGTGACTTCAGAATGTATTTCATATATGTATATTGTACTCCTATAGAGATGGTATTATTCCTCTATATGGAAGTGGCTGTATTCCTATAGAGATGTTATTATTCCTCTATACAAAAGTGTCATCATTAATATTGTAAGTGTCGTAACTTATACTTGATGGGTTATTAGACCACCTTGTTGGGGTCGGCCTTGTATAAGTCATGTGGGTCGAAGTGTTATTAGACCACCCTATTGGGGGTCGGCCATATGGGTCAAAGGGTTATTAGACCACCAAGTGTGGGGTCGGCCCGGATTAAGTTAACCATGGGTTAAGCTAGACATGTAGGCCCCATTAGTTTATTGGGCAAGACAAAACAAGTATAAATAGATATCGGGAGATCTCTATTTGATTATTCATTCACACACTTCTCTCATTCAGAAAGTGGCGCACTTGTGAGGAGGAGGCTCTGCTGCTAGAAGAAGACTATCTCTTGTATTCTGGTTGTATCGTTGCTCTATCTATCTTTGAGGAAGTTATTGGGTTTTTTCACCTTTATGGTTTCCCCCAAGTAAACTTTGTGTCTCTTGTGTGCTTGCATTATTATGTCCATGATAGATATGTTGTAGATTTGTTGTACATGTTGTTCTCTCAGTTAAGCTCCTAGATCAGATTGAGGTAAATTCTGAAAATTTAACAAACATAAGTTACGACACTTACAATATAAATGACGACACTTCCATATAGAGGAATAATAACATTTCTATAGGAATACAAACACTTATGTATAGAGGAATAATACCATCTCTATAGGAGTACAATATACATATATGAAATACATTCCGAAGTTACATATACATCAACAAAAAGTAACAAAATATTTGTAATATAGGGCTCTAAATCTGGAATATACTCTTTGAAAGAGGGATATATCAAACTTCTTGGTAGGGATTATCCTCATATTCCAATTGGCATCAGGTAGAATAAAATTTGGCTAAATGGATTTTTCCCTAGAGACTTATTTTTCCTTTTTTCTCATGGGAAACTTTTGTCTAGGAAACATTTGATCAAGCATTTGAAGGTTGTTAGTTTATATAACAACCAAACTACAGAAAAAAAACAATTGAAAAATTCCAAACAGTGGCAAACCATGAACCCTAAACTGCCATAAGCCCTAACAGCAACAAAAATCACAGCCAAGGCCTTGAAAATTCTAAGGAGAATAATTTTGCATGGGCTTATTGTGACAAGATGCCTGGAAATACTATAGTTGTTCTATAAATTTTGGAAAAACTAAGTGTAGTCATGGCATAGACAGATTCAAATACCACCAGGCTCAAATTCCTAGGCATGGAATTAATCCCTGTCTTGCTGTCCCCCAAGAGGTTAAACATCAAGCAAGTTTGGCACTTAAAGCCAAGAAAGCACAAATAAACAAAGAAATGCCAGTGATTGCAACTTGGCAAACTTGTTCTAACACCTTCTTGTTGTCCCTATCTGTAGAATCTAGCATGCCAAACCCAAGTTTCACTACCACAGTCTTAAATTCAAGTCCAAATCCAAATGCCTATGCTTCCTACAAATCTTAGCCATGAGGTGGAAATATAAACACTTTTTGTGCCCCACACACAACAAACCTAGCTCAAGGAGAAGGGGTTGGAAAAATAATGTACATACACAGGAAAGGAAGTCCATTGCCATTTTTTGGAATTACTTAGACATTCCATTCAACTGTGCTAGGAGCCTTTATTGGTAGAATATGATTGGATTTTTTGCTATTGTGGGTCCAAGGTTCAAATCCCCTGCATGTGAGAGCCTCGAGACTGATTTTCTAGCCAAGAGTGTTGAAGATGTCAACCTTGTGCTTGCAGAGTATCGTAACTATTGTATCAGAGATAGGTTTCACAGTCATGAGTGATGGTTGGACAAATACTAGGAATGGGACCCTAATAATGTTCCTTAAATTTGTTGATGCCTCGGACAGAATCAACACTGCTCAAATGCTTTGTGATCTGATAGATGAGTTTGTTCACGAGATGGGTGAACATATTGTACAGATCATCACCAATAAAGCAACTAATTGTATGGCCTCTAGTACACTATTTATTATTAGGTACCCCACCATATTTTGGTCATCTTGTGCTAAACACTACGTAGATTTGGTGCTGAAGGACATGGGTAAAACTGTTGGGTAAAGGAGTTTGTGGACTAACCAAATACCTTTTTAATCACACTAATCTCCTCACTGTCATGAGAACATACACAGTTTTTTCAAGGGAACATTGTCAAGAGTTTTATTATGTTTTGTGTGGTAATTAGGAATTTTATGTTTTGCAAACAACCATGGCATATAGTTAAACAGGAAAACAAAAGGGAAGGGAAATATTGTATAGTTGCTAAGAAATTTGGTTCTTGTTTTTTATGGGGTGTGTATTGGAAAATTAATAAATCAAATTTATTGAATTCTAGTGAATCAAATTTTATTCTTCCCTTGTAGGAATCCCTAACAGTGTGGAAAGAGGAAATAGAACATATTAACAATACAAGTTCTACATTCATGCAATCTATGGGTTAACTTGTTGTTTGAACTTTGGATGATCCTTTTGTGGAAAATAATTGTTTATTAGTTTTCTTGACAATATTACTTGCTAAGAATAAATCACCTCAACATGCATTTGGGAATAATACTACCCACCCCTTGTTGTTTACTCATGTTATCTTTAAAAAACAGTTAATTCTTCCTTCAAAACAAAAATTGATATTGTCGATGTTGTTTATTTAGCGCGACCTCACCCAAAAAAACAATTTGCATGCTCTAGATCCTTAAGGGAAAGCAAGTTTCATGCATGTATGCTTTCAATGGGAAATAAAGGCAACAAATCATATTCCTTAAATAAGATAACTTCCAAAATTCTGACATGCATGGAAGCGATTTGATGGATAAGCATGGAAATTTTAGGGGTGATCAGCCCAATAAATATTGAACCTAACCAAGCCTACCATCCTTTATCTCATCACAAATAGCTCCTTCAAGGTTGGGAAGTTAGTTTTTCTCCGTTTCCTTACTGTCTTTCCAAATTAATTTTAGGAAAAGATGGTCCTCAAACAATCATTATGCAAATCCAGACCACATACATGGTGCATGGAGGATACAAAGTCCAAAAGACTTGATTCATCTAAAAAACCTCCAGAGTTTGATTTGAGACCATCCCTATTTGAGGAACCTGCAGCCAATAGAACTTTCCTTTCACATGAATACTTTGAATTTCCTATAGAATGAGTAGTCTCAGCCCCGATTTTGAGCAACCTCTTGTAGTTAAATATGCCCTTGAATGAGTTCTATTACTCTAATATGCTAGTCTCATTCTGTAGCTGCTTCATTTTCCATGTATAAATGACAACCTGTATAACATACTAACCTCCATACTAATTTTTTGTATTAAGTTGTTGTAAACACTAAATTAGATGACACCTACTGGAGAAAACCTTCGATAGTGCATTCATTAAGATGAAAAAATAGTTATCTCACTCCATACTATTAGAAAATAATCATATAGCATTTCTTCTTTGATAAATCTCCAAATATACACCTAAACTGCTGGAAACTCACCATATATGTCCTTTACTCAACCTTAAATTGGAAATTTCATGCAAATCTAGAAAAGGTAAATCACTCCTAAGCTAAACCTTCCAACAAATCTCTATTTAAGAATTAGCTTTCTCCAAAATATATTTCATGGAAGTTTTATCCAAGGAAATTAAATTGCATGGAAGGATTGGATATAGCATGATTAGGCTTTAAAATCTTGTTAGGATCGGGAAGACTGTTAAATAGTAAATACGAAGGTAGTCAACTTAACTTTTTTGCTTGACCAAGTTAGCATTAGGAATATTACTTTCAGGCTTTTTTGGATTGGGAGGAATTAACAAACTTAGTAAACATGGATACATAATGGAGTAGGATTTTGGCTATGTCAAAATTAGGAAACTCGAACTAAGGGTTTGGAAAGTCAAACTAAGAAAAAATGACAACTAAACATAGCAATTCAAATTAAGGTTTTGGAAAGCAATTTAGGTTTTAGCATAATGCAATTTTGGAATCTCATATAAATAGAAAACCCTCCGACTAGTTTCCATGTGTCACACAGAGAACAATTCACCTACTCAATGTTAGATTTGACTCATCATCTTTCACCCACTGGAATCTTAGAAACCACTCCACCATTGCATACTTGGAATCTTGACTTCACATCCTATACCTACTAAATATAGACATGCCCAAAAAGTAATCTAGCTCCAAAAAAGTAGAAAAAGTTGGAAAGGATGAAAATGAAGATAATGAGTCATATCTAAAAGTATATACTGCAAGATATAGAAATATATTGCATGTCAATGAAAGAAGTCCCATTAGACTTCCTCTTTTGCAATGAACCCAAATATGTTCTTAGAAACGCTATGCAATCCCTAAAAAACATACTAAAAATCATAGTGTTGTGAAAGTACTTTGTTATACCTCAATATTACACATTACGTATTAGTGTCGCATCCTTGCACTAGCGACCTAAATGACAGTTTCCCTTAAAGATCATTTGAACATCCAGAATGAAAACCATTGACTGAACACCGAAAGCAAACACTTTTTCTGCCATCTGCCAACCCAACTTAGCCCTGTTTGTGAGCACTACCACTCCCTGCACATCTACAGGGGCGCGGTAGTCAGCACTACCGCGCTTTGCTCCTTCTCTGGGGCGCGGTACTACCACGTTATGCTCAGTTATAGGGGTGCGGTAGTCTGAAATTAGCCTTTTTGCCTTGGAATTTGGGATTTTGACCTTCGAGGAGATTTTGTTGGGATTACCACCTTTGGTTTGATCCTAAATCCTTCTTTGTTTAGCTGGCCTGATCCACTAAACCCTCCATAGATCCACACTTCTCTCTTGTTGGTTAACCTTCCCATGTGCTATAATAGAGAATCCTTCCATGGGCCAAGGGGAGGACTTTTGGGGCTTCAAACCTATGATCTTCATACTTCTACAAAGATAGCTAGAGGAAGCACTTGGAGCTGGAGGATTGGCTTGGATATCAAGCAACATTTGTAAGCACTCTTCAAGTTTGTAATAAAAGATAACTTGTCTTGTTTTTCCCATTTCATGTGTATTGTATAAATCTTTGATATGAAATGTATCTATTTTAGATTTGAACTTAATATTTGCTTCAAGGTATTTGGAAGTTTGCATGCTTGTTCTTTTTTTGATTTTGACAGGTTCTACATTGGAGTTTCGGGATCAAGAGCTAGAAGCGGGACAAACGTCGAATTAGAAGGTGAGTTACGTCTTTCATCTCTTCTGAATGTATTTAATATTGTTTTGAAGATTAGTTTAGGAACTCAAGGTAGCATTTGTTTCGTTTTTGTCTTAGCATAGAGTCAGTGCATCCTACTTTATCCTAAGAGAGTTTCTACCTATCCGTAGGGAGAAATTTCTACAACAAAAACTGGCGACTCCACTGGGGAGTTTGAATCCATTTTGTTTGCTTGTGAAGTTTTCTTTCAATTTCACTCATTGATTGTAAGAATTGGTTTCTTTTACCCTCATTCACTTCCCTATTCTTTGCATTAGAATTCTATTACAGATCAGTAAGTCCTCTGGGTTGGGCACCCTTGAAAAGTCAAAATATTTTCTCAAAATTTCGCCTCTTTCCCCCTGTTCTCACACTACCGCGCCCCCATAATTGCCTACAGAGCGGTAGTACCGCACCTTAAGCACTGTCTAGAGCGCGGTAGTCTAGCAGTACCGCCCCTTAAGCTCTGTCTAGAGCGCGGTAGTCTAGTAGTACTGCCCCTTAAGCACTGTCTAGAGCGCGGTAGTCTATCAGTACCGCTCCCAGGTGGCCTGCAGGCCCACGGTAGTTCCTAGAAAGTGTGTTTATTTGGTTTGTTTGGTTATTTTTGGGTCTTTTCGAGATTTGGATCCATGTTGGCCCTTTGAGTAAACACTAGTGTTTTGCTTGCATGTTTAAGCGAAATGGGTTCTATTTTTGACCCATATTAAGGTTTTGAGATCATTTTTGGTTTGGTGTGTTTGGCATGTTTGGATTGCTTGGCATCTTATTTCCTTTGCATCCTATCTAATGATTGTTTGAAAAGATTGATTCCTTGCCTCTGCTTTAGTTCAAAGAGAAGCTTGATTTTGTCGTTCTTTTACCATATTCATGAAATTGAAACACATAGGTATTCTTCTTGCTTTAATTTAATCATTTGACATTCTTGGTATTACATTCATGAGAAGAAGAAATGCTTGTTTCATATTTATGTGCATTTGAGTTAGACGATATTATTAGGTTCTTCTCTTTGTCTTGCATTTGATTGGAAGCATTTGTAGAATCTTTCTTTTCATAGCTTGGATGTGTCTTTTTCAAGTGTGAAAAGATAGGAAACATATTATAATTATTACATTTGGTGTTCATATAAAGAACTTTTTTATTGCTTTGGGTTAGTTTTGGGTACATCTTTTACCTCTTTTTATCATTTTGAAAGAAATAAAATTGCATTTGCATTGGGTTGTACATATTGGGAATAGAAATAATTCTTCCTTACTTTAGCTAGTGTTCATTGAAGAGAAAGGCTCATTTCAATTCATCTTCATTTGCATGGTTTGAGTCGTCACAACACCATCAAGTTGCATTTCCATAACCCGATTGTGTAAGATAGCCTCTAAAATTAATCTCCCTAACTAAACCAATATTAACCTCACTTGAGGAAATCAAAAGAATTTGGTAGTTAGGTAGGACACCGAGGATAGGCATCAAAATAATTCCCCCTTGTCATTTTTCATTTGAGACATAGTCGTTGTCTTTAGGGAACTAAAATCCTCTAGTATTTGTTGACACGGTCATACACCAGTTTGTGGAGGGGCCTCCTGACTGTTTCACACTTTCAGGGTTAAACCGCCGCGAGATTGAGAATCGAACGGACTCTGTGGAATGCCGCACTCCACTTAGCCCTAAGGCAACATCGATCATTGTCTTCCTTGTATTCATAGTAATGCAAGGGTGATAAGGCAGAAGTGCCGAAAACCTTTTCCAACGTGTCATGAACGAGATAGCTTAGTGACTTTTCTTCTAGGGCTCTTTACCCATGATCCCTTTTGATAGAGGCATATCCTTCGATTATCGGTCTCTCATTTTGTATTGTTCGACTTGGATTTCATCACCTTGCGAAGGATAAAATTTGTTGAGGTCTCCTGCTCTTAGTTAGGAGGTTTTGCATGCTATCTTATAGAGGGTCTTTTTCTTTGTAGGGCTGCTTGTTGGCATTTTGGCCATTTTGTTGTACAGCTCGCTTACTGTGGCAGTGGCCTCAGTATAGTTTTTTGAGCTTGCTCGTTTTGCCTGTGAGCCTTGTATTTTCCTAGCTCCCCTTTCGCACACTCGGTTGCCTGAGGGTTTTTGAGTTCTTTTTATCAAGACTTCGTCCACATCACTTAGTTTTGTTTCATGGAGAATCTACCTCCATGCACCCATGCTCCTTCTAGGACTACCAATCTAGAGACCACTTTTCAAGGGGTACCTTTTAGTGTTCCTCCAGTTGGAGATATTGGTCCTCCCTTTATTGCCACGTTAAATCTTCTTGGATTAACCATATGATTACCGGTATGGTTATTCAATCCGGTAATTCCGATTACACCCAATGTTTCGAATGTTAACTCTCCACCACGAGAGAGTCAATCCCAAACTAATCTTTCCCCTTCTTCGTCGGATGAATCTTCTTCCGTTCCTTCTTCCTTTCCCGATCAAAGTAATAGTGTTATTAATCGGGAGGATAAGAAGAAGAAGAAAAGGAAAGTTAAGAAGAAGAAGGATAAGGAAGAGACCAAGCGTAAACCGGTTGCCCCTAATGGCACTCATTCTATGAAAACACCTCGTAAGCCCAAGTTCCCCTGCAAACTCTGCAAAAGTGATCACCTTCTCAAGGATTTCCCTGGTATTTCCTGTGTGTCAGAATTGTGGTCTAAAAACCCCAAACCACTTGTATCATCAACCTCTGATCATCATGTTGATGACACTCCCTCAACCAGTGATCCCTTGGTGAAAGGTCGGAAGGGTAAAGTCCTATATCCCTGTTTGATATGCAAGGGTATGCACCGTACATTCCTTTGTCCAAGCATGGATGAAGCTTCGCGGTGGTTGGAAGATATTACTAGTTCTAAACTGGTGCTTCCAACAGACGATAGTAAGTTGTCCCTCGACCCCCTGCTGGTTGACCAAGTGATCAATTCAGTTTCATCTACAATTGATCCCACTCTCCCTTTCGAGAGTGAAGTGATCGAGTCGCTGTCATCTCCACTCGATCCCACTCTTTCATTGAAGAAATTCCAGACTGGAGCAGTCATCTTGACACAATCTTCGTCTCATTCTTATCTTCCAAGCGAGAGTGAATTGGAAACCGCTGATGTTTTCCTTATCGGTTCAGAATGTCCTCGGCAAGGGGAAACCCTGTCCGTTTCTGCGAGACCCCCTCCAAGTACTGAGGTCATTTCCTTTGATTGGAATGGTCTAACAGAATCTCGTCTTCCTTCGAGCGTTCCTTTTCAAATATTTGTAGGAGTTTTTGATAAAGAAATTTTTTGTACGATAGTTGATGAAGGAGCTTCTGTTAGTATTCTATCCTCAACTTCTTGGAAATCCTAGGTTCTCCTCGGCTTGTGCCCGTCACTGACTAGATACTGGCTTTCAATAGAAGGCCTACTGGACCTTTAGGGTCCCTTCCTCAGTTACCTATCACTTTGGGAGGGAAAACTGTCTGTATTGATGTCATGGTCGTCCAAGGTCCCTTAGATTTTAATCTACTTTTTGGACGTGATTACGTCTATGCAATGAAGGATGTAGTGTCCTCAATATTTCGAGCGATGTATTTTCCCCATCATGGGCATGTTGTGACCATTGATCAACTTTCCTTTGTGACAACCACTCATCGCATGATTCCTAGTCACCAAACTTCCCTAGATGTTCCACATGTTTTAGTGGTTTCTTCCCCCTAAGGGGGCCATTTTGGAGCAAAGTTCTATTATGGTGTCAAGCTCTTTAAAAAATGAAACCAACCATCATTTCAAGCATAATTTACTTTTGGTTTTAAGCTTGTGTAAAAATGAAACCAACCATCATTTCAAGCATAGTTTACTCTTGGTTTTAAGCTTGTGTAAAAATGAAACCAACCATCACTATGAGCATAGTTCCCTTTCTATGTCAAGCTCGTTAAAAAATGAAATAGGTTCCTATGAGCATAGTTTATTCTTTGTTTCAAGCTCGTTAAAAAATGAAACCGACCCTCAAGCACAGTTTACCCTTTGTTTCGAGCTTGTGTAAAAATAAAACCAATCCCAAGCATAGTTTAGTTTCGATTTCAAGCTTGTGTAAAAATGAAACTACCTTCGAGCATAATTTCTTTCTGTTTTAAGCTCATTAAAAAATAAAAAGGACCCTTTCAAGCATTGTTATTATCTATTTCAAGCTTGTGTAAAAATGAAATAGATCTCCTTTCCATTTGTTCGAGTCTCTCGCTAGAGTTAGGATTTGAACCTTCATTTCATCTACCTGGGTCACTTGATCCTGGTTCTCCCTACCCCCCCTGGTGAACACATTCGTATTAGTAGCCAGAATTTTTGGGTAAGGAAGAAGAGTAGTCAGATGAAACGAAGCTTGGGGGGCATGTTTAGCTGTTAGCAATCATGCTGGGGGCATTTACCAACCTCTGGTCATCATGTTGGGAAGGAACCCGTCAATGGGCCTTGACTGTGAGCAGAGTTTACCATTGGCTTCAAGCTCATTAAAAAATGAAACCAGTATTCTGAGCAAAGTTCTACTCTTGTGTCAAGCTCGTTAAAAAATGAAACATATCCTTTCCCTTTGAGTCGAGTCTCCTCGTAGACTTAGTACCTGAACCTTCTTTTCACCCGCCTATACTTTAGGAGAATGAAATGAAGCTTGGGGGCATGTCTTCAACCTCTGGAAGTTACGTTGAAGTCAACTCGATCGCCTCTCCACACCATGTTGGAGCTAAGTCACTTACTTCTAGCAATCATGCTAGGGGCATGTACCAACCTTTGGATTTCATGACGAGAAGAAGTCCACCATTGGGAACATTTTCGAGCATACTTTCCTTTTTAGGCTTCGAGCTCATTAAAACCATGAAAATTATCCCGAGCATAGTTCATTTTCTGTTACGAGCTCGTTAAAAAATGAAGCAGACATCATGAGCATTCTTCCAACCTATCTTCAAGCTCGTTAAAAACAGTAAGATGGTGTTTGAGCTTACTTTTCACTTTTTCGTGCTCTGGTTAAAAACATGAAAAGTGGTTTGAGCTTACTTTTTCCTTTTTCGTGCTCTGGATCCAAACATGAAAATGATTCTGAGTGCTTTTGATACCATTATCGTGCTCGTTAAACAAATTGGAGTAAAAAGGTGTGTCTAACGAGTATAGGTTTATCACTTTATCCGGCCTCGCTAGACTATTTACGGAAAAGGAACGCTGTCGAGTCTACTTTTCCTTTGTCGTACTCGGTCATCAACCATGACAAAGTTGTACATGGAGTCCTCTTTAATCTCTTTTCAGAGTCCTAAAATAGGAAAAGATGGCCAAGCGAAATTGATTCGTTCACGCTTGTAAAAAGGATTTGAATGATCGTCTCCCTAGTGATAGTTTACCCCTTTTTCGGACTAGGGGGCACTACTTACGAAAAAGGAATACTCCAACCAATCATGACTGGAAGAGTCCTCTCCCACGTTGTTTTATCCTTTTTCCGGCGATGAGGCTAACCTTACGAAAAAGGACCGTTGGAGTCTTCTTTAGTTCTTTTCAGACTCTCTAAACATGAAATGACGACCGAGTTTTCGTTCCTTGGACTCGTTAAAATTCAACATCGAAGGGCCCACTTTGGGTCGAACCCCTCCATTCTCAGGTTCGTAAAACATGTGATATCAGACTCATCTATGAGATGAGCTATACCGAGCATCTGTTATCCTCCTCAAGCTCGTAAAAAAACAAAGAGGTACTCATCCATCATGTTGGGGGAAAATGGGAAAATGAGTCAAGTTTACCTTGTTGGCAGCTTGTGAGTCATCATCACCTTTGAACATGGCATGCATCCTCACCTTGTCTGTTTTGGGTAGTCAGTCTTGCTGATAGTGTCATCATTATGATCATGCGTCCTCATTATTGCTATGAGTTCACACTTCCCGTGGTTCTGTCTGTTCAAGTAATCCCTGCTGCCAAGCTCTGTTTCATGTCGTTATATGTTCAAAGGGTTATTACCTTGAGTCAACCTCCACTTCATGTCAAACCTTCCCTTTGTGCCAGTACATATTCTATTGTTTCATCGATCCATACTATCTCTCGTTATGATTTCGTGTCGATGATGTGGGAATCATTATGGCCCACCTTCGACGAGTCTATTCCTGTCGACACCAAATCACTATCCAGGAATTAGGCTTAGGAGTCAACAACTAGTACCTTGGTACTTGCATGCCTCAATGGCAGGTTTCCTCGTATTCAATAGTAGGTTTTCATCAATGACCTCTGATTGAATGATCTCTCGAATGCTCGACATCAACTCGTTTATTCGCATTTCGTTGAGATGTGCTATAGATACCTTGGGGATCATTGTCATTATTGGTGATTTCCCTCACATTTGTTAACGGTTCACATCATTGACCGGTAATCAAATGGTTTCTACCATGTTCGACTTCAACACCTTGTAATCACATGGATAGATTCGTATCGTTTGTGATTGGGTAGAAGACCCTGGACACCCTTTTGTATTTTGATTACGTCCAGGTTGCAATGGAGATTTTTCTGTATTGTCACACAGATCCGCTTATGTATTGGTCGTGGTTGTGCCATTATTGTCTCATGGATCTATGCTTGTTCATAGTAGCCATGATTTGTCTACAGTCTATATCATCTCAGTACTCATGGATCTGCAATGTATTGGTTGGCAGCCATGCTTTGAGTCATTTGTTTCCGAGCATGGGAATGCCCGCCTCGGTGGTATATCTGACATTTTGTTTTTGTTTCAGTTCCTTGTTGCTCCCCTCGATGCTATCTCCGAACCATATTTATAAAGTCTTTCGGCCATCAGTCTCTTCTAAACTCACACTTTAGGGGGCATCTATTATACCTCAATATTACACATTACATATTAGTGTCGCATCCTTGCACTAGCGACCTAAACGATAGTTTCCCTTAAAGATCATCTGAACATCCAGAATGAAAACCATTGACTGAACACTGAAAACAAACACTTTTTCTTCCATCTGCCAACCCAACTTAGCCCTGTTTGTGAGCACTATCGCTCCCTGCACATCTACAGGGGTGTGGTAGTCAGCACTACCACGCTTTACTCCTTCTCTGGGGCATGATACTACCGCGTTATGCTCAGTTATAGGGGTGCGGTAGTCTGAAATTAGCATTTTTGCCTTGGATTTTGGGATTTCGACCTTCGAGGAGATTTTGTTGGGATTACCACCTTTGGTTCGATCCTTACTCCTTCTTTGTTTAGCTGGCCTGATCCACTAAACCCTCCATAGATCCACACTTCTCTCTTGTTGGTTAACCTTCCCATGTGCTATAAGAGCGAAGCCTTCAATGGGCCAAGGGGAGGACTTTTGGGGCATCAAACCTATGATCTTCATACTTCTGCAGAGATATCTAGAGGAAGCACTTGGAGCTGGAGGATTGGCTTGGATATCAAGCAACCTTTGTAAGCACTCTTCAAGTTTGTAATAAACGATAACTTGTCTTGTTTTTCCCATTTCATGTGTATTGTATAAATCTTTGATATGAAATGTATCTATTTTATATTTGAACTTAATATTTGCTTCAAGGTATTTGGAAGTTTGCATGCTTGTTCTTTGTTTGATTTTGACAGGTTCTACATTTGAGTTTTAGGATCAAGAGCTAGAAGCGGGAAAAACGTCGAATTGGAAGGTGAGTTACGTCTTTCATCTCTTCTGAATGCATTTAATCTTGTTGTGAAGATTAGTTCAGGAACTCAAGGTATCATTTGTTTCCTTTTTGTCTTAGCATAGAGTCAGTGCATCCTGCTTTATCCTAAGAGAGTTTCCACCTATCCGTAAGGAGAAATTTCTACAACATACTTACATGTCACTCAAAATGGGGTCATCAACATCGTGAGCTCATGAGGACCAAGAAGATGTAAAAATATCTTTACGTGTGGGCCTTGGAACTCTGACTCCTACGAAAACATAGACTGCTAAAAATAGTTTATCAATTTCTCTGAATCTAGTGAAACTTACTCTATAGCTAGATTTGATCACTGTAGCAATTTTTTATCATTGTGAAGCCCTGGATGCACCTATGATCGAACTAGCATGATGCAATATATGTGTATCTTAACCCTCCATCTGTACAAGAAAATCTAGGTCCTAACAATGGCATTTCAAGTGGCTCAACTGATAGATGAATAGTTGCACGACTTATGCATTAGTTGAGTTTTTGGCATGCACAACTAACCCATGTACCCTATAATTCTTTGAGGTCATTAAAATGCATTACTTTTGTTGAAAAAACACACGAATGTTGTGGCAAAGAGCTTAAAATTCATTCGGGTATTAAAAACAAAATTGCTTTTTGATTTGGCATTCTAGAGTCTCGTCTTGTGCCCAGGATATGTTTGGATACCCCGCTCAAGCAGACACATGGAGGATACAGACACATGGAGGTTTTGAGTTAACTTGCTCTCTAACTCTCCCAATTATCCTCTCAAGCAGACACATGGAGTATACATACAAATAAACATATAAATAAGAATTTAAAACTCATTATTAACTCTTCTAAACTGACAACCTGACTATTCTATAAAGGGCACTCCAGTTAGAGATAACCATACTAAAAAATCACCAACAGGCATCAAGCATTGAATGAATCTGAGATTTTTTCCCTCTAGGTAGGAAGCACTATACAAGAGGAGTAAGGTGCACTAGAAAATAGGAATCTAACTATAAATGAGGCGCATTCACTCTTATTAATAATAACACACAACAATGACCAATAATTAGTCCAATTGCACTCTAAAAATAAAAGTAATAGAACCCCAAAAAGTAGGAAATCCCTAAAAAATAGGAAATGATGCCAAACAAAGGAAACGATGTGGAGAACATATTCAAGGAAATAAACTAACAGTTATCAGACTCTGATTCGGTTTGAACTTAGTGAGGGAAAATATTAAGACTTGACTCGTACTCTGTGAGAGAAAAACTTACAATGGTTTCCAGTTTACATGCATTTGTATATTGCTGACACAACTTCTATGTTTTGCAAGGGATGTATTATTGACTTTGTAACCTTTACTACCTTTTTTTGCTATAACTTTGTAATTGATAACCACTTAAGAAATCATTCTCCTTGGGCATCCCCCAAAAGAAACGGGACTTATCCCTATCTAGAATGCTCTTGAACTTTGGAGAATGCACTTTGTTTTGTGCTCACACGCACAAAAATAACATCTTAGATGTGTTTTATGGAACTTGACATTTATATAGAGTCAATGTTCATCATTTACTATACAAGTTAACAACATGTTCTTTACTTGACAGAGGTCAAAAGGTATTTAACCCTAGAAAATTTAATCTGATTGTAACCTTTCAATCTTTTCTTGCTGAAGATAAATCAATGCCTACCATTTTTCTTTTTTTGTATTTTCGCTTATGTGACCTAGTGTCAACATCAAATTTAGTAGTGTCATCTAGCTCGGTCAAGTCATTGTTATCTATTTGACTCATTGAAGTCGAATATTCATTAATCCGAACTGAAATTGTAGAAGAAGCAATGTTCTTCATCCAATATATTTACAATCATATGAGGGTTTTTAGCACATGCAAAAAGAAAAGAGATTATACATCTTGTCGGCACTAGATTTGCGACTAGCATCATTGCCTTATAGTGTATTGTTTTACAACAACTAGATTTAAAGAGAATGTATGTGGCCATATTGTTTTACAACAACTAGCTTTAAAGAAAATGTCTGTGGCTATATTGTTTTACAACAACTAGCTTTAAAGAGAATGTCTATGGCCCCATAAGGCATTCAAATTGCTGCTAGATCCTAATTTCATAAATTTATTTTTAATCTTGAATTCTAGTTTTTCAATTTTACTATCAATAGTAGTACCATGCCATGTAATTACTAATTGTTAAAATTCAATATGCTAAGACAGAAAATAGCAGCATTACATTCCATTTCACAATAATAGCATATACAGGATCACTTAAGAAACAACAAGCACAACATAAACACAAGAGACACAGATTTATCCTGGGAAACCCTCATGGGGTAGAAAACCCAGCAAAGCTTCCTCAATATAGATGACCAGCAAATACAAAAGATGTAACCCTGAGCATAAGCTCCCCCTTCTCCATAGCAGACCTCTCTCTCATAAGTGCGCCACTCTCAAGTGAGTGAGTGTGTGTGTAATGAGGAACACACCTCCTCTATTTATACACATCTCCGACTTGTACTTTATATTAACTAGGTCGGACCCAACTTTACCATTGGGTTAAACACCCCACTATAACTGATTGGGCCGACCCCACTAGGGTGGTCTAACAACCCTTTGACCCACATAACACATACAGGGCCGACCCCCACTAGGGAAGTCTAATAACCCAAGTTACCACATTCCGACGGAGGAATAAACATCTCCGGATATACAATAAGATCTTTAAGGAGGAATGAAACATCTCCAGAATAATAAAGTACAAATATAATATTTTTTGAAGTTACAATATCTCAACACTCCCCCTTAACGAGAAGGATATTATAACAACATTTGCACGAGCAAGGAGTCATCAACATCATACATGATACATCTATAAATCATTGGAAGCTTTCTCAACATTATCAGTAACTCAAGCAGTTACTAGAACATCTTCAATACTGGAACATCACATCTTCAGTACTGAGTTTTTATCTTCTGCAGCACTCAAACAGCTACAGCAACATCAACATCTAGATCCTCACGATCATCAACATCGTCATCACACGATCATCAGCATCATCATCACACGATCATCAGCATCATCATCACACGATCAGCAGCATAATCATCTAAACCATCACGATCAGCAACATCATCATCTAGACCATTACGATCAGCAGCATCGTCATCTAGACCATCACGATCAGCAGCATCGTCATCTAGACCATCACGATCAGTAACATCTGGATCATCTCAATCTAAAGCATCTGGATCATCTCGATCTACAACATCTGGATCATCACGAGTATACACACAAGTATCCTCATCAATACAAGTATACATATCATCAATACAAGTATCCTCATCAATACAAGTATACACACAAGTATCCTCATCAATACAAGTATTCAAATCAATACAATTATCCACACCAATACAAGTATATATCATCAATACAAGTATCCACACCGATACAAGTATACATTATCAATACAAGTATCCACACCGATACAAGTATACATCATCAATACAAGTATCCACACTGATACAAGTATACACAATAGCAGCATACCCTGCAACACACATGATCCAATTACGCGATGGTCAATCCCTCTCACTTTAGGACATAGGTCCAAGGATGATACAATCCTGATCCACTTACGGGATGATCAATCCCTCTCAATTTAAGACATCTCTCATGTCTATGGACGATGCAATCCAGATCAACTTACAGGATGATCAATCCTTATCCTTTTAAGACACCTCACCATGTCTAGGGATGATGCAATCCCGAATAAACTTACAGGATGATTATTCCTTATCACTTTAAGACACCTCACTATGTCTAGGGACGATGCAATCCCGAATCAACTTATAGGATGATTAGTCCTTATCACTTTAAGACACCTCACCATGTCTAGGGACGATGCAATCCCGAATAAACTTGTAGGATGATTAGTCCTTATCACTTTAAGACACCTCACCATGTCTAGGGACGATGCAATCCCGAATCAACTTACAAGATGATTAGTCCTTATCACTTTAAGACACCTCACCATGTCTAGGGACGATGCAATCCCGAATCAACTTACAGGATGATTAGTCCTTATCACTTTAAGACACCTCACCATGTCTAGGGATGATGCAATCCCGAATCAACTTACAGGATGATTAGTCCTTATCACTTTAGGACATAATTCCAAGGATGATGCAATCTTATCACGTACATTTTGAACCAAACGCTCAGGGACGATGCAGTCCTATCACGTCCACTAGGGACCACTTTCTCGGAGACATATGTCTACGGATCTCTTTTAGGACATGTGTCCATGGATGATACAATCCCCTCATCCACTAGGGACCACATTCTCGGAGACATCTATCTATGGATCACTTTAGAACTGAAGTCCAGGGATGATACAATCCTCTCGTCCAGTAGGGACCACATTCTCGGAGACATCTGTCTACGGATCACTTTAGAATTGAAGTCCAGGGATGATACAATCCTCTCGTCCACTAGGGACCACATTCTCAGAGACATCTTTCTACGGATCAATTTAGAACATGTGTTCAAGGATGATGCAATCCCTCTTCTTTCTCGAAGAAATATGTCTACGGATCCTTTTAGAACATGTGTTCAAGGATGATGCAATCCCCTCGTCAACTTACACCCTGTCTAAGGACCATCCACCAACCTCTCTGTCGGCATCACCAATATAGGTATCCACATCATCGACCTCACTGTCGATGCAGGCAATCTCATCATAAGTGACCACATCACTCCCCCTCTCGAGGAGGGTCCTACCAAGCTTGTCTCGGAAAATACTCAAACTTTTCTTGAGGTAGAGGTTTGGTTATTACATCGGTAACTTGTTACAAATTCAAACTTTATAGTTCCTTTCTGCGCCATATCATGGAACACTGGATTCTCTGCCATCTTGATACAACTCTGTTTGTCACATAGGATCACAGTTGGGTCTATATCTAAGTCAAACAATCCAGAAGCCATACTGCTTCACAACTAGCAGAGCAACCAGCCATATATTCTGCTTGTGCTGAGAGCCACACTAGACTGCTTCCAGCTAAACCACAAGATCATGGCTGATCCCAAACAATAACATCCTCTCGATGTGTTCTTCCTGTCTGATACACTTACTTCCCAATCAACATCTGTGCAGCCATCTGAAGTCATGATCTCCAAGATAGCATAGATAAAAGTCCATCATATCCTTTAGATGCCTCATCACATGCTTTTGCAACTATCAGGTGAACATATCTAGTTTCCACTAGATACTGACTCAAGGTGTTCTCAGCAAGGTATATATCTGGCCTGGTATTTGTCAGATACATCAACGACCCAATAATATGTCTGTACAGAGTTATATACACTAACTCTGATGATTCATTCACTAACAACTTCAAGTTGGAATCCATGAGAGTGGTCATTCCAACATATCAAGTCCTTTTAATATTTCTCGACATACTTTCCCTGGTTGAGAGAGATTCCTTCTGAGCCTTTCCATACTTCTAGACCTAGAAAGTAATGCATCAATCTGAGATCTTTCATTTTCATTTCTGTATCCATCTATCTGTGCCGTCTCTCGTTAGATGGGTCTTCTGATATGAGCCTCAACATCATTCGAACTCTGTGGTGAGTTCCTTCTTGCATCTGTGTATAGAAACCATATTCAACCTTGTAGCAAAGGTTGAGATCCACATCACCCATGGTGATCATTAATCTCATCAATTTACTATCGATCCTGGGTACCCATACATAACCTGATTCACACTTCTTCTTTAATTACACCATTAAGAGAATGGTCTTATCTATCCACTTGGAGCAAACATCTTGTTATGATTCTCTTCCTCTTTCTAAGAGAATCTTCTAGCCATGAGCCTTCTATATTTTGTTTGATTTGTAAATCTTTTTGTTGAACATCCATCACTTGTTCGGTGTTTATCATTCTTCATGATCTTTCCTACAAATCAAAATTAAGTACATGATTAGTAATATTTCATAATCATGAAATCATGATAACCTATTATGCATACAGATATCATTTACATAGTTATGCAACTATCTTGACCAATACTTTGGCACAACACTTTTCCATATCCTGTATGCATACAGTGGCTATCTAGATGCCTTCCATCTCTACCAGAACATACTATCGAGAGTGTGCACAGCTCTCAGCATGTTAGCAAAGAGGTTTCATTCTAGACAAGCAACAATGGAATGTTTGTCCAACTTACCAATCATATGCATATTAGTAGTATACTGTTTCAATGTTCTATGAATGTTTACACTCAGCATGATATATTATAGGAATACAAATATGCATACAACCTATTACAGAAAATATCATTTACTATTTCAAATAACAACTTAAATACTTATCTTTTATGTTTGTGTGGTTTCCTCCCGCTTGATCTTCTATATGTCTTTTTGAACTTCTATTCATTCTGTACCACTGTGCATGCTCAAGTGTCATCCTCATGATCTCATACACAAATATACATTCATTAGTATATTTCAATGTTATCAAAACATTATAGTTCTAAATAATCTTGAATATGTATAGTCATGATTATAGATAATATTCAAGGTTTCAGGGAAGTCTTCTTTTACTCATACATATTCTTGTTTGATTTGGTTAGTTAAATCATCAACCAAGATAAGAGACATAATATGCATAAACCCTTGATTACTAACTTTATGAATAAGCATAACCAATCATACTAGGTATACTTATATAAGGGATCCTAACACAAGGTAAGATTTTAACATGACATAGGAAAACATACCTGGATTAGTATACCTGCTTAGTTATGCCTAACATACCTAATCAATATCTTCTTTGTTCTCTTCAATGATTTAGATATCCTATACTGGAACCTGCATATCTCATAGGTTAAGCATAATAGAACAAATTCATACATACCTTGTAAGTAGAACTTCTATGTGATCAAGGATTGTGGATGAGTCTTTGTCTTCATGTTATCATGGTCATGGAACTTGATTTGTCTTTCGTGATGTACCTGTATCTTGTTAGCAGACGACATCAACCTCATACAATACCACAGTGCATTAGTACAATCATATAGCCCTAAACAATGAATGTCTTCTATCATTCACATGCATTCATACTGTTACTAGGGTGATAAGACAATTCTAACATTAATCGAGATTGTACTGACCTGAATAATATGAGGACAAAACATATTATGAACTTAATCAAGAATCAGATTTCAAGACATACCTGTATCTCCTTAAGTCATACCTATCGAGACTTCTTGTAGTCTTCTTATGTAAGGCCTTAGCCTCAACTCCCTCTGAAACTTGATCTGGAGCTTGATTAGGGTTTGTAGAGAAAACCTAAAAATTCAATCTTTGACTTTCACACTTCTGAATGGATGGAAGGATGTGTCTTGCTGAGCTGATCAAACTAGCATACTTCAATTTTGAAATCTCCAAAATTTGACCCCTCAAAATTGCCTTCGAAACTTCTGGATCTTCTGGACAGGATCCCGAACTAGGGTTTGATGAATCCCACCCTTCTGCCCAATCAAAAGGTTTGATCCAAGGCTCTAAACTCTTATTTTTCTGAGGAGCTTCCAGCCGTGGTTACAGACTTCAAAAAATTCCAACTTTTGTTGAAGCCCTAATCTTCCATCTTTCCGATCAAAATCCCGAACTGGGGTTTGATCAAGCCCGGTCTTCTACCCAAACAAAAAATTCGATCTTGGACTCTAAATTTCAATTTTCCTGAGTAGCATTCAGCCGTGGAATTCGATTCCAAAAATTATAACTTTCTCCGAAACTCTAAATTCCGGAAGCCATGAATGAAGGTGCTCCAAAAATAATTTTGTTTTGACAGAAATATGTACCTGATTGTTTCTGCTGTAACTATGAACTTTTCACTCCACAGGGTCTGAAAACTTTTTCTGTGGTATCCTGACCTGTCATCTTTCCATCCCTACAGGTCTGACCTCAATTGGATTTTCTGAGAGAGAGTTATACCAAGTGTCGCAACATGACCTGTTTATGGGATAAAACAGGAGAGTGAACGTGTACGGCATGCCACGTGTCACAGGTTTAGCTTCGGTCTCTGAAAACATTTCCTGAGGTAGTACAGTCTATGCAATACCTGTCACTTTTTACGAAATTGAATTTGGACCTTCCTAGCCCAAGTTATGACCTTTTTTCCTAGGTCACCTTATTTTGACTGAGATCTGGAAGAGGCAGAAACCCTAACGTGTAATGATCATAACTCACAAAGTACAACGAATCTAAGGGTTCCATTTGGACACAAGGTACCTGGGATGTTATCTACGACCTATAAAGGTTTCCGATCCTGAACCTTCTCCAAAATGTATTTATAGCGAAAGTTCCACGATGACTGGTTTTTGCTATGTAAAACCCAAACCTTCAAATTGTCGCAAGTGAAGCAAGTGTCGTAAGTGCCATACCTTGCCTTCCTTCAGGTTAGCTCTGATACAATGTTAAAATTCAATATGCTAAGACAGAAAATAGCATCATTACATTCCATTTCACAATAATAGCATATACAGGATCACTAAAGAAACAACAAGCACATCATAAACACAAGAGACACAGATTTATCCTGGGAAACCCTCATGGGGTAGAAAACCCAGCAAAGCTTCCTCAATATAGATGACCAGCAAATACAAAAGATGTAACCCTGAGCATAAGCTCCTCCTTCTCCATAGCAGACCTCTCTCTCATAAGTGCGCCACTCTCAAGTGAGTGAGTGTGTGTGTAATGAGGAACACACCTCCTCTATTTATACACATCTCCGACTTGTACTTTATATTAACTAGGTCGGCCCCAACTTTACCACTGGGTTAAACACCCCACTATAACTGACTGGGCTGACCCCACTAGGGTGGTCTAACAACCCTTTGACCCACATAACACATACAGGGCCGACCCCCACTAGGGAAGTCTAATAACCCAAGTTACCACATTCCGACGGAGGAATAAACATCTCCGGATATACAATAAGATCTTTACGGAGAAATGAAACATCTCCAGAATAATAAAGTACAAATATAATATTCTTTGAAGTTACAATATCTCAACACTAATGACATGTACTATTCCAAGCACATAGTGGGAGAATAAAGGAAAAGGCACCCCTGAGTTACAAAGACTTGTTGTTTGAATCTTCAGCCAATGATGCTCCACATTTAGTTGTGAGAGAAATTGGAGTCTATTTCAACATATACTACAAAATATTCAACTGGATAGACAAGAAACACCAAATGATTTGGTGTTTGTCAAGTATAATCTCAAACTTTGAATGAAGTTACGTAGATTTTCAAACTCATCAGCAATCGTTTTACTTAATGCTATTTAAGTACTTCAAAAAGAACCATTTTTATGATCATTGAGATGGATAACACATATCCAACATCTAATTGGTTCATTGAGTGTGGTGATGGCCAAGAGGACACTAGTCAACTGTCAAAGAAGCATTAAGGAGTTGATATATGTGGAGTACATAGTGACAACATGTATAGGACCTGATATGTAATTCATAAAAATAAAATCATTTTGCTTCATGCCATGGTCCATCATTTTGAATGATCCATGGCATTCTTTTATGTATTAGGTCATAACTGTGGAAGATGAGAATCCCACAGGGGATAGAGAAATTACTAATGAGTAACTGCGATGAGAAGTTGTAAATGGAAGGTCACAAGTTCAAATCCCCTTGGGTACTTACAAAAAAAAAACTGTGGAAGATGAGAAGACATGAAGACAAAGGGTAGGAAATTGGACAAACATTTGCATTAGACATTGTTGCAACTGAAACATGATTTTGTTGTGTAAATTGAAATATTGTGTTAGATAGAAAGAAGGGTAGGAAGTGTGAGTGATAGAAAGAGTGGGATATCTTAGAAGATTATCTCATTATGTGAGCAATTGTGATTGGTGGAATACCAATAGAGAATTCTAATCCATGTACTTATTCATTGCATGCAATTTTTTTTTAAATCTTTGGAGATATCCATTTGTCATTTGGTCTACATTGCAAGGTTCCTTATGATTGCCTCTTTCGCAGTTGTTCCAATGATAAGGAACAACCAAGGTTTACTACAAGTATACCAAATTGTTGTTAATTAGAAGTCATTTTCATTGGACATAGGCAATTTGGATTCTGGGTTCTTCGAGGCTTGGGGTCAAAAAGGCAAAAGGACAAGAAAAATATATAAAGGGAACAAATGGGAAAACTATTAATGATACGATTTGGCCTTCTGCTAGTTGTGGTCAGTTAAGAAATCTAAATAAAGGGAAAAAATAAGCATATAAATTGAGGATGAAACTTTTCCCACACAACAGTGAGTGAAGGATGTGTATAAGACTTATAATTTTCCTTGGATGGGAAAAAAAATAGAAAATAACAAGACCATAAAATATAAATGACAAACACAACCAAAAAGTATTAACGTTACAGAATGCATGCAAGGAAACACAAATGCAACTAGCAAAAAGTGTGGGCAAACATAAAAAAAACTAAGCAGCAAAAGACCCTAATTATGCATCATGGTATTTATTTTTCCTTACACATGGGACATAGTTATAGACTAAATACAATAGGAACCACAATAAACAGGATGGAATGTCCTTAAAACTAACATTGTTTTAAATAGCAAAATCTAGTGGAAGAATAACATATAGTGGCAATGAAAAATGACAACATAAACTAAAACATCAACACTATTTCATATAGTTAAATCTAGAGTCAAGAAACCTTTTTTCAGTTTCCTCATATTTCCAACTATAGAAACTAAGACATCATCCTTATTTCATATTGTTAAACCTAGATCCAAGAAACCTGTTTTCAGTTTCCTTACCTTACTTCAAGTTTAGTTGAAATTTTCAGCCGGCCCCATTCTTTATTTAAATCAGTTAGGACAGAATACAACTTAATCATGTAACTGATATGATGAAGAAGCAAGGACATAATGTTACCTTTCGAAAAAATAATTCTGGTTGCCTCTATTTTTCTACCTTGTCCAATGAAAATGACTTCTAATTAACAACAATTTGGTACTTTCCACTCACACCATTAATAATCATCCTAAAGACCATACATTGATGTTTCACTTACTTTTAAATATGAAAATGAGTAAAACTGGCTTAACCTAAGGTTAAAGTATTGGAGTAAATACAAATAATTTTACCCAACATACAAAGCAGAAAACACACTGGCTGAAAACTATAACAACTCATTAAACTACCATTTAAGAAATGGGCACAATTATATTTTAATAAATAGGAATGTATGAGAGTTAGTTATCCAAAAATTCTCCTGCCATGTCCATGTCCATGTCCATATCCATGTCTGAAACATCATAAAATGTTGAAGACACTCCAGAGGCAACTTTTGGACCTATGGGAAATCTTCCTATTGCAACTCTTGGACTTGTGGGTACTCCTCTTGAGGGAAGGCTTGGACCTCTAGGATGCTGGTTGGAATCAAAAGGTAATAATGGAACTGGAAATAGGCTCATTCCCTCTCCTTTCCTGCTCGTACTTTGTTATATCTAGCACTTCATCTTGAACTAGTGAAAATAGTCATGTCGAATTGCAGCGTCACTTCCAGGTTCTCCGCCAAAAAGAAATGAAAACTTTGAATTTCCTTCCTCCTTTTCTTGATCCATATTCTCAAATATAGGCCCATTCTTCGCAACAAATTGTAATAAAATTTCAATGTTCCAGACCACTTCATCGTCTATTGGCTTCTGCGGAGGTGGAGGCAAAGCAATTTCCAGCAAATGCCCTTGAGAACCTTGTGGAGAGGCCGGAAGGGATAAAGAAGAATTTACCAAAGGATCACATTCAGTTGAAGATGAATTTAAAGAAGGAGTTATTGGATGTGGAGCTCTCGGGGACATAGCTCCTGGAGCCATCCTAGGTGATGGCTTCCCTAAGGGTGCCACTTGTGGACCTGCAGCAGGTGGAAATCCTGGTGGAAGAGGAGGCCTTGGGGGAATTGTTCCAAGAGTAGGTTGAGAAGACATCATGTGAACAGGTGGAGCAGATGGCATCGGTTTCCCAGGAGGTAATGCATTGCCACCATAAGGCTGTGGCATGACAAGAGGCGGTCCAAATCCGGGACGTTGTTTCTCGCATGGGAATCGAGGAGGTGGCATCATAGGGCCTCAGCTGTGCATTGCAGAAGTTGCAAAAGGAAAACCCATGTTCAAAGGTCCAGGGTGGAAACCCACGGGTGAGGGTGGGGGTGCTACTGGGGACGGGATCGCTGCTGGAAGCTTGTGCCTGAACTGAGGAAGATCCCCTTTTGCCCTTTGCATTTTAAAACTGTTTCTTCAACCCGATATGAAATTACTAAATAAATTAAGACCTCCAATCCACCATTCAATATCTAGACACCGAACAATCATGGCCCATGACACTGTCCTCCTCGACATATTATTTCCCCCTCCAATGCAAGCTAAAAACGTACCATTTATGACTTGAGAAAACTCATCCTCCAGATTCTTCAAGACATCCTAACCCCAACACAAACTCCTTGCAAAAAAATTTAAAAATCCTAATGTCAAAACCACCAGACATGCAATTATACTCTGCACAAACAGTATGGAATCTCATGAGAATTAATAGATTCCCGAATATCCCATGACAAAGAACATCATATCCCTTTATGAAAATAAATTTGAGTGGAACTTACCTGCAAAAAATGGTCATGAGATCGATGCCCTATAACCTGCAAATTTACCAATTTGGTGTGACCCAAGAGAAAAAATAATTGGAAACCATGATCATGAAATAGCAACAACAATTCAATTCGGCTGTTTTAAGAATCGGATCCTTCAAGCCCTGCAAGTTTCATCAGCAATGCTCTTTCTTTGCTTATGTATCAGTACCAGGGTTGGAATTTCACTTCAATCTTACCTGTCATAATATATATTTTTTTTACGTTTTGGGGTTTAGTATTCCCCTTCACAAAACGTTTTCTCTAAATATGTACCTGTCAACAATAATTTTTAGTGTTAAAATTACCTTATTAGAGTGAATTTTTTAGACTGTCAACAATAATATTTAATGTTGAAGTTACCTTATTACAATGAAATTTTCAAGATTGTCATGGTAATATAAATCAGATTATAAGGTACGAAAGGCCTCAATTCTCTTCAATTTCCTTAATATCCTTAACAAAAATAAATATTAATGGTATTTCAACTAATTCTAAAAAATATGATAAAAATGGTTAGAAAAAAACGGATAAAAATTGTCAAGCCTCACACTAGTCCCCTCATGAGGATCCCAAAATGGCATTGACCCAAAGAAAGAGCTCACAAACTTGGTTGAAAACTGAACAAGTTTCACATCTAAGCTCCACTAACTTACTAAGGGCTTCCATAACCAAATATTTATTTATTCCTTAAGATGCAACCCAAGTGTACAGCTCCATCGTTTAAGTTTAAACTGTTCCAAGTAATGACTATATACTCTTAGAGGAGCCCACAAACTTGGTTGAAAAATGGACGAGTTTCACATGTAAGCTCCACTAACTTACTAAGGGCTTCCATAACCAATTATTTATTTATTCCTCAAGATGGAACCCAAGTGTACAACTCCATCGTTCAAGTTTAAATTGTTCCAAGTAATGACTATATACTCCCAGAGGAATAGTCAAACATGTCCTAGTACACAATGGCAACTCGGCTCCATAGTAAACACGATCATGTTATATCCGTTAATAAGTGGGGTCAAGGTGTGGTCCATGTAGCAAGCACTTCTTCCCAACTATAGTTAGTCCCCACTTCATGAGATTCAAATGGATCGTTGAGTGTGAAAGATAACCACCCAAAACAAATTGGCATCTACTTGAAAATCCTTACATAAAAAAATATGAAAATCATTTCAAAGCCTCCATATTGTTAGTCATTCATTAACCATTAACGCACCTATGCCAACCATATACCACATCATCATGCAAACTGTTTGAAATGTTTTATAAAGAAACTGATTATGAACAATAAGATGGATAACGATCAATTGGGAAATGCTTTTATCATCCTCTGATAAAGCTTCTAAAATAAATATGAATAGTAAAATTTATATCGGATATGAAGGACACACTTCTTAAAAAAATATGAATGTTAAAATTTATATAAGACATGAAGGAAACAATCATTTTAAAATGGGTATTAGAAAAATGTTCACATAAACTAAATTTTGGAAAAGAAAAACCAACAAAGCTAACGATTAATGAAATATAAAAAAAAATACTTGACAGTAACATAAAATGCTGCAAAAATGTCAATCGAATGACAGAATAGTAATTCAATATGTAAATAGAAAAACTGACATAAATGAAGCTAGTGACTAAAAGAACGTTGTTTCTGTGTTGAATTTTGTTCGACCTCCATAACAGAACATAGACTCTTGACATCCTGCTTTGAGAAAGAATTGAGAAAACATTGGTGTAAGAAAACAATACTTTTGATATAAATAGAAAATATATATATCCCCAACCTGGCATAACCATTTTTTACAATCTAGCATTTGCTACCAAACTAATAAAAAAAAAAAAGGGTAAATTTATTTGTACAAGTTTGCACAACTTACCTTTAAGAACGGTTGATGATAACCTATAATTTTATTTGTTGTGGAAAAAACTATTCAGATTGATATTGACACTTGATGAACAAAACACTCCAATCATATATGTTATAAGCCCGAACTTGTCCATTCTCATCCCAAAACATATTGTCATGTCCCCAATTTTGGATCATCCAGTACCATGGGTGAAAGGGGACAAGATCAACCCCTAAGTGAATTAAATTAATTCTATTTTCTTAGAATTAATTTTATTCTAAGTCTCTCAAATTGGCAAATTTATTTATTAAAGGTAATTTTGATAAATAGAATTAATGGATAAAGAGCAAGTGGGCAAAGAGGGAACCCATGTGGAATATGTTGCCAAAATGGAGTAGGGTGTATTTTTAGAGGCAATTATACAACATGAGTGAATTAATCATTAATTAATTGATTAAATGTTGAAGTGTGAATTAATTCTGAGTTGTAATATTTTTTATTAATAAATATTGCTAATAAATATTGGCAAGTGGTGATGATAAGGTTGGAGGAATTACTTGGAGTAGAAGTCAAGTAAACACTAGAGTCCAAAAATGTTGCCAAAATGGAGAAAATAGGCTTATTTAAGAAAAAGCAGCATAAATCCAGGAAAAGCAAGAAAGTTTTGAAAGTAGGAAAGTTTACAAAGGAAGGACAATCAGAAAAAGTGGAAACAAAGAAAAGTCAAGCCAAGCAAAGCAAGGAAAGTATGTCCACTCATGGGTGACCTATTCACACAGGTCACCAATCCAAGTAACTTGCTCAACAAGTCAACATGAATTCTATAAAAGAATGATTCCAACTCCATTTCACATCTTTTGTTAGTTTGAAAATTTTTATGAATGCATTTGTGCATCCAAGGCTTGGGAGGTGTGCCCCTAGTCAAGCACGGGAGATGTGCCCCAGCTTTCTATGAGAGGATGATGGCATCCAAACATTATCAATGAGTGTATTTGAAGCTACTGAAGCTGACCAGGTCGAATTTCAAGTTCAGAATCATCTTCACCAAATTCAAAGATCGAATCCTTCTTCTCTCTTCTATTCTACAACTAGTTTCCTATGTGCAAGAGGAGAGACACTTATATCATATTATGAGAGGACTATTGGAATATTTATGATGTAATAACAGATTATGTAATTTTTATATATCATTCAATTCAATACAAATTATAGAACTCTGATTTCTTCTCCAATTTATGCACCCCTTCTAGATTTAGCTAGAATTTGACTAGCTTTCAATGAATGAATCATAAGTCAATGAGTAAAAGTCCAAATGAAGTCAGTCCTATTCCCGGAGTTATCTAATATATCACATGAAATTATACAACCTCTATTTCAGAAATTTGATTTCTTTTGAGTACTGTTTGGGAGTCCAAAAGTCGAGCTAGTTGAGCTGTCCAAAATTGTCATTTTACTACTTATACTATAATAATTTCTCGGGTCTATTTGAAACTTTCTAAAATGATATATTAATGTTTAATGACTGTTATTAAATGATATTTAACCTCTTTAATCTCAGAAACAACCATCTCCAGTCTCCAGTTAAATACCTCACCCATACTAGTCTACATATGTTGAGAACCCCAAGAGCATTGGTGTAGAGTTCAGCCGAGATGTTCTTGAAACATAAATGGTCTCAGTACATTGTGAAAAGGTATAAAATCATATCAGAACCTTTCATCCATCCATAGCCTTTGTACTTTCTCATCTCCAGCAATTCTAACTTCCTTAGCCATTGATTTGATCAAATTTGAGAAGCCTAGAGTTTTTGTATAACTTGTATAAGCCGGTACATTACATTGGTACTTCCATGGACACAAATATCAGTTTATTAATCCTTCCCAACTACCTGATCTAGTTTGTATATGCGGATGTACCCAGGAATCCTTGTTGTAGACTTCGGCGATGTCGATGTTCGAAGCATAAATGGTCTTCGTGCTTTGTACAAAGGATCCTAAAATTTTTCCTTCCATCTAACTTGTTGTTGTTGGGGCCAAGGTCGCAGCTATAGTAAAAGCTGCGAATTTTGGGAAAAAGCACGAGTATGGAAGGAAAGTGCTAATTTTGGGACAAGCACTAAGTTTTGGGTAAGAAGGAGACGGTGCGCAGTACGGTGCCAGATGGATGATCTCAGCGCAGATCACGGACCGAAAATTGCGGAGCTCGCACGCACGTCATCGAAGAATGAAGGTGGCTCAGCTACCATAATAAATAAGGCGATGGAGTAGAGGGCTCAGCTACCCTCATTTAAAGGCTCAAGTACAGAAGTTATGGTTGCTCGGATCAAGGAGGAGCAACGGACCAGAGCATTGAAGGCGAAGGACGATCGCCCATACCCACAATCTGCGCCGGAATTCATGGAGCCTGCAGGAAGCGGCAACGTGACTGCAAGCGGCGCCTACAGTACACCTAGCCATGTGCGTGGTTAGGGTTTTTGGGAATCACTGTTGGGAAAGGCCCACAGTTTTGTAAAGGTGTGACCGTCATGGCCACCTATATATATGAATAATTGTAATGGATAGATGTTGGGTTAGAGAGTTAGAGAGAGCTAGATGTTAGACTGTTAGATAGCCAGTCTAAAGGATAGATCATGTGTTGATTATCCTTCTGTATTTTCTACCCAGTGTGTAGAACTAGAGAGGAAATCGGATAGCCGAGGAGCTAATCCCTGAGTTGCCAGACAGTCTGTGTGACGTCTGCACCTTTGTAATCTCCATAGAGAGGAGACTAGATTGAGAGAAGGGCTCCCAGCTGTGTGCGTGGAGTTTCCTGGAAAGATCTAAGGCTGCAGCTGTGTGCGCAGCATATTGTATAACTCTATCATTTTCTGGTTAATATAACACTCCCGTGGACGTGGTTTTCCTCGAGGAGATGAGCTTCACTTATATCTTCTTGTTATAATGTTTGCGTGAATGATAACTATTTAGAGTTCATTATTTGGGTATGCAAGACTCCTGTCTTATCTTTGTGACTGTTTGAGCGAGTCGGAAAGATCCCTTGATAGCTATAAGTGTTTTAAGTACTAAAGAAGTAGCAACGCGCGGTCGCTGCTGGGAGAGCAGACTGCATTACTGCGCTGGATGTGAAGGGCGAGGAAGTATTTAGCGCGTCGACGCAAGGGATAGTTGCCTGCTGCGTTAGAGAGGAGAAACTGCGCAGTAGGCCTGCCAAGGAAGGAATCCACGCAGCTGCGCCGAACGGCCTGCGGGAAGGTCCGACCGCCGATTTCGCAGGAACCATTAAAGGAAGAGCTATCTCCGCGTCACCCAGGTTAAGGAAACCTGATTCCTTAACCCCCCCATAGCCACTTCGGGTGAGACCTCGAGCTGCCGCGCAGCTCGTTGCCGAGAGGGCCAGTGCGCCAAGGGGTTTTGTTGCTGCGCTTCATTAAAACCCGGGTCTGCCCAGTAAAGAAGCCAACAAATGGTTCTGTTGCCTTGCGACTTGTTGTTGTGAGACTTGTTATTTTGGCGACGCGCGAGACAGAGCAAGCCAACAAATGGTTCCGTTTCCTTGCGACTTGTTGTTGTGAGACTTGTTATTTTGGCGACGCGCGAGACAGAGCAAGCCAACAAATGATTCCTTTGCCTTGCGACTTGTTGCTGTAAGACTGACGCGACATCTGAGATTGTTGCTGAAGACGACATAAGGTTCTGTTACACTGAGACTTGCTCAGTTAACAAATGTGCTACTGGAATCCTACAGCTAAAGAAATTGGAGATTGGTTTGATTTAAAGGCTAAAGAGTTTGCTGAACAAGAAAATAGAAGCCTTACGTTTCAAACAGAAGACTGGTTACAGAAGTATATTTATGCTGACCTTTACGAAATTTTCTTTGTTACGTTTGCATTGGAGTTACACGCTTGGATAGCCAAGTTAGCAGATTCTACACCTACGCTGCATGTTGATCGACCCGTCACGTGGACGCCCGAGCTAGTCAGTATTGTGAAGCGGATCGACAATTCTGTTTCCCGCGCAGTAGACTTTTGGTTGAATAGTCTACTGGAAGGTTTCATTACCGAATTTGCAGTTGATACAAGAAATAGTTTCAGTGAAGCTGAGAGGAGTTTCTTCCAAGTACACAGAGGTAAGTTCTTAAATTCTCTGAACTTATGGATTAAAATGCTTCTGTATGAAAAAGGAAAGCTATGTATCGCTTCTGATGAATAGCATAGACAAGTAATGTCCGTAGATTCTGATAGTGATCCTGAAGTTATTGGTTGCACTCGTAGTGGAAAACGATATAAAGTAGGCCTTGACCAATATTCTTTTGAGTCTAGCCCAGACGATAGCCAAGTCCCTAGAGCAAGCCATATAGAAAGACAAGGGAGTGCTCATATCCCTTATTACCCCTTTACACCACAAAAACCAGACGGAGCTCAGTATAATCCTACAGTAACACCTTCTAGTAGCCCACACGGCACTTCTAGCACCTCTGTACCACCTTTGTTTAACCATCCCGGAGGCATTGCTGCAGTACCTCCACCTCAAACCCGCGCAAGAAGGATGGGTGATGACATGAAGCTACCAACTTTTAGAGGAACAGGGATAGAAGACCCTGAGCAGCACTGGTTCTTATGTGAAGCCATTTGGACAATTAAGCAAATTAATGACGATGCTGTTAAACTGGTTCAGTTAGCAACCACACTAAGAGAAAGAGCCTTGACTTGGTTCATGAAATACTCAGCAGCACAGAATAGGACGCTTGCTGAGGTAAGAAATGCTATGATTCGGGAATTTAAGAAACCTAAATCAGAATCACAGTGTATAACAGAGCTCAAAGACATCAAACAGTTACCTACAAAATCAGTATGGGACTTTGACCAGAAGTTCAAAGCCTTGATAGATCAAGTAAGCTTCGAGTTTGCACCACAGCAACATAAAGAATGGTTCATTGCTGCGCTGCTCCCACACATTAGACTTCCTCTTATGCAACAGAATCTCAATACTCAGGAACAAGCTCTAGAAATGGCTATGAAACTAGAAGCTTCGCCTATTGCGGGAACAAGCAATGATGTTGCGCATTTACAGAACCAATTAGCAAACTTAACCTTGCAAGTGCATGATATTAAGAAAGGCAAGGAGATTAAGGAAGAAATTTGGTGTACAAAATGTAAAGCCCAAGGTCATTCAAAGGACCATTGTCCCGTTTTCATAGACTATATTGCAACTGGAGCACCTAATCCTTTACCACGGGCACAAGGGCCTTGGTGTGAAATCTGTAAAACTAGAGGTCATAGACCACAAGAATGTCACTTACTCCAGAAATATGTGCAAACCCCAAAGAATCTATATTGTAATTTCTGTAAATCAGTAGGTCATGATGAGAACAATTGTAGAGCATATGATCTTATGATAGAAAGAAAGCATGATGTTTATAGGGTACAAGCAGAGACACAAGGACCCACAGCAGGTCCACCTTATGACCAAACTCGGGACGCCCGAGCAGCAAATTACAGAGGACGCGGACGCACAACAAATTTTGGTCGCGGAAGAGGACAGATCACTTGTTATAATTGCGGAACACAAGGTCATTTTGCTAGGGATTGCCAAAATCCTACAACCCTCTGCAGGTATTGTAAATCTTCTGACCATATCATTGAAGAATGCCCTCAGTTACAGGCTAAGATGCAAGCAAAGACACCACAGGTCAATCAGAATATCCAGTTGATTGGAGCAGAAAAAAGAGAACCAGACCCTACAGTTAATATAGTGACACGCAGTGGAGCAACCACTGGTGCGCAAGAGATGGGAATGGGAAAGCAAGCGACGCAATGGGTGCGCCGCGCTAACATTAAACCAGCCCCACTTAACCTGCAGAAGGAAAAAGAAGCATTCAAGCAAGCTCAAGAGTATTTCTCAGATCCGAGAACTTCAAGTTCTGCCGCAATTCCGCAGAACATTAGTAGATCGCAAGTGCTAAGACAAGACAACCTGGTACAAGAACAAGCCACTACAGCTGGAAGGCCTGATGACGATGAGGAGCATGCACTAGGCAGTGTTCATGCGTTCCTGCAACAATGTTTAAAACTGTTGCGCAATGAAAAGGCAACTCTAGAACTCCAACACCTGTTGGATCAGTGCCAACACTCTGCTTCGACGAACACACCGCAATGTGCTGTTCACCAGATCAGGAGTCACATTAGAACTGGAAAAGAGATGAGGCTCACAGCGCAGATTGGAGCATTTGAAATGGATGAAGTCATGTTAGATTTGGGCTCCGAAGCCAATGTTCTCACTATGCAGACATGGGAACAGATGGGAAGCCCTCAGCTTACAAGATCCCCTATCCAGCTAAGACTCGCAAATCAGCAACGAGTCTCTCCATTGGGCAGATTACCCAATGTACCTATTGACATTGAAGGAGTAAGAAGCTCTACAGATTTTGAAGTAATCAAAATTATGGATGATAGTAGACCATACCCAGCGCTGTTAGGAATAGACTGGGCATTTGATAATTTGGCTGTCATTAACCTGAAGAAAAGACAGATGACCTTTGAGGATGACCAGATCAGGGTCATCGCACCTCTTGATCCTATTCAAGGACCAAGATATATAGAACCCATTCGCGCAGAAGAGGAAGCGCGCCACATGGAAAGTTTGTACCAGATGACCACTAACCACAGTGACTATGTCAACCCCACAGCAGACGGCCATATCAGCTGGCGATGTGATAGCTCGTGCACATCAGATTCAGATGCAGGATTGGAAAACTGGCAGAATCGTCTACATGAGGTTTCTGCAAGACGTTGCGCCATGATAACTAAATCCATTCGATGGATTGGCACAGAATTAACTGACACTCCAACTTTTGATGGTCTAACCAAAGTAACTAAATTCATAGAGGAATATGAACAAAAGCTTCCAGAACCGCAGCGCATACAGGCACTGGATGTAGCATTGCGCGCTACACCCGCAAGATGGTGGTGCGCACAAGGAGAATATTCATACATGGAAAGACTGTCGCAGATTGATACTGCGCAGATTTCAGGACACCACAGCCGAAGCGCTACGCAAATATGAAGGACAGAGTGACCCCAGGTCACACATTGAAGCATGTATTCAGCAATGGTCAGATATTCCGGAAGATGAATGGGTTCACCAATTCATTCACACATTGGATACAATTCCAAGGAATTGGTATACTGAAACAGAATTGCGGAAAGGCACTCTTACTTGGGCTCTTATGATAGAAAGCTTTCAACTTACCTTCAGCTTTGAGTCAGAACATCCAAGCATTGATCAGGCTTTGAAGTGTATTAGAAAGAAGGTATTTGAACACTATCCAGTAACAGAGTATTCCCAACCAGATTGGGCTGTCCAGATAGAACATGCCCTGGAATGTTATAACTTCACCGCTGAAGATGAGGAGGACGATCCTCGCAACATCAATATCCCAGAATCAGAAGGGACGCGCAATATTGAAGGTCCTGAGCTTAATATCCCTGCCATCATAGAACACGTCAAGCTCAAGAAAGTTAACATTGGCACAGAAGCTGACCCAAAGTTTGCTTCTATAGGAGATTATTGGGATGATGAAACTGTTGCGCATGTTTCAGATTTATTACGTGACTACCAGGATATCTTTCCTACCAAGTTCACAGAAATGAAAGGCATCCTAGGAGACTTAGGAGTGATGCGCATACCTCTGAAACCAGATGCCAAGCCAGTAAAGCAGCGCCCATACAGGTTGAACCCGTGCTACAAAGAAAAATTCAAAGAAGAAATTGATAAGATGCTTGCAGCAGGAATTATTGAGCCAGTAGAGGAAAGCGATTGGATTAGTCCTATGGTGGTCCAAGAAAAGAAAACGAAAGGTGAAATAAGAATTTGCGTCGACTTGCGCAAACTCAATGATGCATCAGCACACGATCCATTTCCCACTCCTTTCACAGATGAAGTACTTGATAATGTTGGAGGACAAGAGGCTTACTCCTTCACTGATGGTTTCTCGGGATATCATCAGATCAGAATCCATCCGGACGACCGCCACAAGACTACTTTTGCAACTGAATGGGGCTCATTCCAGTATACGGTAATGCCCTTTGGTCTTAAAAATGCACCTGCTATCTTCTCTAGAGTTGTTGTTGCTGTTTTTAAAGAATTTATCCACAAGTTTTTAGAAGTCTATTTTGATGACTGGACTGTATTTGGTTTACTAAAGAACCATATTGCGAATTTGCGCATGATGCTAGAAAAATGTAGACAGCATCAGATTTCCCTTAACTTGAAAAAATGTATATTTTGTGCGCCCTTTGGTATTTTGTTGGGACATATTGTATGCAGACAAGGACTTCTGATGGATCCTGCGAAGGTTGCCATCATTGCTAATTTACCTGCGCCCAACTCAGTTAAGCAATTGCGCACTACATTGGGACATACAGGATACTACAGAAAATTCATCAAAGGATATGCAAGGATCACAGCACCTATGGAAAGATTGCTGAAGAAGGATTCGAAGTTCCACTGGACAGAAGAATGCCAACAGAGCTTGGACACACTTAAAGAAAAGATGATCACAGCGCCTATTCTAGTTTTCCCGGACTGGAGAAAACCTTTTCATGTTCATGTTGATGCTTCTTCCATAGCATTAGGAATCGTGCTTACACAATCTGGAGAAGGAAGTATTGACCACCCAATTGCTTACTCCAGCAGAAAGCTATCTACAGCTGAGAAGAATTACACCACTACAGAAAGGGAAGGATTAGCTATGGTGTATGCCCTACAGAAATTCAGACACTACCTGTTAGGAGCTCACTTTAAAATGTATACTGACCATTTTGCCTTAAAATATTTGGTCAATAAACCAGTTTTAGGAGGAAGAATTTGCAGATGGTTACTGCTCTTTCAAGAGTATGATTTTGAGGTTATTGTAAAGCCAGGCAGACTGAATGCAGGGCCTGACCATCTATCCAGAATAGAGTCAGGAGAGGAACCTACGAGTCTGGAGGACAATCTGCCTGACGCACAGTTGTTTTCTATCCAAGCAGCAGACGAATATTATTCTGATATTCTTGAGTTTCTCACTACCGGACAAGCGCCGGCTGAGCTTACAATCCAGCAGAAAAAGCAACTTGTTGTTAGAGCCGCAGACTTCACTTTGATAGCAGGCCAGCTTTATAAGTTGGGCCCTGACGAAATTTTGAGCAGATGTATCTTACCACATGAAAAGAGCTCTATCATCGCAGAAGCGCATTCAGGTACCGCAGGAGGCCATTTCGCAGGAAAGCCGACTGCGCAAAAGATATTAGCCGCAGGTCTTTGGTGGCCGACATTGCACAAGGACACTAAGGAATTCTGTAAATGTTGCGATGTGTGCCAGCGCACAGGAAAACCCTCACGGAGAGATGAAATACCGCTAAGACCCCAGATCACACTGCGTGCTTTTGATAAATGGGCCATTGACTTTGTAGGACCTATTAACCCACCAGGAAAAAGAACTGGTGCAAGATATATCATTACAGCTACTGAATACCTCACCAGATGGGCTGAGGCGAAGCCAGTTAAGAACTGCGACGCTGCTACTGCCGCGCAGTTCATTTTCGAGAACATTATCACTAGGTTTGGATGCCCAGTGATCCTCATGAGTGATCAAGGTACACATTTCCTCAATGAGACTATAGAGGCCCTTACTGAAGAATTTCAAATTAATCACCATAAGAGTACACCCTACCATCCTCAAGCTAATGGTACGGTGGAAGCATTCAATAAGATTCTTGAGAATGCCCTGACGAAAATCTGTAATCAACAAAGAGATGATTGGGACCTTAGAGTCACAGCTGTATTATGGGCTTACAGAACCACTTGCAAGAAACTAACAGGTCACACACCTTTCAGCTTGGTGTATGGACAAGAAGCAGTTATGCCCATGGAATACATTGTTCCCAGTCTCCGAATTGCGCAAATTACAGAAATGGCAGATCCTGATACTATGAATGAAAGACTTTCGCAACTGCTTGCCTTAGAAGAAGACAGACTTTTGGCCGGATTTCATCAACAGGTACAGAAGGCAAGACAGAAAGCTTGGCACGACAGGCACATTAAGCATAAGCACTTTGAAGAAGGAGACTTGGTACTCCTTTATGATAGTAAATTCATCAAGTTTCCAGGCAAGTTTCGCGTGCATTGGTTAGGCCCTTTTCAGGTAATAAAAATAACAGACGGAGGCGCAGTTCAGCTTGCGAAGCTGGATGGAGAATTACTACCTACAATGATAAACGGGAGTCGGCTTAAGCTTTATTGCGACGGCCACTCCGCCCTGTCGACATAATATATTGCTCAAGAGTGCAGATGTCTGGTGTAGTTGAAAGAGACATCGCATCCAGTCTACACGGAAGCTGCGACACACCCTCAGTTTCCAGCTTCCTGCGCAGTTCCTTGAAATATCCGCGCATCCTGAATAAAAATTGCTAAAAGAGCGCTTATCGGTGCGCTCTGGCGAAGTTTTGTTTTTGGACCGTCGAACTATCGCTCTTGAGGAGTTCCCTTTGATAATTTACCGCTTGAAAAAGTCTTGTTGTGGACCCATAGAGGCACAGTTTCCTAAGTTGAAATGACCCGCCGAAAATTTTGAATTCAAGCAGTTATGTAGCCGCGTTTGAATAAATGAAGGATAAGGCCGCTATTTAAGTCTAGCCGTTCTGACGGATTCGGCTTAATCTCCGAAGGATTTGCATTTAATTCAGGCGCCGAAAGCATTAGCTTCTCCCGGAAGGCTGTCAGAACCCGTCAATCACACTAAATGCACCGCTACGGCAAGGAGGATAGCGTGTTGTCAACTCATCTGTAGCCGCCTATAGCTACGTTACCCCACTTGGTCGCATTTACTATCCCCGCTGGCTATAAATACCTCACACTTGTATCATTTTCGGGTTACTGTCTCGAGTTGCATAGTTGTGTTTCAAGATCTAAATTATTGTTTTCAGAGCCGAGTGTGCAGAGTATTTCCCCTTGTTTTCAGCATCCATACCCTACGCAGGTCCGCCATTTGCTATCCAGAGTTTTGTTATTTACATTGGTCCACGACGGAGAATTTATCGACTGAAGAAGTTGTTCGTCAATTTCTACGCCGAGGCTTAGATTTCGGCATGGCCACTCCGGTGACGCCTTCGACCTACGTACACCCTGGTGCTACTGATCCCAGAACATCTCCAGGCACAAGAGCATCTCAGCAGCAGCCGGACGAACCTGTTCCAGAGCCGCTCGCGTCTATGGTGAACTATATTCCGCCGCGTCCAGATGATGCGCCGGATGTACAGATTCCGAAGAATGCAAAGTATCCAATTCCGCTACCGCCACTACCGGCTAGTGTGCGGGTAGAAGGCCAACTATTGGGAAACATTCCATTGGTTAAGTTCTCTGATTTTAACCTTGGAGACTATAAGACATATCCTCAGTTCCAGTTGGACCGATATCTGGATATCGTCCATAATCCCACCAGAAAAGTTGACGAGTTTATCCCGAAGGGATTTGCAGCAAATCTTGAGCGCCCTGGACTCTTGAATTTGTTGAAGCTACCGCACTTTGGGCGTAGCAATGAAGTGAACGCAGTCGTTAAAACACTCCTATCCTGCGTTCATGGAGGTTACCTTTGGCTCGGGAGGCCAATTGATCTAAATGTTGATTTGATACACCGTATCACCGGTCTATCTAAGGTTGGTAAGGATCCCAATATCCATTTTGTGGGAAAGGAAAAGGACCGAAAATTGGCTGCAAAGCTGGTCCAGAAATATAACTTGACAAGAGGAGGTCGGGATTATGACCTCACGACAGTAGAAGATGAGGCACTTCGCTTCACAGGAAGTCTGCTTGCAGGCAGACTTCTCACAAAGTGCCGACCAAAAGAAGTTACTGGAGCTGTCGTGGAGCTCGCTATCGCAGCTGCGGAGGGAGAACAGTACAACTGGTCTCTCTTCCTGCTGAATTCTTTTTTTGGCTGATTGCCTGAATGTGCAGGACAATGCAGCCCAATCATTCCATTTTTCGTGGCTTTTAATTTTATGCGCTCTCGTCGGGTGGAAGGAGCCCCCGAATACTCATTTCCTTCCGCGCCGCACAGGAGAGGTTGCCGGCATGCGCTACATCAACCTCTGGGATTCCCCTAATCCTGCGAAGCGCAAGATGAATCGCGCTGTCTTTTGTGAGTACTACTATCTCCTCTGAGATACCATACAAGATATGCCAAGGCTGAGCGAGGAGACAGCCACATTGTATGAAGGGAAGTTGGCTTTTACTGCCGACATCCATCAACTTTACCTTCGGCCTTGCGACATTCCAGGTGACTGGGCGCTAGGTCTTTACAGGATGACCACAGAAGATGTCGAAGAAACCATTAAGTCGTGGTCGGACGAATGGAGAGCAGCAGCCGACATCGCATCTGCGATGCCACCCGCCGCTGCGAACGACAAGGATAAGGGCAAGGAAGCCCCTGAGCAAAGAAGCGATGAAGGCTCAACAGAACCAGCCACCAAGAAGCAGAAAGTGTCGCATCCCACTGAGGCCATTCCCTCGGAGATCGACAAATACTTGAAAGAGCAATTTCGTGAGATGAGGAACACGCATGCTCACATCCGAAGTGCTCTAGACTTACAGTTTGTAGAATTGAAAGGTCTCGTAGGAAGGATTGCGCAGACCCATGCGCCAGCATCTACTTCGCAGGAGCCACAAGAAATTCCAAGTGATGAGCGAGTTGAAGAACTCACAGAAAGGCACACTGTCGTGCATATTCCGCCTACCAGCATGACACTTCCAGATCCTCTAGCTGAACTACAGGTAAGCACAGTTGGACCTGTAGAAATTAATTTGTCTATAATTCCTATAGAGACTTTACAGCTTGTACAGGAGAAAGTTTCTCTTGAGTTGAGAGCTAGAGAGCTCTCTACTTTCCAGGCAAACCAACGACTGCAATCGCAGGAGATAGAGCTGAAAGAAAGTAATAAGAATATCTCTGCGAAGCTTGCACTCTATGAGGCGCAAGACACCGGCATCAGAAACGCAATAGAAGAGATTGCCCAGGAACTGCCGGCTTGCGAGATTCAACCAGACCTCCCTCTGGTTGCAAAAGTTCAAATTATTGGCGAAAGGGAGAAAACCCTGGAGCAAGAAATAGCTGCTATGGCAGAAGGCCATAGAACCCAGATTGCTGAGCTAGAAGCTCGCGTTGCTGCGCATCTTACGGATGATGCGCAGGTACAATTTGAAGCATTGAGCAGAGCTTCCACACGGATGAAAGATCGAGTACAGGAAGCCAAGAACCTGATGGACCAGGCTATGGAAGTTTGGTCAGAGCTTGTGAACCTCCCTTTTAAAGTGGGACTGTCAGAACAGGTGCACGCTGCAGAACAGTCTCTCACTGTTCTCAATGAAGAAGCTAAGGCCCTAACAGGCCTACCAAAAATGAAGAAAATGGGCGAAGTGCGCAGAATGCAGCAGCAACTGCACAAGCTCAGAACTGAAGATGAGAAGCTCACCAACAGCATTCAGCCATTCATGGATGAGTATGCTGAAATCGTTGGCCAGGTTGAGACAAAAATCAAAGAGATTGCCGAGTCTTAGGAGATCATTGATACACTCACTAAAGGCGAAGCGACCGCAGAAACAGTGCAAACAGCTGATCAGTGTATTGAGGAATTGGACTCCGCTATTGCAAAGTGGCAGAAAACATTCGCGGAGATTCAAGCAAAAGCAGATGCGCAAATCAAACGACCACGCGCTAGTGCGAGTGGCTCGAGGGCGAGCCACAAGTGAGTGTTGGGGGCCTGTTGGGGCCAAGGTCGCAGCTATAGTAAAAGCTACGAATTTTGGGAAAAAGCACGAGTATGGAAGGAAAGTGCTAATTTTGGGACAAGCACTAAGTTTTGGGTAAGAAGGAGACGGTGCACAGTACGGTGCCAGATGGATGATCTCAGCGCAGATCACGGACCGAAAATTGCGGAGCTCGCACGCACGTCATCGAAGAATGAAGGTGGCTCAGCTACCATAATAAATAAGGCGATGGAGTAGAGGGCTCAGCTACCCTCATTTAAAGGCTCAAGTACAGAAGTTATGGTTGCTCGGATCAAGGAGGAGCAACGGACCAGAGCATTGAAGGCGAAGGACGATCGCCCATACCCACAATCTGCGCCGGAATTCATGGAGCCTGCAGGAAGCGGCGACGTGACTGCAAGCGGTGCCTACAGTACACCTAGACATGTGCGTGGTTAGGGTTTTTGGGAATCACTGTTGGGAAAGGCCCACAGTTTTGTAAAGGTGTGACCGTCATGGCCACCTATATATATGAATAATTGTAATGGATAGATGTTGGGTTAGAGAGTTAGAGAGAGCTAGATGTTAGACTGTTAGATAGCCAGTCTAAAGGATAGATCATGTGTTGATTATCCTTCTGTATTTTCTACCCAGTGTGTAGAACTAGAGAGGAAATCGGATAGCCGAGGAGCTAATCCCTGAGTTGCCAGACAGTCTGTGTGACGTCTGCGCCTTTGTAATCTCCATAGAGAGGAGACTAGATTGAGAGAAGGGCTCCCAGCTGTGTGCGTGGAGTTTCCTGGAAAGATCTAAGGCTGCAGCTGTGTGCGCAGCATATTGTATAACTCTATCATTTTCTAGTTAATATAACACTCCCGTGGACGTGGTTTTCCTCGAGGAGATGAGCTTCACTTATATCTTCTTGTTATAATGTTTGCGTGAATGATAACTATTTAGAGTTCATTATTTGGGTATGCAAGACTCCTGTCTTATCTTTGTGACTGTTTGAGCGAGTCGGAAAGATCCCTTGATAGCTATAAGTGTTTTAAGTACTAAAGAAGTAGCAACGCGCGGTCGCTGCTGGGAGAGCAGACTGCGTTACTGCGCTGGATGTGAAGGGCGAGGAAGTATTTAGCGCGTCGACGCAAGGGATAGTTGCCTGCTGCGTTAGAGAGGAGAAACTGCGCAGTAGGCCTGCCAAGGAAGGAATCCACGCAGCTGCGCCGAACGGCCTGCGGGAAGTTCCGACCGCCGATTTTGCAGTAACCATTAAAGGAAGAGCTATCTCCGCGTCACCCAGGTTAAGGAAACCTTATTCCTTAACCCCCCCATAGCCACTTCGGGTGAGACCTCGAGCTGCCGCGCAGCTCGTTGCCGAGAGGGCCAGTGCGCCAAGGGGTTTTGTTGCTGCGCTTCATTAAAACCCGGGTCTGCCCAGTAAAGCAGCCAACAGTTGTTGCACACTCTCCCATGTAAATTCCAGAACCTAAAGTCACCCCTACCATACTTGATCAGTGCCCCTGTACACCTCACTTACATCATGCTCACCGTAAAGAAATTGTCTAAAAATTACTAGTGAAAATCTTGATAAATTCGACAGTTGGAGTTAGTGTTTTGGCCAATTCTTGGCTGGGATATTACAGTGGTATCAGAGCACTTTCCTTGGCTTAGCCTCTGGAAATCAACTCTCAGTGGAAAGGTAGCTCAGCACAATCTTCAAGTTGCAGTTGTGGAATTAGTTCTATTCATGGAAGATTTAGAGTTTGAGTTGCATGAAGAAGAAAATTATTTTTATGAAGAGTATGATGATTATGATGAGCAATATGAAGAATATTGAAGATAGTATGAGGAAGAGAATTTCCAAGAAATACCTTCCATAAGCATCTCCCATGAGATCATGATTGGAAGAAGAGACTATGGTTGTTTTGATAGCCATATTCAGGAAAAAGTTGCATGTCCCACAGTCAAAGGTAAACCTTCTATGGAGAGATAACAAAAGATATGAGAGCTTTATTGGATGCATGTGACTTCAAAAGAACTTTTGGATCCTCTTCAAGAAGAGCCTCCAAGAATCTTCATCCTAAGACAACCAGGGAGAAGCAAGACCCAACAACCAATCATGAGATTGTTGACAGAATGGAAGAAGAATCTATTGCAAGATTCTATGCTGGGGATCTCAAGATCACCTCAGAAGAGATTGGTAAGATTAATGATGGTGAGACATATTTTGGATTGGATCCAAAAGAAGAACCTAAATCAGATTCAAAGTTACCACTTGAGCTTCATAGTGAGGCAAAAGTTGACCACACATCACTTAGATGTGAACTAGTAGAATTGGTGGTAGAACAAGGCACCATAACCTCACCCATTGAAGAGATAAGCATGATGCCAAGGTATGGACCACATTTAGATTTTTGTACTAGTTTGTATAATGATGATGTTGCAGCCACATCAGAAGATTATTATTGCATAAGGGATTCCCTGGATGCTGAGTCTCACATTCTTAGTGATAAGGGTGAATGCAGTGGATTGAATCACTAGAAAGGTGTTTACAGGATTCCCACATGGTTGGAAGAGAACATATCGAGGAATGTTTTAAGTGTGAGGAAGCATCTAATGATGTGTATTCTCATATATATGTGGGATATATGGAAGTACCCATTGGTGATGGTGTTGTGGATGCAAGATCCATGGAGAAAGAAGAAGGTCTTGCAACAACAGAAATTGAAAATGAGAGATTGGTGGAAGACCAAACCACCAACAAACCATCACAAGGAGGAGAAAACATAACACATGGGAATTTTTTCAATTCTGATTTTTATATGCCTATGTGTCAGCATGATGGGGCAGCCACTTCAGAGGAGAATATGAGCTTGGTTGAAACCCCAGGGGTTGAGACTCCTGAATTGGGGAAGGCTGAAAATTGGAGAGAAAGGATTACTGGTGCACCAAAGATGAATGAGCACCCCAGTTGCAGCCAAAGATATGATATTCATGATCTGAAATATGAATATCTTGCAGCCCCAAAATATGGATCAGCTTTCATAACTTCAACAGAATTAGCTGAAGTTGATCCTAGGAAGCTAGAAGAAGAGAAGGTTCATATGCCAGAACCTCCTTTCCTTGAAGGGACACTAAAGATGAATGAATGCAAAATTCAAGAAGCCCTTCAAACCCTCAATGACACCCATGCCTTAATGAATAACCTATGTTGGAATTTGGGGTAGAATTCTTCCATGAGAGACATGGAAGAGTCTCAGAAATCCATGGCAAGCATAAAAGGTAAATTCTTGAACCTGCTTTCTGATAGAGATAGTTTGTTGGAGCTTGTAGAATTGTTTCATGGTACATCTTTGAGGGATGATGAAGAGATCAGCAAGCTCAATGATGAATTAATGACCACCCAAGATTCTTTGAGAAGCACTGAATGTGCCCTTGTTGATGCCTCAGGGGTGCAGGGTAAGTGCAAAGTGTTGGAATGGGTTCCAAGGCACACAACAGGGGATGAAAACCCAGCCAAAGGCTTCGAAAGACCCTGCGCAAGGGAAATTCTATCATCGAGTTGTTTGGTGTGGTAATCACCCACGGATATTTGGCCTCCGCTTGCACTCTATGAGTAAAAGATTTGATATTGAAAGATCAGTTTTCCTATCAAGGAAAACTAAGTGTGAAAGCTTGTTACTAAACCTAACTTAATCTACCTAAGGGAAGAATCTATTCTAAGTCAGATCTAGCCTAAAAGGAAGAGTTGATGTTGTGCAGATCATATTTGAAGTGTGATGAACAAGTAGTTAAGTACCTTAAACAGAAATGTCATTGGGTTCTTCACTGTTAATTAAAGTTTTATCAGTTAATAAAAATTAAGTAACAATTCTTCAAAGTGTTTAAGCCTATTCAAATATCTGATCTATAATGATTGTGTTAATTGAAAAATTAATGTTTGATTATACATATTTACTTGCATCGAATCATTTGCAGAAATATAAAAGTGAAAACGTTCAATTAAAGAAATTTAACAGAACAATTTTGAGCATAATCCAAACATACAGAGAAATCAATATGAGAGATCTTATGCATTAATGAATGTCCTGCAAAAGATTAAACACATAACCGATGACAAATTTGAAACATAAACTCAACAATTCTCAAAGAAATTTAAAGAATAATAGAAGGTGGATTAAAAGATAACTTTCCTGAATAGAGAAGTCTTGTATAAAAATTACAATGACTCTGATAAACAGAGTATCTTCAGTCCAGTCTCCTGCTGAATTGCAATTCCAAAATTCCCCCACCACTTACTAAAGGAAACATTCCTCCTTATATACTAAATTTACATAAGAGTTCCAAAAGGAGAAATTCTACAAAATAGGGATTACAAAATCGGATCTAACCATCGATCCAAGAAATCTTGCTATTTTTAAGCTTAAAAGATTTTCCGCCACTGTGCACAAAAGAAATATTTGTTCTTTAATCAGATAAGGTCTCATGGCACCATAAAAATTCAATCACAGATTGTTCACTATCATTGACAAGTGGTGTGGCTTGCAGAGCATCCACTGTAGGAAATTCGGGGTCGGGGAACCCACTGTCAAAAACAGAGAAATCCATTAGAGGATTTACTTCATGAATGGTAGACAGCACGTTAGGTTCTTCATTGATTATAAAGTCCTGTATAACATCAGTATCGAGATTAGTTGATTCCTCCAGAATTTCCTTCCTTTGCTCTTCAGGATTTTGCATGCAGGCAGACAAAGTTTCGAAGTCTTCTTCACTGCTACCGCTGCTAAGATCAAGAACATCTGCATCAAACGGTGGTGACAACATTTCTTGATACAAAAAGGGGTAGAGTTCTTCATTTTCAACCCGAACATTAGAAAATTCACCATCTGCATGAATATTACTCATTCTGAATGAGTCTTGGATAGTAGGACGCAAAAAATACCACACGGAGTCTTACATCTTCTAGAAGGCAAGGGATGAACTGGAGATTTCATGTTAATTGTTATTTAAAGGCCAACAAGCATGTCGATGATAATCGGGCAGGGCAATCTACAATGATTAAACTTATCCAGTCAATTCATTGTAATTACTTCAATTGTAATGAAAAGAGCCGAGGTATGTGCCAGTCGGATCAAAGCTTGTGCGAAGTACGAGTTCAATTACTACTTGCATGATTTTGAATTTCCTTTACAATCACATTGTTACAAGCAATCTTCCATCAATAATTATGACTGGTAATTAATAATGGAGACGAAAGTTAGGGTGATAAAGTTTATCTACGAAAAGTATCGACTAGGAGTTCCAGTACACGGGCTATCAATTCTTCGCACGTAACAAATCCGAACGATCTGACCCAAATTCCATGAGAATGATAAAATATTTCAGGTCGGGAATAAGTGAAAAGAAACGATCATTAAGAGGTGGAACAAAATGACAAGATGTCAAAGCTCGAGTCCAGACATGGCAAACTTAAGGCAGAGAGATGGCATCCATCCAACATGAAGTAACTGATAGACTTGTATTAGTGTCTGCTGTCATGGATTACACAGAAAAATGATAATTTGGCAGAACCAGCTTTCAAAAGACAAAATGGAAAAGCCTGACTTAACTGACTACCCAAAATCAACATGATCGTGAGACCATAACAGACGGACGACTGAGATTAACCGAAGCAGGATGCGGAATCGGGTTCAAGTATTTTCATGAAGTTCTTATTCAAAGATCCCACAAGACGAAACCCGAAAGTATGGATTTGCGGATTGCGGGTATGCAAAATGGAAGTAAAAAAATGGATTTAGGAAAGCCGAAAACCCACTATGCGGGTGGCGGGCTTCGGAACGTTAAACTGTGAAGCGAAATAACCATCTCGAAAGCCGCATCCCGAAATTACGGGTTGCGAATTTTGGGAGTAAACACCAAATAAACAAAAAAAATCACAATCCCAAAAGCCGAATGCCTCCATTGCGGGGTTCGGGTTTTGGGGTAATTATTTCTCAGTCTTATTACAAAATGATTCTGCAACACGCAGCCGTCGGGTTGCGGGTTTGGGAATTACCAAAACCAAAACTTAAAAAATAACAGTTCCACAACCCGCACCTATCGAGTTGTGGGTTTTGGGATGATGATAACAGTCAGCAAAATACTCAAAATTTTGGCTCTTTTCAGACCGAAACACTTTGGAAGAAATAATCAAACCCTTACAAACAAGTAGACCAAAAGCATGGGTGAAGAATTTTAGAGGTAAAATCAAAATCTAAAATTTTCAAGATAACTCACCCAAACACCTTTGCATTTATTAAAATTGGGGGCTCCCGTGCTTAGCTAAGCATGGGATCTGTTGTGGCTACAACAGCCCTCCAAGAATCCAAGACAGAAATATGCAGCTTCATGAAAGGTTGCAAATATCCCCCCTACCCTCCTACTCACCATTCGGTCAACTTCATTTGTCTCAAAGCATTCTTGATCATAGGGAGGAACCTCATGAGATGGTGGATCATGAGGATCATTCATTTTTATATGTGCTTGAAGAGTGTGCAGAACAGTTTGATGAGAACCAAGCACTTGACTTTTTTCCAAGGGATCTTGAGCTGTTCCTTGAATACAGACACTCTCCCATGGAAGAGTGGGATGAGAGCACCCAATTTGGGCCAGACAATAATGGAGAAGTTGCATCCATAAGTCTGATCACTGAAGGTTGTAGACATGCAAATAAGGTTCACAGTTCTTTCCCACATGTCCTAGATTCAGCAACACCAACGGGGAATGAACAGTGGGTGAAGAAATTCTTCTGGTTTGTGTCACATGTACATCAAGAGGATCATGATCTGTTCCCATGGGTGATAGATCCTATTGCAGAAGAGATAACTGATTATAGTTCATATAAATCAGCAAGCAATATCTCTGACTCATCCACTGGATGGATGAATAGAGGCATCACTGAAATGAAAAATATCGAAGGTAAAAAGTTCACTTGTTTATGCAATACATTTGTTGTTATAACTGACATTGTCTTGAATTGTGAGCAGGAACAAAGATGTATTTTGCAGCCATTTGATGTTACTCATCCACATATGGATTGGGTGAAAGATTATCTGACAAGCATGAAATATCCCTGCAAAACGTTTTTTGCTTATGGTCAAGGGAAGGCATCTAAACAGGCAAGTTGCCAAAATAAGTTAATCATTACTTGTAGAAGTTGGCTTATGTGGAGGGAATCCACATGCTTGGAGGTATGCTTGCATTTTTTCTCCAATGGTAGAGAGCTGAGCCATTGGATGTCTTCACTTGAAGAAGCATTTTTCTCTCTACTTGGTTTGGTTGGCAGTAATGTCCTTTAAGTTATTCCCTGGATGAAAAGGAACATGTTTGATGATAGATTCTTTAAATTTATTCTGAAGATTGGGAAAAGGCAGCTGATACTTTGGGATCCTGGCATTCATGGGAGTGACAGATTGCCAAAGGTGATAGAAAATTTTTGGTCATTGCAGGAGAAACAGTGGGATCCAGGAATTCTACTCAAGTTATCCTAACTGGGTTGAAAATTTTGTCCATTGCTAGTTAATTGCGGATATAGATTATAGTGTAGTTTTTCTTTTATTCCATAGTCGTTTTTTTGAAGGCTCAAGTTTAATTTGCAGACTTTTCAGTGGATGGGGACATTTATAATCAGAGTGGTGCAGCAGAAGCTTGGTCGAGTCCTAACATTGCTTGAGGACAAGCAATCTTGGGAAGGGAGGATTGTCATGTCCCCAATTTTGGATCATCCAGTACCATGGGTGAAAGGGGACAAGATCAACCCCTAAGTGAATTAAATGGTATTAATTCAATTTGGTTAGAATTAATTTTATTTTAAGTCTCACAAATTGGCAAATTTATTTATTAAAGGTAATTTTGATAAATAGAATTAATGGATAAAGAGCAAGTAGGCCAAGAGGCCACCCATGTGGAATATGTTGCCAAAATGGAGTAGGGTGTATTTTTTGGAGGCAATTATACAACATTAGTTAATTAATTATTAATTAGTTGATTAAATGTTGAAGTGTGAATTAATTCTGAGTTGTAATATTTTTTATTAATAAATATTGCTAATAAATATCGGCAAGTGGTGATGATAAGGTTGAAGGAATTACTTGGAGTAAAAGTCAAGTAAACACTAGAGTCCAAAAATGTTTCCAAAATGGAGAAAACATGCTTATTTAAGGAAAAGCAGCATAAATCTAGGAAAAGCAGGAAAGTTTTGAAAGTAGGAAAGTTTACAAAGGAAGGAAAATCAGAAAAAGTGGAAAGAAAGAAAAGCCAAGCAAAGCAAAGCAAGGAAAGTATGTCCACGCATGGGTAACCTATTCACACAGGTCACCAAGCCAAGTAACTTGCTCAATAGGTCAACATGAATTCTATAAAAGAATGATTCCAACCCCATTTCACATCTTTTGTTAGTTTGAGAAATTTTATGAATGCATTTGTGCATCCAAAGCTTGGGAGGTGTGCCCCTAGTCAAGCATGGGAGGTGTGCCCCTAGTCAAGCATGGGAGATGTGCCCCATATTTTTATGAGAGGATGATGGCATCCAACCATTATCACTGATTGTATTTGAAGGTACTGAAGCTGACCAGGTCGAATTTCAAGTTCAGAATCATCTTCACCAAATTCAAAGATCGAATCCTTCTTCTCTCTTCTATTCTACAACTAGTTTCCTATGTGCAAGAGGAGAGACACTTATATCATATTATGAGAGGAATATTGGCATATTTACGATGTAATAATAGATTATGTAATGTTTATATATCAGTAACTTCAATACAAATTGCATAAATCTGTTTTCTTCTCCAATTTATGCACCCCTTCTAGATTTAGCTAGAATTTGACTAGATTTCAATGAATGAATCATAAGTCAATGAGTGAAAGTCCAAATGGAGGCATTCATGTTCCTGGATTTATCTAATATATCAAATGACATTATCCAACCTCTTTTTCAGAAATTTTATTTCATTTGAGTACTGTTTGGGAGTCCAAAAGTCAAGCTAGTTGAGTTGTCCAAAATTGACATTTTACTAGTTATGCTATAATAATTTCTCGGATCTCTTTGAAAGTTTTTGGAATGATGTATTAATGTTTAATGACTATTATTAAATGATATTTAACCTCTGTAATCTCAGAAACACCCATCTCCATTCTCTAGTTAAATACCTAACCCATACTAGTCTGCATATGTTGAGAACCCCAGGAGCATTGGAGTAGATTTCAGCCGGGATGTTCTTGAAACGTAAATGGTCTCAGTATGTTGTGAAAAGGTACAAAATCATATCAAAACCTTCCATCCATCCATATCCTTTGTACTTTCCCATCTCCAACAATTCTAGCTTCCTTAGCCATTGTTTTGATCAAATTTGAGAAGCCTAGAGTTTTTGTATCACTTGTATAAGACAATACATTACAGTGGTACCTCCATGAACACAAATATCAGTTTATTAATCCTTCCCAACTCCCTGATCTAGTTTGTATATGCGGATGTACCCAGGAATCCTTGTTGTATACTTCGGCGATGTCGATGTTCGAAGCATAAATGGTCTCCTTGCTTTGTACAAAGGATACTAAAGCGTTTCCTTCTATCTGACTTGTTGCTGCACACTCTCCCATGTAAATTCCAGAGCCTAAAGTCACCCCTACCAGACTTGATTAGTGCCCCTATACACCTCGCTTACATCCTGCTCACCATAAAGAAATTGTCTAAAAATTACTAGTGAAAATCCTGATAAATTCGATAGTTGGAGTTAGTATTATGGCCAATTCTTGGCTGGTATATTGCAGTGGTATCAAATCACTTTCCTTGGATTAGCCTATGGAAATCAACTCTTAGTGGAAAGGTAGCTCAGCACGATCTTCAAGTTGCAGTTATGGAATTAGTTCTATTCATGGAAGATTTAGAGTTTGAGTTGCATGAAGAAGAAGATTATTTTTATGAAGAGTATGATGATTATGATGAGCAGTATGAAGAATATTGCAGACAGTATGAGGAAGAGAATTTCCAAGAAATATCTTCCATAAGCATCTCCCATGAGATCATGATTGGAATAAGAGACTATGGTTGTTCTGATAGCCATATTCAGGAAAAAGTTGCATGTTCTGTTGGCCCGATTTTGCAACCAGGCTTAATGCTATGGGCACCTGCTAACTAGTAGCAGCAGTTTCAAATAGAATTAAACAAGAAACTAATCTAAACAAAACTAATCATGGATCTATGCAAGAATATAAACAAATAATGTAAACATTTAAAAAACAAGAACAAGAAAATATTAAAGAATGAATTTGTATTGAAAAATGGGGGGCAAGCAAGTGCTTGCGATAATACCTTCAATGGTGAAGGTTGATGTTGAGCAACTCCCAAGATGAGTAGCTCCAAACTCCAATAGGTCTCCTTCTCCAAGGTTGCTTACAATGGCCAAAATGCTCAAGGAAGATTTCGGCAGCATGAGGATGAGATAATGGATGGATGTGAAATGAGGAGCCCCTACCACCTTTTTATAGGTTTTGGTGGTGGGGAATACCATTTGTGGTTTTGTGGAAACCAAATGGTATTGACCAACATGGTTTAGGTACTTTTCCCTCCTTTTTCCTTTTTTGAATAAAATTAATATTTTAATTCCCTTTTTAATATTTTTGGGAATTTGGACCCTTTTTGAGGGTTTTTTATGCTTTTCAGGAAAAATAATCTTTTTTTTTAATGGAAAAAGGGGTGTACTAAGGTCTTTTGGTGACCTTTTGTTGGTTTCAGAGGCTCAGATGGTGGAAAAGTGGACAAATGGGTCATGTGAATAAGGGAATGAGCTAGTGAGCACTTTTTAGGTGTTAACAGATTGCCCCCTGATGTGTGAGGGCAGGAGCTCATCGTATGGCCGATAGACATCATAGTTCTTTTGTCTTTTTTTTTCCAGGGATTTGGGAAGGAGAAGAGACCGATTGGAGACTGGAGCCACGGCCCTTGGAAGCTGCAAGAAACAAAAATATTACATGGCCTCAATATGAATGAGGTATAATCTCTGATAATGGACGAGGCGGGCATTCCCATGCTCGTATCAAGACATATACATAACAATTAGTCCCAAGAAGGGGGATCTAATACATAAAGAATCTACTGGTACACCATAATGGTCCAGGGGGGACATTATTTTGGGATGTACTCCTTATCATAACGGATCTCAATAACTGATACACTGGAATAACTGAGGAACTGCTGAAACTGAAGGTGTCCAACATCTGTAGGGACTCAAAGACTATGAGTCATCTCTGAGAAATAATGTAACTGTATACTCAAAGGAGTATGAAACTGGGGTACATCTGAATACTGTCGCCATGCGCAACCCGGATATCTATAGAAAAAGTGTAACTGGTGTTATCCATAGGAAGACTCTCAAATGAGGAGGAGTCAGGAGGTATCCGGGGTCTTCGACTAATAAGTGAAACGGACGAATACCCTGTGCGAGTCTCAACGATGCGATCAAGGTGTTGAAGTCGAGCATGTGAGAAACAACCATTCGGAGAGGCACTGAAGATTCCTCTCGAAATGATGCGTAGGCACTCATCATAAATGGTGATGAGTCCAAGACACAGGGACCTCTAGGTCTATCCTCTGGAATAAATGGGGTTGTCGTCGACAGAGGGAGACCAGCAACTAACAAGGCAATGATGTTTCCTTGATAGGAGCGCGAGGTGTAGAACTGAAGTGTGGTAGTACTGATGGTAGGACTGACATACTTGTGGGGATGGGAAGTAACTGGGGTCATATAGTGGGTAGACTCAAACTTCCTTTGTTCAGAGCATGATGACATGGTTGGCCTGGCAGCGTAGGGGACTGACTTGTAGGTGTGGGGATCATTGCTTTTTTATGGACTGAAGGGTATGTACTGACTTTTTGGGGGGGGGGGAGGATGAGCTGATAGGTGCTGTCGAGGGATTTTCAAGGTGACATACTGCAGAATACTCTGAACAAAGGCGACCAATCATGGGGAAGCTGTCATATGAGTAGATGTGATCTGTCGTGGCGCCAAGAGGCACCATTGATTCCTTCTTCGTAGTTTTAATGAGCTCCAAGAAGGGATAAAAGTGTGCTCTGAAATGGTACAGTCCTGTGGATTTTGTGAGCCCAGGACGGCTCATGCTCATGGTTGCTTTCATGTTTAGAGAGTCTGAAAACGGTAAGTGGACTCTATTGGTGTTTCTTTTTCGTAAGTTTAGTCTCCAAGGCCCGAAAAAGCATAAACTGATGCGGATGGAGAACTCTTCTAGCCGATGTGACTAGAGTATACCTTTTTTGTAATTAGTCTACGATGTCCGGAAAAGGGGTAAACTTATACTAGGTAGACGCCTTTTCAGATACGTTTAGCGAACATGAAAGGAAGCAAGGTTGCTCGGCGATCTTTTCATTGTTTTAGGAGTCAGAAAAGAGCTTAACAGAAACTCCCTAAGTGCCTTTTTCGTAAAAGGGATTGCTCGGCCCGAAAAAGGGATAAAATTATACCGAACAAAAATGGATAGATGGGAGCGAGAAAAGGTCTCAAGCGTCATCATGTGTGTGGGATACTGGATCCGGTTACATAAAGATTGTCAAAAGGGGGCTGCGGCTTTGTGGCATGCAAACTGAGGCAATGAGAGGGCATTTTGAAAAAATGGCCGAAAAGTATGGGTGTGAGAGCGAGAAATGATCTCAAGCATCATCACAAGCTCGGAAAAACTGAATCCGGCGATATAAAGATGGTTAACCACGGAGAACGACAGATGTGGCATGCAAACCGAGGTGACAAGGGGGCATGGAAAAAATGCCTGAAAAATGTGGAGGTGAGAGCGAGAAATGATCTCAAGCATCATCACGAGCGCGGAAAAATGAATCCGACGATATAAGGCATGTCAAAAACGGACGACGACCGATGTGGCACGCAAATCAAGGCGACGAGGGGGGCATGGAAAAAATGCCCGAAAAATCTAGGCGTGAGAGCGAGAAATGATCTCAAGCGTCATCACGAGCGCGGAAATATGAATCCGGCGGTGCAAATGGTGCGAAAAACGGAGGTCATAAGGACTCCGGAATGGTTAAAGGAAAGAACTAGGTTAAAAAATGGCTACAAATAAAGGTGATCCCACCAAGCGAAGTATGCAGTGGTGGGGAGAAATGATGACCCATGGGGGAAAAATACTAGGTGTATCAAATCAACTGAAATATACAAGTGACACGTGACCTCAAAAATGGTTGAGATCACGATTATGAAAAAGTGAGCAGGGTTAATGACCTGCCCCCATGCTATGTGCATGGGGTTTGTGATTGTGGATCACATATGTGTTGGTTTGAACGATGGGCTCATTGAGGTGTTGAGATAGAGATGATGGGGAAGGTTCAAAATGATTGATCATGCCCCCTATCCCAGGGTCGAGGTAATCTATTATGCCCCCTAACTCAGAGGTGTCAATGTGGTGCAGATGTTGTCTCAGAGAGAGATCAATAGGGCATTGAGCAACTGCTGGAGGGGTGTTATACCATGAGGCTGTGGGCTGTGGTGGCATACTGAAGTGATGATATGATGATGGGGGATTCCCTTTGTGGGGTGGATGCCCCCAGTATCTCCAACGAGAATCCCGATGATGATGAGTAAGCAAGGTTTTGGGCCTGCCCCCATGTTGTGGACATGTGGTTTCCTGGTCGATTTGAAAGGGTTGAACCTGTGTGTCAAAGGGATCAATGGAAGGGGCCGACCGGACAGAGGGGTATCCAGTGGAGATTGTATAAATGGCGGGGTCAAGGCCAGGCATTTCGGTATCTGACCAAGTAAAGAGATCAGTGAATTCTTGGAACAGTTGTTGGTATTCTCCGATCTCATGCTCACTGTGGGAGGTTCCTAATGTGATGGTATGAAGGGCACCAAGTGGGTCAGAGATGTCAATGTGGATGATGGGAGAAATATCGGCTATGGGATCCGTTAACCAGTCAATTTTAGTGGGTATGAAATATTTCGATTCGACCGATAGCTGGTCGGATGCGGTGGATGTAGATGCTTCCGGGAGGAAGTACGAGCGATGATGCATATCATCCCAAGGGTAGTCGGGTGCAGTGAGTGTCTCCAAAATTTGCTCATCAGTATTGAAGTAGTCAGACCATAAATCAAGGGGTTCTGGTTTGAAAGTTGTTGAAATCATATATATTGTATTGACTTCTTCCGATGAGGATGATGGCGGGGGGTAGATTTCCTCGATGAGGGGAGGAGATATCTCCAAATATACGTTGTTTAACTCGTACAATGCTGCTCGATAGTCAGGGAGATCGGGACAATGGTGAGAGTAGTGGCCGTAAACACTGCATATGGCACAAGGATGGTTGGTGCGCAGTGATCTGTCGCGAGGCTGAGGAGGTGGCTCAAGTCTAATGACTAGGATGCCGACGTCATCATCCAACATATTCATATGCTCTTGGAGTGCTGGTAACTGTGGGCATTGATGAGTTGGATGGCCTATCTCATCGCACAACGAGCATTTAGGGGGAGCTCGAAACACCGGTGGGGGTTTAACTGCCTTAGGAGGTGGTATAGCAGTGTATGGTTGTGGACCCCCCAGTGGGCTTGATAAGAGGGGGAGGATTTGTTGACGACGAAGGGATATTGAGACTAGGAGGAGGTTTCGTTGACGACGAAGGGATTGCGACACCAGGAGGAGGTTGATTTGTGGTAACAATAGGTTGTACTGGTTGGAGGATGACGTTTGGTGTCGGCGGTGGAATGGGAGGCGAAATATACCACACGGGTAATCCCAATGTTAACCCGGGTAGACTAAGGGTAGCCATAACCGGGGCGCTTACTACACCCGAAGGAGGAAATAGAAAGGGGATGGTGTGGATGGGTGTAACACCGATGTGACTAGGGACCAATGGTGGTTGACTACCGGGTGTTTGTGTATTCTGTGAAAGAGTACAGAGGTTTGCGACATGGGTCTCCGGTGACGGCGGTGGAATGGCCTGGAATGTAGAGGTCATTGGTGTATCTGAGTAAAGTCTGGGTCCCACAGAAGACACAAAGGAGGTAGTTGCACTAGAAGCGGGTTGTTCAATCATGGGAAGAACATTTTCGGGTGCTGCAGGGGCATTGGGATCATAGTAGGTGAGTTGGTCAATTTTGACCACGCGTCCCTCGTGGGGGAACATTATGGTGCGAAAAACGGATGAGGCGACCGCTTTCATGGCATACATGTAACTACGGCCCAGTAAAAGGTTATAATCGAGCTGGGAATTAATGACCTCTATGTCAATGAGCACAGTTTTCCCACCTAATTGGACGAGGACCTTGGGTAGTAAACCTTGAGGTTGAGCTGACCGGCCGTCGTAGGCCCGCAATGCAGTGGTGGATTGCTGGAGAGTAGGGGATCCCAACTTCTGCCAAACAAATGTGGACATGACGCATGTGGAGGCACCCTCGTCGATGATACATCGATGGATGACAAGATTCCGAATAGAAACAGAAATTTGGACTGCTATGGTGGAAGGAAGACGTGGTTCGGACTGGTCCAAATCAAAGGTCATCAATTTCGAATCATTTGGGTCAATCGCCCCAATGGCGGAAAGTAAAGTCTTGCACTGCGTAGGATAGTTTTTCAAGACTTCTAACGCAGACATGGCTGCGGGAGATTGAGCTAGGTCATCTACGATGTTGTAATTTGACGCAGCCCGTGCATTGGGGTTGTTGTTGATACGGTGGAGTGGGAAACGAGGTGCTTTAGATGTGCCATCGAGTGGAAGAGGTGGTATCCGTAACGTCTGATCGGTGGGATGAGCGTTAGTATCCTTATCGGCGGGGGGGGCTTCGGAGGTAGGGCCATACTGGTTCCGACGGGTTTGGATATTGACGTCGGCAGTGGACATCATCAATAAGTGGTGAGTGCCTGAATCAAACATGGGTTGATCAGGAGCGGCGTAAGTGATTTGTTGTGGTTGCACGTTGCCCTGTGGGGGGGCTAACGGCTGAGTGTTCACCACTCCTTGTGTTGGAAAAGGGTTTTGTAGCACCAAAGGTTGTTGTTGAGGTGGTGGAGGGTTGGGTGGCAGCTGAGGAGCCGCCTGCCCTTGACGATGGGCGTCATCTGTCCATAGTTGTCGAGCTCGCTCCAGATGTGGGCAAGCGTGGGTATAGTGGCCATAGACACCGCAAATAGAAAAAGGATGGTTTGTTCGTAAATTAGAATTTTTGGCTTGCTTAGGTGGCCGATCAGGATTCTGATGAGCAGGCGCCGCGTTATTGTTTTGCGGAGGATGGGTAGGTTGTGGAGCTTGGTTATGGTTTTGGTTGTTTCCACGGTTACGTCCTCTTCCGCGGTTTGGTTGCCCACCCTGGTTGTGTTGGTTATTTTGGTATTGGGGCTGATGTTGTTGTGCGTACACATGCCCTTGAGCATTGGGGGGATTTTGGGGAGCCGCAGGTGCAGGAGAAGGTTGCGGTGGATAATATGTTGGTGGAGCTGGAGGTGGTCCAGCTGCCTGTTGGGGTTGTTGGTACCCCTGAGCTATTGGATGTGGTGGATTAGCTGGTGCAGCTTGCTGTGGGTACTGCATCTGCTGTGGCGAGAACTGAATGGGGTTCTGTGTCACAGGTTGGATATGGTATGTAGAAGGTACATATGCGGATGGCGCTTGACCATAGCAATGTTGCGGACAAGAGGGTCCATGAATGTGATGGGTCTGGTTTGTTGGAGCGTAAGAAGTTGTCGCTCCGGAACTGGATGTAGCCCTGGAGAGGTCTGGGGCGGGCGTGGTGCTCACCATGCTGAAAGGTTTAGGTTGCGGTGTGATTTGGCCAATGATGCCATCATCGGCATGTGATACCCCCGGTGCATCACCACGTGAAGAGTCGCCTCGTGGGGCGTCAGGTATGATTGTGTATAGATAACCCGAATGGGTGTAAATGAGATCAAACTGTTGGGATTTAAGGATGGCCTCTTCTTCAGACTGGGGTCTTTCATATGCCACATCCTTCGCAATGAGAGGGAGGAGGGATTTTAGGAACCAATCTAAGAAGATACGGTCGTCTAACTTAATTTTGCAGAGGCTTCGGTGTCGACGCCACTCATGAATGTGGTCAGTGATGTGGGTGGCCGTGGTTTGTCTGCAAGACAGTAGGATCTCGACTCCCACATCATAACGGACAGGTAACTGGAAAAACTGCAGGAAGGTCGAGGCAAGGGAGGTAAAGGTGGCATGCGTCCCATGAGGCTGCTCGATATACCACTTAGCTGCAGAGCCAGTGAAGGTGCGTTGTAAAAGCCGGAGGCGGATTGAGTCGTCCACTATGGAGTTGGAGGAACACCATAAATGGAAGGACATGATATGGTTCTGGGGGTCTTCACCTGCCTTGCCCTCAAACTTAGGGATGTCAGAGGGGAGTTTGGTGGGCATGTGAGGCCACGCAGGATCGTGTCTGATGGGGTCATTTGTGAGCCTAGCTAAGTCTGGCAGGTTCAGACTTGCCATGTATGGTAAGCTGGCAGATGTGGTGACTGGAACTGGGACATGCCTAGTCATTGTGGTATGATGTAGGGGTCCAGCAGCGCCTAAAGGTATGCTAGGTATGGAGGGTATGTTCCCTCCAATAGGTGTAGTCTGGTATGGGCCAGCGCCTCCAAGTGAAACATGGGTTACACTTGGGTTAGGAATAGCAGTGGGGATTCCTGGGATAAGGTTTGTGGAAACCAGAGGGGGTGTGACCCCTATGTTGGGTATACCCATAACAGGTGGTGGCCAGCGGAGTCGGCAAAAACTGTTGGCCCGGTTTTGCAACCAGGCTTAATGCTATGGGCACCTGCTAACTAGTAGCAACAGTTTCAAATAGAATTAAACAAGAAACTAATCTAAACAAAACTAATCGTGGATCTATGCAAGAATATAAACAAATAATGTAAACATTTAAAAAACAAGAACAAGAAAATATTAAAGAATGAATTTGTATTGAAAAATGGGGGGCAAGCAAGTGCTTGCGATAATACCTTCAATGGTGAAGGTTGATGTTGAGCAACTCCCAAGATGAGTAGCTCCAAACTCCAATAGGTCTCCTTCTCCAAGGTTGCTTACAATGGCCAAAATGCTCAAGGAAGATTTCGGCAGCATGAGGATGAGATAATGGATGGATGTGAAATGAGGAGCCCCTACCACCTTTTTATAGGTTTTGGTGGTGGGGAATACCATTTGTGGTTTTGTGGAAACCAAATGGTATTGACCAACATGGTTTAGGTACTTTTCCCTCCTTTTTCCTTTTTTGAATAAAATTAATATTTTAATTCCCTTTTTAATATTTTTGGGAATTTGGACCATTTTTGAGGGTTTTTTATGCTTTTCAGGAAAAATAATCTTTTTTTTAATGGAAAAAGGGGTGTACTAAGGTCTTTTGGTGACCTTTTGTTGGTTTCAGAGGCTCAGATGGTGGAAAAGTGGACAAATGGGTCATGTGAATAAGGGAATGAGCTAGTGAGCACTTTTTAGGTGTTAACATGTTCCACAGTCAAAGGTCAACCTTCTATGGAAGAGATAATAAAAGATATGAAAGCTTTATTGGATGCATGTGACTTCACAAGAATTTTTGGATCCTCTTCAAGAAGACCCTCCAAGAATCTTCATCCTAAGACAACCAGGGAGAAGCAAGACCCAAAAACCAATCATGAGATTGTTGACAGAATGGAAGAAGAATCTACTGCAAGATTCTATGCTGGGGATCTCAAGATCACCTCATAAGAGATTGGTAAGATTAATGATGGTGAGACATGTTTTGGTTCGGATCCAAAAAAAGAACCTAAATCAGATTCAAAGTCACCACTTGAGCTTCATAATGAGGCAGAAGTTGACCACACATCAGTTAGATGTGAACTAGTAGAATTGGTGGTAGAACAAGGCACCATAACCCCACCCATTGAAGAGATAAGCATGATGCCAAGGTATGGACCACATTCAGATTTTTGTACTAGTTTGTATAATGATGATGTTGCAGCCACATCAGAGGATGATTATTGCATAAGGGATTCCCTGGATGCTAAGTCTCGCATCCTTAGTGATAAGGGTGAATGCAGTGACAGGACTGAATCACTGGAAAGGTGTTTACAGGATGCCCACATGGTTGGAAGAGAACCTATTGAGGAATTTTTTAAGTGTGAGGAAGCATATAATGATGTGCATGCTCATATATGTGTGGGAGACATGGAAGTCCCATTGGTGATGGTGTTGTGGATGCAATATCCATGGAGAAAGAAGAAGGTCTTGCAACAACATAAATTGAAAATGAGAGATTGGTGAAAGACCAAACCACCAACACACCATCACAAGGAGGAGAAAGCATAACACATGGGAATTTTTTCAATTCTGATTTTTATATGCCTATGTGTCAGCATCATGGGGCATCCACTTCAGAGGAGAATATGAGCTTGGTCGAACCCCCAGGGGTTGAGACTCCTGAATTGGGGAGGCCTGAAAATTGGAGAGAAAGACTTACTAGTGCACCAGAGATGAATGAACACCCCAGTTGCAGCCAAAGATATGATATTCATGATCTGAAATATGAATATCTTGCAGCCCCAAAATATGGATCAGCTTTCATAACTTCAACATAATCAGCTGAAGTTGATCCTAGGAAGCTAGAAGAAGAGAAGGCTCATATGCTAGAACCTCATTTCCTTGAAGGGACACTAAAGATAAATGAATGAAAAATTCAAGAAGCCCTTCAGACCCTCAATGACACCCATGCCTTAATGAATAACCTATGTTGGAATTTGGGGGAGAATTCTTCCATGAGAGACATGGAAGAGTTTCAAAAATCCATGGAAAGCATAAAAGGTAAATTCTTGAACCTGCTTTTTGATAGAGATAGTTTGTTGGAGCTTGTAGAATTGTTTCATGGTACATCCTTGAGGGGTGATGAAGAGATCAGCAAGCTCAATGATGAATTAATGACCACCCAAGATTCTTTGAGAATCACTCAAAGTTCCCTCCAAGAATCCAAGACAGAAATATTGCAGCTTCATGAAAGGTTGCAAAGATCCCCCCTACCCTCCTACTCACCATTCAGTCAAATTCATTTGGCTCAAATCATTCTTGATCATAGGGAGGAACCTCATGAGATGGTGGATCATGAGGATCATTCATTTTTATATGTTCTTGAAGAGTGCGGAGAACAGCTTGATGAGGATCAAGCACTTGAATGTTTTCCAAGGGAACTTGAGTTGTTCCTTGAAGACAGACACTCTCCCTTGGAAGAGTGGGATGAGAGCACCCAATTTGGGCTAGCCAATAATGGAGAATTTGCATCCATAATTTTGATCATTGAAGGTTGCAAACATGTAAAGAAGGTTCACAGTTCTTTCCCACATGTCCTAGATTCAACAACACGAATGGGAAATGAACAGTGGGTGAAGAAATTCTTATGGTTTGTGTCACATGTACATCAGGAGTATCATGATCTATCCCCATGGGCGATAGATCCTATTGCAGAAGAGATGGGTGTTTATAGCTCATATAAATCAGCAAGCAATATCTCTGACTCATCCACTGGCTGGATGAATAGAGGCATCACTGAAATGAAAAATCTGGAAGGTAAAAAGTTCACTTGTTTTTGCAATAAGTTTTTTGTTATAACTGACATTGTCTTGAATTGTGAGCAGAAACAAAGATTTATTTTGCAGCCATTTGATGTCACTCATCCACATATGGATTGGGTGAAAGATTACCTGACAAGCATAAAATATCCTTGCACAATTTTTTCTGCTTATGGTCAAGGGAAGGCATCTAAGCAGGCAAGTTGCCAAGATAAATTAATGATTACTTGCAGAAGTTGGCATATGTGGAGCGAATCCACATGCTTGGAGGTATGCTTGCATTTTTTCTCCAATGGAAGAGAGCTGAGCCATTGGATGTCTTCACTTGAAGAAACATTTTTCTCTCTACTTGGTTTGGTTGGCAGTAATGTCCTTTCAGTTATCCTCGGATGAAAAGGCACATGTTTGATGATAGATTCTTTAAATTGATTCTGAATATTGGGAAAAGGCAGCTGATACTTTGGGATTCTGGCATTCATGGGAGTGACAGATTGCCAAAGGTGATATAAAAATTTTGGTCATTGTAGGAGAAACGGTGGGATCCAGGAATTCTACTCAAGTAATCCTAACTGGGTTGAAAATTTTGTCCATTGCTGGTTAATTGCAGATATAGATTACAATGCAGTTTTTCTTTTCTTCCATAGTCATTTTTTTGAAGGCTCAAGTTTAATTTTCAGACTTTTCAGTGGATGGGGACATTTATAATTAGAGTGGTGCAATAAAAGCTTGGTGGAGTCCTAACATTGCTTGAGGACAAGCAATCTTGGGAAGGGAGGACTGCCATGTCCACAATTTTGGATAATCCAATACCATGGGTGAAAGGGGACAAGATCAACCCCTAAGTGAATTAAATGGTATTAATTCTATTTGCTTAGAATTAATTTTATTCTAAGTCTCACAAATTGGCAAATTTATTTATTAAAGGTAATTTCGATAAATAGAATTAATGGATAAAGAGCAAGTGGTCCAAGAGGGCACCCATGTGGAATATGTTTCCAAAATGGAGTAGGGTGTATTTTTTGAGGAAATTATACAACATGAGTTAATTAATCATTAATAAATTGATTAAATGTTGAAGTGTGAATTAATTATGAGTTGTAATATTTTTATTAAAAAATATTGGAAAGTGGTGATGATACGGTTGGAGGAATTACTTGGAGTAGAATTCAAGTAAACAATAGAGTCCAAAAATGTTTCCAAAATGGAGAAAAGAGGCTTATTTAAGGAAAATCAACATAAATCCAGTAACAACAGGAAAGTTTTGAAAGTAGGAAAGTTTACAAAGGAAGGAAAATCAGAAAAAGTGGAAAGAAAGAAAAGCCAAGCAAAACAAAGCAACCAAAGCAAGGAAAGTATGTCCACTCATGGGTGACCTATTCACACAGGTCACCAAGCCAAGTAACTTTCTCAACAGGTCAACATGAATTCTATAAAAGAATGATTCCAACTCCATTTGACATCTTTTGTTAGTTTGAGAAATTTTATGAATGCATTTGTGCATCCAAGGCTTGGGAGGTGTGCCCCTAGTCAAGCATGGGAGATGTGCCCCAGATTTCTATGAGAGAATGATGGCATCCAACCATTATCACTGAGTGTATTTGAAGGTACTGAATCTGACCAGGTCGAATTTCAAGTTCAAAATCATCTTCACCAAATTCAAAGATCGAATCCTTCTTCTCTCTTCTATTCTACAACTAGTTTTCTATATGCAAGAGGAGAGACACTTATATCATATTCTGAGAGGAATATTGGCATGTTTCTGATGTAATAACAGAGCATGTAATTTTTATATATCAGTCACTTCAATACGAATTACAGAACTCTTATTTCTTCTCCAATTTATGCACCCCTTCTAGATTTAGCTAGAAATTGACTAGCTTTCAATGAATGAATCATAAGTCAATGAGTAAAAGTATAAATGAAGTCATTTCTATTCCTGGAGTTATCTAATATATAACATGACATTATCCAACCTCTGTTTCAGAAATTTGATTGAATTTGAGTACTGTTTGGGAGTCCAAAAGTGGAGCTGTCCAAAATTGTCATTTTACTAGTTATGCTATAATAATTTCTCGGATCTTTTTGAAAATTTTTGGAATGATGTATTAATGTTTAATGATTTTTATTAAATTATGTTTAACCTCTTTAATCTCAGAAACACCCATCTCCAGTCTCCAGTTAAATATCTCACCCATACTAGTCTGCATATGTTGAGAATCCCAGGAGCATTGGAGTAGAGTTCAGTCGAGTTGTTCTTGAAACATAAATGGTCTTAGTACGTTGTGCAAAGGTATAAAATCAAATCAGAACCTTCCATCCATCCATATCCTTTGTACTTTCCCATCTCCAACAATTCTAGCTTCCCTAGCCATTGTTTTGATCAAATTTGAGAAGCCTAGAGTTTTTGTATCACTTGTATAAGCCGGTACATTATAGTGGTACCTCCATGAACACAAATATCAGTTTAATAATCCTTCCCAACTCCCTGATCTAGTTTGTATATGCGGATGTATCAAGGAATCCTTGTTGTAGACTTCGGCGATGTTGATGTTCGAAGCATAAATGGTCTCCTTGCTTTGTACAAAGGAACCTAAAATTTTTCCTTCTATCTAACTTGTTGCTTCACACTCTCCCATGTAAATTTCAGAACCTAAAGTCACCCCTACCATACTTGATCAGTGCCCCTGTACACCTCACTTACATCCTGCTCACTGTAAAGAAATTGTCTAAAAATTACTAGTGAAAATCCTGATAAATTCGACAATTGGAGTTAGTATTCTGTCCAATTCTTGGCTGGGATATTAGACATACAAACCCATATTATTTTATAACATTGGTATCTAAATCGGAATGTCTTGAAACAAGTAGTCTGTCATGTGACATGGAAAATCTCCCACCGATATAGGATAATCAGGTCCCATTTGAAGATGTTTTTATCCAATGCCCAATTTACCAATAAACTTGTTCAGTGTAGGGCATCTGTGTTTGTGAAATAAAAAATAAAAATTAATATTTTTATTATAGTTAATTAATCAATGCTCATAAAAAATATTGATAATTGTTTTAATAGTTGAAAGTAATAATATAAATAAATGTAAACACATTTTCAACCTAAATACAAATAATAATAGGAATATTAGTGGAGGAATTATTGGATGGGCTTGAACATAAGGAGATACATGATAGAGTTTGGGTAGAGAGTGCAATAAAATAGTAAACATTGAACAATATATATGGAGGAATTTAAAATTTTAGTTAGGGGTCCTTAGCTAGGATTTGGTATGGCAAACCCTGGTGTGTTGAATGAAGAGCAAGAGGTTCAACTGGTGGGTTGTTTTGATGACTATTTGTAAGAATATTGAATTTTTGTATCGTCTCTCCTATTTAATAGTCAAGATCGAAGTTGACAGGGGTGTTGGCTTGGTTTTGCAACCAAGCTTACTGCAATGGGCACTTGCTAACTAGTAGCAGTAGTTTCAATAGAAATAAATAACAAACTAATCTAAATCTAAAACTAAACTAGCATGTGCATATCATAATAAACTTTTGAAAGATTTGAAAACAAGAACAAGAAATAGAATAAGAAATAACTTTGTATTAAGAATAAGGGCAAGCAAGTGCTTGCAATGGTAATACCTCCAAGTGGTGAAGATTGTTGAGTAGCTCCAAGGGTGAGCAGCTCCAAACTCCAAAGGTCCCTTCTCCAAGGTAGCTACAATGGCCAAAAGCTCATGGGAGATTTTGACAGCATGAGGATATGATGATGGATGGATAGAAAGTGAGGAGCCCCTACCACCTTTTTATAGTTTTTGGTGGTGGGGAATACCATTATGGTTTTGAGGAAACCAATGGTATTGACCAACATGGTTTAGGTACCTTTTCCCTCCTTTTTCCTTTTTTGAATATTTTGAATATTTTTATTCCCTTTTTAATATTTTTGGGAATTTTGGACCCTTTTTGAGGGTTTTTTATGCTTTTTGAGGAAAAATATTCATTTTGAGTGGAAAAAGGGGTGTATTAAGGTCTTTTGGTGACCTTTTGGTGGCTTTAGAGGCTCAAATGGTGAAAAAGTGGACAAATGGGTCATGTGAATAAGGAAATGAGCTAGTGAGCACTTTTTGGGTGTTAACAGATTGCCCCCTGATATGTGAGGGCAAAAGCTCATCGTATGGCCGATAGACATCATAGTTCTTTTGTCTTTTTTCTGGGGTTTGGGGAGGAGAAGAGACCGATTGGAGACTGGATCCACGGTCCTTGGAAGCTGCAAAAATAAACAATATTACATGGCCTCAATATGAATGAGGAATAATCTCTGATAATGGACGAGGCGGGCATACCCATGCTCGTATCAAGACATATACATAACAATTAGTCCCAAGAAGGGGGACCTGAAAAATACATAAAAAATCTGCTAGTACATCATAATGGTCCAGAGGGGACATCATTTTGGGATGTACTCATGATCATAACATGGCTGATCTCAATGACTGATACACTGGAATAAAGCAACAACCGTTCTGAATAAGGTCTCAGAAGGGTTGATGAACTACTGAAACTGAAGGTGTCCAACATCTGTAGGGACTCAATGACTGTGATCCATCTCTGGGAAGTACATGTAGCTGTATACTCGAGGGAGTATAAAAATGAGGTACATCTGAATACTGTCACCATGCGCAACTCGGATATCTATAGAAAAAATGTAGCTGGTTGTTTCCATAAGTAGACTCTCAAATGTGGAAGAGTCAGGTGGTATCCGGGGTCTTGAACAAATAACTGAAAGGACCAATACCCTGTGCGAGTCTCAATGATGCGATCAAGGTGTTGAAGTCGAGCATGTGAGAAACAACCATTTGGAGAGGCACTGAGGACTCTTCTCGAAATGGTTCGTAGGCACTCATCATAAATGGTGATGAGTCCAAGACATAGGGACCTCTAGGTCTATCCTCTGGAATAAATTTGGTTGTCGTCGATAGAGGGAGACCAGCAACTAACAAGGAAATGATGTTTCCTTGATAGGAGCGCGAGGTGTAGAACTGAAGTGTGGTAGTACTGATGGTAGGACTGACATACTTGTGGGGATGGGAAGTAACTGGGTCATATAGTGGGTAGACTCAAACTTCCTTTGTTCAGAGCATGATGACGTGGTTGACCTGGCAGCGTAGGAAACTGACTTGTAGGTGTGGGGATCATAGCTTTTAGGGACTGAATGGTATGTATTGACTCTGGGGGGTCCAACTGGTGGGTGCTGTCGAGGGATTCTCAGGGTGACATACTGCAGAATACTATGAACAAACGCGACCAAAATGGGGAAGCTGCCATATGAGTAGACATGATCTGTGTGGCACCAAGAAGCACCATTGGGTCCTTCTTCATAATTTTAATGAGCTCCAAGAAGGGATAAAAGTGTGCTCTGAAATGGTACTGTTCTGTGGATTTTTGTGAGCCCAGGACTATTCGTGCTCATGAGTGCTTTCATTTTTAAGGAGTCTGAAAACGATAAGAAGACTCTGCAGTGGTTGTGAGTACCGTCCTGTTGGTTTTTACGAGCCTAGGATGGTGATTGCTCGTGGTTGCTTTCATGTTTAGAGAGTCTGAAAGCGGTAAGTGGACTCCATTGGTGTTCTTTTTCGTAAGTTAGTCTCCAAGGCCCGAAAAAGCATAAAATGATGCAAATGGAGAACTCTTCTAGCCGATGTGACTAGAGTATTCCTTTTTCGTAATTAGTCTACAACGTCCGGAAAAGGGGTAAACTTATACCAGGTAGACGCCCTTTCAGATACGTTTAGCGAGCATGAAAGGAAGCAAGGTTGCTCGGCGATCTTTTCATTGTTTTAGGAGTCAGAAAAGAGCTTAACAAAAACTCCCTAAGTGCCTTTTTCGTAAAAGGGATTGCTCGGCCCGAAAAAGGGATAAAATTATACCAAACAAAAAGGGATTGATGAGAGCAAGAAAAGGTCTCAAGCATCATCATGAGTGCGAAAAAACTGAATCCGATGACATAAAGATTGTCAAAAAGGGGCAACGGCCAATGTGGCATGCAAACCGAGGCGACGAGGGGTCATGGGAAAAATGCCCAAAAAATATGGAGGTGAGAGCGAGAAATGATCTCAAGCATCATCACGAGCGCAGAAAATTGGATCTGACGATATAAGACTGTCAAAAATGGACGACAACCGATGTGGCACGCAAATTGAGGTGACGAGGAGGCATGGGAAAAATGCCCAAAAATCTGGGTGTGAGAGCGAGAAATGATCTCAAGCATCATCACGAGCACGGAAAACTAAATCCGGCGATATAAGATTCGTCAAAAACGGACGACGACCGATGTGGCACACAAACCGAGGCAACGAGGTGGGTAAAAAATGGTCAAAAAATGGGCTTGGTGAAAACAGGAAAATGAAAGAACTGTCATGAAGTTCTCGTTGTGCTGATTCCAACGGTACCAACGGTTTGAGGAACGGACGTCGTATGACACCGGAATGGTTGTTTGAAAAATGGTGGAATCTCTATAAATAGGGCGTGGAGCCCATATGACGTGTCATTGTTACGTGTGAGTTTGACAGAGCAGTCAGAACTCTTTCTTGATTTCCGGGAGATTTGACAGTTGGTTTTCGATTCCGCGAGTTTCAGGTAACTCTATTCGCCTTAGCCTTTTCAATTATGTCTTTTTTGGTTAGCGACGGGCCCCCGAAGGCCGCGAAATTCCATGTTGGCATTCCAACGTGGAATATCGCGGGTTTCGTCCCTTTTGACGCGATGGACATCGCGGGTTTGAGGCTGACAGTTGCGATGTTCATCGCGACTGTCAGGTTGAAAGTCGCGATGTCCATCGCGAGTATTAAGGAGACAGTCGCGATGTTCATCGCGACTGTCTGGCCAATACCCGCGATGGTCATCGCGGGTTCTTGTATGGAAGTCGCGATGATCATCGCGGCTTTCGATGAAAAAGCCGCAATGGTATTTTTTGAAAATTCTGCCCTGGTGCTAAAAATTTCTTTGTTTTTTGGCAGGATGCTGAGGAGGCCATTGACGTCGTGGCGAGAGCGAGAGATGGAGGAAGATTTGATGGTCCGGATTCGGACTGATCAGCAGGTCCGGCAGGTTCTGGCGGAGAGTGGACTCCTGAAGTTCGCTTAGATTCCACCAATGCGTTCAGTAGGACTGCTACTGAACAAATTGGTGAGTTGGTGGGTATCTGCAGAGGGTTCCTTTGTTGTTGGGGGTGAGAGGTTGGAGATCACCCTCACAGATGTTTATTTTCTTACTGGGTTGCCTTGCTTATGGGAGGTGGGGGATCTTCTACCTAGGATCTCGGCAGGTGTTGACATGGAGGATCTCCTGGAGACTTTCTGTGTCGCTGGGGCGATTGTGTAGAACAGCGCACTGAGTCTAATATCACTGCGAGAGTGGGAAATGCGGGCTGTCAGGGCTTGTGTTCTGCGGGTGTTGGGTGCCACGGTGCCACATCGTTTGTCAGGGGGACAAATGATGATGGTGGATTCTGTGCTGAGGGGGACCTATTATGCATGGGGTCAGATGTTTTTAGCTGGTGTCCGGAGAGATCTGGACAAGGTCAGTCGAGAGGGGGGAGAGTTCTGCTATGCCTCCTTTCTGTGTTCTTTTTTCTTTGAGCGGGTACCGACTTTGCGACCACGGGTGCCCATTCATGATGGTTTGGTGAGCGAGCCGCAGATGGTGCGGTGGGGGCAGATGATGCCTCGCGGTGGTGGTGGTATCCGTGGGTTCTTCTCGCAGGAGATGTACGAGCAGTGGGAGCAGATCCCCCTACTGATTGAGGACTATCCATATGCTGGTATGGATTACCGAGGAGATCCAGAGATGCCTCGATCCTAGGGACAGACTTGGGGTTTAGATGGTATGTTTTGTGTTTTGTTCTCTACTATATCATGTGTTTCTAGATTTATTGGTTATGATTATAGTTAGATATGTATATGATGGTTTATTTGCATTGTGCAGATGTTGGTCCTGTTACTCTGGCTGACTATGTGGCTCGCAGGGGACGGGTGATGGTGGTTTCTCCACCTGCAGCAGCTGTACCGCCTCCACATGGTCGAGGATTTGGGGCTCGTGGTCGAGGGGATGGCCCTCAAGATGATGCTGTTGCTGGTGTCCGAGAGACACTAGATATGATTCTAGCAGGATTCCCAAAGGATGGGTGGAGAGACTTAGATCGGGACATCATCAAGTGATGTTTCGATGCGCCACGTGAGTGGCGCTCGATCCTGCTGAGGGCAGCGTTGCTGGTGGCCAAGTACAGGGATGGTGGTCGGGATGATCCGGCAGGGCCGGTGGAGAGGAGGATTCGTCTACGAGATGATCCAGTGGGTCCGGCAGAGCGGAGATTTCGGGCTCGGCATGATCCAGCGGGGTCGGCGGAGGAGGTGCCAGAGGAGCCCAGGGACCGTGATGAGTAGATGATATGTATTTGCCCCCAAATGCTGATGAGCATATGGGGAAGCTCTTTTTTGTACGGCTAATGTATTTTTGTATATTGGGTGCTGAGGGCACCTATTTCATGTTTTGACTATACTATGATGTATATATATATATATATATGATGTTGATATATAGTCGTGTATGCACATGGATGCATTTGTTGTCTTTTTGTTCGCCCGTGGAGGCATGTTTGATTTTCTGTATGCCCGTGGAGGCACATGTTATGCACGTGGATGCAACATTTTAATTTTTTGTATATGCTCGTGGAGGCACATGTTATGCACGTGGATGCATTTTTGTCATATTTAGCTTTATGCCCGTGGAGGCACATGTGATGCACATGGATGCATTTTCTTTATGAAATGATTTGATTGGTGTGTCAGTCAAGAACGTTGTTGGCCATATGGTCTGCTACACTATTGAGGTTTCTTGGGACATGTGTGAATGAAATGGATTCAAACTGTCGAATCATTTGTTTAGTGCGCAATTTTTTTTTGAAAAGACAGGGATCGCATACCTGGTAATCATTGTTGAGCTGGGAAACAAGGAGTTGTGAGTCCAAGAAAATATTAAGGTGATGTATGCTCATTTGGAGAGCTGCAGCCAGGAGACCGGTCACGGCATCATATTCAGCTTGGTTGTTGGTGGCAGCACCTAAACACACTCCGTCGATGTGGATCAACTCATGTGAAGGGGAATATATTACCCAAGCCGCGGAGGCCAGATTAGGGGACCAACGGCTTGCACCATCAGCGAAACCGACGTAGCAGAGTGGAACATGTGTGTGAAAGGGATCAATGGCAGGGGTCGACCGGACAGAGGGGTATCCAGTGGAAATCGTGTAAATGGTGTTAATTTCTTCCGAGGAGGAAGATGGTGGGGGATGAATGGGTCGCTGTTTCTGATGAACGGGGGGTACATCAGGCCGAATGTCAATGTGGTGCTCTATAATGGTGGGGTCAAGGCTAGGCATTTCGGTATAGGACCAAGCAAAGACATCACGGAATTCTTGGAACAGTTTTTTGTATTCTCCAATCTCATGCTCACTGCAGGAGGCTCCTAATGTAATGATTTCAAGGGCACCAGGTGGGTCAGAGATATCGATGTGGATGACGGGTGAGATATTGGCCATGTTACCTTCCTCAAAGGCATCAGGAGCAGGAATAGGATCCTTAAACCAGTCGACTTTAGTAGGAAGGAAATATTTGGACTCAACCGCGAATTGGGTAGTGGTGGTGGATAAGGTCTCTTCTGGGAGGAAGTATGAACGATGGTGCATATCTTCCCAGTGGTAATCAGGGGCAGTAAGAGCCTATAGAATCTCCTCATCATTGTGGAAACTTTGAGTGGTCAAATCAGTTGACGAGGTAGTAGTAGTCAAAGAGATCTTATAAATGGTGTTAATCTCTCCGGATGACGATGATACGGGAGGGTAGATTTCCTCAATGAGGGGAGGAGAGATTTCTAAATCGACGTCATTCAAATCGTACAATGCTGCTCTGTAATCTGGGATATCAGGACAGTGATGTGAGTAATGGCCGTAAATACCGCATATCGCATAAGGGTGATTGGTACGCAGTGATTTATCACAAGGCTTGGTGTTTGAGTCGATTTTGACAACCGAGATGTTGGGGTTGTCGTCAAGCATTTTCATGTGTTCCTGTAATGCAGGTAACTGTGGACATTGATGAGTTGGATGGCCTAACTCATCACACAACGAGCATTTAGGAGGAGCACGGAACACGGGGGGAGGTTTAACTGCTTTGGGTGGGGGTACCGCAGTGTATGGTTGTGGGCCTGATGAGAGGAGGGGGATTCGTAGATGACGAAGGGGGTAGTGATACCGGGAGGTGGTTGAGTAGAAGTGACAATGGGTTGCACCGGTTGCAGGATGACATTTGGTGTCGGTGGGGGAATGGGAGGCGAAATATACCATACGGGTAATCCCAATGTTAACTTGGGGAAACTAAGGGTAGCCATAACCGGAGCGCTTACTACGCCTGAGGGAGGAAATAGAAAGGGGATTGTGTGGATGGGTGTAACACCAATGTGACTAGGGACCAATGGTGGTTTAGGTAACAAGGATGGTTGATTGTTGGGTGTTTGTGTATTGTGTGAAAGAGTACAGAGGTCAGCGACTTGGGTCTCCGGTGACGGTGGTGGAATGGATTGGAATGTAGAAGTCATCGACGCGTCAGAGTAAAGTACGGGTCTCACAGAGGAAACAAACTAGGTAGTTGCACCACAAACAGGTTGTTCAACCATAGGGAGAACATTTTCAGGTGCAGTGGGGGCCTTGGGATCGTAATAGGTGAGTTTGTCGACCTTGACCACGCGTCCATCATGAGGGAACATCATGGTACGAAAAACGGATGAGGCAACAACACGCATGGCATACATGTAGCTGCGGCCAAGTAAGAGGTTATAGTCAAGTTGAGCATTGATGACCTCTATGTCAATGAGCATGGTTTTACTAGCCAGCTAGACGGGGACATTAGCTAAGAGACCTTGGGGTTGAGCCGAACGGCCGTCGTAGGCTCGCAACGCAGTGGTGGACTGCTGGAGAGTAGGAGATCCCAACTTCTGCCAAACAAATGTGGACATAATGCATGTAGAGGCACCTTCATCAATAATGCACCGATGGATGACAAGATTCCGAACGGAAATAGAAACTTGGAATGCTAAAGTGGAAGGTAGGCGTGGTTCGGACTAGTATGAATCGAATTCCATCAGTTGTGAATCATTGGGGTCAATAGCGCCAATGGCAGAGAGCAAAGTCTTTTGCTGTGAAGGACAGTTTTTTAAGACTTCTAAAGCAGACATGGCTGCAGGAGACTGGGCTAAGTCATCTACAATCCTGTAATTCAACGCAGCACGAGCATTGGGATTATTGTTGATGCGACGAAGTGGGAAGCGAGGTGCTTTAGAAGTGCCATCGAGTGGAGCCGGAGGTATACGTAACGTTTGATCTGTGGGATGAACGTTAGTGTTCTTGTCGGCGGGAGGAGCTTTAGGGGTGGAGCCATATTGGTTCCGGTGGGTTTGGAGGTTGGCATCTGCGGATGACATCATTAACAAGTGGTGGGTATCTGAATTGAACATGGGTTGATCAGGAGCGGCATAAGTGATTTGTTGTTGTGGTGGCGCGTTGCCCTGAGGGGGAGCTAACGGCTGAGTGTTCACTACGCCTTGGGTTGGAAAGGGTTTTTGCAGCACCAAAGGTTGATGTTGAGGTGGTGGAGGGTTGGGTGGCACCTGAGGAGCCACTTTCCCTTGACGATGGGAATCATCAGTCCAGATTTGCCGAGCTCGCTCCAAATGTGGGCAAGCATGTGTGTAATGGCTATAGACCCCGCAAATAGAACAAGGATGGTTTGTTCTGAGGTTATTGTTTTTGGGCTACCTGGGATGACGATCCGGATTCTGGTTGGGAGGAGCAGCATTGTTGTTATTTGGGGGATTGGGAGGTGGTGGACCTTGATTATGCTGTTGATTGTTGCCACGGTTACGTCCTCTTCCACGGTTTTGTTGTCCACCCTGGTTGCGTTGGTTGTTTTGATGTAGGGGATGATTGTGTTGTGTTTACACTTGCCCTTGAGCAGCGGGAGGATTTTGATTTTCCGCAGGTGTAGGAGTAGGTTGCGGTGGATAATAAGCTGGTGGGGCTGGAGGTGGTCTAGTTACCTGCTGGGGTTGTTGGTAAACCTAAGCTATTGGAGGTGTTGGGTTAGTTGTTGTAGCTTGCTGTGGGTAATATATTGGTTGTGGTGGAAACTGAATTTGGTTCTGGGTGGCCGGTTGGTTAAAGTATGTGGGTGGTACATATGTCGATGGCGCTTGCCCATAGCAATGTTGTGGACAAGAGGGTCCATGAGTGTGATGAGTCTGATTCGTTGGAGCGTACGAAGTTGTCGCTCCAGAATTAGATGTAGCCCTAGAGAGGTCTGGGGCATTTATGGTGCTCACCATGCTAAAAGGTTTAATTTGCGGTGTGACTTGGCCAATAATACCATCAGTGGCATGTGATGCCCCCGGCGCGTCACCGCGTGAAGAATCGCCTCATGCGGCGTCCGGTATGATGGTGTAGAGATAGCTTGATTGGGCGTAAATTAGGTCGAATTGTTGAGCTTTTAAGATAGCTTCTTCCTCTGACTGGGGTCGTTCAGAGGCTACATATTTTGCTATAAGGGGTAGGAGTGATTTAAGAAACCAGTCCAAAAATATACGGTCATCCAGTTTAATCTTACAGAGGCTACGATGCTTGTGCCACTCATGGATGTGGTCCGTGATGTGGGTAGCTGTGTTTTGTCTGCAAGACAACAATATTTCAACTCCTGCATCGTAACGTACAGGTAGCTGAAAAAACTGAAGGAAAGTGGAGGTGAGAGACGTAAAAGTCTAGTGGGTCCCATGTGGTTGTTCGATGTACCACTTGGCTGCAGAGCCAATGAATGTTCGTTGCAATAGTCTTAGACGAATGGAGTCATCCACTATGGAGTTAGATGAACACCATAGGTGAAAAGACATTATGTGGTTTTGAGGGTCCTCTCCAGGTTTTCCTTCAAACTTGGGTATGTCCGAGGGGAGCTTTGTAGGCATGGGTGGCCATGTAGGGTTGTGCCTGATAGGATCGTTGGTTAGCCTGGCTAAGTCTGGTAAGTTCAAACTAGCCATGTAAGGTAAACTAGCAAATGGGTGTGGCATTGTGACTGGGACATGACTATTCATGGTGGCATGATGTAGTGGTCCAGTAGCCCCTAAGGGTATGATAGGTATTGAAGGTATGTGTCCTCCAACAGTTTTGCTTTGGTATGGGCCAACGTTTCCAAGTGTAACATGGGTTACACCGGGGTTAGGAATAGTAGTAGGAATTCCTGGGATCTGGGTTGTGGTAATGAGAGGGGGTGTGACCCCTATGTTTGGCATACCCATAATAGGAGGTAGTCCTGTGTTGGGCATTCCCAAAGGTGGAGTGTCCCCCATATTAGGCATACCTAGGGGGGTGGTTGTTGCCATGGATGGCACCGCAGTAGAAGGTTTTATGGATGTATCTCCTATAGTACTGGTAAAAAGTGGGTCGAATTGTGTTCCAGCCATGAGGTTGGTTGGTAATAATTCAGTAGGGTTTTCGGATTCAGCCTCAAAATCAGATGTGAAGTGAGGCGTGTCAGAATCGGATGACTGTATGTTTGGCCGATGACGTGTCGAGTCACAGGATAAGGCTCGACGTCGGTGACGTGGAGAGCCAAGCAGACTGAACTGTGGGGGTTCACCCTGAAGATGACGAGATCGTCTAAAATTCTCAATGGTGAGAAATATGTTTTGTAAAAAAATTTCAGTGTAAGATGGTGATGTATAAAAAACTCGAAACCCTAATGCAACCAAGGGTGCAAAAAAGGGGAGTGAAAATAAAGCCTCTCAGGCCAAAAAATCAACCTCAAAAAGCAATTATTATAGCAGTTGTGCTATAATAAGTGGAGGGATGCAACAAAAATGGTCAGAATACCAACAGTCAAACAGCTTCTAGAAAAAAGAGGTGCTACTAGACCAAAGGTGGATTGTATAATGCAAACACCTAACTAGAAGTATTGTGAGTCAACAAACGATATTCTCTACAAGGTGATGAAATCCAAGTCAAACAATATTGAGTGTTGAATCAACGGCTAGATATCCCCCTACCGGGAGGGACACCGAGTAATCAATCCTAAAGAATGGTAACTAGGATACTCTGTTCATGACACGTTCAGAAAAGGTGAATCTGCCATTTGGTCCTTTTACCGCAATACCCCCATACAGGGATATCCCGAGAACTGCGAATGGTAGCCTTAGGTTACTGAATGGATTTCAGTATTCCACTCAGGCTTCCGGAACCATCCTCGCGACTTCAACCCTCCTAGGGGAGAGGCCCTCTGATAAACTAGTTGTGACCGTGCCAAAAAATACTAGGAGATTTTGGTTCCCCAATGGACAATAGCTATGTCTCAAATGTAATAACTGAGGGGTGTTATTGGAACACCTATCCCCTCAATTCTACCTAGCTACAAAGTTCTTTTAAGTGCTCCCCAAGTGGGGTTAAAAGTTGGTTGAAGTTAGGGTAAATTTTAAGGATCAGTTTAAATTATGTGTTTGAGTGGGTGCACGTGTGGTATTTTAAACTGAAATTGAAAATGTAAATGCTTTGCAAAGACTATTCAAAAAACAAAGGATCTTTGAAATAGGAAAGCAAATAATATGAATTCTTCAAGAAATAAGTGGATTTCTTTTAAAATTTGCTATGGGCAAAATATCAAGGAAGTAAACAATAAAATTTTTATCTAGATAAAATGCAGATAAATCCTTCTTTCAATTTCTGAAAATTTTGTAAAAAGACTTTTTTAAAGGTGCATTATAAATAGTAAAAATATTTATATGGCTGTAATAATGCAGGAATTTTAATACTCTAAAATAGCTAAGTGGGCAGAAAATACAACAAAAAATTAATTCTTTAACAGATTGGCCGAATGGAAAAAACTTGCATCGCGGGTTTTGGCAGAACAGCCACGATGGACCGCGCGGGTTTCTGTCACACAGTCGTGATGGGCAGTGCGGGTTTCAGCCGCGATGTGCATCGCAGGATTTTGTCACACAGTCGCGATGTGCAGCGGTCCCATTTGCCGCTTCACGACCATACCACCTTTTTATAGTTTTTGGTGGTGGGGAATACCATTATGGTTTTGAGGAAACCAATGGTATTGACCAACATGGTTTAGGTACCTTTTCCCTCCTTTTTCCTTTTTTGAATATTTTTAATATTTTTATTCCCTTTTTAATATTTTTGGGAATTCTGGACCCTTTTTGAGGGTTTTTTTATGCTTTTTGAGGAAAAATATTCATTTTGAGTGGAAAAAGGGGTGTATTAAGGTCTTTTGGTGGCTTTAGAGGCTCAAATGGTGAAAAAGTGGACAAATGGGTCATGTGAATAAGGAAATGAGCTAGTGAGCACTTTTTGGGTGTTAACAAGGGGTCCTAGCCACATCTCCCTCCTTGACAGTGAATAGACATCTAGAGGGAAATTATCATACGAAAAAACCCTCTTGCACAAGCGATTTTCACATTCATATTAAAGGTCGGTCTTCAGACTATTCATATTGAGTTACCTCTAGCGCCACAGAGGAAATTTTAGGAACTTACACCAATGAAGAAGTCAATGTGGCACGGTTTTTGCATTTACATCATAAGGTACTAAGCCTCTATTGAAGTTTCTGGCTAGGTTGTCCTCGCATTATCACTTTGGTGTAGAGGCTCATTCGCATGGAGACGAGGTTGGAGGGGCAAGGTTTATTGAAGGAAATTTGGATCTGTATGATTTTCAATGCAATGGCCCTTCGAGGGTGGTTGACTTGGGATGAATGAAGAGCTATAAATATGTGAAGAGAAAGGGAAATGTATTATCGTTGGTGGTTGGCCAAGATAGTCATGGAACAAATTTTGGATCTCATGCTTTGAACCCTCATTGGAAAATTTTTGCCCTAAAGTCACGAAGGAGGTGCTTTAGGCTTGGAATTTATTGACATGGGAGTCGATTATGGGATATTGTTTGACTTCCCACACTTTATCGTAGAGGTGGCTTGGATTATAGTTTTGAACTAAATATTATACTATCAAAATTTTGAAAGGGGTGTGGTTTTTAGATAAATCATATGTATCCATAAAACCCTAATACCCTTATTTGGTTCAAAGGATGAATACATTGAATAGACCCCAGTTTGGGTGAAGCTTCCAGGGTCGCCAATAGAATGGTGGTTGGCTCAATGGTTAAGGGCTATTGGAGATCAAATTTGAAAGACTATTTTGGTTGATGATTATTTTGTAACATGTTCCTCTTGTTCAATGGGTCGATTGTTGGTAGAAGTGGATGTTATGAGAGGGTTGTATGAATCTATTGAGCTGGTGGATGGAGGTTGTAGTAATATACAATCCCTGGATTATTTAAACATCCCCTTTAAATTTTCTCACATTCACAATCTAGACCATATACAAAATGATTGTGATTGGCCTTTTATGATGAAAATATGGTAGAAGATTGGAGGGGGATTCTAATAAGAGGGCCACTCTGTCAGCCTCACTCCAGACCCTAAAGGATATGGAAGGTCCACAAAAGGTTGTTAAGTAGTAACAATTAGAGGACATTGGCATGGTTGTTGATACTTCAATGTGTCGTGATTTGTTAGTTGGTGACATGCCAAACCCACTAATCATTGAGTCAAGATAGTCACTAGGGATTGAAATGGATGAGGTTTCTCTTTACTATGTTCGATGTCATTCAAAGGTAAGAACCAATGTTAATGAACTCTTTGTAAACTTAGGCTCTTAGCCTCAAATGGCATCGGGTAAGTCTCCTATTTTTTCTCATGTGAATTATGCTTTGAGCACTTCTTTGTCGAGGGATGGGGGGTCATGTTCTCTTTCTAAGGTGTCATTTTTCTAAGTCCCCCTCTCAAAAGGTTAGGAATTCCATTAGGAAAACACATAATTATTTTATCGAGAGGGACAATATGAAGGGTGATGGTTTTCTGTGGTGGATAACTAACCTATAATGTCATTCTAGAGGCCCTAAGACACCTTCATAATTCTCAAAACCACCTGATGGAACAAACTTAGTAAATCATATGGCAGTTATACCCCCAATAGGCCATGTTCGGTTTGTGGAGGTAACCTACTTAGTTTTAGATGTTTAGAAGATTCCTTTAGAGCCACATGTTTAGGTCTCCTCCAATAAACATTTATGAGGGACCAAGGCTACAAGACCTAGATACATAGTTCCATAGATACCAGTCCAATTCCATGCGGGGTGCTTTGATTCAATGTTCATAGCTTTGAATGCCTCAATGATTTCTTTAGGGCCAAAGTTATGGTCTTCTTCCCTAGAACATCATTCTCCAGGCTGTGAGACATCCACATATTGATCAAAACAACTTAATGTCACTGACATTTTCAATCATAGGCTGATGATACACTCAAGAGGCCATGTGTGGTTGGTGGATACCACCACCTTTTCCTTAGATGGATAGATTATTCCTTTGGGGATTAAGGTTCAAGTGTCCTCTGTTGACAATATCCAAGGTCCCAAGGACAAAAACCTAGATGCATAGTGACATGGATACCCCTACAAGGTCATGCATGATTCCTAGATGCATTGTTCAAGGCTCTAAATGCCCCAATAATTAATTTAGGGACAAACAGATAGCCTTATTCCCTATAATATCATTGCTAAGGCCTAACACATGTAGATATTACTCAAAACCATCTAATTACACTAAAACTCTCAATCATAATCCAATGCTACCTTCATGAGGCCATGTGTGGTTGGTTGAGGTATCCTTCTTATCCCTTGATGGATAGAAAATTCCTTTAGGGCCTAAGGTTGAGGTTTCCTCCCTTGACCATGCCCAATGACTTGTATGAATAGCACCCTGGATACTCTGCGAAGCCATGTGTGGTTCCTTTTGGAATTCTTAATGGATTGGATGCCTAACTGATTTCTTTGGGATCAAAGGCATGGTCCTATTCTATAGAATAGAATTCCTAAGGCCCCAATATATGTGTGTATTGATCAAAACTACCTAATGGAATCAACATTCCCAATCATAGACAATTGATACCCTTAAGAGGCCATGTGTGGTTGGTGGAGGTAACCTTCTTAGTCATTCACAAGGCATCGATACACATACATATTTATCAAACCTTCCTAATGGAATCACCATCTTTAATTATAGGACAATGATACACTCAGGAGTCCATGTGTGGTTGGTGAAGGAACCCTCTTATCCTTGGATGGCTAAAATATTTCAGGGCCCAAGGTTCATATCTCTTCTATTGACCATGTCCAAATCCTCAATGCCACGATACCTAGATACAAAGCTCCATGGATACCTTTGCAAAATCATGTGTGGTTATTTGAGGTATTGTTCATGGTTCTATATGGCTCAATATTGGGTTTGTTGGAGCCAAGGGCATGGTCTTCTTCTCTAGAGAATCATTCCTAAGGCCCTAAGAAACCTACCTACTTTGTAAAACCACATAATAGCATTAATATCCTCAATCATTGGCCAAAGATACCCTCAAGAGGACATGTATGGTTGATTGAGGTGATTTTCTTAGCCTTGGATGGCTAGAAGATTCTCTTAGGGCCATAGGTTTATGTATCCTCCCTTGACCATGGTTAGGGAATTCAATTTTATAGTTGGGTGTTGATGGTCTATTTTTATCTAATAGACTTCAAGGTACATGGCCACATGACCTCTGGTATATGATTTTAATCCTGGCTAGTATTACATTTGCTTCATAGTTAGGTATGCTAGTATTACATGTGTTCTATCCAAGGTGATGCACTTGGTCATATGAACCCTTTGTCTAATAATTATTGTAATTGGATTTTGAATTCACTCAACTCTTTAGTTTGCAATATATTCTAGGCCTTGATATGGGCATGCGTGTGTTATGTTATGCTCTCTTGTTTCCATTGTTTCCCATTGGAATCCACTTGAGTCACCCTTCACAAAAAGGGGAAAACAATGAGAAGAGAGGGAGATGGAATGAAAATTACTAGCACGTTGAAATTGGCAGGAAAAATTTCATTTTTGGTGTTACAGATCTAAAAATTACCAACATATCCCACTTATAGTTGAAATTAAATTCACTCTTTAGATATTATGTGATGTCGCAAGGCCTTAATGATCATCACTCAAGAGAAACAGAGGGAATTGTTACATATAGGCTAGCTATTCCATATGTAGGTCATATGTAGTAGTCTAGGTTAACTTGCATGGAATATCAAACCCATAGAAAATTAATATGGTATTAGGCCCTAAAAATAGTTTATAGTCTATGGTATAGGCCACGAGAACCATCATTAATGTTACAAATATTGAAATGGCCACAATATCTTGCTTGTAAGGTAAAGTAATTATGTGTAGGGCCCTACATATGGACCATGAATCATATAGTAAATTTATTTACCATGGACCATTATTTAGGTATGAGAACCACTATTGGTTTACATAACCTATAAATATTAAACCATGGTTGGTTTATTGGTTTACATAACCATGGACAAACGAACAACAACAATGACATCGATGATGGTGATAATGATGATCATAACGATCTCACATGTAGGCTAGATATTCTTATGTGGTAACCTAGGTTAACATGCATGGACCATCAACCCCATGGAAAATTAATATGGAATTAGACCCTAAATTTAGTTCACATGCCATAGTCCAGGCCATGAGAACCATCATTTGTGTTACAAATATTGAAATGGCCACCATTAAAAATGCCACTAATTAGACACTAACCTAACACAACCAACCCATGTAAAGGACTCGTGCACTTGGAACACTTGATCCATGCAATGAATTCATGCACCTAGGAAGCTTCAACCTCTAACCCCGTCACCTCGTACCTAACCTTAACATCTAGCCCCAAACCGAATAACATGATAACTTATAAACCACTTAACCACTAGTACCAACAAAACCAGAACCACTTTCCCACTAACCCATTGATCCCTTAGGTGCCTTGCTTCTAATCCAAAAAATCCCTAAAGCCTACCACATTATGAAATTGTAGAAAATATCTCCTTAAGCCAATGTCCCTCTAACCCTAACCCAATCACTATCATTCCTACTGCACCAGATCAATACACTAACACAATAAACTTTGACCTTGGGTTATTTATTACCAAGGTTTTAGATCAAAGACTTTGACATCAAGGTTTGAATGATCATTGTATGGGATTTTATCAAACCAAAATTAGTGCAAAAATAAACACAAGAACTTAGACTATAAACAAAATATTCCCTATCTAGGGTATGTATGATGACTCAAGTCCCTATGCATGGCCCATGAGTCTCGAAATAATTTTTTACTGCCCAAGAACCTACATTTTGGCCCTAGACCATAACATAGGCTCCTAGAACCATCCACGACATGAAAATACTAAAAAAAATGACAATGTGTTACTCAAAAGCTAAATATTCCTTTATTATGGCCTATGTGGTGGTATAAAGAAATTCCCATAGGTCACAAGACCTTGAGGTAACTACCAGTCATTATAAACTAGATTTTGATCTAACACCATGGACACCATGGATTAGGCTTCAAGAACTATCCATGATCTTGTAAATATTGAAATGGCCACCATACCCACTTGCAAGCTAAATATTTCTTGTGTGAGAATCATGTGGTGATTAGGGCCCTACACATGGCCCATTAGCCATAAAGGATAATTTTATGGCACACGAGTTTGTATTTTGACCATGGATCATGGAAAGTTGGAGTGTGAGAACCATATTTGATGTGAAAAACCTAGCATGACTGCCTCAATTGTAGAGCTCTAATGGGATATGGTGTTGAATGATGATGCACACCCTTCCTAACACTACAATAGCTTATGTGCGCTTAGCTCCAATGTTTTGATGAGATGCATTGTTGAACCCATGTGACACACCTAACCCACGTACATAAATGACTTTTAGGGGGTTTTCAAAAAACTTCCTCGAAAATTTCAATTCGCATGACTTTTAGGGGGGATTTCAATAAACCACCTCCAAAAGTTCAATTCTCATTTCTTTTAAGGGGTTTTCACAAAATAGCCTCCAAACGTTCAATTATCATGACTTTTAAGGGGGGTTTTGACAAACCGCCCCCACAAGTTATGAGAATTGGGATTTTAGGGCGGATTTTCAAACAACCACCTCCAAAAGTTCAGTTCTCATGACTTTTAAGGGGGGTTCCAAACAAACTGCCTCCCAAAGTTCAATTCTCATGACTTTTAGGGGGGGGTTTGACAAACCATCCCCAAACGTTATGAGAATTGGGATTTTAGGGGGGGTTTCAAACAACCGCCTCCAAAATTTCAATTCTCATGACTTTTAAGGGGGGTTCCAAACAAACCACCTCTCAAAGTTCAATTCTCATGACTTTTAAGGGGGGGTTTGACAAAACACCCCCAAAAGTTATGAGAATTGGGCTTTTAGGGGGGGTTTTCAAACAACCGCCTCCAAAAGTTCAATTCTCATGACTTTTAAGGGGGTTCAAAAAAATCGCCTCCAAAAGTTCAATTATCATAACTTTTAGGGGGTTTTTGACAAACAGCCCCCAAAAGTTATGAGAATTGGGATTTTAGGGGGGGGTTTTCCAAAAACCTCCTCCAAAAGTCAGATTTCAGGACTTTTGGGGGAGGATTTAAAAAAATCGCCCCCAAAAGTCCAATTTCCATGACTTTTAGGGGTGGTTTTAAAAGGCCGCCTCCAAAGGTCTGAAAAAACTTTTAGGGGGGGTTTACCAAGACCTCCGCAAGCCAAAACCACCCCCAAAGGGCTATTTTGTTGTAGTGCTCATATTATTATTCAAACGGAGGAAAAGTTACAATCAAGATAAAAATTGTTAACGATAGGGAAAAATTGGAGGTTAGAAGCACAACTTGAAAATCTTCCAGTCATTTTAGCCAGGGCTTCTGCATTAATATTCAATCACAAAAAAATGAAAGAGAATAAAGTGACAGATAGGAAATATAACCATGGGGTAAACGACAGATCATCATGGAAGGAAATGGAATGGAATGATTTGGAGGAAGGCAAGCTTAAATCTTGTTGTAAGGAACTAAAAGCCATAGATGTAGGCATACTGAATGCGAGTGTGAATGGGGACCAAGTTTCCCACTTGGGAGGACGCAAGGAGAGGGTTAATTAGCCAAGTGGTGAGCAGGATGACAAGGAGGTGTCAGATGTCGAGGTGCTAGTTGGAGGCATGAGATAGTTAATGCAAGGGACACGAGGGTTGGGAAGTTATGAAGCGAGGGCGAATAAGGTATAGAGATAGAGGAGTGGATGAGACACAAAGAAATACAAAGGCAGAGATTTAATGAAGCTACGAATGAGGAGTAATTGGTTCATAGGTGAAGTAGATCCGGAGAGTGTGCAGAGAAATGGCAGTGAAGGTAATGATGAAAACAATGCAGTAAACGACATTGATGGTAGTTATGTTGAATCAAGTGGAATAACACAACCATCGAATGCGATCACGGTGGGAGGAAGTATAATAAGAATGGTGGTGAGTGAAGCCAAGAAGCACGAGGTGCGAAGGAGAATTGAGGAACTGCTGGTAAAATAATATCTAGAAGTGTTGATGGTGAAGGCTTTGAGTATGGAACCCCGCTAGAGGATGAGAAGTAGGAAGGGTGGAAGAAGCAGACAAGAAAAGAAAGTCATGGAGAATGAAGAAGAAAAATGGTACATGAGAGGAATTCTGAAATATGTGAACAAATGCATATCTTGAATGGAGGAATAGGATATGCAAGAAAGGATGGAAGAACATGGGGCACTGGTGAGGCTGAGCCCGTACTGGATAATGAGAAAGCTTCTAGCCAAAACCATGTTGGAGAGGAAAATTTTTGGGGACCTAGTGATGCAGGTCCTAAAAAATATGAAAGAATATTTGGTGCGTAATCTCATGGATATGGAGGGGGTAATGGGTTTGGCGAAGGCTCCATATGGACGTCGTGTAGAGTAGGAGGAAACCCCATCAACTGCTTCCGAGCAGCTAAAACCTGTTAAAGAGGACCAACAGAACGCGTTTCCAAGGAACATGGTCAATGAAAAAGAGACTGTTGGGGCGTAGGAGGAAGCTGGGAACCAGGCTATGGAGGAAGAGCACAAAGCACCAGAGGAGGGACTGCAGGAAACATCAGTGGCAGGGTAAATTCCATGCGTAATTTTTGGAACTATAGCAGAAAGGCCTCAGGCCTGAACCAAGATAGTAGATGACCATGGTATGTGAAAACAATGGTGAATAATTTTGATGTAAAACATGTTATTGGGCGTTCATGGGTGGACATAGTTTTTTTTAGAATTTAATGAGGGTATGTTGGAAAATAGACTGTGCATGGGTAAAGCTAATTGTGGGGAATTAGGTCTATAGGGGAAAGGAAAATTTTGTTGTGGTTTACAGTTCTGTCAAAATGTTTTGTACAACAATGTTACGTAAGAGAAAGTCAGAATGTAAAGATGGCAAGTAGACAAGAAGGAACTAGAAGTAGCTCTCAGCCTAGGAAGGGTATTTTTTGTAACTTTATGTACATTTTTTCAAGTTAGTAATATAATATTTATATCTCTTAGTCACAAAAAATATAACATAATATAATTAATAATAATAACTAGAATATAAAAATGGCTCCATATGAAAGCAAATCTATATATAGCATTATATATATAATAATAAGAAAACAAATTAAATAACATTTGAAAAAATAAATACATAATAATGAATTAGTTAGTATATCATATATTAATTAATATGTTATATTATAATATTATATTTAAAAAGACATATTATATTGTTTATTTTGGAATATATATATATATATAGAGAGAGAGAGTTGTGTGGGGTCATAGATCCTTATATATAGTATTATATCTAATATATATTAAATATAATATAATATTAATAGAATCACATGCATGCTTCCAAAATAAACAAAATAAAAAATATAATATGTATTTTTAAACATAATATTTATATAATATATTAATAGCTAACATAATATGATAATATAATATATTAATTAATATATGATATATTAACTAATTTATGATTATGTATTGATTTTTTTAAGTGTATTAATTTTTTTCCTTAGATTGGGTGAAAACACTACATCGAACTTTGTCTTTATATATATATATATATATATATATATATATATATATATATATATATAGCTTTGATAAAAACGAAATAATTATGGGTAACTTTTATATATGTGAAATAATAAAAATAATATATTAAAAAATGTATACATGCAATTATTTTATTAATTTCTTGATTTATCCGTAGGAGGCCATTTTTAAGTTGAAATTTCCTCTAATGGTGATTGTTTGTGGGACACATTTTCCATTGTATAGCCTATCTGAAGCATTTGTACACACAATGAGGTCTACTACAAGGTGCATCTTTTAGCTTGGTTGTGATGATTTTCTTGGTCATAGTTCCCATTCTATAAGCTATTCAAGGCATTTATACACACATGGATGAGGTGTCCTATTGAGTTCATCGTCAACTTGGTGTAGGTGCAATTTCATGATCCAGTAAGAAGTGTTTGATATCTTCATCAAATCCATGAGGTGAAGTTTGGTCATATTCGCAACTTATTGGGAATTATATAAGTTCTCATCGAGGGGGAATGTCAATGTAATTCCATATTCCTCCATATTTGTTTTATCCCTCTAGTCATCATTTAGAGGGAGTGTTAGAATGTGTAATGATGCCTAACATGATTTGTAGTGGTCTCATTTATTGTTCTATAAACCTTTTTTTTATTAGAGTTTCTTTTAACCATGGGAACTTAGAAACCTCCCAAGGGTATATCCAACAACCCAGAAGCTAGATATACCAATAAATTGTGACCTAGCAGGGGACGAGGTATGTTGAATCCCACTGGGGTGTGCCTCTATTCTGGGGGTTTCCTACACTTCAAGCCTTGTCACAATGGACCAATGAGAAAGATTACCCCCCGTCGGTTTTGAACCTGTGACCTCCATAGAGATAACACATGTTATTAAACATTAGGCCCACTTAGGTGCTCTATTGTTGTATAAACCTAGCTAAGGAATTTTGTAAACAAAATGGGTTCTACATAGAAAATAAGACATATGTTATTTATAGCTCTATATTATGAAAAATGAGTTATCCCACATGCATCATAGAGTAAAATTATCATATTACCATTCTTTATATAAGAGAGGTGGACAAATATTTATTCCACATGTATTATGGGATATGAACATCGATTCATCTATCATATATAATATAGGTTAAGGAGACACATTGGATATATTAGAAATTCATTGTGACATGAAGAAAATATAGAATTTTATGTGAAGTAAATGTGTGGGTGCCAAAGATTGTAAGAGTAAAAATTTCCTGAAGAGTAAGAAGACCAACCTTCCTTGGATGTTTCCCCTTTTTGGGTTTCTACCATGTAAAATGTGTACTCTCTTCTCTCTTTCAATTCTTGCATATTTTATTGATTATTTGATACCTGTATTGAGAGGATATTAGACTAGTTATTTTTCATGGTATCTATAATATGGGAGAATCTCTTATATTCTATTGAATATTTGACCGAACGGTATATCATCCATAAATATCCATTATTTAATTTGTACCATTAGTGGGTGGACCTCCCTTTATATCCCCTATTATTGTACCTTAGCATGAATGACCCATATTAAAATGTAAAAACATAAAATATGAAAACATGTGCGATATATCTTGACCAATGGATGGAGGAATCCCTTTTACATCTCCTGTAATTTTTACATAGCATCAACTGACCATATTAAAACGTGAAAACATGTGTGATATATCTCAACAATTAGCGAGAAAACTCCTTTTTACATCTTCTATGCTTGTTCCTTAGTGTGAACGAACTAGATTAACGCATGGAAACATGCATGATACATCTCAACCATTTGTGGGTGGACCTCCCTTTCCATATTTCATTCTTTTTCCTCAGCATGGATAACCAATATTAAATCCTAGGAACATGTGTGATAAATTTTGGTCATTCATAAATGAGTCTCCCTTTTCATCTCCTATGTAGGTGAGCATATGACTAGGATTTAACAACATTCTCATTCAAAATGTAATGTCCCAAATTTGGCATTGGGTCACAATGGCCTAATCACATTGTCCCTATTCAATAGAGTTTGTCAAATTGATGCTAAAGCAGAAATAATTGCCAAGGAGGAAAATTACTAGTTTCCTAGGTTTGGGGTGGAAGCTTTGGGATTTGGAATAATGGGGATAATAAATGATGTTTGAACATTAGAATGGAATTCAACCCAACTTGAGTTGTCATGAGTCTCTTGGAAGGAATTCGACCCATGGAGGAAATTAGAACTTTATAAATGTCAATAACAAAGAATGAAACCATATTTTGATCATTTGTAGAATTTGCAATTGCATTTGTGTAGAGGGAGAGCTAGTGGATGACTAGTTTCTTGCCTTAGCCAATTTCGAGGGTGAAAGATTCCCATCCAAGTTGGTAATTGGAAAGGCCATTCAGAACTTTCATTTGTAGCTTTAATGGAGTCTTTATTTGCAGGTGTAAGCTACAGGGAAGCTCATTGTTTCTTCTATTGTAGCACATTATCTCAACCATTTCCAATTCTGATGGCATATTCTTGATCCTTGAGGGAGGGCATTTTTGGTGAGCTATTGTAATATTTGGGGGATCTTATCATGCCCAATTTATTTTTTAATATGAATTAAATACTCTGTTCTTCATCTCCAGAAATTTTCAGGTCGAAATTCCAAGTAGAAATGTATAAATCTCATTTTTAATGGAAGAACAATGCCATTTCCCCGCTACCTTGTTGTGAACCAATGTATTGATGATGATTTCGAATGAATGGATGATTGTCTGATGAATTTGTGATTAATGTACTTCCATGGATGTATTTTACAAGTTTCATGCACTGTACTTGAGCATTTGAAGTATTTTTACTTAGTTTAATTGCATTGGGAGAAGAAATAGTGGCATTTCCCCAAGGGTCGAATTGGTGATTTTTGTAGTTGAATGGGAGAGGGTTGGAACATATATAATAATAAATTAATGGTGCACATGAGACCTTAATAACATCCTTAATACATTTCCTACCTCTTTTCATAAATTTGAGTGGGTTTGGAGGCATTTGGGAAGCCATTTTCAGTACTAACCCCACGGAGATTTGAACCCCAAATTACTAGTAAAATTGCATACTTGGTCCAGAATATTAAGAGAGTTTGCAGAGGTATTTTGGTGGTCATATATCATATCTGAACATAATATTAAAGTCCTAATATCATTCATACACCTTCCTTGAATATTTGAAGGCATTTGGAGTCAATTCGAGACCTAGAGACCAATACTAGTCAAAGGGAAATTACTAGTAAAGTTCCCTACATTGGCCAGAATTGAAAGAGGATTTGCAGAAGTATTTTAAAGGTCCAAAAGAATCCCTGAAATACATATTTATGTTCTTACACCATACATATACCTTCTCAGAATATTTGGGAGCAATTGGAGCAATTTGGGGACCTAGAGCTCAAAACTAGTCAAAGGTCAAACTAGGGAAAAAAGTGAAAAATTGCCATTTTAATAAACTTCCTAACAAGGGACATTACACAGAAAGATTACTTCTTCTTTCCTATCATAGGAATTCTTGAACAACTTATGGATTGATAATATGAGTAACAACATCACCCTTTCTACGCAATTGTTCCTTCTTACAAGGTACCAAGAATGCATATATAATCTTTTGGGTGAGAAGACCTGCTATGGAAAAACTTGCATAACGGTGCATCCCTTCACTTGGTAAGGGTCTATGCCTTGTAGGTTGCATCAAGTCCTCAGTCCTTGGAGACCCTATTGGTGTGTGGTTGTCCTCCAAATTATCCTGCAAGATATTGTTAGTGGAATTCACATAAAAGAAATAAAATTAAACAAAATGCAACAAAAGGAAATGGGGGGAGAATGCAAACTATGACAACAACCAAATTTATGTAAAACCACTTTGTATTTCCCAATGGTCAAGTTGTACAACACCTAGATGTTCTGGGATTCAAGGGAAACCAACAATATCCCTTAAGGAGGTCCTTCTTGTCCAAACTATATGCTAAGTGGGTGATAGAAAAATGGAGATAAACTCTTGCCCCTTGGAGGACGGTGGCAAGGGAGCTTGGGAATGCTTACAAAGGTAGGAAGAGGTGGGTTATGAGGAATCTCCAACAAAAATCCAGCAACATAAATTTTCTCTTCTTTCTCTTTACAAAATGCATGTCAATGGCTTCCTTTTATAGGCCAAGAGGTGGCCAAGAAATAACTAGATACAAATGTGAACCCATACACTCCATGAACTAGTTCCAAGGTACACCAAGGGGGCTATTTAATACTAACAAGTTTGTGACAAAACCAAATTCAGATTGTTGGAGGTGATGGGATTTCAATATTCTTCATTGTGCATGAGGTGATGGGGCTTTCAAGAGGTGGCCCTACTGTTTTGATAGTAGCACGAATATCGAAGGAAAAACCATGCGAGTTTCACGCTGGCACTGAACGGATAACATGCGCTATAAAACAAGTTAACAATGGTTCTACTATGTGACCTCTTATTTTGATTGGTCTTGGGCACTTTTGGACTCATGTTTCCTTTTTTATTTGTTGAGGATGCCTTTGGTGAACTGCATTCTCTATGTTGATGATGTCTTACTGCAAGAATTTATGAAATGTGGCATATGTGCAAGAATTAGGCGTTAACAAGACTAGTGCCTTATCTATTGGGCTATGGAGTCAAAATTGGGCATGGAGTAAAAAATTGGATTCTTCTCAAACCATTAATTTAGGATTGTATATGGAAAAGAAAACAAAGAACTGGAAATGTTGAAAGTGAAATGTTGGAATTGACTATGAAAACTAGAAACCCACCTACCTAATCTAACTGACAGATGGGCCCACTAGGTGCATGGCACTTTCAATGCAACCATGTATGTAGTTTGATAAGGCAATGAAACCCATGCATCAAGAATTATGATTTCATGGTGGATGACCTTTGGGTTTGGTGGATAAAAGGATGGGAAATACATCTCCAATGACTGGAAAATGTGCCCAAGGGGGGCAAGCATGATTGAAGCACAAACCAAGTTAGGAATACAAATAAAAATATTGAAAGCATAATGAAAATTAGTACAAATAAAGGATATGCATGCATGAGTTACCCATTTCCAACACTTTGTTTTATTCTTTGTCTTGTGGACATTCGCTTTCATCCATGCTAAAACTAGATCTTCATGACATATTTATTCTTCAATGTAATGAGGCTCTGATATAAGTGTAGAAATAAAATCAGATTTTCCATTGAGTAAATAATCTACACATTTCATTGGATTCCAAGCCATACAATCTACTTTGCTTCCTTTGTCATATTCATGATCCTATCTATCTTTAAGATCTCAACCCTTATGATTTTGGGGATATGAAATCATGATATTTTCCAGATCTTAAATTTTTTTTCCTCTTTGTCATTGTTTCCCAAAAAATGAATGTTAATGGTGAATATATCCTTCTCTCTGATGTTCATCTCCAGCCAAAATAATGATTTAAGGGCTTTATCATCGGGTGCAAAGGTAACTATCAATTCCTTATTCCTTTCTATGGATGATTGTCTGTCTTCTTGGTCTATGCCCAAAGCATACTTTAATGAAGTTTGAAATTTATTTTCCTTACCCCATAATTGACCAAGTATTTTTAAATTCCATAGGGTAGATCACTAATCTTGAACAAACCTCACAATTTCACTGTGTTAATTGCAAAGAAGAATTAGCAAGAAGTATGATCAAATTCACTCATAAAATCAAAAGATGTGAGAAAACTATGTTGATACATTCATCAGCTATAAGCTAGAAAAGATATGGTAATACAATAGAATGAATTCGATACCTCTAGGAGAGTTCAAATTCTCCTCAAGTCATGGCTTAGTTTGCATTGGAACCATCTCCCAATAAGGTCTATTGGCCACCGATGGTTAATGATCAGTCAACTGGAGTAGAAATGAGCATAAGTGAACCATGTGGGCACCAAAATAGGGGAGGATACTTCAAGGAGGGCGCATACTAGCTTTCAATGTCCAAGGAGGGCGCTTCTACACCTAGTAGCAGTCAACTGGGAGCTACAGTCAGTTAACTTAGAAATCAAGGGGACAAGGTTCCCTAAATCATGGAACTGACTGATAGATATCCTAAATCAGTGCAGGAGGGCACATTTGTAACTCCAGTGATGGAAACAAGGCCGCATGAGTGGGTAGGAGGTCTAATCATGGCCAGAAACAAGCTCTAGGGGGGCCATAATAGGGACCAGGTGCTAGGAAACTCCACTACTGATGCATGGAATGCATGCATGCGTGCAAAATGCATGTAGTGCATGCAAAGCCAAGATTATTATGGTGAGAATATTCCAACAAGTATGGGGTGGGTTCACCAAGTATTTGATTACTTTCAAGTCCTTTGTGCTGGAACTTATCATATTCATGGTTCCCATCCTCAAAATCAATGTTAAAATTTCTTGAACATTCTTTTAGAACAATGTATTCTGAGAGAGAAGAAGATTCATTAAATAAATCATTTATTTCATAGCCTATAAGTTGCAAAATCACAATTTTCCTTGCTTGTAGAATTTTCCTAACAACTATTTCCAGAGATGGAGGAGTGTGGTTGATCATCATCAATTTTAACAACTTGTTCCTCAAGTTGACATGCTAACTCATAAATATTTTCATCTTGAGTGTGATCTTCGAGATTTATGAACATCCCCATTTCATTAAAGATCAAATGGCTCATTATGCTAAAATTGTTGTTCTTCATAAGTAATCGGCTCATTGGATTCCTTTAACATCTAAATATGGAATTTTAATTGAAACTGACATGATTCCCTTCTCTCTTATTTAGATTCTAACCATGTTAGGAGGTCCTCATGCAAACAATAATTCACTGTGTATGAAGTATGCATTGTAGCTTTAGGTCATTTCTCACCTTCATTTTATTTGGAAGAATGGGGGTAAGAGGAATCCAACAATTTGGGACTCAACATGTTTCCTTCTATATCTAATGCATAATTAATCATGGAGTACACATTTGGGGTTCGCCTCTCTCCGAGTAGCAAAAAATGAAAATCATGAATAACAACAAAAACTGTCATGGCAACAACTTTTGAAGGCTTTATATTTTCATGGATTTCATGATAAGCTTTGAGAAATGTATCCCTAAATGTAGTCACACTCTAATCATTACCTCTTCTTAATGAATACAAATCTATTAATATCTAAAGAGAATCCTTTCTCTTTCCCCGCTTTCGTAGGAGAAGATCATGCAATTGTTGACAAGTTGAGATGGAGTTGGATTCCAAGTGCTTGAACCAAGAACGAGCCTCCCCTTCCAAGGAATATACACAAGGAAATATGAACACATCTTCATGCTAAAAAAGGAGGCTATCAATGAAAACCTATAAAGAGGTGAGGTGTTGGTCATCAAGCTTAATATAATTTACATTGAACTTTGGAAGTTTTTTCAAGTACCCTTTAAGCAAGGGGTTAAGGATTTTAGGCAATATTAAGGGTTGGAACCTTGCTGCTATCCAAGGGTTTATGGGCTATTGGTTTGTCATGATGACAACTAATGTAGATGATCGATCATTGTTTTTAGCATTACAATCCTTTGGAAAAGATGATTATGGTTAGCAAAGACATACAACATTCTAATCTCAAGAGATATTGGAATTTACTAACTAAGAGTAGAAATGTAGCTGAAATAATGGCTTTTACCAGGATTTTATAATAAAATTATAGCAAGGGATTTTCAATATGGGATTCAAGAATAATATATAATAAAATTTAGAAACCCAACCTGAATGAATGGTATTGCCGAGAATCTGGATGCAATAGAGATGTATGTGGTTCTCGGTATGTAGCATGCACCATTTCAAGAGATGAACCAATGTGGAGTCAGTAGGTGAGATATTTTTCCTTGAGAGAAGATAATTTCTCACCATAAGTAGTAGATATAGTTTTAGCAGGGGGGAAATGGATTTATTCTCCTCAGTGAATTTTCCAAACACCTTCCATTAAGACAAAAATTATGCAATAAACCAACTGAAGGTGCTAGATTCAACTCACCAATGGGGTCACGCTAATGTTTGTTGTTTTGTTCCTTAAGGAGTTTTGATGGATGAGTAATGGCTTCTAAAATATCCCTGAAAATTGTTGCATTCTGTATGTTTTCCCCTAGGTTGTACCCCTATTATGGGAAATTTGCACAAAGGTGTGAAGCCATTCCCACTTTGGGGGTAAAAGCCTTGGAGGTTATTAACAAGGCCCATTATTGTGTTGCTAAAGCAAATGTAATGACTCCAAATTGATCCTACAATCTCTTGTTATTAAATAAAACAAAAAACAAAAACAAATAATATGAAATAAAACAAAAAAAGAGTGAGGATATGCAAACCACAAGAATAAGCAAATGCTAGAACCACTTTATATTGCCCAATGATCAAGCTTCTTACATGTAGTGTCAACTAGGAGGTGTGGGCTTCAAGGGAAGACAACAATTTCCATTAGGGAGGTCCTTTTTTCCACATTAAATGATAAATAACTTAAATAAAAAATGAGATAAACACTTTCCCTTTGGAGGAAGGTGGCAAGGGAGCTTGAGGGATGACAATAGGTGGAGGAAGAGGTGGAAGAAGTCCCAACAAAATTCCAACAACATAACCTTACTCTAATTTTATCTACTTAGAAGCATGCTGATGGATTCCTTTTATAGGAAAGGAAGTGGCCAGGAAACATCTGTATCCAAGTGTGAACCCCATCACCTCATGAACTAGATCCAAAGTATGCAAAGGGGGCTATTCAAACCTTGAAGAGCCAAATTCAAATTTTTGTTAGCGAGGGAGCTTTCATGAGTCTTCAATGGACAACAGGTGGTTGATATCCTGCTATTTTTGAAAGTCTCGTGGATATCAAAGGATAATCGATGCTAATCACGTGGGCATATAAATTATAACATGTGTTGTAGCATGGGATAACATGGCTTTACCTGCCTAAACTCTTTTTTTGACTAGTTTTTGGAATTTTGGGACTCATGGTGCTTTCTAGATCTGATGAGGATGTATTTGGTGAGCTGCATGTTATATGTTGATGACGCCTTACTACAATATTATCTAAAATGTCGCATGTGTGTGAAATTTGAGCATTAAAAAATTCCCCCTTATGTATGAAGTTTGAAGGGTACTATAGAGCCGATAATGCATCATCATTTCTTTTGTTCTCTCTTGTTCTTCTAAGTTGTGAAGCTAGTGTGAATGGAAAGTTACTCCAGGGGGGAAATATTGCTAGTGACGATCGGTGAAGCTGTAACAAAGAATGGTGTTTTATACAAACAAGGTGGGTATAGCCATGCTCATGAAAATATGTCAAGATGATTACAAGAAGAAGGGACCAAGGGGTCAACTCATATTATTGTTGGTACAAGGATGAAGGTGGATTCAATACATGTAAGAGTGAATGAACTTGGGAATGATGCTATTGGTGACAAAGAAACATAACTGCTGATTATCATGAGTATCCCATGGGGGTGGGGGAACGAAATACTGGTAAATTTTCTAGATGTAGGAACTCACTATATCGCTGCTACCATGATTTGTAAATGTAAACACTACTACCTTCTAAATGTACAACTCCCACTGATGTGATAGATGTGTTAACATCGAGCATAGGGGAGGTCACTAAATTAGGGAACATTGATGACTCTCCCTATCTAGTTTGAGGTGGTCCCTTATATATATTAGAAGGGACCCCAAGGTACAATTATAACTATTGCAACTCTCAGAATATGGTGATTTGATGTCGATGAGAGTTGAAGTACATGATAAGATGAAGGTCTTACCATGAGAACCACGATCATTTTGTAACTAATTGTTGTTGAAATTTGGTTGAGCTTTGATCTTTAATTCTTTTAGAGGTAGAGACTTGAAGCAATAAGACAATTCAATCCATGAAATTCATACAACCATAACACAAGATATACCCTAGGGAAAATCCTCAAAATTATGAGAACAAAAAACCCCAACAATTCTTCTCAGTATAATATAATGGATAGTAGAGAATGCTTTCTTTTACAACATAACATATTGATTTCGGAATATATGAGATCACCAAACTTCTTGGTGAAGACGCATAAGAAATAGAGAAGAGGGATCAATCAAATATGTTCCCAACACAACAATAACAAGCACAGATAATACTCTGCACAAAGAGAAGCACCTTGCCTTCAATGGAGAAGAGAATTTGCTTCACACTGGATTCAACAATCATGTATATCATATTTATACATTTTTCTCTTCTATTTTTAACTTCTAACTTCAGGATGAACTCGCCCTCAAACTGGATGTATTAATCTTGCATGGAGTGGTGCACCCCACTTCTCATGCAGTGCTTCATCTCATTGAGCTGTCACTTAGGATGAACTCGCCTCTTAACTGAAAGCTTTCCCACTTAGTTAGGTGGCTAACTTAAGTGTTGACATGCAAGTGTCACAAATCATGTGTCATCTTTTAGTTTAACATAAGTGTCGTCATACAATAACACTTTGTTAACTAGATCTTCTTTTTTGTCACTTAGTTAACTCTTTTTAATTGAAGTGTCTTCTTTTTGTTTAACTAAAGTGAAAATACTTTAGTTAACTAGTCCCTTTTATTTAACACTTAGTTAACTGAAATCATGCTGATTGATTTACTTGAAGTGACCACTATAAGTTCATTAGTTAACTTAGACATATCTTTAACTGATGCTTTAACTTAAGCACTGATACTTAACTAAATCTTTATAATGGAAGATTTAATAATTCGAGTTCCCTTTAATTAGCTGAAGTGTCTGCATGGGAAATTTCGAATTCTCTTGATCTCTATGCTTTATATTTTATTTCTTTATTTCTTACTGCATGGTCAATATGTGTTAACTTTAATTATCCATCACATTACATTATACTAAGAATATTTATCAGATGCTATGATCATATTATATTATTCCAGACCAAATGATCATATGCTAAAGTAATTCACTTTAGAGGTGATCAATCTCTAAAGGAGACTTAATAGAAATCTGGTGATCATGGTTAATAATATATCACACAACATTAAATTATTTTAACAAGTAAAGCATGACCTTTATATAGAAGGTCACCTCTATACGGGAGGTCCATCTCATGGATACCTTTATACAGAAGGTTCACATGATAATCATGACTTGATACACACAAGTTTGGAGCCTTTTCCAACAAGAATTTACAACATTATTACTTTGATCTATTACCTCTCTACATGAGGAATAACCTTTACATGGAAGGAAATCAAGGTTCTCACCTCTATACGGGAGGATCAATCTTCACTACACAAGATTGGTTTGGAGAATGTCTCATGATGTTGTATATTTAACACTCCCTCTCAGAGAGAGAGGCATTTACTTCCATACCAATATTGTCTCGAAAGTACCTGAACTTCGTCACTGACAAAGGATTTGTTAACACATTTGCAATCTTCTCATCAGTAGCAATGTACTGAAGTTTCACTGTACATTTATGGACTATGTCTCGTATGAAGTGATACTTCATTTCAATGTGCTTTTAATTGTCATGAAACACTTGGTTTTCGGAAATCTTGATGAAACTTTGATTGTAACACCTAATAACTATAGGCTTAAGCTTTTCACCGAACGAACTTGCAAGTAGCTCTCTGAGCCACACTGCTTCTTGGCAGGAAACACTAGCAGCTATGTATTCTTCTTCAGTACTTCTCTGAGCTACGAAGCCTTGCTTCCTGCTGGACCAAGATATCATAGTTGATCCTAGGCTATAGCAATAGCCGGATGTGATCTTACGGTCCATAATGCTTCCTCCCCGGTCTGAGTCTGTATAACCAAGTAACACGACTCCTTCACTAGAGGAATACCTGAGTCCATATGAAATTGTACCTCGAAGGTACCTAAGCACATGCTTAGCAGTTGTCCAGTGTCTGTGTCTCAGATCATACATAAATTGACTCAGAATGCTCACAGCATAACATATATCAAGCCTCGAATGTATCAAATACATTAGCAAGCCTATAAGTTGTCTATACAAAGTGGGATCTATTGGATCTGATCCAGATCGTGACTCATGAAGTTTCCTCAAATTGGAAACCATCAGTGTAGTCATAGATTTGCAATTTATCATGCGAAACGTACGGAATATATCCACACTATACTTCCCTTGAGATAGAAAATTTTGATCTTTTCTTTGCTAGATATCAAGTCCAAGAAAGTAGTGCATTAGACCTAAGTATTTCATCTCGAACTCTGAGGTGAGATCCCTCTTGCACCAAGCAATCGGATGTTCCTCTCCATTGAGAAACAAATCATCAACATACATAACCAATATCAACGGTTGGTTCTTCACTACTTTGAAGTACAAATTCGGATCAACATCACTCTTACATAAACCCATTTTCTGAAGGTGGCTATCAATTCTGGAGTACCAAGCCCTGGGGGATTGATTAAGCCCATATAGAGATTTATTTATCTTGCAAACATGGGAATCCTTCCCATGCACCACAAATCCTTTAGGATGATGAATATAAACCTATTACTCAACCTCACCATTGAGAAAGGCTATCTTCACATCCATCTGGTGAAGTTTCCATCCTAGAACAAATGCTAGTGAAATCATTGCTCGGATTGTGGTGTACCTTGCCATAGGGGAAAATGTCTCATCATAGTCGATGCCTTCTTTCTAAGAGAAACCTATGGAAATGGATTTGGCTTTTGTATGTTTTAAACCTTAACAGTGAAGTACAAACTTATATTGATTCTTAAGCATTGACAGAGAATACACAATGGCACACACATAACACTGAGATTTTCACCTGGAAACCCTTAACCTGGAAAAAACCAGCAAAACTTAGAGCCGCACTGCTCCTTTTCATTATATATTTATTCAACCATCTACAATACAATATATGGTATTCCGCAGCATCTAAAACCCTAATTCGTTTACCCAAAATTAGGTTACAACCCTAATCCCTTTTACCGGGATTAGATAGAGTACAATGGGTCGAACTCGCGAAAAAGCAAAAAGCAACCCAAAAAAATTTTGCGCTCCGCACAGACTCCGGGGGCCTAATGGTCTGAAACGAAGGGGGTGGGCCCTATCAGGCTACCCCCCCCATGGGATCGTGTTGTACACGCAGCCACCATGTGAAGAGATATAACATTCCCAACAGCTTTATACTTCTCAATGCTACCATCTACAACATGCTTTATCTTGTAAAGCCATTTGGAAGTCACAATGGACTTCCCATAAGGTTTGGGAAAAACCTGCCAAACATCATTCTTCATTATAGAGTTGTACTCTTATGTCATTGCATCTTTACAAACTTGCTTCTTTTCAAATTCTTCATATGAGGATGGTTCTGAATCACTCATGTGACTCATCAGTGAAACATGCCCTGAATATCTGTCAGGTTGTTTGTGCTCTCTGGATGAGCCTGCTGGTGCTCCATGTTTCTCTCATTTTTAAGATGTCTCAGCACATATTATTTTAGCAGGCTCATCCGGTGATCTCTCAACCAGTTCTATTGGTTCTTTAGGAGCTAGTGAATTTGAGGAATCTTCAGGTTTCTCCCTCTCTAACTCTGAAGGGGGAGAATCAGACTCAAGATCCTCCATCTCTGAATCACATTGAATCTCTTTCGATATTTTGAAAGCAGATTCCTCATGGAAGGTAACATCTCGGCTAATTTCAATGTGTCTCTCACTAGATACATATATTTGATATGATTTGGATGAGTCTCTATAACCCACAAAGGTGACTTTCTTTCCAGAAGGCTCCATCTTTGTTCTCTTTTCTTTCAGTACATGAGTGTATACTGGGCTCTCGAAGATCCTCAAGTGTGAGATATCTTGCTTCTCATCGGTAAACACTTCTTCTAGTGTCTTCTCATCTAAAATGGCATGCAGGATTCTATTCTGGATGTACACAACTGTACGGGTGGATTCTTCCCATAATGAGGTAGACATATCTTGATCATGCATCATGGATTTTGCAGTCTCACATATGGTTCTATTCTTTCTTTTGGCAACCCCATTTTGCTGAGGGTTGTATGGTACTGTTAATTGTCTACATATTCCTCCATCACTACATAGTTCATTAAATGCATGTGAATCAAATTCACCTCCATTATCAGACCTTAATGCACGGATGTGATTTTCTTTCTGATTTTCAACTGGGGCTTTAAACTCTTTAAATTTTCTAAGAGTTTCACTTTTATCCTTCATAAAATAAATCCAAGACTTCCTAGAAAAATCATCTATGAACAGTACATAATATAAGAAGACACTCAAGTAGGGGGATGACATGGGACCACATACATCAAAATGTATTAAATCTAAAATCCCTTTTGATCTAGTAGAACTGCTAGAAAATATTTTCTTAACATTCTTCCCAAGTGCACAACCCCGACATACACTATCATGCTCAAAATAAAATATGGGCATACCATATTTTGAAGTCCTGGTAGCGCTTTGTAGTGTAGGTGTCCAAGCCTTTGGTTCCATAGATCGCATGGACTTATAGTGTGGTGAATCATAGCTTGAATGTACTTCCTAGGTACCTTGTAGAGTCATCCCTCTCGAACTCCAATCACATCAGCAGATTCTAGGCTTTTGTTCTTCAGCCATAAAAGTGCTTTGTTATCCATGAAGATAACTCGAAAGCGTTTGTCTTCAATAACCGAAACTAAGATGAGGTTCTTATTCAATCCTGAAACATATAGAATGTCCTCCACATGTAGAATATCACCGGTGCTCAGTTGGAATGAGGTGGGTCCAAGTCCTTGGATTGAATAAGTTGAGTTGTCCTCCAACTCTACCATGCATGTAAATTCTTTCTCTTTTAGATACATGATGGTACTCTTGTAACCAGTCATATGTTTGGATGCACCACTGTCAATCAACCATGTGTTTACATTTGTGATGATGGATCCCAAAAGGGATGAGACAAGATAATACTCCCTTCTTGTCTCCTTTTCTTCAGATGAATTCTTTTGAGTGATTCAATCTTCTATGGCGGTAGAAGCATGAAATTTTTCTTTCCACTTTGCTCTACAATCTCTTGAGAAATGGCCTTTCTTGTTGCAATTGAAGCATCTAGATTTTGATTTTTCAAATCCTTTGTTGAACTGCTTCTTCCATAAATGAGAGAACTTCTTTTGGAAGAAGGGTTTCTTTCCTTTCTTCATTCTTGTCGTGAGGGAAATATTTTCTTCTTTGATGCACACTGACTTTCTTTGGATTTGACCCTCCTCTTGGAGGAAATCATGCCACAACCTTTCTAAGTTAAGTTGTACCTCTCGGTCATTTACCGCAGCCAATAATTTCTCCCATGAGGATGGAACACCAACATCAATAGAGGTTTGGAGAATATCATCTTCATCCACCACTACTCCAATACTAGCAAGCTGATCTCTTACCTAAGATATCTTGGAGAAGAAGGAGGCCACTGTCTCATCCGTATCCATATTTAAGTTTCGAAGCTTATTCTTCAATGAACTCTTTTGACTCGGGGCCTTCTTCTCATATAGATTAGTCAATGTATCATAACATTCTTTCTAGGTCTTCAACGGTGTGATCACGGGCATCAAGTTATCTTTTACCGGATCATAGATGATCTGTTTATCATTAGCTTGATTCTTCTTGAAGTTGATGCGCCCTGCATTAGATGTAGGCTCCTCCACCACAATGGATACATAGCCATCCAAGTCATGTTCCTATAGGATGTTCAGAATCTTATCCTTCCAAGTGTTGAAGTTTGAGTGCCCTCAAGATGGTCTTCTGGTCGTATAGAAACTGATGCAATAGTCTTCAAATATTGTGCTCAACTTCTAAGGATCATGTAGGCTCTAGTTGGCATGCCAAATTTAGATCCTTCATGCCTTGAGATCTGATACCATGTTGAACTTTGGTTGATATTTGATCTTTAATTATTTTAGATGTAGAGACTTGAAGCAATGAGTCAATTCAATCCATGAAATTCATACAAACATAACACAAGATATACCCTGGGGAAAATCCTCGAAATTATGAGAACAAAAAACCCCCCAACAATTATTCTCAGTATAATAAAATGGATAACAGATAATGATTTCTTTTACAACATATGAAATTGCTTTTGGAATATAAGAGATCACCAAAATTCTTGGTGAAGATACGGAAGTAATAGGGAAGAGAGATCAATCGGATGTGTGCCTAGCACAATATTGACAAGCACGAACAATACCCTTCATAAAGAGAAGTGCCTTGGCTTCAATGCGGAAGAGAATTCGCTTCACACTAGATTCAACAATCTTGTATATCACATTTATACATTCTTCTCTTCTATTTTTAACTTCTAACTTCAGTATTAACTCACCCTCAAACTGGATGTATTAATCTTCCATGGAGTGGTGCGCCCCACTTCTCATGCATTCCTTCATCTCACTGAGTTGTAACTTAGGATGAACTCGCCTCTTAACTGAAGTCTTTCCCACTTATTAGGTGTCTAACTTAAGTGTCGACATCCAAGTGTCACAAATCACGTGTCATCTTTTAGTTTATCATATGTTTCGTTATGCAATAACACTTAGTTAACTAGATATTCTTTGTAATACCCCATTTTGACCCTTAGGATATATTAGCTTTTAATGTAAATATTGTATACATGTGATGTATGTTTTCCTAGCATGGAGGTCAAGGCCAAGGCCCCGCTAGTGGATGCTCGAATTTTATTTAAAAGGAAAGTATTAGATATTATGTTACCCATGTGCTATTTAGCTATGGAACATTGTAAACAATGATGTAAATAAACATCATGCAATAAAATACCAAAACTGGCTATGGAAGCAACTAATCAGAAGGGGCCATGTGTATCCAATAGGGAGTGGTGAGAAGGTAGTGGGATTGAACCATAGGCTACCAAATGTCATCTTGAGAACCCATTTGACTTTCTTTGCTAGAATTTAATTATGTGTAAGAAGGTTGTTGAAGAATTCAGTCCATGGATTCAATGGAGCATGGGAAACCAAGAAATTCGTATGGCAGGTATGGGATCTATGTTTCTTGTACCACAAGTCACTCTACCTCATGGGAATTGGTTCTTCCTCATTCCCATTCCATGGTTGAAGACCCGAACATCATTTTTCATCCATTACGAATTCCCAACAGTGAGCAAAACCAGAAATCGCAACTTTGCAAGAACCCACGTTTTGAAGAGCCATAAATGCCCAGAATTTGGTATTGACAGTAAAATCGAAAGGGGGATCCATAGATATGAACCTTGGGGCAAATTTGAGAGTATTAGATACCCCGAAATCCATAGAAAAACCCAGTTTTTATAGCTCAGAAATCCAGTGACGGGATGGAGTTATGTGATGACAGAATTGTGAGAAATCTAAGTGTGAATGTTTGAACATAGGATTGGAATGCTTGAATTTAGCTTGAAGATGTTTGTAGATCTTTGGTTGAGCTCACTCACTTAAAATCCTCCTCATTTTCTTATTGCATGCTTGATAAACCCCACTGTAAGTTGGTTTAGCATGACTATTTGAGTGAAACCATGGCTGTGAGTGAGCCTGTTTAGTCCCTCCTTAGTTGATACACATACTAGGTCGGGGGTGATCTCTGAGCTGAAAGAATATAGGCTGGACATAGATATATGGTTGGGTGGAGCATTGCTCTCACATAGCCAGTTGTTGGATAGTTTCATCTTAGAGATAAGTATTCTCTGTGGTTTAGATTGTGATCACTCTGTGCTCTGTTCTGAATGTTTATTATTCCTGTTAATGAAATGATTCTCTTAATATGGTTGATATGAAGCTTGTGCATAGCATGAGGATGGGATTGATTATTGTATGATTGCTTCATTATTCTTCGTAGAAGAAATAGGCTGATGTATTCCCTTCCGTGTGTGTTATTGAGATTATTCGGTCATTTTTATATTGAGTATAATTATGCACTACATTTCAAGATAAGTATTCTTTGTGGTTTAAGTACTTATGTTAATTCTGTGCTCTGCAATGTTTTAATTGATGATTGTTGTTTATATGTTGAAGGCATGATGAAATGGTGTGTGGATAGTGTGTAATTCTGCTGTGTTTATTAAGAATGAATTTCTTACTAATGAATGGTGCTGAGATTGTCAAATAAGCCCGGTATGTTTGTTCATGTTTCCTCCCTTGCATTGGTTTGATGGAAGGGGACGTGACATTCTTTGTTGTCACTTAGTCAACACTCTTTAATTGAATTGTCGCATTTTAGTTTAACTAAAGTGAAAATACTTTAGTTAACTAGTCCCTTTTATTTAACACTTAGTTAACTGAAATCATGCTGATTGATTTACTTGAAGTGACCACTGTGATTTCATTAGTTAACTGAGACATATATTTAACTTATGCTTTAACTGAAGCATTGATACTTAACTCAAGCTTTATAACTGAATCTTTAACAATTTGAGTTCTATTTAATTAGTTGTTCAGTGTCTGCATGGGAAATTTTGAATTCCCTTGATCTGTATGCTTTATCTTTTATTTCTTTATCTCTTACTGCATGGTCAATGTTAACACCCAAAAATTGTCCACTAGCTCATCTCCATAATCTCATAACCCATTTGTCCACTTTTCCTACATTTTTTGTTTCCAAAACCCCCAAATAACCTCAAATGGTAACCAAATGGGAAAAAAATCATTATTTCCATAAAAAATAAATAAATTCTTTAAAAAAAAGGTTAAAAACCCACTAAAAAGGGTCCAAAATCCCCAAAAAAGAATCCCCCCCCCAAAAAAAAGGGAAAACTCAAAATACCACTAGTCAATACTATTGGTTTCCCAAAACCATGGGTCAATACTCCACCACCCAAAATCACTATAAAAAGGTGATGGAGGCCCCCCATTTCACATACATCCATGATCACTCTTCACACCCTATGCCGCCAAATTTCCTACAACACTCTAGCCTACCCTTTTGAGCTTTTGTGCCCATCTAGTAACAGTTCATAAACATGGATAAAAACTAGATAATAAATTGATAATATGTGCCAATAACAATAGAAAATCAATCTAACTACTACAATAAATTGACAAATCAAGAGGAACCCATGAATACAATTTGTATCTTTATATTATATGGAAAACAAGGGTTTGCAATAATGGTTACCTCAAAAGACGAGTTGATGGGGACCTTCGCAGTAGTACGAAGAGTAAAGCGTCAGGTCTCCAGAGTTCCTTTCCCTTCTCCAAATGCTCAAATGGGTGTCCAAGATTCAACTAGATGGGCACAAAAGCTCAAAAGGGTAGGCTAGAGTGTTGTAGGAAATTTGACAGCATAGGGTGTGAAGAGTGATCATGGATGTATGCGAAATTAGTGGCCTCTATGACCTTTTTAAAGTGATTTTGGGTGGTGGAGTATTGAACCATGGTTTTGGAATTTCGAATTCCCTTGATCTCTATGCTTTATCTTTTATTTTTTTAACTCTTATTGCATGGTCAATGTTAACACCCAAAAATTGTCCACTAGCTCATCTCCCTAGTCACATAACCCATTTGTCCACTTTTCCTACATTTTTGGCCTCCAACCCCCCCCAAAAAACCTCAAATGGTAATCAAATGGGAAAAAAATCATTATTTCCCTAAAAAATAAATAAATTCCTTCAAAAAAGGTTAAAAACCCACCAAAAAGGGTCCAAAATCCCCCAAAAAGAACCCCAAAAAAGAAAAAGAAAAAGGAAAAGAGAAAACTCAAAATAAAATTAAAAAGGGGGAAAACGCAAAATACCACTAGCCAATATTATTGGTTTCCCAAAACCATGGGTCAATACTCCATCACCCAAAATCACTATAAAAAGGTGATGGAGGCCCTCCATTTCACATACATCCATGATCACTCTTCACACCCTATGTTGCCAAATTTCCTACAACACTCTAGCCTACCCTTTTGAGCTTTTGTGCCCATCTAGTTGAATCTTAGCCACCCATTTGAGCATTTGGAGAAGGGAAAGGAACTCTGGATACCTGATGCTCTACTCTTAGTACTGCTGCGAATGTCCCCATCACCTCATCTTCTTAGGTAACCATTATTGCAAACCCTTGTTTTCCATATAATATAAAGATACAAATTCTTTTCTTGGGTTCCTCTTGATCTGTCATTTTATTGCAATAGTTAGATCGATTTTATGTTGTTATTGGCACATATTATTTAGTTTTTATACATGTTTATGAACTGCTACTAAGGGTTCCATAATCCTTAGTAGGTGCTCTTTGGGACGAGCTAGTGTGAAAATACTAGCTACAGTTTTGGCGACTCCCACCGGGTTCGATCTCTGCAAGTCTGTGGTTTCATTTGACCACCTTACCCCTTTTTTTTCATTTTATATCCCCTAGTTTGTTTTATTTTTGGCAGATCTGTATATTTGGGCCGTGATCCCTGCCATATCTCTCCATTTCGAGTCGGAACTATGCCCTACCCTCATTTTGTTGAAATTTTGAGGGCGGTTTTGTAACGGTTATAGAGTTCATACTATTAACCGAAAATATGACATATAATATGTCAAATCAAACCCCCAGAAATTCCCGATCCAGTGACATTGGTCTGGTCGAAATATGATTATTCAGTAAAAGTATATCCTCTCTGCAGTATTTTCCTCTGTGTAGAAAATTCCTAAAAAGTGCAGATTTGAAGCAAAGATATCTTTGCTTCCCAGAATCGGTTTTGACTGATTTTTTTTTCCGGATCATGTATTGTTTCAAGAAGAATTCAGATCTGTATTCTGTTTTTGAAATTTTTGCATAGAAGATTAAAGAAATTAGTCTAAGTTCCACTGCACCATTTGAATGCATTATTTTTTTCTAGCAATTAGCTTTTACAATTGAAAAACAAAAAGTTAAAGTATTTATTTCAGTATCAATTGTTTATTTTAGCATTTAATATCTGGAGATATTGGGTTCACACCACTTGTGCACACAAAAACAATTATGTAGCTAGGTAGGACATTGGGTTAAGGCATCCAAATAACACCCCCTTTGTCGTTCACATTTGAGACATAGCTTTTGTCCATTAGGGATCCAAAATCCCCTATTACTTATTGGTACGGCTGACACCGATTTTTCAGGGGGCCTCTCCCTTAGGAGGACAAGTAGTAAGATTGGTTCCAGAATTATGAGTGGAATGCTGCACTCCATTATGTACTGAAGGACACCAACTCGTTGTTCTCATCGTGCATAGTGGTGCCCATACCAGGTGTGCGACAACCAAAGAAATGAAGCTATGGGACACCTTTCCGGACGTGCCATGAACGGGGTAGCTTAGTTTCCATTCTTATAGGACTCTTTTACTTGGAGTCCCTCTCGGTAGAGGGATATACTTTATCCATTTGGTTCGACATTTCGTATTTCTTGACTACGGATTTCATCATCCTGTAGGGGATACAATTTGTGTGATCTTCCATATCTGGTATATAGGTGTTTGCATGCTCCTATACCCCCATTGGATTAGTGAGTCTACCTTTTTATTTCTAGGAGTGCTCCTTGTTGGTATTCTGACCGTTTCATTGACCGCTCCACTTTTTGTAGCATTGAAGAAAGTGTTTTGACCATTGTTGTTGGCTTGAGTGCCATATTTTTTGATATCTTCTTTTGCACACACGGTTTCACTAGGATTTTTGAGCATTTTATTCACCACATCCCCTCAACCCTTTTACACCTATCACCATTGATTCATTGAGACACTCTCATCTCCTACGAGGGATATCCCTGCATCAAGGTCCACTTGACCTCACCCGTCACAGACGCAGAGCCTCGTCGTCAGATATTAATCCCGATGCCTCTTATTTTACTTTTGATTCCGAGTCAGAGTTACCCATATACATAGCTCCCTCTAGCCCCATGGATGGCGTCAATCCTAGCCCCTTTTATGGTAGGATTGTTGGCAGTGGTTCTACCATAATCCCAACTACCATTTCAGCATCCATCCCTGCTATACCATCTACATGACCTAGACAGGGAATTCCATTCACTACTTCCATACCCATCGGTAGTGGATCAGTTCCAACCACAATCCCTTTGGTCACCAGTAATACACTCAGGGGCACTGGCCCTTCTTACACGATCCCCCCCCCTTCACCGGAGGTCCCTCGATCCTCGTTATGACTCATGCCATTTCTCCACCCCTCGGTGGAGGTGGCCCCACGATTGTTGCCATGGCTAGCACGCAGGACCCTTCGACCATGTCACATCCTTCTGCTAGTTTTCCATTCATGGCCAGTCTCAACCTCCCTGATCTAGCCCGATTGACAAACGATCCGATTCAACATGAACCTATGTGGCATACCATGCCTACCAAAATCCCTTCAGAGATCCAAAATTTTGAAGGGAAGGGTGGTGAGGACCCCAAAAAGCACATCATGTCCTTCCACTTAAGGTGTTCCTCCAAATCCATAATGGATGACTCGATCCACCTACGCCTTTTACAACGGACCCTCACTCGCTCTGCAGCTAAGTGGTATATTGAACAACCACATGGGACACATTCCAATTTCACGTCCCTTGCTTCGAATTTCCCGCAGTTCTTCCAGTTACCCATCCTTTATGACGTTGGTGTTGATATTTTACTATCCTCCAGACATAACACAACTACCCATATCATTGACCATATTCATGAATAGCGTAGACGTCGTAGTTTGTGTAATATCAAGTTAGATGACCGCATCTTTTTAGATTGGTTCTTGAAATCCCTTATACCATTTATCGCCAAGGATGTGGCATCCGAATATCCCCAAACCGAAGAAGAATCCATCCTCAAAGCCCAACAATTTGACCTCATCTATGCATAGTTGGGATACCTCTACTAAAATTTAATTGATGCTCCTTGCGACGATTCCTCCAGGGAGGACGTGCCAAGGGAATCCCACGCCGCTGCCGACATTACCTGGCACATTGTGTCTCGTAACCAACCATATGTCCATATGCTCCCCCCACTACCCCAACGTATATCCCAACACATAATACCGCCATGAGTGCTCCCGACCTTTCGCGTTCCACAACCCATTCAAGAGAAACACCTTCATATGTTCCCATGGCCCAAGCCCCTCATATACATGGACCTTCATGTTCACCGCATTGCTAAGGTCACACACCGCCAGGATACCCCCCTTGCTGCATCTCCTTCCTACTACCACCAACAGACTGTACCCTCACCCACACAACCCCAAACCCCTCCAACTTATTACCCACCATAGGCTTTTCCAACACCTTCCCAATAGGAGAACCCCCCTACTCCACAAGGGAAATTTTATGCTTAAGAAAACCAACCTACCCAACAGAACCAACAAGGAAAAAAAATAGGGGACAAGGTCGTAACCGAGGTAACTGTTGAAATATTGTAACTTCAAAGAATATTATATTTGTATTTTATTATTCCAGAGATGGTACATTCCTCTGTAGTGACCCTATTGTATATCCGGAGATGTTTATTCCTCTGAGAGAATGTGGTAACTAGGGTTATTAGATCTCCCATTTGAGGTCGGCCTTGAGTTTACATTTTGGGGGTTATTAGACTCTCCTGGGAGAGATCGGCCCCATTAGGGTAAACGTCAATCGGGAGATGAGTATAAGTAGAGGAGGTATGTTCCTCACTTATCTCATTCATTCATCCACTTGGGAGTAGCGCACAAGTGAAAGAGAGGTCTGCATAGGAGGAGAAGGAGCTCTAGTCTTGGACTACATCTTGTATTTGGTTGATTATCTATATTGAGGAAAGCTTTGCTAGGTTTTCTACCCCATGAGGGTTTCCTAGGGTAAATCTTTGTCTATCTTGCGATTGTGTTTCTTTCAGTGATCTTGCTAGTCAAATTAGGATAAACTTAACATGGTATCAAAGCTAGCCTCAATAGGACATATTTCACAAAGTGAAAATATCTCTCTCTCCTCCTCCGGTGAAAATTAGGGTTTCTGCAAAAAGTTGGAATTTTTGGATTCTGATTGCATGGCTGGATAGCCCTCCTCAAAATCAAAGTTTTGAGCCCTGGATCGAGATTTCTGGTTCGGTAGAACTACAGGAAAGTAAAACCCTATTTTGACCAAAAGTACAGAAATCCAAAAAACCAGAGAACCAGATAATACTCCCTTCTTGTCTCCTTTTCTTCAGATGAATTCTTTTGAGTGATTTCATCTTCTATGGTGGTAGAAGCATGAAATTTTATTTTCCGCTTTGCTCTACAATATCTTGAGAAATGGCCTTTCTTGTTGCAATTGAAGCATCTAGATTTTGATTTGTCAAAGCCTTTGTTGAACTGCTTCTTCCATAAATGAGATAACTTCTTTTGGAAGAAGGGTTTCTTTCCTTTCTTCATTCTTGCCGTGAGGGAAATATTTTATTCTTTGATGCACACTGACTTTCTCTGGATTCGACCCTCATCTTGGAGGAAATCATGCCACAACCTTCTAAGTTAGGTTGTACCTCTCAGCCATTTACCGTAGCCAATAATGTAACCCATGAGGATGGAAGACCGACATCAATAGAGGTTTGGAGAATATCATCTTCATCCACCACTACTCCAATACTAGCAAGCTGATCTCTTACCTAAGATATCTTGGAGAAGAAGGAGGCCACTGTCTCATCCGTATCCATATTTAAGTTTCGAAGCTTATTTTTCAATGACCTCTTTTGACTCTGGGCCTTCTTCTCATATAGATTAGTCAATGTATCATAACATTCTTTCTTGGTCTTCAACAGTGTGATTACGGGCATCAAGTTATCTTTTACCAAATCATAGATGATTTGTTTAGCCTTAGCTTGATTCTTCTTGAAGTTGATGCACCCTGCATTAGATGTAGGCTCCTCCACCACAATGGATACATAGCCATCCAAGTCATGTGCCTATAGGATGTTGAGAATCCTAGCCTTCCAAGTGTTGAAGTTTGAGGTGCCCTCAAGATGGTCTTCTGGTCGTATAGAGACTGATGCAATAGTCTTCAAATATTGTGCTCAACTTCTCAGGATCTATGTAGGCTCTAGTTTGCATGCAAAATTTAGCTCATTCATGCCTTGAGATCTGATACCATGTTGAAATTTGGTTGATATTTGATCTTTAATTATTTTAGATGTAGAGACTTGAAGCAATGCGACAATTCAATCCATGAAATTCATACAACCATAACACGGGATATACCCTAAGGAAAATCCTCAAAATTATCAGAGCAAAAAACCCCCCAACAATTCTTCTCAGTATAATAAAATGGATAACAGATAATGATTTATTTTACAACATATGAAATTGCTTTTGGAATATAAGAGATCACCAAAATTCTTGGTGAAGATACAAAAGCAATAGGGAAGAGAGATCAATCGGATGTGTGCATAACACAACAATAACAAGCACGAACAATACCCTGCATAAAGAGAAGTGCCTTTCCTTCAATGGAGAAGAGAATTCGCTTCACACTAGATTCAACAATCCTGTATATAATATTTATACATTATTCTCTTCTATTTTTAACTTCTAACTTCAATATTAACTCCCCCTCAAACTGGATGTATTAATCTTGCATGGAGTGGTGCTCCCCACTTCTCATGCATTCCTTCATCTCACTGAGCTGTCACTTAGGATGAACTCGCCTCTTAACTGAAGTATTTCCCACTTATTAGGTGTCTAACTTAAGTGCCAACATCCAAGTGTCACAAATCACGTGTCATCTTTTAGTTTATCATATGTTTCGTTATGCAATAACACTTAGTTAACTAGATATTCTTTGTAAGATCAGATTTTGACCCTAAGGATATATTAGCTTTTAATGTAAATATTGTATACATGTGATGTATGTTTTCTTGGCGTGGAGCTCAAGGCCAAGTCCGCTCTAGTGGATGCTCGAATTTTATTTAAAAGGCAAGTATTAGATATTATGTTACCCATATGCTATCTAGCCATGCAACATTGTAAAAAATGATGTAAATAAACATCATGCAATAAAATACCAAAACTGGCTATGGAAGCAACTAATGAGAAGGGGCCATGTGTATCCACTAGGGAGTGGTGAGGGGGTTGTCAGATTGAACCATAGGCTGCCAAATGTCATCTTGAGAACCCATTTGACTTTCTTTGCTAGAATTTAATTATGTGTAAGAAAGTTGTTGAAGAATTCAGTCCATGGATTCAATGGAGCATGGGGAGACTAGAAATTCGTATGGCAGGTATGGGATCTATTTTTCTTGTACCACAAGTCACTCTACCTCATGGGAATTTCTTCCTCATTCCCATTCCATGGTTGAAGACCCGAACATCATTTTTCATCCATTACGAATTCCCAACAGTTAGCAAAACCATAAATCGCAACTTTGCAAGAACCCACGTTTTGAAGAGCCATAAATGCCCAGAATTTGGTATTGACAGTAAAATCCAAAGGGGGATCCATAGATATGAACCTTGGGGTCAATTTGAGAGTATTAGATACCCTGAAATCCATAGAAAAACCCAGTTTTTATAGATCAGAAATCCAGTGACGGGATGGAGTTATGTGATGATAGAATTGTGAGAAATCCAAGTGTGAATGTTTGAACATAGGATTGGATTGCTTGAATTTAGCTTGAAGATGTTTGTAGCTCTTTGGTTGAGCTCACTGGCTTAACATCCTCCTCATTTTCTTATTGCATGCTTGATAAACCCAACTTTGTGTTGGTTTAGCATGACTGTTTGAGTGAAACCATGGCTGTGAGTGAGCCTGTTTAGTCCCTCCTTAGTGGATACACATCCTAGGTCGGGGGTGATCTCTTAGCTGAAAGAATATAGGCTGGACAAAGATCTATGGTTGGGTAGAGCGTTGCTCTCACATAGCCAGTTGTTGGACAATTTCATCGTAAAGATAAGTATTCTCTGTGGTTTAGATTGTGATCACTCTGTGCTCTGTTCTGAATGTTTATTATTCATGTTAATGAAATGATTCTCTTAATATGGTTGATATGAAGCTTGTGCATAGCATGAGGATGGGATTGATTATTGTATGATTGCTTCATTATTCTTCCTAGAAGAAATAGGTTGATGTATTCCCTTCTGTGTGTGTGTTATTCAGATTATTTCGTCGTGTTTATATTGAGTATAATTATGCACTACATTTCAAGATAAGTATTCTTTATGGTTTGAGTACTTATGTTAATTCTGTGCTCTGCAATATTTTAATTGATGATTGTTGTTTATATGCTGAAGGCATGATGAAATGGTGTGTGGATAGTGTGTAATTCTGCTGTGTTTATTAAGAATGAATTTCTTACTAATGAATGGTGCTGAGATTGTCAAATAATCCCGGTATGTTTGTTCATCTTTCCTCCCTTGCATTGGTTTGATGGAAGGAGACGTGACATTCTTTGTTGCCACTTATTCAGCACTCTTTAATTGAATTGTTTCCTTTTAGTTTAACTAAAGTGAAAATACTTTAGTTAATTAGTCCCTTTTATTTAACACTTAGTTAACTAAAATCATGTTGATTGATTTACTTGAAGTGACCACTATGATTTCATTAATTAAATGAGACATATATTTAACTTATGGTTTAACTGAAGCATTGATACTGAACTCAAGCTTTATAACTGAGTCTTTAACAATTCGAGTTCTATTTAATTAGTTGTTCAGTTTCTGCATGGGAAATTTTGAATTCCCTTGATATTTATGCTTTATCTTTTACTAAATGGTCAATGTTAACACCCAAAAATTGTCCACTAGCTCATCTCCCTAATCACATAACCCATTTGTCCACTTTTCCTACATTTTTGGTCTCCAAAGCCCCCCAAAAAGCCTCAAATGGTAACCAAATGGGAAAAAAATCATTATTTCCATAAAAAATAAATAAATTCCTTAAAAAAAGGTTAAAAACCCACAAAAAAGGTTCCAAAATCCCCAAAAGAGAAAAAGAAAAAGGGAAAACTCAAATAAAATAAAAAAGGGGGAAAACTCAAAATGCCACTAGCCAATACTATTGGTTTCCCAAAATCATGGGTCAATACTCCACCACCCAAAATCACTATAAAAAGGTGATGGAGGCCCCCCATTTCACATACATCCATGACCACTCTTCACACCATATGCTACTAAATTTCCTACAACACTCTAGCCTACCCTTTTGATCTTTTGTGCCCATCTAGTAGCAGTTAATAAACATGGATAAAAACTAGATAATATGTGCCAATAACAACAGAAAAACAATCTAACTACTGCAATAAATTGACAAATCAAGAGGAACCCATGAATAGAATTTGTATCTTTATATTATATGGAAAACAAGGGTTTGCAATAATGGTTACCTCAGAAGACGAGGTGATGGGGACCTTCGCAACAGTACAAAGAGTAGAGCGCCAGGTCTCCAGAGTTCCTTTCCCTTCTCCAAATGCTCAAATGGGTGTCCAAGATTCAACTAGATGGGCACAAAAGCTCAAAAGGGTAGGCTAGAGTGTTGTAGGAAATTTGGCAGCATAGGGTGTGAAGAGTGATCATGGATGTATGTGAAATGGGGGGCCTCCATCACCTTTTTATAGTGATTTAGAGTGGTGGAGTATTGAACCATGGTTTTGGAATTTTGAATTCCCTTGATCTCTATGCTTTATCTTTTATTTCCTTATCTCTTACTGCATGGTCAATGTTAACACCCAAAAATTGTCCACTAGCTCATCTCCCTAGTCACATAACCCATTTGTCCACTTTTCCTACATTTTTGGCCTCCAAACCCCCCCAAAAAACCTCAAATGGTAACCAAATGGGAAAAAAAAACATTATTTCCCTAAAAAATAAATAAATTCCTTCAAAAAAGGTTTAAAACCCACCAAAAAGGGTCCAAAATCCCCCAAAAAGAACCCCAAAAAAGAAAAAGAAAAAGGGAAAACTCGAAATAAATTAAAAAGGGGGAAAACTCAAAATACCACTAGCCAATATTATTGGTTTTCCAAAACCATGGGTCAATACTCCATCACCCAAAATCACTATAAAAAGGTGATGGAGGCCCTCCATTTCACATACATCCATGATCACTCTTCACACCCTATGCTGCCAAATTTCCTACAACACTCTAGCCTACCCTTTTGAGCTTTTGTGCCCATCTAGTTGAATCTTAGCCACCCATTTGAGCATTTGGAGAAGGGAAAGGAACTCTGGATACCTGACGCTCTACTCTTAGTACTGCTGTGAAGGTCCCCATCACCTCGTCTTCTTAGGTAACCATTATTGCAAACCCTTGTTTTCCATATAATATAAAGATACAAATTCTATTCTTGGGTTCCTCTTGATCTGTCATTTTATTGCAGTAGTTAGATCGATTTTCTGTTGTTATTGGCACATATTATCTATTTATTATCTAGTTTTTATACATGTTTATGAACTGCTACTAAGGGTTCCATAATCCTTAGTAGGTGCTATTTGGGACGAGCTAGTGTGAAAATACTAGCTACAGTTTTGGCGATTCCCACCGGGTTCGATCTCTGCAAGTCTGTGGTTTCATTTGACCACCTTATCCCTTTTTTTCATTTTATCTCCCCTGGTTTGTTTTATTTTTGGTAGATCTGTATATTTGGGCCGCGATCCCTGCCAAATCTCTCCATTTCGAGTCGGATCTATGCCCTACCCTCATTTTGTTGGAATTTTGAGGGCGGTTTTGTAACAGTTATAGAGTTCATGCTATCAACCGAAAATATGACATATAATATTTCAAATAAAACCCCCGTAAATTCCCGATTCAATGACATTGGTCTGGTCGAAATATGATTATTCAGTAAAAATATATCCTCTCTGCAGTATTTTCGTCCGCATAGAAAATTCCTAAAAAGTGCAGATTTGAAATGAAGATATCTTTGCTTCCCAAAATTGGTTTTGACTTATTTTTTTTTTCCAGATCATGTATTGTTTCAAGAAGAATTCAGATCTGTATTTTTTTTTTGAAAATTTTAAATAGAATATTAAAGAAACTAGTCTATGTTCCACTACACCATTTGAATGCATTATTTTTTTCTAGGAATTAGTTTTTACAATTGAAAAACAAAAAGTTAAAGTTTTTATTTCAGTATCAGTTGTTTATTTTAGCATTTAATATCTGGAGATATTGGGTTCACACCACTTGTGCACACAAAAACAATTATGTAGCTAGGTAGGTTTAGGCATCCAAATAACACCCCCTTTGTCATTCACATTTGAGACATAGCTTTTGTCCATTACGGATCCCAAATCCCCTATTACTTATTGGTACGGTTGACACCGATTTTTCGGAGGGCCTCTCCCTTAGGAGGACAAGTAGTAAGATAGGTTCCAAAATTATGAGTGGAATTATGCACTCCATTATGTACTGAAGGACACCAACTCGTTGTTCTCATCGTGCATACTGGTGCCCATACCAGGTGTGTGACGACCAAAGAAATGAAGCTGTGGGACACCTTTCAGGACGTGCCATGAACGGGGTAGCTTATTTTCCATTCTTATAGGACTCTTTTACCTGGAGTCCCTCTCGGTAGAGGGATATCCTTTATCCATTTGGTTCGACATTTCGTATTGCTTGACTGCGGCTTTCATCATCCTATAGGGGATACAATTTGTGTGATCTTCCATATCTGGTATATAGGTGTTTGCATGCTCCTATACCCCCATTGGATTAGTGAGTCTACCTTTTTATTTCTAGGAGTGCTCCTTGTTGGTATTCTGACCGTTTCATTGACCGCTCCACTTTTTGTAGCATTGGAGAAAGTGTTTTGACCATTGTTGTTGGCCTGAGTGCCATATTTTTTGAGATATTCTTTTGCACACAAGGTTTCACTAGGATTTTTGAGCATTTTATTCACCACATCCCCTTAGCCCTTTTACACCTGTCACCATTGATTCACTGAGACACTCTCGTCTCCTACGTGGGATATCTTTGCAACACGGTCCACTTGACCTCACCCATCACAGATGCAGAGCCTCGTCGTCGGATATTTATCCCGATGCCTCTTATTTTACTTTTGATTCTGAGTCAGAGTTACCCATATACATAGCTCCATCTAGCCCCATGGTTGGTGTGAATCCAAACCCCTTTTACCGTAGAATTGTTGGCAGTGGTTCCACCACTATCCCAACTACCATTTCAGCATCCATCCTTGCTATACTATCTACATGACCTACATAGGGAATTCCATTCGCTACTTCCATACCCATCGGTAGTGGATCAGCTAAGTGGTATATTGAACAACCACATGGGACACATTCCAATTTTACATCCCTTGCTTTGAATTTCCTGTAGTTCTTCTAGCTACCCATCCTTTATGACGTTGGTTTTGATATTTTACTATCTTGCAGACATAACACAACTACCCATGTCACTGACCATATTCATGAATAGCGTAGATGTCATAGTTTGTGTAATATCAAGTTAGATGACCGCATCTTTTTAGATTGGTTCTTGAAATCCCTCATACCATTCATTGCCAAGGATGTGGCATCCAAATAGCCCCAAACCGAAGAAGAATCCATCCTCAAAGCCCAACAATTTGATCTCATCTATGCACAGTTGGGATAACTCTACTCCAATTTAACTGATGCTCCTTGCGACGATTCCTCTAGGGAGGACGTGCCAAGGGAATCCCATGCCGCCACCGACATTATCGGGCACATTGCATCTTGTAACCAACCATATTTCCATATATCCCCCGCCACTACCCTAGCGTATAACCCAACACATAATACCGCCATGAGTGGTCCTGACCTTTCGCGTTCCACAACCCATTCAGGAGAAACACCTTCATATGTTCCCATGGTCCAAGCCACTCATATACATGGACCTTCATGTTCAGTGCATTGCTACGGTCACACACCGCCAGGATACCCCCCTTGCCGCATCTCCTTCCTACTACCACAAACCTGATGTACCCTCACCCACACAACCCCAAGCCCCTCCAACTTATTACCCACCATATGCTTCCCCAACACTTTCCCAAGTAGAGAACCCCCCTACTCCACAGGGGAAATTTTATGCCTAGGAAAACTAACAGCAAAACCAACCTGCCCAACAGAACCAACAAGGACAACAAAATAGGGGACAAGGTCGTAACTGAGGTAACTGTTGAAATATTGTAACTTCAAAGAATATTATATTTGTATTTTATTATTCCGGAGATGGTACATTCCTCTGTGGTGACCATATTGTATATCTGGAGATGTTTATTCCTCTGAGAGAATGTGGTAACTAGGGTTACTAGATCTCCCATGTGAGGCCAGCCTTGAGTTTACATTTTGGGGGTCATTAGAATCTCCTAGGAGAGATCGGCCCCATTAGGGTAAAGTTTAATCGGGAGATGAGTATAAGTAGAGGAGGTATGTTCCTCACTTATCTAATTCATTCATCCACTTGGGAGTAGTGCACAAGTGAGAGAGAGGTCTGCATAGGAGGAGAAGGAGCTCTAGTCTTGGACTACATCTTGTATTTGGTTGATTATCTATATTGAGGAAAGCTTTGCTAGGTTTTCTGCCCCATGAGGGTTTCCCAGGGTAAATCTTTGTCTATCTTGTGATTGTGCTTCTTTCAGTGATCTTGCTAGTCAAATTAGGCTAAAATTAACATGGTATCAAAGCTAGCATCAATAGGACATATTTCACAAGGTGAAAATATCTCTCTCTCCTCCTTCAGTGAAAATTAGGGTTTCTGCAAAAAGTTGGAATTTTTGGATTCTGATTGCATGGTTGGATACCCCTCCTAAAAATCGAAGTTTTGAGCCCTGGATCGAGATTTTTGGTTGGGTAGAACTTCAAAATAGTCAAACCCTAGTTTGACCAAAAGTACAAAAAAACAAAAAACCAGAGAACCAGATAATACACCCTTCTTGTCTCCTTTTCTTTAGATGAATTCTTTTGAGTGATTTCATCTTCTATGGTGGTAGAAGCATGAAATTTTCCTTTCCGCTTTGCTCTACAATATCTTGAGAAATGGCCTTTCTTGTTGCAATTGAAGCATCTAGATTTAGATTTGTCAAAGCCTTTGTTGAACTGCTTCTTCCATAAATGAGAGAACTTCTTTTGGAAGAAGGGTTTCTTTCCTTTCTTCATTATTGCCGTGAGGGAAATATTTTCGTCTTTGATGCACACTGACTTTCTCTGGATTCGACCCTCGTCTTGGAGGCAATCATGGAACAACCTTTCTAAGTTAGGTTGTACCTCTCGGCCATTTACCGCAAGTAATAATGTATCCCATGAGGATGGAATACCGATATCAATAGAGGTTTGGAGAATATCATCTTCATCCACCACTACTCCAATACTAGCAAGCTGATCTCTTACCTAAGATATCTTGGAGAAGAAGGAGGCCACTGTCTCATCCGTATACATATTTAAGTTTCGAAGCTTATCCTTCAATGACCTCTTTTGACTCGGGGCCGTCTTCTCATATAGATTATTCAATGTATCATAACATTCTTTCTTGGTCTTCAACGGTGTGATCACAGGCATCAAGTTATCTTTTACCGAATCATAGATGATTTGTTTATCCTTAGCTTGATTCTTCTTGAAGTTGATGCGCCCTGCATTAGATATAGGCTCCTCCACCACAATGGATACATAGCCATCCAAGTCATGTTCCTATAGGATGTTGAGAATCCTAGCCTTCAAAGTGTTGAAGTTTGAGGTGCCCTCAAGATGGTCTTCTGGTCGTATAGAGACTGATGCAATAGTCTTCAAATATTGTGCTCAACTTCTCAGGATCTATGTAGGCTCTAGTTGGCATGCAAAATTTAGCTCCTTCATGCATTGAGCTCTGATACCATGTTGAAATTTGGTTGATATTTGATCTTTAATTATTTTAGATGTCAAGACTTGAAGCAATGAGACAATTCAATCCATGAAATTCATACAACCATAAGACAAGATATACCATGGGGAAAATCCTCAAAATTATGACAACAAAAAACCCCCCAACAATTCTTTTCAGTATAATAAAATGGATAAAAAATAATGATTTCTTTTACAACATATGAAATTGCTTTTGGAATATAAAAGATCACCAAACTTCATGGTGAAGATACGGATGCAATAGGGAAGAGAGATCAATCGGATGTGTGCCTAACACAACAATAACAAGCACGAACAATACCCTGCATAAAGAGAAGTGCCTTGCCTTCAATGGAGAAGAGAATTCGCTTCACACTAGATTCAACAATCTTGTAAAACATATTTATACATTCTTCTCTTCTATTTTTAACTTCTAACTTCAGTATTAACTCGCCCTCAAATTGGATGTATTAATCTTGCATGGAGTGGTGCGCCCCACTTCTCATGCATTCCTTCATCTCACCGAGCTATCAGTTAGGATGAACACGCCTCTTAACTGAAGTCTTTACCACTTATTAGGTGTCTAACTTAAGTATCGACATCCAAGTGTCACAAATCACGTGTCATCTTTTAGTTTAACATATGTTTCGTTATGCAATAACACTTAGTTAACTAGATATTCTTTGTAATACCCCATTTTGACCCTTAGGTTATATTATCTTTTAATGTAAATATTGTATACATGTGATGTATGTTTTCCTAGCGTGGAGCTCAAGGACAAGGACCCGCTAGTGGATGCTCGAATTTTATTTAGAAGGCAAGTATTAGATATTATGTTACCCATGTGCTATTTAGCCATGGAATATTGTAAAAAATGATGTAAATAAACATCATGCAATAAAATACTAAAACTGGCTATGGAAGCAACTAATGAGAATGGGCCATGTGTATCCACTAGGGAGTGGTGAGGGGGTTGTGGGATTGAACCATAGGCTGCCAAATGTCATCTTGAGAACCCATTTGACTTTCTTGTGTAAGAAAGTTGTTGAAGAATTCAGTCCATGGATTCAATGGAGCATGGGCAGCCCATAAATTCATATGGCAGCTATGGGCTCTATTTTTCTTGTACCACAAGTCACTCTACCTCACGGGAATTGGTTCTTCCTCATTCGCATTCCATGGTTGAAGACCCCAACATCATTTTTCATCCATTACGAATTCCCAACAGTGAGCAAAACCAGAAATCGCAAATTGCAAGAACCCATGTTTTGAAGAGCCATAAACGCCCAGAATTTGGTATTGACTGTAAAATCCAATGGGGAATTCATAGATATGAACCTTGGGGTGAATTTGAGAGTATTAGATACCCCGAAATCCATAGAAAAACCCAGTTTTTATAGCTCATAAATCCAGTGACGGGATGGAGTTATGTGATGACAAAATTGTGAGAAATCCAAGTGTGAATGTTTGAACATAGGATTGGATTGGTTGAATTTAGCTTGAAGATGTTTGTAGCTCTGTGGTTGAGCTCATTGGCTCAACATCCTCCTCATTTTCTTATTGCATGCTTGATAAACCCAACTGTATGTTGGTTTAGCATGACTGTTTGAGTGAAACCATGGCTGTGAGTGCGCCTGTTTAGTCCCTCCTTAGTGGATACACATCCTAGGTCGGGGATGATCTCTCAGCTGAAAGAATATAGGCTGGATAGAGATCTATGGTTGGGTGAAGCGTTGCTCTCACATAGCCAGTTGTTGGACAGTTTCATCTTAAAGATAAGTATTCTCTGTTGTTTAGATTGTGATCACTCTGTGCTCTATTCTGAATGTTTATTATTCATGTTAATGAAATGATTCTCTGAATATGGTTGATATGAAGCTTGTGCATAGCATGAGGATGGGATTGATTATTGTATGATTGCTTCATTATTCTTCCTAGAACAAATAGGCTGATGTATTCCCTTCTCTGTGTGTGTTATTCAGATTATTTCGTCGTGTTTATATTGAGTATAATTATGCAATACATTTCAAGATAAGTATTCTTTGTGGTTTGAGTACTTATGTTAATTCTGTCCTCTGCAATGTTTTAATTGATGATTGTTGTTTATATGCTGAAGGCATGATGAAATGGTGTGTGGATAGTGTACAATTCTACTGTGTTTATTAAGAATGAATTTCTTACTAATGAATGGTGCTGAGATTGTCAACTAAGCCCAGTATGTTTGTTCATGTTTCCTCCCTTGCATTGGTTTGATGGAAGGGGACGTGACATTATTTGTTGTCACTTAGTCAACACTCTTTAATTGAATTGTTGCATTTTAGTTTAACTAAAGTGAAAATACTTTAGTTAACTAGTCCCTTTTATTTAACACCTAGTTAACTGAAATCATGCTGATTGATTTACTTGAAGTGACCACTGTGATTTTATTAGTTAACTGAGACATATATTTAACTTATGCTTTATCTAAAGCATTGATACTTAACTCAAGCTTTATAACTGAATCTTTAACAATTCAAGTTCTATTTAATTAGTTGTTCAGTGTCTGCATGGGAAATTTTGAATTCCCTTGATCTTTAAGCTTTATCTTTTATTTCTTTATCTCTTATTGAATGGTCAATGTTAACACCCAAAAATTGTCCACTAGCTCATCTCCCTAATCACATAACCCATTTGTCCACTTTTCGTACATTTTTGGTCTCCAAAACCCCCCAAAAAACCTCAAATGGTAACCAAATGGGGAAAAAATCATTATTTCCATAAAAAATAAATAAATTCCTTAAAAAAAGATTAAAAACCCACCAAAAAGGGTCCAAAATACCCAAAAAAGAACCCCCCCCCCCCAAAAAAAAGGGAAAACTCAGAATAAAATAAAAAAGGGGGAAAACTCAAAATACCACTAGCCAATACAATTGGTTTCCCAAAACCATGGGTCAATACTCCACCACCCAAAATCACTATAAAAAGGTGATGGATGCCCCCCATTTCACATACATCCATGATCAGTCTTCACACCCTATGCTGCCAAATTTCCTACAACACTCTAGCCTACCCTTTTGAGATTTTGTGCCCATCTAGTAGCAGTTCATAAACATGGATAAAAACTAGACAATAAATAGATAATATGTGCCAATAAAAATAGAAAATCAATCTAACTACTGCAATAAATTGACAAATCAAGAGGAAGCCATGAATAGAATTTGTATCTTTATATTATATGGAAAACAAGGGTTTGCAATAATGGTTACCTCAGAAAACGAGGTGATGGGGACCTTCGCAGCAGTACGAAGAGTAGAGCACTAGGTCTCCAGAGTTCCTTACCCTTCTCCAAATGCTCAAATGGGTGTCCAAGATTCAACTAGATGGGCACAAAAGCTCAAAAGGGTAGGCTAGAGTGTTGTAGGAAATTTGGCAGCATAGGGTGTGAAGAGTGATCATGGATGTATGTGAAATGGGGGGCCTCCATCACCTTTTTATAGTGATTTTGAGTGGTGGAGTATTGAACCATGGTTTTGGAATTTCGAATTCCCTTGATCTCTATGCTTTATCTTTTATTTCTTTATCTCTTACTGCATGGTCAATGTTAACACCCAAAAATTGTCCACTAACTCATCTCCCTAGTCACATAATTCATTTTTCCATTTTTGGCCTCGAACCCCCCCCAAAAAACCTCAAATGGTAACCAAATGGGAAAAAAAAACATTATTTTCCTAAAAAATAAATAAATTCCTTCAAAAAGGTTAACAACCCACCAAAAAGGGTCCAAAATCCCCCAAAAAGAACCCCAAAAAAGAAAAAGAAAAAGGGAAAACTCAAAATACCACTAGCCAACAATATTGGTTTCCCAAAACCATGGGTCAATACTCCACCACCAAAAATCACTATAAAAAGGTGATGGAGGCCCTCCATTTCACATACATCCATGATCACTCTTCACACCCTATGCTGTCAAATTTCCTACAACTCTCTAGCCTACCCTTTTGACCTTTTGTGTCCATCTAGTTGAATCTTGGCCACCCATTTGAGCATTTGGAGAAGGGAAATGAACTCTAGAGACCTGATACTCTACTCTTAGTACTGCTGCAAAGGTCCCCATCACCTCGTCTTCTTAGGTAACCATTATTGCAAACCCTTGTTTTCCATATAATATAAAGATACAAATTCTATTCATGGATTCCTCTTGATCTGTCATTTTATTGCAGTAGTTAGATTGATTTTCTGTTGTTATTGGCACATATTATCTATTTATTATCTAGTTTTTATCCATGTTTATGAACTACTACTAAGGGTTCCATAATCCTTAGTAGGTTCTCTTTGGGACGAGCTAGTATGAAAATACTAGCTACAATTTTGGCGACTCGCATCGGGTTCGATCTCTGCAGATCCGTGCTTTCATTTGACCACCTTACCCATTTTTTTTTCATTTTATCTTGCCTAGTTTGTTTTATTTTTGGCAGATCTGTATATTTGGACCGTGATCCCTGCCAGATCTCTCCATTTCAAGTCGGATCTATGACCTACCCTCATTTTGTTGGAATTTTGAGGGCGGTTTTGTAAGGGATATAGAATTCATGTTATTAACCAAAAATATGAAATATAATATGTCAAATAAAACCCCCGAAAATTCCCGATCCAATGACATCGGTCTGGTCGAAATATGAGTATTCAGTAAAAATATATCCTCTTTGTAGTATTTCCGTCCACGTAGAAAATTACTAAAAAGTGCAGATTTGAAACGAAGATATCTTTGCTTCCCAGAATCAGTTTTGACTGATTTGTTTTTCTAGATCATGTATTGTTTCAAGAAGAATTCAGATCTGTATTTTGTTTTTGAAAATTTTGCATAGAATATTAAAGAAATTAGTCTAAGTTCCGCTGCACCATTTGAATGCATTTTTTTTCTACCAATTAGTTTTTACAATTGAAAAACGAAAAGTTAAAGTTTTTATTTCAGTATCAGTTGTTTATTTTAGCATTTAATATCTGTAGATATTGGGTTCACACCACTTGTGCACACAAAAACAATTATGTAGCTAGGTAGGACATTGGGTTTAGGCATCCAAATAACACCCCCTTTGTCATTCACATTTGAGACATAGCTTTTGTCCATTAGGGATCCAAAATACCCAATTACTTATTGGTATGGTTGACACTGATTTTTCGGAGGGCCTCTCCCTTAGGAGGACAAGTAGCAATATTGGTTCCAGAATTCTAAGTGGAATGCCACACTCCATTATGTATTGAAGGACACCAACTCGTTGTTCTCATCATGCATACTGGTGCCCATACTAGGTGTGTGACGACCAAAGAAATGAAGCTGTGGGACACCTTTCTGGACGTGTCATGACCGGGGTAGCTTAGTTTCCATTCTTATGGGACTCTTTTACCTGGGGTCCCTCTCGGTAGAGGGATATCCTTTATCCATTTGATTCGACATTTTTTATTTCCTAACTATGGATTTCATCATCCTGTAGGGGATACAATTTGTGTGATCTTCCATATCTGGTATATAGGTGTTTGCATGCTCCTATACCCCCATTGGATTAGTGAGTCTACCTTTTTATTTCTAGGAGTGTTGCTTGTTGGTATTCTGACCGTTTCATTGGCCGCTCCATTTTTTGTAGCATTGCAGAAAGTGTTTTGAGCATTGTTGTTGGCCTGAGTGCCATATTTTTTGAGATCTTCTTTTTCACACATGATTTCACTAGGAGTTTTGAGCATTTTATTCACCACATCCCCTCAGCCCTTTTACACCTTTCACCATTGATTCACCGAGACACTCTCGTCTCCTACGAGGGATATCCCTGCAGCACGGTTCACTTGACCTCACCCGTCACAGACGCAGAGCCTCGTTGTCGGATATTCATCCCGATGCCTCTTATTTTACTTTTGATTCCGAGTCAGAGTTACCCATATACACAGCTCTGTCAAGCCCCATGGATGGCGCGAATCCCAACCCCTTTTATGGTAGGATTGTTGGTAGTGGTTCCACCACTATCCCAACTACCATTTCAGCATCCATCCCTGCTATACCATTACATGACCTACACAGGGAATTCCATTCACTACTTCCATACCCATCGGTAGTGGATCAGTTCCAACCACAGTCCCTTTGGTCACTAGTAGTACACTCGAGGGCAATGGCCCTTCTTACATGATCCCCCCCCACTTCACTGGAGGTCCCTCGATCCTCATTATGACTCATTCCATTTCTCCACCCCTTGGTGGAGGTGGCCCCAGATTGTCGCGATGGCTAGCACGCAGGACCCTTCGACCATCTCACATCCTTCTGCTAGTTTTCCATTCATGGCCAGTCTCAACCTCCCTGATTTGGACCGATTGACCAACGATCTGATTCAACATGAACCTATGTGGCATCTCATGCCTACCAAACTCCCTTCAGAGATCCAAAATTTTGAAGGGAAGGGTGGTGAGGACCCCCAAAACCACATCATGTCCTTCCACTTAAGGTGTTCCTCCAAATCCATAATGGATGACTCGATCCGCCTACGCCTTTCACAACAGACCCTCATTGGCTCTGCAGCTAAGTGGTATATTGAACAACCACATGGGACACATTCCAATTTTACATCCCTTGCTTTGAATTTCCTGCAGTTCTTCCAGTTACTCGTCCTTTATGACGTTGGTGTTGATATTTTACTATCTTGCAGACGTAACACAACTACCCACATCACTGACCATATTCATGAATAGCGTAGACGTCATAGTTTGTGTAATATCAAGTTAGATGACCGCATCATTTTATATTGGTTCTTGAAATACCTCATACGATTTATCGCCAAGGATGTGGCATCTGAATAGACCCAAATCGAAGAAGAATCCATCCTCAAAGCCCAGCAATTTGACCTCATCTATGCACAGTTGGGATACATCTACTCCAATTTAACTAATGCTCCTTGCGATGATTCGTCCAGGGAGGACGTGACAAGGGAATCACATGTCGTCGCCGACATTATCGGGCACATTGCATCTCATAACCAACCATATGTCCATATGCCCCATGCCACTACCCCAGCTTATAGCCCAACACAAAATACCGCCATGAGTGGTCCCGACCTTTCGCGTTCCACAACCCATTCAGGAAAAATACCTTCATATGTTCCCATGGCCCAAGCCCCTCATATACATGGACCTTCATGTTTGGCACATTTATACGGTCACACACCGCCAGGATACCCCCCTTGCCGCATCTCCTTCCTACTACCACCAACCGGTTGTACCCTCACCCACACAACCCCAAGCCCCTCCAGTGTATTACCCACCATAGGCTTCCCCAACACCTGCCCAACCGAAGAACCCCCCTACTCCACAAGCGAAATTTTTTGCTTAAGAAAACCAACAACAAAACCAACCTGCCCAACAGAACCAACAAGGATAACAAAATAGGGGACAAGGTCGTAACCGAGGTAATTGTTGAAATATTGTAACTTCAAAGAATATTATATTTGTATTTTATTATTCCGAAGATGGTACATTCCTCTGTGGTGACCCTATTGTATATCCGGAGATGTTTATTCCTCCGAGAGAATGTCGTATCTAGGGTTATTAGATCTCCCATGTGATGTCGACCCTGAGTTTACATTTTGGGGGTTTTTAGACTCTCTTGGGAGAGATCGGCCCCATTAGGGTAAAGGTCAGTCGGGAGATGAGTATAAGTAGAGGAGGTATGTTCCTCACTTATCTCATTCATTCATCCACTTGGGAGTAGCGCACAAGTGAGAGAGAGGTCTGCATAGGAGGAGAAGGAGCTCTAGTCTTGGACTACATCTTGTATTTGGTTGATTATTTATATTGAGGAAAGCTTCACTAGGTTTTCTGCCCCATGAGGGTTTCCCAGGGTAAATCTTTGTCTATCTTGTGATTGTGTTTCTTTCAGTGATCTTGCTAGTCAAATTAGGCTAAACTTAACATGGTATCAAAGCTAGCCTCAATAGGACATATTTCACAAGGTGAAAATATCTCTCTCTCCTCCTCTGGTGAAAATTAGGGTTTCTGCAAAAAGTTGGAATTTTTTTATTCTGATTGCATGGCTAGATAGCCCTCCTCGAAATCGAAGTTTTGAGCCCTGGATCAAGATTTTTGGTTGGGTAGAACTCCAGGAAAGTCAAACCCTAGTTTGACCAAAAGTACAGAAAACCAGAAAACCAGAGAACCAGAAGAGTTGCGCACCTGTGCACCAGTGAACCAGAAAAGCTGTGAACCTGTGCACCAGAAAACCGGAAAAGCTGCAAACCTGTGCACCAGAAAACCATAAAAGAGAAGACCAAAAAACTAGAAATTATGTTGCAGATTCGAAAGGTGAAAAGCTGAAGTTTCCAGAAGCAGAACACACTAGAACTTTCCACTCATTCATGCACATCTCCTGGTAAGTGTTATTCTATCTCTTGAGAAATTTCAATCTCTTTGACCCCTGGATAAGATGGCTCGAAACACTAAGCTTGAAGACAAGCTAGAGGGTATAGAAAATTTTCGGGCATGGAAATATAGAATTGGTCTCATTCTTGAAGAGAATGATCTTGCCCAATATATCAAAGATGAGGTTGCAGAACCTGAAGAAGATGAAGCCAAAGAGAAGCATAGGAAGAATTTTATTAGGGCAAAGAGAATCATTGCTGATTCTATCAAAGACCACTTGATTCCCCAAGTGGCATCCAAGAAGACTCCAAAGGAAAAGTATGATGCCCTTTCTAGAATGTATGAAAGAAAGAACATCAATATGAAGATGAACCTGAGAGCTCCATTGAAGAGCACCAAGATGAATAAAGGGAATCTATTCAAGACTATTTCTCAAGGGTTTCCCAGTTCAAGGAAAAACTAAATGCTATTGGAGATACCCTTAATGAAGATGAACTAGTCATGACTGCTCTAAATGGTCTCACTAGATCTTGGTAGTCTTTCATCCAAACTATGTGTGCCAGAAAAGAGAGTATGAAGTTTGATGTGGTTTGGGAGGATTGCATTCAAGAAGAAGCTAGGGTTTCCAACAGAGAAGCTCTGCTCAAAGAAGATGACCAAGCCTTGGCCACCCACACCAAGAGAAGAAGGAATCAACCCCCCTTCAAGAAGAATAGTTCCAAGGAGTCTCAACCTGCACAAAGATTTCAAAAGAGAAGAGGAACTAATCAAAGAAGAAATTACTCCTCATTTCAATGTTTTACTTGTCACAAATTAGGACACATTGCTAAGGATTGTCCTCTAAAGAAGAAAAATAGTTTTCACCACAAAAGACATCAAGCTCATCTAGCAGAAGATGATAGTGAAGAAGAAGAGGAGGAAAGGCCTCAAAAGAAAAGATCTAAAGTAGTAGAAGAAGAAGATGCAGAAGAATATGTTCTATTCTCTGCACTCTCTGGGGAAGTAACACCTGGAGAAGATACATGGCTCATTAATAGTGATGCTTTAAAGCACATGACAAGTCAAAAGAAGAATCTTTCAAAACTTGAAGAAAAGAATTCTCCACGGAAGGTATCCCTTGGAGATGACTATCAATATCCCATTAAGGGAGTTGGTGAAGCAAGTTACAAGCTTGATTTTGGAACCCCACTGAAGATGACAGAGATCTTATATGTACCAAGTTTGAAGAAGAACTTACTCTCTATCTCTGCCTTGGATAAGAAAGGCTATAGGGTTGCATTCATAGATGGGCAAGTACTAATGTGTCCCAAAGGAAAATCAATTGAGGATGCAATTGTTATTGGTGAAGAGGAAGGAGGTCTATACAAACTCAAGGGCCATCCAGAAGTTGCCTTTGTACATGAAGCCACTAGCCCAAATGAGCTATGGCATAGAAGGCTTTCTCACATTAATTACAAAGCACTACCTCATGTGAGCAAGGTAGTTATAAGAATTCCAGACTTAAAGATTGATCATGATGGCACATGCAAAGGATGTGCAAAAGGGAAGAATATCAAGAACCCATTTCCAAAAAGTGAAACAAAGACTAAGAGTACCTTGGAATCAATTCATTCAAATGTATGTGGACCAATGCCCTCCACATCTTTGAGTGGATATGAATACTATCTTACATTTATTGATGACTATTCAAGAAAGACTTGGATATACTTTCTAAAAGGAAAGAATGAAGTCTTTGGAAATTTCAAGGAGTTCAAAGCCTTGATATAAAATCATTCAGAAAAGAAGATCAAAATACTCAGGACAGATAATGGCAGAGAATATACTTCAAAGGATTTTTAATATTTTTGTAAAGAAGCTGGAATCAAGAGGGAACTAACCACACCCTACAATCCCCAACAAAATGGTGTTGCGGAAAGAAAGAATAGAACTATTATGGAAGCAGTAAAGACTATGATACATGATCAAGACCTACCTATGTACCTATGGGATGAAGCAGCTAGGACAATAGTCTATGTGCAGAATAGACTATCTCATAGTGCTCTTGATTTCAAAACTCCAGAAGAAGTGTTCACAGGAAAGAAACCAGAGGTAAGTCACCTCAAGATATTTGGATGCCCAGTATACATTCACATTCCAAAATAAAAGAGGACCAAGCTAGATCCCTCTGGAAAGAAGAGAATTTTTGTTGGATATTGTGAAGCATCCAAAGCATTCAGAATTTACATCCCAGGTTTCCATCACATGGAAATAAGTAGGGATGTGACATTTGATGAAGAAGCAGCTCTCAAGAGATCTAGGAAGTGCCAGTATGAAGAAGTATATGAAGAATATGCACCTTCCAGAACTGTAGAGGATGTACCCAACCCTGAAGTTGTAACACCAGAAGACCATGACATGTTAGAACCACAAGAACCCCCTATTACAAAAATATCAAGAAAGAGAAAGCCAGCATGGGCAAGAGACATTATTCTAGGAGTAGAAAAGTATGGAGCTCCTGAAGGCTCCACCAGAGTGAGCAAGAAACCAAAGTCATTTTCCAACTATATGGCTTTGATGTGTGATCTAGTAGATCAAGAACCCACTAGTTATGAAGAAGCATCTCATAAGAAAGAGTGGGTAGAGGCAATGGCTGAGGAGTAGTAGTCAATAATGAAGAATGATGTTTGGGAGATAGTTCCCAAACCAAAAGAAAAAAGTGTGGTATCCTCCAAATGGATATACAAAATAAAGCAAGCTGCGGATGGTAGCATTGAAAAATATAAGGCAAGGTTTGTGGCCAGAGGATTCTCTCAGAAAGAGGGAATTGACTATGAAGAAACATTTGCACCAGCTGCTAGGTACACTTCCATTAGAACCATCATGGCACTTGCATCCATGATGAAGCGGGAATTACACCAGATGGATGTAAAGACAGCTTTCCTAAATGGTGTGATTGAGGAAGAAGTGTACATAGAAAAACCACAAGGATTTGAGGTGGAAGATGGAAGAACCCATGTGTGCAAACTGAAGAAGGCTTTGTATGGGTTGAAGCAAGCTCCCAGAGCTTGGTATGGAAGAATTTGCAGTTTCTTGACAAGCTTGGGCTTTACCAAAAGTAAAGTTGATCCTAATCTTTATCTCAAGGTTATGAATGATGAACCTGTCATATTGTTTCTATATGTGGATGATCTATTTCTAACCGGAAATGAGAAACAGATTATCGAGTGCAAGAAGAAGCTCTCTTCAGGATTTGAGATGAAATATCTCGGATTGATGCACTAATTCCTAAGTTTGGAAGTATGGCAAGACCCAAAAGGAATCTTTCTCAACCAGGGTAAGTATGCTGTGGAAATCTTGAAAAGATTCGATATGTTGGAATGTAGTGCTCTGGTTTTTACAGCAGAGCACTGTGTAAAATTTCAGGTTTAATTTTCTACGTTTAACTTTACCAGTTTATGGAAGTAAATTTCTAAGAATTACTATGTGCCTAAATAATATTTAGTGTACTGTTGTGTTTTCTTTTATCACCTTACATTTGTAATTTAAAATAGACTAACATACTAATATTTTCTTTTCAACAGCATAAGCATAGGTTTCACAACTCAGTAAATCAGTAAATAGCAGTAAATCAGTATATAGCAGTAAATCAGTAAATAGCAAGTGATGCATGTTTACCGTAAGTTTAAGCATAATAGTAAATAACGGAAATTACCTGATGCTGATGCTAACCGTAAGTTGTAGCAGGTTTTATAACCCCTTAGATAGCCAAACTGAAGTGTCCACCCTACCGACCAGCTATAATCTTGCTGGCCCTTGGAAATCAAAGGATTTCCAAGCCCCCGAGCCCACAATCTGATAATCCCGAGAGCAGTGTTTCCTTCCGTTCTCAAAATTCTTCTGTTCTCCAATCAAACTTTCTGTTCTCCCAATCTTCTGTTCTCAAAACTTCTTTTCTTTCCCCATCCAAAAAAAAACCTCCCTTTCTCCAAGCTCTCCCCCTCTATATAACTTCCCTTCCTCGAGAATATCTTGGGCTTACTCCACCGCCCCAAAATCCCCCTCTCGAGCCCCTCAACATTTACCCCTCTCCCTAGTTCATTCATCCACGTCTCATTATAAAAATGTATAATTAATTACTCTTATGGAAAATTCATTTGGTTTTGGATTGACGGTCGTAATTATTTATTACGGTGGGAATTATCACCCCAATGTTATCCATTCGAGACAAGTTTCATTAAATACAAGTCTATCCGCCATCCTTGATATTTTAATGTTATTAATGTAATTAATAAAATATTATATAGTTAGTTGCCCCTTGTCAACTTGGACATGATGTGTCTTAATGATCCACCTTATCCGTCGAGACTACTTAGCTTGAGGTTTAAATTCCAAGATTAACATTGAATAATTAAATATCCATTTTCCATCACATCACGTTTATTCCAAAAATGATTATCTTATTATGGCTAACTTTTGAAATGGAATTAATCACACAATATTAATTTATAAATCAATATTTTAAATCTTACTTATATTGCATTTGTTACGATAGGGATATAAATGTTGCTGGAATATCATTATTTAATTAATAATAATAATTAAATCACCCTTTGACAATAATAAAAGGTGAATCAATCATAGTATTCTTAATTATTTGTTTATCACATGGGTACCCTATCATCAACATAGCACCCTTGTTCTTATGAACAAAGCACTTGTGAGGGCTTAAACAATTTTACTAATTAATTAGACACTATCATTACCCTATTCACAACAGTTCTTCTATGACAATGTTAACTGACGATACTTGTCTTAGTTTATTATTACAAGGTTTTCATATAATTACTAATTCACTTATTTACACCTTGACAACCTAACCATTCATTACCTAAGTTGATTGATGTATCCTTAACTGAGTTATCTATGACATTTATACTACTATTCAAGCATGACAAGTATGTTATACACCAGTAATATTGTACACGTACAAGGTGTGCATGCATGGCCAGTGTATGCACATGTCGGACATGTACTATAAACAACCCCATTCTGCCTATGCCTACTTGCTAACTAATAATAGTATCTACCCCCATGCAGAAGAGCACGCATAATATATAGTATAATTACTTTAACATCCTCGGTTATTTAACAGTTAACCCTTTACGATTTAACATCATTGTCTTTATGTTTACATTAGTTTAATCAATCAAGTGCAGGAAGGGTGCCTACTTCTACTAACTCGGAATCAAGAAATACTAAACCCTCAACAGTACTAACTAACACATCCTCCCATCATAACCTACGTCCAGCATCCTCCCTATCCTTCCTCTGCTAGTACAACAGTGGATGTCGGACTCACCGATCTGACCACATAGAACCTGAGAGCAATAGCGTCGGCTGAACATCGGACCTATCCTCCCCTAGCAGGCATCCGACAATCGTCATCACAACAACATGGGGAGCGTGTCTCAGCACGGCCCTCCCACGACCTCGGGTCTCATGGAACATAGGGTGGGAAACACATCCATCCCTCTCAACATACTGGGCCTACGCCCTTATCGACTCATACTTGCTGCTATTGGGATTATCAGTTTGTGTTATCGTATCCTCATTTTGGCTGCTAAGGTTTGCTGTATGAACATGTTTTTCCTTTCCAATGTATATCAGATCAAGTAACTGGCTATCCCATAGCCCTTGTGTCCTGTAGGTTAGTGTTTTGCAAAATACAATTTATAGAAAGCATTTTCCATTGATCGCCAATTGATCCATTTTATCATTTCATTTCATGTAACCTTTTAGCTCATCATAGATACATATAACATTTCAATAATTCATATAAGAAGATGGTATCCACGTACCGAATCATATATTTCACATTTCATTAAGGAAAACATATAAACATATACTGCAATCGTAAAATAAGGAAATCATATGATAATCATGACATCATAACTGCATAACATAGTAACATCATAATCATGGTGAAATCATAAGACAGAGTAACATCATATAATGAGGTCCAATATAGTTTACTCAGTCGAGCCGAGTTCAACAAAATATATAAGAAATAAAGTTTTGTGTGTCTAACTAATAAATATGCCGAATCAAAATATGGGCATTACATACACCCACCCTTCGGGAAACTTCGTCCTGAAGTTATGGTCAAAATAGTGAGGGAAAATCTCGACGTATGGTCTCTGCGTCCTCCCAGGTAGCAGACCCGGGGCTATACTTGTCCCATTGGACCTTAACTTGGTCCACATGGCGACTACGGAGCTGTCGAACCCTACGATCAAGTATACGTAATGGTTCGACCCTGAAGGTTCCCTCGTCCGAGACCTGCAATTCCTTCCAATGAATTTTGTGAGTCTCATCAGCTATGTAATGTCGTAATACAGAAACATGAAATACATTATGAGTTTTATGCAAGTGGGGTGGCAGCGCGAGACGATAAGCAACTGGTCCGATTTTCTCAAGAATCTCAAATGGACCTATAAAGCGAGGTGACAACTTGGTACCCTTCCCAAACCGAATGGTACTTTTATTTGGTCTGATGTGAATAAATACACGATCCCCTACTCCATAAGTTCTATCTGATCTGTGTGCATCAGCGTAACTCTTTTGCCTATCCTGTGCTTCCTTCAGCCGCTGCCTAATCTGTATCACTTGCTCCTCCATTTCCTGAATCAATTCAGGCCCAATTAAAACTCGATCCTCTAACCTGTCCCAACTGAGTGGTGTCCTGCACGGCCTCCCATACAATGCCTGATATGGCGGCATACCAATGGAGCTGTGATGACTATTGTTGTATGCAAACTCCACTAAAGGAAGATATTTCTCCCACTGTGTCTGCTGATCCATAACATACATCCTAAGCATGTCCTCCATCACTTGATTCACCCTCTCAGTCTGTCCATCTGTCTCGGGGTGATAAGATGAGCTTAAGTTCAACTGTGTCCCTAATGCTGACTGCATGCTTGTCCAAAATCTGGAGGTGAACTTAGGGTCTCTGTCAGAGATTATCTTTTTAGGAACTCCATGAAGACATACAATCTCATTTATGAATACCCTTGCCACATCTGTCACATCATAGGTGTCTCTGACTGGAATGAAGTGAGCACTTTTGGTCAGTTTTTCAACTACCACCAAAATAGCATTATGTCTCAGAGATGTGAGTGGTAATCCTACAACGAAGTCCATGGAAATGACTTCCCATTTAGTCATAGGAATATCATGCGGTTGTAGGAGACCGGCCGGGTGATGGTGATCTGCCTTCACTTGTTGACACTCAAGGCACTTTGAAACAAAATCCACTACATCCATCTTCATACCTAGCCAAAAGAAGAGTTGCTTCATGTCAGCATACATCTTCTTCACCCCTGGGTGCACACAGTAATGTGATCTATGGGCCTCTCTAAGGATTGTTTTCCTGATATCACCTTCCTTAGGAACATACATCCTCCCCTGATACCGCAACAATCCATCTTCCTCAAGATGGTACCCATCATACTTCAATTCCTGTTTCTTTCCATTCTGAATAGCTGAGGTTACTTTTAGATACCAACTATCGCCCAATAGTTGTCCTAGTACCCTTTCCCTCAAGTCAACCTTCAAGGGAATTAAGGAGAAAAGTCTCGGCCTTCGGCTTAGAGCGTCTGCCACCACATTCTCCTTTCCTTTGATATAAGAGATACCAAAGTCATATTCACTCATGAACTCACTCCATCTCCTTTGCCTAGCATTCAAATCCCTTTGGGTAAAGATGTACTGCAAGCTCTGATGGTCTGTTTTAAGGGTGAAGCTTCTACCAACTAGGTAGTGCCTCCATAATTTTAGTGCCAACATTACTGCTGCCAATTCTAGATCATGCGTGGCATACTGCTCCTCATGAGGTTTCAACTTTCGAGATGCATAAGCTATTACCCCACCTTCCTGCATCAACACCGCTCCTAATCCTTGCTTCGAGGCATCGGTGCATACCATGAAATCTTTATCCATGTCTGGTACCCGCAAGATCGGTGCACTTGTCAACAATCTTTTTAACTCTGTAAAAGCGGCATCGCATTCATCGGTCCATTCATACCGGATTCCCTTGCGTTGCAAGGTGGTAATAGGTTTTGCAATTTTAGAAAATCCTTCCACAAACCTCCGGTAATAGCCTGCTAACCCCATGAAGCTGCGCACCTCATGAGCATTCCTTGGAATTGGCCAATCTTCAATGGCCTTTACCTTTTCTGGGTCTACGGAAATCCCTTCACCTGAGATGATGTGCCCCAAGTAGTGAATCTCTTTTTGGAAGAAGGAACACTTTGACAATTTACCATAAAGTTTATGTTCCCTTAAGCACGTCAAGACTAACCGCAAGTGTTCCTCGTGCTCCTTCTCATTCTTAGAATAGATAAGAATATCATCTAAGAAGACCTGAACAAAGTGGTCCAAGTATTTTCGGAAGACACCATTCATGAGGCTCATGAATACAGCTGGAGCATTGGTCAAACCAAATGGTACCACTACAAACTCGTAATGCCCAAATCGAGTTCGAAAGGCAGTCTTGGGAATGTCGCCTTCCTTGATCCTCAACTGGTGATACCCTGATCGTAAATCAATTTTTGAGAAGACTGACGCACCTTTCATTTGATCAAAGAGGTCATCAATTCTTGGTATGGGATACCTGTTCTTCACGGTGGCCTTGTTCAAATCTTTGTAATCTATGCACAGTCGCAGAGATCCATCCTTCTTCTTAACGAAGATCACTGGTGCTCCCCACGGTGAGATACTAGGTCTAATCAGTCCCAAATCTAGCAATTCTTTTAACTGGATCTGTAACTCACGGAGCTCTGGAGTTGTCATTCTATACGGAGTCTTTGAGATAGGTTCTGCACCAGGTTTTAGTTCGATTGTGAAATCGAGCTCTCTTTCTGGAGGTAGTCCTGGTAATTCCTTCGGAAAGACATCCTTGAACTCAGGAAGTACTGGGTAAGAATTCAAGGAAGGTCCTTTACTATCGTTCACGGCCTCCACTACGAACAACTGGCATCCTTGTCTTAGGCACCGCTTAGCTTTCACCATAGAGATGAAACGGAGGGATACCTTCCTCTTCAAGCCTTGGATTTGAATTGTCCTTCCCTCGTCATCGAGGCACAACACCTTCTTTGCATAGCAGTCTATGAAATCTCTATGGTCTTCTAACCAATCCATGCCAATAATGAGGTCATAAGTCCCCAAATTGGTGACATAAGCATCCAACTTAGTGGTGCAAACTCCTAAGTCAACCCCACAACCTCTCACTTTAAGACCTACTGGTTGCTTAGTTCCTGAAGCCATTTCGACCAGTTTGAAATCATCGTGCTCGTAGGCTGCCAACCCACATTTATCTAATGCAAATGGTGAAATAAAACTATCAGTTGCTCCTGGATCAAACAAAATTTTAAGTTTGACATTGTTTACATTACCAGTGGATTCTACTACGGTAGACTGATGTTCTGCTTGGTGGTTATGAACCGCTGCATGAATCCGATGACTGTTACCCGAATTATCCATGGGTGCCTTTCCTTCCCTGTGCCTGCTGCTTGACTGACCCTTGGGACAGTCTCGCTGGAAATGAGGACCTCTGCATCCCCAACAAGAGAGATTGGGAGGGGCTTGCCTGTTGCTCGAAGGAATCCTCTGAGATGAGTTCCTTCCCCTGGTTCCTCTAAAACCCCTTGCTCCTCTATAGGAACTTCCCTGTGTACGTCCCTGGCTTTGGTGGGTTGCGGACGATGCCTGCGAGATTGAGTTAACTGAAGTATTACCCCTCGGTGTGAACCGGTTACCATAAGGAGGAGGTCTAGATTGTCCTCCCCTGAAGTAAGGACGTGATGCCTTCCCTGAAACATACTGATTGGTTCCTGTCAACTTACTGCCCCCTTTTCCATCTGACATATCAGCTGCATAACGAGCATACTCAACTGCCATGGCAACTGAAGTTGGCTTCCACATCCGCACAGCAGCTCTAATCTTGTAGTTAAGTCCATACACAAAACGCTCTACCTGACAATCATCTGCATCTAGGTAAGGAACATATTTTACCAGTTCCATAAACCGAGATTCATACTCCTCCACGGTCTTGTCTCCCTGTACTAAGGCATGGAGTGCACCTGCCTGTTCTTCCTTGTAATAATTTGGCAAATACTTCATGTGGAACCTCTCCTCGAACAGTTCCCAAGAAGTTGTAAGAGGAGTAAGGTGCAACTGCTTCTCGAGATCTGACCACCAATTCAAAGCATCACCTTTAAGCTGAAAGACGGCCATCCTAGCCTTGGAACTAGATGTGTACTCATTCAATGCGAAGCATCTCTTCATGCCTTCCAGCCATGCTTCAGCATGCTTACCGGGTCGTCCTCCTGAAAACTCTGGAACTTTTATCTTTTGTAACTCCCTCGATATGTCCTGAAGCGGTTCCAGTCTTGGGCCATGTGCCCTTTCAGAGTTCTCTCGACTCACTTGAGTGGTTTCCACCTCGGCGGCCCTTTCCGACTACCTGTTCATCGTGGTCATAATAGCCTCCAATGACCTCATTATGATCTGCATTTCTGGTGTTGAGGTTGGTGGTGGCGGTGTTGGCGGTGGCGGAGGTGGTGGTGACGGTGGTCGACCTTGACCCCGACCTCGACCTCTGCGTGTTGTTACCATGATAGTTCCTGTGGTTTTGCAATAAAATCATATCCTTAGTTGTTCAATCAGATACAGGCGGAACTAAAATGTAAGTATTCATACACTTATACTTATGCATAAGAAATAACTTGCATCATGAGATAGCAAATTGTCAGGATTAGCGCGGTAAAATCTATAGTCATTTTTATTTCAACAATCTTGTCATGGTGTTCAGCTCGTCGTGCTGGTCTTAACGGTGTCTTGCTTTTGAGATTTCGGGCCTCTTTCATCCCTTCGACTAGGAGTTGAAATCTCGGCAAAATTTTTAATATCTCTATTTTAGTTAACCTTAAATGTTACCTTTAATCTAAACAACTTAATTTACATTAATTGTTTAAACCTCAACCAATCATAGTTAAGTTTAATACTAAAAACATATATTTTAATCAACATATGTTATAATTAAATTAATTAATTTAATTAATTAAAATTAAAATCATAGTAAGGTTTAATACTAAAAATTAAAATTCCTATAAGGCATATATTTTAACAACGTATGTTATAACAAAATTAAATTAATTAATTAATTAATTAGTTTTTATAATACATATAATCTAACAAAATATAAATAATTAAAATTTCTTTTTTTATAAAACATACATTCTATGAGAATATATAAAATAATTTAAACTTTAATATAACCTATATTATGACAGAAAAGTAAAATTAATTTTTATTTTACATATATTCTAACCAAAATGTGAATAAATTTAATTTTCGTAAAACATATATTCTATCATAATATATATAACAATAAATTTAAACTAGCCCTACACCTTCCTATGTCTAAAGGCTCGAACACCACGCGGCCTTTCACCGCCATGCAAGGAGCGAGTCCGCATGAAGGACACGCGGTCTCTCCAAGCAGCCCACCACCCTCGGAAAGTGGGGGAAACCCTAAATAGGGTCAATCCCCAAGACGCGGCCATTTTCACCCTCTCTCCTGCAGTTTTAGCTCTGCAACTCCCATCTTCGACTTGGCTAGCTGCTGGTAACGCTCTCATGGGAGCTCGAGTTCGCCGTCTCCCGCCTAGGTTTTCCTCCCACCGTTCGCTTATACTTCTGTTTGAATTCGTTTGGAGTGGTTTAATGGCCTTAGCAGGCATCCTCAGCGATCTCAGACCAAACAATATGCACTCGGCTTTGCACAGGCTGCTGTACAGAGGTATGAAGTCTCGTGCGGAGCTTTGCCAATTGCTCGCAGATGGACTGCCGTAGCAAGGGCTTTCAGGTTTTTTTTTTTTTGGCTCACTTCTTGTTTATTTTGATGTCCATGGTTTCTACAGTTTTCACTTGAAAGGGCACCAGAAACGAAACCTTTAAGGCAAAATTCCAGTCTTCTGACTTAAATCCGTGTTCGTCGCACACGAACTTCATCTTTTCATTATTTACCCTTTTTCGCGTTTTGAATTTCTTGGATTCGAAATTTAACATTCCATTGGGGTTTTTGCTTTTTATCGCGCCTCGAAGCTGTGTTCTCTGCACTAAATTTGATCTGAATGTGCGTGCAGATTTTACTAAACCATGAACAAATTGATACGTTTAACAATTTGATACGATTCTTCCGGTTCCAATAAGGCATCGGATCCGAAATGTTCAGCTTTGGATTCATTTCAAAACCAAATTTTCGTCATTGAAGTCATCAATTTCTTCTTTTATTTGCGTTGTCGATAAATCCGCACCCAAATTACTGTTATTTGTTGTCTATATATGGACGTTTTCGCGGTTTTCGTTGTTTTATTTGACGGACAGGTTAAAAATATAAAGTATAAACCGTCCTATTTGACGGGCACAATTCCACTTTATAACCGTGATCGGCATCCTGAAATTTTAATCTACTTCCTTGGCTTTTATTACTCTGAGATCCTGCATGTGATTCCCTGTCTTCACAGATTTCTTGGCTGTCCACTGTCATTTGTACTGTGCGCAAATTTTTTTATTTTTTTTTACATAATGGTATTCATCATTTTACATATATAATATTTTGTTTTTTTTTTTTCAATTACAGTTTTACAGTTTTTCTAAGATTTTGCAAATCTGGGTGAGCACAAGGTATAGACAGACACGATAGTACAGGCACTTGGCCGAACACATTGATAGGTGAATTTTATTCTACGTTTCACTTTTCCATTTCAATACCTCAGGGAAGTTCTGGCGGACGGACGCTTTAGCCCCTTCTCTTTGTTCGCCTCATACCCTGAGTGGGTGCATACACTTTTTCATTCATTTATTAGGTCGTTCAATATTACCTTCCTGAACTGCTTTAACTCAGTAATTCGACTAAATAAACCATTAAGTTCTAAACCCTCATATGGCTGGATCCATCCATTCGACTCGGACCCCGGAAACACACAACTTTGATTTATCAAAGCGTTTAGGAGGGTGGGATCGACCAGACCAACCCCAAAAATCGAATTCTGAGACATGCCATTTAAAGTTTTCAATTAATACTCAGAGAAATTCGTTTGGACAACTGGAAACGTTTACGCAGAGGTCGTTATACAGAGTAGTAAATTTAAGATTTGGACTTTCGATCTATATCGCCATAATTAATCCTGCATGCAATGCACTCGTGGAAGTGGTCCACCACTTCACATTAACAATTAAAAAGACTGGTTTGTTAACGCGTTTCAGTTTGTAGATCATGGCCCTCCACGTGTATCAACCAAAAATGCCCAGCTACATAAGGTCAAATTCCACATAGTTTCAAATCTTAGGGAGGGACTTAGATAGTTTGCCGCGCGTGATAGTTTGAGATTGGCGGACATTAATAATTCAAGCTTTGCTAACTACGAAAATTTGAAGGCAGTAACTAAAAAATGGAATGGTGTTCTATGTTCATTCTATCGAAGTGATGGTGAGACTCAGCTCATGTGTTAACGGATGAAACCACTGCCTTTGCCTTAGCATTGATCGGGACAGAATTCTGTTCGTATAACGAAGTGCTGCTTATCCTTCTGTTGAACTACCAAACCAACCTCTGTTCGATTTTGCTCTCTTTCTTGCACAAGAAGTCAATGCACGGCTAGATGAAATGACAATTTCATTTCATAATTATGATCTCTGATCACTAAACTCCAATCGAAGGCAATTCTTGATCACTAAATGGTTCCTGCAATATATATTCTTGATCACTAAATGGTTCCTGCAATATATATATATATATATATATATATTTTTTTTTTTTTATTGTTCTCTACTTAATGGAATCTTAAGCCTAGATTGCAGTCGGAATATTGTATAGGAAGGATGCAAAACAATCAGCCAAATCGGGGTGTTGGCATTGCCCGAGGCCTCCTCAACTGCAATGAAGAGCTTTGGGTGGAGCCATTGTGAATGGTTCTGCCAGGCTTTCTGAGCCAACTGGCATGTAAGACTCATATTTAAATGTTTGAGTGATCTAAGCCATCTAGGGTAGAGCCCTTGGGTAACTTGGAGTTTTTTTTTTTTTTGTCGAGGGTAAATTATGACGGTGATGAATAATTTTAGCCTGTTTCACTAAATAAGAATATAGAGATAATTTTCATTAGAGTGTGATCTTCCAACTTGAACCAGTAGTTTAAATTTTACTTATGTGGTTGTGCTCGTGATTCTCAAAATTTGACTGTGGGTAGTAGATAATTAATTCATTGTTTCTACCGGTATGTTAAGTTCAACTTCTCTTACTCATTTTATGTTTCATGTAGGTAGTCTGGTTGACACACGGACTAGATGCTATAGATTTTTTTATTTATTTATTTTTTTTTTTTTTCATAATATTTATACATATATATGTGTTTTGTTTACTTTGGCCAAATCAAAAGAATGGAAATATAATTATATGTATATATATTCTTTCCTTTTCTAATATTATTCCCATTGTCCTTTTTGCAGGTGCACCTTCGAAGCTTACTATGGCTAGAGGTCAAGTAGGTAAATTATTAAGTAGATTTTCTAGGTGCAGCATGAATAGGCCTGTAGGTTCAAGAGTCTGAACAAAGGCTCTGATACCATCTGTAGTGCTCTGGTTTTTACAGCAGAGCACTGTGTAAAATTTCAGGTTTAATTTTCTACGTTTAACTTTACCAGTTTATGGAAGTAAATTTCTAAGAATTACTATGTGCCTAAATAATATTTAGTGTACTGTCGTGTTTTCTTTTATCACCTTACATTTGTAATTTAAAATAGACTAACATACTAATATTTTCTTTTCAACAGCATAAGCATAGGTTTCACAACTCAGTAAATCAGTAAATAGCAGTAAATCAGTATATAGCAGTAAATCAGTAAATAGCAAGTGATGCATGTTTACCGTAAGTTTAAGCATAATAGTAAATAACGGAAATTACCTGATGCTGATGCTAACCGTAAGTTGTAGCAGGTTTTATAACCCCTTAGACAGCCAAACTGAAGTGTCCACCCTACCGACCAACTATAATCTTGCTGGCCCTTGGAAATCAAAGGATTTCCAAGCCCCCGAGCCCACAATCTGATAATCCCGAGAGCAGTGTTTCCTTCCGTTCTCAAAATTCTTCTGTTCTCCAATCAAACTTTCTGTTCTCCCAATCTTCTGTTCTCAAAACTTCTTTTCTTTCCCCATCCAAAAAAAAACCTCCCTTTCTCCAAGCTCTCCCCCTCTATATAACTTCCCTTCCTCGAGAATATCTTGGGCTTACTCCATCGCCCCAAAATCCCCCTCTCGAGCCCCTCAACATTTACCCCTCTCCCTAGTTCATTCATCCACGTCTCATTATAAAAATGTATAATTAATTACTCTTATGGAAAATTCATTTGGTTTTGGATTGACGGTCGTAATTATTTATTACGGTGGGAATTATCACCCCAATGTTATCCATTCGAGACAAGTTTCATTAAATACAAGTCTATCCGCCATCCTTGATATTTTAATGTTATTAATGTAATTAATAAAATATTATATAGTTAGTTGCCCCTTGTCAACTTGGACATGATGTGTCTTAATGATCCACCTTATCCGTCGAGACTACTTAGCTTGAGGTTTAAATTCCAAGATTAACATTGAATAATTAAATATCCATTTTCCATCACATCACGTTTATTCCAAAAATGATTATCTTATTATGGCTAACTTTTGAAATGGAATTAATCACACAATATTAATTTATAAATCAATATTTTAAATCTTACTTATATTGAATTTGTTACGATAGGGATATAATTGTTGCTGGAATATCATTATTTAATTAATAATAATAATTAAATCACCCTTTGACAATAATAAAAGGTGAATCAATCATAGTATTCTTAATTATTTGTTTATCACATGGGTACCCTATCATCAACATAGCACCCTTGTTCTTATGAACAAAGCACTTGTGAGGGCTTAAACAATTTTACTAATTAATTAGACACTATCATTACCCTATTCACAACAGTTCTTCTATGACAATGTTAACTGACGATACTTGTCTTAGTTTATTATTACAAGGTTTTCATATAATTACTAAGTCACTTATTTACACCTTGACAACCTAACCATTCATTACCTAAGTTGATTGATGTATCCTTAACTGAGTTATCTATGACATTTATACTACTATTCAAGCATGACAAGTATGTTATACACCAGTAATATTGTACACGTACAAGGTGTGCATGCATGGCCAGTGTATGCACATGTCGGACATGTACTATAAACAACCCCATTCCGCCTATGCCTACTTGCTAACTAATAATAGTATCTACCCCCATGCAGAAGAGCACGCATAATATATAGTATAATTACTTTAACATCCTCGGTTATTTAACAGTTAACCCTTTACGATTTAACATCATTGTCTTTATGTTTACATTAGTTTAATCAATCAAGTGCAGGAAGGGTGCCTACTTCTACTAACTCGGAATCAAGAAATACTAAACCCTCAACAGTACTAACTAACACATCCTCCCATCATAACCTACGTCCAGCATCCTCCCTATCCTTCCTCTGCTAGTACAACAGTGGATGTCGGACTCACCGATCTGACCACATAGAACCTGAGAGCGATAGCGTCGGCTGAACAGCGGACCTATCCTCCCCTAGCAGGCATCCGACAATCGTCATCACAACAACATGGGGAGCGTGTCTCAGCACGGCCCTCCCACGACCTCGGGTCTCATGGAACATAGGGTGGGAAACACATCCATCCCTCTCAACATACTGGGCCTACGCCCTTATCGACTCATACTTGCTGCTATTGGGATTATCAGTTTGTGTTATCGTATCCTCATTTTGGCTGCTAAGGTTTGCTGTATGAACATGTTTTTCCTTTCCAATGTATATCAGATCAAGTAACTGGCTATCCCATAGCCCTTGTGTCCTGTAGGTTAGTGTTTTGCAAAATACAATTTATAGAAAGCATTTTCCATTGATCGCCAATTGATCCATTTTATCATTTCATTTCATGTAACCTTTTAGCTCATCATAGATACATATAACATTTCAATAATTCATATAAGAAGATGGTATCCACGTCCCGAATCATATATTTCACATTTCATTAAGGAAAACATATAAACATATACTGCAATCGTAAAATAAGGAAATCATATGATAATCATGACATCATAACTGCATAACATAGTAACATCATAATCATGGTGAAATCATAAGACAGAGTAACATCATATAATGAGGTCCAATATAGTTTACTCAGTCGAGCCGAGTTCGACAAAATATATAAGAAATAAAGTTTGGTGTGTCTAACTAATAAATATGCCGAATCAAAATATGGGCATTACATGGAATGTAAAGCCATGGCCACTCCCATGGATTCCAACTTGAAGCTGTTAGTTGATGACTCTTCAGAGTTAGTGGATGTGACTCTGTACAGACAGATTATTGGGTCATTAATGTATCTAACAAATACCAAGCCAGATATATCTTTGCGGTGAACACCCTAAGTTAGTATCTCGTGGAACCTAGATGAGTTCACCTGATAGCTGCAAAGCATGTGATGAGGTACCTAAAGGGTACGATACATTTTTGTCTATGTTATCATGGGGATCATGACTTCATATTGTATGGCTACACAGATGCTGATTGGGCAGGAAGTGTATCAGACAGGAAGAGTACATCGGGTGGATGTTATTTTCTAGGATTTGCCATGATCTCGTGGTATAGTAGGAAGCAATCTAGTGTGGCTCTCAGCATAGCTGAAGCGGAATATATGGCTGCTTACTCTGCTAGTTGTGAAGTGGTATGGCTTCGGAAGTTGTTATCAGGTTTGTTTGACTTAGAGATGGACCCCACTGTGACCCTATGTGAAAACCAGAGTTGTATCAAGATGACAGAAAATCCAGTGTTCCATGATAAGTCAAAGCACATAGAGATCCAGTATTTCTATATACGGGATATGGTGTAGAAAGGAGTTATCAAGCTCGAGTATGTAAGCACTGACGAACAAGTTGTTGATATCTTGACCAAACCTCTGTCTCGAGTAAAGTTTGAGTATTTCTGAGACAAGCTTGGTGTTGTTCAGAAGGACCCTCCTCGAAAGGGGGAGTGATATGGTCGATGATGATATTTGGATACTGGTATCGATGTGGATACCTGTATCAATGATGAGATTGCCCATATTGACGGTAAGGTCAATAATAAGGATACCTATATTGATGAGGATATTGTGTCAATGATGAGGATATTGTATCGATGATATGGATACTTATATCAATGATGAGGGTACCTGTTCCAACGATGAGGTTGATGGTGAGGTTACCTATTCCAACGATGAGGTTGATGATAAGGATTACCTGTTCCGATGATGAGGTCGATGTAGTGGTACTTAGACTTTGTCTAAGAGGACTATTGGGATTGCATCATCCTTGGACTTATGTCCTAAAGTGATAGGGATTGATCATCCCGTAAGTGGATCAGGATTGCATCATCCTTGGACTCATGTCCTAAAGTGATAGGGATTGATCATCCTGTAAGTAAATTAGGATTGCATCATCCTTGGACTCATGTCCTAAAGTGATAGGGATTGATCATCCCGTAAGTGGATCAGGATTGCATCGTCCTTGGACTTATTTCCTAAAGTGATAATGACTAATCATCTTGTAAGCTAATTCGGGATTGCATCGTCCCTAGACATGGTGAGGTGTCTTAAAATGATAAGGACTAATCATCCTGTAAGATGATTCAGGATTGCATCGTCCCTAGACATGGTGAGGTGTCTTAAAGTGATAAGGACTAATCATCCTATAAGATGATTCAGGATTGCATCATCCCTAGACATGGTGAGGTGTCTTAAAGTGATAAGGACTAATCATCTTGTAAGCTAATTCAGGATTGCATCATCCCTAGACATGGTGAGGTGTCTTAAAGTGATAAGGACTAATCATCCTATAAGTTGATTCGGGATTGCATCGTCCCTAGACATGGTGAGATGTCTTAAAGTGATAAGGACTAATTATCCTGTAAGTTGATTCGGGATTGCATCGTCCCTAGACACGGTGAGGTGTCTTAAAAGGATAAGGATTGATCATCCTGTAAGTTGATCTGGATTGCATCGTCCATAGACATGAGAGATGTCCTAAAGTGAGATGGATTGATCATCCCGTAATAGGATCTTTTGCATTGCAGAGTATGTTGCTATGTTGATACTGTTGATCGAGAGGGTCCAGATGATGTAGATGACAATGTTCTTGATCGTGATGATCTAGATGATGATGTTGTTGATCGTGATGATCTAGATGATGATGCTATTGATCATGATGATCTAGATGACGATGCTGTTGATCGTGGTGGTCTAGATGACGATGTTGTTGATCATGGTGATCTAGATGATGATGTTGTTGATCGTGATGATCTAGATGACAATGTTGTTGATCATGGTGGTCTAGATGATGATGTTGTTGATCGTGGTGATCTAGATGACGATGTTATTGATCGTGGTTGTCTAGATGACAATGCTGCTGATCGTGATGGTCTAGATGACGATGCTGCTGATTGTGATGTTCTAGATGACGATGATGTTGATCGAGAGATACAGATGATGATACTATTGATCGAGGGATCCAGATGATGATGTTGATCAGTAGATCTAGATGATGAGGCTGTTGATCGATGATGATGATGCTGTAGCTGATCAAGTGCTGCAGAAGATGAAGACTCAATACTGATGATGTTGATGTTCCAATATTGATTATGTTCCAGTAAATGAATGAGTTACTGGTGATGATGTATAAATAAAGCTTCCAATGATTTATAGATGTATCATGCATCGTGTAGTCGATGACTCCTTACTCCTGCAGATGTTGTTATAATATCCTTCTCGTTAAGGGGGAGTGTTGAAATATTGTAACTTCAAAGAATATTATATTTGTATTTTATTATTCCGGAGATGGTTCATTCCTCTGTGGTGACCCTATTGTATATCTGGAGATGTTTATTCCTCCGAGAGAATGTGGTAACTAGGGTTATTAGATCTCCGATGTGAGGTTGGACCTGAGTTTACATTTTGGAGGTTATTAGACTCTCCTGGGAGAGGTCGGCCCCATTATGGTAAAAGATCAGTCGGGAGATGCGTATAAGTAGAGGAGGTATGTTCCTCACTTATCTCATTCATTCATCCACTTGGGAGTAGCGCACAAGTGAGAGAGAGGTCTGCATAGGAGGAGAAGGAGCTCTAGTCTTGGACTACATCTTGTATTTGGTTGATTATCTATATTGACGAAATCTTTGCTGGGTTTCCTACCCCATGAGGGTTTCCGAGGGTAAATCTTTGTCTATCTTGTGATTGTGTTTCTTTCAGTGATCTCTTGCTAGTCAAATTAGGCTAAACTTAACAGTGACAACTAACCTCCAGATAGAGGAGGTCCACCACCAAACCCCCAAAACAATAATGGTGTTGCAACAGCTAACCAAAATCCTGATCGACCATCTTGGCAAGGAAAAAACCCCAACTTACGCACAAACCACCCATGCTCTATTTGCAGGGTATATGGTCATTACATGCACAATTGTCCCCATCTGGAGCGAGCTCTTCAACTTTGGATTGACAATGCCCAACGATAAGGACATGCTGCACCTTTGGCACCACCTAACACCCCACAACCCAACACAAAACCTCTACCCATGCAAGGGGTAGTAGCCACCCAACCTTTGGCTCACCCTCAAGGGGTTGCGGCACCACAACAATAAGTTACCTATGCAAATATTGGTAACCAATGCGTTGACATAGGTACCCACCACATTTTAATGATTTCTTCAGCTGATATCAACCTGCAAACCTGTCATAACCAATATGGTTCCACCACAGAAACCATTCCTATGGAAAAGGCTGCTAACACTCTTCCCATGGATCAGTCGTTATGCATACCCCCCGCAGCATTCGAAGGGGATCCCAAAGCTCCCATATTTCCTATGCGGCCAGTTAATAACAACCCTAATGCTCATGTTTCCCCCAACTATAATATCATGGATGACTTAGCCCAATCCCCTGCTGTTATGTCATCCCTAGAAGTTTTAAAGAACTTCCCAATGCAGTGCAAAACACTATTTTCCACCATAGGTGCAATAGACCCTTCTAACTCATGGATGATGGAATTCATTTAGACCAATCTGAACCATGCATGCCTTCCATATTAGCATTTCAAGTTTCTGTTTTAGTACAGAATATTTTTATCCATCAATGCATCATCGATGACGGTGCCTCTACATGCGTTATGTCTACATTCGTGTGGAAGAAGCTCAGATCCCCTACCCTGCAGCCATACACAACTTCCTTATGAGCTTATGATGGTCATTCATCTCAGCCACAAGGACTTCTGGCTAATGTTCCAGTCCAATTAGTTGGAAAAACTATCCTAATTGACATCGAATTCATTAATGCAAAACTCGACTACAACCTGCTCCTAGGACAAAGTTACATATACGCCATGAAGGTTGTTTCTTTATCGGTGTTCTGCATTATGATTTTCCCCCACGAGAGACGGGTTGTTAAAATCGACCAAGTTACCCACTATGACCCGAACGTGCCCGCTACACCAGAGAATGTTCTCCCCATGGTTGAACAACCTGTTTTTGGTGCACCCACCTCTTTGGTTTCCACCATCGGCCCTGGACTTTATTCCAAGACTCCAATGGTCTCCACTTTTCGTTCCTTACCACCTCCTCTTCCGGTCATTGAGATCTTTGATTTGTACACCATTCCATCAAATCAATCAATCCCTAACCAACAACCACCATTTCCTCCTCAACCACCATTGGTACCTAGCCACGTTGGAGCCACATCAATCCACACAATACCATTCTTATTTCCACCATCCGGGGTTGTGAGTATGCCTGTCATGGCCACACTAAATCTCCCTAGGTTGACACTAGGTATTCCTATGTGGTATCTACCTTCCCCTAATCCCACTACGACAACAAAATTCATCCTTCAATCGGTCCAAGCGATCACCACTGCCACTCATCCACCTCCCGATGTGGTGATGACATCTCCATCCAACAATGCCCCTCCACCATCCAAGAACCCTAGGGACAAGGCCATGCAAACCCATAATGCATCGTGCATGTGACAAAACCCATGAAACACCCTCCTCCATTTCGGGCACCTCCTAAGTGTTCTTTGTGCGATGATTTGGGCCATGACACCCATAATTGTATGCAATTTCCAAACCTCCAAGAACACATGAAGACATTGGATGATGACCCTAATATCCTAGTTGTCGAACTAGAACCCACTCCCCAACTTAGTAACAAATCATTGCACACTAGCCACTCTTGTTCCATATGTGGAGTCTACGGCCACTATTCCCATTGTTTTCCTCACTTACCTGAGTATCAATTGGTGTTTCACGAAATGCGTCAGTCTTCTTTAGAATCATCCATTACTACCATTGAGGAGATTCACCCACCTGAATCCTCCTCATCGACTGAGTTTAACACCATTTACATGGTTTCCACTGGAGACCCCTCTGTCCTGTCAGCCCCTTCAATTGATCCCCCCGACCCACCTGTTCAACCTTTTCAAATCGACGAGGAAATCACATGTCCACAACATGGGTGCATGCCCAAAACATTTCCTACTCATCATCATTTTCATTCTCGTCGACGATACTGAGGGCATCCAACCCGAAAGGGGAATCCCCCATCATCATATCATCACTTCAGTATTCCACCACTGTGAATAACCTGCAACAATTAATTGACAAAAATACACAATATATCAGATCCAGAATACTTTTATTGATCGCAAACCACTTCGAGGGGGCAACCTCCTTTGAGAAAGCTCAATAAAAAATAACTTCACGGTGCTTTTATAGGCCTCAAAACACACTTATATACTAATTCTAGGTGCCAATACTATGGGTCAAAACCATGGGCCACTACAAACTATGGATCAACAATACTACATGAGACTTACAAAGCATATGCGCCAACAACAATAATACAAACTATGGATCAAAAAATACTACGGGATGACTTACAAAGAATATGCATCGAACAACAATATACTAACAAAGTAAAGACATGGGTCCCTAACATCCCCTCCCCCTTAGAAAAATCTTTGTCCTCAAAGCTTTAGATATGGAAATTGTTGCTGAATCTGAAGGAGTGGTTCCCATGTAGCATCCTCTGGTTGCATGGCGTGCCACTAAATTAAGACCTCCGTGATATAGCGAGAGTGAAGCTGACAAGTGCGCCGATTGAGGACGGCCTCTGGCTCCAAAAGGATGGATCCTTCATTATCCAGTTTGGGTAAAATAGTTTATCCACTGATGTTGGTGCCAAGAAATTTCTTCAGACAAAAGACATGAAATACTGGATGAATGCGGGAAGAAGGAGGAAGTTCCAATTTATAAGCAACAGACCCAATATTCTGAAGAATCCGATATGGCCCATAGAACTTTGGAGCGATCTTATGACGCCCTTTGAGTTTCAGGGAGGATTTCTTGTACGGCTGGAGACGAAGAAAAACCATGTTGCCTGCTTGAAAAGTGCGCTTAGAATGGTGCTGATCAGCTTGCTGCTTTATGCGATTTCTTGCCATGTGAAGATTGTCCCGCAAAATGCGAAGCTGTGAAGAACCTGCAATAATTAATTAATGCAAATACACGAGATATCAGAAATAACAGAACTCAGAATCACTTTTATATTGATCACGAGCCACTTCGAGGGGGAAACCTCCTTTGAGCAAGATCAATACAATTAACTTCACGGTGCCTTCATAGGCCTCAACACACACTTATATACTAAGTCTAGGTGCCAATACCATGGGTTAATACAAACCATGGGCCAATACAAACTTTGGATCAACAAAACTATGGGTGACTTACAAAGCATATGCGCCAACAACAATAACACAAACTATGGATCAAGAAATACTACGGGATGACTTACAAAGCATATGCGTCCAACAACAATATACTAACAAAGTAAAGACATGGGTTCCTAACAAAAGAATCTGATCGCGGTTTCGAAGGACCGTGTCAACTGCCTGAACTGGCGAACTACTGGGGGTGTATGGATGTCACCTACCCAAATTTCTAAAAATTACTATTTTATTTGCAAAATACTTTATGTTAAATTTAATTACTTAGTTTTGTAATTATGATCAGTTTTGATCATGGATGAATGTAATTACTGAATATTATTATTTAAATAAATTAATTAGGAGACAAACACCCAAGCGGACTGTTAAATGAGTGTTCACTGACCCACTATGACGAATGGAAGCTGTTGGAAGGTATGGGATAGATGGCAGCAGTTGCATCACACCACTAGCTGTTGGTTATGGGACAACTACCCCTAAAAATGTGGCATTATCCTCCAGGTGGAGGGAGTGAGCAGGAAGCTCATTTAATGACCCAGTAACATCTAAAAATGCCTAGGAAGCCTATAAAGGAAAATTCGAATCGAGTAGGCAGCTCTTAATCAATATTTCTGTAGAATATTTTCCACATGTGCATCAGGTGATCACTAAGAGATTCAAATTAGGGAGGCTAGTTGTGAGTGCAATCATAAGTCTGCATAATTCTGAGGAGAACCAGAGATGCTGGTGCAGGTCTATTGGACTGCTAGCTATTGAAGATTCAAAAGTTGTGTTGCTATTGCAAGAAGAATTCCTATTTTCTAAGTTCCTTCCTCCTGGTGGTTCAGTGAACAGGCTCGGGGGTCCTAAGATAGTACTTGACTGTTTTCAGGAGTTGTTTGGGTGGAACAGTCTTCTTAGGCTATTTGTTGCCCTACAGATTTTCTCAGGTTCTACAGATTTTCTACTTATTCTCAGTTAATAATTCTGCTATGTTTAATTAGTATTTTCTGGTTTTCTGTTTCGAAAAAGAATTTAATCCTAGATTTGTTTAAAGTCTGAATGTTTAAGTTTAATGATGATTTTGAATTGATAAACCAGTATCTATATTTTTCCACATGTTGTTTTGGTGCATCGTACTCTAGTATAGATACACAAATTAAAAATAGATTACAAGATAGGCAAATGCCATTGATTCGAATAGATAGTACAGTGATGGATTTATGTTTTTATTATTCTGTCATATATTTAACAGTAATAAAACTTACTGTATAATATCTAGAATTGTCCTGAATTAGTGCATTGTTTCATAAAGTGTAAGTATTTTTCTCTTCTCCCTCTCTCTATATATATTATAGTTTTCTCATTCCATTGGTTTTATGTAGTATTCAAATGTAAATTGATAAATCATATTTATATTATAGCTTCAAAATAAGCAGTATTGTTATCATCATTCACATGCTGTAAATGCAAACAATCACACAGTCATTCTATATCACACACTGTATTTTCTTACATCATTCACTATTACAATAGCCACATTTACATTCATTTAGAATTAATATAATCTCTAGATTTGTTTTCTAATCACTATATTGTATTACTATATAAACCTAAGATCGTTTTGTTTTAGATCCCTATTCATTACACATGGTATCATAAAAACATATATTATATCTACATTACTCTACAGCACAAACACTACCTCATGTACAGGCTATTATGAAAACAATAATATTTTATATCTTTCATTTCCAAAGACCAAATACGAACCAGGGTTTGTCTTGTCGTTTCTTTTACAACGAATTTAACTACCATTCAAACAACATACATTACAGAGCTATCATCTGAGACAAGTATCACATAACCTAAGTATAGAATGAAAATCACGATATCAACCTACGGCCTCAAGTCATTTTAACACATACTTTTTATACAGAGTTAAATAGCATATGTTTTCATTGCTGAGAAGGAAAGATTATTTACATAGTAGACGAGCCTCAGCTCTCCCTTATAATCTTATAACTTGAAACAAAAGTCGTGATCCATAGTTTTTAAACCTTTACACAGTCCCAAATTCAAGAAATGAAGTAGTTACGTTCAGAATGAGAATTACAACGTGTTTTTCCAAAACAAAAACATACAGGGTTTATACCCAAGATCATTATTGAAACGAGTTCTTAAAACCCTTGACATTGACGGGCCTTACATTTTTCAGTACAACGAATATCAATAACATGGTAGAGAACCAAAGATATTTAACCAAACAAAAGTCACAATACCGAAAAATAGTATCATTTGATTTACAAATGGTAGTTCGAAGTTCTTCATTCAACAAACAACGACGAGTCACGGCAGGACCAACTTCACAACCCTTGAAACCCCATCAAAACAGTCACAGATCACCTACGAGGGTTTGGAAGACCTGGAGCTTACCCGAATGAAATCTCGCCAACCTTGCAAAACCCTTGGTCGATGTTCTTCCTCACAATATGCAACTGACAACAAACGATGGCTTAGTTTTTGACGATTAATACCTATTCAAATTGAAAGATGAGGTACATTAAAAGAATTACTGTTTGATAAAGAAAAATTTACCTTGTTGCAAAATTACCAAAGCATTCCACTTTCACCAGTTCAAAAATGACTCCATGCTGAAGATGAGACAAGAAACCCTCGATCTATTTACACCAAGGAAAATCTTTGACTCAAACTAAAACGACGAGTTCCAGAACTATCAACCATTGACAATATAAAATAGATACACAGTCTATCAAAACAACGCCATTACAGAAGGAAGGGAACTGTAACCTTCCCAAACCAGAGGTCTCGAGGTCGAACCTCATACACTTTCTAAACCAAAATTTCAGCAGCTTGTCGGCCACAGACCGAAAACAATGGAAACATTAAACCTCAATTCCAATCTCATAAACCAAAACATTGACCCAAATTCTAGGGTTACATCCAATGGCCAAGATCAAACTAATCAACGATCACCATTGCTATCAAATTGCATTGGGTATCTCAAGGCTTTGCATTTATGAAATCACTCAATACCATAGCACGACCTTACCACGTCAAGTTACAATGGATGCACTAGCAGCCAGCTTGGAGAACTATCAACGAAGATATATTACATGGCAACCATCTTAGCTATCGCATGCATTGGCTTGTATTTACGTGTATTTTTTGTTTGATCCTCGTCACCACGATTCAGTGGACAACCATTAATGCAGACCAAGATCACAATCACCAACACCAGATTTGTATCACTTGCGTATCCATCAACCTGTCATTCAATTAAATGCTTGTCAGCACTCGTTTCCCAACATTATGAATACAAACCTTATTACACCATGATATAACATTATATGTTATGGTTCTTCGAATCCAAAGTTCATATGGTTCTAAGTTATGGTTCATAAAACATGTTAGGTTGTTAGAACGCCAGCGATTATATATATGCATATAGTCCTAGCCTTAGAACTTATTAAATTCATTGTTATGATAATTCGAATTTCAACGATCGTATGGGCTCCAAGACTATGATTCTTAACACACATTATTGTGTTGTTTAAAAACCAACGACATTACATATATTCACATAATCCCAAGTCTTTGTTGTAATGCTAGGTTTATAATATTATATAGAACCATAATTCGAAGTTTATATAGTCCCAAGTTTTTATTTGTAGATTTAAATAATAGAGCTATGACTTAGATAATAGTTGATAATACAACTATAGTCACCTTTTGACATAATCTTATTTATGCCATTCATACAAAATAGATACACGCCTTTAATAGGGGTTATAAGTATCACTAAGGTTATGAATGGGATAGCCCATACTTAGGAGACCATAATGTAACCCTTGTAATTCTTTGGTTGTGATTATACAAACTCTGTTTTTAAAAATAATTAGTTTGTATAGCAGACATTCGTTGGATCCAAAGATATAGATATTCAGTTCGAAGAATAACTAAAATGCTATGAGTCCTTACATTACTCACTCATTCAAGCTTTTAATGCTTTTGGCGGTACCTCTTTTACATTAGTATTATAAAGATAATTAATTATCTTAAGACGATGACAAGGCCAACTATGACAACAACGTGAATTATAGTGATAAAACTATGAGCAGTAGGACGTACTTAGACGACTCATTTTTATACTTTATGGAATTATAAGACATATATCTGAAAAATAATATTTATAGCTGTGAAATTCATACCTGTATACTTATGGTGGAGTGCAACAAAATTATAACATTTTATTAATTACGACGTTGAATTTGAACTGTACACGTAGCCTTGAGACTTCTTACTTGTCGTCTGCACATAGGACATTCAATAAGCTTTAGCATTGCAGCTAAGTAAGATCCAGGGTACCTCGTAGGACACACTTATGCAGCAAAGTCAAAACTGTCAGTATCATTGCAAAAGAGAAAGTGTCGCATCATATTCCCAACCTGTTTATTTCATTGTCGTCATAATCATGTTTACTAATTATGTGTTAACAACTGTCATTATCTTATTGCTGCTAAAACAGAAAATAAAGCATGCTTAGTATTAACAACTATACAACTAATGCTGTCGTAATCTCAATATTATTTCCGCAATTATTATTATCATAATTAATGTTTTTATTAAAAATTTTAAATTTTTATGAAATTTCGGGATGTTACTTGTGGTATCAGAGCTCAGATTCAAACACTAGGCCTGAAAGAGGTCCAAACACATGCAGCAGAAAATATTATACAGCAGAAAATTGTACTAATTTGAAATTTTAATTATTATGTTATCCAGAAATCATTTTCAGTTATAGGTATGGAGAACTCAGCTGAACAATTAGACGACAAATGTTAGCCAAATAGTCACAGTTCAGGATAGCACTATGTAGTAGAAGGTCACGGTGAACTAAATAACAGATCGACAGAACTATTACGTGCCTTTCATGAATTAAAAGTAAAAATCAGATTGGTGAAACAAGACAATGAAAGGATTTTGCAAGCACAAGAGCAATTAAACCAAGTGCTGTTTGAATAGAGTCAAACTGAGGAACAAGAAAAGGATAATGAAGATATTTCCAAAGTTGAGGATCTTCCTCATGCTGATAAAAACAAGAAAATGAAAATCAGCAAGGTGAACGATAGTTCAACCTCATCAGGAAATGCTATTGAAACACGCAGAAAGAAACGTAACTACACCAGTGATAGCAGTGAAGGAGATTTCAAACCCAGAAAGAAAAGTCAAAAGAAATATGAGCAGATTTCTGGGAGTTCAAAAAGATTAGACCTCCAACTTTCATTGGAGAAACTGAGAAGGGAGAGACAACTGAAGCTTGGTTGTCCAGTATGAAGAAATACTTCCATATTTATAACTATTTAGAGTCTTTAAAGGCAAAAATGGCTATATATAACTTGACTAGAAAAGCAGATATTTGGTGGCAGGACATCAAACGAGTAAAAGGCATAAAAGATAAAGATGTAAACTTGAGTACCTTTAAACAATACTTTAAAAAGAAGTACTTGTCTGAATAGTACTATGAAGAAAAATCTAAAGAGTTCTACGATTTGAAGCTAGGAGGCATGAACATGAAGGAAATGAACAGTAAGTTTTTGAATTTACTAAGATATGTACCATACCTCATAGAAAACCAAAAATTCAAAGGTATTTGAGCTGTTTACCTTTCAGTATTAAGGACATAATCGAGTATGACAGTCCTAAAACCTTGGAAGAGGCTATGAGAAAGGCAGTTTTCTGTTATGACACAAATCGGAAAAGAGAAGGAATATCAAACTGGAAAAATCACAAGCCCAACATATTTGAACAGAAAAAGAAAAATTTCAGATTCAGTCGAAATTCCGGATTTCAAAAGAAAAAATTTCAGAACCGGAATTATCAAGGGAACAATTCCAAAAACAATTCATAGCAGAATTCTACAGCACCCAGAAATGCACCTAATAATGCCAAGACCAGTGAGACAAAGGAACCTATCAAATGTTTTGAATGCCAAGGTCCTCATTACGCATCAGAATGTCCCTTGAGGAAGTGGAAAGCAAACAACATCAACTCTATCCAGACTGAACCTACGGTGGGAGATGTGGCAAGGGAAATGACTAGAATCAATGCAGCACTCGACAACAGGCAAGCAGATCATCAAATCTCCATGGTAGAGATTGAAGGTATGATACATGATCATCCTGTTACTGTTTTAATTGACCCAGGTGCTAGTTTAAGTTATATATCACCAAACATTTTGGAAAGTCTTAAATTGAAAAATGAAAAGTTTAGCAAATCTTGGCTAGTTAGACTAGCAACTGGAACAAAGAGAAAAGTATCAGATTTTATAGAAAACTGTGTTTTGTCCTTGAATCATTTACAAACACAAAATCAAGTTGAATATTCTACCTTTAGGTTCTTATGATATTATAGTTGGGATGAACTGGTTAGAAGCCCATCATGTCATCCTGGACTGTTATGGAAAAAGTTTTACATGCTTAAATGACGAAGGGAAAACTGTAGAAGTAAAAGGCATCCCAAGGAAGGTAACCCTTAGACAGATTTCAGCCATGCAAGTTAAGAGGGCAGTTAGGAAAGGATGCTAAATGTTTGCAGTAAACATGGTAAATGATGAGTTTATGGATAAAGAGGACAAACTGAAATTAGAAGACATATCTGTCCTAAGGGATTTTAAAGATGTATTTCTTGAGGAGATTCCAGGATTACCTCCCAAAATAGATTTAGATTTTACCATATAGTTAATACCAAGAGCAGTACCAAATTCAAAGCCCCGTGCAGAATGAACATATTGGAGTTAAATGAATTAAAATCACAGTTGAAGGAGCTTATTACTGAAATATTGTAACTTCAAAGAATATTTAATTGTACTTTATTATTCCGGAGATGTTTCATTCCTCCGTAAAGATCTTATTGTATATCCGGAGATGTTTATTCCTCCGTCGGAATGTGGTAACTCGGGTTATTAGACTTCCCTAGTGGAGGTCAGCCCTGTATGTGTTATATGGGTCAAAGGGTTATTAGACCACCCTAGAGGGGTCGGCCCAGTCAGTTGTAGTGGGGTATTTAACCCATTGGTTAAATACGAGCCTACATGTACTTGTGTAAAAGATATGTCAGAGTAGTGTATAAATAGAGGAGGTGTATTCCTCATTTGATACACTCACTCACTTGAGGATAGCGCACTTGTGGAGAAGAGGTATGCTATTGTGGAGGAGTAGATCATGTCTCAGGGTTTCATCTTTGTATATTGCTGGTCATCTATATTGAGGAAGCTTTGCTGGGTTTTCTACCCCATGAGGGTTTCCCAGGATAAATCTCTGTCTCTTGTGTTTATGCTATGCTTGTTGTTTCTTTAGTGATCCTGTATATGCTATTATTGTGAAATGGAATGTAATGTTGCTATTTTCTGTCTTAGCATATTAAATCTTAACATGGTATCAGAGCTAACCTGAAGGAAGACAAGGTATGGCACTTACGACACTTACTTTACTTACGACAATTTGAAGGTTAGGGTTTTATATAGAAAAAACCAGTCATCATGGAACTTTCACTATAAATCCATTTTGGAAAAGGTTCAGGATCTGAAACCTTTACAGGTCGTATATAACATCTCCAGGTATCTTGTGTCCAAAGGGAACCCTCAGATTCGTTGTACTTTGTAAGTTATGATCAGTACAAGTTAGGGTTTTTGCCTCTTCCAGATCTCAGTGAAAATACGGTGACCTAGGAAAAAAGGTCATAACTTGGGCTAGGAAGATCCAAATGCAATTTCGTAAAATGTGACAGGTAGTACACAGACTGTACTATCTCAGGAAATGTTTTCAGAGGCCGAAGTTGAACCAATGACACGTGGCACACCGTACACGTTCGCTCTCCTGTTTTATCCCATAAAAAGGTCACGTTGGGACACTTGGTATAACTCTCTCTCAGAGAGTCCAATTGAGGTCATACCTATCAGGATGGAAAGATAACAGGGCTAGATATCTCAGGAAAATTTTTCAGAGGCCGAAGTTCAAACAATGATACGTGGCATGTCGTACAAGTTCGCTCTCCTGTATTATCCCAAAACCGGTCACGTTGCGACATTTGGCATAACTCTCTCTCAGAAAATCCAATTGAGGTCAGACCTATCAGGATGGAAAGAGGACAGGTCAGGCTACTGCAAAAAAAAATTTTAGACCCTGTGGAGCGAAAATTTCGGAGTTATAGCAGAAACAATCAGGTACATATTTCTGTCAAAACAAAATTATTTTTGGAGCACCTTTATTCATGGCTTCCGGAATTTAGGGTTTCAGAGAAAGTTATAATTTTTGGAATCGGAATCCACGGCTGAATGCTACTCAGGAAAATCAAAATTTAGAGACCAAGATCGAATTTCTTGGTTGGGTAGAAGACCGGGCTTGATTAAACCCTAGCTCGGGATTTTGATCGGAAAGATGGAAAATTAGGGCTTCAGCAAAAGTTGGAATTTTTGAAGTCTGTAACCACGACTGGAAGCTCCTCAGAAAAATAAGAGTTTAGAACCTTGGATAAAACCTTTTGATTGAGCAGAAGGGTGGGCTTCATCAAACCCTAGTTCGGGTTCCTGTCCAGAAGATCCAGAAATTTCGAAGGCAATTTTGAGGGGTCAAATTTTGGAGATTTCAAAATTGAAGAATGCTAGTTTGATCAGCTCAGCAAGACACATTCTTCCATCCATTCAGAAGTGTGAAAGTCAAAGATTGAATTTTTAGGGTTTCTCTAGCAAACCCTAATCAAGCTCCAGATCAAGTTTCAGGGGGAGTTGAGGCTAAGGCCTTACATAAGAAGACTACAAAAAGTCTCGACAGGTATGACTTAAGGAGGTTCAGGTATGCCTTGAAATCTGATTCTTGATTAAGTTCATAATGTGTTTGTCTTCATGTTATTTATTAGTACAATCTTGATAAATGTTATTAATTGTCTTATCACCCTAATAACAATATGAATGCATGTGAATGATCGAAGACATTCATTGATTAGGGCTATATGATTGTACTTATACATTATGGTGTTGTGTGAGGTTGATGTTGTCTGCTAACAAGGTTCAAAAGGTACATGATAGGACTGGATCGTCCCTGAGCTTCGGTTCAAATGGTACATGATAGGACTGGATCGTCCCTGAGCTTCGGTTCAAAAGGTACATGATAGGACTGGATCGTCCCTGAGCTTCGGTTCAAAAGGTACCTGATAGGATTGGATCGTCCCTGAGCTTCGGTTCAAAAGGTACATGATAGGACTAGATCGTCCCTGAGCTTCGGTTCAAAAGGTACATGATAGGACTAGATCGTCCCTGAGCTTCGGTTCAAAAGGTACATGATAGGACTGGATCGTCCCTGAGCTTCGATTCAAAAGGTACATGATAGGACTGGATCGTCCCTGGACTTCGGTTCAAAAGGTACATGATAGGACTGGATCGTCCCTGGACTTCGGTTCAAAAGGTACATGACTTGATTGCATCATCCATGGACGTATGTCCTAAAGAGAGCAGGATTGATCACCCTGGAAAATGTTGATCGTATGATGACGATGCTGATTTTCGTATGATGACGATGCTGATGTTCGTATGATGACGATGCTGATGATCATATGATGACGATGTTGATGATCGTATAATGACGATGCTGTAGATCGTGATGAACCAGATGTTGTAGATCAAGATGATGTGACGATGCTGATGATCGTGTGATGATGATGTTGATGATCGTGTGATGATGATGCTGATGATCGTGTGATGACGATGCTGATGATCGTGTGATGACGATGCTGATGATCGTGAGGATTCAGATATTGATGTTGCTGTAGCTGTTTGAGTGCTGCAGAAGATAAAGACTCAGTACTAAAGATGTTGATGTTCCAGTATTGAAGATGTTCCAGTAACTGGTTGAGTTACTGATGATGTTGAGAAAGCTTCCAATGATTTATAGATGTATCATGTATGATGTTGATGACTCCTTGCTCGTGCAGATGCTGTTATAATATCCTTCTCGTTAAGGGGGAGTGTTGAAATATTGTAACTTCAAAGAATATTATAATTGTACTTTATTATTCCGGAGATGTTTCATTCCTCCGTAAAGATCTTATTGTATATCCGGAGATGTTTATTCCTCCGTCGGAATGTGGTAACTCGGGTTATTAGACTTCCCTAGTGGAGGTCGGCCCTGTATGTGTTATATGGGTCAAAGGGTTATTAGACCACCCTAGAGGGGTCGGCCCAGTCAGTTGTAGTGGGGTATTTAACCCATTGGTTAAATACGAGCCTACATGTACTTGTGTAAAATATATGTCAGAGTAGTGTATAAATAGAGGAGGTGTATTCCTCATTTGATACACTCACTCACTTGAGGATAGCGCACTTGTGGAGAAGAGGTTTGCTATTGTGGAGGAGGAGATCATGTCTCAGGGTTTCATCTTTGTATATTGCTGGTCATCTATATTGAGTAAGCTTTGCTGGTTTTTCTACCCCATGAGGGTTTCCCAAGATAAATCTCTGTCTCTTGTGTTTATGCTATGCTTGTTGTTTCTTCAGTGATCCTGTATATGCTATTATTGTGAAATGGAATGTAATGCTGCTATTTTCTGTCTTAGCATATTAAATCTTAACACTTATTGACAAGAAGTATATTAGACTCAGTGTGTCTCCTTGGGGAGCACCTATCATCTTTGTTAAGAAGAAAGACGGAACCTTAAGACTGTGCATAGATTATCGCCAGCTTAATAAGATGACGATCAAGAATAGGTATCCATTGCCTCGCATAGATGATCTATTTGATCAGCTGCGTGGAGCAATAGTATTTTTGAAGATTGATCTAAGATCAGGATATCATCAAGTACAGGTTAAGGATGAAGATATTTTCAAGATAGTTTTCCGAACTCGGTATGGACATTACGAGTTCATAGTCATGCCATTTGGCTTGACTAATGCCCCGGCTGTATTTATGTGTCTGATGAATAATATTTTGCATAAATACTTTGACAAGTTTGTTGTTGTGTTTATAGACGACATTTTAGTGTACTCAAAAAGCAAAGAAGAGCATGATGAACATTTACGGATTATCTTACAAGTATTAAGAGATCATCAACTATACGCCAAATTTAGTAAGTGTGACTTCCACAAAGATAAAATTCAGTATCTAGGACACATAATTTCAGTAGAAGGAATCTCGGTTGACCCCGACAAGATAAGGGCCATTAATGACTTGCTGGTTCCTAAAGATGTGTCGGATGTAAGATCATTTATGGGCATTACGGGGTATTACAAAAAGTTTATAGAAATTTTTTCAAAAATTGCCAACCCCATAACTTCCTTGCAGAAGAAAGGGAAGAGATTTGTTTGGGATCAGAAATGTGCCGACAGTTTTAAGAAATTAAAGGAACTACTGACGACAACACCTATCTTGAGGATAACAGACCCCAACAAATATTTTGTAGTTTGTAGAGATGCATGCAATGACGGACTCGGTGGAGTCTTAACCCAGGAAGGACATGCGGTGGCATATGAATCTAGAAATCTTAACGTACATGAAAAGAACTACTCTACCTATGATTTAGAGTTATTGACAGTTATTCATGCCTTAAAAATGTGGTGTCACCACCTTATTGGCAGGAAATTTACACTATTGATAGATAACATGGGTCTGAAATATTTATTAGATCAGACAAACCTGAACGCTAAACAAGCTAGATGGTTGACGTTCTTAAGTGAGTATGATTTCGAAATTCAGCATATTAAAGGGAAGGAGAACAAGGTTACAGATGCCTTGAGTCGTAAGGCAAAATTAAATTTCATTTCAGCAATTATTACTTATTCAACTAATTTAGAAAATCAGATTCTGGAAAAGAGTGAAACAGATGAAGAATACGGAAAAATGAAGGAAAAGACAGCAATAACAGTTCTGAAAATTGTATGGCATATTACAGCATGAAGGAAAACGGTTTATTACTGTTTAAAAACAGATTGTATGTACCAGACATACCATAAATAAAATTTCTGATATTAAATGAGATGCATAAAAGTCACTATTCTGGTCATCCAGGATATCAAAAGACTATTACTATGCTGAGAAAAGAACATTATTGGCCCAGAATGAAAGATGAAGTAGCAGAGTACATAGCTAAATGTTTGGATTGTCAAAAAGTGAAGGTTGAACACCAACATCCTGCTGAATTGTTGCAACTGTTACCGATACCAAGTTGGAAATGGGAAGTGATCAACATAGATTTTATTACTGGATTACCTAAAAATCAGAAACAACATGATTCTATCATGGTGGTAGTGGACAAACTCGGCAAGGCAACACATTTAATACCCGTAAAGACTACTCATAAAGCTCCAGATATTGCAGAGATCTTTATGAAACAGATTTTTAGACTACATGGATTACCAAAAGTAATAATTTCAGATCGTGACTCGATGTTTACATGTAACTTCTGGAGGTCACTGTTTAAAGGGTTGAACACAACTTTAAATTTCAGTACAGAATTTCATCCACAGACGGATGGTCAGACAGAAAGAGTAAACCAAGTTTTAAAAGATTTATTAAGAATGTATGTTAAAGATCAGCGCGGTAAGTGGGAAGACTACTTGCACTTAGCAGAATTTGCTTATAATAATCACTATCATGCATCGGCCATACTTAGTCCTTTTGAAATTCTTTATGGTAGGAAATTTAATACACATGTTTCGTGGAATGATCCAGTAAATAGAGTTTTTTTAGGACCTGAATTATTGCAGGAGTTAGAACTAATTGTGAAACAGGTGCAAGGACATTTAAAAGCTGCCCAAGATAGGAAAAAGAGTCAAGCAGATTCAAAAAGAACTCATAAAGAGTTCCAGGTTAGTGAACATGTATTCCTCAAGGTAAGATAGAAAAGAGTTCACTGAAATTGGGAAGCTGTGCCAAGTTGGCACCCAGGTATTGCGGTCCTTTTGAAATATTGTGTTAAGGTTGGAGCAGTGGCATACCAACTGGCTTTGCCACCAAACTTAAAAATACATAATGTTTTTCATATATCATTTTTAATGAAATATGTGCACGATACTACTCATGGTGTGAACTGGAATGATGTACAGGTGGGACAAGATGGATATTTTCTGGTGGAACCGGATTGTATCCTTGGAAGGAGGGAAACTATTCTCTGGAATCGCAGCATTGGGCAAGTGAAGGTGCAATGGAAGCACCTTAGCCCAGAAGAGGAAAACTGGGAGTTGGAGATTAGTATGCGGGGAGCATACCCAACTCTGTTTCAGGAACACTCAAGGAGTGATTAACCAACATCGAGGACAATGTTGAGACTTAAGGGGGGGTGTATGTCACCTACCCAAATTTCTGAAAATTACTATTTTATCTGCAAAAGACTTTATGTTAAATTTAATTACAAAGTTTTGTAATTATGATCAGTTTTGATCATGGATGAATGTAATTACATAATATTATTATTTAAATAAATTAATTAGGAGACAAACACCCAAGAGGACTGTTAAATGAGTGTTCACTGACCCACGAGGAAGAATGTAAGTTGTTGGAAGGTATGGGACAGATGGAAGTAGTTGCATCACACCACTAGTTGTTGGTTATGGGACAACTACCCCTAAAAATGTGGCATTATCCCCCATGTGGAGGGAGTGAGAAGGTAGATCATTTAATGACCTAGTAACATCTAAAAAGGCCTAGGCAGCATATAAAGGCAAATTCGAATTGAGCAGGCAGCTCTTAATCAATATTTCTGCAGAATATTTTCCACATGTGCATCAGGTGATCACTGAGAGATTCGAATTAGGGAGGCTAGTTGTGAGTGCAATCATAAGTCTGCATATTGTTGAGGAGAACCAGAGATGATGGTGCAGGTCTATTGGACTGCTAGCTATTGAAGATTCAGAAGTTGTGTTGCTATGACAAGAAGAAGTCCTATTTCCTGAGTTTCTTCCTCCTGGTGGTTCAGTGAACAGGCTCGGGGGTCCTAAGACAGTACTTGACTATTTTCAGGAGTTGGTTGGGTGGAACAGTTTTCTTGGGTTGTTTGTTTCCCTACAGATTTTCCCAGGTTCTACATTTTTTCTACTTATTCTCAGTTAATAATTTTGTTCTGTTTAATTAGTATTTTCTGGTTTTCTATTTCGAAAAATAATTTAATCCTAAATTTGTTTAAAGTATGAATGTTTAAGTTTAATGATGATTTTGAATTGATAAACCAGTATGTATATTTTTCCACATGCTGTTTTGGTGCATCGTACTCTAGTATAGATACGCAAATTAAAAATAGATTAGAAGATAGGAAAATGCCATTGATTTGAATGGATAGTACAATGATGGATTTATGTTTTTATTATCCTGTCCTATATTTAACAGTAATAAAACTTACTGTATAATATCTAGAATTGTCCTGAATTACAGCATTGTTTCATAAAGTGTAAGTATTTTTGTCTTCTCTCTCTATATATATTATAGTTTGCTCATTCCATTAGTTTTATGTAGTATTCAAATGTAAATCAATAAATCATATTTATATTATAGCTTCAAAATAAACAGTATTGTTATCATCATTCAGATGTTGTAAATGCAAACAATCACACAGTCATTCTATATCACACACTGTATTTTCTTACATCATTCACTATTACAATAGCCACATTTACATTCATTTAGAATTAATATAATCTCTAGATTTGTTTTCTAATCACTGTATTGTATTACTATATAAACCTAAGATCGTTTTGTTTTAGATCCCTATTCATTACACATGGTATCATAAAAACGTATATTATATCTACATTACTCCACAGTACAAACCCTACCTCATGTACAGGCTATTATGAAAACAATAATATTATTATCTTTCATTTCCAAAGACCAAATACGAACCAAGGTTTGGCTTGTCGTTTCTTTTACAACGAATTTAACTACCATTCAAACAACATACATTACAGAGCTATCATCTGAGACAAGTATCACATAACCTAAGTATAGAACGAAAATCACGATATCAACCTACGACATCAAGTCATTTTAACATTGACTTTTTATATAGAGTTAAATAGCATATGTTTTCATTGTTGATAAGGAAAGATTATTTACACAGTAGACGAGCCTCGGCTCTCCTTTATAATCTCATAACTTGAAACAAAAGTCGTGATGCGTAGTTTTTAAACCTTTACACAGTCCAAACTTCAAGAAATGAAGTAGTTGCGTTCAGAATGAGAATTACAACGTGTTTTTCCGAAACAAAAACATACAAGGTTTATACCCAAGATCATTATTGAAACGAGTTCTTAAAACCCTTGACATTGACGAGCCTTGCATTTTCCAGTGCAATGAAAATCAATAACATGGTAGAGAACCAAATATCTTTAACCAAACAAAAGTCACAATACCAAAAAATAGTATCATTTGATTTACAAATGGTAGTTTGAAGTTCTTCATTCAACAGACAACGACGAGTCACGGCAGGACCAACTTCACAACCCTTGAAACCTCATCAACACAGTCACAGAGCACCTACGGGGGTTTGGAAGACCTGAAGCTTACCCGAATGAAAGCTCACCAACCTTGCAAAACCCTTGCTTGATGTTCTTCCTCACAATCTGCAACTGACAACAAACGACGGGTTAGTTTTTGATGATTAATACCTATTCAAATTGAAAGATGAGGTACATTAAAAGAATTATTGTTTGATAACAAAAAATTTACCTTGCTGCAAAACTACCAAAGCATTCCACTTTCACCAATTCAACAATGACTCCATGCTGAAGACGAGACGAGAAACCCTCGGTCCATTTACACCAGGGCAAATCTTTGACTCAAACTAAAACGACGAGTTCCAGAACTATCAACCATTGACAATATAAACTAGATACACAGTCTATCAAAATGACGCCATTGCAGAAGGAAGGGAACTGTAACCTTCCCAAACCAGAGGTCTCGAGGTCGAACCTCATACACTTTCTAAACCAAAATTTCGGCAACCTGTCGGCCACAGACCGAAAACAATGGAAACATTAAACCTCAATTCCAATCTCATAAACCAACACATCGACCCAAATTCTAGGGTTACATCCAACGGCCAAGATCAAACTAATCAATGATCACCATTACTATCAAATTGCATCGAGTATCTCAAGGCTTTGCATTTATGAAATCACTCATTACCATAGCACGACCTTACCACGTCAAGTTACAATGGATGCACTAGCAGCCAGCTTGGAGAACTATCAACAAAGATATATTACATGGCAACGATCTTAGCTATTGCATGCATTCGCTTGTATTTATGTGGAGTTTTTGCTTGATACTTGTCACCATGATTTAGTGGACAACCATTAATGCAGACTGTGATCACAATCACCAACACCAAATTCGTATCACTTGCGTATCCATCAACCTGTCATTCAAATAAATGATTTTCAGCACTCGTTTCCCAACGTTATGAATACAAACCTTATTACACCACGATATAACATTATATGTTATGGTTCTTCAAACCCAAAGTTCATATGGTTCTAAGTTATGATTCATAAAACACGTTAGGTTGTTATAACGCCGGTGATTATATATATGCATATAGTCCTAGCCTTAGAACTTATTAAATTCATTGTTATGATAATTCAAATTTCAACGATCATATGGGCTCCAAGACTATGATTCTTAACACACATTATTGTGTTGTTTAAAAACCAACGACATTACATATATTCACATAATCCCAAGTCTTTGTTGTAACGCTAGGTTTATAATATTATATAGAACCATAATTCGAAGTTTATATAGTCCCAAGTTTTTATTTGTGGATTTAAATAATAGAGCGATGACTTAGATAATAGTTGATAATACAACTATAGTCACCTTTTGACATAATCTTATTTATGCCATTCATAAAAAATAGATACACGCCTTTAATAGGGGTTATAAGTATCACTAAGGTTATGAATGGGATAGCCCATACTTAGGAGATTATAATGTAACCCTTGTAATCTTTTGGTTGTGATTATACAAACTCCGTTATTAAAAATAATTAGTTTGTATAGCAGACATTCGTTGGATCCAAAGATATAGATATTCAGTTTGAAGAATGACTAAAATGCTATGAGTCCTTACCTTACTCACTCATTCAAGCTCTTAATGCTTTTGGTGGTACCTCTTTTACATTAGTATTATAAAGATAATTAATTATCTTAAGATGACAACAAGGCCAGCGATGACAACAACGTGAATTACAGTGATAAAACTATCAGCAGTAGGACATACTTAGACGACTCATTTTTATACTTTATGGAATTATAAGACATATATCTGAAAAATAATATTTATAGCTATGAAATTCACACCTGTATACTTATGGTGGAGTGCAACAGAATTATAACATTTTATTAATTACAATGTTGAATTTGAACTGTACACGTAGCCTTGAAACTTCTTACTTGTCGTCTGCACGTAGGACATTCAATAAGCTTTAGCATTGCAGCTAAGTAAGCTCCAAGGTACCTCATAGGACACCCTTATGCAGCAAAGTCAAAACTGTCAGTATCATCGCAAAAGAGAAAGTGTCGCATCATATTCCCAACCTATTTATTTCATTGTCGTCATAATCATGTTTACTAATTATGTGTTAACAACTGTCATTATCTTATTGCTACTAAAACAAAAAATAAAGCATGCTTAGTATTAACAACTGTACAACTAATGATATCGTAATCTCAATTATTATTTCCGCAATTATTATTATTATAATTAATGCTATTATTAAAAATTTTAAATTTTTATGAAATTTCAGGATGTTACAATGGAAGAAGAACTAGAGGTGCCTGACCATAGATTGCTTCATTCGGGGTCATTTTAGAGGTAGTGTGGTAAGAGGTATTGTATCACCATTTAGCGAGAGGGAGTCACTTTGCCCACTGATGTTGTTGTTTAGAGGTGAAGCAACGAAGATAAGTTTCCAAGCCTTTATTGATAATTTCAGTCTAACCATATGTTTGTGGGTGATACCCTGAACTCATCTTTAGTTTGGTGCCAGTGTGGCAAAATAGTTCTGTCAAAAAATGACTGGTGAAAGTCACATCACGATCCGAGACAATGGAAGAAGGGATGCCATGAAGACGAAAGATCTAGTCCAGGAAAATTTAAGCGACTAAGGAGGCTGTATAGGGATGGATGAGAGCACAAAAATGACTATATTTGGAGAGGTGATCAACCACAACGAGAATCATTGTCTTCCCGCTAGATTTAGGGAGCCCTTCAATGAAATCCATAGAAATGTCTGTCCAAATCTGTGTAGGTATGGGCAAGGGTTCGAGAAATCTTGGAAGGAGTGTCATTTCACCCTTATTGCCATGGCAGGTATCACATTCAACCACCATCTGTTGAATTGTCCTTTTCATGCCCTTCCAAAAGAAGTTACGCCGTGCCCATTCATATGTTTTGAGGAACCCAGAGTGCCCTGCCGATGGAGAAGCATGGAGTTCATAGAAGACATCATGTTGAAGATCTGTTCTTTGGGGAAGCACCAGACGACCCTTGTATCTCAGGGAAGCACCATCCCAAGAGTAATGTGGTACAACAGAAAGGTTGTTGGTCAAGCATTGGATGATTTGAGATAAGGAAGAGTCATTGACATAACCCTGTTGAATAGATTGCAACCAATTTGGAACATGCATAGAAATAGCTGAAAGAGAACCTTGGGCATCAAATGTGCGAGAAAGAGAATATGCCACAATATTGTCCTTACCCTTCTTGTAAGTGATCTCATAGTCATAACCCATGAGTTTTCTAACCCATTTCTATTGTGCTGGGGAGGAGACACGTTGTTCCAAGAAATATTTCAAACTCTGGTGATCAGTCTTGATGCAGAAATGATTCCTTAATAGGTATGGTTGCCACTTCTGTACTGCATGCAAAATAGCCATCATTTCCCTGTCATATGTAGAGGCAGCTAAATTCTAACCTGAAAGGGATTTGCTGGTGAACTCAATGGGGTGTTCATCTTGAAGGAGAACAAAACCAAGTCCATTTCCGCAAGCATCACTCTCAGTAGTGAAGGGCTTGGAAAAATTGGGCATAGCTAGAACATGTGTAGTACACATAGCTTGTTTTAGTTTGTCAAATGCACACTGAGTAGCATGTGTCCATGTAAAAGCATCCTTTTTCAATAGAGCAGTTAATGGAGCTGCAATATTCCCATAATTCTTGACAAACTTGCGGTAGTATTCAGTGAACCCCAAAAAACCATGAAGGCTCTTGAGTGTTTGAGGATGCGGCCAATTGTTCATGGCAGCGATTTTGGAAAGATCCACGCGAACCCCTTGTGCTGATTTAATGTGCCCGAGATACTCAACTTCCTTTTGTCCTAAAACACATTTAGACTATTTGGCATGGAGATGATGGTCAGAGAAAAGTTGCATGACAAGATCCAGATGCTGGAGATGTTCAGCCCATGTTTTACTGTAGATGAGGATATCATCAAAGAATACCAGAATGAATTTCCGCAAGTAGGGCCGAAATATTTTATTCATTAAGGCCTGGAATGTGGAAGGAGCATTATTGAGGCCAAAGGGCATGACCAAAAACTCATAGTGGCCATCATGTGTGCGGAAAGTTGTTTTAGGGATATCATCCTCATGAACCCGAATTTGATGATTCCCGGAACAAATATCCAACTTGGAGAAAAATTGAGCCCCATGAAGCTCATCAAGAAGCTCATCAACAACAAGAATTGGAAACTTATCCTTGATGGTGAGGTGATTAAGTGCTCGGAAATCAATGCAGAAGCGCCATGACCCATCTTTTTTGCGAACAAGAAGAACTAGAGAAGAAAAGGAACTAGTGCTTGGGAGGATAATACCTTGCTTCAATAAGTCCCAAACGAGCATTTCAATCTCTGTTTTTTGGTGAAATGGGTAGCGATAGGGCCTAATGTTGGGAGGAACACTGCGAGGAAGGAGCTGAATACGATGGTCTTCTGGCCTTGAAGGTGGAAATCCCACTGGTTCAGCAAAGACACCTGTATATCGATCCATAATTTGTTGTAGATCCAAAGGAGTAGTGGAGACCGGTGATGGTTGCATCTGAATGGAATGGATTTGAGCGATGACACCATGTGAATTCTTCTTAAGGATTTTTTCCATGCGATGTGAACTGATGATGCTGAGAGACCCTGGTTGTAATCCTATCAATGTGTGTTTTTGTCCATTGGGGAAAAACTGCATCCAAAGTTCAGCAACATCTCATAAGATAGGGCCAAGTGTGCATAGCCATTGAGCGCCCAAAACCACATCACATCTACCTAAGGTCAAGGCAAACATGTCAGAGCACAGGGTATAATCTCCCATAGAGATACGCACATTACGACACTTCCATTTGCACGGTAAGGTGCCCCCATTGGCAACCATGACTTCAAAGTTGGAGCAAGGATGGATAAAAAAATTAGCTTGTTTGGCGATCCGAGGGTCAATGAAATTATGAGTGCTACCAAAATCAATGAGTATTGTAAGAGGAAGCTTCTTGAAGTAACCCCTGACCCGCATTGTTTGGGGGGTCGTGATTCCATCTAAAGCATGGAGAGATATCTCTGGCTGGTCATCCTAAGACGGAGGTTCAATAGGCGGTTCCTAAATGTCGACCTGAGCATCCATTGTATCTGGATCTTTGTCACCAATTTCAGAGGCAGGTGGAGAATCCACATCCAAGAGATAGAGATTTTGCTGAACACATCTATGTCCCCGAGTGAATTTCTCATCACAATTATAGCAAAGCCCCTTTTCTCTACATTCCTGCATCTCTGTTTCAGACAAATGCTTGATAGGAGTTGGTCGAGGAGCTGGCAGTATGGGTGGTCGTTTAGAACCCATATTTCGGAAGGGAACAAAAGTGGGCTTCGAGCGTTGTTGGGCTACAATATTGTCTTCTGCCAACTTAGCCAACCCCAGGGCTTCCATCATTGTGTTGGGACAGAACATTTTGACCTCACAGTGGATGGCATCCTTTAGACCACTGATAAAACAACTTCGGTAGAAGTCATCAGACAATCCTTCAGTGTGGTTGGCTAGTTTCTCAAATTCGGTTTGATACTCTCTCACAGTGCCAATTTGGCAAAGTTTAGTGAGGGCTCTTGTGAAGTCATTAAAATTACTAGGACCAAATCGTTGCGAAAGGAGCTAGCAAAAGTCTGGCCATTTTGGATCTTCATGAGCCTTGATGTACCAACGGTACCATTGAAGAGCTTCCTGTTCCAAATGAAAGGATGCAAGTGGAACTTTGTTGATATGAAAAGTATTATGCAGATTGAAATACTGTTCTGCACAATAGATCCATCCAGTTGGATCAGTACCATTGAAGCGAGGAAAATCAAGCTTCAGACCACGGAAATTGCTGGAAGAAGAGAACCCATTATCTGATGAAGACTCGGACTGTCGTTTGTTGTTCATGGCTGAATGCTCAAGATGGAGGCCGAGAAATTTTTCATCCAGATCCTGTAGTTTGGCTTGGATGGCGGCAAGTGATTCCTCCATAGTTTTTGCTCCGGCGCGGGTGTACACCATAACAAGGAGTTTTTTTTTTTTTGAGTTGGTAGAAAAACAAAAATAGAGATTGTTTCAGTAAAGGAAAATCTGGATTTGGGAAAAAATCATAAGGGTAATTTGGGTTTGACTAGGTTTTGGACACTGTCGAAAGGACAGGGAAGCAGAAAAGGAGGATTTCAGAAGCGGGGTGAAAGAATGAGAAAATTTGGCAGAGAGGGACAAAGAAGCAGAATTAGGAAAGGAACTCTGTGGTAAAATTTGAAGGCGATCAGGTGAAAATCAAAGAAGTTATGAAAAACCCTAAAAATAGACAAATGTGAGATTTCGGGTGTGGGGAAGTGGAATTTGGGATAGGGTCCTCAGGAATGAAAGATGCAAAATGGGATTGCAGAGGTGTCAGAGAAGTTTCAAGGGAAACAGAGTTAAAATAAGGGAGATATGGCGGAAAAACAGTTTTTTTTTTTTTTCCAGAAATGGATTGGCAACGGTGCAGAAGGGATCCACAACAGATGGATCTACAATGGAGTAGAAGTGATCGACAATAGATGGATCTACAACAATGCGAAATTGATCGGCAACAGTTCTGGATAAAGGAAATCTGTAATGTATCAGCTGAAAATAGATATGGACCCTAGGTATGCTCGGCTTCCTAACAGTTCAAGAGATTCACTTGGCTACCAATGTTGTCTGACGGCTTGCGTATTGGGGTAGTAACCCTCACTCCATGAATCAGGTAAGGCTGATAACCTATTTTCCACGAACGACAACTATTGGTTTACCTCATGGGTGGGAACTAGTCAATCAGGTAGGGGCCGTTGCCCTTTTTGCTGATAGGTCCTCTCAATGGGCCAGCTACTTCGGGGTTCCTGTGGTACTCCTCACAATGCGTTTTAAGGCTTATGCCCAAGTAATTCCCACAGTTAAGTGGATAGGGATTATTCCCAAATCCGAACCTGCAACAGATGCGAAAAAATAATTTGGCAGAAATTTCACCCAGCGAGCCTAAGAAAGTGCTCTGATACCAAATGTGAACCTGCAACAATTAATTGACAAAAATACACAATATATCAGATCACATAATACTTTTATTGATCGCAGGCCACTTCGAGGGGGCAACCTCCTTTGAGCAAGCTCAATACAAAATAACTTCACGGTGCCTTCATAGGCCTCAACACACACTTATATAGTAAGTCTAGGCACCAATACTATGGGTCAAAACCATGGGCCACTACAAACTATGGATCAACAATACTACGGGCGACTTACAAAGCATATGCGCCAACAACAATAACACAAACTATGGATCAACAAATACTACGGGACGACTTACAAAGCATATGCGTCCAACAACAATATACTAACAAAGTAAAGACATGGGTTCCTAACAACCACAACCCACAGCCTCATGGTACACCCCCCCACGAGAAGTTGGTCGACGCCCTCTTGATTCCTCTTTGAGACAACATCTGCACCACATTGACACCTCTGCATTAGGGGGCATAATAAATTACCTTGAACCTGGGATAGGGTTCATGCTCAATCATTTTGAACCTTCCCCGTCACATCTATCTCAGCATGTCAATGATCGCATTTATCAACCCAACACATTTGTGATCCACAATCACAAACCCTATGCCCATAGCATGGGGGAAGGAACTTAACCCTACTCAATTTTTCACATGCCTGATCTCTACCATTTTTGAGGTCACATGTTACTTGTGTATTTGGTTTTTGTTCTAAACACCTAGTATTCTGCCCCTGCAGGTCATCATTTCTCCCCACCACCACATCCTCGGCTTGGTGGGCTCACCTTTATTTATAGCCATTTTTACCCTAGATTTTGTTTTGACCATTCTAGGGTCATATGACCTTCATTTTTTTCATCGTTTGCACCGCCGGATTCAGAATTCCATGCCCATGATGATGCTTGAGATCATTTCTCTCTAACTCAATCCTTTTTTTGGGAATTTTTTCCATGCCCCTTGCTGCCTCAATTTATGTGCCACATAGGCCGTAGTTGTTTTGTCTCACCTTTGACCATCTTATCAATCGTTGCCTATTCATGAGCTCTCTCCTCCCTCCATACTGCAGTTATTGCATTATTTTTCCACCATTCATTTACCCGCAAGGAGGCCCCATCAATGTTCCACCCCCACCTTCTTTCTTGGTTCCCATGTTTTTCCCTTGATTGAACACTTCCTCCTTGCTTGAATTTTACATCTATTCGGTATACTTTTATCCCTTTTTTGGGCCAAGCAACTCCTTTACAGAAAGGCACTCAAGGATTTTATGTTAAGATCTTTTTGACTCCTTAAAGAATGTAAAGATCGTCGAGCAATCTTGCTTCCTTTAATTCTCGTTAAAGTATCCGAAATGGCATCTATATGGTATAAGTTTAACCCTTTTCAAGACCTGGTAGACTAATTACGAAAAAGGAGTAATCTAGTCACATCGGCTAGAATATTTCTCCACTACATACTTTTATGCTTTTTTGAGCCTTGCGGACTAACACACGAAAAAGAACCCCCTTGGATTCTTCTTATTTCTTTCATACTCTCTAAAATTGAAAGCGACCACGAGCATTCACCATCTTGGGCTTGTACAAATACACATGACAATACCTTTTCACCATTTTAGAGTCTTCTTATTGCTTTTAGACTCCTTAAAATTGAAATCACCCACGAGCATGCACTTTCCTGGGCTCATACAAATCCACGCGACAGTACCATTCCGAGCACACTTCTATCCTTTCTTCAAGATCCTTAAACCATGAAGAAGGCACAAATGGTGCTTCTCGGTGCCATGACATATCATATCTAGTCCCCCCATTATGGAAGCATCCCCAACATGGTTGCCTTTGTTCAAAGTATTTTGCAATGTGTCACCCTTGGAGTCTCCTGATCTCACCCATCAGTTCCCCCCGCCGCTCCGAGTCTCCCCCATTGCAGTCACAGTCCCTAATCCCTTAAGCTATGATCCCCTTCCTTGAAGTCGAATTTCATATGCTTCTCGGTTAGACTTGTCGTCATACTCTGAACAAAGGAAGTTTGAGTCTTCCCACTATGAGACCCCGGTATCCCCCCACAGTATGTTAGTCTCACATCCAATACTATCACCTCTTGGTTGTACACCTCGCGCTCCTATCAAGGAAACATCATTACCTTGGTAGTTGCAGGTCTCCCTCTTTCGATGCCAGCACATCTATTCCAGAGGATAGACCCATAGTTCCTTGTACCTTGGATTCATCTCCATCATTGGTGAGTTCCTATAGATCATCTAATAGGAGTCCTTAGCGCCTCTTAGAATGGTTCTTTCTCACGTGCTCGACTTCAACTCCATCATCGCACCGTTGAGATTAATGCAGGGTATTGGTCCCTTCAGTTATTGGTTGAAGAACCCAGATGTCCCCTGACTCTAGCACATTGGTGAGTCTATTTGGAACCCCCCATTTGTATGTTCCTGTGAATATCTGGGCTGCGTTGGCGAAAGTATTCGGAATCCCTTCAGCTATATGCTTCCTAGAGTATCCAGTTCAGATGCAGTTCAATGTACCTTTGATATTCCGACTCTCAGTTGTTGAGTCCATGCAGTTGTTGGACACCTTCAGATCCAGTAGAGCATCAGTTTTTGTGATACCGCATTCAAGATGGATGCCATTGTTTCCAATTCCAACCCTTTATACCTGTCATGGTTGGACCATGAGTATGTCCCAGATTTGTGTTGCCCCTAGACCATTATGATGTACACAACAGTTCTCTATGTATTGTTCAGGTCCCCTTTTGGGTCTCATTATTATTTGTATATCTTTATACGAGCATGGGTATGCCCGCCTCGTCCATATACTTTATATTATTCCTCATCCATTTTTGATGTGATGTATTTCCCATTTTAGCCTTTGCAGTTTGTATGTAGCACGTGTTCCAGTCTCCAAATAGTTTCTTCTCTTCGCCATCACAATGCTCACACCCCTGGAAAAATTCAATACCTATGATGTCTATCGGCCATACGATGAGCTCCTGCCCTCACACATCAGGGGGCAATCTGTTAACACCCAAAAATTGTTCACTAGCTCATCTCCATAGTCACATAACCCATTTTTCCACTTTTCCTACATTTTTTTCCTCCAAAACCTCCAAAACCCTCAAATGGTAACCAAATGGGAAAAAAATCATTATTTCCCTCAAAAATAAATAAATTCCTTCAAAAAAGGTTAAAAACCCACCAAAAAGGGTCCAAAATCCCTAAAAAGGAAAAAGAAAAAGGAAAAAGGAAAATAAAATAAAAAAGAGGGAAAACTCAAAATACCATTAGCCAATACTATTGGTTGCCCAAAACCATGGGTTAATAATCCACCACCCAAAATCACTATAAAAAGGTGATGGAGGCCCCCCATTTCACATACATCCATGATCACTCTTCATACCCTTATGCTGCCAAATTTCCTACAGAGCCTACCCTTTTGAGCTTTTGTGCCCATCTAGTTGAATCTTGGCCACCCATTTGAGCATTTGGAGAAGAGAAAAGGAACTCTGGAGACCCGATGCGCTACTCTTCATATTGCTGCGAAGGTCCCCATCACCTTGTTTTCTGAGGTAACCATTATTGCAAACCCTTTTTTTCCATATAATATAAAGATACAAATTCTATTCATGGGTTTCTCTTGATCTGCCATTTTATTACAGTATTTAGATTTATTTTATGTTGTTATTGGCACATATTATCTGTTTATTATCTAGTTTTTATCCATGTTTATGAACTGCTACTAAGGGTTCCATAATTCTTAGTAAGTACTCTTTGGAACAAGCTAGTGTGAAAACACTATCTACAATCAATATGTGCTAACTTTAATTATCCATCACATTACATTATACTAAGAAGAATTATCGGATCCTGTGATGATATTATATTATTCCAGACCAAATGATGATATGCTAAAGTAATTTACTTTAGAGGTGATCAATATCTAAAGGAGACTTAATAGCAATATGGTGATCATGGTTAATAATATATCACACAAAATAAAATGCTTTTAACAAGTAAATCATGACGTTTATACGGAAGGTCCACCTCTATACAGAAGGTCCATCTCATGGATGTTATAATCTGCAGTAGGATCTAACAACTGTAACAAGCCTCACACAAACTCTCAAGAAGTTGCAAAGAAGAAGAGAAGAATGCACTCAATAACCAGCATAGATCCATCTTAAACCCATATCTATCAAGCACCGAGAGGGATCCAATTTCTTGAGGTGTATTTCTTTTATAAAATTTAAACTCAAGAAATTTGATCTCTCTTGATTGATAATCTGGGTTTAAGTTTTAAATTTTTATTTTATAAACGAACATCTATTTTTTAATTACTTTTCATAATATTTTATTTTATGAACAAACATGGATTATTTTTAAATACTTTCCATAATTTAATTTTTTATTTTATGAGTCGACATGAATTTTTTTAATTATTTTGTTAGTAAACGTTGCATCACACACTCACACATGTTACAACATCTCCCCCATACTGGGCTGTAGAGCACCTCATTTCACTCGATGCAATCACTCATGAACACAAAAAATGGATAATAACAGTATCATACATCAGCTGTGAGCTGGCACTGTGAAAACTGAATACAGTAATACAATAACTATGTAGAGAATTCGAATTAACCAAGGAGTCTTAAATTTTCAGAATTTACTTCAATCTGATCTAGGATCTTAATTGAGAGAACAACATGTACAACAAATCTACAGCATATCAATCATGGACACAATAATGCAAGAACACAAGAGACACAGAGTTTACTTGGGGAAAACCATAAAGGTGAAAAACCCCAATAACTTCCTTAGAGATAGATAGAGCAATGATACAACCAGAATACAAGAGATAGTCTTCTCCTAGCAGCAGAGCCTCCTCCTCCACAAGTGCGCCACTCTCCAAAGTGTGAGTGAGAATAGAATGTGTAAAATGAGAGAGACACACTCTTTATTTATACACTAACTTGACTTGACCTTTACTCAACTAGGTCGGCCTCAACTTAACCACTTAACATAATGCTGATTGGGACGACCCCACTAGGGTGGTCTAATAACCCTTTGACCCACATGGCCAACCCCCAATAGGGTGGTCTAATAACCCATCACGTATAAGTTATGACACTTACAATATAAATGACGACACTTCCGTATAGAGGAATAATAACATCTCTATAGGAATACAATATACATATATGTGAAATACATTCCGAAGTTACATATACATCAACACTCCCTCTTAACTAGGAAGGTATTTCTCGACACAAGTCTTCTAGCACAAGTCATCTTCTCTGGATCAACGCCATTGGATAATCGTCATCGAGTCATCATCATCGTCACTGCTGTTGCTATCTCAATCAATCTCTGAATCTACTTGTCATAGGAAGTTCTATAGAGCTAGTCCTTTTTCATACTGGATGTAGGCCCACCACCTGCAGGTCTTCGTCATCACTGCCCATACTGTGGAATCCTCAGGACTTATTACGTGTGTCACAAAACCTGGCTGCAGCATCCCAGGCTATTACGACACACAGCTCTACCTGTCGGATCTCCCAGGAGCACATTACATGTGACCCATCACAAAACCTGGCTGAAGCATCCCAGGCTATTACGAGCACACAGCTCTACCTGTTGGATCTCCCAGGAGCACATTACATGTGATCTCACCACAAAACCCTGCTGAAGCATCCCAGGCTATTACGAGCACACAACTCTACCTGTCGGATCTCCTAGGAGCACATTACATGTGGTCCACCACAAAACCTGGCTGAAGCATCTGAGGCCTTTTTCATCCTGTCCAGATCTCCCAGGAGCAAATTACATGTGGTCATGGCAAAACCTGGCTGAAGCATCTGAGGCCTTTTTCATCCTGTCCAGATCTCCCAGGAGCAAATTACATGCCATAGGAAAAAAATTCGCAAGAGCATCTCAGGATGTTACGGGTACACAACTCCGACCTGAAGATCTACCAGGGAACAAATTACATGTCCTCCCAGAGCAACGTTTCGAAAGAGCATCCCAGGCTATTATGGGTACACAACTCCAACCTATAGGATCTCCCAGACATGCTCATCTGCACAACCTGATCTACGGCCACAAAGTATCATCCTGATACTCACCATACATCATCCTGATGTACACATGATCATCCTGATCATCATCACTGCATTGTCCTGATGCATGTCATCTGGAGAATCTCGTCATCCATGATCATCCTGATCATACAATGCATCCACCTGATGCATACCAAGTATCTACCTGATACATATCATCATAGACAATGTATCTACCTGATACATACATAGATACATGATCCACACAATGTAACCATCAACATACATGATCTACCTGATCATACCTAATACATATACAAATACATGGTCCAAGCATCCAACATGATGCGTACATACATAAATGATCCAACTGATCATATCCAGCATCCAACATGATGCATACATACATAAATGATCCAACTGATCATATCCAGCATCAACATGATGCATACATACATAAATGATCCAACTGATAATACAGAGTAGAAACTAGAGCATCATCCTGATGCTCATCATCCATGATCCTCCTGATCATCATAGCATCGTCCTCTTCAAATCATCTCATCGTCCACGAAGCACAGCCTAGATGCACATCATCTAGCACTTACACCACCGACATGGGAGAACACATCTACCACCATTCGGGGAAGGCTCCAGCCCTTACTTTTTCACCATGGGAGAACACATCTACCACCATGTGAAAAATGGATCAGCAATTACATGACGACCAAGGGAGAACACATCAACCATGTCAGAAAAGCTCATGTGCATCTGCATCTTCCGGACTCATCACTTCCCTTTGGAAGGAACCTCGATCTGAAGTGCACCAAGCCTCTCTCTGAAGTACTCAAACTGCACTTTGGCCAACAGCTTGGTCAATACATCTGCAACCTGCTCATCCATCGCAACATACTCTGCTTCGGCTGTACTCAATGCTATGTAGGACTGCTTCATGCTGAACCAAGAGATCACACCTGATCCCATACTGAAGCAGCACCCAGATGTGCTCTTCCTATCTACAGCACTACCTGCCCAATTTGAATAAACATAACCCTGCAGGTTAAACTTTTGATTTGCATCATACTTGAGTCCATAATCAACTGTACCCTTTAGGTACCTCAGAATATGCTTTACAACAACCAGGTGAACACTCCTCAGATCCGTCAGGAACTGGCTCAATGTGTTCACCACAAAGCAAATATCTGGTCTCGTTTTCGTTAGGTACATCAAGGACCCAATCATCTGACGATACATAGTGATATAAACCGGCTCAGATGAAGCATCACACAGAAGCTTCAGGTTCGATGCCATAGGTGTGGCCATAGGCTTGCAGTCCATCATCCCGAACCTCTTCAGGATCTCTACTGCATACTTCCCTTGTCCAAGGAAGATTCCATCTACACTCTGCCACACCTTCATGCCAAAAACAAATAGTGCATCATCCCCAAGTTCTTCAACTCGAACTCGGCAGCAGGCTTCCGCTGCATGTCGGCAATCAATCTATCCTCACCTGTTACAAACAGGTCATCCATATACAAAAGTAGTATCACTGGATTTCCTTCCTCAACCTTGTAGTAAGGGTTGGAATCCCTTTACTCTTGGTAAAGACCAAACTGGATAGAAAGCTGTCTATCCTACCATACCAAGTTCTACACATATATGACTCCTTGTCATGTGTCTCAGAACCAAGTAGCTTCTCCACATACACTTCTTCTTCAACTACACCATTCAAGAAGGCTGTCTTGAAATCCATCTGGTGTATCTTCCACTTCATCATTGCAGCTAGAACAAGTACGGATCTAATGGAAGTGTATCTGGCTACAGGAGCAAAAGTCTCTATGCTACCACCTGCAGCATGCTTGATCTTTTAGATCCTCTTGGAAGTCACTACAGACTCCCCTTCAAGTCTTGGTACTGCATGCCAAACATCTTTATGATCGACTGGTACTCCATCATGGCATTCTTCCCAGATCCTGGGAACTTCAATATTTTCAATAGATAACTTTGTTGCTGAACAAATATTGTAGTCCTTCTTTTGTAGGTGATGGTATACAATCTTTCCTACACAACAAGTTAAATTGCATGATTAGAAAACATCTCATAGTTTTCAAAACAAATTCTTACACATAAAGAAATATGTCATACAGTCATGCAATTATCTTAGCGAATGCTTCAATACAACATTTATCCATATTCCGTAACTTTCTAGATGCCTTCCAATCTCTACCAGAACATTGTTAAGAGTGTGCACAACTCCTAACATGTCAGCAAAGAGGTTTCATTCTAGATAAGTAGCAATGGAATGTTGTACAGTGCCATAGGCCACTTACCCATGTATATTAGTAGTATAATGTTCATCAATGCAACTATTCTAATATGCATAATACACAACTTAATTCTAGGAACATAAGCATATACATCATTGAACAATATTATTTAAACAAACAAATATGCAAGAAATGACAATTAAAATACTTATCTTTGTTTGTTTGTTGGGTGGACTCCCTCTAAGTCTTTGCTTCCTTGCAGGAGCTAATCTGAAGTAGCTTCTTCTACACCTTTCTGTTGTGGAATGTAGAGAGATGGTCAACTCCCTATGAATATTTGCATCCTTGCAGAAACCACTGGAGTGTGCTCCCTCTTGATTTTTGCTTCCTGCATTTACCTGTTCTGAACTTATATTCATTCTAGATCCCTATGCATGCTTATTAGTATCATCATTGTGTTATCTTTGAGGTCTCATACATAATCATACATTCATTAGTATATTCTTAATACTATCAAAACACAATAATCTTAAACATGTATAGTCATGATCATTCACAAATAATAAACATTAGTATTCAAGGCTTCAGGGAAGTCTTCTTTTACTCATGCATATTCTTATTTGATCATAGGTCTCTTTTGATTAGTTAAATCATCAATGCATAAACCCTTGATTACTCAAACCTATACCTTCATGATTCTTCTGGTTAGTCATATCATCAATTATGGTAAGAAACATAATATGCATACAACCATGACTATTCAAACCTATGACTTCATGAATAATCATTATCAACAACACTATAGTATAAGATCCTAACACAAGGTAGGATTCTAGCTTGATATAGGAAAAACATGCATAGATTAGCATGCTAGCTAGTTATGTCTAACATACCCGCATAATGTCTTCTGGTTCTCTTGAGTGACTTGTGCTAGTAACCTGCATGTCTCATAGGTTAACCATTGTAGGACCAAGTTATACATACCTCGAAGTAGGTCTTCTATGTGATCCATGACAATGGATGAATCTTTGTCTTCATGTCACCATGATCATATGTTCTTGAAGTAGAACATGATTTGTCTTTCTTGGTGTACCTTTTTATGTTAGCGAACAACATAAACCTTATACAACATCACAATGCATTAGTACATTCATAAGTGTCAAAACCTTAATCAATGAATATCTTCTATTAAGGTGATACGACAAGTCTAGTAATTAATCAAGATTGTACTGTAATGATATGAAGACAAACATATGATAAACTTAACCATGAAACATACCTGTAAGCCATACCTGTTAAGATTGCTTGTAATCTTCTTATGGAAGGCCTTAGCCTCATCTCCCTCTAAGACAGGAATTTCTTCACTTATGCAGGTGACCAATCCATCTTCTTCTAGGATTAACCCAATCCACTTGATTTGCAGGAACTGGATCTGGAGCTGTAATAGGGTTTGTCAGAGAAACCCCAAAAATTCAAATTTTTAATTTCAAACTTTCGAAAGGATAGAAATATGCGCCTTAATGAGCTAATCAAGCTGGTATATTCAGAATTTGAAAACTGCAAAGTTTCACTCCTCAATTTTGCCTTTGAAACTTCTGGATTCACTGGACGTGACCCCGAACTGGGGTTTGATGAAGCCCACTCTTCTACCCAATCAAAAGGTTTGATCCAAAGCTCTAAGCTTCTATTTTTATGAGGAGCTTCCAGCCATGGTCATAGATTTCAAAAATTCCCATTTTTGCAGAAGCCCTAATTTTCCACTTTTCTGATCAAAGTCCCGAACTAGGGTCTGATCAAGCCCGACCTTCTGCCCAACCAAAAATTCCGATCTTGGTCTCTAAATTTAAATTTTGATGAGTAGTATTCAGCCGTGGTCTCCGATTACACAAATTCCAACTTTCTCCGAAACCCTAAATTCCGGAAGCCATGAATGAAGGTGCTAAAAAATAATTCTGTTATGACAGAAATATGTACCTAATTGTTTCTGGTGTAACTCCGAACTGTTCGATCCACAGGGTCTGAAAACGTTTCTTGAGATAGTTCAACCTGTCATATTTCTAGACCGATAGGTCTGATCTCAATTGGATTCTCTGAGAAAGAGTTATGCCACATGTCGTAACGTGACCTGGTTATGGGATAAAACAGGAGAGAAAACTTGTACGGTGTTACACGTGTCACTGGTTCAACTTCAGCCTCTGAAAAATGTTTCTAGGATAGTACAGTTTGTGTACTACCTGTCACATTTTACGAAATTTCATTTGGAGCTTCCTATCCCAAGTTATGAGCTTTTTCCCAAGGTCACCTGATTTTGACTCATATCTGGAAGAGGCAGAAACCCTATATTGTACAGATCATAAATCACAAAGTACAACGAATTATAGGTTGTCCTTTGGACACAAGGTACATGGGGATCTGATATTCGACCTGTAAATATTTCAGATCCTAAAAATTTTCCAAAATGTACTTATAGCGAAAGTGCTACGATGACTGGTTTTTGCTATATCAAGCCCTAGCATCATAAGTGCAACAAGTGTCATACATGCCATATCATGCCTGCTTTCAGGCTAGCTCTTATAGCATGTTAAATTTTCTAAATTTAATTCAATCTGATCTAGGATCTTAACTGAGAGAACAACATGTACAACAAATCTATATCATATCAATCATGGACACAATAATGCAAGCACACAAGAGACACAGAGTTTACTTGGGGAAAACCATAAACGTGAAAAACCCCAATAACTTCCTCAAAGATAGATAGAGCAATGATACAACTAGAATACAAGAGATATTCTTCTCCTAGCAGCAGAGCCTCCTCCTCCACAAGTGCGCCACTCTCTAAAGTGTGAGTGAGAATAGAATGTGTAAAATGAGAGATACAGACTCTCTATTTATACACTAACTTGACTTGACCTTTACTCAACTAGGTCGGCCTCAACTTAACCACTTAACATAATGCTGACTAGGCTGACCCCCACTAGGGTGGTCTAATAACCCTTTGACCCACATGGACGACCCCCAATAGGGTGGTCTAATAACCCTTTGACCCACATGACTTATACAGGGCCGAACCCAACAAGGTGGTCCAATAACCCATCAAGTATAAGTTATGACACTTACAATATAAATGACGACACGTCCGTATAGAGGAATAATAACATCTCTATAGGAATACGATATACATATATGTGAAATACATTCCGAAGTTACATATACATCAACAAGGAGGTCATTTGAATCATGCTCAAGGTCTAGCTTGGACAACATTGGAGACATCATCCAGTCAGTAGTATCAGTCATAAATGATAATAGTCAGTCAAGTGAGTCTTACTGAGTCTAACAGAACCATCTAGGCACAAATCATGGGATGGAGACTCCAAGGAGGGTGCATGAGGCTGTCAGAAGATCAAGTGGCACTCCAAAACTAGCTAACTAGGAGCTACATGTAGTTAGCATGAGCAATCAATGGAAGAATTTCTCAATCAATGCACTAACTGACTGTCAAAGTCCTGGTAGGTGAGATAAGGCGCTCTAACAGAATGATAACTGGTGGTAGGTGAGCAAAGGTGCACATGTCATGCAAAAGAGTCAAATAGGGTGCATCAAGTAGGTAGGAGGGCTACTAGGGGCTGAAAAGAGGCTCTAGGGAGCTGAAAATAGGCTCTAGGTGTTGGGAGGACCACCAAGATCATGACTGGATGCATGTAGATGACTGGATGCATGCAAAATGCATGTAGACATGCAAATTTGAAAAATGATGGTGATAATATTCCAACACCCTCCCTCAAGCTATAATATGAGGTAGTAAATGAAAACTAAAAAATAGGGCCCTAGTGACTGAGACCAAAGGTCACCCCATACAATCAATCTAAATAAACTAATTGAGGAAAGAGGGAAAACCCAATGGGAAGAAATCCCTCCCTCAAAATAGACTGAAGGATGCTAATGTAGCAGATCATCACTCACCCTAGAAGGAGGCAAGTGTCCTTCTTTTCCAAAGAAGGATCGATCAGTCTGAAATGGATCGGTAATGTGAGAAGGATGAAACCTTACATTCTTAAAATATGATCTGGTTCTTCTCTGATCATGTGAATCACCAACCAAATCATCGGCAGATCGGAGTGTAATGGATTCCCATCGAGGAAGAGGAGGATCATCAGGTGATATATCATCATGTTCTTGTGTAACTGGATCTCCCATTCGATCATCTTCATCATCAGTTCCTAGACCTTCAGGTTCTTATGGATCTAGATCTAGCATTCCCTCGTCATCATCTCCATCTTCAGATTCTGAATATGAAATCTCACGTGATGAAGATTTACTCTCTTGCTCATCATCACTTCCAAACTCTGAATCTGAAATCTCATTTAAAGAAGCAGGTACAATTGACTCATCATCACATCCAAACTCTTAATCTGAAATCTCATGTGAAGAAGCAAGTACAACTGGCTCATCATCACATCCAAACTCTGAATCTGAAATCTCATGTGAAGAAGTAAGTACAACTGCCTCATCATCACATCCAAACTCTGAAGCTAAAATCTCATGTGAAGAAGCAAGTACAATTGGCTCGTCATCACATCCAAACTCTGAATCTGAAATCTCATGTGAAGAAGATGTGCTCTCTTGCTCATCATCACTCAAAGGAGGAACAAATTCAAAAATGTGAATATCATGAAATTGTTTTAGAATGTGCATGTAGTTCTTTGATATCTCCTTTGAACCAACATAGGTGAGATCACTATCAAAGGAACTAGGACATGATGATGATGGATCTCCAATAATATCACTAGCGGATGCAGTAGTGGTGGCCCACTTTGCCATAGGAGTTGAACCAATAGGTGCTAGATCTTCAGGTTCTTGTTGATCTGGATCTAGCATTCGCACTTCTTCAAGAGTCCTCTTTTTCCCAATCTTCTTTGGTGAATCTTTTCCTTTCAAGCAACCCTTGAGGATTCCTTGAGCAAACTTGCCATTTGGAAGACCTTCAACCAAATCTTGAGCTTGCAAGTTTTGAAAATGATTGTAGTTGAGATGAGATGGCCTACTCTCTTCATTTGCATGAGAGTGAAGAGCAGACTCCTTTGAGAGAGGTAAGAAATGTGAAAACTCATAGAGTTTTGTCTTATGATTTGCAACTCCTTTTGCAATGATTTTTCCTGAAACCATGTGTTGTAACTCGACTTCATTTGGAGAAAAGATCACTCTTTTGGGCTCTCCAATATGAGTCATTTGGTACATTGAAAGTATATTTGCTATGAGAGAAGGAACATAAAGCACATCAAAAAAGTAGCCATGGTCAATATTGATTTTTCCAATCCCCTGAGAGGAGACTTCAGAATCATTGCCCAACTTGATGGAAGGGCCAACTGGGCATTTGAAGTTGGAGAAGAGATATTTGCAGGAAGACATATGTCTTGTTGCTCCTGAATCTATGATGAATGAAGAATCTATTGATGCACTTCCCATGAGGGAATTACATCTTTCTTTGTCCTCAGATCTAGAAGGTTCAGTATCAGTATCTTTCTTCCTTGCACATGCAGGTATAGGGAGATTGTTCTTCTCAAGTAACTGAGCCATATTATATAGTCTTCTTCATATAAGAACTGTCAGGATGAAATCCTCAATGACAATATGTGCACTTGGATCTCTCTTTCTGATATTGCTTGTTCTTATTTGAGTTCGAAGCCCCATATGACTGATATGGAACATCTTTTGGATTTGTATCATTCACTCTCTTTTCAGAAATTTTTTTCTTTCCCTTTGCATTCACTCTTTTGGCCTCAACAGCTGTAAGGGCCGAATCCAACTTTGGTTTGATCATTCCCATGGAGATTAACTTCTCCTCATCTTGTGTAAGAGATTGGATGAAGTCATCAAGTGAGGGAAACTACAATTTTGGAATGAACATCTTAGCTGACTGAAATGTGGAGACAAAAACTGAGAAGTTTGGCCCCAATTTGGAGAGAATGGCAAGAATGAGTTGTTTGTCTTGTTTCAATCTCTCATATCTCTTCAACTGAGAAATCAAGCTTTTGATCTTGGTTAAGAATACATTGATGGATTCGAAGCTTTCAGGACTCAAATAGATGAGTTCATTATCCAATTTATGACCTTTTAGATCATCTTTCTGTCCAAAGAGGGATTCAATCTTGTCCCAAACCTCTTTTGGAGATGTTAGATCGATGACATGGAAGTGAAGATCTTCAGAAATTGAGAGAAGAAGTAAGCCTAATGCTTCATCAAGCCTATCCAAGTACTTGGATTTCTCTACTGCACTGAGTCGACCATAGTTCCATTTAGTATCCTGGTGAAGCTCTTGGAACTCATGAAGAGAGCCATCTTAGATTTCCATTCAACATAGTTGGAAGAGGTGAGTTTTAGATCCATCTGAGCAGTGAATGTTGAATTGAAGAAGAATTTGAATGGGTGAATAAACCTGCAAAGCAAGAAGAGTTTTGTTGATGGAGATTTGCTACACTTCGAATGAAAACTACCTTAGGACACCTGAGCACATAATAATAAGTCCTTCAAACCTGGCTAGACCTCACTAGATTGATCCAGTGAATTCAAGGTAATAGCACCAGGATTTGTTATGGAAACACAGAGGATTTTGGTGCTCAGTGAAAGATAGTTGCTCAAAGAAATGCTGCAACTGCTACTGCTGCAATGGATGCAATTCGAATAGCTTCTCACTGCTCTGATACCATGTGATAATCTATAGTAGGATCTAATAGTTGTAACAAGCCTCACACAAACTCTCAAGAAGTTGCAAAGAAGAAGAGAAGAATGCACTCAGTAATCACTCATGAACACATAAAAAAGAAAATAGAAGTATCATACATCAGTTGTGAGATGGCACTGTGAAAACTGAATACAATAATACAATAACTGTGTAGAGAATTCTATTTAACCAAGGAGGTCATTTGAATCATGCTCAAGGTGTAGCTTGGACAACATTGGAGATATCATCTAGTTAGTAGTATAAGTCATAAATGGTAATAGTCAGTCAAGTGGGTCTAACTGAGTCTAACAAAACTATCTCAGCACAAATTAGGGGATGGAGACTCCAAGGAGGGCGCATGAGGCTATCAGAAGATCAAGTGGCACTCCAGAACTAGCTAAATAGGAGCTACAGGAAGTTAGCATGAGCAATCAGTGGAAGAACTGCTCAATCAATGCACTAACTGACTGTCAGAGTACTGGTAGGTGAGATACGACGCTCTAACTGAATGATAACTGGTGGTTGGTGAGACAAGGCACACATGTCATGCAGAAGAATCAAATAGGTCGCATCAGGTAGGTAGGAGGGCGACTAGGGGATGAAGACAGGCTCTAGGGAGTTGAAAATAGGCTCTAGGTGTTGGGAGGACCACCAAGATGATGACTGAATGCATGCATTTACATCCAAATGCATGCAGATGACTAGATGCAGGCAAAATGCATGCAGACATGCAAATATGAAAAATGATGGTGAGAATATTCCAACAATGGATACCTTTATACGGAAGGTTCACATGATAATCATGAATTCACACACAAGTTTAGAGACTTGTCCAACTAGTTTTCTTGAGTGACTTCTAATGTCTAAATATCATTTATTAGCTTCCTTATTACCATCCCACATGTGCCCATCCAACCTAGGAAACTAGTAGGATTGATGGGATTGTCTTACTATGCACTTATTTGAATGGGGACATTACATGCTCCTAGTAATCTGATGTTACGATTCCATTGGAACTGACGGTTTGTCCATCCGAGACCCCATTATCGACTTATGGCAAGTTTCAACTCGCTTACCAAATCCCTTTAGGGACACTTGGCAAATTTCAACCAAGGGCATAAAAAACAAACCGAGCAACAAAATTGAGTTTTGTTATCTCCTAAAGGTGTGTTTGGGCTAGGGGGGGATGACCATGATGCCCACACCCTCGTTCGACACATTTTTCAAAATCTTAGCCTATAATGCAGAAATTGCATTGCATGTTACTTAACAAAACCCTAGTTGCGAAAACTATCAAAATAGACAATGTTTGTTCCATGAAGTCACTTGAGAGAGGTGTTCCTAGCGGTACTTCGATGTCATGGTTCCAATGGAACTAAGGGTTTGTCTATCCGAGCCCCGGTTATCGAGTTATGGCCAGTTTCAACTCGCTTCTGAAGCCATTTAGGGACACTTGGAAAATTTCAACCAGTGGCATGAAAAACAAACCGAGCAACACTATTGAGTTCTGTTACCTCTTGTATGTGTGTTTGGGACAGGGTGATATGATCGCGATGCCCACACCCTTGATTGACACATTTTTCAAAATCTTGGCCTATAATGCAGAAATTGCATTGCATGTTACTTCACAAAACCCTAGTTGTGAAAACCGTAAAAAAAACAACGTTCGGTCCATTAAGTCACTGGAGAGGGGTGACCCTAGTGGTACTCCGATGTCATGATTCCAACGGAATTGACGGTTTGTCCGTCCAAGCCCCATTTTTTTACTGATGGCGAGTTTCAACTCCCTTACCAAAGTCATTCAGGCACAGTTAGAAAATTTCAATGGGGGCATAAAAAACGAACCGAGCAACATAATTGAGTTTCATTTCCTCCTGCAGGTGTGCTTAGGATAGGGTGAGATGATCACGCTGCCCATGCCCTCGATTGGAAAATTTTTCAAAATCTTATCCTATAATGCAAAAATTGCATTGCATATTACTTAGCAAAACCCTAGTTGCGAAAACCGTTAAAATAGAAAACATTCGGTCCATGAATTCACCGGAGAGGGGTGTTCCTAACTGTAATCTGATATCATGATTCCAATGAAACTGACGGTTTGTCCATCCGAGCCCTGGTTATCGAGTTATGGAGAGTTTCGTCTCACTTGTCGAAGCCATTTAGGGACACTTGGAAAATTTCAACCGTGGTCATAAAAAAGAAATCGAGCAACACAGTTGAGTTTCGTTACCTCTTGCAAGTGTGTTTGGGCTAGGGAAAGATGACCACGATGCCGACACCCTCACTTGACACATTTTTCAAAACCTTAGCCTATAATGCAAAAATTGCATTGCATATTACTTATGAAAGACCTAGTTGACAAAATCGTTAAAATAGACAGTGTTTGGTCTATGAAATCACTCAAGAGGTGTGTACCAAGTGGTACTACGATGTCACGATTCCAATGGAATTGACGATTTGTCCATCTGAGCCCTAGTTACCAAGTTATGGCGAGTTTCAACTCGCTCCTCAAATCCATTCAGAGACACTTGGAAAATTTCAATAAAGGGCATACAAAAGAAATCAAGGGACATAATTGAGTTTTGTTACCTACTGCAGGCCATGCGTTTGGGCTAGGGCGAGATGACCATGATTCCCACAACCTTGCTCGACACACTTTTCAAAATCTTATCCTATAATGCAAAATTTTTATTGCATGTTACTTAGCAAAACCTTAGTTGCGAAAAATATCAAAAAAGAAAACGTTTGGTCCATCAAGTCACTAGAGAGGGGTGTTCCTTGCGGTACTTCGATGTCAGGATTCCAATGAAATTGATGGTTTGTCCATCTGAGCCTTGGTTAATGACTTATGGCGAGTTTCATCTCGCTTCCTCAAGCTATTCAAGGAGACTTGTGACTTGACAAATTTCAACCAGGAACATAAAAAACAAATCGAGCAATGGAATTGAGTTTCTGTAATGTCCTGTTATCACACAAACTCTAGTTGTTTATGGTAGGTATCCCAATAGGGACGGTAGAGGTGAACATCTAGGAAGATGTAACCAACAGTAGCCAAGTCCTCCGTCCAAGGGACAGAAGTCACACCAGACAAGGCTACAGTCACTTTAGACGAGGCAAGTAGCCAAGTCAGGGGGGAGACCCCACTCAATTAGTGATGGTTGAGACTCAACAATCAGACACCCAAACCCAGAAGATAAACAATGCAAGAAACAAGACGGATGAGTAAATGTGAGATTTCTTCCAGCCTAGTGAGATCGGGATTCTGAGATGAAATATTATACTATATGAGATGAAATCATACCCGATTGTGAATGTAAATGATGAATAAATTAAAGAATTAAGAGGTTGGAAATTAAATCAGCAATACAGAAAGTTACTGGAAGAATGGTTGAGGACCCGACCTATGGGGAATGAAGCTCATGATGATTTATTTATACATGCCAGCATTGGATAAACAATTAAAACACGTCTCCCAACAATCACAAACTTATTAAGTGCCTGGTTTAAAGCACAAAAAAACAAACCAGCAAGAAGTGAGGTGAAAGCACCCTAGGGGAATGAGTCACAAGGTGGAAAAATGGACCTAGGGAATAGAGAAAAAGACGTTTATATTCACTTCCAGCCAATGAAACTTGATATTCTAAGGTAAAATGACGTTCTGAAACCAAATATCAAGTACCCATAACCTAGAAATCAACCAAACAATGTGATTAGACAGTTTTCCCAGGTGGGGCGAATTCAGTGAGAGACTAGTGCCTGGTTAAGTGGGTAAATGGAGTTGGAATCAAATGAAATTTGGGATATAGGCTTTTAAGCATAAATCGTGGGTTTTAAAGGAAAGAAAATTTTAACAGTTAAATCTAAAGATTTTAATTTTGGGGGTTTTTTATGATTTTTCTCTCTTAAACAAAATTCAGGAATTGAAATGCAAGAGAAGAAGAAGTAACATCTACTCGGAACTAGCTGATATTTCTGATTTTGTTGAGGTTATTATGTCCCAAAGATCAAATAGCAATAGTTGAAGATGTCCCAGCTGAAATCGATTTGCTCTCTCCCCACCAACTCGTCCTCCTTGCCTGCAAACACCAATGGACAAGAAAATCAAATTAGTGTTGTCAAACAAGTAAATCTACAGCAATACAAATAAGAATGAGAAAAATGTTTGGCTGGAATGGCAAAAACACTTCCCTTGTGATACCAATCCGGAGAATGGAGCAACAGTGGCATCCAAATGGTGCGCCCTCCTCCAAGACTTTGCTTGCTGCAAACAATGGTGAGAAATATAGTGCTGGAAACACATGCCAACTACAACTAGTGCATCAAGATAGTATGGCAATCAACAATATCAATAAGCTATCACACAAGAGCCAAGTAGAGCAGCAACGTTTCCTCTTCTATTCAACTCCAAAAAATGCCAAGAGAGGAACAATGGAGGTGAGTCCATTCTCTTATAGAGATGGCTCACACTCAAACTATGTTTCCCCCCAAAATGGAGGGTTGATATCATCTCCCCAATCCACAAATCGAATGGTGGAGATGACTCTAAGGAGGGGGGTGCGAATTGCCCCAAGGAGAGCGCACTGGTGGATGAGAGGGGGACCATGTGGGGTCCATACAATATAAAAATGAGTTGGGGGGTGTCTATATGGGGTTTTATCCCCCCAACTAATACAATCAAGGGCCCACACCCAAGCATATAACAAAATCGAATCCCCAAGGTGGAGAAAAAACGCCCCCATGGGCCAAATTCGACTTCCCTAGTGAGCTGCCAAATGGAGGGCCCCACAACATGTAAATACACATCAAACATTACCAAAAATACCTTAGCAATTACCTTTACCATTGCCAACCTTTAATTTTGCCATTTGTCTATAGTTGCCTTAGTCAAATTCTGATTTCCATGTATTTTCTGCTGGTTTATATGGCTGAAGATGAAAATTGGGCTTTTGACCCACTTTTATTGCCCGGATTGCCGAACCGTCTGTTGCAATGTGATTGTGAACCCCAAGAGTAGTAGGGATGATCACTTGAACGACCCGGATCCATCACTTTGGCATTATTTGCCCCAAATCCACAATTTTTAATTAAAACAGGTCAAAGTTGACCAATAATAATTAAAAATTTCTCAAATGGTTCAATATTTTGCAATTCAGTCAATTGCATGCTCATATGGGACCCCTGTAGATAATAATTGATCGAAATCGAAATTCCGATTGCAACATTTTTTCGGGCCCATTTTTGGCCTAGTCAACCCAGTTTGACCAAGTCAAATCTGGTCAACAAGAGTGCTAGCTGAAACTTGTATGCAAGCATGAAGTGACAAGGCTCAATTAAACAAGTTAGTACATTACTAAGCAATAAATGACAACATGGTGATAAAAAACTTCATTAAATCCTGAAATAATACAAGGCCCTGGTGAGGTGGGCCCACCACCTCCAAAAGACTAAGATGCTATACACCCCTATAGAATTGACCACTTCGCTGACTCTAGGTGATGTGGGCGACAAGGAAAAGGAAATGGGAAGACTAGGATGAAGATCATGTGACCCTTTGGACAACTCGGGAAAGCGGGGTCCACTGAGGTAAGTATGCCATGACAGAACACAGGGAAGGGCAGTTCCTCGCAAATGGGCATAGTGCAGGGAAACCACCACTAGTCATCTAACAAGTATACCACAACTCACATCCGTATCTGAAGACTCCGTGAGGTTCTTTTCTAGAGCCTCCAAACTAGGTGTCCGACAAACCATAACTTGAGACTCTAGGGGGCAATCTTGAGCTTGTCCCTTGCTCCTTCTCACCTCCTTGTCCCGTAGGACTAGGTGAGGAATAACCACTACAAATGCTTACATGTATAGCTGACCAGAATCCATGTGTGTTCATAAACACATTGCATGGATTTTACAATGAGTTTCATACTTAGCCCTTTTTTGGCTAGATTTTACATTTACAACATAAAGGCCTTTTAGCCTGATTTACATTTCATTTCTTCATTTCTTCAAGGCCCTCTTGGGTTACATACATATCTCAAAAGATATAAACACGGTGCTCATACTACAAATGTAATGGGGGTGAGTAATACAAGCTTCAATGACCAATGGGGAGCACCCAGTGAGGCTACACAATCCTAACTGCATTGCAACATCGGGGTCAACCAACAGGAGCAAATCCCAGGTCTAATCGTGTATCTCACACACTAAAGAGCCGAGGCACAATAAACAAGGAGTCATGGCAAACTCAGATATCAGTGGGAAAGGGGGTTTGGGATCACAAATCAGAATCCAATTCGGGGAAGAAGTGTCATGGGTGAGTTGGATGGGTGGAGAAAGTGACGATGGTGCTAAAGTCAGCTACCGAGGGGCTAAATGATCAAGTCTATGCCAAGTATGGAGGACATGACTCAGCGTGCATATACATAAGTCTAACCGGAGGGGTTGACTGACATCAACAAGGGGCCAAACACATCATATCATAGCTAGATAAACAAATATATCATCTCATGCAAAGTTAGTGTACTAACAAGTATAAAGGAGTCTAATCTACAACATGAGCAATAATCAACAATATGCAATACCTGCTGCACCATATACCTACTGCTACTGAACCTGTATCTGAGTTGGATCTCTGCTGAATCCGGGAACATAATAAACCAGCACTGTACTGTGATAATATCGGTTAGAACAAGACTAGGCAACTGTCTCAAATGGGCTTGTGTCAAATCCTGGTACGTAAAGGTAACCCTGTGGTAGATGATAAGTCCAACTATCTGTCCCCTCTGATATGTCTGCTAGGAGCAATCTGAACAAAAATGCCTCATCTGAAGGCGATTGATCTCCTGATCTGGAAAAAAAGTATTGTGCGGTCCTCAGCCGCATAGTCTGCAGTAAGGAAGCTGCTGCCGACATAAATGTGATAACATGTCCCTAATTTAAATATTTATTAAATTTTCCCAAACTACTCCAATTCACCAACTTTCATCTCTAGGTATATGTTTCACAACTTATTCCAAACACCTCCAATTTCTTTGGAATTTTTCGAGGAAGGTCATGAGGGTTTATAGGACACATGAACACCAATATGAAACATATAAGAAACTGATATACCCATCAATTATCTTAAATTTGCAAGGGAATAAATTTCGGGACAAGACTAGTCAATTTTTCCACTAGTTCGACCTTTGACTAGCTTTGATGTCTTGGTCTCCAAATTGCTCCAATTCCTCCCAAATATTCTGATAAGGTGTATGGATTATGTTAGAACATAAATACGTGTTTCATAGATTCTTTTGGACCTTTAAAATACTTTTTCAAATCCTCTTTCAATACTGGCCAATGTAGGGAACCTTACTAGTAGTTTCTCTTTGACTAGTATTGGTCTCTAGGTCTCCAATTAGCTCCAAATGCCCCCAAATATTTAGAGAAGGTATATGAATGATGTTAGGAATTGATTATGATGTTCAGGGGTGATTTAGGACCATCAAAGGACTTCTGCAAACTTCTTTAAACTTCTATCCAAGATGAGAGTTTTTACTAGCAATTTGGGGTTCAAATCCCCCCAGGGTAAATGCTGAATATGGCTCTCCAAATGATTCCAAAACCACTCAAATTTTTGAATAGAGGAAAACGATGTATAAGAGACAATATTATGGTCTCATGTGCATCATTATTTAGTTTCTGAGGTCTGTTATAACTCTCCCCCAATAGCTACAACTTCACTAGTTTCGACCTTGGGGGAAATGACATTAATTCTTCTTCAAATGGTATAAAACTGATCAAGATGACACCAAATTCTTAAGTACTAAGCATGAAACTTGTGAATATCATTAATAACAGTCCATTAATAACAAATACACTAGATAATTGATCTTCCATTCAAATTCATCAATATTTCATTGTTATACATCAAGATAGTGGGGAAATGGCACCATTTGTCAATTAAACATCAAATTTACATCATTCCAACTGTATTTTCGACCTGATACATTTCTGAATATGAATAACAGAGTATGTGCATCCTATTACAACATAAATGGGGCATGATAAGCTCCCCCAAACAGTACAATAGCTCACCAAGTGCGCAATTCCTCAAGGATCATGAGTATGCCAAGAAATAGAAGAATAGTTGTAGAAGCAAGCTGAAAGAGATGTGACCATGAGATGCCCTGTAGCTTCAACCTGTAACAAAAGACTCCACTAACGCTCCATGAAAGACCTGAATGGCCTTTCCACACACAAACTTGGATGGGAATCTTTCACCCTCGAAATTGGCTAAGGCAAGAAGACTAGTTTTCCACTAGCTCTCTCTCTTCACAAATGCAAATTCTCAAATGATAAAAAGCTACCATTCTTCTTTGTTATTGTATTTTATAAACTTCAAAGGTCCTCCATGGGTCGAATTCCTCCCAAGAGCTTCATGCCAACTCAAGTTGGGAAGAGATTCCAAAGAATGCCACTTGTACAACAATTCTAGCTCCCTCCTTCTCCAAATTCGACTTGGTGTCTCTTTGGATGCCCTAACTCACTTGAGTGCTCTCTTGGAGGCTATTTTTAGCCCTGACATGTCATATATGTCAGATGTCAGCCTTCAGATCTGATTTGTGTCATAGGTGTCCTAGCATCTTCATCATTGTTGTCATAGAGCAAGGGAATCTAGTCCAAGTGTCTCACTAGCTCCAAAATGCCTCTTCCTCTTCCATGGGAGTTACTCTTCCACTCCAATTCGACCTTAATTGATTCATGCCAAGTATATTGACCTTCCAACGCATCCTAAGAACCTTGGGCTTCTTATGGATTTGAAATGATAAGAGGAGGATGCCATGTGGCATAGAAAATCTATCTTGTGTGGGTCCCACATCCTTCATGTGTCTTCATGATCAATTGCCACTTTTATTTTCCCTTGTATTTATTTATTTGGCTCCTTTATTAAATGTTTACGCCATTCTAATGTTCAAACATCATTTATTATCCCCCTTATTCCAAATCCTAAAGCTTCCACCCCCAACCTAGGAAACTAGTAATTTTCCTCCTTGGCAATTATTTGACCCTTAGCATCAATCTGACAAACTCTCATGAATATCGAAAATGTGATTAGGCCCTTAGCATCAAGATGGAAAACCCTCATTTTACATTTTCTTAGATCTACTTAGATCTACTTGGATTTTGGGTAATATATTTAAAACCCACCTCTATAGCAATTCAGATCTATAGTTTGGTGTGGATTGGCCTCCATTTGACCCATTTCCCAAGGCAAATTAGCCTCTCCAAGTGAGGTCGCACTTCTTGGTTGGGTGCGTTTTGCTAGATCTAGAACTTGGGTAGGTGAGAGCCCACTTGATCCTTACTCTCCATTGTTGATAACCTACCCCTAGTGCTTCACCTTATTGATTATTACCTTGTGGGCCCCATTCCTCATTTTGAGGGTTGAGCCCCACTTGGGTCACTTGGTGATGCATTTCAATCTCAGATCTATTGATATTTAGCCATTGGATGATCTTAATCTTCAAGACCCACCTAGATTTACACCTCAACATCCCTAATCTAAAGTTTGGTGGAGATCCGACTCCATTTGGCCCATTTTCCAAGGCATTGATCCTTCTCCAAGCCCTCACGACTTTCCTGAGTTGTTCAGTTTGCTTGTGGTTTGATATTTTTCTGACTGCTTGAGCACCTAGACATTGATATATCCACTCATCAAGCATAGCTAGAAAGCCCTAACTGTCATATCTTTGATTTGGGACACTTTCCCTATTTTAAGGGTCACGTTTCCCAAGGCAGTTGATTTTGACCTTTTGAAACTAGCTCCAAATCCTAGAATCATACTTCATCCTTTAATCACTATGTGTCATTTCACTATAATAGCATACTTTCTCTAAGCCTCCAGAGTGGTCCTAATTCCTCATTTCTAGGGTTCCATACCTATCACCCTACGTACTTCATTAGATTGATTTGATTTGGTGATTTGGTTGATCTCTCCTATCGGAAGTAGATCTGGGTCTCCCCCTTGCTATCTTGGCTTTGATAGCTAAAGCGAAGAGTGCCTTGGTTGGCATGACAACCATCCATTTGGGTTGTCACCACTTTAGTTTCCTGTCCCCTCTATCATCCACCTTGGATCCATATTTAGGAGCAACTACAAGATCGATGATAACAGAACCTCCACTAAAATCTGAACCAAGTAGGGAACAAGGAAAATAGTAAGCCTTCAAGGGGCTCACATAAGTAGAATTTGTGCATCTATGAACATGTGTATCATCGAGAAATAACAAAGGATGATGCTGCCAATAATATGTTAGGAACCTATGTAAACCCTTCTCTTTACTATGTTAGTATATTGTTATTGGACGCATATGCTTTGTAAGTCGTCCCGTAGTATTTGTTGATCCGTAGTTTATATTAGCCCATAGTCTTGACCCATAGTATTGGACGCATATGCTTTGTAAGTCGTCCCGTAGTATTATATGTCCCATGGTTTTGACTCATGGTATTGGGCATAGACTTAGTATATAAGTGTGTGTTGAGGTCATTGAAGGCACCGTGAAGTTAATTGTATTGAGCTTGCTCAAAGGAGGTTGCCCCCTCGAAGTGGCCCGTGATCAATATAAAAGTGATTATGTTCTATTATTTCTGCTATTTCGCATATTCTTAGTAATTAATTGTTGCAGGTGCATCTCATCTGGTATTAGAGCACTTTCCTTGGCACAAGTGGGAAATTTTTTTTCTTTTTTTGGCAGCGACTTTCAGATCAATTTCTGAAACTTTCTGCACAAAATCAGAAGAAACCGATTGCATATCTGAATTCCTCTTTCAAAAATACGCAGTTTCAAAAAAAAAATCATCTCATTTGGAGTTCTAAAAGTGGAGATATCGCGGATTTAAAATCAGCAATTTTTCAGAATTTCGGTGAGGGCTGCAGAAATTGCGACGAGAAAATCTTTTGACCGAGTGCCCAGATTTCTATTCCGCTTTCATGGGTAGAAGCAGAGTGGTTGTTCCAGTTCCGGAAACATGCTATAATAGCAATTCTGAGCAATATAGATCCGGTTTATGAACATTGGGTGGAATTTCTGCCCAAATTTTTTCTGTTGCAGGTTCGGATTTGGGAATCATCCCTATCCGCTTAACTGTGGGAAGTACTTGGGCATAAGCCCTAAAACTCATTGTGAGGAGTACCACAGGAACCCCGAAGTAGCTGGCCCATTGAGAGGACCTGTCAGCGAAAAGGGCAACGACCCCTACCTGATTGACTAGTTCCCACCCGTGAGGTAAACCAAGAGTTGTCGTTTGTGGCAAAGCGGTTATCAGTTTTACCTGAGCCGTGGAGTGAGGGGTACTGCCCCAATACGCAAGCCGTCAGACAGCATTGGTGGCCGAGTGAAACCCCTGAACTGTTAGGAAGCCGCACATACCTGGGGTCCATATCTACTTTCAGCTGAACTATTGTTGATCACTGCTGAGCCGTTTCAGATCCATTTGCAAGCCGTTCCAGATTCAGCCGTTTTCAATCCATTCGGCGTTGTTCCAGATCCCTTTCGATCCGTAGCCGCTCCAGTCTGAGAAAAAAAAAAAAAAGAGAAAAAGAAAGAAAAGAGTATAAAATTCAGTTTTTTCTCCATATCTCCCTTATTTTTACTCTGTTTCCCTTGAAATTTTTGGGGAACCCCTGTCATCCCATTCTGCATATTTCATTCCTGAGGACCCTATCCCTAATTCCCCTTCCCAAAGCCCGAAAGTCCACATTTGTCTATTTTTAGGGTTTGCCATAACTTCCTCAGATTTCACCCAATCGCCTTCAAATTTTACCACCGAGTTCCTTTCTGAACTCTGCTTCTTTGTCCCTCTTTGCCAAATTTTCTCATTCTATCACCCCACTTCTCAAATCCCCCTTTTTGCTTTCTTGTCCTTTCGACAGTGTCCAAAATCTAGTCAAACCCCAATTACCCATCAAATTGTTTCCCCAATCCAAATTTCCCTTTACTAAATCAGCTTCTGTTTGTGTTTTTCTACCCATTCCACAAAAAAAAAAACCTGATTATGGTTGTCACCCGTGCAGGAGCAAACACCATGGAGGAAGCACTTGCAGCCATCCAAACCAAACTCCAAGATCTGGATGAAAAATTTCTTAGCCTCCATCTTCAGCATTCAGCCATGAACAATAACCGACAGCCAGAATCTTTTGCAGCCACCGGGTTCTCTTCTTCCAACAATTTTCGTGGGCCGAAGCTTGATTTTCCTCGCTTCAATGGTACTGATCCGACTGGATGGATATACCGAGCAGAACAATATTTCAGTCTGCATAATACTTTTGATGTCCAGAAAGTTCCACTTGCATCCTTTCATTTGGAACAGGAATCCCTTCAATGGTACCGTTGGTACATCAAAGCTCATCCCGAGCCAAACGGGACAGATTTTTGCCAACTCATTTTGCCACGATTTGGCCCTAGTGCTTTTGATGATTTCACAGGAGCACTCACTAAACTTCACCAAATTGGCACAGTGCGAGAGTATCAGACAGAATTTGAGAAATTGGCCAATCACACAGAAGGATTGTCTGATGAATTCTACAGGAGTTGTTTTATAAGTGGTCTCAAGGATGAAATTCGCTCAGAGGTCAAAATGTTTTGTCCCAACACAATGATGGAAGTCCTAGGGTTGGCTAAGCTGGCTGAGGACAAGATTGCAGCTCAACAACGCTCCAAACCCACCCTTGTTCCCTTCAGAAATATGGGTTCCCAACGAACTCCCATCACGCCTTCTCCTCAACCAACTCCTATCAAGCATTTGTCTGAAATAGAAATGCAGGCACGCCGAGAAAAAGGGATTTGCTATAATTGTGATGAGAAATTCACTTGGGGACATAGATGTGTTCAACAAAAGCTCTATCTCTTGGATGTGGATTCTCCGCCTGCCTTAGAACTTGGTGAAGCAGCTACAGATACAGTGGATGATCAGATCGACATTCAACACCCACCTGTTGACACCCCATTTCAGGACGACCCACCTGAGATCTCTCTCCATGCTGTAACCGGCATCACCACCCCACAAACAATGCGGGTCAGGGGATACTTCAAGAAGCTCCCTCTTACCATACTCATTGATTCTGGTAGCACTCATAACTTCATTGACCCTCGGATTTCCAAACAGGCTGATTGTTTTGTCCATCCTTGCTCCAGCTTTGAAGTCATGGTTGCCAATGGGGGCACCTTACCTTGCAAGGGGAAGTGTCACAATGTGCGTATCTCTATGGAAGATTATAACCTACGCTCTGACATGTTTGCCTTGCCCTTAGGCGGATGTGATGTGGTTTTGGGCGTTCAATGGTTACGCACACTTGGCCCCATCTTATGGGATTTTGCTGAACTTTGGATGCAGTTTAAAGTCAATGGGGCACAACACAAATTTATGGGCTTACAACCAGGGTCTCTCTGCATCATCAGTTCACATCGCCTGGAAAAAATCCTTAAGAAGAATTCACATGGTGTCATCGCTCAGCTCAATTCCATTCAGATGCACCCATCAACAGTCTCCACTACTTCCTTAGATAGATATGCAGGTATCTTTGCTGAACCAATGCACTTGCTACCTTCACGAGACCTTTCCGGTAAGAATTCAGCCACATCTACCTCTCAATAGGAAATGATGGCTATTTTGCATGCAATACAGAAGTGGCAGCCATACCTATTAGGGAATTATTTCTGCATCAAGACTAATCTCCCGAGTCTAGAAAATTTTCTGGAACAATGGGTCTCCTCCCCAACACACCTGAAATGGGTTATCCACCTTATGGGTTATCCCTATGTGATCACTTACAAGAAGGGTAAGGACAATATAGTGGAAGATGCTCCTTCTTGCACAATTGATGACTCGGTTTCTCTTACAACTCTTTCTCTGCTTGTTCCAAATTGGGTGCAAAATGTTCAACAGGGCTCTCTCTTCTATGAACTCCATGCTTCTTCATCAATAGGGCACTCTGGGTTCTACAACAGGTATGACCAAGAACAATGTAACTTCTTTTGGCAGGGACTAAAAATGACAATTCAACAGATGGTGGCTGATGATGATACTTTCCAATTCAACAAGGGTGAAACGACACTCCTTTCGGGATTGCTCAAACCCTTGCCCATCCCTAAACAGCTTTGGCCAACTATTTCTATGGATTTCCTAGCAGCGCTTTGGTGGTACAATACCACATCTCACAGAACACCATATGAAGCGGTCTATGGACAAACACCGCCAGTTCTTCTTCCATACACCCTTAGCAGCTCCCCAGTTCAGGCAATTGACTCGGTTCTTTGAAACCGCAATCAGATTCTTCTCATTCTGCAGGACAATCTTCACATGGCCAGAATTCGCCTGAATCAACAAGCCGATCAGCACCGTTCTGAGCGCATTTTCCACGCAACTGACAGGGTTCTTCTTCATCTACAACCTTCCAAGCAATCCTCCTTGACACTCCAAAGGCGTCAGTGGCCTGAAATGCAACCCAAGGATGCTACCGGGGAACCACTCCTTCAGCTTCTGCAGCAATTTCTCCAACCAAAGCTTTGAGGACAAAGCTTTTTCTAAGGGAGAGGGGATGTTAGGAACCTATGTAAACCCTTCTCTTTACTATGTTAGTATATTGTTATTGGACACATATGCTTTGTAAGTCGTCCCGTAGTATTTGTTGATCCGTAGTTTATATTAGCCCATAGTATTGACCCATAGTATTGGACGCATATGCTTTGTAATTCATCCCGTAGTATTATATGTCCCATGGTTTTGACTCATGGTATTGGGCACAGACTTAGTATATAAGTGTGTGTTGAGGTCATTGAAGGCACCGTGAAGTTAATTGTATTGAGCTTGCTCAAAGGAGGTTGCCCCCTCGAAGTGGCCCATGATCAATATAAAAGTGATTTTGTTCTATTATTTCTGCTATTTCGCATATTCTTAGTAATTAATTGTTGCAGGTGCATCTCATAATAATTTGCTCCATTCATATATCTCTTCACCCAAGTGGTGGATGAAGTTCCTCCCATATCAATTGAGCTAAGCAAGGAGCAAGGAAAATCATGAGTCTTCAAGTGACTCAAGTGAACATCATAATTGCATCCATGTAGATGTGTTTCATCATAAGGTAACAAGGAATGCTGCTGCAAATGTAAATAATAAGTGGCTCCAATAATTTCATCATATAAAGGAGAGATAGGAGTTTCATGCTCCTCATGTGGCACCATAAAAAATAAACCTTTCACCCATACTTCATTAGGATGAAAGCTGTAAAATATGGAAATGTAGGATGTACGAGAATTAACCAACTCGCCCAATTGATTAGAAAGTACAGAAGTGTCCTCATGTGAATGCTCCATAATGGTAGGATCATGCACCTCCCTCAAAAGTGCAGAACTTTCCTCATAGGTTGGTTCCAAGGTAGTGGAATCAACTTCTTCAAAAAATGTGTAACCATTTCCAAGAGGAAACTCAAGTTCCTCTTCCAACACATCAAGTGCTTGGATCTCATCAATCTAATCTTCAAATAAATGAAGCACATGCAAATTTCCATGTTTCTCATGATCTACCATGTCATGAGAATCCTCCATGCAATCTACCATATGACAATTTGAAACATAGGAGGGAGAACAAGTATATTGAAACCTTTCCAGAAGTTGCTCATTTTGAATTTTGAGTTTATGAGTATCCTCATTATTCTTCAAGTATGCATCATGTAATAATTCATTAAACTCAACCAAAATTTTCCTATCAAAAAGAAAAGACATGAAATTACTTTGGTTGTTGCACATTGCTCTTTGAATCTTCTCCATGTCTTCAAGGAAGGATGGATCCTCCAATGAAGAAACTTTCCAACAAGAATTTGACACTAATTCTTGAGTGTCATGGACAATGCTAAGGGTCTCTTGGATCTTCTTTTCATTCATATTCAAGGACCCTTCAAGAAAATGAGGCTCTTGTAAGTGAACCTCCTCATCTTCTTCCTTCTTACATGGACCAACTTCATGAAGCTCAAGTGGTGATGGGGAAGTTGATCTTGTTTCTTCTTCAACTGCTACAAGGTCTTCATTTTCATGCTTAATAAAAGTTTTGCTTGCAGCAACACTTTCAAAAGTTGTCTCTATGTCACCAACATAGAGGTGTGAGCACCCATTAGTAGGAACTCCTTCATAGTTTAAGCATCCATCAGTAGATGCTCTTTGATTCATGTCCAAGGTAGAATGTGTCTCTTCCTTTTTCTCCTTCAAGCAAGCTGATGCATTTTGTCTCCAAGTATGTGCATAAATTTGAGATGAGCCATCAAAGGTGGGAAGTGGCATTTTACTTATTGCATAATTCAATTCTCTATTTTGAAATGGATTCTTACTGCCTTCCTTCATCTTGAGCTTGTTTGAGACAATGAGGTATTGATCAAATGGTAAAGTGTTTTTGCAATCTTCACTCAAATTTTTCCATTTGAGTAGAATTTCCTCCACATCATTTGGGGATTTAATATTTGCTTTGGAATTAAGAAATTTTGGTGCAATAGGCCTTGGTGTTCTCTGAAATTCATTTGCTCTATTAGGGGGTCCTGTGCTTGAGATAATATGCTCACCCATTGGCTTATTTTCCTCACAATGAGAACTGTTGCTACCTCCTATTACTCCTTTGCTCCCAAGTTGGCTGGCCATCAATTCGAATCCTTTCATCATCTATTTGTTCATGTCTCTGATACCACTTGTAATGTCTTCAAAAAATGGTTTTATGAGTTTCCTAAGCTTCTCACCATCATCTGAGGTTTCCTTTTCATCCCTAGTCATAGGTTCCTCAAACAATTGCTCTCACTTTTCCTACTTTTTCCTCTTCAACAAAAGACTTTTGGTTTCAATATCTAATGGTGGTCCCTGAATTCTTTTCCTCATGAATATCAGACCACATCAGGTGCCAAGATCATGCTATGATACCACTGTATTGTCCCTAATTTAAAGATATATTAAATTTTCCCAAACTGCTCCAATTCACCAACTTTCATCTCTAGGTATATGTTTCACAACTTATTCCAAACACCTCCAATTACTTTGGAATTTGTTGAGGAAGGTCATGATGGGTTATAGGACACATGAAAACCAATATGAAACATATAAGCAACTGATATACCCATCAATGATCTTAAATTTGCAAGGGAATAAATTTTGGGACAAGACTAGTCAATTTTTCCACTAGTTCGACCTTTGACTAGCTTTGATGTCTTGGTCTCCAAATTGCTCCAATTGCTCCCAAATATTCTAATAAGGTGTATAGATGATGTTATAACATAAATATGTGTTTCAAGGATGTTTTTGGACCTTTAAAATACTTCTGCAAATCCTCTTTCAATACTGGCCAATGTAGGGAACTTTACTAGTCATTTCTCTTTGACTAGAATTGGTCTCTAGGTCTCCAATTAGCTCCAAATGCCCCCAAATATTCAGAGAAGGTATATGAATGATGTTAGGACTTTATTATGTTTTTCAAGGGTGATTTAGTACCATCAAAATACTTCTGCAAACTTCTTTAAACTTCTGGCCAAGATGGGAGTTTTTACTAGCAATTTGGGGTTCAAATCCCCCCAAGGTAAATGCTGACTATGGCTCTCCAAATGCTTCCAAACCCACTCTAATTTCTGAACATAGGTAGAGGATGTCTAAGGTACAATATTATGGTCTCATGTGCATCATTATTCAGTTTTTTAGGTCTTTTATAACTCTCTCCCAATAGCTACAACTTCACTAGTTTCGACCTTGGGGGAAATGACATTAAGTCTTCTTCAAATGGTATAAAACTGAACAAGATGACTCCAAATGCTTACGTACTGAAAATAAAACTTTTCCAGATCATTAATAACAACCCATTAATCAAAAATACATCAGATAATTGATCTTCCATTCGAATTCATCAATATTTCATTGTTATACATCAAGATAGTGTGGAAATGGCACCATTTGTTCATTAAACATCAGATTTACATCATTCCAATTGTATTTTCGACCTGATACATTTCTGAATATGAATAATAGAGTAAATTAATCCTATTAAAATATAAATTGGGCATGATAAGATTCCCCAAAGAGTACAATCGCTCACCAAGTGCGCAATTCCTCAAGGATCGACATGAATATGCCACGAAATAGAAGAATGGTTGTATAAGCAAGATGAAAGAGATGTGACCATGAAATGCCCTGTAGCTTCAACCTGTAACAAAATAATCCATTAAAGCTCCATGAAAGACCTTAATGGCCTTTCCACACACCAACTTGGATGGGAATCTTTCACCCTCGAAATCAACTAAGGCAAGAAGACTAGTTTTCCACTAGCTCTCTCTCTTCACAAATGCAAATTCTCAAATGATCAAAAGCTACCATTCTTATTTGTTATTGTATTTTATAAACTTCTAATGTCCTCCATGGATCGAATTCCTCCCAAGAGCTTCATGCCAACTCAAGTTGGGAAGAGATTCCAAAGAATGTCACTTATACAACAATTCTAGCTCCCTCCTTCTCCAAATTCGACTTGGTGTCTCTTTGGTTGCCCTAACTCACTTGAGCGCCCTCTTGGAGGATATTTTTAGCCATGACATGTCATATATGTCATATTTCAGCCTTCAAATCTGATTTGTATCATAGGTGTCATATCATCTTCATCATTGTTGTCATAGAGCTAGGGAATCTAGTCCAAGTGTCTCACTAGCTCCAAAATGCCTCTTCCTCTTCCATGGGAGTTACTCTTCCACTCCAATTCGAACTTAATTGATTCATGCCAAGTATATTGACCGTACAAGTCATCCCAAGAACCTTGGTAATTTGATGGATTCGGAATGACAAGAGGAGGATGCCATGTGGCATAGAAAATCTATCTTGTGTGGGTCCCACATCCTCCATGTGTCTTCATGATCAATTGCCACTTTGATTTTCCCTTGTATTTATTTAGCTACTTTATTAAATATTTATGCCATTCTAATGTTAAAACATCATTTATTATCCCCCTTATTCCAAATCCCAAAGCTTCCACCCCCAACCTAGGAAACTAGTAATTTTCCTCCTTGGCAATTATTTGACCCTTAGCATCAATTTGACAAACTCTCATGAATATGGCAAATGTGATTAGGCCATTGTGACCCAATGAAAAATTTGGGACATGACAGTTTAATTACTTCTTGCAGGTGTGTGTGGGCTAGAACGAGATGACTATGATGCCCACACTCTCGCTTGGCACATTTTTCAAAATCTTACCATATAATGCAGAAATTGCATTACATGTTATTGAGCAAAACCCTAATGGTGAAAACCATGAAAATAGATAATGATCGGTCCATGAACTCACCAAAGAGGGGTGTCCCTAGAGGTATTCCGATGTCACAATTCCAATGGAACTAATGATTTGTCCATTAGAGCCCTGCTTATCGAGTTATGACGAGTTTCAACTCTCTTCCCAATGCCATTCAATGACACTTTGCAAATTTCAACCAAGGGCATAAAAAATAAACTGAACAATGGAATTGGGTTCCATTACTTTCTATAGGTGTGTTTGGGCTAGGGAGTGATGACCACGATACCCACATCCTCATTCGAAACATTTTTCAAAATCTTAGCCTATAATGCAAAAATTTCATTGCATGTTACTTAGCAAAACCCTAGTTGCGAAAACAATATAAAATGACAATGTTTGGTTCATCAAGTCAGAGGAGAGGGGTGCCTGTAGTGGTACTACAATGTCACGATTCCAATAGAACTGACAGTTTGTCCATCTGAGCCCTAGTTACAGAGTTATGGCAAGTTTCAACTCGCTTCCCAAAGCCATTCAGGGACACTTGGCAAACTTCAATTGGGGGCATAAGAAACAAACCAAGCAACATAATTGAGTTTTGTTACCCCCTAAAGGTGTGTTTGGGATAGGATGAGATGAACACAATGCCCACACCCTTGCTCGACACAATTTTCAAAATATTAGCCTATAATGTAGAAATTACATTGCATATTACTTAACAAAACCCTAGTTGCAAAAACCGTAAAAAAAGACAACATTCGATACATGAAATCACTGGAGAGAGGTGGCCCTAGTAATACTCCGATGTCATGATTCCAATGGAATTGACAGTTTGTCCATTCGATCCCCAGTTATCAACTTATGGCGAGTTTCATCTCCCGTCCCAAAGCCATTCAGGGACACTTGGCAAATTTGTTGGAAGGAAAGCTAACTCGAGTTAGATTTCCTTCATGGTGCAATGTATTTGATGATAATGTGGTTGTGTTAAACAGAAAAATACCATATGAAAGCTAACACACATTAGCTTTCATTCACTGTGCACTGTTGTTAGAAGGAAAACTAACTTGAGCAAGATTTTCTTCATGGTGCAATGTATTTGATGACAACGTGGTTGTGTTAGATGAAACACTACCATATGAAAGCTAACACGCGTTAGCTTTCATTCACTGTGCAATGTCGTTAGAAGGAAAACTAACCCGAGTTAGATTTCCTTCATGGTGCAATGTATTTGATGACAATGTGGTTGTGTTGCATGGAAAACTACCACATGAAAGCTAACAAGCATTAGCTTTCATTCACCGTGCAATGTTGTTAGGAGGAAAGCTAACCCGAGTTAGATTTCCTTCATGGTGCAATGTATTTGATGACAATGTGGTTGTGTTAGATGGAAAACTACCACATGAAAGCTAACATGCATTAGCTTTCATTCATTGTGCAATGTTGTTAGAAGGAAAGCTAGCATGAGTTAGATTTCCTTGATGGTGCAATGTATTTGATGACAATGTAATACATTGTCATGGTGCATTAGCTTTCATTCATTGTGCAATGTTGTTAGAAGGAAAGCTAACCCGAGTTAGATTTTCTTAATGATGCAATGTATTTGATGACAATGTGGTTTTGTTAGATGGAAAACTACCACATGAAAGATAACACGCATTAGCTTTCATTCATCGTCCAATTTTGTTAGAAGGAAAGCTAACTCAAGTTAGATTTCTTTCATGGTGCAATGTATTTAATGACATTGTGGTTGTGTTAGAGGGAAAAATACCACATGAGAGCTAACCTGCGTTAGTTTTCATCGTGCAATGTTATTGGAAGAAAAGTTAACCCAAGTTAGATTTCCTTCATGGTGCAATGTATTTGATGACAATGTAATATATTGTCAGGGTGCATTAGCTTTTATTTACATGCAATGTTGTTAGAAGGAAAACTAACTTGAGTGAGATTTTCTTCATGATGCAATGTGATCGTGTTAGATGGAAAACCACCACATGAAAGCTAACACACATTAGCTTTCAGTCACCGTGCAATGTTGTTAGAAGGAAAACTAACTTGAGTTAGATTTCCTTCAAGGTGCAATTTATTTGATGACAATGTGGTTGTGTTAAATGACAAACTACCGCATGAAAGCTAACCCGTGTTAGCTTTCATTCACCATGCAATGTTGTTAGAATGACAACTACCCGAGTTAGATTTCCTTCATGGTGCAATGTATTTGAAGATGGAAAACCATCACATGAAATCTAACAAGCATTAGCTTTCATTCACTGTGCAATGTTGCTAGAAGGAAAGCTAACCCAAGTTAGATTTCCTTCATGGCGTAATGTATTTGATGACAACGTGGCTGTTTTAGATGAGAAACTACCATATGAAAATTAACCCACATTAGCTTTCATTCACCATGCAACGTTGTTAGAAGGAAAGTTAACTTGAGTTAGATTTCCTTCATGGTGCAATGTATTTGATGACAATGTGGTTGTGTTAGATGGAAAACTACCATACAAAAACTACTTGATAACATAACAATTTGTTGGCTCTATTTGTCAGATCAAGGTCCTCTTAGGTGTTAAGAAAGGTCCGGTGTAGTCTAGTGGTGGCATATTCAATCCCTATAAGAAGAAAGGTATCACCCAAAGTATGATCCCAAGACTAAAGGTAGGGAGATTGTTTGTTGAAAAGGGTTTTACCATTCTACCTTATGATATTCAACATTCAACATTAATTTGTAGTAGTCATTTGAGATTGAGATAGACACTTAAAAGCATGCAATTGATGGTGTCCTTGCCCATCATGATATATGGTTGCCTACCATAGCAAAACATAGTTTGCATTAAATATCCCACATATATCAAGGAGCTCTACTCCATTACTAAATGCTTATGATTATCTAAGCACTGCATTCTGGGCAAGTACACAATTATACACATTGACCACAAGCTATCCAATTTATGTAGACACAGGGAAAATTGTGGAATGACCATGACCAAAAGTGGTCCATCATTAATTATTGAATTGACCAATTGCTAAACTCTTGTGGACATGATACTTTAGATTGGACCCCATTGTATGGCATTAATTCTCACTTTGTTGATACATATAAAGAAATGGTTGTAAGAAAACATTTTCTCAATTTCACCTATAGGATGTAATTCCATGCCATCTAGACCATCTTTGTATTCCTTAAATGGAACATGAGAAGGTGATTTGGGAGGGACATTCTAGTTCGGTGCCAAGGAATTTTTAGACAGTTCTAGACCTGCCAAAGTAATTCTATTAGCCCAAACTCCACGGAGATTAATGCATACATCATATAATGGATTATCTATGCCATTTCCAAGCCAATGATTAAGAAGAAAATGATGTTCACTCATTTCTTGCTATTGATAAACCTTTGGAGCTAATCTCCATGGACTTCGTGACTAGTTTGTTCTCAACCAAGCATGGTCATGAGTGTGTGTTTGTTGTTTTTTATAAGTTATCCAAGATGGTAATTTTGGAACCCCTTTAAGAAGAGCATGACAATAGAAGGTATTTCTAAGCTCTTCATGAAGAATGTGTGGGTTGACTTTGAATTACCAAAGACCATAGTACATGATAGGCACAATAGGTTCTTAACTATCTCTTGGCCTTGCCTTTGTTCCATGATGGACATGATAGAGCAATGTGGTACATGCCAAGGTAGTCTTCAGGATGATCGTACATATCCTGACAATGTACAACTCAAAATATTTATTTACATAGGTTGATAGTGTGATTTATGTTTCACATAGCTATAATAGAACTCTTCATAAACCTCTTAGGCATATCCCCTTCTAGGTGTGATTAGGGTTCTAATGATTGGACCTAGTTGATGTATATTTTCCCATTACATCAACACAAGTATCTTCCCATGCTCATAGAGAAGCAAACAAACAAATTGGTTTTGAAACGAATTTAGCACATTTAATGACTGGTAGATGACATCCTATATCAAAGTTGTGGCAAGCACAATAAATGACATGATCACTATCAGGTTCAACATCACAAGGTTGGTACCGAGGTGTTATTTCACTTGCAAAAAAACAACTTACAAGACCCAATTGGTTGATCAAACCACTCGCTATGAACCATACACCATCACCAGGTAGATGGCTGATAATGTTTTTTAGCATCATTTTTCCACCTTTCCTTGGCTTTGACTTTCATTAGGGAGGAGTTGTCACAAGATGAGATAGGGATTTTTGAAATCATGGTTAGTTGAGTGGTTTGAAACACATTTTAGAGTTTTCATTAAACAGGAAGATGAGTTGTGAGGGTAGGATATTTAAGACTGTAGATAGATAGTTTTGTATGGAAATGCTACTAGAGATGAGTATAATATCTTTTAAGAGGACATCCCAATGAGTCTCTATCAATGGTTACAACCGAGTGAAGAGGCGTTGGAATACATTTAGAAGATGGAGAAGATAGTAGAGTGGAATATTTAGAACCTAATTATGCTTTGGCAAGTAGATCACCTGATAACCCAAGCAATGGATTATTGGGTGAGAACAATGGTAGAGGAGTTTGTTGTAGAAGAATTCTAATGATATTCAAAGGTGGAGGAAGAGTTGAAGTGAGGCGTAAGGATAAGATTGGTGACACAAATCTCACCATGGATCAAAATACTAGTGATGTATGTTACCTTCTAAACCCATTAGTATGGCAACGTCAGAACCTTGCACCATGGGGGTGGTTGGAGTGGTTTTGAAAATGTTGAGTGCATAGAAGAGACAATATCATGGGGGAAGCAAGAAATAGCGAGAGGGTTGAACATGCTCTAAGAAAGGAAAATATCATAGACATATGTTGGTTTAATTGTATGTGTGTAGTTAAGGAGAAGAGTGAGCAATTGCAGAGGGAGGTCATCGATGAGGGAAGAAATGGAGGAAGATTACAAGAGTTGAAGAAACTCAACAAGTAAGAAGATTTAGCCAACCAATGGTTAAGATATTGAGGACTAACAATCGATGGGAGTCTAGTGAGCAGGTACAAGCAATGAATAAACACAAACACTCTCTTTGGGGAAGGAGGTTGTGATCCACACTGAACACTGACCACTTTAGTATTTGTAGAGATGTACTAAAACTATAATATGCAAGGAATTCTATCTGGATTATATTTATACAACAGTTCCATCTAGTAATCAAGTACAAAAAATGAATTACAAACAAAGTGACATATTTGTTATCTAGATCACCCCCACAACAAACTGTAGTTGTAGGGACGATAATGAATATTGTACCCCACAACCATGAAGTTATGGGAAAGTAATATCTAAAGGATGCATGCTTTGAAGATGTGTTTTATGACTCTCTTTGGGGAAGGAGGTTGTGATCCACACTGAACACCAACCACTTTAGCATTTGTAGAGATGTACTTAAACTATAGTATGCAAGGAATTCTAGGTGGATTAGATTTATACAACAGTTCCATCTAGTAATCAAGTACAATAAATGAATTACAAACAAAGTGACATATTTGTTATCTAGATCACCCCCACAACAAACTATAGTTGTAGGGATGATAATGAATATTGTACCCCACAACCATGAAGTTTTGGGAAAGTAATATCTAAAGGATGCATGCTTTGAAGATGTGTTTTATGAATTGATGTGGGGAGAAGTTGTTTATTCAGAAGAGGAATACCATCTTCAAGGTGGACAACTTGACAAATTAGACAAGTTGTGCATACCACATGAGAGAAGGATTTAGTTTATCAAAGAAGTTCATACTTCCAAAATTGTTGGAAACTCAAAAGTGAGAAATACTATGGAGAATCTATAGATAATTATTGATTGGCCAAATATGCAAGAAAATTTTGTTAATTTCATAAGAGATTGTGTTCTTTGTAGTACTAGCAAACCAATCAACCAGAAACTTGGGTTCTACATGACATTACCAATTCCCATTCATCAATGGGATCAAAAGAACCAATCTAAAAGTGTATCTTCACAAAGTGAGTTATAAATATAATTGATCCTTTGCATGGGACATTTTTTACATTTAACATAACATCCATCTTGGACTTTCTTAGATTTTACAAAGGATTTTGTTGTGGTTCTCCAACTTCTGCAAATTTCTTACAAGCACGATTCATACACATACATCAATAATATAAGTGCCATGTCCAAAGTTAAATAGGAACTTGGTGCTTTTATCTAAGTTGATATCTGTCATTCACTAATATTACTTGGATTTCTAATTGTAAGCTCTTCATATATATATTTTAGTGTAATTTATATGTAAAATCCCTTTTGGTAGTAGGCATAAAATGGCGGGGAACAATGTTTCATTGCGTATAAAATGGATGCCATATTGTTTTGAATTATTGCAACTATATTACTTTTTTGAAGGTTGGATTTTTGCTAAAATATAAGAGCACACTTTACATGATTTAAACTTAAGTGCAAACTAGAATTCAATTGTGTTATAGAAATTGGGAGGAGTTAAAATGGAAAATATAATTTTGGCAAGAGGGGACTATGTTCACCTAATTAATGGTCAAGTTATTGGGCTAGGAAGGGATGAAACTACAGAGACTAAAACTTATTATGGTAGAAAGGCTTAATGTAGGATATGTTATGATTTTGATAATTGATGCCATTGAAACACATTTGATTGTGGAAGATGTTGATGAAGGGGGCATACATCCATGCAAGATCATGGATTTGAGGCATACCAAAGGTAAATTCAAATCTTGAAGTATGTGTTAAGTGTTATTGATAGTACATTGAATTTTTTTTTAAAGCAAATGCTAAGTTTCTTTAATTTGGTGTACAGGTACAAATGTCTCTTCTACATTTTCTATAGGAGACAAGGTAGATCCTCTGCAACATGGAGTGAAGGTAGATCCTGTAATTATATTTTCCAATTGTAGTTTCACTAATTATTATAAAAATAAAATAAATGATTGGAATGGTGGTTCAATGTATGCATGTAAGACTTATTCAATAAAAATAAAATAAAAGTATTATATTGGTGTATTTGTTAACATATCATTAATTTGTTCACTCCTTGTAGAGTTCCATTTGTATACAAATGGAAAAAATGATAATAAATAGAAATTACATGATTTTTTAAAATGTTTTTAAATATTATGTTTTGATGTTCTTAATTAATGAATTGGAGCTATGTTAATGTCATATATGTGGTTGCAATGCATATGGGAATTAATGTCAATCGAAAGGTGTTGTTGATCTTTGCAATGGAAGGAGTGTTCTTATCATCATACACTAGAGATGAACCAAATTGTCATATTCAAAGAAAACCAAATTATGATGTTGCAATATGGACATTAAATGTCATTGACAAGTACATTTGACACATGAAAAATCAAATATTGATATAAGGGACTTTGGAGTCACATGGGATAGGTCCCGTTGTCATTTGCAAACAAAATTCAAAGCAGAGAGTACAATACAATTTTATGAGAAAATGTTGAGCGATGTGTGGTCCCAGTATGGAGATTAATACGGAGAATCGAATGTATTGTTAATAGATACATCAAATCCCACTTCTCAATTTGTTGGATATTGGTCAAAACATATCTTGATAAAGGCCTATATAGGAGAAGAGCAAGATACTTGGCTTATGCAAGTTTTATTCCCCTTTATTAAGACACTTCAGTGTATCAAAGAGAAACGTGAGTACATTAGTATGTTCAATAGAACATCAACTTCATTTTAGTAGATGAAGTTGTTTTTTTTCTTCAGAAATTTGATCCCAAGTATATTTCAAATTTTCAATATGACTTGGACATACTTTTTGGTGAATCAATTTGTATGATTTTATATTTCTTTGAAATATATTGGAATTGATAGTTATATTAATATACATTTTTATTATTGTTTAAAATTGCTTTTGCATCGACTTTGTTGCATTGCACAATTTGTTTTCTTTTGTATACTTTAAAAAAAAATGTATTGTTAAATGAATGATTTGTAATTAAAATAATCTCATTCAAGCCATCGAGGCACAAAGTTATTTGTTGATTTTTATTTACTTATATGCATTAATACTTGTGTATAAAAAAGAATTTTATATTTTGAAATAATGATGCAATTCTTACTAAAAAATTAGAATCATCTACTTGAAAATAAATACTAAGTGGACTATTCATGCTAAATTAATAGGAAATGGGTCAAGGTGATTCAATTTAACTTTTTGAACTACTTAAGATAATTGATTTCTTTTGGGCCTGGCCCAAGTTGGGGCAAATTTTGGTAACAGAAGGAGTTTTAGCTGCGGAGCTGAGTGCAACTCAATAAAAATACAATTTTGTGCAAGTGTTGGGGATGCTGCGAAGTTGCGTGCAGCAACCAAATTTTGGCAATAATTCGAAGGGTGGTACGAAGATCAGTGCTGCGAATTGACCAGTCCACGTGGAGCCGGCAAAGCAGAGTGTTGGACGGTGGACGGGCACGGGTACCAGTTAGACCGTCGATGGTCTAATTTTGGCAAAGATGCTTCAGGGAGGCCGAGCGGTGGACAGGTGTACGAGGCCGTTAGAGGAAGACCGGTTTGATGAAAACGATTGGGAGCTGATCCAGCTATATGAGGCCATTAGAGGAAGAGCGTCTTGAGGAAAGTGACTTGTTGGCATGCGCACAACAGAAAAGCCGATAGCGACAGGATGAAGGCGTGGAGGACCGCCACGATGGAGCACTCGCTACCAGAGGCCAGCAGTTTGGTTTAGAGAAACCGTAGCAGTTTTGGAAACCCTAAGGGTTTCATCCTTTAGCATTGTAAAGACATGACCTACGGGCATGATCTATAAAAGGAGGCATTTTTTTGTATGGAAAGAGGGTTGTTGTTAGAATTTTAGTACTGAGCATTGTAAAATCTTTCTGAGTAAAGATATTGTAAAGGCTCTGCAGCCGAGTGCGCAGAGACCTATTTGAGAGGGAAGAGAGTCTGCAGCTGAGCGTGCAGACTAAGAACTGTTGTGCCCTTCCCAAAAGATATATATAACAACAGTTCTTGTGGATGTAGCTTCCCACCTAGTGGCGTGAACCACGTTAAATACTGTGCAGTGTGATTGTGTTGTGTATTATGCATTTATGTGCTTCATGTGAATGAATGTCTGAATTTTCCCTTGCATACTGCTATGATAGTACTTTTATATGTATTTTCCATCAGGAGAATATGGAAATAATATGTTAAGTTCTGCATGAATAGATGAATGGTGAATGTTTGGCCTCTTCTTATAAGGCAGTAATGAATCAGTTATTCGGCTAAGTGTTAGATATTGTTTAAGCACTTTTACATTACGTAGTAGGAAAAATGCATGGTAGTTGAACCGTCTCCGCAGCACATGGTTGAGCAGTGAATACCCCGAGCGAATGGATGAATGATTGAATGTTAATAATTTCAGTACTCTAGTTAACCACAAGTATTTCAAGTCTTGGTGTGAGCTGCATCGGCCGCAGTCACAAGGAAATTTCATGGAAGTAGAATTCAGAGGTGCGGACCGCGGTGTCGTCTATCGCTGCGCAGTCTTGCCCCACAGCACACGTCCCGTGTCGCGCTGCGTAGTACGTCAGACTAAACAACTCGTCACCTGTTGTGGAAACCTGATTCCGCAGTACCCCATAGATACACCTCGGGTGAGAGCTCAACCTACTCGCAGGTTGTTGCTGAAAGGGCTGGTGCGAAGGGGTTATGTTGGTCAAGGGGAAACCGCGAAGAACCTGGGTATTTATTGAAAACCCTTTGGGTCAACATATTATAAGCCAACAAATGGTTCCATTTCCGCAATAGAATCCATGATGAGTTGCAACCATAATGTGTGACGAAGAACATCAGTTCCCGACAGGCTCCGACAATTGGCATCCTGAAAAGACAGAGATCTGGGCTTGGTGTGACAAGACCGTAAGAAACTTTGCAAGGCAAGAGATCAATAGACACCCACATTTACCTAACGAACAATGGTTGAATAGATACATGTGGAAATATATTCATGAGATTTTCTGGGCATCATTTCTAGATGAGCTGCACGAGTGGATCTCGCGGCTCGCAGAGAAGAGAACCTGTTTTCAAGAAGGAGTTCCTACAGAGTGGACTCCAGAGCTCATAACGCAGCTCAAAGCAATAGACAGCCCATTGAGGCGCGTAGTTGACTTCTGGGTCGATCACATGCTAGAAGGCTTCGTAACAGAATTTGCTGTAGACACACTCAAATCCTACAGCCAAGCAAAAGCATACTTTTTCGATGGATTCCAAGGTAAGTACCTGAACAATCTTAGTCTATACATTAAGATGCTATTAGCCGAGAAAGGTGTTTTTAGAATGTAGTAATATTTTCAAGTCTGTCATGGTAAACAATATATATAGTGATTCTGACAAAGAGACCCATAATCTTAGAAGCGGGAAGAGATATAAATTTAATAAGAATCTTGGAGGCACTAAACTCCAGATAGATACTAAGATTCCTTGTGACCTTAACAACGAAGCCGTGCCACCACTCACCCCTCAGAATCCACTGGTTGAAGAGACCGCGCCTCCCTTATCTCAGAGCCCACTCGTTACACAACCCACCCTGTAGGATACTCAGCCGATACGTCTACTCCGATACTCCCATTTACTTTCACTGCGCAGAGCCCATCACAATAGCCGTGCAAAAATACGGGAGCCCCTGCTAATAGGACAATGGCAAACACTGATATGAAGCTACTGATATTTAAAGGAACTGGTCTAGAAGACCCTGACCAGCATTGGTTTCTTTGCAAAGTCATATGGAGCGTAAGACAAATCCACGATGATGTTGTGAAGAGAGCACAGCTCATTACCACCCTCATAGATAGAGCTTTACATTGGTTTCTGAAGTATTCTCAGACACAGCCGAAAACTCTCACAGAAATTAAAGTTGCGCTTGTGGCAGAGTTTAAGAAACCCAAATCTGAATCTCAGTGTATAACCGAGTTGAAAGAAATAAAGCAGAGACCGACTGAAATGGTCTAGGAGTTTGATCAAAAGTTCAAGACCTTATTGGACCAAGTGAGATTTGTTATAGCTCCAGAACAACACAAGGAATGGTTTATTGTTGCGTTGTTTCCCCACATTAGATTACCATTGATGCAGCAGAAGGTTGTGTCACAGGCAGAGGCTTTGGAGATCACAATGAAGCTAGAGGCTTCGTCAATTGGTGAGACTAGTTCTAGGATGTCTCAGATCCAGAACCAGCTGACCACCTTGACACTAGAACTGCAAAGCATGAAGAATGGAAAAGAACAAAGGTATGAACCTAGGCATGAGGTCTGGTGTACAGTTTGTAAAGGAGAAGGCCATGACTACGAGCATTGCCCTTTATTTTGTGACTATCTTAACAGTGGTGCGCCTAACCCGATAAATCAGAATCAGGCCCCATGGTGTGAAATTTGTAGAACTATAGGACACAGACCTGAAGATTGTTATCTCATATAGAAATATGTGAAAACACCCAAAAATTTATACTGCACTTTATGTAAATCAGTTGGACATGATGAATCCAACGGCCGCGCATATGAGCTAATGAACGAAAGAAAACAAGATATGGATGCAATGAGAGGCACTGGCTTGTACCGCGTACAAGAAGAAAACCAACCCAAATAAGAAAATGTGCAATATGATCAAGGAGGATACCGAGGCTGTGGTGGTGGATACCGTGGTAGAGGAAGAAATGTTGGCCTAGTGCAGGGAAGAGGCCGCGGCCTGGTCATTTGTTATAATTGTGGCTAGCCAGGTCACATGTCTAGAGATTGTGTTAACCCATGCACTACATGCAACTACTGTAAATCATTTGAGCATGTTATTGAAGATTTCCCAGTGCTAGAGGTGGAAATGTAGAAAAGAAGACGGATGGAGGCACCAACTCCAAACATCCAGTGGATCACAGTAGAGAATAGACCAGTGGACCCGAGCATCAACGTGGTCACGTACAGTGGCGCTGAGACAGGCCGCGATAGGGAAGTAGAAGCTTCAATGTCAGGGGAGGCTCACACAAAGTAGACCCCTCTTGAGACAGTATGGATAAGAAAATCTCTAGGAAAAATACTCGCTCTCGACCTACGAAAGAAAAAGGAGGTCTTTATCGATGCGCGGGATACCTTCAGAGAATTGGAAACTAAGTTAGCGAGGATCCCGTTGCGCAGTGAAAAACCACATGTTGAAGACATGCCAGCTGCTTATGACAAAACAAGTACCGCAACGGATGTCGGCACTTCCTTTGCGCAGTTCCTACGAAGTTGCATGAAGCTACTAAAAAGTGAAAATGCCATAGCAGAGCTACATAAGTGTTAAGATTTAATATGCTAAGACAGAAAATAGCAGCATTGCATTCCATTTCACAATAATAGCATATACAGGATCACTGAAGAAACAACAAGCACAACATAAACACAAGAGACACAAATTTATCCTGGGAAACCCTCATGGGGTAGAAAACCTAGCAAAGCTTCCTCAATATAGATGAACAGCAATATACAAAGATGTAACCCTGAGCATAATCTCCTCCTTCTCCATAGCAGACCTCTCCTCCACAAGTGCGCCACTCTCAAGTGAGTGAGTGTGTATCAAATGAGGAATACACCTCCTTTATTTATACACTACTCCGACTTGTCTTTTACACAAATCATGTAGGCTCGTATTTAACCACTGGGTTAAATACCCCACTACAACTGACTGGGTCGACCCCTCTAGGGAGGTCTAATAACCCTTTGACCCACATAACACATACAGGGCCGACCCCCACTAGGGAAGTCTAATAACCCAAGTTACCACATTCCAACGGAGGAATAAACATCTCTGGATATACAATAAGATCTTCAAGGAGGAATGAAACATCTCCAGAATAATAAAGTACAAATATAATATTCTTTGAAGTTACAATATCTCAACACTACCCCTTAGCGAGAAGGATATTATAACAGCATCCGCACGAGCAAGGAGTCATCAACGTCATACATGATACATCTATAAATCATTGGAAGCTTTCTCAACATCATCAGTAACTCAAGCAGTTACTAGAACATCTTCAAAACTGGAACATCAACATCTTCAGTACTGAGTCTTTATCTTCCGCAGCACTCGAACGGCTACAACAACATCAACATCTGGATCCTCACGATCATCAGCATTGTCATCATACGATCATCAGCATCGGGATCATCTCAATCTACAGCATCTGGATCATCTCGATCTACAGCATCTGGATCATCTCGATCTACAGCATCTGGATCATCTCGATCTACAGCATCTGGATCATCTCGATCTGCAGCATCTGGATCATCTCGATCTACAGCATCTGGATCATCTCGATCTACAACATCTGGATCATCACGATCTACAGCATCTGGATCATCTCGATCTACAGCATCTGGATCATCTCGATCTACAGCATCTGGATCATCTTGATCTACAACATCTGGATCATCTCGATCTACAACATCTGGATCATCTGTATTAGTATCCACACCAATACATCTATCATCAAAACATGTATTCTTACTAATACATATATCATCAACAACATGTATTCTCACTAATACATCTATTATCAAAAGCATGTATTCTCACTAATACATCTATCATCAAAAGCATGTATTCTCACTAATACATCTATCATCAAAAGCATGTATTCTCACTAATACATCTATCATCAAAAGCATGTATTCTCACTAATACATCTATCATCAAAAGCATGTATTCTCACTAATACATCTATCATCAATACATAGCAGCATACTCTGCAACACACATGATCATATTACAGGATGATCAATCCCGCTCTCTTTAGGACATAGGTCCATGGATGATACAATCCAGATCAAGTTCCAGGATGATCAATCCTTATCACTTTAAGACAAGTCTCATGTCTAGGGACGATGCAATCCCATCACGTACATTTTGAACCCAGTTCATGGATGATGCAGTCCTCACACGTACCTTTAAGACAAGTCTCATGTCTAGGGATGATGCAATCCCATCACGTACATTTTGAACCGAGGTCCAGGGATGATGCAGTCCTATCTTCAATTCTTGCAGACATCAGTCTACGAATCAATTCTGGGACCTAAGTCCGGGGAAGATACAATCCCCTACCTATTCATTCAGGACTTCATTATCGGAGACCCAGTCTACGGCTCAATTCTGGAACCTAAGTCCAGGGAAGATACAATCCCCTACCTGTTCATTCAGGACTTCATTATCGGAGACCCAGTCTACGACTCAATTCTGGGACCTAAGTCCAGGGAAGATACAATCCCCTACCTGTTCATTCAGGACTTCATTATCGGAGACCCAGTCTACGGCTCAATTCTGGGACCTAAGTCCGGGAAAGATACAATCCCCTACCTATTCATTTAGGACTTCATTATCGGAGACCCAGTCTACGGCTCAATTCTGGGACCAGAGTCCGGGGACGATACAATCCCCCACCTGTTCATTCAGGACTTTATTTTCGGGGACATCATGTCTACGGCTCTCTTTTAGAACATGTGTTCAAGGATGATGCAATCCCTCTTCTTTCTCAGAGACACTTGTCTACGGCTCACTTTAGGACTGAAATACAAGGATGATTCAATCCTCACATGTCCTCGAAGGACTTCATTCTCGAAGACATCTATCTACGGTTCTCTTTAGGACTAAATTCCAGGGATGATCCAATCCCCTCATGTCCACCAAGGACTTCATTCTCGAAGACATACGTCTACGGATCTCTTTATGACTGAAGTCCAGGGATGATCCAATCCCCCTTCTTTCTCGGAGACACCTGTCTACGGTTCCTTTTAGAACATGTGTTCAAGGATGATGCAATCCCCTTGTCACCTTAGACCCTGTCTAAGGACCATCCACCAACCTCTCTGTAGGCATCACCAATATAGGTATCCACATCATCGACCTCATTGTCGATCCGGGCAATCTCATCATAAGTGATCACATCGATCCCCCTTTCGAGGAGGGTCCTTCTGAACTATTTTAAGTTTGTCTCGGAAAACTTTACTTGAGTTAGAGGTTTGGTTAGTACATCGGATCGGTAGAGGTTTGGTTAGTACATTGTCAACTTGTTACAAATTCGAACTTTAATTCTTTTCTGCACCATATCTTGTATATAGAAATGTCAGATCTCTATGTTCTTTGACTTATCATGGAATACTGGATTCTCTGCCATTTTGGTACAACTCTGTTTATCACATAGGATCACAGTTGGGTCCATTTTTGTGTCAAACAATTCTAAAGCCATACCGCTTCACAACTAGCAGAGCAAGCAACCATATATTCCGCTTGTGCTGAGAGCCACACTAGATTGCTTCCTGCTAAACCACGAGATCATGGCTGATCCCAGACAATAACATCTTCTCGATGTGCTCTTCTTGTCTGATACATTTTCTGCTCAATCACAATCTATGTAGCCATCTGAAGTCATGATCTCCAAGATAACATAGATCAAAGTCTATCGTATCCTTTAGGTACCTCATCACATGCTTTGCAGCTATCAGGTGAACTCGTCTAGGTTCCACTAGATACTGTCTCAAGGCATTTTACAGCAAAGCATATATCTGACCTAGTATTCGTTAAATACATCAATGACCCAATAATGTTTTCTGTACATATTTATATCCACTAACTCTAATGAGTCATCCACTAACAGATTCAAGTTGGAATCCCTGAGAGTGGTCGTTCCAACACATCAAGTCCTTTTAATATTTATCGACATATTTTCCCTGGTTGAGAAAGATTCCTTCTGAGCCTTGCCATACTTCCAGACCTAGGAAGTAATGCATCAATTTGAGATCTTTCATTTTCATTTCTGCAGCCATCTTTTTTTCTTTTTCTTTTCATGATCTATTTCTCATTCCTTGTCAGAAAGAGATCATCCTCATACAATAATGGTACGATAGGTTCATCATCCACAACCTTAAGGTAAAGGTTAGGATCAACTTTACTTCTGGTAAATCCCAAGCTTTGTCAAGAAGCTGTCAATTGTCCATCATTCACACTCTGCATTGAGTGATCTTCTGCATATCTATCTGTGCCATCTCTCATCAGATGGGTCTACCGATATGAGCCTCAATATCATTTGAACTCTGTGGTGATTTCCTTCTTGCATCCATGTCATCTGTGTATAGAATCCATATTCAACCTTGTAGCAAAGGTTGAGATCCACATCACCCAAGATGATCATTAAGCTCATCAATTGACTACCAATCCTGGGTACCCATACAAAACCTGAATCACACTTCTTCTTTAATTACACCATTAAGAGAATGGTCTTATCTATCCACTTGGAGCAAACATCTTGTCATGATTCTCTTCCTCTTTCTAAGAGAATCTTCTAGCAATGAGCCTTCTATATTTTGTTTGATTTGTAAATCTTCTTGTTGAACATCCATCACTTGTTCGGTGTTCATCATTCATCATGATCTTTCCTACAAATCAAAAATTAAGTACATGATTAGTAATACTTCATAATCATCAAATCATGATAACCTATTATGCATACAGATATCATTTACATAGTTATGCAACTATTTTGACCAATACTTTGGCACAACACTTTCCCATATCCGGTATGCATACAGTGGCTATCTAGATGCCTTCCATCTCTACCAGAATATACTATCGAGAGTGTGCACAGCTCTCAGCATGTCAGCAAAGAGGTTTCATTCTAGACAAGTAACAATGGAATGTTTGTCCAACTTACTAATCATATGCATATTAGTAGTATACTGTTCAATTCTCTATGAATGTTTACACTCAGCATCATATATTCTAGGAATACAAATATGCATACAACCTATTACAGGCAATATCATTTACTATTTCAAATAACAACTCAAATACTTATCTTTTATGTTTGTGTGGTTGCCTCCCGCTTGATCTTCTGTATGTCTTTTGAACTTCTATTCATTCTGTACCATTGTGCATGCTCAAGTGTCATCCTCATGATCTCATACACAAACATACATTCATTAGTATATTCTCAATGTTATCAAAACATTATAGTTCTAAATAATCTTGAAAATGTATAGTCATGATTATAGATAATATTCAAGGTTTCAGGGAAGTCTTCTTTTACTCATGCATATTCTTGTTTGATCTAGTTAGTTAAATCATCAACCAAGATAAGAGACATAATATGCATAAACCTTTGATTACTAACTTTATGAATAAGCATAACCAATCATACCAAGTATACTTATATAAGGGATCCTAACAAAAGGTAAGATTCTAACATGACATAGAAAAACATACCTGGATTAGTATACCTGCTTCGTTATGTCTAACATACCTAATCAATATCTTCTTTGTTCTATTCAATGATTTAGAGATCCTATGCTGGAACCTGCATATCTCATAGGTTAAGCATAATAGAACAAAATCATACATACCTCGTAAGTAGAACTTCTATGTGATCAAAGATTATGGATGAGTCTTTGTCTTCATGTTATCATGGTCATGGAACTTGATTTGTCTTTTGTGATGTACCTGTATCTTGTTAGTAGACAACATCAACCTCATACAACACCACAGTGCATTAGTACAATCATATAGCCCTAATCAATGAATGTCTTCTATCATTCACATGCATTCATACTGTTACTAGGGTGATACGACAATTCTAACATTAATCAAGATTGCACTAATAAATAATATGAAGATAGACATATTATGAACTTTATCAGGAATCAAATTTCAAGACATACCTGTATCTCCTTAAGACATACATGTCGAGACTTCTTGTAGTCTTCTTATGTAAGGCCTTAGCCTCAACTCCCCCTGAAGCTTGATCTGGAGCTTGATTAGGATTTGTTAGAGAAACCCTAAAAAATTCAATCTTTGACTTTCACACTTCTGAATGGATGGAAGGATGTGTCTTCCTGAGCTGATCAAACTAGCATACTTCAATTTTGAAATCTCCAAAATTTGACCCCTCAAAATTTGCCTTTGACACTTCTGGATCTTTTGGACAAGATCCCGAACTAGGGTTTGATGAAGCCCACCCTTTTTCCCAATCAAAAGGTTCGATCCAAGGCTCTAAACTCTTATTTTTCTGAGGAGCTTCCAGCCGTGGTTACAAACTTCAAAAATTCCAACTTTTGCTGAAGCCCTAATTTTCCATCTTTCCGATCAAAATCCCGAACTGGGGTTTGATCAAGCCCGGTCTTCTACCCAACCAAAAATTCGATCTTGGTCTCTAAATTTTGATTTTCCTGAGTAGCATTCAGCCGTGGATTCCGATTCCAAAAATTCAAACTTTCTCCGAAACCCTAAATTCCGGAAGCCATGAATGAAGGTGCTCTAAAAATAATTCTGTTTTGACAGAAATATGTACCTGATTGTTTCTGCTGTAACTCCGAAATTTTCGCTCCACAGGGTCTGAAAACGTTTTTGTGGTAGCCTGACCTATCATCTTTCCATTGCAATAGGTCTGACCTCAATTGGATTTTCTGAGAGATATTTATTCCAAGTGTCGCAACGTGACCTGTTTATGGGATAAAACAGGAGAGCGAAATTGTACGGAGTTCCACGTGTCACTGGTTCAACTTCGGCCTCTGAAAATGTTTCATGAGATAGTGCAGTCTGTGTACTACCTGTCACATTTGACGAAATTTCATTTGGAGATTCCTAGCCCAAGTTATGACCTTTTTTCCAAGGTCACCTGATTTTGACTGAGATCTGGAAGAGGCCGAAACCCTAACGTGTACTGATCATAAATCACAAAGTACAACGAATATGAGTGTTTCCTTTGGACACAAGGTACCTGGGGATGTTATATACAACCTGTAAATGTTTCAGATCCTGAACCTTCGCAGAAATGGATTTATAGCGAAATTTCCACGATGACTGGTGTTTTCTATGTAAAACCCAAACCTTCAAATTGTCGCAAGTGAAGCAAGTGTCGTAAGTGCCATACATTGCCTTCCTTCAGGTTAGCTCTGATACCATGTTAAGATTTAATATGCTAAGACAAAAAATAGAATCATTGCATTCCATTTCACAATAATAGCATATATAGGATCACTGAAGAAACAACAAGCACAGCATAAACACAAGAGACACAAATTTATCCTGGGAAACCCTCATGGGGTAGAAAACCCAGCAAAGCTTCCTTAATATAGATGACCAGCAATATACAAAGATGTAACCCTGAGCATAAGCTCATCCTTCTCCATATCATACCTCTCCTCCACAAGTGCGCCACTCTCAAGTGAGTGAGTGTGTATCAAATGAGGAATACACCTCCTCTATTTATACACTACTCCGACTTGTCTTTTACACAAATCATGTAGGCTCATATTTAACCATTGGGTTAAATACCCCACTACAACTTACTGGGCCGACCCCTCTAGGGTGGTATAATAACCCTTTGACCCACATAACACATACAGGGCCGACCCCCACTAGGGAAGTCTAATAACCCAAGTTACCACATTCCGACGGAGGAATAAACATCTTCGGATATACAATATGATCTTCAAGGAGGAATGAAACATCTGCAGAATAATAAAGTACAAATATAATATTCTTTGAAGTTACAATATCTCAACAAGAAGCTCATAAGCCAATATGAACCACAGATGGGAACAAAAACTTCTGATAGCGCCATACATCACATAAGGAAGCATAAAATAACAAGTTGAGAAATGAGGCTTACCGCGTAGATAGGAGATTTTGAAATGGATGAAGTTATCCTTGATCTGGGATCTGAAGTCAATGTCTTGACTAAGCAGACATGGCAGTAGATGGGTCAACCAAAGCTGTTATGGTCACCTATCCAATTGAGAATGGCTAACCAAGAGAAATTCATACCTTTTGGTCGGTTAGCTGATGTGGTAGTTGACATCGATGGAGTCCAGAGTCATGCAGACTTTGAAGTTATCGATATTGTGGACGATAGTCAGCCTTTTCCTGCACCGTTAGGAATTGAATGGGCCATGGATAACCTATCTATCATAAACCTAAAGACAAAGAAGATGATATTTGAAGGAAAGCATCTTAGGGTCATTGCACCATTGGACCCTAAAGATGGGGATAGATACAGTGAGCCGATTCAGAAGGAATCCAAGGCTCAAGACATGGACAGACTATACCAGATCACCGCGAACCAGGAAGATTACATTAATCCAAATGCGGATGATACACTCAACTAGAGATGTGATAGCTCTTGTATCTCTGACTCGGAGATAGGACTGGAAAATTGGCAAAGCCGCATGAATGAAGTATCAGCAAGAAGGCGCGCGCAGGTTACGAAATCACTGCGTTGGATCGGAAATGAGGTAAGTCCTATTCCCGTGTATGATGGTTATGCTAACGTTTACACTTTCATCCAAGAATATACTGCAGCTATTGCAGATTAGCATAGATTACCATCATTGGATATGGCACTACGCGACACACCAGCCAGATGGTGGGATGCACACAAGCAGACATTGACTACTTGGGATCAATGCAGGATTAAGATGCAAGTTCGGTTTGCTGACTGGGTTACTTTACCTTTTAAAAAGTTTAATGGACAGACAGATCCTATCCATCATATTGAAGTCTGTTCACAGGCATGGGTGGAAAGGCCAAAAATAGAATGGGTGCATCTATTTGTACATACACTGGATGATGGCATTCCAAAGAAATGGTACCTAGACCTGGAGTTGTGCAGGGAAACCACTGATTGGGATATGTTGACTGCGAACTTCCAGAAGGACTTCAGCTTTGACGACGACAACCCACTGATCCATGATGCATTACAGATAATTAAGGAACGTATATTCAGGGAAGACTATCCTCACAAAAATATAATGTTGGAATAATTCTTCGGGGAAGATGGCATTCTTGCGAACCTACAATGAGAAGGGAAGGAACACGGAAAACATCCCATTGAGTGTTATAACCTAGCTGAAGTACCCGATGATAGACAGGAAGACGATGAGGACAATCCATACAACATAAACATACCAGAATCAGAGGGTGCACGCAACGTAGAGGGACCTCCATTGGAAATCCCAGACATGAGTGGACCAGTAAAGACGCAGAAGGTGAACATTGGCACAAACGAAAAGCCAAAGTTTGCACCAATTGGAGACTATTGGAATGATTAGACTGTTGCAGAGATCGCAGACATCTTACATGAGTATTAGGAGCTGTTCCCAATGAAATTCACAGAAATTAAAGGCATTCTGGGAGACCTAGGGGTCATGAAAATACCTTTGAAGCCAGGCGCCAAGCCTGTGAAGAAGAGGCCATACAGACTAAACCCGCGGTACAAAGAAAGAGTCCACATAGAGTTAGACAAGATGCTCGAAGTAGGAATCATTGAACTTGTTGAAGAATTCGAATGGATTAGCCCCATGGTCGTTCAAGACAAGAAAACGAAGGGTGAGATCAGGATTTGTGTAGATCTCAGAAAACTGAATGATGCTTCTATGCACGACCCATTCCCTACTCCTTTCACGGATGAAGTGTTGGATAATGTTGGAGGAAATGAGGCCTACTCTTTTACTGATGGTTTCTCTGGGTATCATCAGATCAGGATTGATCCTATAGACAAGCATAAGACAACTTTTGCTATAGAATGGGGATCGTTCCAGTACATAGTAATGCCTTTTGGTCTGAAGAATGCACTTGCCATATTTTCCAGAGTTGTCGTCGCAGCCTTTAAAGATTTTATGCATAAGTTTCTGGAAGCCTATTTTGATGATTGGACTGTGTTTGGACTATTGAAGAACCACTGCATGAATCTCAGAATGATGCTTGAGAAGTGTAGACAGCATCAGATCTCCTTAAATATGAAGAAGTGTATTTTGTGTGTTCCTTACGGGATTATACTTGGCCACATTGTCTGTAAGCAAGGATTGATGGTGGATCCTGCGAAGATTGCAATCATTGTAAATTTACCAACACCAAATTCAGTCAAGATGTTGCGCTCTACCTTAGGCCATACCGGATATTACAGGAAATTCATAAAGGGTTACACGTAGATAACCGCGGCAATGGAGATGCTTCTAAAGAAAGACGCGCCATTCATTTGGAACGTGGAGTGCAAGCAGGGTTTTGATACACTAAAGGAGAAGATGGTTGCTGCACTGATCCTAGTCTTCCCAGACTGGGTGAATCCATTCCATGTACATGTTGATGCATCATGCATTGCCCTGGGAGTCGTATTAGCTTAGCCAGGAGAAGGAGGTATTGACCATCCCATCGCATTTTCAAGCAGGAAGCTCTTAACAGCGAAAAAAAATTACACTAATACTGAGAGGGAAGGTCTTGCGATGGTATATGCGCTGCAGAAATTCAGACACTACTTGCTTGGTGCGCACTTCCTCATGTTTACTGACCATTCCGCTTTGAAATACTTGGTCAATAAGCTAGTGTTAGGGGGGCGCATATGCAGATGGCCGTTGCTATTCTAGGAATATGATTTTGAGATTGTTGTTAAGCCAGGAAGGATGAACTTAGGACCTGTTCACCTCTCTAGGATTGAGTCAGGAGAAGAGCCAACAAACATTGAAGACAGTCTTCCTGATGCGCAGCTATTTGCTATACAGGTTGTTGATGAATATTATCAGGATATTATTGATTTCTTAACAACAGGATTAGCACCTCGGGACTTTTCCATCCAGCAGAAGAAGCAATTGGTAGTGCGCGCCGCAGACTTCACTATTATTGCAGGTCATCTATACAAACTCGAACCTGATGAAGTCCTGCGTAGATGCATACTAAACCATGAGAAGCCATGCATCTTAGCAGATGCGCATGCAGGGATCGCAGGAGGCCACTATGCAGGAAGGGCTACCGCGTAGATGATACTACGTGCAGGGCTATGGTGGCCTACAATCCATAAAGACTCCAACAAATATGCCAGAACTGCGATGTCTACCAGAGGACAGAAAAACCTTCTCGCAGAGATGAAATGCCACTGAATCCATAGTTGACCTTACAGGCATTTGAAAAGTGGGCCATTGACTTTGTGGGTCCCATAAACCCACCAGGGAAAAGAACTGGTGTGAGGTACATCATTATTGCTACTGATTACCTCACCAGATGGGTGAAAGCAAAACCAATAAAGGACTGCAGTGCCGGTACTGCCGTGCAGTTCATTTTTGAATATATACTTTCACGATTTGGATGTCCAAAGATTTTGATGAGCGATCAAGGCACTCACTTTTTGAACAGAACTATTGAAGCTCTCATAGAGGAATTCTACATCCATCATCAGCGCAGTACCCCATATCATCCACAGGCGAATGGTACTGTTGAGGCTTTCAATAAAATAATCGAGAATGCGCTCACTAAGATCTGCAATGTGAATAGAGATGACTGGGATTTGCACATCTCATCTGTGTTATGGGCAAGAAATTGATAGGATACACACCTTTTTGGTTTGCTTATGGACAAGAGGCTATAATGCCAATGGAATATATTGTCCCCAGCTTGAGAATCATTGCATTTACAGGGATGGAAGATCGCGCAGTGCTAGAAGAAAGATTGCTACACTTGGCTGGATTGGAGGAAGATCGCTTCATCACAGGCTTTCACCAACAAGTAGAAAAAGACCATGAGAAAGCATGGCATGATCGCCATATAAAGAACAAGTCCTTTCAGGTAGGTGACCTAGTCCTCTTGTATGATAGAAAATTCATGAAGTTTCCTGGTAAATTTAAGATGCATTGTCTTGGTCCATATACTGTGATACATGTTACTAACACTAGTGCAGTCCAGTTAGCCACCTTAGCTGGCGATACTTTACCAAGTCTGATAAATGGGAGCAGACTAAAGTTGTACCACGATAGTTCTGCTTTGCAGAACCCTGAATGATAAACAGAGGGAGAAATTTCTAAGTGTCAAGTACAGTTGGAATTGGACACTGGAAATGAAAAGGAGTCTGTACATGTATGATAAGTAGGATAATGTATGTCCCGAGTAGCACTGCTGAAGCTGCACAAAAAAAAAAGAAGAAGAAGAAGAAGAAGAAGAAAGAAAATGAAAAGGGAGCCGCGTAGGCGAAACATCAACACTGCGAAGTAACTGTGCAGGATCAGGGATGGCCTGCAGTGCAGCTCAGCGTAGCTCTCACAAAAATAGCCGTTATAGTGGCCATGAGAAAAATAGTCGTTATATGACCATTGCCAACAACCACTTGAGCATTTAACACAAAGATAGTCGTTCTGAAGACGCTGACGAAGAAAGGGACTGAAGGATCTGTTCAATTTGGCCAACGGACACCACATTTAATGCTCATCTAGCCGTTGGAAGGTGTGGGAGGACTCACCTGCACCTATAAGTAATGCCACATAGGGACTCACGGGCGTTACCAAACACTTAGAATTTTTATGCGCTCACTTCTGTGTTAGCAATCATTAGTAACATATCTGAGACAATTGCCTACTTTCGCCCCTGAATGTCCGAGTGGTCGTACATAGAAGAAGAGCTTACAATCCAAGAAACTGTCAGAGTCTTTCAGCATGGAGGGATTGAAGAGTTAATGAAAACCCCTGCCAAGAAGGTTACATTGGAACCAGGTCAAGCATCTCGAAGGTCACCTAGACATAACCCAGACATGCAGGATAGGGGGAGAGATACAGTCGGGCCATGAACAAAGAGCACTAGGCCAATTTCGGTGGTATCACGATCACCTGTATTTTAGAAAGAGATACCTTTAAATCTTACACCAGAGAACATATCACCACGGGTGCGGGATGCCCCAGTCTATAAACTGGTCAAGAATGCCCGCTATGAAATTCCCTTGTCACTAATCTCTAAGCACGTAGACGTTGCCTAGAACTTGCTAGGAAAGATCCCAGAGTGTAAGTGGGAAGACTATGACCTCCTGAGAGTGCAGAAGGAAGAACCCCATGATCCCAAGTTCCCACAATTCCATCCTGACCAGTACATGTGCTGGAAGAAAGATGCTAAAGACATACTTAACTTGGTCGCCGAAAGCTGGCTGCCACCAGTAGTCCAGTCAGTATTACTGAACCTGGTGAGATTAACCCATTTTGATCGTTCAACAGAAGTCAATGTGGTGGTTTGCACTTTGATGGCGTGAATCCATCAGGGATGCCTGTGGCTAGACAGAAATGTTGATTTGACCATCGACTTAATCCACCGTATCACAGGATTAAGCAAACGCGAGAAGGACCCCAAGCAGTTCTTCCAAGGGAAGAGTAAGGAGAAAGAAGTTATTGCGAAGATGAATAAAAGCCATGCATTAGTGAAAGGAAAAAGAGGTTTTCCGACAGAACAAATCGAAGATAGAGAGACAAAGTTTGTTACACAGTTGCTGGCCAGAAAAATCCTAAGAACAGCCAGGCCTCCAGAGGTGCCTGCGGGTGTAGTACTACTCGGTGCCACGGTGGCTGAAGGAACCGAGTTCAATTGGTGTCAGTACCTTCTCAAGGAGTTCTTGGATGAACTCAATGACACCCAGGAGAATGGAGGTCAATTCCACTTCACATGGTTTATTAGCCTGATCGCCTTTGTCGGACGGAAGGAGCCGAAGGACTATGTCGGCGTAATTGCAGACACCAATGATCCCAGAGGAGTTCGATATGCCAAAATTTGGTCAAATTTGAACGCGGAGTGACAACACGCGACAGCTGAAGTATTCTACCAGTATTACACCCAACTGCGCGAGGCGATCACCCGTACATCACGCATTACAAAGCAAGTAATGGCAAAATACATTCGCGTTATCGATTTTCAGGCGGACATGCGTTGTATTTTTATTTCACCCAAAGCAAAGATGAAGAAGCTGGAATGGTATGCAGGTAATTACCATATGTACGAGGAAGACATCGACATCCTCATGAGGGACTGGCTAGCAGAGTTTCGTGTCGAGGTCATGGATGTTCTGACCGATTCAGAAGAAGATGAACCAATTCCACGGCCATGCCCAATCACTGAGGAAAAAGGAAAAAGGAAGGAACCTAAAATCCTGACAAATCCAAAGGCGCGGAAGAAGATCAAAGCAACCAAGAGTCAGTCAGAAATAGTGCTTAATGAGGAAGATTTTGACATGATTGCCAAAAAAGTCACAGAACAAATGGAAGAGCTGATGATAGGCAAAGAGAAAAAGGACAAGGCCATATAGGATGACCTACAAAATAATTGGCTCACATTACAAGGGCTCATGCAGAAGATGGACGATGTCTAGAAAAGGCTAGCCTTGTCGCACGACACAAAATCAGAAGGGAGGTCGGGAACCTCACAGTAGACGCCACCGTAGCTAGCCATAATGCTTCCAGCGAAGACTTGGCTCGTTCATCTAGACCCAATGAGCATAATGCTGCCAATGTCAGAACAAGTGATTCTAGATACAAAGGGTGTCGAGCAGGTAGAGCTGGACCTGGCCAAGATTTCGTTACCTGGCTTGCACTTTTTGCACCTGTAGGTTGTATATGAAATGCATGAAAGGACCATTGATTCAATGAAGTCCCAAGCTGAGCTGCAAGACGCAAATAGGAAGCTCGAGGATTCTAGCTCACACACAGATATGCAACTGCATGATGAACAGGACCGTCGGCTGTGATTGGAGGCCACTATTACTTTTGTCGTAGATGACATCAAAGATTTTGAGCCCCAGAGCGATCCTGCGGACACCGTTCTGAGAATGGGAGATATGGTGAAATATCTGAAGACAGGAATACGTGATAAGGAGATTATTTATGAGGCTGATATTACCTACCTAATGGCAAAAATCAAAACGGAGATACCATTAATTGAGCAGCAGTTAAGGGATCAAGAAGTAAAGGCCGTAGCACGGAATATTGCAATGGACGTGGCTAACTGCCAAGATTTATTGACTGGAGCTTCGAAGGCATTCACTGCCCTCGAGGAGGATCCAGGGCTACTGCAAGTAAAGACCGTAGTCAAAGAAAAGTAGGCCGCACTGGAGAAGCTAGATACGGAAGTTAAGGCCCTGCCAGCCAGAGACAGGCTTCTAAAATACAGGGAAATAAACAACTTGAAAAGGGAGGTACAAGCATTAAGGGAGAAAGAGAGTACGATGGACGATCAGTCCCAACCACTACTGCAGGATGCCACTGCAATATCGCAGTAGATTGAAGACAAACTCAAGGACCTGCGCGAGAACCAGAAGAATGTGGAAGGACATATTGGACAAGAAATAACTATAGAGATGCTCAACACAGTCAAGCAAGTCGAGCATGGTACAAAGGAAACAATGGAGCAGCTGGTCAGCACATTCAATGAATTCGCAGCAAAGCTAGCTCCGTAGGTCGCAGAGCATATCAAAAAGGCAGAAGCTGAAGGTGGCTCGGGGATGAGCCACATGTAAGTGTTAGGGGCATGTTGGGCCTGGCCCAAGTTGGGGAAAATTTTGGTAACAAAAGGAGTTTTAGCTGTGGAGCTGAGCGCAGCTCAATAAAAATACAATTTTGTGTAAGTGTTGGGGATGCTACGAAGTTGCACGCAGCAACCAAATTTTGGCAGTACTTTGAAGGGTGCTGCGAGGAAGCAGTGCTGCGAAGTGACCAGTCCACGTGGAGCCGACAAAGCAGAGTGCTGGACGGAGGACGGGCATGGGTACTGGTTAGACCGTCAGCGGTCTAGTTTTGTCAAAGATGCTTCAGGGAGGCCGAGCAGCGGTCAGGTGTACGAGGCCATTAGAGGAATAACGGTTTGATGAAAGCGACTGGGAGCTGAGCCAGCTGTACGAGGACATTAGAGGAAGAGCGGCTCGAGGAAAGTGACTTGTTGGAATGCGCACAACAGAAAGGATGATAGCAATAGGATGAAGGCGTGGAGGACTACCATGATGGAGCACTCACTACCAGAGTCCAGCAGTTCGGTTTAGAGAAATCATCGCAGTTTTGGAAACCCTAAGGTTTTCAGCCTTTAGCATTGTAAAGACATGACCTATGGGCATGATCTATAAAAGGAGGCATTTTTTTGTATGGGAAGAGGGTTGTTGTTAGAAGTTTAGTCTTGAGCATTGTAAAATCTTTCTGAGTAAAGATATTGTAAAGGCTCTGTAACTGAGTGCGCAGAGACCTATTTGAGAGAGAAGAGAGTCTGTAGCTGAGCATGCACACTAAGAATTGTTGTGCCCTTCCCAAAAGATATATATAACAACAGTTTTTGTGGACGTAGCTTCCCACCCGAGGGAGTGAACCACGTTAAATACTGTGCAATGTGATTGTGTTGTGTATTGTGCATTTATCTGCTTCATGTGAATGAATGTCTGAATTTTCCCTTGCATACTGTTATGATAGGACTTTTATATGTATTTTCCATCAGGAGAATATGGAAATAATATGTTAAGTTCTGCATGAATAGATGAATGGTGAATGTTTGGCCTCTTCTTATAAGGCAGTAATGAATCAGTTATTCGGCTAAGTGTTAGATATTGTTTAAGCACTTTTACATTACGTAGTAGGAAAAATGCATGGTAGTTGGACCGTCTCCGCAGCACATGGTTGAGCAGTGAATACCCCGAGCGAATGGATGAATGATTGAATGTTAATAATTTCAGTAATCCAGTTAACCACAAGTATTTCAAGTCTTAGTGTGAGCTGCTTCGACCGCAGTCACAAGGAAATTCCATGGAAGTAGAATTCATAGGTGCGGACCACGGTGTCGTCTATCGCCACGTAGTCTTACCCCGCAGCACACGTCCCGTGTCATGTTGCGCAGTATGTCAGACTAAACAACTCATCACCTACTGTGGAAACTTGATTCCACAGTACCCCATAGATACACCTCGGGTGAGACCTCAACCTGCTCGTAGGTTGTTGCCGAAAGGGCAGTGCGAAGGGGTTTTGTTGGTCAAGGGGAAACCGCGAAGAACCTGGGTCTTTATTGAAAACCATCTGGGTCAACATATGATAAGCCAACAATCTCTCAATCCAAAACTTTACATAAATTTGTATACTTAAATCAATTACTATTTTTAATTGCAATCATGTCATATTTTAAACCAATAAGGCACAATCACTTAATTGCCTATAATATGCATCAAAAATGAATATATAAATGTGAAATCTAATTTTGAAATAAAATTTTGTTGTAAATAAAGTTGCATTTCTAAAAAATAATTTAATTCATAATGAGTTTTAAGTGGACTATTCAAAGTCATTCGAGATGTGCCATAGATGGATTATGTTTTTGAACTTTTTGAACTATAAGGCATTTGATTTCATTGTCCAATGATAACTTTTTCTAAAGTTGTACTTTTAAATAAATTGAAATCATCCCATATATGCCAACAAGGAACGGAGTTATTTTATTGACTTTTAATTAATTATATGCATGAATATGAGATAATAAATGTGATGCATAAATTTTGAAGTAAAACTACATATAAACTAGTATGATGTGTTTTTTTCTAAAAAAATCTTAGAATTTCTTGATAATGAGTGTTAAGTCGATTATTCATTCTAAATTTGGGAGATGGGTCATGGATGAATGACTTCAAACTCTTGCTTGCCTTGAATATATTAGATAGAGAACCACTTGCAACATAGCATGGAATTAATATGTTTACAGTTTCATTGGATTATTTCTATATAATATATCTCATTATCTCACCATTCTTAACATTTAACATATTAAGGATATTCATACACGCATAATTATTTATGGCCTACCCATCTAATTCTAATTGAGACAATATTTTCTCTTGAATGGTTGAATACTAAAGTTCCACTAGAAGTAATACAAAATTTCTAATTGAGTAAATAGTTCCCTGGATTAGTCATGAGATGGGAGAATCACATGTCATAGATGAATGACTTTTTATACGCACTTAATCTTGAATATCAATATCTTAATTGATAGCTTATTTGTAGTTACTTTAAATCTTTAATAATCAAAGAACATGGGGACATATACAAAGTTCGACTAAAGTTCATGAAAAATGTGTTTCGACATCTATCTTTTATCCAATACATTTAAAATTCATAATAATTTTCTTCTATTGGTGAAAGTAATGCTCAAACATGTTTTTTTCTATGGTTGGTTGGAAATATTAAATCAAGTTATTAGTTTTGCAAAATCAACAATGTTGACAATGAGAGATTGATAGTCCCATGCTTCCTTATGTACCACTCTTTGAAGACCTATTTGCCTCCAATGTTCACTTGTCCGTGTTAGTTGGCTCTTAGAAGCCACTTGTTTATTTCAGTTTGTGACATTGCCCATCATAATGGATTGACTTGAATCTTCATTTGAACACTCTTAGTTGATGAACTTGGCTTGAGTGGAGATAGATTAATGGAACCCAACCTTCTTTAAATACCCAAAGTAACAATGCCTAGCATTAATATACACGAGATATTTAAGAGATAAACTCATATATTTCTTTCTTAGACCACCTCCACCACTATTGAAATGATCACTTCCTCCCTTGTGCTTCCTATTTAAGGCACTATGAGGTAGGACATTTAACACAAAAAACATATTACTAAGCTTTTAGTAGACTTTTTTCAATTTAGACAATGCAAATGAGGCACCCTCCCTCCACTTATGAGATCCTCACAACACCACTGTTTGATCATCAACACCACACCTTGAGGTTGCGGGAAAGGGGGAACTTGGAGTCGTTATGCATTGGATTCAAATGTTGAGTTTGGTCTATCATCTACAAATATAATATGATACTTGGTTATCGAACATTATTACTAATATGACTTTAGCTCCGATTGATTTCTTATAATAGTTGCATTCACACTCCTATTGTGTATTAATACTGTTGTACTTAGCAGTCCCATGTTTTAAATGTTCATGTTCACTGGTTGGTTTCAAGACATTACTAAAAGTATTTTTATGTTATTTTATCTTAACTTGATATGGTGATTTACAAATAACTTATTGTTGATGAAGTCCTCATGTTTTACCTTCCATTTGTGCTATCTTATTTTTGTATATAACATAATTTCATTGTATAAATCTTTCTACTACTTCGATCACCTCAAATATAGATAAAGAACGTTTTGCAGTATTATAATATGTAATTATGTGTGCAACTTCATTGGATTATTCCTATATAATATATTTCAATGTCTTAAAGGTCTTAACATTTAGAAAATTAGTGGTATTCATAGATTCATCATGATTTATGTCCTACCCATCTAGTTCTAATTGAGATTTAATATTTCCTTTTGAATGCATGGATACTAAAGTTTACTTGAACTAATTAAAAAACATTAATTGAGGAAATAATTCACTAGATTAACTCTTCCAAATTTTATGGAATAGTTCTTTTAGTTGATTTTTCTAGATTTAATAGAATATATATTTAATGATTTACAGAAAACTCAATGTGGATGAAGTCCTTGTAATACATTTTTTCCAATTTTAATGAAATATATGTTACAACCTTGAGCTACGCGAATTGTGTACTTTTTTTTCAAAATTGCTTTTAATATTGTTGCAAGGAATTTTTGTTGGGTATCATTTATGAGTTAATTTAATTTCATTGTTTTTCAAATTCCACTTGTTAAATGTATTTATTTATTTCTATTTTATTTTTACTTTTATATTTTGATTGATATGTTTCTTTATTAAATATATTTTTAACTCTTTTTATTGTTTTTATTTTATTTTATTTTTATCAATAGAATCTTTATTTTATTTTTAAAATTATTTACTTATTCTTTATGGTGATTTTTCTCTACATGATAGATGTATAATTATAAATTAATGGTTTTGAAATTAATTTTTCTTGGTATTTTCAAAATTTATAAAATACAAAATTAAATTGTAAATATGTCTTCATATCTAGAATCACGATTTAACAAATTTATTAAGAATGTAAAATTATGTTTTAAATAGATACTTCACTTTTTCTAAAAAGCTATTGATAATAACATTGGTGTTAATGATGATTATCCATTTCATCTTAAGCAATGTTGAAGTTTATTTGAAAATGAGGTCTTAATAAAAAAATGGGGGTGGTCCGAAATTATTATTGGTCCCCTAAGCATAGAGCAACAAAAGTGTTTGCATGGTATGGATTGGTGTAGATATGAAAAATGTCCTTTGGAGTGGTTCAAGGGGAATGCCATAAATCCTCCCCACCCTCTTGTACCTCTCCCACATTTTAGTTGTTTAAAGAGTGTTGAATGTATTGATGTTGAAGAGATGGGTATTCATGGCTCAAATTGGATTTCTTCCAGTCATTTTCAAACCATGTGGTTGTTAGCTATGGTGGGATTTGGGCCTGTTCTGTGTTAGGATACTTCATTTGTATGAAACATGGAATTGGTCAGTGTCGAAGTATAAATCCAGTCAAGTTTAGTTCCAACAATCGCCCTAATAATTTCCTTCAACGCTGAATACGAATCATTGATTGAGTTAGGCTAAGTCAAGGACAGATCTGCAACTATTCGCACCAATGTTGAATATGCTTGTGAAAGGCCATATGAAATAAACAAGAAAGAAAGAATCCTTAGAGAAACCAGACGGATGGATAGAAAACATATCGAAAAAGGAAAAAAATGATGTCGAAGAGGATTGGTAGTGTGGGAGGTAATGGATAAGATCTTCATATGAAGGTTATGGATTCATGTTCGAGTTTTGAGAGTTTAATAAAAACATTGTAAGTGAGAAGCGCTACATGTTAATTTTTATTTAAAAAATCCATATATTTCAATATTTCTTATTTATAACCAACTACATATTTAGTATGGTTGGCATATGTGGAACAATGTAATTTTCAAAATTTTTAACTAATGGCATCGACCGACGTATATCAACCACTTATAATTACATGGTTCACTAGGTTTGACTATTGTCTATTATGCCTAACCATGTTTGATTATGTTTAATTTGGCTGGCCATGGTTGATTATGATTGGCTTCAATCAACCACAGTTTACCATCTTTGGTTTTGGTCAACGTTGCTTGAATATGTTTGACTATGGTTGATTTGGTTAAACGTGTTTGATTGTGGATAACCACGGTTAACAATGACCAACTATGGTTAATTGTAGTGAACGATGCTAGACTATAGTTGAAATTCAATTGAACTTGCTTGACCATGCTTAGTACATGATTTGCTATACAATTAACCATTTTTTTTACTATAGTTGACTATGGTTTACCATGCTTAATAATGGTCGACCATGGTTGATTATTGTTGACTTTGATTGGCCATGGTTGTCCATGTTTAGCTAAGGGGGCCCATGTTGGATTATGTTTATCTATTATTGACGAGGATTGACCATGTTCAATTTTGGTGAACTTTGGTACGCTTAAATTTGGTTTACTATGTTTGGCTTTCCTTGACTGTACTTGATTATGATTGACATTCAAATAACTATTGCTAACCATAGTTGATTATGGTTGACCATTGTTTTAATATGCAGATTGAATATGGCTAACCATGGATTTATGGTTGATAATGCTTAACCGTGTTTGATTATTGTTCACCACATTCAACCATGGTTGATGGTGTTTGATTATGGTTAACTATGATTTGCTATAGTTAATTATGATGTTAACTATGTTTGACCATGGCAGACTTTGATTGAGTTTGGTTGGTCATGTTTGAACGATGTTTTACAGTGGTTCACTATGGACAAAACATAGCTATGGTTTAATATGGTTGACTATGGATGATTAAGCATGTGAACTATGGTTGACTTTGGTTGACTATACTTATTTTGATGACAACATTACATCATACTTGAAATAACGTTTTATAATTAAAATAACAATAAAAATAACTATCTTAAATGTTTTTCATTTTACTTTAAATTGAAATGATTAAAGCATGTTATTTTATTTTAAAGTGTTAATTTAAAATGTTAACATAACATTTAATTTGAAATAAAATTTTAAAATTGAAATGACAATAATAATACTTTAAGTATTTTAAATCTCATTTTTCAAATCTCATAATTTAATTAATTTTCTAAATAAAATTGAATCCCATTATAAAACATAGTTTTCTAAATTTAAGATCTAATATTTTTATTTATGTACTTATTCTGAAATGGACAAATTATGAAGTGTACAATGTACTTATTCAATTAGAAATGTATATAAAAATACTATTTTGATTAAAAACCATAAATTGCGCAATTTAATTGAAAACAAAACCATATGATAATTCATTTTGAAATGAACCATATAGAAAACCAATTTAAATAATGTAATAATAAAATTTGAAATAAAATAAATTAATAACATACATAAATCTTATTTTTAAACATTTTAATTTTTTTTAATTTGAAATAGAGTCAACTAATTTATATAATTGTATTTTTAAATAAAAACAAATTAATTTGCAAGTATACCACATACAAATTACAAATTTGAAATTAAATTACTTTCAAATCTTATTTTAACATATAATTTTTTTACTATGTTTTGATTTTACTTTGACACAAGTGGTAAACATAATTTCAAATGCATAAAATCAAATTGAATCTCATCCTATTATTAATATATATAGGAAACTAAAAGGAAACTATACATGCACGAAAATTAATCATATATACTCTACTTCATCCTCATCTTGCTTTAGTTAATAGGACAATTTGATTTCAATATCAAACATCCCACTAACAACTCATATTTTGTCCACACCATCTCAAATAACACAACCAAGAGCTCATCTCATCTTCTTCGATCCACTTCACACAATGTCAGTGTTCCATTAAACAAGAACCATCCCAACATCATCATACTTGGGAAAGTTAAAAAAATGATTGAAATTATTAGAAACAAAAACAAAACAAAACAATAACAAAAAATGCAAATCAACCTATGGTTCTCAACCAACCATAAATTTAAATTTGTGAACTATTTAGTAGGAAAGAAGAGAATATGATGCAACAAGCGTTCCCAACCATTCCCAACTTTCCATGAGCTAACAAAACATTCCCAACACAACCTATGGAAAGCATAAACCCATTACATTAAATGTAAACAATGTAAATGTTAATTTAAAACTATATGAAATTATGTTTCAAATTAATAGAAGATGAAAATTAAATAGTTAAAATAGATCATCCATGTACTTGCTGGTTTTATCCTCTTGGTCCTTAATAGATCCAAACATTAAGACCACTTTTTATTCCAGAAAGAATAGTATAATAGGAGATTGCAACATCCTATTGCCAACAAAAGACGACAGAACACCTATACAGTCCTGCAACTCAAGGTTTCCATGGATTGAAGCCATGGAAATCGACTAACAAAAAGCTTGCTAACAGGGAGGATGTGAATTATTACATACAAAAACATTCATTATGAAATATGAAAAATGTAGACCCACGTAACATAAATGTTGATTTAAAACCACTTGAATTAAATCCTTGAACCAACATTATCTTTTCTAAAAAAGACAAATTAAATTGTTAGAATAGATCCATATAAACCCACTACATTTTATTGCTACATTAAGCAAGGCTGCAAAGTAAATATTACTTTAAAACCATATGAATTAATTATAAACCCACTACATTTGATTTGCTAAAGTAAGCAAGGTTACAAAGTAAATATTACTTTAAAACCATATGAATTAATTGACAACAGATCCAAACCTTAATACTAACTGAAAATAGCCTGTTAATCTATCCACTTTGGGCATGAATAGATCCAAACCCACCCATTAGCTATAACTATTATAGGATGGCAAAGTATTTAACCAACGCATTAACTATAACTATTATACAAGGAGAAATCAAAGTGTGTATAAATGTGAGATCCAGGCTGGAGATAGATGTATGTTAATGTCAAACAGTTAAATCCACCCACCCAGTTCTTATGAACTGTTCTGCCCTTTTCTATCAACCACCCTTCCAAAAAAATGATCAGCCTTACCAACAAGAGAGATGTCCTCTAATCATCTTGGAGGACGATTTTCCTTTTGTGACGACTTCTTATAACAAAAAATTCCCAGGGTAAAGAAAAACCTTCACAGCTTGAAAATAACTAACTAGTTTGACATTTTCTTCCGTAGGCAACATTATTTTTACAGGGGAAAACACTTCACTTAAAATATGATTGAAACAGTGAAGGAGGCCATCTATGGATATTAACAATTTACCAAAAAGAAAGTGTCCAACAAGAATCAAAACCACTTATCAGGTAATATCTCTTCTTTGTAAACATGAAAAACCTACACATCTACAAATCTAAATCTAAATCTAGGGGGATGCCTCTGCATACATCCACCACATACATCCAGTTTCATTTTATTGTTTGAAAGGAAGAGGGTGTACATACAATAACAATAAAAGATGGAAGCCATGGATTCGATCTCCACCTTGAATATTTCATTCAAAAAGAAAAAGGTAGGTCTTCGTCTGCATCTGCATTTGCGCCTCCCATTCTGCCTGCCTTGCCTTGCCTTTCCCATCTACATTTGCGCCTCCCACTCCGCCTGCCCTTCCTTGCCCATTTGAAATAGCTGGTAGTTGATGCATGAATAACTATTATTTGATGGATGGATATTGGGAAGTTCCCATTAAACTAAAAAAAGGCAGGTGATAATGGGTGATTACAAGTACTCATGGAGAAGAAATAACATATAACTTGTTCGTGACACTTAAATTGTGACCTATCATCCACCAACCATAAGTTAAGTGATTGTGCTAGTCAAACATTAACCAAAAAAAATTGTTTGAAATAAAATGTATAAATAATTTTAACATGTGTAATTTGAGAAAAAAGGTAATTAAGTTTTCACTAGAATTTTTCCAATCACTCTATCGTACATTCAAATTATGTTTGAGTCATTATATAGTAAATTTCAATCATTATATGATAACTATAATGCCATTATATAAAATGTATTGATGATTTTAACATGAGTAATCAAATTACGTTTGAGTCATTACATAGTAAGTTAGAGTCATTATATGGTAACGATGGTGCCATTATATAAACTTCATATATATTGTATTGGTGATTTTAACATTTACTTTGCACTCAAGTCTTTTCAAACATGACCATACAATCAAATTATGTTTGAGCCATGGGGAGTGATTGACTTTGCACTCAAATCTTTCCAACCACTCAATCATGCCATCAAATGTGACGGTTTCATACCATCAAATTATGTTTAAACCATCACAGGGTAAGTTCGGAACATTATATAGTAACGATGACATGTGGTTAGAGAACTCACCATGTAAGGATTAAGACCAAGGGGATTTTTCTTAAGCATTTGACCAAATGTTTTTTGGTACTTAATTTTGAAAACTATGAAGGAATTAAAAGGTTACATCATACGAAAGTTTTAATTGATTTTTTTATATTATTTCTAGTTTTTAAAAGATTTTGGATGGATTAAAGGATGGTCAAAACTTTCATTGTTATAGTTATAAAATGAATAGAATTTTGATTATGGTGAGTTATGATTTTTTTAAAATTTAAATTGTAATTTAAATATTATTTCAAAAAGGATATTGTTTGAATGACTTTTATTCTATTTTTAATTATAGAATTTTAAAATATTTCACAATCATTTATATTTGGCTATTTGTTTCTTTTTTCATTTCTTAGAATGTTACCTCGATCCTTGTTTGTATTGTGAAATCTATGTTTATAGCTTTGAGCCCATCATTAATAATTCATTTCCTCGTAATAGAAAACATGTGCATCATGACATACTAGCAATCATATTCCACAAGGTACAAGGAAATAAAGGTTTATGCATATTAGATCTAGATGAGTCACATGCCACTCACATCAGTAACTTAGTCCTCCACAAGTTTGGGGGAAATGTGTGGAATATCATAATATCCTTTTAGGACTCCACTATTTATGGATTTTTTCTACTTTCAATGTACACATCTTTCAAATAAAATCATTTATGCCTCAAATACTGATCATTATCACTTCAGATGGACATTTAGCTATTAAAGTCTTATTACAAATCATAAACATTGTTCCTTAATTCCAAAATCCAAGCTTGTCCCATGTGGTAATTCTCGATATTCAAGCATTGGTATTATAATCGACTGAGCCTAATTCATTTTAATGCAAACTTATAAAAAACTACAACATTTGGGGTGAAAATTTGATGCTAGTTCGATGCTTTTTTGCATTAAGTAAATGTCAACCAGTAAATTGACCAATGCCAATTGAACATCTATAAAGATGTGTTGAATATTCCACATGTTTTAACATTTAATTTTTGATGTTCCATAGAGTTTTTATCCTCTAACGAAAAATGGAATTGGCAGCCCTTAAAGGACCTTAAGTCGATGAAACAAATGTTGAACAAACATCACTTAAGAGACATTAAGTTCTACATTAAGAATGTCACTTAAGTCATGTTGGTTGGATGTTAAAAGTTAACTTAACATCTCTTGAGTGATGTGCATTCAATGTTTGTCTTATAATTGCAATGCTATAAAATGCAATACTTTACAAGTTAGTTAAGGGACATATGTTGAATTATATAAGAAAATGCCCAAATTTCGAGGTTTCTTTTGGTTCCCCCCATCAATGTTGTTTCAACAATGCAACATTACGAGCTTATGTAACATCATTTGAGTTTAAAATAGTTCCAATTACATAATTATGAATCTCTTTTTTCTCTTCTAAAAATTTTGATTCTAGTTCTTATAAGCTCGGTAAAATACATCAAAGTCAAAAACATGTTAAGAAGAAAAAATGTGGAAGTTAAGGGGCACATAATTCAGAACAACATTAGATCCTTCTTATATTTGTTGATTATTCACCGCTCCTACTTGCAATATAGTTAAAGTAGCTTTTAGATGTCTTTTTCCTCAGTTCCCGCATATGTCATCAGACAATAACATTTTATTTCTATATATTTTGCAGAGTGGAGCTGTATTGATGCTCATTTATGTGAATTGTAGTTGTCACTGCAAAAATTGAAATCCTATTGTCACTAATGTAATCCTCATGCCCATGCAAAATCCTTTGAATTTCATGATTATCCCTTAGACATTTCCCATGACAAAAAAAAAATCCATGTTCTAAATCTCTGGAGCTTTGAAGACACCTCAATGAAAACATTGCCCTGCAAAGGGGAGGGAACATTGAGATAGAGATTGAACCAAATCTATCACACCCCAAAGCTAGAGATAAATATTGAGCCACCAATCTAGAGACACAACCCTAAAAGATTATTTAAGCACAGAGCCTCAATTGACGAACATGGCCCATAAAGAAACAAACCCAAGGATGGAAGGAACTAAGGAAACCACAGATAAGAAAGAACAAAACACCAAGAATTTGTCAAAAGATATGTAACAACAAGAATTCAAGAGATTGGTGAAGCGTTGTCTTCCAAAGACCAACCTCGATTGAATTTCAATTTTACGCCACAACACGGCAATGTTTTTAATTCTCCATATTTTTTTCCACAAGTCTCTAAGCCTTCATCAGACCAAACTTACCTGTATTTCCAATGGAACTACTAGGGGAAGCCAATCAAGGTGAAAAACCCTTCAACATCCATTCCATACTCCATAGTCCCACTCGTAATTAATATTTTTTCAGTTCAAAACAACGATAGAGGAATATGTTTGGCATGTGTGGTGTCATAACATAAGTGCACTCGGCTTTATAGTTTAGTGTAAGATTCGCCAAGATTTCACAAGATTTTCTAATTTCGTGAAAGATTCGCCAAAACTTTTACAAGTTTTTATAATTTTGTGAAAGAATTGCCCAAAATTTACAATATTTTAGAATTTTGTGAAAGATTTTCCAAACAATTATATATACATATTATATTATTGATAAAATAGCCTTCACACTTTTCTTTGTATCATGGGGATTCGCCCATTTTTTATACATATAAATTTAGGGGGGGTTCTTAAAATCATCCCTGGAGTGGGAGCATTTGAATTCTGTAGAATAGAAAAACAATATGATCAAGACGTTAATTGTGATATTAAGATGAGAAATCATCCTGTTTACGATGAAGACTGTAGCTGCTGGGTTACTCCTTCACTAATTGGCAGAATGACGCACTGGTTTAATAATTGACAGGTTTTAAAAAACTTATGATGGTAGCGAATACAAATTACGCTAAACAAGCTGAATGGGAAGGATTAGGCATCAACAATTATGTTGAGTCTCTTTCATTGGACACATAGTGCCTTCAGGGGAGATGACGAACAAATTAGTGCTAAACAATCTGTTGATAAAGCATATAAAGGATTTTGGACGCTACTACATCACAATAATCACATTCTGATAATGAAGAACATGCAGAACATTCAATATGTCACTCTGTAGTTGATTTGAGTTTCTTTATTCTTACTTTGATCTCAATTTAGATCTAGTCTCTAGAAGATAGAATTTAGGCCCTTGAGGCAGATTTTGTAATTTTTTCCTATGCTATTGCAACCGGTTTTTTTATTTTTTAATTCAAATTATAATTGTTTTTGTAAAAAAATAGAAAAAAATGTTATTTTATTGAGTTATATGGTTTGAAAGATGATTTTGTGAAGTCCAGCGTGCAATATCCCAGTGTGCTATATTTTCCCAAAGAGCAAAGAAAGCGAAGGGATTTGAAGAGGGATCGCGAATTAAGAGAAGTAGGCATGGCTATCTATGGATTCGAAGATGCATGCATTAAACAAAATATCACATGAAATTCCAAATATAAAATGATCCATAAATGGGATCTTAAATTCCTGCAATGAATGGCCTTTAGCTGGCTTGAGCAAATCGTTGACGCGTCATTCCTTTATTTGAGGCCTAATTTTTCTTCCACCGGATTTCTAATGATAAGAACACTGGGAACAAAAATCAACAACAAAAGAGGTCAGTTTAAAAGATCAGCAACAACATATCCCTACTCATCATCCAATTCTGAAATCAAGAATAGAAGAGCAGCGTTGCATCCTGTGGGTGTGCACATTCATGTGTTTTGAGCAGTGTGTGCACATGTATCAGATTTATTGTTGAGAACATAATTGATCTACTACTAGCACGTGCCAAAAGTATCCCTGGTCTTCCATTAGTACATGGTGGGAGGATTTAACATTCTTGAATTTTTTTATAGGCCTTCAGGGTTTAAATACCTTTCAAACAATAACAAAATTCAATTTACTAGGCTATCTAAATCTATGTGAAAACATCCTTTTAAGGTAGATTTTAAAGTGAGGTTTTTATCATGATCGAGTCCCCTATAATATTGGTGGGAAGATGAGATTTAAAAAAATCTTGTTTGAAAAAATATATATATAACATTATCTATCAAGATCTCTGAGCATTGCAGGTGGAGGTAGCAATCCAGAATGGAAAGAGAAATTTGTTTTCACTATATCCGAGGGGGTTACTGACCTTACCTTAGAAACAATGGACAACGATACTTGCAAATGCGGATGACTTCGTTGGAGAAGAAAGGTGCATATGAGTCCCCATCATTGAAATCTTATCCATTTTCTTAAAGCTTGCATTCTTCCATATTTTTACAATGTTATTTTTGCTTCATTTTATTTCTTATAATTCATAATTGTGGTGCATAGCATTCCATTGGAGGCATTATTCATGGAAGGAAACCTACCCTCGATGCCCTACATCGTCATCCTTCTAGACAAGACCTATTGTGGGGAGATAAAAGTGGGCCTCGCATTCACTAGTAAGACAAGACTTATTTTGGGGAGATAAAAGTCAGCATCAGATTCACTGGTAAGGTGCAGTCGGTGTATTTGCAGAGTTTAATTATACGAGAATGTTTCCTCTGAATCGTAATATCATGGATTTATTTTAAGTTTCGAATATGTTGACCAATTAGTGTAACTTTCAATTGTTTTTTCCTGCATCATGAGAATTTTAAAATCCAGGGCAGTTTAAATATAAAGGTTAAACTTGTAAGTGTTTAAGATTGTAAGGTTGATATGCAAGTGTTTTCTTAATTTATGGCCATTGGAAATTGCAGGTCGAAAAAGAAGATTGCTATGAAGAAGTAGCAACATAGGAGGTGGGAAGAAATGGGTGATAATGAGTTATGCATTGAACAATATTTTATTATTGCTCTCGCAGTCGCGCTCACTAGGTTCACTATGATCAAGTTCAACCCTTTGAAAGAAGTGCATGGGTTGCTATTCATCAATATGTTAGGAGTTGTGTACTGCTTCTCAGCTGCTGTAAATTTTATCTTATCCGTGGCCGAATTTTAGGTTTCATGGCGTGCTTTTGTTTCTTGCTCTCTAAGATATTGTACACGTATGGCATTGACCAGTTTCACAACCATATTCAAATTATTAAAACAAAATATGGGAATTACGTATTTTGTCATCTGTTATGATATGTTGGATTATGGATTATTGCAGTCCAAGATACTATATACATAATGTATATGGGTTGTGTGAACATGTTCCCATCTAGAAGCACATTATTAGTCATTTTGGTTGATCAATCAACTTGGATGAGATGGAGAGAGTTTCTTTTAGGATGTGTGCATGATTTAAACAATAATTGATCTCTTTCGTATTATGTTTTGGTCTCTAAACATAAACTTATAAGATACTGGTTTATTGCCATTATCTGTGTAGATCATGTAATGAAACTTTTATCGTGAGCAAGGTTTCATTTCAATACATATAATAGACAAGGGATTTGACAACTGCCTTGTCATTTGGTACCTATTTATATCTGCATTATTTTATAAATAATTGTGAATGTTTGAGGAACCCATATTCTCATAAGGCTTCAAACAATTTCGTCCCAACGATTATGTAGCTTATAAGATGTAATCTTCATATTTCTAAATAGTATGTTGGCAATGTTGCAAGAACATTGCCACTTTCGTATCTCTTGTTCATTTACAATCCATGATGCAATCATTCTTTTGTTCTCATTCTCAATTTTTGAGCATCTTGCCAATAAATTCAACAATCATTGTTACCTCTTTGACCTCGGGCTTACATTGTAGGTATAAAAAACACTAACTAGTTTTTTAAATAGATAGCAGAGCTTGAATGGGTTTCACGATTAAGAACATGCTTTTTCCTTTTACAGAGTCATAGGTTCCAATCCAAAGGAGGTAGGGTACCTTAAAACTACAATGTTGTTGTTGTTGTTATACAACACAATCTTGTCTTGAAGATTTCTCCATGATTTTTTCATTATATATATATATATATATATATATATATATATATATATACACAGTCTTCAATTGTGGTGGAGTGTCAACCTTTCATGGACGAAATAGAATGGTAAGAAAAGTCAAGACTTTTAAATAAATGCTAAAGTAGAACCATATTTTATACACCCAAATTCTTTACAAACACATGGAAACTTATAATGCTGAAACCATTTGAAACATAAATGGCACCACTCCATTAACTTTGATTTTTTTGTATGTATAAAAAAACATTGAATCTAAGCAATTTTTTCCATGGCTCCTTTGGTATGGGCATTAATTTAAATTGTTTAGATTGGAATTCATATTTCTTGAGAATTATATTTGAGTATAAATTATAGCACTATCTTACTTTGGTCAAAATAATTATAGTTAATTAATATCAATTATCAAGTCTATTCCTTTTTTTCGTTTTATTTTTTATTTTTTAACTATACCAGTCTTTTGAAAATGGATTAGAAATTTCATGGTCAATGTTTCCAACAATAAATGGAACTGCAACTTTCAACATTGTTTTCGTTTTCTAATTTATTTAGTCCATTATTATTCTACTTGAGTCGCCATTAAACCTAAGTAAATACCCTAGCAATATTAAGAACTTGTTCTTTTAAAAAAAAATTGATAAGTCAAAGGTGCCACTTGCTATATAACCTTGAGCTACGCCAATTGTGTACTTTTTTTTTCAAAAATGTTTTTATTATTATTGCAAGGAATTTTTGTTGGGTCTCATTTATGAGTTAATTTAATTTCATTGTTTTTCAAATTCCACTTGTTAAATGTATTTATTTATTTCTATTTTCTTTTTACTTTTATGTTTTGATTGATATGTTTCTTTATTAAATATATTTCAACTCTTTTTATTGTTTTTATTTTATTTTATTTTATATTTATTTTTTAAATTATTTACTTATTCTTTATGAAGATTTTTCTCTACATGATAGATATATAATTATAAATTAATGGTCTTAAAATCAATTTTTATTGGGATTTTCAAAATTTATAAAATACAAAATTAAATTGTAAATATGTCTTCATATCTAGAATCACGATTTAACAAATTGATTAAGAATGTAAAATTATGTTTTAAATAGATACTTCACTTTTTCTAAAAAGCTATTGATAATAACAATGGTGTTAATGATGATTATCCATTTCATCTTAAGAAATGTTGTAGTTTATTTGAAAATGAAGTCTTAATAAAAAATGGGGGTGGTCCTAAATTATTATCCGTCCCCTAAGCATAGAGCAGCAAAAGTGTTTGCATGGGATGGATTGGCGTAGATATGACAAATGTACTTTGGAGTGGTTGAAGGGGAACACCATAAATCCTCCCCGCCCTCTTGTACCTCTCCCACACTCCAGTTGTTTAAAGTGTGATGGATGTATTGATGTTGAAGAGATCGGTATTCATGGCTCAAATCAGATTTCTTTCGATCATTTTCAAACCATGGGGTTGTTAGCTATGGTGGGATTTGGGTCTGTTCCGTGTTAGGATACTTCATTTGTATGAAACATGGAATTGGTCAATGTCGAAGTATAAATCCAGTCAAGTTTGGTTCCAACAATCTCCTTAATAATTGCCTTCAACGCTGAATACCAATCATTGGTTGAGTTAGGCTAAGTCAAGGACAGATCTGCAACTATTCCCATCGACATTGAATATGCTTGTGAAAGGCCATATGAAATAAACAAAAAATAAAGAATCCTTTTGAGAAACCAGATAGATGGACAGAAAACATATCGAAAAAGGAAAAAAATGATGTCGAAGAGGATTGGTAGTGTGGCAGGTAATGGATAAGATATTCGTATGAAGGCTATGGATTCATGTTCGACTTTTGAGAGTTTAATAAAAATATTGTAAGTGAGAAGCGCTACATGTTAAGTTTTATTTAAAAAATCCATATATTTCAATATTTCTTATTTATAACCAACAACTACATATTTAGTATGGTTGGCATATGTGGAACAATGTGATTTTTAAAAAATTTAACTAATGGCATCGACTGACGTATATCAACCACTTATAATTCCACGGTCATGTTGGCTGCATATGTTTGATCATATATTCGACTATGGTTCACTAGGTTTGACTATTGTCTATTATGCCTAACCATGTTTGATTATGTTTAATTTGGCTGGCCACGGTTGATTATGATTAGCTTCAATCAACCATGGTTTACCATCTTTCGTTTTGGCCAACGTTGCTTGAATATGTTTGACTATGGTTGATTTGGTTAAACGTGGTTGATTGTGGATAACCACGGTTAACAATGACTAATGATGGTTAATTGTAGTGAATGGTGCTAGGCTATAGTTGAAACTCAATTGAACTTGCTTGACCATGCTTAGTACATGACTTGCTATACTGTTAACCATTTTTTTACTATAGTTGACTATGGTTTACCATGCTTAATAATGGTCGACCATGGTTGATTATTGTTGACTTTGATTGGCCATGGTTAGCCATGTTTAGCTATTTTTTTCCATGTTGGATTATGTTTAGCTATTATTGACGAGGATTGACCATGTTCAATTTTGGTGAACTTTGGTACGTTTAACTTTGGTTTACTATGTTTGGCTTTCCTTCACTGTACTTGATTATGATTGTCATTCAAATAACTATTGCTAACCATAGTTGATTATGGTTGACCATTGTTTTAATATGCATTGAATATGGATAACCATGGATTTATGGTTGATAATGTTTGATTATGGTTAACTATGATTTTCTATAGTTAATTATGATGTTAACTATGTTTGACCATGGCAGACTTTGATTGAGTTTGGTTGGTCATGTTTGAACAATGTTTCATAGTGGTTCACTATGGCATGGACAAAACATAGCTATGGTTTAGTATGGTTGACTATGGATGATTATTGTTAACCATGTGAACTATGGTTGACTTTGGTTGACTATACTTATTTTGATGACAACATTAGATCATACTCAAAATAACGTTTTATAATTAAAATAACTATCTTAAATATTTTTCATTTTACTTTAAATTGCGATTATTTAAGTATGTTATTTTATTTTAAAGTGTTAATTTAAAATGTTAACATAAAATTTAATTTGAAATAAAATTTTAAAATTGAAATGACAATAATAATACTTTAAGTATTTTAAATCTCATTTTTTTTCAAAGTTGCAAATCTAACAATTTAATTTATTATATAAATAATCCCATTATAAAACATAGTTTTCTAAATTTATGATCTAATATTTTTATTTTTTTACTTATTCTGAAACGGACAAATTATGAAGTGTACAATGTACTTATTCAATTAGAAATGTATATAAAAATACTATTAAAGTATGATTAAATCTTAATTTGATTAAAAACCATAAATTGCACAATTTAATTGAAAACAAAACCATATGATAATTCATTTTGAAATGAAAACAATTAATTTGAAACCATTTAGAAAACCAATTTAAATAATGTAATAATTCTTTTTGAAATAAAATAATTTTATTTTTTTTGTTAAAGAGGTGAATCGGTAACACGCAGGTGGGGTCGATTGGTGCGAACAACTGAGGGTAACCTCCGCGACCTCCTTTGCGATAAAGTCTAACCTACTACTTGCTTAACAACCTGTACGGCTTAACAAGCGGACAATTGCCAATAGGCCAACATCCCTGCCCCTTGAAATAAAATAAAATAAAATAAATGAATATACCATACATAAATCTTATTTTTAAACATTTTAAATTTTGTTTATTTGAAATAAAGTCAACTAATTTATATAATTTTATTTGAAATAAAGTCAACTAATTTATATAATTTTATTTTGAAATAAAAACAAATTAATTTGCAAATATATGACAATAGGGCTTACAAACATAATTTCAAATGCATGAAATCAAATTGAATCTCATCCTATAATTTATATATATATATTAAAATACACTATTTTTATTTTATTTTATTTTGACATAGAGTACCTATAATATTGAAATGAAAATATGGCAATTTAACTAATTCAAAGTTAGATGTTTATCTAATTTGAATTACATTTAATTTCCGACATATAACATAATGAAGAAATGGTGCATTGGTAAAAGCATAAAATCTTAATTATCTTTTTTAATTGAAATGATAAATTTGTCAATCTTTTAAATTTGATATTTATTGATTTGTATAAATTTGAAATATTCTGAATTGAAATGGTGAAAATTTTAAATTTTAAATTACATTTAAATACAATTGAAATTTCATTCTAAGTTTTATCATTTTAAGCTCTATTAAAACTTCAAAAGTTGCAACATTTTAAAATTTAATAGATTTTAATTATAACTTAAATGTAAAACAAAATTTATATAAAAAATTTACATTAGTGGAATAAACATAATCTGTTGTAGATTTTCAGAAATCATGAAATTTGAATTTAAAATATCTTTATTTAAATAAAATAATTAAATATCTCAAATAATTAAATAATTAATTAAATTTTCAGAAATCAGGAAATTTGAATTTAAAATATCTTTATTGTAACAACCTTAACTTGATATATGATTAAGATGAGACAAAATTTAAATAATCTAACACTCAGGCTAACAACCTTATCTAAGGGTGATCTGTGTCAGCCTAACAACCTTATCTAAGGGTGATGTGACACCCATCCTGACAAGATCTAACGGTGATCTGACAAGGCTTTCGTGGTTGCACTAGCAGAAGATTACCAATCTCACCGAACCACGTGAATCCTCTTGTTGTAGCGGCCTATGTTGCTCTGCATGGAAGTATTCTCGCAGTGTTTGCATATTTCTGTTTGAAGCACATGAAATACATCCAACTTCTTATGAGTGTGATGGCATCCATCGTTAATCCCTCAGCCATGGAATATTTTGACGAATACGACATCATGTCGCGATGCAGGATTGGATCCGGCACCGAGAACGACCATCCCAAGGCCTGTTAGGCACTAGTATACTTAAAGATATGCCAGAAGTCTTCACTGAGGAAATCGTTATGAAGGATGAATCCACAAAGATATATTTTATGGGATGTTTAATAACGGAGGTAATATGCTCTATGTATTAACCTGTACTGGGTTCATCAGTTTCCTTGAGTTTACTGGTTTGTCTTTCCTAGCAATAAATCTTATACGTAAGAGATAAAAAAATGCATTATCATCCACCTCTTCACTGTAAATTTATTCTTCATTTCATGTTGAATTGGGAGCTGGGAATCCCTCTACGACAAGGATTTTGGCCCTTCCACTGAATTTGTATCAAACTCTTTCAATGTTAATTTTTTTTACATCGAATTTGCTCAATTTTTGGTGTCAAGCAAGAGTTTGGCACATCGATATTTTTTGATAATAGCAGAGCTGAAGTCTATGTACGCTCGCATGGAAGTATACTTAGAAAGTGAAGTCGAGCTCTCATTTACAAAAAGAAGAGCTCGTCAAGTCCCGTAGAGAAGGTAAAGTCATGCTGAATCGGGCCTCCCAAACAGATCAGCCAGTCACTGTGCATTGAAATTCGAGACAAAGTTTGCTCTCATTGTGTATCTATTCGCTAAAGAAAAGAAAAACCCGCTCGTGAAGATAACCCATGAAGTGGGACGTCGAAGATCTCCAAACTCGTGGAAGAATTGTGTGAAGAATCAGGGCGTATCAGAACTTCTAGAAGTCGAATCGATGATAATTGTTGAGACAGGCGTCAAAGAAGCTACGCTTTTGTGAGAGCCAAACCATTGAGTTAGCATTCGCTGCATAATATAGATTCCCGCCACTTCCCATGAAGGGAGACGAGACTACCAGCCACTGCTCACGAAGCACAGACCTATTAGTTTGACAGCCGCCGAAAATTTCAGGAGTGAAAGCCACCGAAAGGAAGAGTAAGTCGTTAATCGCATGCAGAGAAAGAGGAGGCCGTCAATTAAAGAAAGGCTCGCCTGCATAGAAAGAGTATGTCATCGATTAAATTGAATGGTAAAAATTACCCTTCAATCTCCAAGGGCACAGTTAGCATTCGTCCAAGGGCCAAGCCTTACTGGATTTGGAATGCCCGGGAGCAGAGGTTAAATTTGACAGGTACCCATCAGTGTAATTTTTTTTTACCGTTTTGTTTCTAAAACTGCCATGCATATAACATTTAGTAATTTTTTTTACCCTTCTATTAAAATTTATTCTTAATACGGCAATTTGATACAAATCGCAAAGCAATTTAATAGAACTGTGAGTTGTTTAATCAAATCTCTGCATATAGTGATAGGCAAGAACATGACTGTGCCAGTTAGTTAGATTCCGGTGTGTAATCTATCCAATTAGAATCACTTAAGAATTTCACAAAGATAAAAATTCAACCCTGAAAAGCATTTATAAGACATTCTAATTTCAACGCATATTGTTGCGAGGGAAACGCACCACACCTCAAGATAAGAGGAGGCATATAGACAATGCACTTAACACGATAGTGAATGCATTACTATGTGCAATCCACATCCATTTGGGAATCACAGAGTCGTCGTTCACCTCTCATGGGATTAAATTCCTGAAATAATATGAGAAGGTAGGCGACCATGATTTCTACAAAGACGAGCCATATGCAATAACGAGCGTACTCCAGCAAGTCTTCCACCCTACTGACCCCTCTAAAGAATAGACGGTTGTGAGAATTGCTCCATGGCCAGCGACATAATGATATAATTTACCTCAATCATTTGTTGCATTAGAGCATGGTATTAGCAGGGTTGCATCAACTCTGATGATGTCTGGCTTGTTCTAGGCGGACATGAACCTATTTATGAAATGTGTGTAGTGAATTTAACAATGATGCAAGACATTAAACGAAGGGGTGTAGGTAGATGGTGCAGGTGATGGAAAATAACGTTGTCTTTGAATTTAAGTGCCACTATACTAGTTTTTGGGCTGCTTTCCAAACTCTAGAAATGCAATTTTGTAATTACAATACCAAAATCTGTAGATTTTAGTATTCTTCCTTTAAGTTTTTAAGAGAGAGCAAAAATGGCTATACTGGTTTCTTATAAAAAAATGATCATAAATTCATCTTTCTGACTATAAGCAATCTATTTGGGCTGAATTTCATCTCCAATATCCAATACATATATACTACTTGTCATTCGATTCACTCAGATTTCTGTAAATCACTCACAATTAAAGAAAAATACACTGCTTCCTAGAGAACAGACTTCGATTCACCGATATACCGATCCCTGATAGCTCATGTGAATGTTACCCAAGCCCAGGAACTAAAAACTAATTATACACTACTTGTCATTCGATTCACTCAGATTTCAATATTCTGTAAATCACTCACAATTAAAGAAAAAAACACTGCTTCCTAGAGAACAGACTTCGATTCACCGATATACCGGTCCCTGACAGCTCATGTGAATGTTACCCAAACCCAGGAACGAAAAACTAATCAAGGATCGAACCTGAGTAAACCAGCTAGCCAGCTATCCTAGTCTTACTTTGTGGACGAATGGGGAATGAAAGGGTGGCCAACCGTCACTATATTACTTACATTCCATTTACCACCAACCCACCGGTTTATTAGAAGGAAGTATTTGCCAACCCGTTCAGTATGGAATTGGAAACAAGTTGGCGATCAATAGAATATAATTTATTCAACAACTTTAGGGTAAAAGGAATCATGCAAACAATTCTTACTATGGAAAACAAACTACAAAGTAGAAAGAGAAGTTCCTGAAGCCAAAGGTTTTATGAAATTAATTATTAGTTTATCAAACAGATTTTAAAAGCCAAAGTCATCTAGAACTACTTCATACTTGTTCATTGTATTAGGTCTCACAACAGTAAGCTTTCTAGCATCAACCAATTTTTCAATATTTTCCATCTAAGAAATAAAAAATGGACAAATAGAAAGTAAAATGAAAAGCATGTTCTACTGGTTTTGTTGATTATTCTTTTGAAATATAAACACAAAACTAATACTAAAATCTAACAATGGAAATAGCTAACACTAAGAGATAACCCTTACCTCATTTATCAATAACTCACAGACGCCTTGCTGAAACATGTAGAATGTATACACCCTTGCTGATGGTTCTGAAAGTATCCTTTTAAGACTTTCCTTTGTATTATCATTAACATCATCAATCAAAGCATGAACAAAGAAGCATTCAGGGTTAATGGTGTCTAATTCTTTATGCATAGACTTAAAAAAAGGCAATGGCAGTATCAAGAGAAGCAAAAAAGAAGGTTTGTACAAGAAGGGGTTTAGTACATATCTAGAATAACTCATACATATACATAACAAATGCCACATACATATATTCAACCTTGCAGAGCGAAATAATGACGCCTTTAAATTATATTTAAAATGATCTGGAACTAAATGTGTTTACAACAGTGCAAGAGAAGATCTCTTTGAAAATATGTTAAGGCAATACAACAAGATAGTTCTAGAGAATCCATTCATTTCTAGTTATTTTGAGATAAGGAAATGAAAGTCATGTGTAACAAATTATTCTAAAAATAGACTTGAAATTACTGTCACACTGAATAAAATAGCCTCTAACGGAAAATTTGAAAAGTAAAATTAAGATACTAAGTGTGCTGAGAGGGTTCTGCTTAAAGTTGTAATTTCTATGTGGATCCTTTCTCACTACCCAGATCGGTTGCTCCTTTTAATTAGAAATGCCTACCAAAATGAATTGCATGGACCTATATGACATTTATAAATGCCAATGTTAACTTTATCCTACTCCCCTCACATATGTTAACTAAATATTTGCAAGTATATAGTCAACTTGACATCTGATATTGTCTTCATCATGGTTCCTATAAGTTTAGCATAAGTGTTTACTTGGTGTATTTGTCTCTCTCTCTGTTTGCATTAGTTGTCTCTTTAGGCTTGTGTTTGTAGGACTTTTTATTCAGCTCATGTGTGAAATCAGTGGTTTTTCATCTATAAACCAAAAGGAAAATGTTTACACATGTTTTTTGAATTCAGGGTTGGCTCCCAACTGCTCCGGATCAAGTCTGAGCATTATATCCCACAAGAGGAGAGGATTTGTCAGCTATTTGTCAGCTATGTCATTTGCAGGAGGTACGGTAAAGAACATTAACTACTGAGAATATACGCATTTTTTATAAAATTATTAAATACGGGCAAGTTTAAAGTGTAATATATTTATAATTTTATAGTTATAAGCATTCAGGTTTAGGATCTGCAAGTCTGTCCCTGAACGCTTATAACTATAAAATTATAAATATATTAAAGACCATTGTTTTCATAATTAATTATTAGAGGCACGAGAACTGAATTTATCTAAATATATTGTTGAGTTTGAAATCTTTTCAAGACCCATCACATTTAAGATTATCAAATGTTTATTGTTTAATTTTAAATCTGTCCCTTTTGACTTTTTTATTGATTTAAAAGGCAGGAAAACTGATCTTCCTTTCCTATTTTTAGTGTTTGCAACTATTAGTTTTTGATGGTTTGGAAATTCCAATGGCAGATCCAGAGGTGACAGAGTTTTCTGGATGATGAAGACTAGGGATTTGATATCAAGATCACGCTTAAGCCTTAAAATTTTAAATCCGTAACCTACGACTAACATATTTTTTTTAATCGATTTCATGATTTCATGAAGAATCATAAGCATTTTTATATATTTAGTGTTCATTGTTCTTACAAGCATCACTAAATATTGAAATCGAGCAAAAGTTGAAAGTTGAAAACTTGAAACATACCTGGTCTTGGCACCTGCGACTAGCGAGCAACAAACTTGGAGCCGGAGGTGGGTTATGGTCGTGGTTTCACCGTTTCTGGAACAAACAGTCAGCAGCATGAGCAGACTCGTAGAGCCAATCTGTAGATGAAGACAAGCCACGACAAGGACTCTAAGAGATGGACCGAAAACGATGATCACAGCCGCGTGGCAAGTCTGTGCAGTTTGAGATGGCCCGATGAAAAACAGAGGCCCGAATATTGCCTGAGTAATTTATTCGCCGGAAGTCAAAATAGGTATCGCGGGCCCACGGATGCTAGGTTTAAACGTTTCACGATTTTTTTCATTCACACCCGCTGAAACGTATCCCAATTTCATCGATATGTTTCAGTTTTTTCTGATCCATTTCAACATTGCCCGATCCGTTTCAACAATGCTCGATCCGTTTCAGGAAAAAGGTGGATCTGTTTCCAAAACCTCCGATCCGTACTCGACATATCAGATACGGATCTGCCACATATCAGTGCCGTATCGAACTTGTTTTCGTTTCAGAAACTTGGAACGTCGTTTTAGGGAGGGCACCTAGCCATTTCCGGTAACTTAGATGACAACCATGCATTATTAATGCATCATCAATACCTCTTTGTCATTGATGGAAACACCTCCAAATCTCTCTTCCTCTTTGTCATTGATGGAAACACCTCCAAATCTCTCTTCCCCTTTGACATTAATGACAAACGATATCTTAACTGCTTCTGCAAGACTGTTCTTTAAGCTTTGTTCCTGCCGTACCTATCCTATCTTTGTTTGTTTGATCAAGTCTATTATTTGCTACTCCTTCTGTCAAATATTTCAATCATGTATCAAGATTTGTTAGTGCTATATGGACTGCTGAAATATCTTCATGACTTGCTCCCCTTGGTTCTCAATGATTTGACTTGATGGGAGTTCCCCCTGTTAGCTAGCTTAGAAAATTTGGCAATTTGATCAGCTCCCCTTGTGTTCATACCCCTTTTGTTAATAATCTTCATCATTTTGTTTTCTATACACGGTCCAATTTTTGGGCTTCATGATGCTCAACAATGGAATATGTCAAAGTGCTTTTGAAGATGAGAAGTTTCCCTATCAATTTTAACTCTAATTTGCTACATTCTTAAAGTTTGCACTTCTTTCTTGCTTGTTGCTGTAAATTCTTCTCACCTCTTCATCTATATTCAACGAGTCCACTTGAATGTTCATAATTGCTTACATCTTTCAAGTAAGCCATAAGTTCCAAAAATATTTTCAAGGTTGTTCCTTCAATGACATGTTAGTATATTCGGAACCTTTGGACGATTACAGCCTTAATTTCGTGAAAGTTTCTGTTGTTTGGACCTGTTGACTCACTCTTGCACATAATTTCTCTTGTTTAGAAAAAGGTATGCATTCATAATGCTCGAGTCATTGTCTTGACCTCTAAAAAATATTTCTGAACGCAAAATATTATTGCAAGTCTATCATCTTCATTTTGAGGAGAATCATTAGTGGTTGTTCACTTGCATATTGAAATTCTAGGAAACTCATATTTAAACCTTCCTTTTCCTTTCTTCAGCTTTTGAATAGAAACTCCATTATTTTCTCTATCTTCATCCTCATCCTCTTTTAGATTCTACAACCTTGTCCTCACTAGATTCCATTGACTCTGCACCTACCTCACAAACTTCTATGTCTTCTTAACTGATTGAGAGATTTGCTCCCCCTTGGACTGGGCTTATCTTTTTAATGGAATGGTGCAATCAAGTGATCTTCAGACTTGTCTTGAGTCTGCCCCTGCATACTCTTATGCCATCAACCAAGTTGCTGCTGCCAATCTGTCTTTATGCTAGATGCACAAAATACTCCTATGACTGTCATGGGATATTCACAAGGAGTTAACAAGACCTGTGCATAAGATCCTAGGACCTGTTCCATTCAACTTCTATTTGCTTGAATCACCTCCCCCTATAACTCATTTTGGTAAGTAGTATAGCTCCCCCTGAGATTGTTATTCCTCTTCATCTGTCATTCTATCTGCTCCTCAAATAAAGGTCTACAACAAATACTTCATAAGTTTTGTAACTTAAATCTTCACAAAGTCTGTAATACTCCAAATGCTTCCTTGAATTCTTGTAATCCATGAGTGAAATAACAGTCAATTCTTGCTACAGTAGCTTGTTGTCAATGTCAAACATATTGTCATGTAAAGTACTTTAACCAAGTCAGGTCTTTAGAGAATTCTTCTTTCAGTCATTCAATGACAGTCTTCAAGAATTTCATATTAGAAGGTCGTCATTCACTTCCTGATGCTTTGGGACGCAATTATCTTATGCCTTCAATGTTCTCTTCTTGTCTTCAACTACTCTACACTCATAAAGTCCTTGACATGTTTATGCAGTACTTTGAAATTTTTCCATCACCCAGCTACTCGCAAATTTGTCACACTGTCTTTCTCAAGTTCTTATTCTCAAACGTTGATCAGAAATGCTTATACAACCTGCTTGTATTTTTGACACATAATGCTTTTACCTTTGTTACAGTCCATCTTTAGGTGCATAGACTTCCTTTGATCAACTGCTATATTCTTTTAGTACTCAAGCATGCCTATCAACAATTATAAATAACCTCAACCTATGAAAAAAGAAAACGCATACATAGTAAGAGGGCACATGACACAATCACCTTAACGCATTATTTTTCAACATTTTTCTAGACTTGAATATATTTTTCCAGCATGGATGTTGAAGTTTCAAATACTATGGAGTTATTACAGAGTTGAATTGCTTTGTGAGCTTCTAACCTCTCAGTTTCTAGAATGTCTTCAAACTGCTCTTGATTGTCATAACAGTTCAAGAATGCAATAAAATTATGTTTCTAAGCATACCATAATAGTAGCAATGGGGCTTTTCCCTAATCCTAAACAAACCTGTGTAAGTTCTGACATGATTACAACAACATGAATAAAAAAGTTTGCAGACCTAAGGAGCAGTGAGGAGATTAATATAAAAACATCAGTGATTTCTAAACAAATTGTGAGACAACTACTTACATTGGTGGCCCTAGAAGTCATCCCATTTATCATTGTTGAAGAGATTTATTGTAGTCTAATAAAGATCTCTCCAATAACCCTGCTTATAATAGTGCACCCTCCTTACAAGAGTAAATTTTGTAGAATAAAATGTCCACTGGGAGGTAATGCATTTATTCAAGTTTTTATCTAGTTCTCTATAATAACCCTGGCTATAATAGTGTAGTTGCACCCTCCATACAAGAGTAAATGTCATAGAATAAAACGTCCACTAGGAGGTAATGCATTTATCCAAGTTCTTATCTAGTTCTCTCCAAAAACCCTACCTATAATAGTGCACCCTCCATAAAGGACTAAATTTCATAGAATAAAATGTCCATTGAGAGGTAATGCATACATGAAAGTAATCACCTCACTCCTAAGTATCCATGCCCTATTGTAAATCTGGAAAAAAACTCTAGCTTGTGTGCTTAGACTACCTTTAGCTAAATTTGTGAATGCCAAGCTAATGTAAGAAAACCAATTCCTGATTCTAGAAATAAATAAAACTGCAAATTATTCAAGGATGATGCATCCATTCTAGAGGCATGCATGGTCCCTTTACTACTCTCTATTTATGTTTCACCCCCTCCAAGACACTTTATGTTGCACCTTCAATCCATTGTCCTTACCGCAACACAAGGGAATCGACGCAAGGAATCTGTGTATGCTACACTAAGTCTACTACTGTTGTAGACTCTGCACATCATGTTGTGCCACAAAAACAAGGAGAACACATACATGGAAACATGTAAAGAAACTAACAATGTGGAGTGGTTGATGTCCACAAATTGACAACTACAATATGTTTTATTATTCTTTTTATACTCGTTATGTGTATCAGGGTTATGACCCAATTCTTGTTTTGTTCCCATGGTATTGTATAAGTTGTTTTATTATAACTATTTACAAATTTAAATGCACATCAAGTTAAATGGATTTGTTTTTTTAATTTCAGACAATATTGTGCACTATGATAGTATGGTTGCTTGAGAGTTCAATTTATTGTTTGATCTTTTGTTATCTATTACCGATTTTCATTTTTGTTGTGCCATGTAGTTTACATGGTTGAAGCTTTTCAGCTTTCTATTTTTCTCCCACCTCAACACACACCACACACTCCCTACTAATAGAATGGCTAATATATTGGAAACACTAAACTCATAGGACATCGTACTAAAAAATGTAGGCATTATAATAGAATGACGATATTACAAAAGTATTGAAGACAATACCTTGTTGTAAGATGACAACTTTTGAGTGGAAAATTTAATGGTCAATGCAAATGACATGAAAAAAATATAGTCAAGAATTCCTCCTAGACTGGGTTTGGCAGCTTTGCTTCCCTATCAGCCAAAAAGTCTTTTTCCCTTGTGAGAAGATGAACAGAGTATTATGGAAACCCCATGGATAATAGCTAGTAATTTGATAGCAGTGTCCAGAAAAAGGAAATTGAAGAAACTGTTGAATTGCAGATGTGCTGCATATGCCAGCCATGTGTCTTTGAGGCTTCTTTGATTCCAGGTTTTATCGTGCTATTAGGTGGAACACCTCTTGCAAAATAAAAAGGAAAAGCAGGCTACAATAAGTTTTCAGCAACATTATTATTTTCATACATGTCAATTACAGTGGTTTTTTCAACCTCAATTTCAAAACCGTTATCTTGTGGTACACTTTCAGACTTCCTTTACAAAATTTCCCAATCATTTGGCACCATTCTACTTGGAAACAACATTACTAGTGGTTTTTTTGTTCAAGGGTTGAACTAATGTAGATTTATGATGAACAAGTGTGAGATTCTATTCGACATTAGAGGAAAGGATAGGTCAATAATTACCAACATTGACAAAAGTCATGTGCTAAGATATTTCTCACTAAAGTCTCAGTTCATGTCATATATACTATATGATACATCTTAAACTCTTGTATTTGCATCATTGTGGACTAATTGCTTATGCTTTTCATGGTTGATAACCTTAGTTTGCTCCCATAAGCTTCCTTATTTTTTCATTGGTTTTTTTTATGTCCCTGATGCTGCTATTGTCTATTTTTCAAAATTTAAACAAATCTTAACTACTTCTACCTTGTTTGAAGTCTTCAGCTGATTTTAGTATTTTACTGCTCTTATGGCCATGGTACATGGAATATCTCTAACCACAAATTTCAGAATAAATATGCATGGGGTATCTCAGCATGTTGACATGGTTTGTAGAAATATTTCTACCTGTGAACTCTATTTATAACCGATAACTCATTTCTTCAAAAATATCTCTTATGCATACCATTGAAAAAACACATGAGAAGAAAAATAGGTTTTGAGCATACCATTGATTTTCTATAACATTTGCTATTTTTTATGCCTATGAATAGAAGTTAAAGATGATTGAATTGACAATTATATATACATACCATACACCCATAATCTACATACCATTCTCTGGCAATTTTTGGAAACAGATTTGGTAAAAGTATGGTAGAATCCATTCACCACACACAAACCCTCGGGGTTCTTAACAATACAAACAAGGATGAATTATTCCCCTGTAACCCCTGTTCAAGAAAATGGGGGTGATATACCTCAAACCTTCAAAATTGATTTTCCAGTGTTCTATCAAATTCCGATCAAACTTGAGATTCACTCGTGCATGTTGATTCTTCTTATGGGTGAATAAGCTATGCATTATATGTGGAACAAATTGATCCTTGTCAGCTCTCATTCTGTCAAAGGTGGACAATTTCCCTATAAAAAATCCTTGGAACAATAAATCCAGGGAAATTGTAACCATATTCTAGAATTACATGATATGTAAAGGGTGAAACAGCTTGTAAAAACATCCATGGCTGCAAATCAAGGGTGAATTAAATATTTCAAGCGAATTTTAGTCGAAATTGTGGGAGAAAGGAGGATTCCGACGGAATTTGCTGGGGGCGAAAAATCATTTTTCCTCTCGCTTTTACAAAATGGGAGGGCTATTCGTTGTATACATATTTTTTATTAAATAAATAGTGGACTATTCTTTTAAATTAGATAAAATTGGTTTGATATTAAAAATTCGCCCACTAAATATCTTAAACCCTTTAATTTCGCCCATGGGCTAAATTTCGCCCCTAAAATTATCTATGCGGAGCCTGCGGTTTGTGATGTGGGATGCAATAAGGGGAAATTAATTCTAAGTGTCCCATAGAGTCTCGAGTTACGGTTTGTCGAGCACCTAGTCATGTCGGCTCTAGAAAAGATCCTCACGGAGCTAAGTCAGTTTGGATGTGAGTTGTAGACTTCTGCCAAGGTTGAATAAGCACTTCCCAAACAACTTATCCCGTTTGTGAGACATTGCCATCCCCTATGTTATCTTTATCCAACATACGCTTTAGTTTGTATTCCCCATCCAAATTATCATGGTGTTAAGTTAGTACAATCATCCCTTAGCCTTGCTACTCATCCATCCACTTTCAGCCATTACTAGCAAATTGATCACAACCATGAAGTGAGTATATTCTTGAGTTTCGATTCTGAGCTATTATTATTATGTATTGAATATCTATTGTGTTTAAACCGCCTGTGAAATGCTACTTTATGATTGAAGTCTTGCTATTTGAATGACTAGCAAAGCATGTCTTATCTAATTACACTTGCAACATTTTGATGTTTTAGCCTGGGTCATATTTTGGTCAACTTTTACCTGGTCAAACCTAGTTTGACAAAGTCAACCATAGGACATGAGATGAGTTATACCAGTGATGCTATAGATTGATTATATATGGTCTTCCATTTCCCATCAGGTGGTTCCATGTAGCAGTTACATGTTTCAGATGGTAATTTGTGATATTTTTATGACTTTGATCATTTACAGATTATTATTTTTTATTTGTCCGAGCATGGTTATGGATATAGATGATGATTCAGTTATACACGTGACGTATTGGTACTCATTCCTAGTGCATTTGGATCTTCTTAGTCCATTGAGATACTCAGTTTGTAGTTTCAGGCATTTTCAGTTGAGATATTTTTCAGTTTATCACTTCAGTGCAGTTATCCACGTGACGTATTAGTACTCATTCCTAGTGCATTTGGATCTTCTTAGTCCATTGAGATACTCAGTTTGTAGTTTCAGGCATTTTCAGTTGAGATATTTTTCAGTTTATCACTTCAGTGCATATTTGCCATTAAAAATGGCCTGACAAAGTAGTTTGACTTTCTATTTGGTTCACCTAGGGCGCTACAGAGGGAGTATGGGGTCTAGCCACCTGTTTTTACTATATTTCCATACTCCCAAACAGTTTGGTGCAGTCATATTTGGCCCCGGATGACCAGGAAATGAGCTACAGGAATTTTTATCTTTTACATGTGATTTACAGAGGAATAAAAAATGGTAAAATGGCTACAGAAGATTTCGATTTGGGCTACTCAGGAAAGGAAATGGCATGAGGTTGATTTTGATTATGTGTGTGATGCATCCCACCTTCTAGAGCATGTTGTAGCATCTAGTGGGGCCCACACACTCTCCGGGCTTATTGTTCATGATTTTATGGTGTCTCCGAGGTGACACGATTTGGCCTTTGATCATAGTATTGTACTTTGATGATATTATTTTACATTATTGTGCCATGGGGACACACTAGGAGGAATGTTTCACCTCCTAGACCCACCATGAGCTTATGTTGCGACTTAAAGTCACTTTTTATGTGGTACGTCTCCCTAGGGCGATTTAGCTAGTGCGCCCTCTTCTATTTTTGAGTTGATCCATGTACTTTATGTTGACCTCATCTCAATTGTTGATTATAAATTATGTATATTTTGATCTCAACCACTCATCAAAAAGGTGGTTAGGGTTTTGGTCTCTCCCATTGTTATATATATGAGAGACCCCCCTCATTGTAAAGGGGCTTTTGGCTCTGGGTTTTTGGCAATAAAGAAATATTTATGGGAAAAAATCTCGTGACTTTGTTATAGATTGTTCTTGTGCTTGATTGTAGCTTTGATATCCTATCACATCTTCATTGTTTGATAAGTTTCCATGCTATACGTTTTGCTTGATGCGTGCTCTGCAGGAGGGTGATTTCATTGAAGGATTTCATGAGGGTTCTCTGGATCTCTTCATTGGAAGAGTAAAATAATCAGGGAGTAGTTCTTACTGTGTCTTTGATCAATATTTATGCTCTTTGATTCTTCTTGCATCATTTACTTTCATTTATGTAAATCAATTCTCATAAAGGTTGTCATCTGCAGGAAGGAAGGTGCACTTGCTCTGGGAGAAAGTCGATTTCACTTTGGGAGTTGGAGTTGCTTTGAGGGAGTTGGAACATCATTTCAATTGGCATCTGCAAGTCACAAGAGGTAAGTACTTTAGATTTTCTTGACTTATTCATCTATTCCAATTGTCTACTGTTATTTTCTCTACCAACCCTAAGCTACTTTTCCTTTGGAAAATTCCTTGGGCTTCATTTCTTGGTTTACTAGCAAAGCATTGGTTTTCATCTTACAGCCTATCCACAAGTGGGTTCTCAAAGGCGTCATGCTCTAAGGACTCCATCTTCCCCTTTTTCCTAGGCACTCGTCTCTACCCTTGCGCCCTCCCTGGTTGGCTTGTTTTCTGGGTTGTGTAAACCTCATTTGTCGAGCTTGCATCCCTTGATATTGCCAAATCTTTCATCCAAGCTGTGCTAGAAATCCTAAACCATTAGATCTACTCTTTGGGCCACTTTCCCTATTTTAAGGGTCACATTTCCCAAGGCAGTTGATTTTGATCATTTGTCCTAGCACTAGAATCATTGAATCATTTCTAATTATCAAGTCATTGTGTCTAAGCACCCATGATCTAATCTTATCATTCTTAAGCCTCCACAATGACCTTGTTTCCTTAAATCTAGGGTTCATCACCCCTCACCTTACGTACTCTATTTCCATAGCTTGATTTGGTGATTAGGTTATGTCTCTCTTGTCGGGAGTAGATCAGGGTCTCCCCCTTTACTATCTATGGCTTTGATAGTATAAAGTGAAGAGTGCCTCGATTGGCGTGACAACCAATCCATATTGGGAATCGAGGCTCTCTGCTTTCACCAATTCGGTTGCCTATCCCCTCTACCATCCTCTATAGGATCCACCATTAGGGGCAACTACAAGATTGGTGAGAACAACTACACCAACAAGGGTGTAGCCTAACTACGCTTTGAGGTTGCCTGCCAGTTGTTCCCGCTTTCTTAGTCAAAATTTCCCTACTTTTGATCACTAACAAGGCAATGCCGGATTTTCGTTGGTTTAAAGGGGAATTGATTTTATTAGAATGAGTGAATTAATTAAATGTGAAAATTTTATGAAGTGCAAACAACCGTTTTTGATATCCCAAAGCTCAGACCAGCCTGCAATGGGTAGAGCATATACGGTGTTTACAAAATGTTAATTCCAATTTGGACTCTCCGACAGAGAGCACTCTTGATCCACAAATGGCGAGATTCAAGAGATTTTTAAAGTTAAGTTAAACTGTTAAAATTTAATGAGAAATGTTCTCCACCCATGTTTTGTGTTTGTCATGTGGGGGACATAAAGTGTCTTTTTCCTAGCATGTTATAACTTGAAAGTGAATTTTATAAAGTTACTTAAGTGAATGCAATTTTTCTCCTTAAGTTATTTATCCTATTTAAAAAGGATGCATTAAATAATCGCCCTCAGATTAAAGTGATCTCAGCCCTTAGATTAAAAGGGTCAGTTAGGTTTTCACTTAGGGCTTTGGAAGGGAAAAATATACATATACATGCTTAGAGGAAGAGAAAACACACAGCAAGAGAAAAAAAGAGTGAGAGAGACATTTTATTAAGAGCATTGGTGTTATCAAACTGAAAGGCACAGTTTTCGAGGCTGTAGCAGCACGTCTGTACAGTGTTTTTTAGCATCTGTACGGCACGAGGTACACACAAAAATTTGCAGCAGCTTCAGGCACGAATCTCGAGGTATTTCCTTGCAGCAAATCCGTACAGAAATATGCTATCCAGATTGTAGGCCATAATGCACTATCCAGGCATGGATTGAAAGGTATTTTTGCTCTGGGTTTTTGCTATTGTATTTCTGTCTACTGCTGATATATACTGTTAGTTTGGCATGAGTTCCTAGGCTACTGAGTTGTGCTACACCTGTGAACAATTTGTTTTTTATTTATGTTCTTACAGTTGTGAGGAAAAGACAAAAGTAAAAGTGTTTTTTACGTTCAGAGTTTGCAGAGTTAAGACACTAAAAATTCCTTGTAGAAGAATTCTGATTTTGCTCTAGAATAATAAAAGAATATCTCTCTCTGGGTTTTTTTCCCAACTGGGGTTTTGCCCTGGGCATTGGCCCTAAACTTCCTGTGTTCATTTATTGCAGAGATTGTGTTTTAAATGCTTCATTGAGTACTTGCATTTAAAGTTATTTCAGTTTTGATAACTCAAAAAAATCTAAGTAATTTTGTGAAGCAAGGATTGAGGAAATATTTTAGTGCATTTTCCTTAAATTTCTACATGGTATTAGAGCTAGGCTCTGTAAATTTTTGAACCTTGAAGGTTCTTGAAGAGGTCAAGAACAGTTGGGCAGTTTATTTTTGTTGTTGGGGTTTCAAGACAGTAAGGGGAAATCTGATTGCTTTCTTTTTCTAGAACAAGTGACTATTTAAATGGCTGCTTCCATCAGGTATGAGGACAGATTGGACGGTGTTTCCAACTTTCTTTAATGGAAGGTGAGGTTGACTGTTGTTCTCAAAGAGAACAAGATTTGGTCATTTGTCAGCACTCCTTCAATACCCCCGGTAGATCCCATTGCTTTGGATGTGTACGAGGTGAAGAAAGCCAGAGCTCAAAGAATCATTTTAGACGGTGTGAGGGATGCTCTCATTCCTCATTTGGCAGAGAAAAGGACTGCTCATGAGATGTGGAAGACACTTAAAATATGTATGAGGCAAAGAACGAGAACCGGAATATGGCTCTCAAAGTCAAACTTCATGTCATAAAGATGAGTAAAGGTGAGAATTTTTTTTCTTATCTTACTCTGTTATCTAAGGTTAAAGATGAGTTGTCTGCTGTAGGAGAGGTTGTATCAGATCTGGAACTTGTCAGGATTGCCTTGAAGGGATTCTCCAAAGAATGGTCAGTATTTGTGAAATGTATTGTGGGACGAGAGAAGCTCCCTGATTGGAGCAAATTGTGGGATGACTTCACTCAAGAAGAAATCCGAATGGGAGAGATGGGAGAAGAAACAGAAGGAACCAGTGAAGAGAATGTTTCCCTTGTTGCAAAGGGGAATAAGAAGAAGAAGAATCCCAAGATTGACATCAGTAAAGTTCGTTGCTTTGCATGTAATGAATATGGCCACTATGCAGCATAGTGTCCTCATAAGAAGAAGAAGACTACTGAGACTAAGAAGCAAGTTGCAACCACTGCTGATGTGGCAAATTTTGATTTTGAAAAGGAATTTGCTCTAGTTTCTATTGTTTCTTGTGGCATTAGAAATAGCTATGAATTTGACAGAACCTGGATAGTTGATAGTGGAGCCACTAATCATATGACTGGAATACTGGATTAATTTCAGTATCTGAAAGAAATTAGTTCTGGATGTGTTGTGAATAGGACTCATGAAGTGAAAGGAGTTGGAACAGTTAAATTCCAACTTGATCTGGGTAAGACTCTTGAAGTAAATGGAGTCTTGTACACTCCAATTCTAAGAGTTAATGTACTCTTAGTAGCATATTTGGAAGATGATGGATACACAGTAATGTTTCGGAAGGGACATGTGTTCATTGATAGGAAGGCTAAAGATGAGGCAGTACTTCTGGCAGATAGGAGAGAAAACCTATACATAGTACATGGCCTTACTATTGTAGGTAAGTCTGGTTGGTTATCAGACTCAGAGGGAGAGCAACATGCTCAAAGGATTGAAGGTGCACCCTGTAAACAATCCTCAGATCTGAAATCTAGTGCTAGCAGAAAGTTAACTTGGTATGAGATCTGCCAGTTAGAAGATGCTTCAAGCATCGGATCCATGAGTCCTGATCAAATTCCAAACAAAGAAGGAGCAGCTACTCCAAGCAGCATGGAATCCAAGAATGATCCAGGTAATGGCAGTAGGACATCCCTCATTAAGAGGGAGTGTTAAAATTTAATGAGAAATGTCCACCACCCATGTTTTGTGTTTGTCATGGGGGGGACATAAAATGTCTTTTTCTTAGCATGTTATAACTTGAAAGTGACTTTTATAAAAGCACTTTTATAAAGTTACTTAAGTGAATGTAATTTTTCTCCTTAAGTTATTTATCCTATTTAAAAAGGATGCATTAAATAACCACCTTTAGATTAAAGTGATCTCAGCCCTTATATTAAAAGGGTCAGTTAGGTTTTCACTTAGGGTTTTGGAAGGGAAAAATATACATATACATGCTTAGAGGAAGAGAAAACACACAGCGAGAGAAAAAAAGAGTGAGAGAGACATTTTATTAAGAGCATTAGTGTTATCAAACTGAAAGGCACAGTTTCCCAGGCTGTAGCAGCAAGTTCGTACAGTGTTCTTTAGCATTCGTACAACATGAGGTACACACAGAAATTTGCAGCAACTTCAGGCACGAATCCCAAGATATTTCCTTACAGCAAATTCGTACAGAAAACTGCTATCTAGATTGCATGCCGTACTGTACTATCCAGGCACGGATTGAAAGGTATTTTTGCTCTGGGTTTCTGCTATTGTATTTCTATCTGTTTCTGATATATCACTGTCAGTTTGGCACGTTCCTAGGCTGTTGAGTTGTGTTACACCTGTGAACAGTTTGTTTTTTATTTCTGTTCTTACAGTTGTGAGGAAAAGACAGAAGTAAAAGTGTTTTTTACCTTCAGAGTTTGCAGAGTTAAGACACTAAAAATTCCTTGTAATAAAAGAATATCTCTCTCTGGGTTTTTCCCCCACCTGAGGCTTTGCCCTGGGCATTGGCCCTAAACTTCCTGTGTTCATTTATTGCAGAGATAGTGTTTTAAATGCTTCATTGAGTACTTGCATTTAAAGTTATTTCAGTTTTGATAACTCGAAAAAAACTAAGTCATTTTGTGAAGCAAGGATTGAGGAAATATTTTAGTGCATTTTCCTTAAATTTCTACATAGACTCTCCAATAGAGAGCACTCTTGATCCACTTAAAGCGAGATTCAAGAGATTTAAACAATAAAAAGAAAACTCTCCGACAGAGAGCACTCTTGATCTGCGTTGTTACCACCTAATTTGTGCTTAGGTGGACTCCTTGTGAACCTTAGAAGACTTGAACAACCCACCTTGTTCATTGCCAGAGTTCAGAAGTTCATCAAACCAAATTTTTGGCCCTTTGTAAAATTTGCATGTCCAGACCCCCATGGGGGAATTGTAATAAGTTGGTCTAAGCATGATACTTTTGTAAAAGGCTTGGCCTACCTTAGGTTTAACTATCAAGGGGATACTCTAGAGTGTTTTTTCCTTCGGAATTATGTGTTGCGTTTCAATGGCGTATAATTCCTGAGTTTTTCACTCACACCTCCAAAGCTGGAGTATTTTCCATGGTGGTCGAGCCTAGGGAGGTTATTAAAGCCTATCTGTCTAGGTATTTTTAACATGCTAGCCATCAATAATAAGTCGTATGGACATGTAATAGGTCCCCTAGGAGTTTGAGTCAATTCCGATAAAAATAACTTTTTGCCGTAAAATTAAACCATTTTTTAATGGTTTAAATGGAAAATTTCAAAGTGTAATAAAAGCATGGTCTGGAGGCGTAATTTAGTGTGGGCATACTCGTTTTCACGCTCAAAGCGTCCTCTTTAACCTAGGACCCAATTTTCCTAGGTTCCGGGCGATTAAATTGTCATTTGTTGCATTTTTTCCTGAAAAGTGCTACAAAATTACATTTAAATGCTAAAGGTGCTACAAAATGCACAAAAGACAAATCGTGAAAATAAAAATAAAAACATGTTTTAAACATGTGGATGAGGTGGCAAAGTTGTCTCAAGTGATGGGCAACCTTAACTAAAGCATATCTAAGTCAAAGTTGGGTAGAATCGAGCCAATATTTCAAAGATGCGATTTTTCATCATGAGGAGGTTGCGCCCTCTCTACTTGGGAGACTTCTCTTTCACATGGCATCCTTTTAGTTATGGATGGAGTTTACAATGTGAAAGTGGGGGTGCCTTCTTTATGTGGCATCCACCTCACTCCTAATCCCTTAAGTCTAGCAGTCAATCAAGGCATATATCACTCCTTATTTCATGGGATTCGCCCTCCCTCCTTGATGCGCCCTCCTCTTCCTCGTGTGCTATAAAAGCAAGAGCATTCCATCACTTTAGAGGATGGAGCATTGAACCTCTGCTCATGTACTATTTGGAATTCGATGCTATTTGTTGAATAAGATCTTGTGAAGGCTTTGGAGGCTCATTGTTGCTCATGAATGCCAATTTTCTTCCCCCTTTATCTAAACAAAGCTAAGTTGCCAGGGTACGTGTACCCACGAGTAGGGTACATGTACCCGTATCAGGTTCTTTGGTACTCGTAAGGTACGTACCCTGATGTACCCCATACTGGCTCCACGTACCCAAGACACCATTATAAAATAAGGGGTACTTATAGGAAAAATTGTACCTTATACCCGTGTCTGGGTACTCTGTACCCCATGTTTGGGTACTCTGGGGGTAAGACCGACTCAATAAAATGCAATCCGTAGGGGAAAATGTAATGACCCCCAACCAAACCTGAACTAATATTTCAGTAACTGCGTATGGAGTTTGGTTCAAGACTTATGTCAAACACTTTGCAATACTGTTCAAATTCCACTGAATATTGTCCATATCTGGTAAACTCATTTTGCATTGATTTACAATGATTTTTTTTTATGGTTTTATGTTCAGCACTCATAGTACATAATTTGACTACCAAATGTGCACATAAAAATTATACATATGTATTTAATAGTGAGAAATACACTCACATCAATCTAAGAAAATATTTGCAAATTTTTATTTCCTGTAACTGTTGTAGATATTTCTCCCTACGGATAGGTAGAAACTCTCTTAGGTTAAAGTAGACTTAACTGACTCTAAACTAAGACAAAAAGATAACAAATGCTACCTTGAATTCCTAGATCTGAACAAACATCTCAAGATTATATTACTGGAAGAAGTGGAAGAGATCTAACTGACCTTTGATTTAATCGCTCTCCCAAGTTGTTGCTCCAATCCTCAAGTCCTCACGAATGAACCTGTTAGAATGAACCAAGATACAAGCAATATACAATCTTCTAGCAATCTTGAAACATATGTTAGAATCTAAATCTATAGCAGAAACAAATCATATGATTGAAACAAGATCAACATACATGATTTGGGAAAAAAGACAAGTTATGTTTTATTACAAACTTGAAGTCACTTACAATGGTTGCTTGATGTCCAAGCCAACTCCCAACTCCAAGTGCTTTCTCCTCTAGCTATCTCCACAAAGATTTAAGATCATAGGTTTGATGTCTCCGAAAGTCCTCCCCTTTCCACATGGAAGGCCTCTCTCTTATAGTGTGTAGAAGGATTAACCAACAAGAAAGAAGAATGGATCTTGGGAGTATTTAGTGGATCAGACCCCTAATCTGAGATTGTGAGTTAGGATCGAATCAGGGATGCCAATCCTCAAAAATCTCTCGAAGATCAAGATTCCACAAGCCATGGAAAAAGGGCTAAAAAAGGAGTACCGCACCTCTGCAACTGAGCATAGAGCGGTAGTACCGCGTGGCAGAGAAGGAGCATGGCATGATAGTCGGGACTACCGCACTCATAAGCGTGAGAAAGGAGTGGTAGTGTAGGTATATGAAGTCTCAGCTGGGTTGATTCTTGACAGGACAGGTTTGTCTTCATGGTTCATTCATCATTTTTCTCTTCTGGGTGTTTTAGGCAGCAGGGGAAGTGTCGTCAACTATTTTTATTGTGAAGATGCGACACTCTAAAATATGGAGGTATAATAGATGCCCCCTAAAGTGTGAGGTCAGAAGGGATTGATGGCCGAAAGAATTTACAAATACTATGCGGAGATAACATCGAGGAGCTGAAACAGAAAGAAAATGTCAGATACACCATCGAGGTGGGCATCCCCATGCTCGGAAACAATTGACTCAAAGCATGGCTTCCGACCAATACATTACAGATCCATGAGTACTGAGATGATATATACTGTAGACAAATCATGGCTACTATGAACACGCGTAGATCCATGAGACAATAATGACACAGCCACGACCAATACAAAAGTGGATCTGTGTGACAATACAAAGGACATCTCCATTGCAACCTGGACATAATCAAAGTACAAAGGTGAGTCCAGGGTCTTCTACTCAATCGTAGATGATACAAATCTAGCCATGTGATTACAAGGTGTTGACGTCGAACATGGTAGAAACCATTTGATTACCAGCCAATGATATGAACCGTTAACAAATGTGAGGGAAATCACCAATGATGACGATGATCCCCAAGGTATCTATAGTACATCTCAACGAAATGCGAATGAATGAGTTGATGTCGAGCATTCGAGAGATTGTTCGATCAGAGGTCAATGATGTAGACCTACTGTCGAACACGAGTAAACCTGCCATTGAGGCATGCAGGTACCAAGGTACTAGTGGTTGATTCCTAAGTCCAATTCCCGGATAGTGATTTGGCGTCAACGAGAATAGACTCATCGAAGGTGGGCAATAATGATTCCCACATCATCGACACGAAATCAAAATGAAGGATAGTATAGGATGATGAAACAATAGAACATGTACTGACACAGTGGAGGTCCGACACAATGAATGACTCTGAACAATGCAACCCTTTGAATATATAATAGCATGAAGCAAGACCTGGTAGTGGGTATTATTGATAGCAGAGGATAGACACCGAATGAGTAGGCTCGTGGCCAGAGAGACGACTCGGGATGATGACCATAACTCGGCAAGAATAGATACCCAAAAATAGACAAGGGACAGACGCATGCCATGTTCAAAGGTGACGACTGACAAACTGCCAACAAAATAAACTCGACTTGCTTCCCATTTTCCCCCGACATGATGGACGAGTACCTATTTGTTGTCTTACGAGCTTGAAGAGGATAACAGATGCTCGGTATAGCTCATCTCATAGATGAGTTTGATCTCACATGTTTTACAAACCTGAGAAAGGAGGGGTTCGTCCCAATATGGGTCCTTCAATGTCAAGTTTTAATGAGTCCAAGGAAGGAAAACTCGGTATTTTTTCACATTTAGAGAGCCTAAAAAACTTAAAGAAGGCTCCAAAGTGTACTTTTTCATAAATTTAGTCCCTCGATCCTGAAAATGTGTAAAACAATTCCTGAGAGAACTCTCCCAGTAAAAAAATGATTGAGGTATACCTTTCTCATAAATAGTCTAGACGGGCCGAAAAAGGGGTAACCTATCACTGAATAGACGACCTTTCAAATACTTTTACAAGTGTGAAAGAGACAAGATCACTTGGAAATCTTTTCGAAACGAGGGAGTCTTGAAAAGGGCTTAAAAAGAACTCCAATGGTCTTTTTCGTAATTTTTAATTATTCTGGTCCGAAAGAAGAATAAAATACAACCAAAATAATACTTTCCTCATCGTTTAACGAGCACGAGTAAAGTTGACTAAGCTCGACACTGTTTACTTGAGTTTGACAAGCACGATTCAGGTGTAAAAGCACTTGGAATCTTTTTCAAGTTTTAATCGAGAGCACGAAAAAGATAAAGTAGGCTCAAAATGAAGGTCAAAATAAGTAAATAAACGCCAGTGTGAACATTTTTTAAAGGAGATCCTGTCAACAAATGCTCATGGAAACAGACATTAGTAATGTGAAATGGGTTTTAATTTAACCAGATAAAATAATGAGTAAAAAATAAGTGAAAAAGTTATATAAGGAATAGGTAAATATGGAAAGTTACCATTTCACTTGTGCATTTGCCCAAAGAGGAAATTTTACCCATTGAGGAGCAAAAACTTCAAGAGTTCATATCTGGATATCCGGAGCACCGTTCCAATAGCCGTCTGTGCCAGGTAAGAGATTTCAAGCCCCTCTTTCATTTCATAGATAAATAACTTGATTTCAGTAAGTAGAAATTAATTTTTGGGCAGGCCCTAATGGGCAATTTTTTCCTTTCACAGTACCGTGCACTAGCCCTATCGGGAAGCGCGGTACTATGCGATACTACCGCTCTATAGTGTTAAGCAGGGGTGCGGTACTGTGTTGTACCGCGCAGTAGTGTCTCCCCCAGGCGCGGTAGTGGCGATTTCTATGGGAGAAAATTTGATTTTTTCCCAATTTCTAATCGAGATCGAGTTATTAAATGATTAATGAATGTTTCCTATGACCTTTTGCAAGTGTTTGCAACTTGTTTGGAGCAAAACATTTGTTTTGAAGTGGTTTTCCATTGATTGTGAACGTTTCATGCATTTATGATTGAAGAACTCTCTCTTTCCCATAGCTAGTTTTCATCGAATACAAGGCTTATTTCGATTCATTCTCACTTGCATGGTTTGGGTCATCACAACACCACCAAGTTTCACGTCCATTTACCCGATTGAGTAATACAACCACTAAAATTAATCTCCCTAACTAAACCAACATTAACCTCACTTGAGGAAATCAAAAGAACTTGATAGTTAGGTAGGACATCAGGGATAGGAATCCAAATAATTCCCCCTTGTAATTATCATCTGAGACATAGTCGTTGTCCTCTAGGGAACTAAAATCCTCTAGTATTTGTTGACATGGTCATACACCAGTTTGTGGAGGGGCCTCCTAACTGTTTTAAACTTTCAGGGGTTAAACTGCCACGAGATTGAGAATTGGACGGACTCTGTGGAATGCCGCACTCCACTTAGCCCTAAGGAAACATCGATCATTGTCTTCCTTGTGTTATACGGCCACCATTATGATAATACAAGGGTGATAAGGCAGAAGTGCCAAAAACCTTTTCCAACGTGTCATGAACGAGGTAGCTTAGTAACTTTTCTACTAGGGCTCTTTTACCCAGGATCCCTTTCGGTAGAGGGATATCCTTCTCATATTGGTCTCTAATGTTGTATTCTTCAACTTGGATTTCATCACCTTGCGAAGGATACAACTTGTCGAGATCTCCAACTCTTAGTTAGGAAGTTTGCTTGTTATCTCATCTTAATAGAGGGTCATTTTTTCTTTTTAGTGACTGCTTGTTGGCATTCTGGCCATTTTTGTTTCCATCTCGCTTACTGGGACGCTGGTCTTAGTATAGATTTTAGAGCTTTCTTTTTTGGTCTGCGAGCCTTGCTTTTTCTAGCTCCCCTTTTGCACACTCGACTACATTAGGTTTTTTGAGTTCTTTGTCACGAAACTACCCCCGGATTTCGTATTCCTACCATTATGTCAGAACCACCACGGAGATCACGAAGAGTACAAGGCCGAAGCCTGCCACCACCACCACCTCCACGGACCTCTGGTCCACCTGCATCACGTATTCCCGCCCCTCCTGGCCACGGTGCCGGCCAAGGGAACGTTCCACCACCGATACACACTACATCTTCAGTTCCGCCTGTAACTGTTACTCATAGCACGGTCTCAGAATCTCTTGCAGTTTCTGCAACCACTAGTACATCTGAGAGCCTCATTGTCACTTCACCCACTGTTATTCCAGATATATCTACCATAGTGGACAACACTACAGCGGCTGAAACTAGTACAACCCAAGACACTAGACCAGAGGCCATCATCCTCCTCGATGTCAGCACTTCTCTTCTACCAGAGACTTTCTACAATGTCATGGAAGAATCTGTGGGCAGCACCGAAGGAGCTGACCAGGATATATCTGAATTGATTCCAGTCTCGAGCGGATACATCGAAGTTATCAAAGAAACCCAACTTCCTGATACACCTTTTGAACCTGACTATGGCTTTATCACTTCCCAGGAGAAACCTCCACCTGCTACCACTACGCTATCCAGTGTTCATCCACAAGAAACCGGTTCTTCCAGCAACATACCTCGTACAGTATCCCTCCCTAATCTCCCTTCGGGACATGAGATCATGGCCTCGATCCAGTCTAGTATGGTTAGTTTAGCTAACTCCCCCTTAGCGTCGGCACAGTTTAAAAGTGATACAGAGAAAATTCTCTCGACGGCTTCTAGATATCCCCCTGCTACCCGTCCTCCCGACTATCGGGCTCCCAATGTCTCGTCTAGCACAGAGTTTCATCACTCCTATGCAGACGGCTCCAGACCTTCAGATGTTACTATACCTCTGTTCCCTCCGGACCTCGAAAACCCTTTCCAGGATGTGAACTCTGACCCCGCCCTCGATGGTCCTCCTATTGTTGAAAACGATATGGACAAAACCCTTGACACCCCTCGGTTAAATTCCCCACATTTACTGCCATAACGCATGTTTGGCGCACATTCTATGAGGGATAACCCAGTCTTTTCTCCATCCCCATCCGTCACATATGGATGACCCCCTCCATAAATCGGCACCTTTGGCGCTATTGGCCAATCGACACTATCTCACCTTTCTAGTGTCAGAAGAACATTGAGTCATACCATTGGATCATCCATATTGACCGGAGGTTCACCTTCAATCACTATCTACACCATTTCAGGAGGTGCACAACTCACTGTTGCAACCGCTAATCCCAACAACCAACCCCCTCCTAGAGGGCCATCAACCCAACCTACTGGAGGACAACCCTTTGTTGGGAACCCCGCTCCTAGTCACCAACTGCCTCCCATCAGGACATCAACCCAACCTACTGGAGGACAACCCTTTGTTGGGAACCCTGTTCCTAGTCAACAACCTCTTCCTATAGGACCATCCAACCCATTTGCTGGAGGGAAACCCATCAGCACCATCCAACAGTCCTCCCAACCAGCAGCCTCTGCTCAGTATGGTATGTACAACACACCTGGCAATGGACAACCTTATACCGATTTTCCAACCGGGCCTCATCTTCAACATCCCTCGTCAGGCACGCTTCCTTCTTGGGGATCTCAAATCCCATAGAGCCGGGGGTACTCATTGTTTGGCAACTGGAACCAAGCTACGGGGAAATCTCAAATCCCCCCCAACTTGAATTCTAGCTTCCCTTATCCTTCGGCTGCAACAACTCCATGGAACCCATCCCTCCAATTTCCACCTCTTCATCAAGGTGGAACCCATATTCCATGGACACCACTGTTGCAGCCACCCCCTAACCCTGGTACGAGAAATCCTCCACTTACTCAAAGTAGTGGTAACATTCCTGGAACCTAACAACTCGAGGGAACCTTTCCCCAACCAGGAGCATAAACCATTCTTGGGACACAACAACCCCAGGGTTGTTCGGGTACACAGGGTACTACCAAAGGACCGAACACCAAGAGCAACCACTTCACACAAACAGATCACAGATCAACACACCGTTGTTTTGACGTGGTTTAAACCCTCTTGAGGGAAACACTCCACGGCCCCGGCCAAATAGCTTCTACGGGACAATTTATTATGCAAAGAAAGAAAGTTACAAATGAGCTTCTCATAATCGATCAACTAAACAATGACCCTCCATGCTCTTTAAATAGAGATCATGGACCAATCGGGTGTTAAGCCACGGATCAAGGTTAGGTTTGATCTAAGAGAAGTTGAGCCGTCGGATCACTCTATGTCGGAAACATATCGTGACCGTCGGATTAAGTATTTACAAATGCATACTAATGCATACTAAAGAAACACACTATCCCTAACGGATATATTACACAAGTTGATCTTAACTAACTCCTAAGTGTCTAAATATCCTAACATCCCCCCTTAAGAACAACTTGGGATAGGATTGAAGGATTTACAAAAGTGACACTATTAGGAGAAGGAAGGAGGCATTAGACCCTATCCCCCCTTAATGACAAGTTCCTGAACTCCTAACATAGATCGAAGTTTAGAAAACTTCGCTTCGGTAAGAGACTTGGTGAAGATGTCTGCAACTTGATCATCTGTAGGGCAAAAGAGCACTTCAAGAACACGATCATGAACAAGATTTCTGATGAAGTGCATGTGTAGCTCAATGTGTTTGCTGCGTTGATGTAGAACTGGATCTTTGGCAAGCTTGATGGCACTTTGATTGTCGCACCAAAGTGGAGTAGGCTGCTGCTGCTCGAATCCAAACTCTGAAAGGATCTGTCGAAGCCATAAGGCTTCCTGACTGGCATTAACTGCTGCTCGATATTCTGCCTCTGCTGAAGAAAGAGCAAGAGCTTGTTGTTTCTTACAAGCCCAAGTAATAGGTCCAGATCCCAGACTGAAAACATAACCTGCAGTAGACTTTCGATCATCAGGATCGCCGGCCCAATCTGAATCAGTGAAACCAACCAACAAAGGTTTCCCCCCTGTACTGTAACGAATCCCAAACTGAACTGTACCTCGAATACATCGAAGTATTCTTTTAGCTGCTTTCCAGTGACTTTCATGAGGTGTCTGCATATAACGGGCAACTCGACCAACGGCAAAGGAAAGGTCAGGACGGGAATGAGTCAAGTATAAAAGACAACCAACAAGCTGACGATACAATGTGGCATCTACTTCAGGTGAAGTACAAGTGGCAGAAAGTTTGACTCCAGACTGGAAGGGAGAAGGGGCTGGTTTACAATCTTCCATGTGAAAGCGACGAAGAAGGTCACAAGCATACTTAGACTGAGAAAGAAAGATTCCTTCTTTGGTTTGCAGAACTTGGAGACCAAGAAAATAATGTAAATGTCCTAAGTCTGACATTTCAAAAGTTTGTTTAAGACTGGATTTCACATGGGTTATAAGCTTAGGGTCACTACCAGTAAGAATAAGGTCATCAACATATAGAACAAGTATGATGAGATGGTTTCCTACTTTCTTGGTATAGACATTGGGGTCAGAATGGCATCTAGAAAAACCAGTGTCAAGGAGAAAGTTATCCATTTTGGCATACCAAGCTCTAGGAGCTTGCTTAAGGCCATATAAGGATTTCTTAAGGCGACAGACAAGGCTAGAGTTATTCTGAACATAGCCAGGAGGTTGTTCCATGTAAATTTCCTCCTGTAAATCACCATGTAAGAAGGCAGACTTGACATCCATTTGATGGACTTCCCAGTTGTGTAAGGCTGCAAGGGAAAGAACAAGGCGGATGGAGTTCATTTTGGCGACGGGAGCAAAGGTTTCATTGTAGTCAATCCCTTCAACTTGGGAAAAACCTTTGGCAACTAACCTTGCCTTAAGTCTTTCAACACTTCCATCTGATGCATACTTAGTTCTGTAGACCCATTTACATCTGACAAGTTTTCTTCCTTTTGGAAGAGGTACAAGATCCCAAGTATCGTTCGCCATTAAGGAACGATATTCTTCATCCATGGCTGCATCCCAATCTGGATTCCCTGAAGCTTCTGCAAAAGTTTCTGGATCATGATTCTCGGAAACTTGAGCCAAAAGAGAAGAGGCTCGCTGAAACTGAGAACGTGTTCGACGTTGATCTCTAGGATCACCGGCAAGATCACCAGCTGCTTCACATGTTGAACGGACCCATCGAGGAAGCACTTGTGCTGGTGCAACTGGAGGAACATGAGCAGGCGGAGGTGGATTTTCATCCTCACTGTCATCATCAGAAACTGGAGTTGGAAACCTGTCAAGGAAGTTGGAAGAAGAAGAAGAAGGCACAAACGCCGAATCCGGATCGCAGGCCAAAGATGGCACACTCGCCGAGTTAGGCTCGCAGGCCAAGATATTTTCATCAAATTTAACATCTCTTCTAATGATTATAGCATGAGAAGGTGGTTGAAGAAGTCTATAACCTTTTACATCTTCAGAATATCCAACAAATATGCACTTTTCACTTTTAGGCTGCAATGCTTTCCGTTTTTCATCCGGAATGTGAGCCCATGCTTCACTACCAAACACACGAAAGTGACTTACATCAGGTTTAATTTTACTCCATGCTTCTTCCGGTGTTATACCTTGTAATGCTTTTGTGGGGGTGCGATTAACTATGTAATTTGCACAATTAATGGCTTCAGCCCAAAATTGAAGACTTAGTCCCTTAGATTGGATCATACAATTAGCCATTTCTTTTAAAGTGCGGTTCTTCCTCTCAGCTACACCATTTTGTTGTGGTGTATATGGAACAGTGTGCTGTTGTTGGATGCCTTGTTCAGTGCAGAAAGTAGTGAACTGTTTGTTAACATATTCTCCTCCATTGTCAGATCTTAACTTAATAATTTGATGACCAGATTGTTTTTCAACAAGGGCCTTGTAGGCCAAGAACATGTTAAATACTTCGCTCTTAAGTTTTAGGAAATAAACCCAAGTGCGTCTGGTGTAATCATCAATGAAAGTTAAGAAATATTTGAAACCAGAAAAGGAAGCAGATGGAAGAGGACCACACAAGTCACTATGCACAAGCTCCAAGGGAACTGAGGCGTGCCAAGAGGCACGTTTGTCAAAACTGTCCCGATGATGTTTTCCGAGTACACAACCGGAGCAAACACCATCTCTGCAAGATACCATCGGAAGACCTGTCACCATATTTTCTTTACATAGTTGTTGCAATGAGCGATAATTTAAGTGACCAAATCGCTCATGCCAAAGTTTGCTCAAGTTATCACTATGAGCAACAAAAACTGAAGGGAAAGGTGATGACCCAAAGTTGTTAAACTTGTACAACCTGGTAATATCATCAACAATTCCGGTAGCTAGGACCTGTTGAGGATCTTTAAAATCCTTGATTACAACTTGGTGAGGTGTAAAGGTCACAGTTTTACCTTCACCAGAATGAGTGATCTGATAGACTGATAACAAATTGCAGGAAATTTTTGGAACACATAGTACATCACTAAAATGACCATTATCTACTGGAACTGTTCCAGCTCCTACAACACTTAGAGATCTATCATCACCAACAAATATTTGTTTGGTGTTACATTCATGCATAGTAGAAAAGATGGCTTGATCCTTAGCCATATGATAAGATGCTCCAGAATCAATGAGCCATTCATTTGAAGTAGAAGAAGAAGATGCATTATAAGAATAACCAGAAGCACAAAGTGCATGTCCATGAGAGGTAGATTCTGATGGCGAATCTAGGCTGATGTGGTGCTTCTTCATTGCTGCTTCCAAGGCTGCCATCTTCTTGAAACACTTTGATTCATCATGATTATCTTTCCCGCAATAGTTGCAATGACGCTCAGTCTTCTTGCCTTTTGGCTTGGATCCTTTGTCATTTTTTAAAGAAGGAGCTGACTGAGAGGGTTTGGGACCCTTGTTTGACTTATTATTGCGAAAATTTTGTTTCTTGGGAGGCTTGGACTTTTCTTTCTGTTGGGACAATAAGGCTTTCCCAGATGTATCTGCATTGTTGATTATTCCAAGATGAATGAGTTTATCTTGTTCCCTAATCAAGGAATCACAAAAGGATTCAAGACTAGGCTCTTGATAGCTAGCTGCATTCAATGACGCTTTCATGGAGTAAAATGTAGATACAAAAACAGAATATGCAGGTCCAAGTTTGGAAAGAATATGATAAATGCATTGTTTGTCTTCCCTCTCAATCTTACATTCTGCACATAAGAGCTTGAGAGTTTTGTACTTAGATAAATAATCTTGAATGCATGAAAAGTCACTTGGATTTAAAGAAATCAACTCATTTTCGAGTTGGTGACCTCGAATTTCATTGTGTTTACCAAACACAGTTTCCAACTTGTCCCAAGCAGCATTAGGTTCATCAATTCCAGATATGTGGAATCGCAAATCAGTAGAGATTGACATCCCAATCAATCCACGAGCTTCATCACATCTATTTGCCCATTTTATTTTCTTATCATCATCAGTGGGTTCTTTTTCTTTCCCTGTTGTAATTCTGAAAAGTCCCCTACTTCGTAGAACATCCTCCATACGAGATTTCCATGAGAAATAGTTGGAACTGTTAAGTAGAATATCACAAAGGGCGGCCATATTTGTAAATTAATGGTTGTAAGAGTAGAAACTAATAGTCTGGATGTGAAGAGCTCGAAAAAATAGCCGGTTTCAAAAAAAACGACACTGAAAACGGACTCTGTATGATGAAGTTATGCTTGAACAAAGAAACTGTTGAAGATGTCCCCAATAGTGACGTGGCAGCTAGAGAATGTCCAGCAAAAAAAAAGAACCCCCCTCTTCCCAAGATGAACCTTTTGACAATCACTTTACAAAAAAGTTGCTTTTAAGTGAATCACTTTTGTAAAATAAGTGATTTCACTTTTACAATGATATTACTTTTAAATAGTGCAACAATAAATAAAAAGCTTAAGTGACTCACTTGTATTTTTATTTTTTATTATTTAAGTGAGATGCACTTTTACAATAAAGTAACTTGAGAATAGAAATTGCATGCACTTTTCTTTTTAAAAGTAACTTCCTAAGACTTGAACTCAAGACCTATTAAGGAATAAAGCAACTTTGGACCAAGTGAGCTAGTTTAAAAGGTATGTAAAATATGGAAATGAGGAAGGGGGCTTTTTTTTTCTTTTTTTTTTTTTTTTTTTTTTTTTTTTTTTTTTTTTTTACTCTTCTTGCTCGGTTTGCGTGCTTGCCCTTTTTCCTGCAAAACAAACCACAAAACGAAACAAAAAAAAAATTTCCACACTTGTGGAGTTAGATCTTGTTAGCTTGCCCGAAAAGTCTACGTTTTCTCTCTGTTTCTGATTTGCCGAGATCGCGCAAAGTGCACGGCAAAGAGCATACGCAGCCGAAAAAACCCTTTCCCTTTCTGTTTCTGATTTGCCGAGATCGCTCAAGGTGCACGGCAAAGAGAATACGCAGACGGGAAAGCAACAATCCGAACCAAAAAAAATCTAACAGTAAAAAAAAATGAAATATGAGATTTTTTTCTTTTCAAAAAACGAAATAAAAAAATGCGTCACTGTAACATTATACCTTCAGATCTGATGAAAAACGCGTTTCTGGAGCAACCGGGAACCGTTTTCGATCAAACGAAAACTATTTCCCAATGGAAACGACGCTCCGGACGCAATGGAACACCTCCCACAGCCCAGAAATGCATAGAAATACCAGAACTAGAAACCCTTTCGAGTTTCGGCAACAGCAGTTCAAGATCTAGATCATAACCGGAAGCGACACTTCATAAAAGCTCTGATACCATGTTCGGGTACACAGGGTACTACCAAAGGACCGAACACCAAGAGCAACCACTTCACACAAACAGATCACAGATCAACACACCGATGTTTTGACGTGGTTTAAACCCTCTTGAGGGAAACACTCCACGGCCCCGGCCAAATAGCTTCTACGGGACAATTTATTATGCAAAGAAAGAAAGTTACAAATGAGCTTCTCATAATCGATCAACTAAACAATGACCCTTCATGCTCTTTAAATAGAGATCATGGACCAATCGGGTGTTAAGCCACGGATCAAGGTTAGGTTTGATCTAAGAGAAGTTGAGCCGTCGGATCACTCTATGTCGGAAACATATCGTGACCGTCGGATTAAGTATTTACAAATGCATACTAATGCATACTAAAGAAACACACTATCCCTAACGGATATATTACACAAGTTGATCTTAACTAACTCCTAAGTGTCTAAATATCCTAACAAGGGTACCATACCCACCATCCCTACTTAGTAGAATATCCAACAACCGGTTACCACTGTGATTCCCAGTCAGGTAATGACTTCCAACACACAACCGGTTAACCAGATGGCCTACTACCCCCAGAAATTTGAGCAATACCCTGCGGGAAACACATATGGGTATAACACGCAACAATATGCTATGTAGGTCCCCCTAGGTTTCTCTGCACCATACGGTTATTACTCATACCCGCAGTCCAACCGTCAATTTCCTTTTCTGTCCATGCTAGATTTACCCGATTTGCCGAGGCTCATTAACGATCCTATATGGCATGAACCTCACTGGCTACCTATTCCAGCTAAACTTCCATTGGACATTCCTAAGTTCGATGCTAAGCTCGGGAAAGACCCCAAGAACCACGTGATGACCTTCCATCTTTGGTGTTCATCCAACTCATTGATGGATGACTCCATTTGGCTACGGCTCTTCCAGTGCACGCTTACAGGCACAGCAACAAAATGGTACATCGAGCTGCCACAACACTCTTTTCATGATTTTAACACCTTGGCTATGCAGTTTCTGACCCATTTCCAGCTCCCCATCCAGTACGAGACTGTAAAAGAACTGTTAACCTCGTTGCATCAAACCACTTCTACACACATTTCAGATCACATCCATGAGTGGCGTCGACGTCGTAGGCTAATCAAGGCACCCATTCCGGATCAGACACTCGCTGATTGGTTCACAAAGTCATTCTTGCCTCCCATAGCCATGGACATTGCTATGCGCAGGTTGATCACGGAGGAACAAGCCATCTTGGCAGCCCAGTACATGGATTTGGTATATACCCAATCCGACACTTTACACGAACTTCTTCCCCACGCAACCTGCATTATTGATCCAACTAATCCTTCCACTGAACCCCCTATCGACAGTATTGTCGGTTTAGTTAAGGCCCATCCTACCATTCAATCGATGGGGCAACAAGCTTCTGCTTCCCCCACTCTACCCCAGGTTGCTCCAAAAGCTTCTACCTCTCTCGTTGTCTCCTCCGAAGTGAACGCAGTTCAATCTACGTCACAACCATCTGGAGGAAAGAAGAAGAACAATCATGGAAAGTCCAAGAAGACTTCTAACTAGCAGGAGAATCCCAATCCACAACCCACCCACAATGACCAGAAACCACGTCGGAAGGCTAAGTTTCCCTGCCTCATTTGTCAAGATGATCACTACACGCATGATTGTCCCTACAAGGATGAAGTCAACAAATTCATTAAAGGATCCTCTCGTCCGTCAGTGTTAACCGACCCTTTCCCTCAGCAGCAACAGTAGATGGTTGCCCAAGAAACCCCATAAGGGGGCAACCCAAACAACCCATCTCGTAGAGAGACGTCTGCAAATCACAAAATCCTGATGACAAGTAATGAAGAGATTCACATAACCACTCGTTCAAAGATGTACGAAAACCCCCCAAGTTCAACCAAACAGTCAGAGACAGCCAAAGGCAAGTCTCATGTTGAAGATCCTTCTCCTACCCCTCCCCCTAACGACCATCTCCACATTGAGAGACCGCTTACGGACACAGTGCTACGCCCACCCAAGGGCACCATACGAAAGGCGACATTTAATCCCAACGCGCGAGCTGCCCAAAATTACAACATTGTTGAGGATTTAGCTCAAGCACCATGCGCCATGTCAACTCTCGAGGATCTCCAGCACTGCCCTACACAGCACAGAACCTTACTTTCAGCACTGGGGGCAATGGACCCGGATACTTCAAACACCATCATGTTTAACTTGGAGTATGTCAAACCTCGGCTTTCCCATCAGTTAGCCTTCCAGGTTCATACAATAATCCGTGGAAATAGCATCCATCGCACCGTCTTAGATGAGGGTGCCTACATGTCGATTATGTCTTTGAATTGTTGGAGAGCTTTAGGCTCACCTGAAGTCACGACGTCTCCCACTACTCTCAGAGCATTTGATGACACGGTTTTCAACCTTATGGACTCATTCCTGCGATTGGTGTTGAACTGGGGGGAAAACCAGTATCTGTACACATCGAAGTCGTGGATGCGCCATTAGATTACAATCTTCTACTTGGTTGGAATTGGTTTTACGCCATGACCTCCATAGCATCTACTGTCTTTCGAATCATGTAATTTCCTCATGAAGGGAAAATTGTCACCATAGATCAGCTAGATTACTGTATCCCAGACTTTCATCCGAACTCCGTGAACACCATTCCATTATTGGATCAACCTCGATACCGTTTCCAAGACGTTGGCGTTGGTATTATGAAGGATTCTTCCCTTATTGGAGTTTTCCTAGAGATGGGGTCCCACGTTCAGCCAGTCAACATGATATCATCGAATGTCACTCCTTTTAATGATTATTGGGTGATACCGAGTCCCACTGGGATTGACAACTACGGAAACTCTATGCCATTAAATGGGAACCCTACAGCGTACGAAGTGATACAGTCAGCCACCGATTGGGTCAGATTTTCTACCCATCACACCGTGGCACAACTCTCGTCTGAGACTCATTCATCCCCACCACTTATCGATCCTCTCACATTTATTTTTCCCATTGACGAATCAATTATGGATGTTATGTGCGTTGATGAACCACCATGGGGAAATTTCCATCATCGATCTTCGTTCCACACCATTCAGATGATTGAGTCCGATACAAAATCCAGCCCTTCACTTGGAATGGTTCAAACCAAGTTTCCCACTTCCCTCAATGAAGTATTTTCCGAAGGAAACTTGGCCAACCTTATGGCAACCACTCCCATCGACATTTCAACGAAGCCTGGTGTCATGGAAAACATTCATATTGGCAAGACATGCACTCCTACCGAAATGGAGTTCTACACTGCCTACTTTAAAACTTTTCACGATGTTTTTTCCTGGAGTTATGAAGAAATGCCAGGAATAGATCCGTCTATCGTGGTCCATGAGATTCCAGCCTTTCCTGGCGCCCGACTTGTTCGGCAGAAACTCCGACCCTTCCACCCCCATAAGGCAGCCGCTATCAAAGCAGAAGTTGAAAAATGTTTGCGTGTTGGTTTTATCTATCCTGTCCCACTGACAGAATGGGTATCTAATATCGTTCCCATAGCCAAGAAACAGGGAACGATCAGAGTCTGTGTCGATTACCGTGACTTGAACAAAGCTTGTCCAAAGGACAACTACCCAACTCCGTTCATCGACGAGATCATCGATAACTGCACCCGCAGTGTCATCTTTTCATTTATGGATGGCTTTTTCGGCTATAATCAGATCGAGATACTCCTAGCTGACCAACACAAAATGGCCTTTATCTGCCCATGGGTAATTTTTGCATATTGAAAGCTACCTTTCGGCTTGAAAAATGCTGGGGAAACTTTCCAATGGGAGATGTCGTACGCATTTCACGATATCAAACATATTGCAGAGCCGTATCATGATGACCTTCCTGCTCATTCTCAGACCAGGGAAGATCATCCTGATCACTTAGGCACCATCTTTACAAGGTGCCATCGCTACAATATTCGTTTGAATCCGCATAAATGTATCTTTTGCGTTGAAGCCGGAAATATTTTAGGATTCATAATCTCCAAAAGCAGCATACGATTGGACCCTGTGAAGGTAGAAGCTATCCTAGCCCTGCCTTCCCCCACAAACATACCAGAACTTCAAAGTTTGCAAGGGCCCGCAAAATTTCTATGCCGTTTTCTTTGCAATTTTGCCGAGATAACAAAAGGCTACATGAGGCTTCTAAAGAAAAATACCCCATTCATTTGGGACGACGAAGCCCAACGCTCCTTTAATCATCTAAAGGTGGCCTTAACTAAGGATCCTGTGATTCAACCCCCCAATTACACATGGGATTACATCCTTTATCTCACAGCTTCAATTTCCACCATCGGTATGGTGTTAGTCCAAGAATATACTAACGACATAGAACATGTGGTATACTATCTTAGTAAGAGTCTTCTCGACTCCGAATCTCGTTATTCACATGTTGAAAAACTGGCTCTGGCAACAGTTTTTGCTATCCAGAGGTTTCGTCATTACATTCTACTCTGCCAGACCACTGTCATAGCGGATTTCAATCCAATGTACTATATCCTCACACATCAAGTGCTTGGGGGAAAATATTCTCGTTGGATTGTCATCCTACAAGAGTTTGACATGGAATTTTCCAAAGCCAAATCTAAGAAATCTTTGGTCTTTGCCAAGTTGATTTGTAACTTGCCCCGTGCTACCGAGCAACCTGAGCCCATCGATTATCTTCCCAATGAATCGTTGTTCCTCATTAGCATGTTTGACCCATGGTATGGGGATACTTTCATATATCTCCAAACCCAACGTTTCCACCCCGACCTCACCCGTGATGAACGTCGACACATCCGACATCACGCCAAGTACTACCTTATAGTCAACGATACCCTTTACCGGCGTGGTGTTGATACCGTTCTTCGACGTTGTTTGACTTTAGATGAGGCCGAACACGTTCTTAATGATTTCCATGCTAGAGCATGTGGTGGTCATCTCTCTGGGATGGCTATGGCCCAGAAGATACTGCGAGCGGGATATTTCTGGCCCTCAATTTTCAAAGTGACTGCATTGAAACGGTTAAGAAATGTCCACCCTACCAATTCTTTCATAGTAAGACATGCTCGCATCCTGCTCCACTCCATCCTTTTATTGCCGTCGGTCCCTTTTCCAATTGGGGCATAGATTTCATGCATTGTAAGCCCACTTCAGCCGAGGGGCATAGCTATGTCATAGTAGCTGTGGATTATTTCACAAAATGGGCTGAAGTGATGCCAACTTATGTTGAAGATGGCAAGACAGCAGCACAGTTCATATTCAACCACATTATAGCTAGGTTTGTGGTCCCACAATCCATCGTGACCAATCATGGCTCCGACTTCAGGAACCATATGATTGAGGAATTGAGTGCCAACTTGGGTTTTCATCATGAAAAATCAACTTCATACTACCCACATGATAATGGCCAAGTTGAATCCATTAACAAAGTTCTGAAACGAATGATTCAGTGTATTGTTGGTACTCATAAGTCCAATTGGCACTCAGCTCTGTTTTCGGCATTATGGGCATACCGAACCTCAGTGAAAAGTGCTACCGGGTTCACACCATTCCAACTAGTGTATGGCCTGGAAGCCATTTTACCAATTGAATGTGAAATCCTGTCACTAAAGATAGTCGTAGAGCTACTTCCCCATACCACTTCCGAAGAGGAACGGTTTCTATACCTAGCCAAGCTAGATGAAACCCGCCAAGACGCTGCTTTAGCCAATGAAGCTCATAAAAAATGCATCAAAGCACAGTATGACAAATCCGTTCAACCTCAGGTTTTCAACAAAGGTGATCTCGTACTCACATACGACCAAATGCATGACAAACTTGGAAAAGGAAAGCTAGACTCCATGTGGTACGGCCCCTTCGATTGCGATGGCACATTGTTGGCACGACCCCGCAATGGGCTGTACCTCAAACGTTTCTACGTGTAGTTTCATCCTACGCAAGATACTTTTTGTACATAATGTAACTAGTTTGTTTTCACTTATTTTTTTGTATGCACGCATGGATCTCATGCATCCATTCTTACCTTGACTTGTGCTTTTATGCATAGATGTCCCTAGCGGAGTCGCCAATTTTTGTTGTAGATATTTCTCCCTAAGGATAGGTAGAAACTCTCTTAGGTTAAAGTAGACTTAACTGACTCTAAACTAAGACAAAAAGATAACAAATTCTACCTTGAATTCCTAGATCTGAACAAACATCTCAAGATTATATTACTAGAAGAAATGGAAGAGATCTAACTGACCTTTGATTTAATCGCTCTCCCAAGTTGTTGCTCCAATCCTCAAGTCCTCGCGAACAAACCTGTTAGAATGAACCAAGATACAAGCAATATACAATCTTATAGCAATCTTGAAACATATGTTAGAATCTAAATCTATAACAGAAACAAATCATATGATTGAAACAAGATCAACATACATGATTTGGGAAACAAGACAAGTTATGTTTTATTACAAACTTGAAGTCACTTACAATGGTTGCTTGATGTCCAAGCCAACTCCCAGCTCCAAGTGCTTTCTCCTCTAGCTATCTCCACAAAGATTCAAGATCATAGGTTTGATGTCTCCAAGAGTCCTCTCCTTTTCTCATGGAAGGCCTCCCTCTTATAGTGTGTAGAAGGATTAACCAACAAGAGAGAAGAATGGATCTTGGGAGTGTTTAGTGGATCAGACCCACTAATATGAGATTGTGAGTTAGGATCGAATCAGGGATGCCAATCCTCAAAAATATCTCGATGATCAAGATTCCACAAGCCATGGCAAAAGGGCTAAAAAAGGAGTACCGCGCCCCTACAACTGAGCATAGAGAGGTAGTACCACGTGGCAGAGAAGGAGCATGGCGTGGTAGTGGGGACTACCGCGCTCATAAGCTTGAGCAAGGAGCGGTAATGTAGGTATATGAAGTCTCAGCTGGGTTGATTCCTGACAGGACAAGTTTGTCTTCATGGATCACTCATCATTTTTCTCTTCTGGTTGTTTTGGGTAGCAGGGGAAGTGTCGTCAACTATTTTTATTGTGAAGATGTGACACTATGAAATATGGAGGTATAACAGTAACAACAATACAAATAGCTGTTTAAAATAAGATTTCAAGTGGACTTTCCGGTCTGAGTTTGATTGTTTGTTACAACTGCTTGGTACAATGATTTATCAAATTTTATGTAACTTTCAGTATTCCAATTGATATCTACTGAGTCTATGTTTATCAAATTTTATGTTTCAAATTTTCAATTTCAATGTTCATTGTTCAATGAATCATTGAATTTAGAATTATAAATCATGATTCATAATTTATGGAGAAATCTGAAATATGATGTGACTGTGACATATATATATATATGCACACACACACACACAGTACCCTTGACGTACCCAAGTACCATGTTTCAAAAAGTGGCATCCTCGTCCCCGTCCCCGTACCAAAATTTCCTGGCAACTTAGAAACGAAGTGCTTTGATCTTCTTCCCTTTGCGGTTTTCAGCCAAGGCCTTGAGTTCTCTAAACTTATGGAAATTTTGATACTTATTCTTCATCAAATGAATCCATTTCATGTGAGAGGAATCATCAATGAAAGTAATATAATTTAGATTTATTGAAGCTTTTATGAATTGGAGTTTTTACTGTGAAACAAAAAGTATAGACATTGTTCCTAGAGGTTTCTCGGAGCTTTACCCTCAAAATTTCAGCCTTTGAAATAGAGTATAAGACAATAGTGTAAAGACAACACTACTTCACTCTTTAACAAACTATTATTCTAGGCAATCCAAACAGAAAAAAAATTGCAAACTACGTGGATAGGTTCCTTCCCTTTAGGGCATTTTATCCCACAAAACAAATCTGAAAATTCACTTTCACAGTAGTAAAATAGTGGATATAGCAGTAGAAAAAAAAACTTTTAAGTTCCTCAACAATGATGTCAAATCACTCAACAAATTGTCAATTTATGTACAAAAATTCACTGAGACAAATATAGTTGTAAATAACAATACATGAAGAGCATACATGGCTAAGATCACAAAAGTTTTGGACAATTGAAAAGTTTATTGATAAGCTATGGATCAAGTACACGTGCATGCCATAACCTTCTATAGTTGGGGATACAATGAAAATCCTAGGTCCATCCAACGAGCCCCAACATGCAAGAATTACTCCAGGGATTCCTCCATGATAATTTTGGACAGGTCACTACTCGCTCTAGAAACTCAACACCAAATTAGCCTCGGTTCATCGCAAGCCTCATGCATAACAAACCCACTTCTTAAAGCCAGAAAAGAAATAGTTAAAGCAAAATACTTAAAGAACAAAGCACATGGAATATACTTATCAACAACAATTGCAACAATCACACAATGGACAACAATATATACTGGAAACCCCAATGGGGAAAACCAGCTGCTAAGGGATTTCTTCAATATCGAGCTAGAGCATAGAATAATAGAAGTACAATCAGAAATATATATGGGTAAATAAACCTGAAGGGACAAACCCTAGATCTACATGCAACTGCAACTGCTTCTCTGGGGTCATGAACCAAGTCCTCTGTAGTAACAGATATCTGATCCCAACTTCAACCAATCTCTGGAAGAAGGTCTGTAACTGTCTCTGCTCGGATCTGCTCAACCACGGAAGAAACGCTACAAACTCTCAATGCGAAGTGCTCCCCCTTTGCATGGGAAGTGCGCCCCCCTCCTCTGCTCTAAAGTCGCCCCTCTTTGGATCTTTGTCAATCTCTGGAAAGATATTATTTGGTCCTCAATAACTGAAGATGAACCTCTCTACTTCTTTCAGCCGTCCTATCCTTAAGAAGAATGTCCCCACAGAGAAGTGCGCCCCGTCTACATGGGAAGTGCACCCATCTCTTCTATGAAGTCGTGCTATCTCAATCTCTTATCTCCCTCTGTGCATATAGCCTCACTACACACTCAAATGGCTACTCAGTGCCTCGGATCAAACTGGTATTGATCCCTCTCGGATCCACTCACTCTCTCCCTCTGAAGATATCCCCTCGTCTCACGAATGCACCCTTTGATTGCACAAGTGTGCCCTCACTCTGAATCTCCTCACTCTCTGAAGAAAATATCGAGTAACTCTTTCCGGTGACCCCTAGCCTCCTTATATCCACTCGTTGAATGATTAGGGTTAATGAAACCCTAATACGAGTGCATGCAAAAATCAAAATTTTGCATGCTTTTTAATTAAAAAGGTTGCATGCGTAATGCAAATCAACCTGAAAGGTCTACATGCATCCACCATTGGATTCATGACACTTTAGAGTGAATCTCACCCTCTACCCCATTCTGATGCCTATGCTGAAAATGCACCTCCATGCTAGGCATCTAAACATGAAGGACATCCCGATAAACACATCTATCTCTAACATTCCAAAGCAAGATGCCCACTTCTCTTCCAGTTCTCCACCAAATGTACTCTAGGGTTTTATCACCAAAACCTAATCTCAAACCTCTAGTGGGTGAATCCTAACCTTGGATTTCCAAGGTGCTCCAAGACACGCAAAAGAGACAAAGAAACACGCATGATTCCAAGACAAAGGGAGATATCAAGTACAAGTGTAAACCGAGAGAGAGATATCACTAACACGTCATCCTTTATCTTCATAAATTAACTCTAGGCCTTGTGAAACGAAAAACTTCACCTCTGTTCCTAGAGATTTCCCTAATCTTTACCATGTCAATTCTAGCCTTAGGGCTATTATGAAATGGCGTATAAAACAACATCGGGAAGGAAACAATATTTCACTCTCTAACGGCCTACTCTTCTAGGCAATCCTTGCAAAAAAGAGTGCAAACTACGCAGATAAGTTTAAGCCTTTAAGGGCATTTTAACTTGCACAAACCATATCCAAATATTCACTTTGACAACGGTAAAACAGTGGATATAGCAGCAGCAAAACAACCTTCAAAACATTGTATTTTAGTGAAGTGAAACACTTATCCTCTATTCGTAAAGGTTTCTCGGAGCTTTACCGTGGAAATTAAATCCTTAGCGTCGTTCTCAAATAGAATATAAAACAACAGTGGAAAGGAAACAATATTTCACTATCTAAAGACCTAGTCTTCTAGGAAATCCAAGCATAAAAGATTGCAAACTACGTGGATAAGTTTAAGCCCTTTAGGGAATTTTATCCCACATAAACCAGATTCGAAGATTCACTTTGAAAAGAGTAAAACAACGGATATAGAAACATAAAAACAACCTTTAAATTCCTCAATGAAGACGTCAAATCACTCAACAAATTGTCATTTTACTTACGTAAAATCAGCGAAGCAAATATCGTTGTAAATAACATACATCGAGAGAATATATGGCTAAATATAAAATATGGAAATCACAAAAGCTTTGGATAGTTAAAAATTCCATTGATAAGCTATGGATGAAGTACGTGTACATGCCATAACCTTCTCTAGTTAGGGATCCAATGAAAACCCTAGGTCAACCAAGGAGCCCCAACATGCAAGAATTACTCAAGGGAGTCCTCCAAAGCAAGATGTTCACTTCTCTTCATTTTCTCCACCAAATGTACTCTAGGGTTTTATCACAAGACCCTGACCTTGGACCTCCTAGAGTCTCCAAGCTACTCAAAGAAGACCAAGAAACCCACACGGCTTCAAGACAAAGAGAGAGATCAAGTACAAGTGTAGGCCAAGCAAGAGAATACTAGTCTGCACTCCTCTAGGTCACTAATACTCCATCATTAATCTAAATAAATTAACTGCAAGTCTTCTATGAGAAATCAACAATGAAAGTGATATAATATATATAGTCTTTACCTAAAGAGGACAACATAGGTCTACGTACATGCAAATGGATCGGCTCAAGGATGCCTCTCGACCCTTGCTCATTGCTCGTGAAAGCAACCTTAGCGTGCTTTCAATGAGTAGATCCCTAGGATACTCCTTCCTTCTTGATCTTGAATTCCAACCATCCCTACGCCATTTGAAAATTTTTTGATTAAAATAGTAAATTCTTCATTGACACATTTAATCAAACATTCAACATAACTAGGGTTTATCATTTTATGAGTTAACTGATCAAACTCTGATTTTTAACTTGAATAATAACACCAAACAAGAACAAATACTTAGCCACTATTAGAAATATGAACACTTCAGTTTTAGGCTATGTTACCGGATCCACCACTGCGGTGTCAAGAATCTGTGGATCCGATACGTATCCAGATCGGATCAGCCTAGGATCCATCATGGAAACGTATCCTGGTCCTATGAAATGGATCCTATGAAAAATCAAACATTTCCTGAAATTTTCAAATGGATCTTGAAACTTCCAGTACTTCTATGACCCATTGATCACCCCAAAAAATTGTTTTTTAATGAAAAACTTAAAAGACCCTACAAGTAATGGCTAAAAGTGTAAACCCATTCCTGCTCAAGGTTTGATCTATCCTTATGTTAAGATTTGCTCTTGAACTCTGATATATCAATATTAAGTTCTGCTCTTAGTGTTTTTATTTGATTTATCTTTATGGTCAAGGTATGCTGTCAAGGGCTGATCTATCTTTACATGCTATGTTGTTGCTCACTTCACCTACATTGTTATGTAGTCTTTCCATAGTCTTCATGAAAACCACTTTATTCCCTGTAGATAGGGATATGTGGATGTGGCTCACAAAAACACTAGTATGACCTGCTTCACGTTCATGCTGAAATGGCTCACAAAAAAACTAGTATCAATATCAATCATGGTTACAACTCATCAAATTATTAGTTATGGTACATGAACTCTTTTTTTTGGCAATAACTTATAGTTCTACTCTTGAGTTTCATGAATAGTTTTATTCTTCACTCTATATTTTTATTTATTATATAAAATTTTGAAATTTTTGTATACTTGTCGTTTCCCCGCCGTATCCGGATCCTGGGTATTAAAAAATATGGTGAATCTGTATCTGTATCCTAGTAACTTAGTTTTTAGGGCAACGCCGAGGGGAAAACCCCAACAAGGTAAAACCCAGAGAAAGATATCTTTTACAAATAAAGAGCAATACATAGAAATTTCATACAACTCAAAAATTTCTCTTTTCCACTATACAAATTATAAATGCAATGAACACAGAACTTATCTCTGAAACCAACAAATGCTTGGAGAATAAAGCCACATGTGCCAACATATAACTTAACCCACATGTTCCAAACTGTAGTTTACAGACTCTGAGAAGTGTCGATTGTATTCTCCTTGAAATTTGTGCCAATTTTGGGCAGTATACAATCTGTATGGAATGCTGCTGTCACCTAAAAGTCTGTGAACTTACTTGTAGCCTTAAAATCCGTGCCAATAAACTACTGTATGGACAATGTATGAATGTTTGTATGATTTCTTCCTCTACTGCAAGTCCTCTTGGAAATCGTGCCACTGATTTTCCTTGGAAAATGCTCTTTCTTCACTCATAAATCAAACACAGATTTCTTCTCTACTCTTTCTCTGCCTTGATGTCTTTTTCCTTTCCCTAGGTTCACCTTTATACTTCATTTCTTCCCAAACTAACCCTAACTTCCTAACTACCTTTTCTAATGGTTAGGATTTGATCTCATAAGTAAGAGTTCACTTTTAACACACATTAATAAATACAATAATAATTAAATGCACTTTAGTGTCCCACAACTTAAATAGACGTTAAGTTCATAAAGTACAAAAGTCACTTTAATAATATAAAGTCTCATTACATTGAAAAAGTACATCTAGGAAACATAACTTTTGTCCCCCCGTGACAGACATCAAAACACGAAAAGGACCTCCCGAGTTACATTTTTCTACATGATTTTCCTCAAGAGAGGAAGTGCTCCATAGTGTAAGTGCCCAAATCGCCTTTGCCAAAGACCTCACTACTATGCTCTAGAGCAATCTATAGAGACCACCAAATCCAACCTCTTTGACCAAAACATTGGTTATATCTCTAGTGAAGACCCTTCATCAAACATGAAAGAAACAAAACACCATTCAACATTTAGATTACAAAATTTGTATTGTATGATTTCCCTATGAAAAAATTAATTGTATTCTTCCTAAGAGAAGTATGTTTTGTTCAGAAAATTTATATTATTCGAGATATAGCATGAAGTATAGATGGAATGGTTCTTACCTTCAACTCTCTAGTTCAGCTTACAATTCTAATGATTTATTATGTATCTACTGCACATGGCGTGCTTTGACAATCAAGAGAAAATAAAATAGAAAATGGCGTCGATCTTTATAAATCAAAATCTAATGGAGGTATGTTTTCGATTACTAATAGTTATTGGTTTAGAAATATGCTTACTTCGTGCAGAAAATTTAAATTATCTAAGATATAGCATGAAGTATAGATGGAATGGTTCTTTCCTTGAACTCTCTGGTTTAACCTGTATTACAATTCTAATGCTTTATTATGTATCTACTGCAGATGGTGTGTTTTGACAAGCAAGAGCAATTAAAATAGAAAATGGTCTCAATCTTTCTGAATCATAATTTAATGGATGTATGTTTTAGATTACTAATAGTTATTGGTTTAGAAATATGCTTGCTTTGTTCAGAAAATTTATATTATATGAGATATAGCATGAAGTATAGCTGGAATGGTTCTTTCCTTCAACTCCCTAGTTTAACTTGTATTACAATTCTAATGCTTTATTATGTATATACTGAAGATGGCGTGTTTTTACAAGCAAGAGAAAATAAAATAGAAAATAGCATCAATCTTTATAAAGCAAAATCTAGTGGAGATATGTTTGTTTTTTATTGCTAATAATTATTGGTTTAGAAATATGCTTACCATTACAAGAATCAATAGAATGATGACATACAACAATTAGCACGTGTTGCTATTTCTATGACATGATGATGTTTCGGTTTAACAAATTTGTTGGTTGCATGTTGTCAGGTGATGATTGGCAGGTATTCCGTCAATGGGCCAAGAGGGTTGGTCATTCGAGGATCTTGTGGGAGCCCATACCTACAAAGGAGAATATTGCAAGTAACACCTTATGGGCTAGGGACAAACTCAATCAATTATTATGCCAGGGTTTAGTTCGATATAATATTCTTCCTAAAGCAATTACATTTAGTTCATTAAATTTATATTATGTGTCGATACTGCTTTGTACCCAACCTCCAAGAGCATAATGCCCTCCTCCAAGGCGATCACTACATCTGACATAAGGACCGATCTACCTTAACAAGTGCGACTCTTTAAAATATATCAAACTGTATCGAGTGTGCTAACTACCACATCGACAAGTGTGCCTCGGTTGAAACGACCCCAAGTTAAGCATACACACAGTAAGATCTACAACAAAAGTAATTCAAACGAAATACAACGGATGGGGTAGGAAACCGCAAGCCCTCTACTTCACTTCAAGTGCTTCCCTAGATAGGTGAAACACTTTCGAAACAATAAAAAAATAACACTCCCTCTTTGCAAGGAGAGGGATTTCCTGAATGCCAATTTTCTTCTTCCTTTATTTAAACGAAGTGCTTTGAACTTCTTCCCTTTGCAGTTTTCAGCCAAGGACTTGAGTTCTTTAAACTTATGGAACGTTTGATACTTATTCTTCATCAAATGAATCCATGTCATACCTGATCTACCTGATCAACTTGGTCATTCTAGACCATAGAGGATTACTTCTTCATGCACTTTATCTGGGGAAGTGGCAATTTGTGGAACGTGTTTATTTGTGGATGGTTCATTTGAGGAACGTTCTCCTTTGTGGAGTGTATCCCTGTGTTGGAATGGACCCTCTTATGATAACAAGATGTGTTTCGATGTGATGATACCTCTCTAGCTAAGAGGGAGTGTTGATGAAGTAGGCACCCGATGGACTGGGTTGAGCTGAGCACATTGTATTGATGCATGATAGACTCTCCGATGGACTATGCAGAATTCTTGAGCTGAGGCACTAGTGACTCACCTATGGATAGGGCAGAGTCGTGGAGCTAGTGCATGTTCTCCGATGGACTGGATTGAGCAGATCCACGTAGATTGATTTGTTGACACTTCTCGACTGACTGAGATTGTGTTGGAAGACCTTCCTTATGATATAGAGAGGTTCGAGATAATTGTGATGTACAGATGATATCGACATGTGTTTCAGTATGATAATACTGATGATACCTCCATGGGCAAGAGGGAGTGTTGGAGTAGTAGCTGCATGGGGCATCACCTCATAGGTCGACCAAAGAAAGAATAAGATTAGAATATAGTGTTCGAAGAATACCTTCCTTGTTGAGACGGAGTGTTGGAAATAGTGCAACTTCAGAAGTTATTCTTATTGTATTTCATCTTGTTATTGTACCTCCTATGACATAAGATGTCAATGTATTTGATCATGTAAAACAATTGAAAGAATCAATGTAAACCTTCGGGTGAAATCACAACGATAAGATTTGCTAAATGTAATTTTTTGTATTCCCCCAAGGCAAGTCGGCCCAATGGGAAAACTGCCCCAAAACAGTGCGCAAATTGCCCCAAACGATGGGCAGAAATTCCCCAGTCAGGTCGGCTGAGTTAGGGAATGTTAGGTCGGCCTAGTCAGGGAAAAGTCACCCTTTGATGTGTATAAATAGAGAGCTCGACCTCTCATTTGGTCATTCACTCAAGCAAGTACGCTCTAGTGGTTTGCTACTGCAGCTAAGAGACTTAATTTTTGGGGTTCTCCACTATTGGAGAAGTTTCTCTCTTGTTTTCTTGGGTTTGCGCTACTACTATCCAGATGTACATCATTCTTTACTCGAAAGTCTGAGCTCGGGGGAGACAAATATCTTTGTCTATGGTTGGGAGATGATTGTTTTTATAATCATCATGGTTAAACGAGCTCCACACTCATTTTGTTTCTGTGCTTTTCCATTCTTTTAATAATCCTAGTTATGTTTCCCTTCCGTATTCGTTTGTTGCTCTCGTTATTTCTTCTAGCTTTTCTTGATTTTACCATAAAAAAGAGTGGTGAGTACTTTCTCTCCTTTCTCCTTATGGTGGAATGATGCGTCACGCTAATTCTTGTGTGCCATATTGTTAGGACAGCAAGGGGGACTTCCCGTCAACCCTTCCCATTTTATTTTCTCTTCTTGGTAGCCTCATTTGGTAACCTTGTCAATGACTGGATTCCTCAAGAAGAGAGTTGATGTGCAACATCTTCTTCCTTTTAATTCTTCCCTTCCTATATTTTCTCTTCTTGGTGAGTCATCTTACCTTATACCTACTCCATTTCAATTATATTTTTTTTATGTATAATGATTGCATAGTACTGGGAAATGGCCAGGGGAAAGGAGGCATGTATGGTAGATTCATCAATCCATTTGTTTGTTATTGAATTTATTTTATGTTTTGTTTGCGGTTGCATACTCAACTAAATTGATCTCCTTTGTGTAGAGGGTGACTTCAGTTGTAGAGTCCAAGAGGGTCGAGTGGTGAAGGTGCCTTGCACAGCGCAAATGTAGAGTAGAGGATGGGCAAGTCATCTTTTTCCCCTACAAAATAATGCTTTCATGTAACCAATGAAATATTTGTTTTCCACACAATGACTTATCCTTTTGGCATTGTTGCGTGGTACTATGTTGTTGTCAATGGGTGTAAGATTCAAATGCTTTCTACAACTTTCATAATGAAATTATATTAGGGTTCTAATATTTATATTGTTCAGGGATATCACCGCTACAATGTCAATTGGTGTACGATGATTCCATAGGAGCTAGCGATGGCCAACGGAAAGGAGGTATGTATGGTTAATTTGTCATCCCACCTATTTGTTATTTAATTCCATCTTTGGTTCATTAGTGGTCTCATGCTCAAACTATCTAAATTTTCATTGTGCAGTGACTAACTAGTGTTTTGAGTCCAAGAAGGTAGAGTAGACAAGATACCTTGGATATAACAAATGCAAGGCAAATGATGGGTGAGTGTTGTTATTTTTCCACAAAATACCATTATTTTGCAGTCGAATGAATTATTCCCTACTACATAATGGTTTTCCCTTGCAAGATAGTTCTTGGGGGGGTAGGCCAACAATTGAACATGGAACTATGTCCACAAGCAACCTTTGGCTAAGTCAACAATCAAAGCATCACAAAGATTCCCCCTCGAAGCGAGCCCTCCACATGTCACCCTAGGATTTGTCAACCCCACTAGGAGGTAAGTTTTCCAAGTTAGCTATCCACATGTCAAATGTTCCTCCTCCAATATGGTGCACCCTCCAACCAATGGCTCCTATGTTCAATGGTTCCTCCTCCACAAACGTGCAAGGTGGCTCCCATGCCGATAATGCTTTGTGCCGAACCTCCAAGAGCATAACTCCATCCTCCAAGGCGATCACTACATCTGACATAAGGAACCATATACCTTAACAAGTGTGACTCTTTAAAAGATATCAAATTGTCTCAAGTATGCTAACTACCACATCGATAAGTGTGCCTCGCTTGAAACGATCCCAAGTTAAGCATACACACAGTAAGATCTACAACAAAAGTAATTCAAACGAAATACAACGGATGTGTTTCAGTATGATAATGCTGACGATACCTCCATGGCCAAGAGGCAGTGTTGGAGTAGTAGCTGCATGGGGCATCACCTCATAGGTCGACCAAATAAAGAATAAGATTAGAATACAGTGTTTGACGAATACCTTCCTTGTTCAGAGGGAGTGTTGGAAATAGTACATCTTCAGAAGTTATTCTTATTGTATTTCATCTTGTTAATGTACTTCCTATGGGACAAGATGTCAATGTATTTGGTCATGTAAAACACTCAATGTAAACCTAGGGGTGAAATCACAAAGAAAAGATTGATTAAATGTACTTTTTTGCACTCCCCCAAGACAAGTCGACCCAGTGGGTAAACTGCCCCAAAGCAGTGGGCAATTTGCCCCAAACAATGGGTAGAACTACCCCAATCAGGTCGGCCCAGTCAAGAAAAATGTCACCCTTTGATCTGTATAAATAGAAAGTTCGACCTCTCATTTAGTCATTCACGCAAGCAAGTTTGCTCTAGCCAAGAGAGGTTCGCTACTTCAAGTAAGAGACTGATTTTTTGGGGATCTCCACTATTGGAGAAGTTTCTCCCTTGTTTTCTTAAGTTTGCGCTACTACTATCCGGATGTACATCCTTTTCTATTGGAAGGTCTGAGCTCGGGGGGGACAAATATCTTTGTCTATGGTTGGGAGATGATTGTTCTTATCATCATGGTTTAAACGATCTCGACACTCATTTTGTTTCTGTGCTTTGCAATTCTTTTAGTGATCCTCGCATTCGCATGCTTGTTTATTTTCTGTAGGAGGTGGTGTCACAATCAGTTTCGTGTAGAGAAATATTGCTAACATTTATGTTCCAGATATACTATCCTTCACAGGCTAGTATATACAAGTGAGATGAGGTGATACTGGGGACAATAGAGGATGGAAAGATGAAAAATGTTGGAGATGTTGAGTCATCGATCTCATGACTGCAGTCTGTGTGATGCAACGACTATGAACAACACCCTACACGAGAGAAAATGAAGAAACGCACCTTGAACATTGTTAATGGTGGTTTCGGGCCTTCCTTGACCTTGCTAATGTTTATAGCAGCATAACTAGGATCACTAAATGAATGGAAAAGCACATAAACAAAATGAGTGTGGAGCTCGAAACCAACAACACTATTTAATGTGATTTTCTACATTCTCTCTCATGTAGGGCGTTGTTCGTAATCATTGCATCGAATAGACTGCAGTCATAGGATCGATGACTCAATATATCTTGCATTTTTCCTCTTTCCGTCCTCTATTGTCCCTCGTATCACCTCATCTCACTTCTCCTCTTCAAAGGTTTTCCCCATCATTGCCACCTTCCCTAGATAAAGTGCTTGAGAGAGTAATCCTCTGTGGTCTAGAATGACCAAGTTCATCAGGTAGATCATATATCTTCTTTAAAAAGATGATATGGTCCCTTTGTGGGATGGTTCCTTTGTGGAACGTACTCCACTGTGGAGCGTGTCCCATTGTGGGATGGTTTCTTTGTGGAACGTGCTTATTTGTGGATGGTTCATTTGGGAAACGTTCTCCTTTATGGAGTGTATCCTTGTGTTGGAATGGACCTTCTTATGATCACAAGATATGTTCCAGCGTGATGATACCTATCTAGCTAAGAGGGAGTTTTGATGATGTAGTCATCCGATCAACTGGATTGAGCTGAGCACATTGTATTGATGCATGATAGACTCTACGATGGACTGTGCAGAGTTCTTGAGCTGATGCACGAGTGACTCACCTATGGAGAAGGCAGAGTTGTGGAGCTAGTGCATGTTCCCCGATGGACCGGATTGAACAGATGCACGAAGATTGATTTTTTGACACTTCTTGACTGACTGTGATTGTGTTGGAAGACCTTCCTTATGATATAGAGAGGTTAGAGATAACTGTGATGTACATATGATATCGACATGTGTTTGAGTATGATAATGCTGAGGATACCTCCATGGCCAAGAGGCAGTGTTGGAGTGGTAGCTGCATGGGGAATCAACACATAGGTCGACCAAATAAAGAATAAGATTAGAATATAGTGTTCGAAGAATACCTTCCTTGTTGAGAGGGAGTGTTGGAAACAGTACAACTTCAGAAGATATTCTTATTGTATTTCATCTTCTCAATGTACCTCCTATGGGACAAGATGATAATGTATTTGATCATGTAAAACACTCAATGTAAACCTAGGGGTGAAATAACAAAAAAAAGATTTATGAAATGTAATTGCTTGTATTCCCCCAAGAGAAGTCGGGCCAGTGGCTAAACTACCCAAAGCAGTGGGAAATTTGCCCCAAACAATGGGTAGAACTACCCCAGTCAAATCGACACAATTAGGGAAAGTTAGGTCAGCCCAGTCAGGAAAAACGTCACCCTTTGATGTGTATAAATAGAGAGTTCCACCTCTCATTTCATCATTCACTCAAGCAAGTTCGCTCTAGCCAGGAGATGTTCGCTACTTCAGTTAAGAGACTCATTTTTTGGGGTTCTCCACTATTGGAGAAGTTTCTCCCTTGTTTTCTTGGGTTTTCGCTACTACTATCCCAATGTACATCGTTCTCTATTGGAAGGTCTGAGCTCGGGGGAGACAAATAGCTTTGTCTATGCTTGGGAAATGATTGTTCTTATCATCATGTTTTAAACGAGCTCGACACTCATTTTGTTTCTGTGCTTTTCCATTCTTTTAATGATCCTGGTTATGCTGCTATAAACATTAACAAGGTGAAGGCTCAACTCATGTTAGGATTTGGAGAGCCTGATGAAATTCCATTGTCAGGTTTTGCCCAACATGCAGTTCAGAGGAGAGTAGGGTTTCTAGAGAGCGCCTCGATTACATTGCGTTGCGGATTTCTTCAAGGTTTTTAACATTCATGGGATTCATCTTCAGGTCAGACAACTACGGGTTTACCCTTTTTCTATTGTGCTTCAGATTCCCTCCTTTTTCTCTGCTCTCGGTGGTCCTCTACCTGCACGATAGATTCCTGCAACCCACACTTAGTATCTATGATTTACTAGATAATTGCATTTACTCGCTGGACTGCGTTGTAAGCCTCCTATGGGAAGATAACTACATCTAAGACATGTGGGAACACTTCATCCAAACGTGTGGCCAAATATTACCTGCTTGTCATTGCTTTTGTTCAAGGTTTATTTTATTTTACATATGTATCAATCTTTAAACTTGCTTGCTAGTTGCTTACTTAGGATTTGGACTGCCTGAACAACTTCCAGTGCCATGTCTTAGCCAGCATGAAGGTTGGAGGAGTATATGGTTTCTTAAGGGTACCTCGGTCTCATCGCGTTGCGGATTTCTAGAGGATGTTTGTCATTTGTGGGATTCATCTTCAGGTCATCCAAATAGGAGTTGATGTGTGTTGTAGATTTATACAAGGTGTTTGTTATTCATGGTATCATCTTTAGGGTGGCCAACTAGGAGTGGTTAATAAACTCCATTCATAATGGTTATTATATTCCTTTGTGGAGTGTGTCCCATTGTGGGATGGTTCCTTTGTGGAACGTGCTTATTCCCTGTGTTGGAAAGGACCCTCTTATGATAACAAGTATGTGTTCTGACGTGATGATACCTCTCTAGCTAAGAGGGAGTGTTGATGATGTAAGCACCTGATGGAATAGCTTGAACTGAGCACATTGTATTGATGCATGATAGACTCTCCGATGGACTGTGCAGAGTTCTTGAGCTGATGCACGTGTGACTCACCTATGGATAGGGCAGAGTCGTGGAGCTAGTGCATGTTCTGCGATGGACTGGATTGTGCAGATGCATGAAGATTTGTTTGTTGACACTTCTCGACTAACTGTGATTGTGTGGAAAGACCTTCCTTATGATATAGAGAGGTTAGAGATAACTCTGATGTACATATGATATCGAGATGTGTTTCAGTATGATAATGTTGATGATACCTCCTTGGCCAAGAGGGAGTGTTGGGGTAGTTGGTGCATGGGGCATCACCTCATAGGTCGACCAAAGAGAGAATAAGATTAGAATATAGTGTTCGAAGAATACCTTCCTTGTTGAGAGGGAGTGTTGGAAATAGTGCAACTTCAGAAGTTATTATTATTTTATTTCATCTTGTTATTGTACCTCCTATGGGACAAGATAACAATGTATTTGATTATATAAAACACTCTAAAGAATTAATGTAAACCTAGCGGTGAAATCTCAAAGAAAAGATATAGTAAACGTAATTTTTTGTATTCCCCCAAGACAAGTCGGGCCAGCGGGTAAACTCCCCCAAAACAATGGCCAATTTGTCCCAAAAAATGGGCAGAGCTGCCCCTGTCAAGTCGGTGCAGTTAGGGAAAGTTAGGTTGGCCCGGTCAGGAAAAAAGTCACACTTTGATGTGTATAAATAGAGAGTTCGACCTCTCATTTGGTCATTTACTCAAGCAAGTTCGCTCTAGCCATGAGAGGTTCGCTACTTCAGTTAAGAAACTGATTTTTTGGGTTTCTCCACTATTGGAGAAGTTTCTCCCTTGTTTACTTGGGTTTGCGCTACTACTATCCGGATGTACATCGTTATCTATTAGAAGTTCTGAGCTTGGGGGAGACAAATAGATTTGTCTATGGTTGGGAGATGATTGTTCTTATCATCATGGTTTAAACGAGATCGACAGTCATTTTGTTTCTGTGCTTTGCCATTCTTTTAGTGATCCTGGTTATGCTGTTATAAACATTAACAAGGTCAAGGCTCAACTCAGCTTAGGATTTGGAGAACCTGATCAACTTCCATTGTCAGGTTCTTCCCAACATGCAGTTTAGAGGAGCGTAGGGTTTCTAGAAAGCGCCTCGATTAGATTGCGTTGCGGATTTATACAGGGTTTTTATCATTCATGGGATCCATCTTCAAGTAAGACAACTACGAGGTTACCTTTTTTCTATTTTGATTTTGATTCCCTCCTTTTTCTCTGCTCTCGGTGGTCCTCTACCTGCACGATAGATTCCTCCAACGCACACTTAGTATCTATGATTTACTACATATTTGAATTTACTCGCTGGACTGCGTTGCAAGCCTCCTGTGGAAAGATAACTACCTCTAGGACATGTGGGAACACTTCATCCAAACCTGTGGCCAGATATTACCTGTTTGTTATTGCTTTCAGTTCAAGGTTTTATTTTATTTTGCATATGTATCAATCTTCCAACTTGTTTGCTAGTTGCTTGCTTAGGATTTGGACTGCCTGAACAACTTCCAGTGGCATGTCTCGACCAGCATGAAGGTTGGAGGAGTATATGGTTTCTCGAGGGCGCCTCGGTCTCTTCGCATTGCAGATTTCTACAGGATGTTTGTCATTCGTGGGATTCATCTTTAGGTCATCCAAATAGGAGTTGATGTATGTTGTAGATTGATACAAGATGTTTGTTATTCATGGGATCATCTTCAGGGTGTCCAAGTAGGAGTAGTGAATAAACTCTATTGCTAATTGTTATTCTATTCCTTTGTGGAGTGTGTCCCATTGTGCGATGGTTCCTTTGTGGAACATGCTTATTCCCTGTGTTGGAATGGACCCTCTTATGATAACAGGATGTGTTCCGACATGATAATACCTCTCTAGCTAAGAGAGAGTGTTGATGATGTAGGCACCCGATGGATTGGGTTTAGCTGAGCACATTGTATTGATGCATGATAATCTCTCCGATGGACTGTGCAGAGTTCTTGAGCTGATGCACGTGTGACTCAACTATGGATAGCGCAAAGTCTTCAAGCCAATGCATGTTCTCCGATGGAATGGATTGAGCAGATCCATGAAGATTGATTTGTTGACACTTCTTGACTAGTTGTGATTGTGTCGTAAGAACTTCCTTATGATATAGAGAGGTTAGAGATAACTGTGATATACATATGATATCGAGATGTTTTTCAGTATGATCATGCTGATGATACCTCCATGGCAAAGACGGAGTGTTGGACTAGTAGCTGCATGGGGCATCACCTCATAGGTCGACCAAAGAAAGAATAAGATTAGAATAGAGTGTTCGAGGGATACCTTCCTTGTTAAGAGGAAGTGTTGGAAATAGTGCAACTTCAGAAGTTATTGTTATTATATTTCATCTTGTTATTGTACCTCCTATGGAACAAGATGTCAATGTATTTGATCATGTAAAACACTTGAAAGAATCAATGTAAACCTAGGGGTGAAATCACAAAGAAAAGATTTAGTAAACGTAATTTTTTGTATTCCACCAAGACAAGTCGGCCCAGTGGGTAAACTCCCCCAAAACAGTGGGCAACTTGTCCCAAAAAATGGGTAGAAATGCCCCAGTCAGGTCAGTGCAGTTGGCAAAGTTAGGTTGGCCCAGTCAGGAAAAAGGTCACCCTTTGATGTGTATAAATAGATATTTCGACCACTCATTTGGTCATTCACTCAAGCAAGTTCACTCTAGCCAAGAGAGGTTCGCTACTTCAGTTAAGAGACTGATTTTTTGGGGTTCTCGACTATTGGAGAAGTTTCTCCCTTGTTTTCTTTGGTTTGCGCTACTACTATTCGGATGTACATCATTTTCTATTAGAAGTTCTGAGCTCGGCAAAGACAAATAGATTTGCCTATGGTTGGGAGGTAATTGTTCTTATCATCATGGTTTAAACGAGTTCGACAGTCATTTTGTTTCTGTGATTTGCCATTCTTTTAGTGATCCTGGTTATGCTGTTATAAACATTAACAAGGTCAAGGCTCAACTCAGCTTAGGATTTAGAGAGCCTGATCAACTTCCATTGTCAGGTTCTTCCCAACATGCAGTTTAGAGGAGATTAGGGTTTCCAGAGAGCGCCTCGATTAGATTGTGTTGCGGATTTCTATAGGGTGTTTATCATTCATGGGATTCATCGTCAGGTCAGACAAGTACGAGTTTACCTTTTTTCTATTGTGCTTCGGATTCCCTCCTTTTGCTATGCTCTTGGTGGTCCTCTACCTGCACGATAGATTCCTGCAACCCACTTAGTGTCTATGATTTACTACATAGTTGCATTTACTCGCTGGACTACGTTGCAAGCCTCCTGTGGGAAGATAGCTACCTCTAGGACATGTGGGAACACTTCATCCAAACGTGTGGCCAGATATTACCTAGTTTTATTGCTTTCAATTCAAGGTTTTATTTTATTTTGCATATGTATAAATCCTCCAACTTGTTTTCTAGTTGCTTGCTTAGGATTTGGACTGCCTAAACAACTTCCAGTGCCATGACTCGGCCAGCATGAAGGTTGCAGGAGTATATGGTTTCTCGAGGGCGCCCCGGTCTCATCGCATTGCGGATTTCTATAGGATGTTTTTCATTCATGGGATTCATCTTCAAGTCATCCAAATAGGATTTGATGTCTGTTGTAGATTTATACAGGGTGTTTGTTATTCATGGGATCATCTTCAGAGTGGCCAACTAGGAGTGGTGAATAAACTCCATTCATAATTGTTATTCTATTCCTTTCTAGAGTGTGTCCCATTGGGGGATGGTTCCTTTGTGGAACGTGCTTATTCCCTATTTTGGAATGGACCCTCTTATGATACCAAGATGTGTTCCGACGCGATGATACCTCTCTACCTAAGAGGGAGTGTTGATGATGTAGGCATCTGATGGACTGGGTTGACCTGAGCACATTGTATTGATGCATGAAAGACTCTCCGATGGACTGTGCAGAGTTCTTGAGTTGATGCACGTGTGACTCGCCTATGGATAGGGCAGAGTCGTGGAGCTAGTGAATGTTCTCCGATGGACTGGATTGAGCAGATGCATGAAGATTGATTTGTTGACACTTCTCGACTAACTATGATTGTGTTGTAAGATCTTCCTTATGATATAGAGAGCTTAGAGATAACTCTGATGTACATATGATATCAAGATGTGTTTCAGTATGATAATGTTGATGATACCTCCATGGCCAAGAGGGAGTGTTGGGGTAGTAGCTCCATGGGGCATTACCTCATAGGTATACCAAAGAAAGAATAAGATTAGAATACAGTGTTCGAAGAATACATTCCTTGTTGAGAGGGACTGTTTGAAATACTGCAACTTCAGAAGTTATTGTTATTGTATTTCATCTTGTTATTGTAACTCCTATGGCACAAGATGTCAATGTATTTGATCATGTAAAACACTTGAAAGAATCAATGTAAACCTAGGGGTGAAATCTCAAAGAAATGATTTAGTAATCGTAATTTTTTGTATTTCCCCAGTCAGGTCGACGCAGTTAGGGAAAGTTAGGTTGGCCCGGTCAGGAAAAATGTCATCCCTTTATGTGTATAAATAGAGAGTTCGACCTCTCATTTGGTCATTCACCCAAGCAAGTTCGCTCTAGCCAAGAGAGGTTCGCTACTTCAGTTAAGAGACTGATTTTTAGGGGTTCTCCACTATTGGGGAAGTTTCTACCGTATTTTCTTGGGTTTGCACTACTACTATCCGGATGTACATCGTTATCTATTAGAAGGTCTAAGCTCGGGGGAGACAAATAGCTTTGTCTTTGGTTGGGATATGATTGTTCTTATCATCATGGTTTAAACGAGCTCGACAACCATTTTTTTTCTTTGCTTTGCAATTCTTTTAGTGATCCTGGTTATGCTGCTATAAACATTAACAAGGTCAAGGCTCAACTTAGATTAGGATTTGGAGAGCCTGATCAACTTCCATTGTCAGGTTCTACCCAACATGCATCTTATAGGAGAGTAGGGTTTCTACATAGCGCCTCGATTGGATTGCATTGCCGATTTCTACAGGGTGTTTATCATGCATGGGATTCATCTTCAGGTCAAACAACTATGAGTTTACCTTTTTTCTATTGTGCTTCGGATTCCCTCCTTTTTCTCTGCTCTCGGTGGTCCTCTACCTGCACAATAGATTCCCGCAACCCACACTTAGTATCTATGCTTTACTACATAGTTGCATTTACTCACTGGATTGCGTTTCAAGCCTCCTGTGGGAAGATAACTACCTCTAGGACATGTGGGAACACTTCATCCAAACGTGTGGCCAGATATTACTTGCTTGTTATTACTTTTGTTCAAGGTTTTATTTTCTTTTGCATATGTATCAATCTTCCAACTTGTTTGCTAGTTCCTTGCTTAGGATTTGGACTTCCTGAACAACTTCCAGTGCCATGTCTCCTCCAGCATGAAGGTTGAAGGAGTGTATGGTTTCTTGAGCGAACCTCGGTCTCATCACGTTGCGTATTTCTACAGGATGTTTGTCATTCGTGGGATTCATCTTTAGGTCACACAAATAGGAGTTGATGTGTGTTGTAGATTTATACAGGGTGTTTTTTATTCATGGTATCATGTTCAGGGTGGCCAACTAGGAGTGGTGAATAAAATCCATTCATAATTGTTATTCTATTCCTTTATGGACTGTGTCCCATTGTGGGATGATTCCTTTGTGGAACGTGCATATTCTCTGTGTTGGAATGGACCCTCTTATGATAACAAGATGTGTTCCAATGTGATCATACCTCTCTAGGTAAGAGGGAGTGTTGATGATGTAGGCACCCGATGGACGGGTTTGAGATGAGCACATTGTATTGATGCATGATAGACTCTTCGATGGATTGTGCAAAGTTCTTGAGCTGATGCACGTGTGACTCACCTCTGGATAGGGCAGAGTCGTGGAGCTAGTGCATGTTCTCCGATGGACTTGATTAAGCAGATGCATGAAGATTGATTTGTTGACACTTCTCGACTAACTGTGATTGGGTCGTAAGACCTTCCTTGTGATATAGAGAGGTTAGAGATAACTGTGATGTACATATGATATCGAGATGTGTTTCAGTATGATAATGATGATGATACATCCATGGCCAAGAGGGAGTGTTGGAGTAGTATCTGCATGGGGCATCGCCTCATAGGTCGACCAAAGAAAGAATAATATTAGAATAGAGTGTTCGAAGAATACTTTCCTTGTTGAGAGGGAGTTTTGGAGATAGTGCAACTTCAGAAGTTATTGTTATTGTATTTCATCTTGTTATTGTTCCTCCTGTGGGACAAGATGTCAATGTATTTGATCATGTAAAACAATTGAAAGAATCAATGTAAACCTAGGGGTGAAATCGCAAAGAAAAGATTTAGTAAACGTAATTTTTTGTATTCCCCCAAGACAAGTCGGCCCAGTGGGTAAACTGCCCCAAAACAGTGGGCAATTTGCCCCAAACAATGGGCAGAACTGCCCCAGTCAAGTCGGCGCGGTTGAGGAAAGTTAGGTTGGCCCAGTAAGGAAAAAAATCACCCTTTGCTGTGTATAAATAGAGAGTTCCACCTCCCATTTGGTCATTCACTCAAGCAAGTTCTCTCTAGCCAAGAGAGGTTCGCTACTTCAGTTAAGAGACTGATTTTTTGGGGTTCTCCACTATTGGAGAAGTTTATCCCTTGTCTTATTGGGTTTGCGTTACTACTATCCAGATGTACATCGT